>OY728126.1:777455102-778893972 GCA_963277665.1 Viscum album | reverse complement strand
GTTTCCTCAATTATTTAATCATTTTCTAAAGTTTTTATATAACTTTTGTTTTCAATGTCATTGTAGAGGCAAGTACAAAATATTGAAGGACGTGTGCCTCGAGCAAAACTGTTTTGCTCGAGTAGACGAAAAAAGGATGGAAGTGCTGTCAACGAAGAGACTCAGCAGCAGATTGTAAGTTTTAATCTGTTGATTTTATATTTTAATATCTATTTCGTAACTTAATAATATGTTTATATTTGTAACAGGATTCTTTAGAGGCCCTCGATGCCCAAGAAGCAGACAATTTTGGGCCATTTGATCACTTACATAAGGTGTTGGGAGAGGATCATTCTGGCAGAGTACGCTGATGACCTAGGATAGCCCCGAAAAGGTATTGTCCTGCCTCAGGTACGAGTTGTAGTGCCACTAAGCTGCAGAAAGTTAGGGCACAGGCAGAACAGGCTGAGAAAAGGGCCACAGAGATGACAGAACAGTCTGCTAGGGCAAACAGTGCATTTATGAAATTTATTGAAGTTCTATGTCCAACACTTCCAGCAGAGGACAACCCAGCAATTGTTGAATACATGTCGTCGATACATTCTATATATGGTGCACCAGGTGGCAGTTCCAGTGGTGGTCAGGCCGATGTCCAGCTTGAAGATGATGATGGCGAGGAGTCTGATGCGGAAGAGGAGGGAGATGAGGAGGGCGAGGAGGAGGGCGAAGGGGAGGAGGAAGGCGCTGTGGAGGGTGAGAACGATGAGGAGGACGATGACGAGGGTGATAATGATGATGATGATGGTGATGGTGATGCTGATGTGGGACATATTGATCCGTTACATTTTTGACTTATATTACTGAGATTTGATGTTTAATCTTTTCTAGTTGTTGGTTTTATCTAGACTCGTAGTATAGTATTGGAGTTGAGTTATTTTTATATATTGTCTGTTTTTATGGATGTTGTTGTCTTTTAGTGGTTGTGTGTTTGAGAACTCGCTGGACAACCCCCCACATTCTTGGACCCTGGACAACCCCCCCTCCCCCTTGGACCCCGAACACCCCCCAAACACCCTCCGGACAGCCCCACGGACAGCCCCCTGGAATGCCCCCCGTACAACCCCCAACCCTCCACCCTGGACCCCGAATAGACCCCCGGACAGCCCCCCGGACAACCCCCCCCCCCACCCTCCCCCTTGGACCCCGGACAACCCCCCAAACACCCCCCGGACAGCCCCCCTGAACAACCCCGGACAACCCCCTGAACAACCCCTGAATGACCCCTGAACAACCCCTGGACAACCCCCTGAACAACCCCCGGAAAACCCCCTGAACAACCCCGGACAACCCCCTGAACAACCCCCAAACACCCCCCGGACAGACCTCGTACAGCCCCCCCCCCCCCACCCTCCTCCTTGGTCCCCGAACAGCCCCCCGGACACCCACCGGACAACCCCCCCGGACATCCCCCGCGGACAGCCCCCTGGACAGCCCCACGTACAGCCCCCAACCCTCCACCCTGTACCCTGGATAGCCCCCCGGACAACCCCCCCACCCTCCCCCTTTGACCCCGGACAACCCCCCCAAACACCCCCCGGACAGCCCCCTGAACAACCCCGGACAACCCCCTGAACAACCCCTGAACAACCCCTGAACAACCCCCTGAACAACCCCGGATAGCCCCCTGAACAACCCCGGACAACCCCCTGAACAACCCCCAAACACCCCCCGGACAGACCCCGCACAGCCCCCCCACCCTCCTCCTTGGTCCCTGGACAGCCCCACAGACACCCACCGGACAACCCCCCCAGACAGCCCCCGCAGACAGCCCCCTGGACAGCCCCCCGTACAGCCCCCAACCCTCCACCCTGGACCCCAGATAGCCCCCCGGACAACCCCCCGGACAACCCCCCACCCTCCCCCTTGGACCCCGGACAACCCCCCAAACACCCCCCGGACAGCCCCCTGAACAACCCCGGAAAACCCCCTGAACAACCCCTGAACAACCCCTGAACAACCCCCGGACAGCCCCCTGAACAACCCCGGACAACCCCCTGAACAACCCCCAAACACCCCCCGGACAGACCCCGCACAGCCCCCCCACCCTCCTCATTGGTCCCCAGACAGCCCCCCGGACACCCACCGGACAGCCCCCCCGGACAGCCCCCGGACAGCCCCTCCACCTTCCTTAATTTCATTAGCTCTGAAATGTTTTAATATCACGATCAACTAAAATCTAATCCATACTAAATATGATATAAAAATATTCTATATGAATTTCCATAAGATTTTAAGTGAAAACAAAAAGTGACATACGAAAAACTGACCAAACGCATTCGAAATGTGTTGATGATTTAGGAAAACGATCCATGGGTCATATGTGACGTGTACGAATCAACCCCGCCTCAATCCGAGGCGCGGTGTGGTCGGAACAACTCAAAGTATATGTCTTTTGTTTCAAAAGGACATCATTTTAAGTGAAAAACATCAACTGGCATACGGAAAACCGTCCAAACGCATTCGGATTGTGTTGATACTTTAAGACAACGATCCATGGGTCATTCGAGACGTGTACGAGTCAACCCCGCCTAAATCCGAGATGTGGTGTGGTCGGGAACACTCTAAGTGACTTTCTTTTGTTTAAAATGGACAGTATTTTAAGTACATACGAAAAACCGACCAAACGCATTCGGTTTCTGTTGAAACTTTAGGAGAACGATCCATGGTTCATATGTGACGTGTACGAGTCAACGCCACCTCAATCCGAGGCGCGGTGTGGCCAACACCACTCAAAGTGTCTCTATTTTGTTTAAAATGGACTTCATTTTTAGTGAAAACAAAAAATGACTTACGGAAAACCGACCAAACGCATTCGGTTTCTGTTGAAACTTTAGGAGAACGATCCATGGGTCATATGTGACGTGTACGAGTCAACGCCACCTCAATCCGAGGTGCGGTGTGGCTGACACAACTCAAAGTGTCTCTATTTTGTTTAAAATGGACAGTATTTTGGCCGTTTATGACACCAGAACTACGTTGTCGGTCACCGCGGGCACAGGGCACGTCCGATTGATGTGCCTTCTGCGCATAAATTTCATGAATAATAATTAGAATGTTTCACGGTGGTTTCAGGTCAATCCGAAGTCGTCCGCTTTGAATTTGACCGTTTGACGCCCGTTTTGGCCGTTTATGACACCAGAACTGCATTGTCGGTAACCGCGGGCACACGGCACGTCCGATTGACGTGTTGTCTGCTCGACCACTTCAAAAATCACTCACCCGTATTTTTCGTCTGATTTCAGGTCATTCCGACTTCTTTTGGCCCATTTGGACCCCCTCACGCGTGTTTACGATGCGCGTGCATCACTTAAAATACGAATATTGAGCCGTACCGCACAAACCGCATGTCCGATTGACATGTCGTCTGCGCATACACGTCACGAATAATAATTAGAATGTTGCACGGTGGTTTCAGCTCAATATGAGGTCGTCCTCTATGAATTTGACCGTTGGACGCCCGTTTTGGCCGTTTATGACACCAGAACTTGCGTTGTTGGTCACCGCGGGCTCATGGCATGTCCAATTGATGTGTCTTCTACTCGACCACTTCAGAAATCACTCACCCATATTTTTCTTCTGATTTCAGGTCATTCCAACTTCGTTCGGCCTGTTTGGACCCCCCTCACGCGCGTTTATGAAGAATGTGCATCACTTAAAATACAAATATTGAGTCGTACCGCGCAAACCGCATGTCCGATTGATGTGTCGTCTGCACGTACACATCACGAATAATAATTAGAATGTTTCATGGTGGTTGCAGCTCAATCTGAGGTCGTCCGCTATAAATTTGACCGTTGGATGCCCGTTTTGGCCGTTTATGACACCAGAACTGCGTTGTCGGTCACCGCGGGCATACGGCACGTCCGATTGACGTGTCGTCTGCTCGACCACTTCAGAAATCACTGTCCCGTATTTGTCGTCTGATTTCAGGACATTCCGACTTCGTTCGGCCCGTTTGGACCCCCCTCACGCGCGTTTACGAAGCACGCGCATCACTTAAAACACGAAAATTGAGCCGTACCACGCAAACCGCACGTCTGATTGGCGTGCCGTCTATGCGTACACGTCACGAATAATAATTAGAATGTTGTACGGTGGTTTTAGGTCAATCCGAGGTCTTCCACTATGAATTTGGCCGTTTGACACCCGTTTTGGCCGTTTATGACACCAGAACTGCGTTGTCAGTCACCGCGGGCACACGGCACATCCGATTGACGTGCCGTCTGCTCAACCACTTCATAAATCACTCACCCGTATTTTTCGTCTGATTTCAGGCCATTCCGAAATCATTCGGCCCATTTGGACCACCCTCACGCGCATTTACGAAGCGCGTGCATCACTTAAAACACGAATATTGAGCCGTACCGCGCAAACCGCACGTCCGATTGATGTGCCTTCTACGCGTAAACATCACGAATAATAATTAGAATGTTTCACGGTGGTTTCAGGTCAATCCGAGGTCGTCCTCTATGAATTTGACCATTTGACGCCCGTTTTGGCCGTTTATGACACCAGAACTGCGTTGTCGGTCACCACGGGCACACGGCACATCCGATTGACGTGCCGTCTACTCGACCACTTCATAAATCACTCACCCGTATTTTTCGTCTGATTTTAGGC
This sequence comes from Viscum album, assembly GCA_963277665.1. Lineage (NCBI taxonomy): Eukaryota > Viridiplantae > Streptophyta > Magnoliopsida > Santalales > Viscaceae > Viscum > Viscum album. The sequence goes on along the minus strand of OY728126.1, from coordinate 778,889,313 downwards.
CATTCCGAAATCGTTCGGCCTGTTTGGACTACCCTCACACGCGTTTACGAAGCACGCGCATCACTTAAAACACGAATATTGAGCCGTACCGCGCAAACCGCACGCCCGATTGATGTGTCGTCTATGCGTAGACGTCACGAATAATAATTAGAATGTTTCACAGTGGTTTCAGGTCAATACGAGGTCGTCCGCTATGAATTTGACCATTTGACGCTCGTTTTGGCCGTTTATGACACCAGAACTGCGTTGTCGGTCACCGCGGGCACACAGCACGTTCGATTGACGTGCTGTCTACTCGACCACTTCATAAATCACTCACCCGTATTTTTCGTCTGATTTTAGGCCATTCCGAAATTTTTCGGCCCGTTTGGACCACCCTCACGCGCGTTTACGAAGCGCGCGCATCACTTAAAACACGAATATTGAGCCGTACCGTGCAAACCGCACGTCCGATTGACGTGCCGTCTGCGCGTACATGTCACGAATAATAATTAGAATGTTGCATGGTGGTTTCAGGTCAATCCGAGGTCATCTGCTATGAATTTGACCGTTGGACGCCCGTTTTGGCCATTTATGACACCCGAACTGCGTTGTCTGTCACCGCGGGCACACGGCACGTCCGATTGACGTGCCGTCTGCTCGACCACTTCATAAATCACTCGCCCGTATTTGTCGTCTGATTTCGGGCCATTCCGAAATCGTTCGGCCCGTTTGGACCACCCTCACGCGCGTTTACGAAGCGCGTGCATCACGTAAAACACGAATATTGAGTCGTACCGCGCAAACCACACGTCCGATTAACATGTCTTCTGTGCATAAAAGTCACGAATAATAATTAGAATGTTTCACGGTGGTTTCAGCTCAATCCAAGGTCGTCCACTATGAATTTGACCGTTTGACGCCCGTTTTGGCCGTTTATGACACCAGAACTGCGTTGTCGGTCACCGCGGGCACATGGCACGTCCAATTGATGTACCGTCTGCTCGACCTCTTCAGAAATCACTCACCCGTATTTTTCGTCTGATTTCAGGCCATTCCGACTTCGTTCGTCCCGTTTGGACCCCCCTCACGCGCGTTTACGAAGCGCGCATATCACTTAAAATACGAATATTGAGTCGTACTGCGCAAACCGCACGTCCGATTGACGTTCCGTCTACGCGTACATGTCATGAATAATAATTACAATGTTTCACGGTGGTTTCAGCTCAATTTGAGGTCGTCCGCTATGAATTTGACCGTTGGACGCCCGTTTTGGCCGTTTATGACACCAGAACTGCGTTGTCGTTCACTGCAGGCAGACGGCACGTCCGATTGACGTGTCGTCTGCTCGACCACTTCATAAATCACTCTCCCATATTTTTCGTCTGATTTCAGGCCATTCTGACTTCGTTCGGCCCATTTGGACCCCCCTCACGCGCGTTTACGAAGCGCGCGCATCACTTAAAACACGAATATTGAGTCGTACCGCACAAACCGCATGTCCGATTGACGTGACGTCTGCACGTACACGTCAAGAATAATAATTAGAATGTTTTACAGTTGTTTCAGCTCAATCCGGAGACTTGGTGTGGCCGGCACCACTCAAAGTGTCCGTCTTTTGTTTGAAAAGGACGTCATTTTAAGTGAAAAGCATCAACTGACATACGAAAAACCAACCAAATGCATTCCGAATCTGTTGATAATTTATCCCAACAATCCATAGGTCATATGTGACATGTACGAACCAACCCGGGATGAATCTGAGTCGCGGTGTGGCTAGGATAAGTCTAAGTGACTCTCTTTTGTTTAAAATGGACACCATTTTAAGTACATACGGAAAAACGACCAAATGGATTCGGTTTCCATTGAAACTTTAGGAGAACGATCTATGAGTCATATGTGACATGTACGAATAATCCCCGCCTCAATCCGACATGTGGTGCAGATGACACCACTCAAAGTGTCTGTCTTTTGTTTCAAAAGGACGTCATTTTAAGTGAAAGGCATCAACTGACATACGGAAGAACGACCAAACGCATTCGGATTCTATCGATACTTTAGCACAACGATCCATGAGTCATCTGTGATGTGTACAAGTCAACCTCGTCTTAATCCGAGACGCAGTGTGGCCGACACTGCTCTAACTCTGTCTATTTTGTTTAAAATGGACATGATTATAAATGAAAAGAACAACTGGCATACGCAAAACCGACCAAACGCATTCGTAATCTTTTGATAATTTATCACAACGATCCATGGGTCATATGTGACATGTACGAGCCAACCCGGGATGAATCTGAGTCGCGGTGTGGTCAGGATTAGTCTAATTGTCACTCTTTTGTTTAAAATGGACAACATTTTAAGTACATACGGAAAACCGACCAAACGCATTCGGTTTCCATTTAAACTTTAGGAGAACGATCCATGGGTCATATGTGATGTGTACGAATCAACCCCGCCTCAATTGGAGACGCGGTGTGGTCGACACCACTCATAGTGTCTATCTTTTGTTTCAAAAGGAAGTCATTTTAAGTGAAAAACATCAATTGGCATATGGAAAACCGACCAAACGCATTCGGATTGTGTTGATACTTTAGCACAACGATACATGGGTCAAATGTGAAATGTAAGAGTCAACCCCGCCTCAATCTGAGGTACGGTGTGGCCGGTATCACTTTAGGTGTATGTATTTTGTTTAAAATGGACATCATTTGAGGTAAAAATATATGGTATAGAAAAAACCGATCAAATTTTGAATTGAATTTCGGATTCCACATATAATTGTCATCTAAATTTTAAATTTAATTCTATATGAATTATGTACTTTTATAATTACGTTATGAATTCTAATTTAATTTTCATCTAAGTGTGGTCGGGACCACTCTAAGTGACTTTATGTAGTTTAAAATGGACAACATTTTAAGTACATATGGAAAACTGACCAAACGCATTCGGTTTCCATTGAAACTTTAGGAGAACGATCCATGGGTTATATGTGATGTGTAAGAGTCAACGCCACCTCAATCTGAGGCACGGTGTGGCTGACACAACTCAAAGTGTATGTCTTTTGTTTCAAAAGGACATCATTTTAAGTGAAAAATATCAACTGACATACGGAAAACCGGCCAAACGCATTCGGATTGTGTTGATACTTTAGGAAAATGATCCATGGGTCATTTGAGACGTGTAAGAGTCAACCCCGTATAAATCCGAGACACGGTGTGGCCGGTACCACTCTGACTGTGTCTCTTTTGTTTAAAATGGACAAGATTATAAGTGAAATAAACAACTGACATATGAAAAACTGACCAAACGCATTCAGAATCTGTTGAAAATTTAGGACAACGATTCATGGGTCATATGTTACGTTTACGAGTCAACCATGCCTCAATCCGAGTCACGGTTTGGCCGAGACCACTCTAAGTGTATCTCTTTTCTTTTAAATGGACTACATTTTAAATTCATACGGAAAACCAACCAAACTCATTCTGATTGTGTTTATATTTTAGCACAACAATCCATGGGTCATTTGTGATGTGTATGAGTTAACCACGCCTCAATACGAGGCGCGGTGTGGCCGACACCATTCAAAGTGTCTCTCTTTTATTTAAAAAACACTTCATTTTAAGTGAAAACAACAACTGACATACGGAAAACCGACCAAATGATTTCGGAATATGTTGATACTTTAGGACAACGATCAATGAGTCATTTGTGACGTGTACGAGTTAACCTCGCCTCAATCCGAGGCACGGTGTGATTGGTATCATTCTAGATGTATGTATTTTGTTTAAAATGGATATCATTTCTATTAAAAATATATGGTATATGAAAAACCAATCAAATTATGAATTGAATTCCGGATTCCACATATGATTGTCATCTAAATTTTAAAATGAATTCTAAATGAATTATGTATGTTTATAATTATGTTATGAATTCTACTTTAATTATGGATGTGTATATTTTCAGGATGCATTATATGTGTTGGTTGGTTGGTTTGCATTATTTGTATGTGTTGGTTTGTTCTCTATATGTATGCATTATATGTGTTATAGGTACAATAATTTGATTGAAAAATGAATTGAAAACGAGGGCATAATTGGATTGAAAATTGAATTGAAACCGAGGGTGAATGCCCAAAAACCAGACCTGCTGTGCAATTTGCACAGCAAAGCCTATGCCAACGGTTTGAAAACCGTTGGCATAGGCTCAATGTAACTGTTTTTACCAACGGTTCAATGAACCGTTGGTAAAAACACGCTATCCCAACGGTTTGTAAACTGTTGGGAAAGAAACTTCTCTGTTGATTTCCCAACGGGCCAAACCGTTGGGAAAGGCCTTTCCCAACGGTTTTGCAGAACCATTGGGATAGGTTGATTTTTTCTATCCTACCCCAATGGTTCTCTGTAAACCATTGGGAAAAGACTTTCCCAATGGCTTACTTCCCCATGGTTTGCAGAACCGTTGGTATAAATATACCAACGGTTCTGCAGCCTTTCCCAACGGTTCTAAACCGTTGGGAAATGATCGATTTCCAGTAGTGTATCCATTTGTTGTGCACACATTTTATGGTCATGATGCTTGTAACTTCTCTTTTTGAATACGATACTGCCTTGATGCACAAGGGGTGAATCAATATTGATAAAGGAGAATTAAGCAGAAATATGGAGAAAACTCAATTAGAGACTTCTAGTTGTCCCTTTGATTGGATTTATAAGTATATATAAATATATATTGTATAGAGTAAATCAAATCATTTATAGTTCTAGGAAAAAGTGACTCTTCACAGATTTGATTTATGTACAAAAGGGCAGAGAGAAAAAAATAGGCTATATAGTGGAAAAGTGGGGATAAAACCTAATAGGGATAGATAAAAGACTTATAACTAAGTGAAATTCTATAATAGAAATTGATACTATAGAAGAGACTATAATAAGAGACAAAAACATCTCTATATATCCCATTTAATGGGAATAAAACTAAACATGGTTTTAGAAGGTGGTTCATTATAAGACCAACACAAAGGGGGTATCCTATCAAGTGAAGATTCAAAGTATTGTGTAGTTTTGATTCTTGTGATGGGATAAATCATCCAGTTTAACATTATTATACATGGATTAAAAACACACAGTTTAACATCATATGGTAAAGTAGAAAATATTAAAAAAAGTTTATGGTCTTATATATTTGACCAAAGGGATGGTATATTCTATGAACAATATGGTTAAGGAAAAACAAAATGAAAAATAATTTCGTAGTGAAACACATACATTCTTAGAGTATTGTAGATAGAGTTTAAGGGAATGAATGTTGGTCCATGTGCTGATTTTGAGGTCATACATCTAACACCATGATTTTGAAATTTAACATTATTCATCTAGGAAAGAAGAGGTTTAGTAGTTACTGTAATATAGCTAGGAATAAGGTTATGTTTTAGTTTAATATCATGAAAATAAGATAAAATATGGGGTTACCTGCTTTTGAAACATAGAGTATCTCTTTCATTCTGGGAAACAATTAACTAAAACCCCTAAGCCCAAGCGAGTAACACATGGTGATTGAAATAAGTAGTAGAAGAAGATCACCCATGGATCAAGAGAGTGCACAAAAGGGGAATATTTTTTAGGTTTTGAATAATGTATTGACCACTAGAATTTAACATATAAAGGAGAATATGGACAGGGGAAATTCTTGAGGCCAATTTTATTCTTCAATGTGTATGAATGCATTATGGGTAAAATTTAGGATTTTGAGTTCTACCGGAAAAAACATAGGAGAACATAAAGTAAATCTTGAGTTAAGGGATCCAAATCCCTCGGGGTGATAAATAGAATAAAGATAATAATTGAAAATGTCTTCAAAATGTAGGTTCCATTTACTCATTTTTAAGAATATCGTAAAAATTAAGGGTGATAATTGAACATGTATCTAAATCAGATGACTTATCACACTACTTCCAAGAATCCTCCCATATGTGTTACCTAACTAAGAGGTGGAGTTTTGGATCACTATTCCCTCATCATAGGGATTTCTATGGAAATATTAAAGGATGTTGGGAATTGAAACTAAGGAGGAACTAATGTGTGAAGGAAAACTGAAAATTATATTTGCGTATATTTTAACACTTTGGATATTAATCCTCCATGAATTGGGTACTTCGTAAGGGAATGTTAGTACAAGAACACATAGGATTATTTCCTATAAGGAATGTTGTATCGATGTCAGGTGAGTAGAGGTTACCCAATAAATGTTCCTTTATCATTAAGATAGGTAAAGGGTGATGAAATTGAAATGGCTACTATTCTTAGGATAAGAGATCTTAGAATATCTACCTATACCCTTAAATGGGAATCAAGACACACATAGTTCTAAGGTAAGTCATGGTTGAATACCAACCCAAAAAGAGGTTCTTGACTCTTAGTTTTGGATTTTATCCAATTTTCATAGTTTAATCATCTTGTTAAAAGATATTTGATATGTAAATTAGGTTTGGGTAGTTGGGATTGAATTTGGTTTAATTTAACTTCAAGCATCTAGGAAGATGATCACCTAGTTTAATCTTTTATAGTGAGAATAATGTGTTATGACTTTTAATGCCTTACAACATATACCATATTCCATTTAGTTTAGGTTTTTATAATAAGGAACTATTCCAAAAAGATATTTGTTATTAAAAATAGTCTATTTATAGGAATTCTAGAGTCCTATAACTCTTATTTAGGTGTCATATAGTTTTATGTTTCCCAACACAGACCATTACAATGTAGTTTAGCAACATGAAGTGACTATATTTAATTCAAATTTACATTATGAAAAGTATATTTTTAAAAATAATGAATTTTTGGGATGTGTGATGTGATCCCCATACATGGTGATTATCAAATACACACCATTAGAGTAAACCATGTATATTGTGAAGGGTCCCTCAAATATTTGGTATATATTTGGAGTTTTCCTTCTAGGTATCAATGAAATTATTTACAATAATTACATTTCACATTAGATTAATGGTTAAAAGAAAAAATTCTTGTGGAATTCATTGGACTCTCTACTATGATAGACTATGAGATCGTGTTGTGATTGGAGACTATTCCAGTCGAGTGATTCCATCATATTTAGATGAACGTGGGAAATATTTTCCCTATATTTGTTATAGATTAGAGTTCGAATTGATGAAAAATTAAATTCAATAAGAAACATTGCATCTTTTCTATACATTAGGGAATGAGTTTCTTATTTGGTAGAAGTGTAATTATTTGTTTGATGTTTTCATTTATCATTAGTGAGCTTGTTAGGGCAAATATTATTGTTATGATCCATGATATTCTATATAACATTAATACGGAAATTATGATATTCTTCAAAAAATCCATTCAATGAAGTATAATAGTGAGATGTGTGGTTGGATTAGTTACTATTCTTAAAATATGACTTTATCATCCTGATGGCACAGAAGTTGGTTCTATTCTCCATGGTATTGGGGTTAAGGATACAAAATAAATATCGTGATATCTAAAAAACTTGACAATGAAACAATTTATGACCTATTATAGGGAAATTAATTTTCCCAATTTTAAAATAAATAATTTTCATTAAGGATGAATCGGCATTATCAGGATGTTGTTTTATAGTGACACTCTTTTTTTGTACATTAACATTACACAAATTTTGTAGAATAATTAAATAGTATACAAATGGATGGCCTAAGACCATATTAGTTTAGTGCATTTGGGAATATGTAAATATAAACACTAGTACCTAAGAGAGAAACATTATCTCCAACTAGGTTATGCAATACTATCACCCTTCTTATACATATCATACAAGAGATATATCTTCATAACACGGGGAAGGAAATATTAAAAGGGGTGAGCTCAGATTCTCAGTAAGGGATACATGTAATCATAAACATGAGAATATAGGTATGAGAACATGTTCTTGAAAATATAATATCATACCCTACATATCAAATTTCATATACATGAATCATGGCACAAATCATGGATATTCATAAGACATGAATCATAAGTAAATAAAAAATATATTCCCTGAAATAAAAACATAGGAATAATAAATGGAATTGTGGTAGGAACGAAAGTATATATAATGATTTCCATTATATCTAAGGCATTTCATTTGAGGCTATCTTAGTGGACAACTTCTTTTATATAACCGGGTTAACACCCCATTCCAGCACTCTATTATTGACCAAAGTTCACTCCTTATTATAACACTATATTACTGAGCCAAGTTAATTCCTCATTGAATCCCTATATTACTAAACAGATTTCATTTCTCACTAAAGACCTGTAATACTGAATTGAGTTCATTTCATGCTCTATACATGTATATCTCATGATATATAAATCTTTACCCAATGCATTGGAGAGAGATATAGGTACCGGGCATCTCATAATAAAATCATTCATACATGTTCCACAAGATCATAAATAATAATATCATATCCCATGTAATGAAATGGTTATTATAAACATATAATCATATCATAACCTATGAAAAAAACATGTTTCATAATCATTTCATCATAAACATAACCCGTGAAAAAGAAGTCTTCAAAAGCATATAACTCGTGAAAGAGAAACTAGTTTCATAAACATATTTCAATAATAAAACAATTCATTCAAGGGAATAATGTGAATGTAAAAAATTGAATAACATCTCTAGAAAGGAATGGATAACACCAACATATGTTATCTTATATGGGAAATAATTTTTAATGATCTTTTAAAAACATTTCTAGAGGAAAATATTCTATCTGTATAAAACATTTTTGAAATCCTTTTTCCTTGAAAATTGATTTGAAAAATTAATAAAGAAACTTTGAAAACCATAAAAAATTTAAATCATTTTTCCAAGAAAATTATCTTCAAGTATCCTTTAAAAATAATTAGATCTTATTTTGAAAACATTTTTTTAAATTAAAGAGGAATCTAATTGAAGAGATAAATACAGTCATATTTTATATATATACATTTTATTAATAATCTAAAGTACCAAAATGTTAGAAAATTGAACTATTACCTAGAGATACATTGAACATAAATAAAATAAGGAAAAACATGATTGTTCATGATATATGTATCACTATATTTCATGAATGAAGAATAATCATTAACAATATCGAAAAGTGATGATATTATTTCAATAAACTCTTACTAATTGTTAACTTGGGATCAATGATTACATGTTAGAAAAAGAAATTATGTGAAGAATTAAATATCATTAAAGGAATTAGTTTTATGATATTACATGTCAAATAAAATTATATAAAGCTCGAAAAATAATGTAGGTGCATAAAAAACATGTGTCTAAAAGAAATCAAATTGAGACAAAACTATCTTACAGATTATGTGTCTTTTAAAAAATTAACACCATGAAATAATATTCATTTAATGGATATGTAAATACCCATAAATTTATTTTTAAGAATAATTGAATACATCCATGATATTTATACGCACCACACAAAAGAAATGGGTGGTGCATAAAACTTGTATCTCAACGAAATAAAATGTGAGATGAAATCCCTATACCTTCTATCTTGACTATCTTTAAAATCATAAAAATCTCCTATATAATAAATATAAATTTATTATAAATCTATCATGAAACCATAATATTACTTATAATAGCATATATGGTTTGATTATAAATTTACATTTCATACTTCTTAACAATTCTATGTTAAGGTTTCACTTTGGGGGATATTCGATTTGTTCATTGTGTGTGCCTTAATTTGTTATATTATTGGTCTTTATACTTATATCATGATTTCCAGAATATAAAACATTATTTAAATATAATTTATATTATTTTATGTGTATTATAATAATCTATATAAAATTTATGTATGTAATTGAATACACTATTCATGGAGATGGCAAGTTGTACGTGCTCATGAACAATGTTTCCGTTTTTATTGTCGTATTGAAAGAAAAAAGGTAAATGAAATATTAGTATATATATTTATACATATCTTTATTAAAGTTGAATTATTATATAATATATATCATATATGTTCACTAAACCTATAATTAATATATTACATGTAGTGTGTGAATGAATCACATCACATTGAGGGGGTAGTAGTCCACACTTCCTCAAAAGAAATTATCATATCTACACTAAATGGATTGTAAAAAAGATATGTGTTGTAAAAGGAATAATGAAGCTTAAATACATAATATACATAATATGTGATATACATAAAAAAAATTTCCATCATAATTTCCACTATGATAGGCGATAAAGGAAAAATGAACAATCATTTTTTAGTGTGGTGGTAGTTCGTTGTACACATAACGAATATGTTTGCTACCTATTAAATGTAAGTGTGTGTATGTGTAGGTTGAAACAATTGATTTAAAATACTATTTTTCTTTTCTAATCCATTTTTTTAAATAAAAACCCCTTTACTAAATATTTACTTTCTAACTCTTTCATGTAAAAGTATTTTAACAATGTTTTTATTGAAAACATAATACATTGTGCATACTCACATTAAGTCTTCAGACATAAAAAATAAATTTATAATTTTTCATTATAGTAATCATAATGAGTATGGATATGTTAAATATTTTACTCAATAAAATTATAGTAATGAAAACTACCTTGATTAGTGTACCGATCTTTGATATGATTTGTATCATACATATCATTCAAAAATTGATTATCTATTAATATGTCAAGTCTTTCGTACTGACAAGATTTTCAAAACATGATTAAAAATGATATCAATATAAATCATTCTGACACTCATAAAAATTATAATGATACTCATTTAAATTAAATTTTCTTATCCATAAAACTTTTCCATTTTGTAAGTAAATATTTAATATCAAAATGATGTCGTAGATTCATTTATTATATAACTGTTGAAGTGCCTAGTTTCTAGGTCCACATAAAAATATAGAAGAAAATATGACTATCATAGGTAAAGATGGTCGTTGAGAGTAATTCCTGTAAATACCCAATAATTTGATCATTTAGACACACAACATAGATAAATGAGTCATAGAGACACTATGTGAGATCTATAGTTATTTTACTACTATGTGAGAGAGCTCTAAATTTTATACAAGTGAACTACCAATTCCTTGTCCTTAAAATCATAGAGATTGTTTTTTTCTTTTGAGATTACAATTATTGTTATTATGAATGATGTATTACAAGGCTAGGAACACATAGGAACTGATCACTTTCTTGATTAATGACTAGTGGGGATAACAAAATAGACTAATCATCATATTGAGGTCTTATTGTGGTGTGGGTAAGACAGACTTTATTGAAAGTATAAATCAAGTGACCATTATACTATGTTATTGGATACCCTTATCATTGGGTTAAAATAATTCAATATTAATTTAATTCTTTTTCATCTCCACTACAATATTTATAGGAAGGGAATTATTTTATATATTCATTTTTTCCAATTTTTATTCTGTTTATTTTAACATCATTGACTATGATACATTTTTATTACTATGAATATAATTTATATGGTTTCGATTACATCACATTCTTTGATTACAATTCTATATAATTAATGGTAGGATCATTTATTTATTTACCTGTGACTTTATAATAATATCAAAATAAATGTGATTATGATATACTTATAATTGGATCCAAGGGCATGTATGATTTTTGTTTAAATACAAAAGAGGTTTTGTGAATTAAATTATTTTAAATTATTATAAAATAAATTCAATTAAGGTTAAAAAAATGTTTTTGAACTTAAAATTCAACCCCCTCTGGTAGTTTTCCATCCCCATATACTTTTCGATCCAATAATTGGATTCAGAGTAGGTTTTACCTCATGAAATTCTACCCTATTATCTTGTTTTCTTCTAGTTAATATTCATCATAAAATATTTGTTTAAAAATATTTTATATAATAACTTGTATTGTGGAAAGGATTTTTTTTATATATCAAAATAAAGGTAGGACATAATGTTTGTTCAATAGATATCTTCAATCCAAATAATCCACAATTTTTTATGGGGATTATTTTGAATATTCGATATATAGAATGAAGACATTCATTATAAATACTAGATTTGATAATTTTATCATGTTAACTAGAGATTATAATATTCCTAATAAGGATGTAAGAAATTTTTCAAATAATGAGAAGATAGGGTATCAATTGAATTATAAGGTATGAAATACCTTAATATATTCAATTATAAAAAATACTTATAGTCAAATTTCTTCTTTTGAATCTTCTAATAGTATTTTTAATAAGTTAATAATTAATCATTTTTGAACATCTAAATTTGTTGATACTAGAAGAGATATGTTCTGGCATGATTATAATGATTTTGAATTTTCATTATGGCATACCAGTAATTATGGTAAAACAAAGGTTTATGAATATTGTAAGTAGTGTACAAGCTGTGGGGGAAGAAAGGATTAGAAAATGAAATCCTTGTTAAAATGATTATTGAAATCATGCCCAATGTGTGGGAATCTTGGATAAATATTATTGACGATTCAAGGAAGATTGAAAAAGTTACTATTGATGAATTTTTTGGAGATCATTTAGAATATGAAAATATATTGAAAATATATGTTGAGAAAACAAAGGAAATGAATGGAGTAGTTTCTTTTACTTCTACTTTAAGTATGATAAATGCTCAAACTCTTGAGAAGGTTGTTAAGAAAACAAAGAAAATGATTATTTTTCAATATAATTCAAGTGACTTATAAAATTATGAGAATGAGTTAGCTAATATTTCTCAAAGTTTAAACAATATTTTTAAAGGATTTTCAGTTTCTTTACAAGAATAATAACAAGAATAAAAGTGAAGAGAAAGATTCTAAAGTCACCTATTATGAATGTATGAAAGATGGAAACATAAAACCCAATTTTCCAAAGAAGAAAGGGAATGATAGAAAGGAAAGGAATTCTGATAAAAATAAAAATAAAGTATTAAAAGTGAAATAGAAAGTCTATTTTAAAAGAAGGTGAATATTAGAGTTCTAGTAGAGGAGACTCTTTTGATGATTCTTCATGTAATGAAAATTCCTTAATGAATAATTTTGGTCTATATGCCAAAATACCTTTTTAAAATAAATGTCTCATGGAAAAGTTACATAGTACAGAATCTTTAACTAACACATCATTATGTACAAATTATTCTAATGATAAAAATCCTAAATCCTCAGATGAATAGTCTTCCAAATCATAGGATAATACTTTTCCTTCATTTTATAAAGTATCTAGATTTTCTAAATTGATTGAAAATGAAAATTGTAAATTCAGTAAGAAACATGAGGAATAAAATACTAGAAAAAATGTTTTAAAAACATAAATACCATATATTTCAAAAGATATTGATAATAAATCTTTTGAAATTGATTATATTTCTAAAAACCCTGAAAAAGATAATTCTGAAGAGGATAATATTTATAAATATTTTGAAAAATCATTTCTTGTAAATATGTTTTAAAAATAAAACATAATTAAAAAAAAATTATTCTAGAGGATAAGGATTTAGTTGTAAAACTAAAGTCTAAAATTTCTTCTTTAAAGAATCTTTTATCATAATTTACTTCAGGAAAAGATAGTTTTGATAGAATTTATAAACAACGTCATTCTCATGGAACTAGTTATAGAATATGATATACCCATAAATTCATGTTTTTAGTAGTAAATATTTTGTTCCTAAAAGATACCCCATTTGTACTAATTGTCAATGTTGAGGTCACTAGAATGGAAATTTTTCTTAAAATAATTTTCAATTCTTTGTATTTCACAAAGAACATTTTTCAAAACATATATGGATTCCTAAAATTTTATTTTTTAACATTTTCAGACCCAATAAGGTCTGGGTTTTGAAAGTCTAATTGTTTTGTTTTTAGGAAATCAAAGGAAGTACAAAAAAATACATGCCACATAGATAGGGTATGTTCTCAGTATATGACTAGTAAGGAATACTTATATTAAAAGAATATCAAAATTAAGGTTGGAAGAGTTGCATTTAGAGATAATGCTCAGGAAAATATTGTAGGAATATGTAATATTTTTATTCCTTGAAAATATTTAATTCCAAATGTTTTATTTGTAAAAGGACTTAAGTACAAACTTATAAGAATAATTCAATAATGTAATGAAGGATACATTATGAGCTTTAGGAATGATAAATGTGTAGCACACAATTCCAAGTATAAATTTATTCCTTCTTACCATCATCATGAGAATGTTTACACACTTAACATAGAAGACCTCAAGAGACAATAATTTGCTTCTCTCAGTGTAATGGAAGAACAATATTGGTTTTGGAATAGAAGGTTAGGAAATTTTAACCTTAGGAACATATGTAAATTGAATAAGAAAATAATTTTAAAAGATATAACAGATTATAGATTTGATTCTTAAAAACTTTGTGACCCTTGTCAATATTGAAATCAATATAAGTCAAGATTTAAATCTATTAGTGATATATCAACTACAGATGATTTATAGTTAGTGCACTTGGATTTATTTCATCCAAAAAAAGGAAGTATTAGAGGAATGTAATATTTACTTGTTTTAGTTGATGATTACACTAGATATAAAAGGGTCTATTTTCTATGATAAAAATTTGAAAGCTTTTGTATTTTTAAAACCTTTGTAGCCAAATTTAAAAAATAGAAAAACCTTCCCTTGATAACTATCCATAGTGATCACAGTGGAGAATTTTTAAATTATTATTCTGAATCTTTTTCTAGTAATAAATGTGTTACTCATAACATTTTATCTCCTAGAACTCCTCACAAAATGGTGTTGTTGAAGGAAGAAATCATATTATTTTAGAAAGCATAAGAACCATGTTGAGTGAATAATCAATTTCCAATTTTTTTGGGTTGAATATATTATTACTTTTTTCTATTCTATAAATCAAGTTTTAATTCAACCATTTATTAATAAAACTCTTTCTGAATTATGGACAGGATGAAAACCAAAAGTTTCATATTTTAGAACATTTGGATACAAAGTATTAATTTTGAATAAAAAGGTAATTTACAAAAATTCACACCTAAATCTGATGAAGGTATTATATAAGGCTATTACACTAATTCTTTGAAATATATTATTTTTAACAATAGTTGTTATGCATTTGAATAAATAGTACTTGTTAAATTTGATGAAACTGATTCTTTTGTTTATAAACAAACCGAACCATCATCTTCAGATGTGTTTTCCAAAACTAATCCTCAACCTTTGATAGAATATTCTTCTAATATATAAAATTTAGAAGAAATAATTACTTTAGTATTCACTTCGAAAGACTATCTACCTTATGTTGATGAACAGGTTTTACAAAACCCATGTTAGTTGTTTCTTCTAAATCATCCTAGTGATAGTAGAATTGGTTATTTAAATCAACCAGTATGGATGAGATATTTTTTATAAATAAAGTAAAACAATTTTATATTATTTCTTAATTTGAACCAAAAAAATCTATGTAAGGATTTAGGTGATGAATATTGGATTAATGATATGAAAGATGAACTAAACAAATTCAGAAGGAAAAAAGTGTTGAACTTAGTTAAAAGACATAAAGAAACATCAGTCACTGGATTAAAATGGGTTTTTAGAAACAAATTTGTTGGAAAAGTAATAATTATTTGAAATTAAGAATGAATTTTTTCTAAAGGATAGAATCAACAAGATGGAATAGATTATGAATAAACCTATACTCTAGTATATAAACTTGAATTTATTTTTATTCTATTAGCCTTTCCAACATTATTTAATTTTAAACATTTCCAAATGCATGTGATGTGTTCTTTCATTAATGGTTTTGTATAGTACAATGTTTTTTTGAATAGCCTCCTAGTTTTTAAGATACAAAACATCATTAATAAGATTATAAAATTATCCAAGATTTATATGGACTCAAACAATATCCTAGAGATAGGTATGATATGTTAACATTAATTTTTTCTCAAAAAAGGTATATTAAGGTAATTACTGATCCATATATTTTTATAAATAATGTTAACAAAAAAATTATGATTTTTTCAAATCTATATTGATAAAATTATATTTGGATTAACTCAAAAATATTTAATATATTCCATTAAGGATCTTATAAAATCTGGATTTGAAATAAATATGATGGTTTAGTTAACAATTTTTCTTGGTTTTCAAATTTCTAAAAAAACTAGAAGGAACATATATATCTCAACATAATTATATCAATGGTCTTATAAAAAATTATGTACATGAAAAGAATAAATGTATTAGTACACTAATAAATATCTCAATAATAGTTGATATTGATGATGTTGGGAAACTAGTTGATCGAACAATTTTTAGAGGTATGATAAGAAGTATTATATACTTAATAACTAGTCATATAGACTTAATGCTTTCTATTTTATTATGTTCAAGATATCGAGATAATATAATGGAATCCCATTGTAATGAAGCTAAATGATTTTTTTATTTAAATGGAGCCAGGGATTTAGTAATTTTCTATTTTTATTGAAATGATTTTGAATTGAAAATATTTTTGGATGATGAACATGGTGGTTGTAGAATGGATAGAAAAAGTACATCTAGAACATGGAATTTCTTTCTGGAATCATTAGTTTCTTGTTATTGTAAGACACAACACTCAATAGAACATTCTATAGCTAAATACAAATATGCGGTAACTGTAAGTGATTATGGTTCGGTGTTATGGATGCAACACACACTCACTGACTATAACATGAGTTTTAAAAAAACACGAATACATTCTGATAAAAAAACTGTCATGGGCCTTAGATAAAACCCTTCACATCATTCACATTCACAACACATAGATATTATACATTAAATTCTTAGGGATATAAAACAAAAATAGGTATAAATTTACAATTTATCAGAATTCAAGAACAAATTTTTGATATTTTTACAAAATCCTTACGTTCTGATAGATTTGAATACATTCAATAGAATATAAGAATAATCCAAATAACTAATAATTCACATATACTTTTTGTTCAAACCAGCTCCTTCTATTAAGTTACTCTTTTACAAATAGGGAGTACATATCTTTTTTTATGTGTTTCTTAGATATTTTCTTACTCAAAAAAATTTGTACTCATTTTTTCGTACATTAAATTTTTTGTATTCAAAATTTTCAAACTACCAAATTTTCGTACACAACATTTTCTTTACCAAAATGTTCATTCTCAAAATTTTTGTACTCAAATTTTTCACACTAAAATTTTTATACTTAAACTTTTTTGTATTCAAAATTTTTTATAATCAAAATTTTTGTAATAAAAATTTTTTGTACTCAAAATTTTGATAATCAAAATTTTCATACTCATTTTTTTCATTTTCTCTCTCTCAAAGAATTAACTATTAAAACCAATATATTTATCTTGAAACCTTGAAAGGTAAAATTTATTATACCTTACACTCCTTCAATTTTATTCTAATTATTTATATTTTCTTTTAAAAATATTTATCGGATTCATGTTGAATACAATAAGATTGTTTTATTTTTTTTAAAAAAACTCAAGAATTGAATTTTTTAAACAGTTAGATCTTTTGGATTTAATATAATCAGTAGAATTTTAACTGTTTTCATTCTTCACCTATATAAAGTGGACCCCTAAACCTATCCCACATTTGTTTTGTCAACTTTTTCTCTGACTCTATTCCTCTATTTGAATATATTAGTTTGAAAGTTTTACTGTATAGAAAATATTTTCACTCTCCTTTCAGAATTAATCACATATTCTCCTAAAACAATTCCTCCTAATTATTTATCAACTATGAATATATTAAATGAAGTTTCATTTAAGTAATATTTTTCTATGATGTATGGTTTTTCATTAAAAAGGGTTATTAATTTTCATGGGTGGGAATCAGTTTTTTTAGAAGGGCCTGAGACCGAAAATCATGTTATCCAGGTTTATTAAGTCAGATATTTTTATAGTAATGATAATGTGGATAAAGATATAAAGATATCTTTTTCTATGTATGGAAATGTTTTTATGATATCTATTAAAGAAGAAATTCATTTCCTTCATGTACCCTCATGAGTTGACAATTTATATCCTTCTCATAAGTTTCCCAAATAAAAACAGACTTTCTATAAGAACATAGATGAGGAGTCACTTTTTATAGTTCATGAGGATAAATGATGTCACTCATATATCTTTTTATAATAGATTTAATTCCCTATGGATGAAAGGTTTTTTGATTCCATGAAAGGGTTATAAGGAAACACTAAAGGTTTAAAATATTTCTACTCTGGATTATTTGACCAACATGAGGAAGTTTAAATTGATGTGTTATATTTTTTTGACCATAAAAAACCTAATTCCTAGAGCCATAAAATCTCAATTGATAATGTATCTAGGGATCTTAACTATGTTTTTAACTGAGATTTTAAAATTTGGAAATGTTACAATTAAGTTGGAACTGAAAAAATAACAAATTATATTATTTGTGATGATAAAATCAATAGTTTTAAATTTTGTTTTGATTTATAATCCAAACATTTTGTGAAAGAAAATAAATCTGAAACCTTAAAGAATAATAACAAAAAAGTATCCTTATATAATTTAAATGTTTTGATTTCAAAAATGATGTTTATTTTGACATATCATGTCTATAAAAGTTCTAAATTTTTTATTTAAAATGGGTTCTCCATTATAAGGCATAAGACTACATTTGTAAATATATTTTTTAGAATAAAATTTGGTTTCTTCTTATCTTATATCTATTAAGCCTATTTAATGAATATAAAATTTAATTTATTGAATATATAACATACATATTGAATTAATATCACCCACTAATTTTATTTTATTTAATTTCTTAGGTTAAAATAGCTTCATGACCATAAAAATAATAATATTTCTCATTATATTCAACTAGCGTTCATATTCATTTATAATTAAATTGTAACCTATGAATTCATATTATATTTTTTTAAACTATATAATTTCATAATTTATTTAATACTAATCATAATCATTAATTTAACTTATACTTTATATCATATTATAATAAAAAATAATATTTAAATAATATATTATTGTTCGATAAACCTCATTTTTGCATGTTATGCAATCCCTCGAGGAAATTCATTATTGTGTGTAACACAAGCTAACCATGGTGTTCCCTGTAGGTAAAGATAATGTTTATGTTACGGGTTATGAAAAATTCACTTGGTGCTTCAAATAATGCAATCCAAAAATATTTATCTAATATAAAATAGAATATCATTAGTGTTACATAAAATGAAAATTACCAAAAAGGATAAATTAATTTTAAACAAAAAAAAATTCACAAAATATCAGGGTGTTACATTATACCACCTTTAGAATGAATCTCATCCACAAAATTCTTTCAAGTTATCAAAGTTTGAGTACTTGAAAGATTCATTCATAGAAACCCACATCACAAAAATTGATACAAAAACATCCCTTAATAAAGGAATGTTAGAATCACAATGGTTACCTAAGTAATATATAACTAGTTTTCCTTATAGGAGAACATAGTTTGTGAGTTGATATTGGACATGGAGGAAATGTATAAATGTTTATAAGTATTTTTTGGGTTCATCTATCACAAAAATCTGAATGTTAAATGAAATGTTGATGGCCTCAAAGTCATAAATCTGTGATGATTTAAAAGGACATTGTTTAAAAAATATTAAGGTATTAGGATAAAAAATCTGATCATTATCATAATGTTTAGTAATTATTTTGTTAAAAATATATAAGGAAATATAATTACTTGATATATTTCTTTAAATAAAATTTTATTATTTAGTTGTTATTTTATCAATTTCTAATGTACACATCACTTCATTTAATGGTGGTTCGAAAAATTAACTTTGATTCTTGAATTTCTAAAATAAACATTTAGCAGATCTTAAGGCCCATAAAATAATTAAAAGTATAACTATTTTTTATAAATGTTCTTCAAAATAAATATGGTTAATACATTAATATGGAAACATAAAAAGTATCTTTACTTGTTCATTATTAATAATTATTCAACAAAAATAATTACCCGTTAATCGGGATATCTTATAGGCCAGTGGTAGGCATGAAACCCTTATTATCCTTCGGTCAGACGTTCTAGTCTCGCAACCTTGACGGAACTGATTTGCTGTCACCAAACATATATGATGTACTTTTCTAAAACCACAATAATATAATTTCCATAATAAATAATATGAAAATAATTGAAATATTATTAATAAATAAATCGCATTTTAACCAAGGTTTTTAATACAAATTAAGTGCATAACTACTTCCTCCGATGTTTAACATAAAATTTTCATGAATGGTTAAAACTATAACCCTTATAAAAGATGTAAATCCAAAACATTTGAAATAAAGTCAAAAAATCATATTAACATTGATTCACCCATATATCACCAAGTAGCTCTTGGTTTTCAAATTTCAAATATGTAATTTCCATCATCATATATTCTCTTGAAACATGATAATTAATTGAATTAATATAAATAAAATTTGAAAACATGCATGTTTCCTTATTCCACAGGTTATATGATATATTTCAAAAATCCAGGAAAAATATTGTTATAGTTGTTATTCCAAGGTACATCTATGCAAGTTCTACATCCCCTTCTAGTATTTAGACAGGGATGTATTTCTTGGACACTACTCACTATATCCTTCACAAAAATACTATGAAATTTTCCTAAATGATAAATAATCCTTATAATTATCCTTATAGACATACCTAGACATATCCATTGAAATATACCTAGTTATATGACTAAGTATTTCTCATCCCAGTTTCCAAAGGTTAAGAAAATCTTTTCGCAGATACCAACTATAACGAACCTCTCTTTTCATTAATTAACATTACATAACTTTTTCAAAATACATAAAACATTATATAAATAGATTCCCAAAGGCCTTAATAGTTTAGTTCCTTTAGAAAAATGGAAACGTAAAAAATGGTACATAAGAAAGATAAATTATCTCTCATTAGGTTTTCCAAGACTAGAACCTCTCTTATACATATTATAAAAGGGATATATCTTCATAACCTATGGAAGGAAACATATAAAGGGGTTAGATCAGATGCTCAATAAGGGAGACATGTAATCATAAACATGAGAACAAGGGTATGAGAACCTGATCGTAAAAATATATGATCATACCTTAGATATCATAGATCATATAAAATAATCATGGTATAAAGCATGATAGTTCATAAGAAATGAATCATAAGAAAATAAAGAACATATGCCCTAAAAGCATAAAATAGGACTAATACATGGAATTATGGAAGATACATAAGAATATATAATTATTTCAATTTTAGTTAAGGAATTTCTATTGAGGTCATCTTCATGGATAAGGTCCTTTACTAAACGAGGTTCACACCCTGTTCTATCACTGTATTACTGAACCGAGTTCACTCCTCGTTCCGAGCCTGTATTATAGAACCAAGTTCACTCCTATTCCCCAACCTATATTACCGAACAGAGATCATTTCATTTTCCATCCCTATAATACTTAATCAATTTAATTACTCATTCCATCCATGTCTATATCATTATATTTGAATCTATATCCAATTCATTAGAGGTAGATATATCCCCCCCATCTCATAATGAAATCATACATACATGCGCCAAAATATCTTAAATAATCATATCATAACCCCTGAAATGATATCGGTATTATAAACATGTAATCATATCATATCATGTGTATAATAAAAGGTTTTAAATTTATTTAATCATAAACATATCCTGTGAAATGGATTGTGTTTCAAAAGCATATAACCCATGAAAGAGAAAAAAAGTTTCATAAACATCATGACATCAAAACAAAATCCATTCAATGAAAGAATGTGAATGGAAACATTGAATAATTTCACAATAATTTCATGAGTAGATAAAATGGATTTTATGATATATAGAAAATAATTTTAAAATATCTTATAAAAATAATTCACTAGGAAAATATCATTTCGACATAATACATTTTCTAAAAACATTTTTTTAAAAAAAATTGAAAATTTATAAATAAAAATTTGAAAACTATAAAAAAATGTTAAAATTAATTTTTTTTGAAAATTATATTCATGTATCCTTTTAAAACCTTTTAAAAAACTTTTTTAAAGTATGTTTTTTAAAATAAATAGGCTTCTGACCGATGAGAGAGATAAGATCAGATTTTTCTTAAAAACATTTTCTTAATTTTCTTATGTACCAAATAGTTGAGAAAATGGTACTAATACATGGATATATCTTGAAAAAATTGGATAAGGAATATAATTAGTATTTTTTAGAGATAGATCTAAATATTTCATCATTTAATCATAACCATTAATGATCTTGAAATGTGATGAGATTGTTTCTAAAAACTCTTAATAATTGGCTACTTGGTATCATATGTTATATGTAAGAAAAGGGAATTAAATTATGAATAAAATATCATTAAATGAAGGATTTTTATTATATAATATTCAAATGGAAGTATTTACATCTTGAAAAATAATTTAGGTGCATAAAAAACACGTGTCTCAAAGAATAAAAATTGAGACAAAACTATATTATCGATTAGGTAGAATTTAAAACATTAACCCCATAAAATAATGTTCATAGAATAGATATGTAAATACCAATAAATTTATGTATATTTATAATTGAATAAATCCCTGTAATTTATACATTACACACAAAAGGAATGGGTGGTTAATAATGCATGTATCTCATAAAAATGAAAAGTATAATGAAATCCCCTTACCTTATGTCTCTACTCTCTTCATAATAATACAAAACGCTTGTATAATAAATATATATTTATTATAAATCTATAAAATAACCCTATTTATACTTTTAAAATCATATAAGATTTTATTATGACTTTATATTACGAGCTTTTTAACAATTCTATGTTAATGTTTCACTTCGGGTAGTATTCATGATATTCTTCACATGTGACTTAATTTGTAATATATCTGGTTCTTATACTTATATCACAATTTAAATAATGTAAAACATGATTTAATTATAATTTACATTAATTATATATTTATTATAATAATATATATTATATAGATATATTAAATGGAATATACCATTTATGGAGATGGTAAGTCGTACATTCGCATGAACGTTGTTCCCATTTTTATTGTTATATTGAAAGAAAGAAGGTAAATGACTTATTTGTATATGTATTTATATATATAATTATTATAGTAGAAATATTATATCATATGACTCATATAATTTCAGTAAACCTGTCTTCAATACATTTCATGTAGTGTGTGAACAAATCACATCGCTTTGAGGGGGATGTAGCCCACACTTTCTCAAACGAAATTATCATATTTAAATCAAGTGGAAAGTAAAACAATTTGTGTTGTAAAATTAATAAATTATAATAATGATATAATAAATATAATATAAGTAATATATAAATATATTTTTCAACATAATTTACACCTTAATAAGTGGTAAAGGAAAAATGAACAATCATCATTTAGTGAGGTGGTAGTTCACCATACGCATAAACAATATGTTTGTTACATATTAGATGGAAGTGTGTGAATTTTTTGGTATAAACCTTATAATAAAAACAAACTACTATATAGAATATATTAGTGTTGTTATAAATTTAGGTAATAAATATATTATAGTGGTGGATAAATAAAATAAAATAAAGAACCTTGAGAGAAGATGTTACCTCTTAGTCAGGTAACTCCTTTTGGTTTATTCCAAATGGATTACTTGGATTTATTTATTCCCAAAGTAAGGTTTCATGGAGGAAGGAATGGATTTCGGTAATTTTATTGGTCCGATATTGGCTAATCCTAAGAGGTTTTAGAGGGGTGATGAATAGGGAGAGGTGGTGGCCTTTTAAAGGGAATGAAATTCACACACTTGGAATTTTTTGTAAACAAGTTAGGTGTACCCACGTTTTTTGCAAAACAAATTCATAAAAAACAAAATTCAATAATTTAGGGTGAATTAACTAATAATTTCCATAAAAAAGGGGTTTGGGGATGTCTGTAGGGAGTTTTTTATTAAATATAAGGTTTAGAAATTTATTAAACTAATTTTTCACTTAACTATTGTAATTAATCTTAATCAGTTTCACTAATATTTTTTTAAAAAAAACTTATTAAAAATTATAAATTATTCTGATTCCAAATATGGAATAAATTTTTCCAAATTCCAATCACATAATTGGTAGAAATTAATTTAAAATCAATCCCATTGTCGGGTCGACAATACAGGGTTTTAAAGTTAAAACATTCAAAAGATTGTTGTGTTTTTATACCCATTTTCAAATTTAAATTGATCTAAATTACCTAATTTATATTAATTTATAAAAATATTATCTAAATGAACATTCAAAACAATATATAATTTAACTTAAACTTATAAATAAATTAGATGAAAAAGGAGTTTTAAAATAAAATTCATTATTTTTAACTATTCATTAAAAATTGAAACCTTATTGAAAAATACAAAAATATTTTCATCACCAAATTTTTATGTTTATATTTCAAATATGAAGTTTATTTTGACATATTATACCTTTAAAATTTCCAAAATTATTTTTTAATGGGTTCTCTATTAAAAGGTTATAAAACTACACTTATAAAAATACATGTTTTTAACCAAAAAATTGGGTTTCTTCGTATTTTATGTCTATTAAATCTATTGAATGAATATAAAAATTATTTTATTAAATATATAAAATATTTATTACTCTATATCACTCACTAATTGTATTTAATTTAATTTATTGGGGTAAAATAACATTTTCACCAGAAAAAATAATATTTCCTTTTATATTCAAACAATTTTAATATTCATTGATAATTAATAGGTATCCTATGAATTAATATTATATTATTTATACCATAAATTTTCATAAATTAGATAATAATATTCATGACCTCTAATTTAAAATCTAGGTTACATCTTATTATATTAAATAATCATATTTTAATAATATATTATTGTTCGGTAAAACATGGTCTTTCATGTTACACAAGCCATCAAGGAAAGTCGTGGCAACATATAAGGCAATCTATCCTTGGAGTTCTATGTAGAGAAAGATAATGTTTATATATCATGTTGTACAGGATTGACTTGGTTTTGTGTATATGTCAAGACAAATATAGTACTTTAATATAAAATAATCTATCTTCAGTGTTGTATAAAATTAAAAATATAAAAAAGTTTAAATTAATTTGAAAAAAATAATTGAAAAAAATCTCTGGGTGTTACATGTCGGTAGGTAGGAACCTATGTTATCAATTACCCATATGGATAAGGTTAAATAAGACTTGGTTTCATAGAGAATATATGGTTGATGAGGTATTAAGATGGCGTGAATAAATCTTACACGACACTTTGTGGTGAATTATATTATATCACAAACCATGGTGGGAAATATGAATCTCAATATTTAGATATAATGGGAGAGATTCAATACTGAATATTAAACCCATCATATCCACATAAAAACATCATACACATGCTATGGAATTTAATTTCCTTGAATAAAATATAGAAGGATCCCATAAAATATATGTATGTAGATAACTTTCTCTGAGTTGAGACCATCAAAGAGGATGAAATTTATTTTCACACTATTAGATATTCTCTTACTAATCTGGGGTTAAATGGTGAGTTATTTTGGATGCACTTGATCAATTGAGTCATCTAATTAGGTTCTTCTTCTTTCATTGGTAAATTTTAGGGGCCCTTACGGGTAGATCTAGAAATTAGTTGATTCACATGACGGTTATCCTCGTTAGAAGAAATGAGGGAAATCAATTTAAGATATTCCACATAGATGGACAAATCATCTTGATCTAGATATATTGGGGATTTTGTCAAGATTTATAGGGAATTATTTGAATAATTTTGGGATAGTGGTAAATGAGTGTAACCTTTATATTTGAGGTAAATTAAGCTATAAACTCATGAGTGTACTTGAGTAACATAAGGATATCTTATTTCTAGATAGTGTAGTCACAACTAATCTACTGGATGAAAATATTAGAGTCACCCATCAAATAAAATCATGAAATTTAAATATGAATGGATAGCTCGAGACTAGTAATTTGGGATTTATATACCTCTTCATTGTTAGTGAATCCTTTTTAAAGGATTAATGAGTAAGAATATGTCCTTTTAAGAAGTGATGAAGAAAAATCCCATGATAACACTATTAAGATTAGGGTTTTCATCTTTATTATAATTTTTTGATTCTTTAGGAACCATCCAAGTGAATCCTCCATGATGGAATTACATCATCAGTGATTAGAAAGGACTTGTCAAGTATGTCCACATCATGGGAGAACTCTTTTGAGGTTGGGTGTGCATAAAAAACTATTTGTTAGTTCTTATCCCTTGTAGATGTTTCGAGGTATGAACCTGATATCGAATTTATTTAGTATGACAATTAATAACACTAATCATATATTTTCGATGTGGGTGGTTTATTGTGTACTTAAACATATATTTTGTACCACTAAGTCTATGGTGAGGCAATTATTCTCAATGAGAGAATATCTGGTCTTAGTGTTAAGCATCATGAAAACTAAGATAGTACATAACGTTATACTTTCCTTCATTGTTATTATAGGATAAGATGGTATTATGTGACCATTCTATGGATGTATAATAGAGGACCAACAACTCCCCTTGTACATGTGTCATCAAAATAAAAGGATTAAAAATGTACTACATTATATCAGCCAACACATTCTCGAATTATTTTACCAACTCATAGGCGATACCTATCTTCATCATCTTATAAAAGTTATTATATTTTCCTACTATATTGGTGTAAATTTTTTGAATTTATGTTTAATGGTCTTGAAGGGATCACATCTCTTATAGGTAATGTGGAGAAGTCATGTCATGGATTTCCTTGATATTCTCTAGGTTGATCTTGACTTTTATATCCCATAAAATGAAGTTAATGAACTTCCCAATGGTGACCCCAAATAAAAAATTCAAGGGGTTCATCCTCATATGGTGGGAACATAGAATATTTAACACAATATTACGATATTTTATATAGTCCTATAATTCATGGCATTTGGCCCCAAACTTTTCTACATAACACTACACCATATTTCTGAGAAGAGGATGTGAGATATGATGCATATACCAATGGTAGGTTTCTCTTGAATTATTTAATGCAAAAGAAATTACTCACTAGAAATTGATTCCCTAAGGTTATCTAAATATATTAGATTAATTATATTCAATGTACATACATATTTTATTGTATCCATAGTACACATCCATGAAGGAGAGACATTGGAAGCTATTGTTTGTGTCAATAACCATCTCCATGATCAGGATGTGGAATTCATCATTTTGGATATAGTGATTGCAGTCTCGAAAGTTGATGAAAACATTGGAATATATATTCTTATTTATAATTGGAAAAATATTGGCATGCACTTGGGGTACTAAAATTCCTTGAAGATGTTGTCATTGATCGTATTATCAATATGGACCTAGACCATGGAACATTGGGAGTGATTAAGTTTCTAGGAAATTTAACGAATCTAGGTTGTCTAATTGGAAGGTTGAGCTGGTGGAAGATGAATTGAGGATAATCCTCTAGTATATCCCTATATATAAATTACAATATAATGTGTTTTTTTAATTTAGGAATGAAATATACCACACTGTGGTTTGTGAAGAAACATAATAAAACTAATCAATTCTTGTTTTAGATCTCCCCCAATAATTACATTCACCTGGATCAGCTCATCAAAGTTAGTGGTAAATCCTTTTTAAAATGATGGAGGTGATCCATCCAATTCCAATTAAATAGATGCATGAGAGATATTGGAAATAGATATATACAAAGGTACAAAATAATATGAGGTGGCATAATCTTGTTTTGTAGGGTAGGAACCTCCAAAATAGTGTTTTTTTCTCTTATGGTTCTATAGAGACAATAATGATATAGGCCTTGGAACATATACCATGTGGTCTTTACTATAGGGGTTCACCAAAAATATAGAAGAAAAATGGCTTGGTTGACTTCCAATTGGTAAATCATACCCTGTAATAGACAAGATGTAGACACTCTATTCCAAAAATAGGTTACAATTTTCAAGATACAAAATGAATAGGCTTTCTGGGCCACCGAGGCAAGAATTATTTTTATGAATAGGTGGTGATACAAGAACACTATTTATTCTTCATCACAACAAAATGGTGGCTATGTTTTGGGATTTTTGATTCTAGATAGTGAATATGTAGGAAAAAAACATCTCTTCAAGTCATCCCAATCATTTAATGAGATATGTTTCAAGTCTTTGGGAATGTTGAAACATTTATTTCTATCAACTTGGGGTCTCTTTCCATCCATTTTATAATACCAAATTTATATTTATTAGGATTCACATGGATAAACGGTAGTAAAATCACAATAGAGTACCCCTACATAGACACAAAGTGAGTGTCTCTTACACTTGATATACGATGAATGGAAAAATTTATAAAAGTGTAACCAAGACCATACACGTAAGGCATTGAAGGTGATGTATTTAGACAAAACCATGAACTCAATACTTGAGTAAAAATCATTAAACTAGGTATTCAGTTAGATATTATTGAGAACCTTCTTATATCTATTTTGATATACATTAATTTCTAGGTTGGATGGGCTGTGACTAGTCTTGGTGAATACCATATTTTAGAGCATTTGGGAACATATGAGATAGATCCTTGATCTAGTTTCCAACAAAAAATGATGTATTTCTATGCTATTGAGTTTTACTAAGTTGTAGAGGGGGAATATGTTCCCTTGGATGAATGAAAATTCATCATCCCTATAAAATAATATCATGGATTTTTAGTTCTTTTTCTCAAATTATTTTATAATATATAAATAATTAGTAGTTACTTCAGTCTCAAACTCTGGATTAATCATCAAGGCTTTGATGAGAGCCTTATAAATATTCTTTTACAAAATAATCATGTTAATGATAGAATGTCTGGATAGGATAACAACATGGTTCTTGAGAATATCTTACAATGTATCTAGTGTCATATGTTTTCCCCTAAGGGGTCTCTCCTTGATATGATGTGTTGAAGCTCCGGTTGGATGAGGTGATGGAGTATGACTAGTACATAATGAGTTATTCTATCTGTTAGGTGGTTGTGGCTAAGCCTTGGATGATTGATAAGTAAAATGTTTAACCAAATTCATGGCCTATAGATTCACTATTGGATTTTTTTATAGAGGTATTATCTTATTGTGCCTCGAGAAACTCCTATCATTTGGTGTAAACTATGCAGAATGTGCTTTCAAAGATACCACCCCTAATATTTTTATTTTCAGAGGGATGATTTCCCTTTCCTCATGAGAACTTATGAGGGGTCGTAGAAGATGAATTATATTATTTATCTCTAATATATACACAATAGTGTACAAAAATGATTGAATTAAAATATGAAAACTCGTTTTCATCATTTTAGGCGTCATCTAGAGTAAAATGGGTGGTGGAACATCCACCAAATGAAAGGGTCATGAAGTCTATGAGGTTGCTCACCATCTTCAGTAATGATAAAGATTACTGATCATACTTTAATTACTGGAATAAGATATTTCAATCCATGGTAGTATACAAAATAATACAACCACTAGAGAATAAGAGGTTACTATAAAGGTTCATGATTGATTTATCTTCTTAAAAATGATCCCATGGAATTTAATGATCAAATTTGAGTTTAGTACATCATCAAACTCCCATACACCAGTTTCAATGATTTTTTGATATTTCATGGTTTCTTGATCATCATTTAGAGTGGAATAAATATAGGTGACATGTTCTATATGATTTACTAATTATGATATTTTATAATCTACCATGTCATAGATCCAGTATGTAATTACATAAAACTATTTTATTGTGTGTATAAAGAATTTTTTGTTTGGTAAATAGTTTTAAATGTTATTCAAGTAATCCTATTGTTGATTCCAGATATCTAGAATATTAATAAATTTCTAATACATGAAATTGACGAGGAAACTAGAAACCTATTCATCTAAAAAAGAGTAGACTCTATTCTACTTCTCTGCAAAGTGGATGGTTGCTCATCATTTATGGGGACCCTGGGGAACATTCTCAGCATGATTATATACCCAGTGGTTCCTATTGTATATGGAAAACTAAAGATTAATTATCTAAGAGGATGGTGCTTCATTTTAATAGACCATTCAAAACTGCCATGATTTTTGTGATGTATCTTGGGGTAATGGGTGAGAACTTTTCTTGGTCCACATCATGGCTTGCATAAGATTATAACCTCTCTTAGTGAATTTTAAGGATCCCCTTGGATGTTTCAAGGTGACGAGGGTTAGAAATGACTTATCTCACAAATTATCCACAAACTTCAATAATATATTTTCATGGGGATGTTGGATTTTGAGGTAGTAGGTAAATATATTCCATTGATAAATGAAGTTTGTGACATGTTTATTATCTCACAACATGAACATTGAGAGGTCACTAACACTCATCATGCCTATGGCGGAGTAGAACATGGAGATGAATTGTTGGAAGAGATTCTCCTAGATAGTGATGGAACATGGATTAGTATGGGTGTACGAGATTAATGAAATTTAATCCATGTTACTAATAAGGCATTAATGTTTGGCTACCTCCAACTACTCTAGGGTACTTAGCATCAGACCACACTGAGAGGCAGAACGGGAAATTTGTTTTTCTGG
Organism: Viscum album; assembly: GCA_963277665.1. Taxonomy (NCBI): domain Eukaryota; kingdom Viridiplantae; phylum Streptophyta; class Magnoliopsida; order Santalales; family Viscaceae; genus Viscum; species Viscum album. Next base: position 778,858,587 of record OY728126.1, on the reverse strand, counting down.
GTACCATTAACAATTGATGTAAATAATTATAAGGTTTAATAAATCTTGAAATATGGGGAACATGATCCACCAAATCTAGGTTCATCTTCCTTTTAGGATATACTAAATCTCACTATATCTCTATAGCTTCTATGATAGTAGTAAGAGTGAGGATCAAGTCATCATGAGGGGAATCAATGTTCTTATACCCCCTGATTGGTTAGATTACTTGTGAAGTTAATATTTTATGATCTAGTACTGGGAGGTGACCTTAATACACTAAATAGGGAGTCATAATGAATATTTTACTATGTATAAAATTTTTATATCCACCGACTTCAGTTTCAGTTGGATTTCCAATGTTTATTAGTTGTTTGGGTTTTGAAGGAAGTGTGATACGAGATCTTTGCACATCCAAATGGCCATTTTTATATGCGTAGAGGAATTAAATATTATCATACATAGAAAAATTGTTCTTCTAGAGTAATTAAATGATTTAGTAATATACCTCAGTTTCCCTAAATGATTCAAGATCATCAGAGGATTCAACCACTCCTTTTCTTTTTTTTTTGTATTTATGAATGGTAGTTAGATGTAGTATCCCATAGAGGATTTTGAGGCCCATGTACTATAGTTTTTGATGGCTGTGAACACCTATAGGGGGGTTAACCTATCAATAAATATAATATTGAGGAATATTTATCTCTTTTTCCTCATCATTGGTATCATACTCCTAATCATTAATGTAATTTACCATGAAGACATTCACCATAGTGATGTTTGGTGGTGGAAAGTTTCTAAAATTGAAAGGAAAACAAACTGGATGAAGTTTCCATTTCTAGAGTAGTGCAATGAACTAAAGAGTAGCTTACTACCCCAAACATTTGATTTCCATAATGGGTGATTTATACTATATAATATATCAAATCACCAGGAGAGTTTCAGTACAAACCTTATATAATCTCTGGTGATATTCAGTAGATTCAGGATGTTGATCTTCTCGAATCATGATGAGTTAAACCTTATAGAACTACATTATGAGGAGATAAAGTTGCTTATAACTTCTTTGATAGATAGTATAATTACCCTAATGGTTTTTATAAATCTCCCACTAATTATATTAGAGATAATTTTTAGGATATTCAATGATAAACTCTAATATGGAAAAATGTAGGGTTTCATGTGGCTAGTACTACACTAGAATATTATTGATAGATAGAAACTCTTATAGGGTATCATATTCCTCTTAATCATTATAATATGGGAATCCTTTTCTCAAGAGGTGAATTGGTGAGAATTCACCATAGGTAGAAATTAAGACCACTAATGTTCTAGACTACAAGGAGGGAGGTCCATCAGTTAATACACTCTACCCCTAGGAAGGAAGCTATTATATTGAGGTGGAATTGGATTCAATATTATTACTATGTATGTGGGAAAATCAATATCCTTTTATTTAGGGAGGTCACCGGATACATATTATTCCATTGGATGTTGCTCCACATTTGAGAAAAATCAACTAGATCCTAAACACTTTTATATATTATGTATAAAAGTGGATAAAAGGGAAGCTAAAAATGGTAGATATGGATACATGTATTGTAATAATAACGAATTGAAGAAATTATCCCCATATAGGTACTCATAATTGACTTTGAAACCATATACACCGTGGCCTTGGGAGTGAATGTCCTCATCCAATAAATAGATGCTCCTAGATGTAGAGGTAGAGGTAGAAACATATCATTATAATCATCATAGGTCCAAGATTCTAAAATTGTGTTGGTGGCCAGGTGTTGGTTTCCCCTTTCATGCCTTTTGTTCCTATCTGGAGGTTCCCCAAGGGTGATCCTACGAGATTCATGATGTTCCTTTCTATATATGTTTCTATTGGTGTCATTGGAAATATATTTGAAATGAATAGTAGACCCTCAACCCTTGATAGGGAATTCTCAGTGGTGGAACACTTTATAATGGGGGGATCCATGATATCTAGTGATGTTGATAGTGGATGGGAGATTGAATCCAATATTCCAAGAGGGTGGTTTAGAATCTGATCCTAGTCTTATAAATATGTCTCCTTATATAGCAGTGAAGATGGATAGGGATATATCCATGGTTCTAGGGTCAATAGAAGCTTTTAGAGAGGCATGTATTGGAGAGATATTTGTGGTATACCACATTTTGGGTTTCAATTATTTTTAAATTATGAAAGAAAAAATAGAAATTGGGTCATCCCACTCAGCTATAGGTGGGGAATCATTATGTCATAGGTGATGTTGAGTGGTGAGATCCATCCTTAGTGAGTCTCTAGTGATAGTTGTGGATGATACAATATATTCATCCCCTACCTCATTGAAACAAGGTATGATATGTTCTATGAATTCTATATAAAGTCCCCCAAAATGGTTGGTAGTAGAAATAGGGAGCACTAGTCCCATGAAATATCTTTTTCGGTGGTGCCATGAAAAATCCATTGCTTCTAAGGTCTATTGAGGAATATTTATGGTGGTAATGAATCCTTTTATCTTATAGAGGTGGAAAAGGGAACTAATGACCCTTCACTAAAAAATAAATGTCATCGAAATGGGGAAAGGGACCCCAAGATCTAATAAAGATATATCTACCTTCATTTTGGAATATGTGTGTAGGATATTTCCAAGAGTGATAATGTTACACCCATACATGTTAGTTCTATATGGGATGCTTCAATGATCAGAATTAGTGATAGACATTATGAAAGATAAATTGATGCCAACAAGAGTACCTTTATAGTGACGGTGATTCCCAATATGCCAAATGTCAGTGATTTTTGATGTTGGTGAATTCGAATATTACTCAAACATTCAATATCAGGACAAGGGATTCAAATTATGTATTCCTATAATTGATGATACCCAAAATTATTAATTTTTTTCACTATTTAGGGGGAATAGGTACATGTTATGTTCACCGTTTTTTTCTTGCATTCATTCCACCATGAACATAATTTTCTTATTTTCATAATATTACTCTGATGGTAACGATCCTTCGACCACACATTCCCTATTTCTAATGATAAGAAAGGTATCACCATTAAGGTTATAGTTTCAGATGATTTATCAAAACAAGATTGTGGGATATCAATCCTTCTTACCATGGATTCCTTATGGGATTTTGTTTCATAGTCTGAGTATCGCTAGTAAATTAAAGAAATGATTATAAACCCCATACCTGATGTTATATTTATGTGGACATCAGTTAATTACTTGAATAATTTATTTACTATGGTGAACAATATATATTAGAGAGGATGATCCCAAAAATAATTTGTGGGTACATTGGGTATCTATAATTATCTTCCTTAGGATGGGATTTGTGGGAATCCTTTTTTATACACATACGTAATATTAGGATGAGCACCAAAGGAATACCATGCTCATCACATGAGGAAAATTATGCTTATCACATAAGGCCAATGGGGCTTGTTTTGTAAGTAATATCTTAGTCATCACATGAGATAATTAATTCTTGTCACATGATGAATATGAGGTTCATCAAACTTGGAATCATTAAGTCACCACTCAAGGTAAATTATGATCATCACATAATGAATGGTATAATCATCCTCCTTTCACCTGAGGTTATATCAGATAGATCCTATTATAATCACATATTATTCATTAGAATTATACACAAGGAATCATTTCATTATCATGATAGGGAATAACCGTAGGATCCTCACCCAAAGAAAGGGTTAAGAGATCATTTGATTATCATATAGGATTAAAATGCTTATCAAATTAGGAATCTTAGTCTCATAACCTAGGGAACCCAATTTTTATCATATAGGAAAGAGTTTATAATGCATCAGGTGGGGGTTTCCCCATGATCAACACATAAAACACCTCATTCTCATCATAGGGGGAAACTAAAATATGAATTATCACCAAAGGATGTGAACATGTCACTTATAGTGGGGATATATCCATATAGACTAATCATGTAAGAGAATTCTCATGTTTAACATCTAGTGGGTTTACCTAAGGTTTAATGACTCATGGATACTTTTGGAGATTTAGTGAGAGGTTAAAAACACTCCATGAATATGATCTAGATTATGAGTTACTACCTCCTGAGGTGGATATGGAATGATGATGATGTTGGGACTAGAACTCAAAGAGGAATCTTTCATATCCTAGTAAAAATATGAATCTAACCCACATAGTTTAAGGTGAATAATTTATGGTCATGTGATCATACCACCCCATTTAGTTTAATATCATACATTGTAGATATTGTGTCATAAAAATGAGAGACAATAAGGGATGTCATGGGGATACTATATAGGCTTAATAGGTTGTCTAAATCTACATAGTTACTCAAGTGATGGTTGGAAGAGTTTGGGCTTAATGTTGGGAGGCCCGAGGTGTTTCTATGTAGAAGGAAGAGAATGTGTTGGGCTTATGCATTAATATATAAAGCCTAGGATGGGCTTGGGAGCCATATTATTTTATGTTACCTAGCCTATTCTAGATTGGAAAGGTATGGTATGAAAGTGAAAATGATTATAAGAAACACGCAAGGAGACCGCACAACCAATTCATGGTCGAAAGGGTTGGGAATTAAATTCCATGAATCTAGTTGTGCATATGGTATTCACATTATTGATCCTATATTATGTGGTTATGGGCCCTCTATTCGCTCAAATTTCATGGAACCATGTTTAGTGTAAGGAGGAATCAAAATTATTCCCATGATATATGTTTTTTACAAGTTCTGTGTTGAGTGAGGCTTAAAGTTTCATAATAATTGGGTTTTAAGGACAAAAGGTATGTATAGATAGCCTAGGTAAGAGCTTCATGCATGTTGGTTATTGTGAGAATCCATAACATTCATTAAAGTGTGTTCTTATATAGATGTAGTAGTGAGAGAACATCTTCAAAAGAATCCAATGCATTGAAGGACTTGCGTGAGTTAATTCCTGTTAACTATTCACATGCGAGAGTCTATTAGTCATTGGGGATGCATGAATGCATGAAAGTACCATTAATATACGCTCATATCTTTAATGATATAATATAAAAGTATATATCATCTAAAAAATGAGATGAGAGGATATTTATGGGATTCTTAATTAGTTTTGTGGAATCCTCACGTGATTGGTCAAGTTTAAATTGTTATGGTGCTCTCATTTTTTTTGAATAAATAATTTTTCATGGGTGAAAAATGGAGTTATGTGGATCCATTTAATATAGAATCAAAAAACGTTGAGTTCCATGAGAATTCTTAAATTTATCTAGAAATTTATTATCTTGCCATCATTTTTCCTAGATCCTTGTCTAATGTGGATTTAAACTTGAACACCCTGGAAAATAAATCATTACATGTTTCCTCTTATTTAATTATATTATCACCAAACAGATTTATACTAAATAAAAATTTTCTTCCATGAAATTTTTTTTCCTTCAAATATTCTTCGAAGTTCTTTCAAAATAGAATTTTCAATTTTAAAACCCATAAATTTTTTTAGATACTTTTATGATAAAGGAAAAATATAGTATTTCTAGAGTTTTCAGGACATTGAATATTTTTATTATTGATCTATGACCATGTTGAGGTATAATTTGGCACAATGAATCCATATTGGATTTCTTGGGACCAGGATGGATGGATATGGTTTTCAGAAGACAAAGATGTTTATAAATAATTTTTTCATGGAAATATCAATGAAAAGAAATCAATTCAATTTGTAAAGGTTGAAAATCATACTGACCATATTATTTAGTTAATCAGATTCACATTTCTTAAGAAATTCCATTGGAATGGGAAGAAGTTTTCAGGAAGAAAAGGGTCATCACACTCACCTTTGGTATGGAATGATAGAAAGAATGTAATGAGGTGATGATTCAGAGTATTCAAAGATCTTATGTAAATATTATGATGATTATATGACATCGGAGATCACATTTTTCATGAGTTATCTAAAAAACTTATGATTCAAGACTTATTAATGAAATGGGGAGAATAAGTTTTGCCAATAATAATGAGGGTTTTAATGAAAGAAAATTCCAGAATGGATGGGTATTCATAAATAATTTTCAATGTATGTTAGATGAGGCTGAAGATGATCTTAAATGTATTAAAACTCATGAGAAAGTAATGATAGAAGAAGAAGTTTGTGAACGAATTAAATTTCCTCAATCCAAAGATTTACGGTCTTGATTCATCGGTGAGAAATCACACGATGAATTTTTTTTATTGCTAGGGAAGGATTATCTAAACATAAAGTTATAAAGATGATGTTTTTTCAGTCAAATAAAAATCCATGAGATCTAAATATTTAAGGAATGAATTTGTGTGAATCATAATCAGATATGGAAATACATGATGAAGTATAAGCTACTAGAATTGGTCAATCCGATACAGTATAGAACCAACTATTAGAGGCAGAATTGTTTTTCCAGATGTTTTTTGGACCAATTAAAAGAAAAGAAAGTAATGATTTTTTTGGACCAATGAGAAGAAGAAAATTATATATAAAACAATAATATAGTCAGTCATTTCCATCAAAATTAATTGTTTCATATGTTTCAAGTGGGTCAAGAGAAAGAAGAAATATGATATGTTTTTTTCTAGGGAATGGGTTTAATTATCCCATGTCTTGTCAAAATTGGTTTCAGAAACTAGGATTTCAAAACTCAAATAGAAGAAATTAAGTATTGTTGCAATAGTATTCATACAGATTATTTTATATTACTGGTCAATTAGACTGGGAAGATCATATTGGGAAATTGGGTTGAGTATCATTATCAAGTCTAGGATGATCATGCCCTTTGGTAGGTAAGAAAATGAAGAATTGATTATGAAGATATTATTTTTGAACATTTATCAAGAAACACTCTAACATGTTTGTTAAAAAAAATTATTTTATCACTTCATGATACTTGAACCACATGGACTGTTTTATTGAAAATAGTGTTGTACAAGCGTAAATGATTACCCTAGTCATTATATTATAAAGGAAAATATAATTTTCTCATTTTTTGGGTATTGGATTTTTTCCATACCATTTGAAGGACATATATACTCTTATTTGGTATTGAACCTTGTAAATTTTAATGTTCCTCTAGTTGTGTGATATGTTTTTTTCATTAAGGTAACAACTCTTTAATAGAAGGAAAAAGTTTTTTTAAAACAAAAAATTAAGAGAAAAAGATACCAATAATTCAACCCCTCCATGATCAGTGGTGCATTGATCTTGGTGGGAAATTTCAATTGGTATCATAGGTGAAGGTTTCCTTCATGTTATATTTGATGAATTTTGGATAGAAGTTGTTAGAGAATCTAAATTATGCCACTAGTATAATTATTCTAGCCTTTGATGGTAAGAATTATCATATCTCGAAAGACAGAATGTTTAATTATCTTATTTCTCTTGTACATAATGTTCTTGAAGTTAAAACATATGAATTTATTCATATTTATGATAAAGTTCCTCCTACACAAATTTTTAAGAAGAATCTCTAGAAGTATGGAAGTGTTAAAAATTATTTACTCTCATCACTTTTAGAAGGTGAGTTTATAAGAGTGAAGGGTATTTCCACTACCAATGGATTTAGAGATAAGTTGAAAAAAAATTATGATGAAAATGAAAATGTGAAAAATGTGAAACTAAAAATCATGAGGCTGATGTATGATGATCTGAAGATGGGTGAGTTTGAATCATTTGGGGACTTCCTCAATAGGTTTAATGACATTGTTAGAACTATCATATTTATTGGTTAAATGTTTTATTATTATAAATTTGTTGAAAAGTCATTAATAATTCTTTGTAATAAGTTTGATATTAATGTATCCTCATTAGAAGATAGATATCCTGAAACATTATCTCTAGATGACCATTATTGTACTCTAATTACTAATGAAATGATAAGAGATAAAGAAATGAAATAAAAAACCATATATGAGAGTGAAAGGTATTTTAAATCCCTAAAGAAAAAAAATATTAAGCATATTTTGGATGAAAATAATGTTATTGACTCTATCTCTGAAAACAAGGTATGTAAAACTCTTGATGAAATGTTATCCTTGTTTTCTAAAAATGTTAAAAGATGTACAAGTAAATATAAAGGGAAAATTACCATGAACTTTTTTGAATATGGAGACATTTGGAACATTATGGATAATTATTACTGAATAAAGAAAGAAGATGATAGTGAGGAAGAATAAATAATTCCACGAAGACTGTGGAAGAAACATGGTGAAAATGAAAAATATTATTACAAAGGGAATGTTAAAAAATTCAACAAATCCAAAAAAATAAGGTTCTAATATAATGATGATGATGAAGAAGATAGTGAATCTAAATTGGAAAAATATAATTAGAATGTTGTTTAGAATAATTTAATTTACAAAGTTACCAATAAATAATTATGAAGAAATAATTTTTAATAAGAAGATGAAAAACTCAATTATAATTTTATCTTAATGAATAATTTAAATAGTGTATAAGGAATATTGGGAGGATTGAAAAAGAAATCAGGAAGATAGAAAGTGAAAAATCATCAACATATAATCTTCAATGTGTTCCAGATTATAATGATAAGTTGTTAGATATGATTTAAGAGTAGAATAAACCTCTTGAGAAATAAAAAAATCATAATGAGCATCAAGAAGTAAAATTTATGGTAGAAGAAGATGAATTTGGACTTTTCCAACAAAAACTTTATAAATATGAATAGGGGATGGAAATTTAAAAATCTATATATATAAATTTGGTGAAATATATAGAAAGGAAAAACCTGATAATGATAAAAATTTACCTTCAATGTTTGAGAAGAAAGTTGGATCTTTTTTTGAGAAGAAGAAAACTGTAAATTGTTTTAAAGAGATGAAAATGTGGGAAGGTTGTGTATGTGTCCTAGACCAAAAACGTCAAGAAGACAATAGTTTCTAAAAATTGTGAGTCTAAAAAGGTTTTAATTACTTCTGGTTTTGATAATGCTTAATGGGAAGAAATCTGAAAAAGAAAATCTAGTTGATGACACAACGGTTGGTGTTCAACAATGTCCTAATAAGAATGATAGGAAGGTTGTTGAGAAACTTGTTCACAACTCTATTTAGTATGGAAGTTTTAGAGGGAAATATTCATTCTATGGGTACTAAAGGTATTTTAGTGGATTTAGGAAAACATAAAATATGTATTGGTTTTATAAAAAAAATTAAAACTATTTTACATATTATATAATGAAATGTTTGAGGGGGTGTCAATCCCATCAAAGTAATATTTCTAAGAAGGATGTTCAAAAGTAATCTAAGAAGGTTTTTGTGAAAGATAAATATAGATTCCATCATCTAAAAACTATTTTTGAAATATTTGAACAACCTGGGAATATTCATAAAGGATTTCTTATTTTTTATTGGCATAATCAAAGTTTCCAAACAATTCTCTTAAGCCGGATATAAATAATAAAAAATGGAATGGAAAATATATTATTGTAGAGACCAATCTAAAATATTGAAATGTATAACAAAAGTGGATCTTGGAAGTGAGTGTTATTATTATACGTCATGATACATAAAGTTATTGAATAATTCTAAATACTTCAATGAAGGTACGGTGATATTTAGAAATGATGAATCTCAAAAAAAATAAAGGTGTTGGGCCATCCATTATTTTGAAAGAAAATTTGATGTTCAAGAAATATTTATATGTTAATGGGATGAAACAAAACTTTCAAAGTGTTTCAAAGTTATGTGATGAAGGAAAAAACTTCATTTTTAGAAAAGATGGATTTTTTATGAAAGGTGAGGCAGATGGAAAGATAGTTACAAGCGGCCAACGTACAAAAGTAAACTTGTTCCAAGTTGGTGAAATAGAAAACTCTTGTTATTTTGGAATGGTGAAATATAATCAATTATGGGATAAAAGGATGGGAAACTTGTGTTAGAGAAACATGAGTATGTTTTCTAAGTGATATAGTTTATTATTTATTCTTGAAATGTCTATAATAATTTATTGGTTTTTTACTATTTTCCAGAAGGAAAAAAATATAGATTCTATGCATAAAAATTTGATATTTGTTCAAAAATACCTGTGGAACATATCCTTATGATACTTATGGGTTAATGACAAAATAATAAAATCATATAGATAATTACTTCAATATTTTCATTGATTATTTTAATCACATTACTTATTACATGTATAGAAAAAAATCAGTTACTCTAAAAATGATTAAAAATCTCAGGAGGAAACCTGAGAAAGAATTTGATTATTCAGTGAAGAAGTTCATAAATGATAATGGTGGTGAGTATAAAAATTAATTACTTGAATGTTATCTTGACAATTATATAATTAGGCATGAGTTCATTTCACCATACAACCCTCAATAAAATGTGGTTGTAGAAAGGAAGATTAAAAGTCTATTTGAAATGGGGATAAATATATAACTTGATCATGGTCTGTCTAATTAATTTTGAAGGAAATCCATGAGTATTAGTTTTTAAATTTAAAACCAATGTTTTAACATTATTTCTTAACATATGACCCTATGAAATGTCTCATTTCTAAACATCATGTTTGGAACACATAAGAGTTTTTGAGAGTCCATGTATATAATGAAGAAAGGTGGAAACATTGGAAAGTTTAAGCATAGAGGTGCAGATTGAATTTTTATTGGATGTGCTCTGGAAATATGAGGATAAAGATATTTCAAAAAATAAATATGAATACATGTTGATTATATCGACTAATTCTCAAAAAATAGTTGGGTAGGATGAATAAATTTTTGTTGAAAATTATGATAAGGATACGAAAAATTTTAATCCTACTCATGAAGTATTAGACTCAATTATTTCATGTGATGAGGAAGAATTTGTAAAGTCTCATACTAGGATGAGGAAGATAGGGGTGGCTCAAAAAATTACTTGGGATCAACATCAAAACGTTCAAACAAAAAGAACAACAATAGTTGTTACACACACTTCTTTGTATTCAAATGATTATCTGAAAGATGATAATGTTGTTTTTTTATCATGTGTAATGTGTTCAAGTAATAAATGAAGAGATGCATCAGATAGAAAATAATGATATCTAAGATCTCATACCTAATCTAGATAATAATAAAAAATTTATTAAAAAACAGGTTTTTTGGAATAAGATGAATGAATAGGGTGAAGTGATAAGAAACAAGGAAGGATTAATGTGAAATGGTAACACATATATTGAAGGTATTGAAATTTATGAGACATTTTTTAGTGGAAGTGTAAGAAACAATCAGAATTTTTCCTATTATATCTGTAAAATGAAGTTAAAAAAATCTTTAGATGGATGCCAAATCATCATTTTTGAATGGTTACATTAATGATAAAGTATATATTGAACAACCTTGTTGAATTATTATTGAAAAAGTTGAATGTTATGTTTGTAATATGGAGAAATCCTTGTATGGGATAAAGCAATATCCACGATCACGATATTCCAAATTGGATACTACTTAAGAAAGATGAGTTTTGATAAAGGAATAGTTGTTATAAATCATTATCTCAAATAAATTCAGGATTTGTCCCTCATCATAATTATTTATATTGATGACATTATCATTTATAGGAATAGTGAAAGAAATTTTGAAATATATGATAAAGAAATTAAAATGTTGTTTGATATGTCCATGATGGGGGAAATGAAATAATTTCATGGGTTAAAAATATTAAAAAATAGGAAACACATTCTTCCTTCTCAAGAAATATATTCTAAAGATATTTTCATGAAGATCATCATGAAAAACTTGAAACCAGTTTCGACACTAATATTTGTGGGAACTAAGTTGTCTAAAAAAGGAGAAGGCAAGGATGTTGTTCCTAAAGAGTATTGAAATCTGATTTTAAGTTTATATTATTTGACTTTCTCAAGACCTGTAATTGTTTATGTAGTTACCTTATTTTAAATATTTCAAAGTGATATAAAAAATCACATCTACTAACAGGAAAATGAATTCTTCAATATATAAAAGGGACCAAAATTTACTTAATTAGGGATTGATAGCTCAGAAAGTATTAAACTTTTGGGGTATTCAGAGGATTATTGGGAAGGAAATATTGATGATAGAAAATCCACATTTTTTTGGCGTTTTGTTTTAGGACAAAATTTGTGTAATTTAGTATACAAAGAAATAGAATTATTTAACTCATAGTATCATTAAGGTTGAGTATATTTCAGCCACAAAAGATGCTACCCAACTCATGTTGATGAAGTATCAATTATAATACCAACTTGTTGAAGTTATGTTACCGTTTCTTATGGGTTATGATAATATATGTGAAATAAACCATAATATCACTATGGTAAAGAATTAACATTAAAATAATATTGATATAAAATATCAATTCATAAAAGAGAATGTTGATAATAATGAATTGGTGTTAGGGTATGTTCCTATATCAGAACAAGTTGCTGATATTTTCATAAAACCTTTACCAAATGAATCATTTTTATAAATTGAGGTTGTACATGGGTGCCCAAACTCTTTCTCATAATGCTTGAGGTATGTGTTGTTTCCCCTCTCTCATGTAGTATTTGGATAGTTTTTTTAAGGGGTATAATTTTTTCATAAATCTATCAATTAATTTGTGCTAAACCATTTAAAGAAGCATGTATGTGGGGGGGGGGGGGCTTCTAGGAAAGATGTGATTCTTTCATTTAAGCATTTTTTACTATTGAAACTGACTGGTAGAGTGGTTGTTGGAAACTTTGGTTTTTTAGAAATGTTGAAAAATAAGAAATATGTGAATAAAGTTGTGAAGAAAATATGAGGGAGTTTCATGGGAAATTGGTAAAACCTGGCTCTATTAACAATAATTCTTTTTTTCTATAATGAGTTTGCTTAGGTAGGTTTATAATTTTTAAAAAGTAATCTTAGTTGACAAAAAATTCTAAAAGGGAAGATTACTAGTACCAAGTTCACAGGAGAAGGCTTTTAGAAGTGGAATAAGTTTGTAAATAATTTTTGGTTATTTTTTTCAAGAAAATATCAATGAAAAGAAATAAATTCAATTTGTAATGTTTGATAATAAGAATGACCCTTGTATTCAAGAAATTAGACTCTGGTTGCTCAAGAAAGTCCATCAAAGTAGGAAAATGTTTTTTGGAAGAAAAGGATCATCAGAATCACCATGGGTGTGTAATGATAAAAGGATCGTAATGAGATACTACTTTAATGTTATAAAGGATCTGATGTAAAAATGATGATTTTTTTCTGATATTGGAGCTCTCATAAATCAAACCTTATCTGAAAACATATGATTCAAGCCCAATGAAGGAAAGGGGGAGAAGAAGTTATTCCAATCGTAATGATTGTTGGAAAGAAAGAAAACAGTGGAAAATATGCGAAGCCATAAATAATACCAAAGGTAAGTTAGAATATTTTGAAGAGGATCTTAAATTTATTCTATTTTACAAATAATTCATGATATATGATGAATTTTGTGAAATAATAATTTTTCTGGAAGCCAAATCTTTCAGATCTTAGTTTATCAGTGTGAGATCACTAGAAGTAGAAATGTTTGTTGGCTGCTATGGTTGATCAAAATGTGAAGTTATGAAGATTTTATTTTTTAGTTATACTAAAATCCATGATATATAAATATTTATTAAAATAAGGTTTTAAAATCATGGTTACTTAAGGAATGAAGCTTGTGAAGTCGATGCTACTGGATGTGGTCTATTGGACTCAGTGTACCACCAACTATAAGAGGCAAAATACTTTATGGGAAGATGTTGGGGATAATTAAAAAATAAGAAAGTAATATTTATTTGGATGGATGAAAAGAATAAAATTAGATATTATTGTAAAATATATTCAATAATTTCCAACAAAATGTATTTTTTATTATTTTTCAAGTGGGTTAAAGAGAAGGAATAAATAAGATATTTTTTCCTATAGGGAATGAGATAAATTATCTTGTGTCTTGTAACAATTTTTTCAAGAGATATTAGACTGTAGATGACACCATTTATTATAGTAAAGCTGAGACTGATCCAATAGGAATAGGAAGACACCGATTACACCATCAAATGGAAGATCACTGATATTAGAATGAGAAGAAATGAATTATTTGTTTATGTATTGTCAATGGGATCATAGAAGAAGTTAAATGATATTGAATAATGGTTTTTCATATGTTTCATTTTATGGATAGAAAAGTAATTAAGAATCTACAGTCTCCATCATAATGAATAAATTGGAATGGGAATTTGATTCTGAGGATCATAACGAGAAGACATCATTTTATCATATGTTTTCAATCTTGCATTGATCAATATATTAACAAAAATTCCTTCTTCATTGTAATGGGAAAATCATAATGATAAATTAGAATATAATAGAATAATGTAATAATGTCAGAATCAACCTGAAGTTGTGAGTTGTTTTGAGAAGTTTTGACAAAAAGCGAGAAGAGTGGAGTATAATTGATGAAGTCAAAATGCACGAAAAAAACAATTAGAATTTTGGCTTTTGTGCAATTTGGATGAGAGGTGAATTTTTCAAGAATCCTACCTGAACCATTTTTGGTTTCCTATAAATAGTGGAATTACATTATAATTTTAAATAACAAATTCACTATTCAATAGTGAAGGAAGAGCGCTGAAGAATTATACAGAGAAGAAGTTTTTAGATTAAGCATAACTGAAAATGTTTGTATGATAAAAGATGAAATGAAAATAGTGAAGTTCATATTTATATGATCATTATGTTTGTATGAATCATCATACTAGGAATTAGACTGGGATTTCCAGAGTCATAGAGAACCAGTTCAATATTGCTGCAATAGTATTCATACAGAGTATTTTATCGGACTGATTAATCAGACTGGGAAGATTATACTAAAAAATTAAATTGAGTATCATTATGAAGTACATGAAGTTATTAGATACTACAGTGTAAGAAAATAAATATTTTTTGAAGATATTATTTGTAAAATTTGATCAAGGATCACTGTAACAAGTTTGATACCAAAATTGTATTACATTACTTCATGATACTTTAAGAACAATAATTTTTTATTTAACATAGTTCTATATGACTCTAAGTGTATATCCTACTCATTGTATTCTATATAAAATGAATGTTTCTTGGTGGATTTTGTAGTATTGAATTTTTTCCAAACTATACCAAGGTAATAAATACTCTTATTGAGTAGTGATCCTTGTAAATTCTTATGTTCCATAGTTGTGATATCAGTTTTTTTCATCATGGAAACAAGTATTTATGAAGTGGAAAAGGTTTTTTTAAGTGAAACATAATAAAAAATGATAAAACTGATTCAACCACTCACCCTCTCGAACGGTGAATTGATCTTGTTGGGAAATCTAAATTTGTATCACAGTTGACGTTTTCCATCATTTTATCATTGAATAATATTTTAAGAGAAGTTGTTGGAGAATATGAATTATGTCAATAGTAATTTTATTCTTGTCTTATCTTGTAAGAACTATGAAATATGGAAAGTTAAAATGTTTCCTTATCTTATGTCTCTTAGATACAATGTTCCTCCAACTGTGACATATGGATTTCTTCCCATCGATGATAAATTTTCTCTTACATCTATTGATAACAATAATATCTAGAATTATGGAAGAGCTAAAAATTATTCACTCTCATCACCTTCATAAATTGAGTTCATAAGAGTTAAGGGTGTTTCCACCACCAAAAAAATATGGGATAAGTTGAAAAGTATTTATGAATGAAATAAAAAAGTGAAGAAGGGGAAACTAAAAATCTTGAGGCTGAAGTATTAATATCTAAATATGGGTTAGCATGAATCTATCGGGTTCTTCTATACCAGGGTAACTGACATTGTCCGCACTATTAGATGTCTTGGTGAAAAATTATAGGATTCTATAGTTTTCTAAAAGACGTTAATAATTCTTCTCGATATTTTTTATGTGAAAGTATCCTCATTTACATATAGATATCATGAAACTATATCTATGGATGACCTTCATATTACTCTAATTACATATAGAATTAAAATTGAGAGAAAAATTAAAGGAAATAAAAAAGATGAAAGATAAATTTATTTTAAATCCACCAAGAAAGAAAATACTGAAGAAAATTCTTTACAAAAGTAGTGATACTGACTCTTACTCTGAAAATCATGTATGTAGAAATAATGATGAAAATTTTTCCTTATTTTCTAAAAATGTGAGAATAGGTACAGGTAAAGATAAAGGGAAATTCCCTTCAATTTTTATGAATGTGTAGCTGGTTGGAACTTTGGTTCTAATTGTCCGTGAAAAAAAAAGATAATAGTAATAAAGAATAAAGAAAGCCAAAAAGGACATTCAAGAAACATGATGAAAAGGGAAAATATTATTCTAATGGGTGGGATATAAAATTCAAAAAAATCCAAAAAAAAAGAATATTCTAATTTAATGATGATGATGAAGAAGACGATAAAACTAAATAAAAAAAATAATGACATTTTTGGTGAGAATAATTTAATTTCGAAAGTTAACAATGAATAATTAAATAATTTTTAGTTTTTAAGAAAAAAAGAAACTAAATTATGTTTTTATCTTAAATAAGAATTGAAACAATGTATTAGGAAGATTGGGTGGATTGAGAAGGAAATCAAGAAGTTGAAAAGTGAAAAAACATCAAAAAATTTGTGTCTAAAAAAGTTTCTATTACAACCAGTTCTGATATGGATGAAAATAAAATCAATATGAAAAATAAGAATCTGGTTGGTGATAGTAAGGTTGGTGCCCAACAAATTTCTAAGAAGAATGATAAGACTAATGCTGAGAAATATGTCCACAACTCCGGTAAGTATGTATATTTTAGAGCAAAATATTTTTTTAGGAGTACTGCTAGGGTTTGGTGGATTTAGAAATACAAAAAATATATGTTGGTTTAATCAAAAATATTAAAAAAATTCGACATGTTATAGAATTAAAAGTTTTATTGGGAATCAATCCCATCAAATGATGAAGTCTGAGAAGGATGTTCGAATGAAATATGAGAAGGTTGGTGAAAAATCTAAAAATAGATTCCATCATCTGGAAACTATTTGTAAAATATGTTACAACCCTATGAATCCTTATAAAGGATGTTTTATTTTGTTTTCATCATAATAAAAGTTTCATAACAATTCATAGAAGCCAGAGATGGATAATTAAAAGGTAATGAAAATTCTCCCCTTGTAGAGACCGCTCTGAAATATAGAAATTTAGAATGACATTAGAACATGGACAATGAGTGTTCTTCTCATATGTTAGGAGTATTTATGTTTTTGAATAATTTCAAATAATTCAAATAAGGTATGATGACATTTGGAAATGATGAATATCTAAAAATTGAAGGTATTGAGTAATCCATCATTAGGAAAGAAATATTTAATTTCAAGAAAGATTTGAATTTTGATGGGCTGAAACACATATTTTGAAGTATTTTACAACTATTTGATGACGATAAAAATCCCATTGTTTGAAAAGATGTATTTATTATGAAAATTTAGGAAGATGAAAAGTTTTTTATAAGAGGCCAACCTAAAAAAGTAAACCTATTCCAAGATGGTGAAATAAAAACTCTTATTATTTAGGCATGGTGGAAGTGAATTAATTGTGGCATAAAAGACTATGACACATGTGTTAGAGAAAGATTATTATATTCTCTAGGAAAGATATTTTATGAGTTATTCCTCATATGGCGAGAGGAATATGTTGGTTTTGAAATATTTTTGATAAGGGAAAAATTACAAATTCAGTACATTAGAAAGTTGATATTTGTTCAAAACAATCTATAGAACATATCCATTTGATACATGTTGACCAATGAAAAAAAATCAAATACTTGAGATAAGTACTTCATCACTTTTATAGATTATTTTACTCACATAACTTGTGTCATGTATATAAATAAAATTCAGTTTCTCTAAAAACAATTAATTTTTTTGGAGAAACATGAGAAGGAATGTGAGTATTCAATGAAGAAGTTGATAACATATAATGGTGGTGACTATAAGAATAAATAATTTTATTGTTATATTGAGATTTATAGAATTTAGAATGATTTTAGTTTACCATATAACCCTCAACCAAATGGGGTTTCAAAATGGAAGAATATAAGTTGGGTTGAAATGTGGAGAACTATGTAATCAGATCATGGTCTCTCTAATTAATTTTGTAGGTAAGCCCTGAAAAAAAAATTAAATTTAAAAATGATGTTTCTATAGTACATGTTCAGATATGAATCCATACGAAATCTGTTGTGACAAAACTCTATTTTTTTAAACACTTATGAGTTTTTTAGATTCCATGTGTTATAAAGTAGAAAGGTGTAATCCTTTGAAAGTCTACGAAGAGATGTAAATATCAAATTTTTATAGTCTATTCCCTTGAAGGAATCAGATACATATGTCTCAAAAAATAAATAGGAATAATTACTGATTCTAAATTTGAATGTTATTGAAAATGATGAGGAAGTTAAACTGACTCATGCTAATAATGTAGAGACCCGAAGCTTGACGTACATGGAAATTACATTACTTTTTCGGAATACTTAGTACATAACAAAAACGCACACACAAGGACCGTAATAGTTTAGTGTCTTTGGAAACTCGGAACGTAATCTTCTAATCATGGTGAAAGATCTTCAATATCTCCCATAAATATCTTCCCTTTTTTTCTTACCTAAAACCTTTCTTTATATCATGGGGAAAAGAAAACAAAAAAAAGGGTGAGCTCAAATGCTCGGTAAGGGTAAACAAAATAAATATCAATCACATCATATTCATAAGAACATAACATTTTGGAAATCTTAACCTACAAAAGAGATCATAATATCATAACATGGGATAAATCATAGTAGTGAAATGTAATCCTAATAATCATAACTTAAAACATGAAACTTTGTGGCATACACACATAATCATAGAGAATCATTTCTTGTTAGTCAAGACTCATTGCCAAGACTATCTTAGTGGACAAAGTCCCTTTCTGAACCGAGTTCACTCCTCGTTTCAGTCCTGTTTCACTGAACCGATACAACCTACCGTTCTAGCCATGTCTATCTCATGAGATATAAAATCTTTACCCAATGCATTGGAGGGAGATATAGGTCCCACCCATCTCATAATGATACCATTCTTATGTGTTCCACAAAATCATAAATCATACATCATTGCATAACCCATGTAGTAAAAATGGGATTCTTAAACAATATGACATCATAAAACAATTTATATAAGATAAAGGAATTCATAAAAATAATTCCATCACAACATAATCAAATAAATGAAATAATAGGGATATAAATATAACCCTATATTATCTTAGATGGAAAATAATTTTGATAAAGCACTTGAACTCCATTCTTTAGGAAAATATCCTTTGAACTTCAAAAACACTTTTCCTTTCTTAACATTTCATAAAATTCTAACTAAAAGAAGTTGATTAAAAATAAACTTGAAAAATTTTAATGGAATATTCTTGGAAATAATGTTTAAAAAAAATCCATTCATGCCGTATAAGTTAAAAGAAAACATTCTTCTCATACTTTTTTCGGAAAAGTCAAAAAGTACCTCGTACGAAAAACGACCAAAGATTCCTTTCATATCTTTTACTAAAAACTCACCGAAGGGTAAAATTGGATATAAACTATTGTAGAAGGATATAAATATTACATATCGAGGAAACATGGATGTGGAAGATAAAATACACCCCAGTAAATACCAATGTATAAACAATCTCGGATAAAAATGAGATTGTGATATTTCCCTTACCTTAGGTCTGATTTGCTTCGTAAGTGTCCGAACCTCCTGTATAATGATTTAAATAATGTTATTGACTTATTACAGAATCATACTTATTGTTATGATATCATATATGGTCATATTCTTAGCTTCTTATTAGTAATATTTCATTACTACTTGTTATTCGGGTGTTTATTACTTTTTGTTCTTATGCGTGTTTTGTCGAATAAATTCTTATTATTCTCTTTAGTATATAGATACCTCATTTCCAGAATGGTATTAGTGTAATAAATATCATATTCATTCATTAAATTCATTTATATAATCATTATGAAATGAAGATCATGTAGAACGAGTCGCATCACATCGTGGAGACGGTATTCCGTATGTACGCACGAGTGATGATATCATTCCTATGATCGTGGAATTGTATTGGAGTGTATGTGTACTATTTCATAATCAATATAAATTTATAATATTCATATATAGTCATTATTTACACCATTATACCCATCCAATTAAGGTGGTGGTGGAAAATAGATTACACCACGGCGTGGAGACGGTATTCCGTACGTACGCACGCGCGAGGATTTCTTTTTCCGTAGGATGGATAGATGGTGAAATAGGGTTGTTACATACTTACAATAACATATAAGTATATGAGTGATACTGATGTTATTACTTCATAATGAAACAACCTAAGAAGAATAAGTGGAAGAAGAAATAAAGTTGAAAGAATCGGTAACAGAAATTACCTCTTCTTTGAAGCTCCTCTTTGAGATCTCCTTTTAGGGCACTAAAATTGGTATTTGATGAAGACCAGAACCTCTATGATGTTTCTAGGGAAGTGGAGAAGATAATTTGTCAGGGTTTGGCCGAGATTGAAGGCTCAAATTGTGTGAGGAAGAGAGGGAGGAGGTGCCCTTTTATAAGGGAGGAGAGGGGCTCCTTTAGAAAACTACAAATATTATTTTATTATAAAGCCATATTCGGTTTTAAATAGCTCCAAATGGATTTATTTCGAAGATAAGGTGGGGATGGATCGAAATAATCTCATCCAATAGAATTTAGACAAGTTTAGGTTCCTATTTTAACCTTATCATTTAGTTTTAACATTAAGTTAAATAATTTTACTTTTACCGTGTCTTCTTGTGTTCTTAAACTATAATGTTAATAAACTTACTATAACAAGACAAACGAACCCCAAGTTGTTTATTATTAATATATATAACCTTATATAAGTCATTTGGCCGAACCTTAGATTTTTAGGAATAAAATAACAATTAATAATATAATATATGTTTTAAAAACTATTTTATGTCAATTTTGACACTATTTGGTAATTGATTTTTGTGAAAATAATAGAAGAATGATTAGTTCGAAAAAAGTTAATTAAATAAATAGTAACATGTCATATTAACCTATAAAATTAGTGGAATTCATAAAAAGTCTAAAATTATATTTATTTGGGTATTTATAATATCAATTATTATAATTTTTCACTATTATGGTATTTACTGAATCACCATTGTGTCATTAATAAATTACATTATTTAATGTCTAAAAATTATTAATAAAATATAATTATGTATGAAATCTTATTATCGTTCTAATGAATATTTACAATCGAATTTATCTTATGTATAACCCTATATAAAAAATGTTTTAGTAAATAAACTTTGATTTTAACTCTTTTAACTCTTCTTTGAATTAAATAATAATAAATGTCCTAATCTATTCCAAGTGGGCCTAAATGGTCATATTTAATTCCTAAGGTTGTTTTTGGTCGAATTACACTTATCCAATAGAATTAGGAAATGTGTTAGGGTAATATTAATAACACTTTTACATTAATTAACCTATTTACTTTTAACCATGGTAAAAAAAAGTAAAAAGTTACTATTTAACAAAAATTATTTTCATCTCATTGAACCACATTTTAGTCCTTGATATTAACCGTGTCTCTCGTATTTTCTAAATTCCACTCAAAGAAGCGGTAAAATTCAGTTTTATGAAAAATTCAGTTTTTTTAACTACCACTTAGTGGTTTCACTATTCATCAAAAAATGAAAGTTTCCAGAAAAATACCAAAAATTAGGCCTAAGCTATATTTGAAATTATGAATTCAAAAGTGATGTCTATTTTATCAAATTCAAAACATATCAGTTACATTAACTAATTTAAAAATTAATTCTCATCGTCAAAACAAATAGCGTGTTTTTAAGAGATAATAACTACCAAAAGATTGACACTTGTTTATATCTGGTTTAAATGTGAAATTACATCCAATGACTAAAATTGTATTAAATTTTAATAATATATTATAAATATACTTTAAAACCACTCAAATTAATAATTTATCACTATTATTTATTTTGATTAAAAAAGTTGTTTTTAATTAAAATTTAGTAATTTTCACTATTTATCAAAATATGAAAGTTATCTGAAAAGTACCAAAATTTCACCTTAGGCTAAATTCAATACTCCGAATCCAAAAATGATGTCCATTTTGAAATATAAAATTTATAAAATTTCAAAAAGTGGTTTTTACTATTCATAACGGCTAGTTCATAATAATATTATAATAATATCTCGTTTAGTGAAACTCGGTATTGCGTACTACACACGCTATCGAGGAAGGTCACGATTGCGTGTAATGCAAGGCAAGTCAGGGATTCGTGTTGTGAAAACTCCATTTGGTGTAGCGTACAACACAAGACATTAATTAAAAATAATACTTTTTATAAAATCTCGGGGTGTTACATTCTACCCCCCTTAAAATGAATTTCTCCCTCGAAATTCGTCAGGGTTATAAATGGTTTACTACTCAAAAGTTTCTTTAATAGAAACCCACATCGTAAAAATAAATACCAATACTTGGCTTTAAAAACTAATGTCTGAAATGTAACGGTTACCCAAATTAACTCATTATTGGGTTTCCACGTAGGAGAACGTATGTGAAAATATGGATATGGAAGAAAAATCTAACCATCAAGTTCTGATGGAGAGTGGTAGAGAACATGGCTATGAAAAATCCAGAAATCACAAAGCCATAAATTTGTGAAGATCTAAGGTACCATCTAATTCGTCAGATATAAGAGCACTAGGACAACATTTTTGGTTTTCAAGATCATTTCCCTAAAGTTGATGAAATTGGAATTAGAAGAAATACTTTCGTTATTTTGGTATACTCTCACTGGTGGTCGTTCTTTGTACAATTTCCACTTCATCGATTAAAGAAATGAAGTTGAATTTGTCATTCGTGATGTGTTAGCAGATCATGTGATAGAAAGATGGGTCATTCCATCTGTCTCAAACAAAAGGTTAGAAAAGTTATCAAAAAATACATAAGACCATCTATATTGAGATTCATCATATATGGTTCCTAAAATGGACTTATACTTCATATATCATACTGATTAATATAATAAAACTAGTTTCTACTAAACAGGGACTTCCTGTAGGCCAGTGGTAGGCGATAAAGGCCAGTCGCACTTCGGTTGTGGGTTCGATTCCCACAGCCCTGTCCAATGCGATGGGATGTCGCCCGTCCTGCAGGTTGTCCTTTTTCTAAAGTTATATTACTATAACATCCCATAAATAATATAAAAAAAATTCTATCCTTAAACAATATTAACTTATGTCCAACCTAATAGATTCCAATCTTTAGTCTTATCTAAAATACTTCGTCCCAAGCTCATAGTATAAAGAAAACGATTACTTGAAATGTCATCAACCAAGCATGTGAATACCATCATTTATCCCCCATATATCTTATTGGTCACATTCCAATCATGTGAATACCTTAATCATGTAATCTCTTGAAAAATATGAATACCCATTGAACCTAAGTGAAAACATGAGTGCTGTCAAAAGTTAACTCTTTCCACATACCAAAACCCCAAAATTCTATATACTCAAACCATGATATAACTATTTCCGTATATTAGTCATGAGATCATGAATACTATCAAACATTTAATTTTCTCCTTATCCCTTAATTATGCGCATATCATCTAGTTTCCAAAAATATCTGAATAACATTTCCTGGATACCAGTACCATTAATCATAAACTTTCAAAACTCATGGAAAGGCAACAGTGAAAAAATCCTTAGATTTCTCTTTATTCCATAGTACCATGAGATTACTTATACAACATTACACTTGATAAACATGTAATCATTCCACTACATTCTTAAACCATTGACTGAGCTTCAACAATTCTTTCATCTCACATATCATTTGTAGTCTCTTCATCATCATCAACATAAATACTACCCATACGACCATACTGATTCTCTTCATGAGACTTTCCCTTATGGAATTGGTTTGCATAATGCCCGTACATTCCACATTTAAAACATTTAACCATTGTTGATGTTGTAGAAATACCATTATCCTCATCCCTGGTGTTAACTGAACCTTTTCTTTTGCACTTAATGGCTTTGTGTCCTTCTTTTCCACACCCAAAGCATCTTCCAGTTCCTTTGAAACATTCTCCTTGATGCCTCTTCCCACATGATTTACATAGGTGAAATTGAACTTTCTTTCCTCTATGATCATCATGAAACTTCATCTTTCTCTTATTAGCCGAGTTAGGAAACTTACCAAATTTTACTTTATTGATCATATTATGAGATTGCTGATTCGGGATAATAATGATGTTTGGACTTCCAAATCCCATTTCATTTGGTTTCTCATGAAGAATATCATTCCATTGTCCATCATATCCTCCATTATCACGAATCATCTTGTTTCCAGCCATTTTCTAAAACCCAAAAAAATAGTGTGAGAGACAAAAATAATAATAAAGGGGGGGTAACTTAAATATCTAACATCTTTGGTTTAATCTAATATCATTACCACAGTTCTAGGACTATATCCTATATGTATACTTATCCTTAGGGACATCCCTAGACATACCTTAGAAATATCTCTAGGGATCTCACTAACGTTTTTCCATCCTAGTTTCCAAAGGTTGACTAAACTTTTCCTCCGATACCAACTGTAGAGACCTGAAGCTTGACGTACATGGACATTACATTACTTTTGCGGAATACTTAGTACATAACAAAAACACACACACAAGAACCGTAATAGTTTAGTGTCTTTGGAAACTCTGAATGTAATATTCTAATCATGGTGAAAGATCTTCAATATCTCCCATAAATATCTTCCCTTTTTTTTCTTACCTAAAACCTTTCTTTATATCCTGGGGAAAAGAAAACAAAAAAAAGGGTGAGCTCAAATGCTCGGTAAGGGTAAACAAAATAAATATCAATCACATCATATTCATAAGAACATAACATTTTGGAAATCTTAACCTGCAAAAGAGATCATAATATCATAACATGGGATAAATCATAGTAGTGAAATGTAATCCTAATAATCATAACTTAAAACATGAAACTTTGTGGCATACACACATAATCATAGAGAATCATTTCTTGTTTGTCAAGACTCATTTTCAAGACTATCTTAGTGGACAAAGTCCCTTTCTGAACCGAGTTCACTCCTCGTTTCAGTCCTGTTTCACTGAACCGATATAACCTATCGTTCCAGCCATGTCTATCTCTTGAGATATAAAATATTTACCCAATTCATTTGAGGGAGATATAGGTCCCACCCATCTCATAATGATACCATTCTTATGTGTGCCACAAAATCATAAATCATACATCATTGCATAACCCATGTAGTAAAAATGGGATTCTTAAACAACATGACATCATAAAACAATTCATATAAGATAAAGGAATTCATAAAAATAATTCCATCACAACATAATCAAATAAATTAAATAATAAGGATATAAACAGAACCCTATATTATCTTAGATGGAAAATAATTTTGATAAATCACTTGAACTCCATTCTTGAGGAAAATATCCTTTCAACTTCAAAAACACTTTTCCTTTCTTAACATGTCATAAAATTATAACTAAAATAAGTTGATTAAAAATAAACTTGAAAACTTGTAAGGGAAGATTCTTGGAAATAATGTTTAAAAAAATCCATTCATGCCGTATAAGTTAAAAGAAAACATTCTTCTCGTACTTTTGTCGGAAAAGTCCAAAAGCACATCATATGCAAAACGACAAAAGATTCCTTTCATATCTTTTAATAAAAACTCACCAAAGGGAAAAATTGGATATAAACTATTGTAGAAGGTATAAATATTACATATTGAGGAAACATGGATGTGGAAGATAAAATACAACCCAGTAAATACCAAAGTATAAACAATCTCGGATAAAAATGAGATTGTGATATTTCCCTTACATTAGGTCCGATTTGCTTCGTAAGTGTCTGAACCTCCTGTATAATGATTTAAATAATGTTATTGACTTATTCCAGAATCATACATATTGTTATGATATCATATATGATCATATTCATAGCTTCTTATTAGTAATATTTCATTACTACTTGTTATTCGGGTGTTTATTACTTTTTGTTCTTATGCGTGTTTTGTCGAATAAATTCTTATTCTTCTCTTTAGGATATAGATACCTCATTTCCAGAATGGTATTAGTGTAATATATATCATATTAATTCATTCAATTCATTTATATAATCATTATGAAATGAAGATCCTGTAGAACGAGTCACATCACATCGTGGAGACGGTATTCCGTACGTACGCACGAGTGATGATATCGTTCCTATGATCGCGGAATTGTATTGGAGTGTATGTATACTATTTAATAATCAATATCACTTTATAATATTAATATATAGTCATTATTTACACCATTATACCCATCCAAGTAAGGTGGTGGTGGAAAATAGATTACACCACGGCGTGGAGACGGTATTCCGTACGTACGCACGCGCGGTGATTTCTTTTTCCATAGGATGGATATATGGTGAAATAGGGTTGTTTCATACTTAAAATAACATATCAGTATATGAGTGATACTGATGTTATTACTTCATAACGAAACAACCTAAGAAGAAGAAGTGGAAGGAGAAATAAAGTTGAAAGAATCGTTAACGGAAATTACCTCTTCTTTGAAGAGCCTCTTTGAGATCTCCTTTTAGGGAACTAAAATTGGTCTTTGAGGAAGACCAGAACCTATAGGATGTTTCTAGGGAAGTGGAGAAGATAATTTGGCCGGGGTTGGCCGAGATTGAAGGCTCAAAGTTGTGTGAGGAAGAGAGCGAGGAGGTGCCATTTTATAAGGGAGGAGAGGGGCTCCTTTGGAAAACTAAAAATATTATTTTATTATAAAGTCATATTCGGTTTTAAATAGCTCTAAATGGGTTTATTTCGAATCTAAGGTGGGTATGGATCGAAATAATCTCATCCAATATAATTTAGACAAGTTTAGGTTCCTATTTTAACCTTATCATTTAGATTTAACATTAAGTTAAATAATTTTACTTTTACCGTGTCTTCTTGTGTTCTTACTCTATAAGGTTAATAAACTTACTATAACAAGCCAAAAGAATCCCAAGTTGTTTATTATTAATATATATAACCTTATCTATGTCATTTTTCCGAACCTTATATTTTTAGGAATAAAATAACAATTAATAATATAATATATGTTTTAAAAACTATTTTATGTCAATTTTGACACTATTTGGTAATTGATTTTTTTGAAACTCATAGCAGAATTATTAGTTAGAAAAAAGTTAATTAAATAAATACTAACATGTAATATTAACCAATAAAATTAGTGGAATTCATAAAAAGTCTCAAATTATATTTATTTGTGTATTTATAATATCAATTATTATACCTTTTCACTATTACGGTAATTACTGAATCATCATTGTGTCATTAATAAATTAAATTATTATATGTCTAAAAATTATAAATAAAATATAATTATGTAGTAAATCTTATTATCTTTCTAATTAATATTTACAATCTAATTTATCTTATGTATAACCCTATATTAAAAATGTTTTAGTAAATAAACTTTGATTTTAACTCTTTTAACTCTTCTTTGAATTAAATAATAATAAATGTACTAATCTATTCCAAGTGGGCCTAAATGGTCATATATTATTTCTAAGGTTGTTTTTGGTCGAATTACACTTATCCAATAGAATTAGGACATGTGTTAGGGTAATTTTAATAACACTTTTACCCTTAATTAACCTATTTACTTTTAACCGTGGTAAAAAAAAGTAAAAAGTTACTATTCACCAAAAATTATTTTCATCTCATTGAACCACATTTTAGTCCTTGATATTAACCGTGTCTCTAGGATTTTCTAAATTCCACTCATAAAAGCGGTAAAATTAAGTTTTATGAAAAATTCAGTTTTTTTAACTACCACTTAGTGGTTTCACTATTCATCAAAAAATGAAAGTTTCCAGAAAAATACCAAAAATTAGGCCTAATCTATATATGATATTATGAATTCAAAAGTGATGTATATTTTATCAAATTCAAAACATATCAGTTACATTAACTAATTTAAAAATTAATTCCCGTCGTCAAAACAAATAGCGTGTTTTTAAGAGATAATAACTACCAAAAGATTGACACTTGTTTATATCTGGTTTAAATGTGAAATTACATCCAATGACCAACATTGTATTAAATTGTAAAAATATATTCTAAATATACTTTAAAACCACTCAAATTAATAATTTATCACTATTAATTATTTTGATTAAAAATTTTGTTTTTAATTAAAATTTTCATAATTTTCACTATTCATCGGAATATGAAAGTTATCTGAAAAGTACCAAAATTTCACCTTAGGCTAAATTCGACACTCCGAATCCAAAAATGAAGTCCATTTTGAAAGATAAAATTTATAAAATTTCAAAAAGTAGTTATTACTATTCATAACGGCTAGTTCATAATAATATTATAATAATATCTTGTTTAGTGAAACTCAGTATTGCGTACTACACACGCTATCGAGGAAGGCCGTGATTGCATGTAATACAAGGAAAGTCAGGGATTCATGTTGTGAAAACTCCATTTGGTGTAGCGTACAACACAAGACATTAATTAAAAATAATAATTTTCATAAAATCTCGGGGTGTTACAAATAACAAACTTGAGAAGTATGAAAAAATGTTTTTTTGAAAATTATAATAAGGATACTGACAATAGAAATCCTACTAAATAAGAAGAATAAGAATCAAAATTTCATGTGATGAGGTAGAATTTGGAAAATATTATCACCAAATGAGGAATCAAGTGGAGGATGAGAACATTATTGGTGATTAAAATAAAAATGTTCAATCAATAAGAAAATCAAAAGTTGTTACACACAATTCTTTGCATTCAAAAGTTTAGCTGAAAATGCTAATTATGATTTTGAGAATCTAAAATGGAATCAGGCTATGAATTAAGAGATATATCTGATAGAAAATAATTATACCAAGTAACTCATACATAAGATAGAAAAAATGTTATATGTAAAAAATGGGTTTTCTTGAACAAGATGAATGAATATGGTGATGTGATATGGAACAATGAGAGATTAGTGTGCAAAGGCTATAAACATATTGAAGGCATTGACTTTAATGAGACTTTTTCACAAGTGGAAAGGTTAGAAACAATTATAATTTTTCTTTTTATTTCTATATAATGGAGTTACAAAATTTTTCAGATGGATTTGAAATCAATATTTCTAAATGGTGATCTTAATGAGGAAATATATATTAAACAAACATATGGCTATACTATTGCGATATATGAAAGTAATGTGTATAAGATGAAGAAATTCATGTATGGGATAAATCAGGATCCAATATCTTGGTATTATAAATTAGACACTTTCTTTATTAAGATGAGTTTTAATAAAGGAAGATGAAATAGTAATATTTATGTCCTAGAATGTCAATAGTTTTTTGTCTTCATAATTTTTTATATTGATGACATTATATTTTCTAGTAATTATGAAAGAAATTATTAAATATTTGATAATGAAATAAAAACTTTTTTTGAGATGTCCATGATGGGGAAAATGGAATAATTTATTGGGTAACATATATTACAAAAGAAGGAACAACATTTTATTTCATAAGAAATATATGCTAATTAACTTCTTAATAAGTTCAATATAGAACATTCGAAATGAGTTTCCACATTGAATTTATAGGGACTCAAGTTGTCTAATGATAGAGAATGAAAGGAAGTTGTTCTAAAAAATTATCAAAATTTTATTTTAAGTTTATTGTATGTGAATTCCTCTATACCTAGATTTTTTTATGTTTTTACTTTGTTGGAAGGGTTTTAATGTGATCCAAAAGAATCACATCTACTGGTTGGAAAATAAATTTTAAAATATATCAAAGGAAAAAAATTAAAAAATATGTATTGATATCTTGGAATGTTTTGACTTATTTTGGGTGTTCAGATGTTGATCGGGCATGAAATTTTGATGATAGAAGATCCACATTTGGTGGAGTTTTATTTTAGGGTAAGTTTGTGTTAGATGGTATACAAAAAAATCAGTTGCTCTTAGGTTGGCTAAAGATGAGTATATTTAATCCACTAAAGATGTTACCTAACTAATGTTGGTGTAGAATTAGTTAGAATACATCCTTGTTGATATAAAGTAACCCTTTATATTGGTATTAGATAATCAAAGTGAAATAAACCATATGAAAAATACCAAACAAAATTCTCATCTAAAACATATTTATATAAAATATATTTTCATCAAAGAGCACATGGAGAAGAATAAATTGATGCTTGGGTATTTTCCCACATCATAAAAAGTTACTGAAAATTTCACATAACATTTAAAAAGGGATGTATTTTATAAATTGAGGTTGAACATGTGCTCCCAACCTCATTCTCAACAATTTGGAGGTATCTATTGTTGTCCCATATCTCATCTTGTATTTGTATAGTTTTTATGGGGGATAGCGTTTTCATAAATATATCCATTGATATATGATAAAACTTTTAGTGAATAATGTATATAGGGGTAGTTGTGGGTAAGCTATTATTTTATCATGCATGTGTTTGAACTATTCGAACTGTTTGTTAGAGTGGTTGTTGGAAAAAAATTGTTTTTCTAGAAAATTGAAGAAGAAGAAATATGTGAAGATGTTTTTGAAGAAAAGATAAGGGGGTTTCATGGTTCACTGCTTTTTGATATTATAGATTTACTACCAATAATTATTGTTTCCTACAGTGAGTTAGCTCACATAGGCTTAGAATTGTTGATAAAATATTTTGGTTGACAACAAAATACAAAGGGGGAGATTGCTGGGACCATGTTTATTAGAGAATGTTTTCAGAAGCTGAAGAAGCTTTTAAATAAGTGTTATATTTATTAACAAGTAAATATCAATGAAAAGAAATCAATTACCTTTATAAAGGTTGGTAATCAGACTAACCATCATATTTAGGAAATCATACTCATGTTTCTTAAGAAATACCATCAGAACAAGAAGATATTTTCTAGAAGAAAAGGAACATCAGACTCACCTAGAGTGTGTAATGATAGAAATTTTACAATGAGGTGCTTCTTCAATGTTTTCATAGATATATTTAAAAAAGTATTATGATTTTCTAATATTTTAGCTATCAAAAATCACGATTTATTTGAAAAACTTATGATTTAATCCCTTTGAAGGAAAGGGGGATGAAGTTCTACCAATCATAATGAGGGTTGAAAAAAATGCTTGAAAGGATGGGAATTCACAAATAACTCCCAAGTTAAGTTAGATGATGTTGAATTTGATCTTAAACATATTAAAATTCATGAGGAAGTCATGATATAAGAAAAAATTTGTGAAAGAAGAAATGTTCTGGAATCCAAATAGTTCTGGTCTTAGTTCATCAATGTGAGATCACCAGATCTAAAAAATTTTATTGGATGGGAAGGTTGATCAAAATTTGAAGTTATTAAGATACTATTTTTTAGTAAGAAAAAATTAATGATATATACATATTTAAAGAATTAATTTGGGTGAATTGTAATCAGATAAGGAAAGAAGTTACTCAAGTAAAATTTGTTAGAAGTGTCTATCAGACTCAATGTTCCACCAACTATATGAGGAATAATTGTTTTATGGGAATTTGTTGGCACCAATTAAAAGATAATAATGTAATGTTTATTGTGACATATGAGATGAATAAAATTAGAGATCAATCAACAAGGTATTCAATCATTTCCATCAAAATTAATTGTTGATTGTGTGTCATGTTTGTCAAGAGAGAGACGAACTATGAGATGTTTTCCTTTGGGGCACAAAATAAATGATCTTTTTTCTGGTAACAGTTGGTTAAAGAGATATCAGACTGATGATGAAAATCAATTATTAGAGTAATTGCAAAACCAATTATGCGAGCATATGATAACACCTATTACTCCATTGGATGCATGATCAGTGTTCTGAGAAAAAAGAAGAAAATAAGTAGTTGCTGGATTATTATTAAGGGAATCATAGAAGCTGTTGAAGGAGTTTAAAGAAGGGGTTTTCATATGTTTCATTTTTTATATAAAAAATAATGATGAATATTATTTATCTATTATAATGAAGACACTACAATGAGATTTTGATTCTGAGGATTATAATGAGAAGAAATATTATTCTCATATGTCTTCTAATTAGTATAGAGGAACATATTAAAAAACTGTTATCTTCATCATAATGAGAAAATTTTAATGGGGAATAAAAATTATACTGAAGAATTTAATAAAGTCATAAGTGAGATGATGTTGTGGGATGTTTTGAGAAGTTTCTAGAAAAAGTGATATGATAGTAGAAGCATTGAATAAATCAGTATTCACCTAATTTTTTTTAGAGAATTTATGGTTTTGAGAAATTTAGATAAGAAGAAATGATTTTTAGAATCCCAACCATACCATTTTTGGGTTTACAATAAATAGTAGAAGTATATTTTACTTCTAACTGACCTATTTAGTATTAAGGAGAGAAGTCAGAGCACTGAATAATTCTAGAGAGAAGAAGTTTCTAGATCAAGCAAACATGGGGATGTTTTCTTGATAGAATAAGAAAATAGAAGAGAGAAGATCATATTCATCAAATCATTATATTGGGTTGAATCATCAAACTAAGAATTATAATGGGTTTTCCAGGCTCAGAAACCAGAATTTTTATACTGTTTAAATGGTATTATAAGGGAGTATTTTATTAGAATGAGCAGTCAGATTGGGTAGATCAGATTGGGAAATTGGACTGAGTATCATTACGAATCCTAATATGTTCTTACCTACTACTGGGTAATAAAGATATTAGTTGTTTTTTATGATCTTATTTCTGAATTTTGATCAAACATCACTGTAACATGTTTTTTACAAAAATTATTTCCATCACTTGGGGCAACATGTAGCTCATGGACTGCTCTATTGAACATAGTTCTAAACGAGTGTAAGGGAATATCATACTCATTGTATTCCACATAGAATTATTGTTTTATAGTGGATTTTGCGGTATTTTATTGTTTACAAACCATACCAATTATGTATCTATTATTATTGAGTAGTTAACCTTGAAAATTCTTGGAATCCTATTGTTGTGTGCTTGGTTTTGTTTTTAGGAATGTAAAAAATCCTTAAAAAGATGAGAAGCTTGTTTCCAAAAGGTAAACATAAAAGAACAAGAAACCGCTGATTCACCCCGTCTTAGTGGGGAATTAATTGTGGTGGGAAATCTCTGAGGATAATCAGACACATCAAGTCCAAAAGATAGAAAGTAGGTAAGAGTCAACTATTTCAAAATAAAAACCTTCTTCCATTGAATTTTGGGATACCTTTTATATTGATTAAGTAGTTTATATCCATGAAACACTTTAGAGGGAGTAGATAGTTGACCTATTCTAATACAAATCGTTAGGGTCACTTATAGGTTGAATAAATGTGGTGGATCATTGTTATTAACTTTTCTAAAATCAAAATTCTCTCATTCTAATTAAATATAATTCTCTCAAAAATCTGAGTGGTGAAAGAAGTAAAATGAACACAACATATTTGTTAACAATGTTCACCCCATTAAATGGTGACCATGACCCATGATGTTTTAGGGTTTTTATCTCCCCCACACAAAAAAAATCTTTTATTATTAAGAATTCACTACATGTTAGTGTATCGACTTCATGATTCTCAATTTATGAACCACTTATATATCCTAATTTTATTCATAAATATTCATATATAATATCATGTATAATTTTTCTATATTTTTTAAATATAAATCTTCCATAACACTTGGTCATGTGATATTTTATAATTTAGACCAATTTACATAATTCATGAATTCAAATTTATCATTCAAACTCATTTAAACATGGTTAAGAAATTCTATTTAAATTTACATGTGACTCAAAATATTTCATTCTTTTAAATCAATGATAATTGATAACTTTAATTATAGCATGATTGTTTTCAGGTATTAATCATCATTACATGGTACCTCTAATTTCTATGTGACTATTATTAATTATCAAAAAAAACCTTAGTTTTATTCATGATAATTATATTAAATCATAACACATTTTGTTCACTCTGATGTTCAAATCAATGAAGAACACTTTGAGTATCATATAATTTAATGTTTATTTAGAATAAATTAATAAATAATTATGATACTATAGTGAAATATACCGAAGGATGGAATATTATGAAGTATTTAGTACCATACAAAGTACCATGGATAACCATACAAATTTTATGAGGCTTATGATTTTTTGTGTACCTTAATAAGTCTATACTCAACATTATTATTATTCATGTAAAATCATATGAAGTTTTATAAAAAAATTAAATTATTAATTTTTCCCTTATGAATATCTATAAAAAAATATTTTGAATTATTACATGAGCCTTATGAAGCTCAATTTTATCAAAATACAGAACCGTATGAATTACCTTTATCATTGAAATGTAAATTGAAAATTTGGAAAAAAAATTGTAATTTTTTCCTTTTCCATTTTTCTATATTTGAATAAACTATAAAACGTATTTTAAAAAATCATAAATATTAAAAAAAATTATCCTTATAAAGATTTATTTTTCTGAGTCTTTCATACAACGTCCCAAATCCAACCTTATGAGGTCTTTCAGATCAACCTTATAGAGTTTTAAAAGAACCTTATGAAGTCTAGTATGGTTTAGGACTATATAAAATTCACTAAACTATGCATATTCTCAAATCAACCCACCTTAACTCAAAACATCTCAAATAATTCCCTGATACATTAACTCATCTAAATACATCATCCAAATTTCTTATTTCATCTAATAAAATTTTCATTGAACCTTAGTATCCTTCATATGGTTTCCATACACTTTAGTTAACTCATATATCATCAAGTTATACTCTTTAATCTCATTTTCACCTTGTATTATTATTAAAATATTGTATATTGTTCCACTATATTCAATAATATATACCTATCATTCCGAAGAAGATTATATATATACAATATATATATGTAAAAAAGTATTGATAAAAAAATAAGACATTATCCTCAAGTGCGTTTATCAAGGTTACCTACTTTAGTATTTATAAAAAAAATTATATCCAATTTTTAATAAATAAGTATCATATACTTTGATAATTTAGAAGACACCCCCAAACATAAATGTCTATATCTAATGAAACAAATACATACTTTAGAAAACTAACATAAACATTTCTTACATTCAATCATTCATATAATCCTATTTTTGGTGTCTTTGAAAACTAAGTATATATTACCTCATAAATCTCTATAGTTCCATAAAAAAATAAGTAAATCCTTGATAATAGACCAATTATAAGTTGAATGATATATTTTTAATACATGTCATCACCCAAAGACATACATCAAAGAAAGTATGAGTTAAAATCACAGTAAGGGAAGGAATGACAGATATAAAAAAGAATCTTAAATCAACATGGGTACATGGGTGAGGATAATAATCATCATCACATCATAATCATATGATAATAATCATAGACGTCATATAATGTGGCATGTAATTTGGATAATTCATAATAACAAAATATCATAATCTATGAATAATTACCAATATATCATAATATAATAGACAAATCCACCAATATAAATTCCATGGATAAAGTTTTAGATAATGTTAACATTTCATGTGTATGTCTAATGATGTAAAAAAATAATAACACATAAAATACATTCATAATGATGTCATGATATATAAAGATATACCCATTGTATTGGAAGGATGTATAATTTTGTTACCACTAATCACCTAATATTATTTTAAAACTCATTTTTGTCACATATAAAATTGATATACATAAAGAATAAAATAAACCCAACAAAAAATAATTGGATATATAATAGTGGTATAAAAAATATTTTAATGAATAAACATTGTGGTAGTCAAATGAATAAGAAACCATATTATTTTATGAATTAAAGTGTGGTATCATAAATTAAAAAGAGTATAGTCCATACATTATAAAATAAATGACATAAAAATAATCAATGATAGGTTTTAGAAATAATTCTTTTCTAAAAATAATTAGAGGTGGATAAAAAGTAATACTAATGAGAAAAATTATGGGTTTGTACGGATCAAATAATAATTATTTAGGTTGAATAATATATTAAGAAACCCTAAACTAAGATATTCAATTTAGGAAACTAAAACCATGTATAATATAAATGATGATCATGTTTCTATATTAATCCATAGTTTAAAAAATATACTTTCTTAAAACACATGTTTTGAAAATATCACAAAGAAGAAACTAATGAGTTCATTTTTCCATGATATATTCATGGGTCGGCCTAAAATTTCCAATTATTTGGTATGAATCTCCTTAAATCAATGATATGATGGTATCTCCTAAGGCAATGGAAAAAAGGAAAATAGAGCATTAATTTAAAAGAAAAATTGATAGTATTATTACAGCCTTTGACGAATTTATATAGTTCTCAATGATTCTATCTGATCCTTAATAGAATTTACCATAGTGTTATGCAATTTTTTATTAATGAAAATGGATGAAAACACTTTTTATCCTTTAGAATATTATGTGCATGCATTTATTATATAGATGCATTTTATTCTATAAAATGGTTCATTATATAAAATTTTTATAATCAATGATAAGATTAATTTTATAGAGATCCAAATGTTAACACTTAAAATTAAACTGAAAAAATAAACAATAGGGATTCCATGTGTATCATACAAAAAACTTTTTAGAAGCTATCTTTAATTTAACTATTAATCAAATCATACACAATAAAGGGAGAATATCCACCTACAACCAATTTTGGATAAAATCTAAATCATTTTTAGGGAAGATCATTATGTTTCATAAAACTCAATCCCTATTTAGAAAACAACAATGAGTGGCCCCATTAGACTTTGTAGAATTAGTAATAAATATGAATTCATGAATTAATAAATGTAAGAAAAGAGTGTCCTTTAGAAAACAATATCTTCTAATAAATCTACAATGGGATCTAACATGATCTTTATCAAACACATGTATCTCCATACCTATGTCCACTAGTTTATCATACACTACCTTTGATTTTCATATGATCCCTTTCTACATGACATGAGTAACCATAGGAAATGGACTTATAGATACTCATACATTCTCATTTATATAATTATAAAGTAACTAGATGAATGAACACATCAATTTTCATTCACACTATTGGATGAGAACACAACATTCCCCTCAACCAATAGATAAGTACATCACATGTCACTTATTTACGTACACACATAAACTCATAAAATATAACTAAATAAAAGTCCTATATTTAATACACATGACATGATAGAAAAAAATATTTTCTTAATTAGAATAATTAAATGAAATGATCAATAACATACCCAACTATCCCCTAACTAGATTATCCTTTAGGATAGAGTAAGGAATCAAAGTATGGATGTTCTAATTCTCTGACCCTTTTCGAACCTCATGTATTGTACAAATCAATGTTAAAACATGTTATACTAGTATGTAACACCCAAAGACATTAAAATATTTTCATTTTATAATAAATATTATTTTTTGTCCTTTTATATACAACACCATGTTAAACTTGCGCTATAAACAACACTAAATTAGCTTGCGTTACACGCAAGAGAGAGTTTTCCCATCTTTTACTGGCGTAACTATTTTAAAACAAAATTATAGAAATTATAGAAATTTTATACTTTAAAAATAAAAACTAATTTTTTATTCTTAATTTCAAAATCATCTTAGGGTTAATTTTGTGACTTTTCTGCGAAACTTCATTTTTTGATGAATAGTAAAACTTAATGCAATTTAGTTAAACACAACCTTTTTTGTTTAAATAATGATTAGTGTTATATTATATTTTAAATTGGGTTTTAAATATAAAAATAGATCAATTATTCATATATTAATATAGTTTATTTAGTTTTAATATTTTTTATATTTAAACTATATGTAAAATCATATGGAACTTTTGAACGTTTTTACTTTTAAAACCTACTTTCTCGCCACATGTGCGAGAGTAGAGTTAATCTTAATTTTACCACATATGTGATTTAAATTTTGAAAAAATGGAAATAAATTTTTTTAATATGTATAATATTTGTGATATAATAAGAAAAACATAATTTTTGACCAATAATATTTGTGATAGTGATTAAAATTAGAAATGATGATTAAGGTAAAATTAAGCTTAATAATGGACTAAACCTTAATCTTAAGAAACAAAATGAACTAGAAACTTGTCCATAATAAATTGGATAAAAATAATTAAACCATATCACATCTTGGTTATAATTTTAGGAGTTATTGGGATATTATTAAATGGAAGTGACCTATATAAAAGTTTTACTAAGGAAAAAGACAAAAAGGGGAACTTTCCTCAATTTTAACATTCATGAATCATTGAGACATGTAAAAACATCATATTTTAGGTTATATATATATATATATTTAAATTATAAATATGTTATTTTCTTCATAATAATTTATAAATAATTTTTAGAGATGATTTATATACTTATAATGCAATAGAAATGCTAACATAGTGATTACTCAGTCAATAATTAACTAAAATAAATGATACCATAAATATTAAAATTGAAATATATTGATTGAATTATTGTCATTAATATTTTTTTAGACAAATATATCATGTTAAATAGTTCTGAACTTAATATATTTTAATTATCATATTGTTATTATATTTTATAATTTAAATTAAATAAATACTGTCAAAATTGAAATTAATGTTATTTTACAATAAATGATATTTATTAAATGATTTAAAATTAATAAAAAATTCGATATTATAAAAAGTTATTTATAAGTGTTAATAAATATTAAATACGATCTACTTATGGACGAATTTATATTTTAAAATTAACATACTAACCCATATATTGAAAAAATGAGGTTAACATGGTCTGGGATTAAGCTGTGTTTTAGCACGTCACATGCGCTTCTTTTAAAATTAATTTACAAAAACAAGGGACATATATTTTATAAATTAGATATAAAATTAATAAGTAATTATATCTATATTTTCTAATCAATCTCAATTTGATATAGTCTTAATGGTTAAATTAAATAGGTTATCAAACTAGACGCTTTAATAATAACCAAAATGATAAAATCGAGGGATCTTAGAAGTTAAGGACCCAAATTATTAAAATGAATTTTTTTGTTTAGTTATTGTTTTAATCAACCATTATTCCCATTTATTCCATTGTTTTTAAATTTTGGAGGCACTTAAGGTAGGTTATACCTCCCATTAATGAATACATGTTTGCATTTACCAGAGTGCCGCTCCCCACACTATTAAAAAGAAAGAAATATATCCCTTACTAACAACCCTCAAGACACATTGGATTATCCAATATATGACCAAATAGTCTCCCAACATCCCTCCCATATACCCATAATCCTACCTTTTGGTAGGAAAAAATTCAAGGAAGCCTTTTCTTATAAACCAAAAGTAGTTAATTGATAAATAGGTAGCAAACTTCTTTAATCTTTTTAGTTTTATTTCCATTATCCACCTGAAAAAACTTCTTATTCTATTATTATATAAAAAAAGAGTATCCTAAATATAGTAGGATGTTTTTATTTTAATATATCTATGTATACTTAGACATACCATCATCAAATGGGTAACAAACATACAATTTCTATGTTTGATGAAGTACTACTGCATGAAATGATGAATATTCATTTTTCCCTTACCCATATCATGGTGGACATTATGATGAAAACTATGTTTATATAGGATATTAATGATATTTACTATTTCATTAAAATTCTGTAATACTTTTATAAAACATAACTTTAATACTTTCCATTTTCATTAATATGGTAACATTGTTTGAGGAAGTGTGGACGACCGGCCCCTTGATGTGATGTGATTCGTTCACACAAATCATGGAATGTAAAAAAGATGGGTTTAATGAAAATATGTAACATATATAACATTTTTATGAAAATGTAAATATAATATGAAAATGTATTATTTATTTTTCAATATTCTAATACAATTATGAAATTAAAGAGCATTCATGTGTACGTATATCCTATCATCTCCTTGAACGGTGCACATTATTTATAATATATAAATATAATAAACTACTATAAATACATGTATAATGATTATATATGGTAAATAATTCATTGTTAAAATTATATTGATAATTAAATCATGATATAAGCCATAAAGTCCAGCCAGAAACAATGATTTTGACCATTTATTAAATAAAGGAAAAGAGTATAGAGAAGACGGGTGGGGTCAAACAAAGGGAATTGCCCTCATCCGTCAAAACACAATGTTAAAAATAATAATAAGACATATCATTCCCATAATCAGAATCATTGTCAGTTTCCAATTCAAAGTGGGATGTACCGTGATTGAGAATGTTAAGAAAATCAGAATTAAATTCACCAGATAGATTAGAAGAGAGAGTACACACAGTGCGAGGTGTATTAGAGTAGTCCTTCCTTGGCCTTCGCTTCGAGGGGGTGGGAGTGCAGTCAACTTCCCCTTTTCCAGAAATGAGTGCGTCTTTAAGCGATGTAGGTCAAGTCCCTTCTGCCTCTGAGATGTCACCCCACTTCCCAGATATCCTGGAAGAGCTCAAGAGCCTCTCGATCTCCTGATGGCAACCAACCTGTGATGGAGCCTCAATGTTGAAAGTCTCAACATTCTCATCACAACGCAATACTACACCAAGACTTTCATTCATGCATATATTTTTTGGGTTAGTGAAAATAAGAGATTCTTCAATAAAGAGCAGAGCATTTTTCCAATCCCAACTAAGCCCATTGGAGTAACTTTACAACCATCCTTACGGGGTATACTCCTTATAAAATTCAACTCATGCAGTGGAGGGACCACCCATCGGGGATGTGGAGATATCCTGAATATTAGAAGGTCCATTTTTGGCTTTCAACGGTGATGAATCCCCCATCATCCCCTTCACTTTCAAAGGTAGCTGACGTTCTTCCTCATAAACAAACACATCAGCCTTATTGGAAGATGGCTTGATGTTACGATCAAGGGGTTGTGAAAACTCCACATCATTCCTCTTTGTGATCCTTCTACAGAGGATAGATAGATGACCCATCATCCCATAATTCTCATAAGAAATTCGCCTCTAACATAATTCCACTGAATTCCCAACAGACAAACATTCATTACAAAAAAGTGGATTTATTTCATACTCAACATCAATTTGAATTTCATCCGTTGGAATGGAAAGAGTAACCTTGTCAATCAGGATGGAGTTAAGATCAATCTCAACTAACATCCTTGTGTAATGTCCATACCGAACGTTTTCAGTCTCCTTGTCAAGACGTATGGGAGTTCCAATTTCCATGCCAATATCACGCAAAATATGTGGGTGAAAAAAGACCCAATTAAGTCCTTGAAGACAAACCCATATCTGGGAAAAAAAATTCTTGCATGAGAAGCATTGAAGTCCAAAGACCATTCATGAAGGTCAAACCATCCAGGATTCAAAGAAAGAGATCCAGTGCTCCATGCACAAATTT
Organism: Viscum album; assembly: GCA_963277665.1. Taxonomy (NCBI): domain Eukaryota; kingdom Viridiplantae; phylum Streptophyta; class Magnoliopsida; order Santalales; family Viscaceae; genus Viscum; species Viscum album. The sequence continues at coordinate 778,816,923 of OY728126.1, read as the reverse complement.
TCAAAGCATCTGAAGGAAAAATGAAATGAAATAATCCACGTCCAAGAGATACACACTTCCAGTCAAAGAAACCCCACAAATATGAAATCCTTTGGACAAAATCATCGAACCTCCAAGATTTTTTCCCCTTAGGTAAAAAAAGATGTGAAATCAGGTAGTTTTTCTTGATGGAAATACTTTCAGTAAAGATGGTAGGATTGGCCTCAAATGTGTTGAAGACCCCTTCTGAAGAATTATTTCTGAGCACAAGTTAGTGGATGAAAGTGAAGGCTTCAAAAAATCATTTGGATTAATCCTACATTAAGTAGAAAAAAAAACAATCAGAAGGCAACATTGATGTAGCCAATTTATCGGATCCATCGCAAACATCCGCACTTGAAAAAACATGGAAATTAACACCTGAAATAGTGAAATTAATGAAAGTTGTTAACAAATGGGTAATGAGATATTATAAGAAATTAATATATGGTATTATAAAAATGAGTATGGTTATGGTATAATTTATTAAAATATTTTAAACAACTATACAATAGCATAAAGTCCATAAAAAAGGATGTTTAGGGTAATAAATTTTGTATCAAGTTACACTCCAGGGAGAATTTTTTGTTATTCAACAATTAACTTTAATTTGGTGTATATATCACCTATTGACATGTTATATCATTAATATAATTTTTATCATGATATTATAAGTTTCATTTAATTCACATGTAATTATGATTTAAATGTTTCAATGTGGAATGAGGCACATTGGAATGTTTAAATATTATTTTCCCTCAAGAATATTTTAATGTCAACTACCCTTGTTGTTTCTTATCCCTCTATGAGTTATTAAAGATAAATAAATATTATTTATTCAATATGGTTATTTTATAAGGAAGATTATTTATTTTATATATAAGGATCTCTTTGGACTAGTACATCATGGTAGGGGGCTGGTTATATATAGTCTTTTGATGCATCACTAGTCTCATGAGATGAAATAGTTGTCCAAATTTGATGGGGTTTGACCTGATAGATAAACCATCATATTCCTTGATGGTACTGGTTCCATTTACCTAGAAAACATTTAATCCAATAATTTTTGATTAACCTCATTTATATTCAATTATTATTTATCCATGATATTTTTCATCGACATATTTATAGACACATTTCATTTTCATTTTATTGATTTAGATGGACTTAGTTTCAATTCGATAACTTTGTATACTGATTCTACTTATCTATATATTATAATGACATTTATTACTAGTGATTTACCATTACATGTTAATTTATTCTCATTGATTCATTATTTGGTGCTCTTTACTTAAACTTTCTGATAATTTGAGCTCACCCTTATTATGTTTCATTTCTCTAGGCCATTGTGAAGAAATATTTGAATAAGAATTAAAGGATGCATCTTATCTCATTTTATTATGTATTATTTTTTTATTTCCTACTTAACATTTTATTACGGGTATAATGAGTGTAATATAGATTTTTATGATTGTAAAACTGAATGGTCCTTCTAGATTTGATTCCTCATAATCATGATAAGGTAATAAAATAATGTATCGGCTCTGAGATTCTAGGGCTGGGGTTTTACAATTGGTATTAGAGGATGTTTAGTTGAAAACATGGAAACTAGATTTAGAATGTAAATATTAGGGAGGACAACCCTAGATATAAATTGAGTATAATTATACAATAACATCCAAGAATTTTCATAAGGTAGTGATTACGGGGGTATTTCGGGAAATAAATCCTTGTCTGGATACTAGAAGTGGATGTGTTTCTGGAACAAATGTACCTAGGAGTAACAACTCTAATAAGTTGTTCTTGTCTTGAATCGGGGTAAACTAGTACACAAAAACATGTACATTACGATCCTATTTTGAAACTCCCAGGGGATATTCTTAGGATAAATCATCGTTTCTATACCTATAATTATAAAGGATTAAAATGTCATGATTTTCCATAGTAATCAAGGATTATTATCTTAGGATTCATAATGAATAAATTTATGTGTTATAAAATATTTATAATTATAAATTATGTCATTAATTAATCTTTTATATTACATTGATTAGAAATTGATCCTAGTATAATGAATTATAACTCCGCTAATTCATGTGATCTAATGAGTAAGAATGATCATATCTTTTAAGGTATTAAGATATCATTTGGAAGGGAAATATTCTCTGAAGTATTATCATCATATGAGAAATAATATCATGTGCTAATTGGATAGGTAAAAATATTCAAATTTCTATGTCTTCAATGGAAACCAAAACAAGAATAGGTTGATGGTATTAATTTTTATTTATGCGCCCGTAAGGGGCTCTACGGCGATTAGGTTTCCCTTCCGCCACAGCCTTCCTCCCCTGATGGCTGCTCTTTCCTTAGCTGTTAGCTTAGTGTGCTCATGGTGTGGATGCTCTTGCTCACGCGGATTCATTATCTTCCTCGGTTGTTTTCATCCTTGCTCGACCTCTTCACTTGATGCCCCAGGGTGCGGGATCTGTGCTGCGTTATGGGGTTTCCGTCGTGTTCTGTGTCGAGTGTTTGTGTTTTGGGTAGATCTGGCCATAGGGTGTGATTCTGAAGGCGGTGATAGGTTTCTCTTCAACCATTTGTTGTTTTTTACTAGATTTGGTGATGATGTCGTTTAGGTGGCGACGGGGACTACATGGCTCCTAAAGGTTTTGCTCTCTGGGGAGGTGATTTCATTCAGGTATGATGTTCTGATTTGGTGTTGCTTGTCGCGTCGTGTGTTTGGCAATGGACTGGGTTCTCTTTGGGAGTTTTTGTTTCTTCTAGATGATATGAGGTTTAATTTTTTTTTGTGCAATGGTGTTGGTGATAAGGTTGTGGTTTTTGATTCTGCTGTATTGTTTTCTTGGTGGTTCCGAGTCGGGTGTGGAACTGCTAAGAGTGTTCTGATTTCGTTCATTGTTATGGTGTTGTCACTATCTGTAATGGTGTTTGAGCTTGCTAAGGTGATGTTGGTGGTTGGTTCTTTCCAGTTATATTGTATTTGTGGCTGTGATGATGAATGGTGGTGATATGCGGAGGAGGTTCTGGCGACGACGCTTCCGATGGTCTCATCGGCAACCTGTAGTGATGGATGTGCGTGATGAAAATTGATGGTGATGCAGGGATGGTGTTTGACCTGCAGTGACGGAGATGCAGTGATGGAGACGTGTGATGATGGGATCAAGACTCGATTTGTGGTGTATGGAGTTTGATGGACAGCGGTTTGGTTTGAATTTGAATTTTGAAATATGGATTTTTGGGGACTGTTTGTTCGGGTACCAGGAACCCTTAAACTGGATTTTGAAATTGGAAAAAAAAATGTTCTGCAATACAAGAATAGGTCATCTGAGTTCCATGAAAAAGGGAATGATTCAATGAAGATGAAGGGGAAGAATAATTTTTTTAACATGTGACAATTTTGGAAAGAAACACTTTGGTACATGCTTGAAGGGAATGGGAGTCTATTATATATGGGGAGAAAAAGGACACCATGTTCATGATTTTAAGGTATGAAAAAGTTTTCCAATTTGAAATGATTCAATTACAATGATATGGGACACTATGTGAGTTATTTTCCCAATAATCATGGGAATATAAACCAAATAATGCTATTGGATAATGATCAATTTGTGATATTTTCACACATGAAGAGGAATGGTTAATATTCCTATTCAAGAATTTGATCATTAGAATATTTCCTCAGTAATGTACTAATTATTATAATTATGGAATATAGGAGGATTATATTACAATACTTTCTTGATAAATATTTTAGGTATTATAATGACTGGTACCAAGAAAAATTATTCATTAGAAATTTAAACTTTTTGGAAAAATGTGATTGAGAGAAAGAAAACCCTTAATATATTCTTCAAGTTGATATACTGGTGAATAAATGATTGATTTGGATATGTTCTGACTACCTTGGAATTGATTAATGACATTTCCATAAGTGTCCTATGCTATCATTGATATATTTTACAACACTTTTGGATTTAAGTAATATATCCAATAACATGTGTCTTAATTAAGGAATACATAAGGTTTTATGTTTCCAATAATTTTTTTATGGAAAGTCAAGGTATTAAAATATTTTAAAAGGATATATATTGAATTTATCCACTTGTTAGGAATGTTAAATTGTAGTGCTACCTCATGTTTATTAAAGAAAAATGATATATTCAGTGACATTCATCATAAAGTATTGGATCTGAATATTTGGGAAATGTTTACCATATATGAAATGGTTTATGTTTAAAATTAAAAACTTTTTTATATATTATTTTAATAATTCACCATATGATGCATCATGTGCTATGATATGAAGTATAAATAGTTCAATTCATAATCAATGGAAAGAATATGTTATAGAAACCTTTATTTTCATAGAGAGTTAATAAATTCCTTAACTGTAGAAAAAAATGTGTTTTGAAATAAACAATTTGTCATATTATCATGGGTTTTGATGATATAAATGACCCTTATTCACACCTATGGTTTACGGTTTTGTGGTTAACAACTTTTATTTGATCATGGTCTTTAGCACTCTCCATCAGAACTTAATTGTTAATTTTTTTTATGTATCCATGTTTACATTTCCCACCAATGTTCTCTTACTAGGGAATCTAGTTACGTGACCATTTTACTTTAATTTATATCTTATTATAAATATGGGTTATTAACCCTATTCATGATGTGTGTTTTTCAATAATAGTATTTTCAAATATCAATTCTTGATTACTAAGAAAAATTTTAAATAGTGTGGATGCAATTTAAATAATGCGGAGAGAATGTAACACCCTAAAACATTACAATATTTTCATGTTATAATAAATATTATTTTTTCTATATTTATAGACACCACCATGTTAAAATTATGCTACAAATATCATTTTATAAGTATGTGTTACATGAAAGACTATGTTTTATCACATTTTAATGGATTACCTATTATAAAACAATTTTTGACAATTTTTGACAATTTTATTTTAAATGTAAACATAATTTTTTTGATTCAGATTGTCAAAATCATCATAGGGTGAGTTTTTGGGTTTTTTAGATACATCAATTTTTAATGTATAGAAATAATTACTGCAATGTAGTTAAAAATAACCTTTTCATTTATATAATTATTAGTGTTCAAATATTTTTTAAATTGGGTTTTAAAGGTCATAATAGATCAATTATTCAAATATTAATAAGATTTGGTTAATTGGAATCATTTTTATATTTAATATATATATAAAATCATATTTAAATTTTGAACGTTTCTATATTAAAAACCCTCTTTCTCGGCATGTGTGTAGGCCTAGCCTTAATCATAATTTTTCAACTTCTGTGATTTGAATTTTGAAAAACAAACATTCGTGGTTATAATAAATACAATATTTCTGCTATAATAAGATGAAAATAACTTTTTACCAAAAGTATTAGTGAATGTGATGAAAATTAATTATGGTGATGAATGTAAAATTAAGCTTAATAAGGGATGAAACCTTAAACATAAGGACCAAAATTACCAAGACAGTTGTCCAAAAGGATTTTTCCACTAATAATTTGACTGTGTCCCCTATTAGTTAGAATTTAATGGGTTATTGAGATATTATTAAAATGATGTTCCCTATATAAATTGTCAAGTAAGGAAAAAGAAAAAAAATAGATTTTTAATTCCATTTAAAATTTTTAAAACATTGAGATATGTATAAAACATCCTATTTTCGGTTATACATATCTTTATCAATGATAAATGGGTTATTTTTATCATATTAATTTATCAATAATTTTTAGAGACTATTTAGTTACATAAAAGTTTTATGAAATGCCAATGTAATGATAATTTAGTTTATAATTATCTAAAATAAATGATAATATATATATTAAAAGTGAAATATATTGATTGAATTTTTGTTATTAATTATTTTTATAGATGAATAAATCTTGTTAAATAGTTGTAATATTAATATATTTTAATTCAAATATTTTTTTTGTTATTTTAACCTTTAAATTATATAAATAATGTACCAATTGACATTGTTGTTATTTTATAATAAATGACAATTTATTAAAAGATTTACAATAAAAAATATTTATTAATCCAACTAATTTTTATGTGTTAATAAATATTAATTATGTTCTATTAATGTACCAATTTATATTTTATAAGTTACATACTGACACAAATATTATAAATAAATTTTTAACATAGTCCAGGATTAAGTAGTGTTTTAACGCGTCACATGAACTTGTTTTAAAATTAATTTCCAAAAAAACACAAGATTTTTATTTTACAAATTTGATATCATATTAATAATTCGTCATATTTATATTTTATAATAAATATCAATTTTTTTAGTCTTAATGATTAAATTAATTATGTTATAAAAATAGACACTTTAATAAAAACCAAAATGGTAAAATTGGGGAGATCTTATAAGCTAAGGAAATAAATTATTAAAATGCACATATTTTTGTGTGTTGAAGGTTTTAATTGAAATTTATTCCCCATTAAACCATTAATTTTTCATTTTTAATGAACATTAGGTAGGTTATAAATCCCATTAATAAATACATTTTTTTTATTTATAAGAGTACCACTCCCCCTCTACTATAAAAAAGGCAAGCACTCTACCCCTCACTCACACCGCTCAAGACACATTGGATCTTCCACAAATGGCCCAAATATTCTTCCAACATCCCTAAAATATACATATAAGCAACCCTTTTGTATTTAAGAAATACAAGGAAGCCTTTTGGTATTTACCAAAAGAGTTATCTGATTAAGAAGTAACATACTTCCTTAATATTTTTAGTTTTATTTACATTATCCTCATCAAAAAATCTACATGTTATATGATTATATAAAAAACCAGTATTATAAATATTATAGTATATTTTATGTTAATATTTCTATCTACACTTACAGACACCTCTATCTAATGGGAAACAAAGACATTCTTTCTGTGTAGGTCAAACTACTACCGCATGAAATGAATATTATTCATATTTTCATTAACAGTTATCATGGTAGACATTTTGATGGGGAAACCATTTAAATATGATAAAATTATATTTATTATTTATTTATACTTATTTAATATATTTATAAAAATAAATACTTTTAATACATTCCATTTTTTGTTAATATGATAACATCATTTGAGGAAGTATGGACTACCACCCCCTTGAGGTGATGTGAATCTTTCACAAAAAACAAGGAACATATAAAGGATGGTTTCAATAAAACTATTTAAAATATATAAAATATATCTTATACTATAATTATAATATATTTATATATATATATATATATATCATTTAATATTCCTTCTTTTAATACAACAATGAAATGGAAGTTGCTTTCATGCGTACGTACAACCTATCATCTCCATGAATGGTTCACTTAATTTTGAGTCTCCATATATAATAGAATACTATTAATATATGTATAAATATTATATAGGATAATTAAGTCATTTTAGACATTATATAGATGACGAAACCATGATCTAATTAATTATAACAAAAAAATAACATGTTAAAACTAACTCAAACAAACTAGTCAATTAACACCCAAAATAGAGAAATTAATGAATATTGTTAACAAAAAGTTAATGAGATGTTATGTGAAATTAATATATGGTATTTCTAACATGGGTATGGTTCTGGTTTAAGTTAGTAACATATTTTAAACCACTATATATAATCATAAATACCACAAATAAAAAGGAAGTTTAAGGTACGAGATTTCATCTCCAGTTACTTTCAATTGAGGATAATTTTTGTTATTAAAATATTCACTTTTATTTGGTTTTTATATAGAATTTTGATAGGTTATATCTTGAATATACTTATTTTAATGATATTATATGTTTCATCTAATTCATAGGTAATTATTATTTAAATGTTTCAATGTGGTATGGGACACATTGGAATGTTTAAATATTATTTTTCCTCAAGAATGTTTTATTATCAATAACCCATATTGTTACTTATCTACCCATGGGTTATTATTGATAAATAAATATTTTTTATTCTATATAGATATTTGATAAGAAAAATTATTTCTTTGATATATGAGGATTTATTTATACTAGTACAAAATGGGTGGGGTCCAGTTATAGATAGCCCCTCGATGCATCAGTAGAACCATGAGATGAAATAGTTAGAAAATTAGATGGGTTTTTACCTGATAGCTAAACCATCTTATGAAAGGTATTTATATCACTAGTTCCATGTACCTAGAAAACATGTAATCCAATAATTAAGCATTAACCTCATTGAGATTTATTTACTATTTATCCATGATTTTTTTCATCGTTATATCTATTTGACCTCCTTATAAAATCCTCCCAAAAAACTTCTTTAATGGGTAAAATTTATGAAGAATTATAATTTGAATAATTTTGAGATTATGAATTATATTACTAATCTTAAAATAATTAAACAAATTCAAACATATTTACATCATAAAATCCAATGTTATGATGTTAATAACTTTTATTTTCTATTTATCTCTATGTAAGTTCATTATCTTCATCATTGGAATATTTCAAAAATTCTTATTGATGTAATAATTGTAAAAATATAATAGCTATCGTTACTTATTTACCAAAATATCCAAAAACTATTTTAGGATATAAAGTGACATTCACTTTGAATTTAAATGGGTATAATCAATTAATTTTTATCTTTTGAACTTACGTAAGTCCAAAAATACTCCTACCAGCCACTTATAAACTATACTATCTCCATAATATCCAGATAATATAAACACTCTTTTATGATTAAAATTAAAACTTATTTACATTATGAATGAATATATTAACAAATAATTTATTAAACACCATATCTTATATTTTTTATTCTATGGGGTTACAACATTTCAATTGAAGGGTGGTGGAATCTTGGTTATTTTTATTTTAACAAATGTATTGGACTAGTTTTTTATCCAAAATAAAAAAAAATTTATCCTCACCTTATTTTCATTCAATGTTATAGTATTATATAAAAAATAATAATATATATCAAAAAATATTCTTATTTATTTATAATTACCATTATTTATAGTAACAAATATTATTACATAAGTGGGAAAGGAAGATAAATGCATAATATTTATTCATGTTCTTCCAAAGATTTAATGTAATCCACCACATTAAATTCATCCATATAGAAACCCTTTCGTTTTTCACATGAATGTATATGTAGTTAAATGCATTCTTTCTTAGTTTTATTTAATTTATTTTTGATTTTTATGTCTTGAGTCCAATAAATAGGTTAAATAGTAAATTTAACCTAGTAGTTCACCATTGAATATTTTATGGATCCATGGAACTCAAAATTATGATGTTTACCCTTTGGGATAAATTCTATTTAAATTTTGAGATAGATTAATTTTAAGGGGTATTAAATATTTTATTAATAAATAAATAGTTATCCTAAGTGAATGAACATAAATATATCCAAAATAGAAGGTTGGATGAAAGTTATGACCCCATAATTTTTAAAAAATGAGGGTTTTTTATAAGAAAAGTAGAAACTATGATCTCAAGTTACTAGATATAGAGTTACATTTTTTGGAGTGTTTAAATATATACTCATTTGATTTAGTGGTGGAAATATAAAATCATATGTTTCTAATCCCTCAAATATTGTCCATCCTATGTTTTATAGTAAACACCAATGAGTGGAATATGATAAATGAAAGAATTTGCTTCAATGGAATTTATGTAGAACCATAGAATGATAGAAAATTCATGATGCATCGATGCTTGATCTTACATGGTGTTGATAGAAAAATGAAGTGATGGTGTTTATTCTATGAGTAAATATTTTTTTTATATTTTTCCTTTAGATCATTCTTTGATTCCTCTTTTGATTTGATTCGTAAAACCACTTCAAATTGACAAGGATAAAAAGTTTAAAATAACATTTTCAATAATTATCTAGTTATGTAAAAAATTAATATTAAATATACAATTATTTCTCTTGTTTATCAATTATTTAAAATTTGATATATAATCCCTATAGAATATAATCCATTTTTAATTATTATGTTTTATGATAATTTTATTACATATTATCACTAAAAAAATTAATCATTAAAGGCTAAATAATATTGTGATTTATGTTTCTAGTTAATAATAAAAAATAATAATAATAATTCCAAAATTATTATTATTGATAAAATATTTATTGTCACTATCCATAAATAATTTTATATTGATCATTGCTCTGAACATCTTTATCTCCTTCTTTTATTCATTGATGAACATGATGATGAACAAAATTTAAATCAATCAGACCTTGCATAGGAAAATTTTATTCTAAATCTTCATAATCCCAATTCCCATTATGGTTCAATAATTGTTCCATGATACTATAATGAGGTATGATTAGGGTATTTGGGTTTGAATGAGGTGATTGTGGCAAGACCGATGATTTTTCAATCACTATACAGAATAAAGATGAATGGAAAAACAAGGGTTTGACAATGATGCCCTAAAGAGGTATGATATACGCTCTAGGGGTGTCCGACATGAGAGAAACTAGTGTCTTGGTCTGAGGTAGAGGAAACAATGTGAATCATAGAAATAAATATATTTTAAATATATAATTCGTAATTAAACATCATGTAGTCCTCCTGGATACATATCGTGTATTACATGATGTGTAGTGTTAGAGTTCAAATTTAGTCATAAATATGACCCACCATGCTACCAAACGTCACACACTATGTGTCTCATAACTATAAGCCTCATCATATACCCCATTCACATGATAGGTCAATGCACTAGGCCCACATGATGTTCCTCCCAATAGATATTATTTGTATCATAGATGTGGTGTCTCAGTATGCATAGGGAGTACACACCATGTATCCATATGGTTCCAAACACCATGTATATCACTATACAAGTAATGTAATTTTGGGAAGAAGCCTCAATGTGTATCTAATATTGATTCCAACCATCCCACCTCATTCCATAAAATGTAATAAAAATTTAATGATGTGTATCTCAAAATATCATTTAGTGAGCACTAGAGATACAAACCTAGATATAGAAAAGAGTTATACACACTATGTACCTCAATGATAATTCCATGTAGGTAAACTACACTAATTTTAGTAAAATTATGAACACCACTACATGCTTTTTAATGTATAATTACATGTTGTGTATGAAACTATTTTCCAGTAATTCTTATATATTCATATGCAAGTGTCAAAAATGGACACATGAGTATTTTATTATAAGAGATTTTACTTATAGAGAATAATGATACATGTTTATGAAATAGTTGGGGTGTTTTGAGGTTTCTAGGAAAAATTATTTTACTTATAATTGTGTTTATGATAATGGTGTGTGGGTGGGTCATTCTATTATAACAAAGGTTCGGTACAGACCTTGTAGATGTTCTTAGGTTATGCCATACTTCTTCTATATGTATTTTCAATTATGTACTCCCCCTATTATTTCAGTAATATAAATTTCATCCTCATAGAACAGGTCCTCCATTCAGGAATTGGGGTAACACCCTTGTGAACTCGATGATGTTTGGGTACCTCATAATACTAGTGGGGTTGGTACTTCCCCATGTGATGGGGTATAAGACCTACACCTATAGAGGTCAGTGTTCTCCCTATAAGATAATTTGTGGGTCCTTCCTCTGATAAGGTCTAGTAAAATGTTAAAAAATTGGTAATGTTAATAATACATCAATGTTATACATTATTAATATTCATGTTTATATTTTGAAGGGTCATATTTTCCATTGAAAAAGGACTAGTTTTATTCAAACTCTAGTGCCTTCCACATATTATATGTAGTCCCCCGGGGCACCCTGAGAGGGGAGGGGTGAATTAGGGTGTCAACTTTTTCTTTTTAAAGTTTTGGATCTTGTTCCCAAATTGGTAGGAACTAGTTAAACCAGTATGATGTATATGATATGCAATGAAACATTCTCATGAAAAGAGATGACACAACAATTTTTACATGGTTCACCACTAAGGGATACATCCAAGGAGCATACAACGACAAGTTTCCGGTCATACAAAATTCCACTATACTTCGCTAGCTCTGGATTACAAAGGTTCATGAACAGTCACTATGTCACAGGCTCACTGCCTTTACAAAGGTTCAGGGATAACTCGCTGATTCCCTTGGGTCACTCCCGTTGACTCCCCCTGGATCACTACCCTTGGTGAAGTCACACTCAGTTTATCGATGTGAAGGTCTCTTCAATAGATTTTCATTGAAGTCTTCGTCTCCTGTTCAGCATGAGACAATTCTTGCATTAGAGTACTGAGTTGATGCTCTTTTGTATTCAATATCCTAATTTATTGCAATAAATGAATGCACTAAATCTTCTTCTTTTCTTCCTTTTATTCCCAATACTGACACCTGAGTGTATTGATATATTCCCCTCTTTCTTTGCAGATCTAATTTTAGTTGCACGAACCATTATTATTCTCTTCGAAAAGCACAACGAGGGTGTTAAACATCATTCATGTGTGTGCGGTTCCACTTCTCTTACTAAAGCCAAATTGTTCACTGCTCTTCCATCTTCACAAATGAATAAATTATCTGTTGCACTGAAGGTATCGATCAATCTTCCAGCTTTCGTGCGGCCCCAAAAGGATGGGTGTACTCCAACAGCACATGGCACTCTTCCCCATGTCCGGCACTCAAGTCCCAATAAAGCGCATAGGTCTTTGGCACGCAAGTCCAAACTGGCGTGCTGGTATCACCAAACCACCTGCACGACACCACCTACTTCAACTTCAATCTTGAGCGACACACTTCCTTTCTCGTCCAAACCTCCTTGGGTGCACATCCAACAACCGGTATGCAACTTATACTTGCACGACCACACACCACTTGCGTGACCACCACACTTGCACGACAAGAGCTCTAATTTTCTCTAAGTTTTGGGCTCTTGCAGAATGAGGAGGGGTCGACCTATATTTATAGGCATTTTGACACCCTACGCGACGACATGCAAGTCTCTCCTTGGTGCGCAGGTTTTGGCGCGCAGGTCCATCTACCGATGTCTCTATCGCGCTACTCACTTGCATGACCACACCAATACTTGCGCGACCCTCTTTCCTTTTACATATTTTGATGTTTTGATCTTGAAAAATAATAGGCACGCAAGTTTCCAATCCTCCTAGGCACCGGTGCGCAAGTCCTTTCTCAGCACACAGGTCACTTGCATGACCCAACCAATACTTGTGCGAAGCTTATCCCTATGCCATTTTTCCATGTCTTAATCTTTAAAAACACTAGGCGTGCAAGTTCTCTCTCCTTCAAGTACTCAGTGTGCAAGTCTCTTTGACCAAATCACTTTTCTCTATTTGTCGATTTTCAGGCCCAAAAATTGGGCAAACACTGGAAAATGACACCACCTTGTATCTGCTCTTTTTGTACAGTCTCCAGATCACCCATTCCTTTTTCGACGTTCTTGAATCAAACATGGATCGTTAACCACAACCCTTGAACTCGACTTGCCACCATGAAATCTCATATGTCAACAAATTTGTATGTCATTGTTTTCTTTGTCAACAAGAATGATCACCTCAAAAACACTTCATTTTGGTGATTTTTCTCCTTCAAAAACTCTTCTTCTTTCAACACGAACTCCACTATCGCCATATATATCCTTTGATAGATCAGATTTAGCATCATCATATTTTGATACAATGTGAAGTGCATGGCCATCTTAGAATTCCAATCCCTTTCACATTGTCTTCTTCTTCAACTGTCATTCTCTACTTCATGCAAAACATTTGATTCAAATCATCAAGTAGGCTCTGGCATGGTTCTCATGAAACCATGAAGAATTTCATGGTCTTCATAAAATCCCCATTCTTCTTTAAGCATCCTCAGATGGATTATACCTCACCATTCTTCACAGTTGTAAAGAATGTGTCACCTTTGACACGTGTTCTTTGAACTTATGATCAGTACAACAATCATCTGAATTTCCATTCCTCCAATTCATTAGATTACTTCTTGATCTCATTCATTTTGATCTTCTTTGACAACTATTGACAACAAATACAACCTTATAAACAAAGTGGTCCCAACATTATATGGTTTTATTTAAAAATTAAATTACTAAATTTGAGTAACTGAATTTGATAAAATGAAATAATTTTTTTATATTATAATATCATATATATATATATATATATTATGGGGAATTTTTAAGATTTTTATGAAAGGATGGATTTTTAGCTGAATAGTAAAAAATACCATTTTTTGTAAAAACTATCATTTATTTTCTAGTATTTTAAAAGAACCATTCTATTTTAGATTTTCTTTAAAGTATTTTTTTCATTTTAAAAATCATAATCCAATTAATTCCACAATAATTTACAGTATTCATGATTTTGGTATAAATTCATTTTTATGATAAAAAACATGTTTCGATGAAAAATGTTTGTGGTTTTATTTGTAATGATTATATTAAAATTAATTACTACACTTATAGAAATTAAAATTTGAATTTTTTTTATATTTTTAATTAATAGCTTTGAATTCATAAATGTGGAAGATTTCATGTTATGACATTATAAACAGTAACAATGGTAAAAAAGTTTCAACCTAGAAAGGGGTAGATCTAGTTAATTAAGGTAAATATTATGGGATAAGATCAAAAAAGTCACCTTAAATCATATTGGATGATGATATTTTTACTATAATAAACTTGTTTTCATTATTTTTATTTTGTTATAGTAACATAACTACTGTTAAGACTTTATATATTTTTAAAAAACTGAAAAATTATAAGATATACACTCCCATAACTTATAGTAGGGCACCCCATGTTCTCTATTATTCGCATACTTTGATTAATTTATGTTGCATCTTATCCCATGTTCTACTCAAGAATTCCACATGGCATTGAGACACAAGACCTCATGTGTTCTTTCAAGAATTCCAGATGCTTACGAATAGTAGTGAGGGCCTTAGCTATGTCTGTCGGGAGTCTATGCCTTCATTGATCAGAGTAATGTGAAATAGTATAAATTTAATAAATAGGAGGAGAAATTGAAATATTTATATAGAAGTGGAATCTAAATGTATAAACATTCAGTATAATTAAATAAAACACATAAGATGAATAATTATATTGAAGCACAAATGGTGATAGTGTGCCATATATTATAAAAATGACTAAGAAAGGGTAGGGGATATTAGAATATAAAACATTATATCAAAATTAAAAAAATTAAAAAACCTTCCAAAGATAGAATCTCAAGCATAGGATCATTCCCCAGCTCCCAAAATTATATCATAGAAAAGAAAGTCAATCAAGAATTTGAAGTTGGATACTTTCATTTCTCAATACTTGTGATCATAAATTCTACTCGGGTACCAAAGGTGCCTGAGTAAGCTATGACATGTAATCTTAGTAGGCCAACACCCACAGTTTTTAGTTCAATCCATTTCATGAAATATAAATATGACATTATTCCATGATATATTAAATTAAAAAAATAAATAAATACATACATACATTTTACTAGGTTCATCTTGGTCACCTGTACAATCTACCGGATTCAGCCTAACATGGTGAGTCTGAACTGAAAGAACCTACAAGGTTAAGGTGAGATGTATAATGTGACAAATGATGGGATATCTCCAATATTATTCTTGGTCTTGGAGAACATATCCATATGTATTTAGTACAAAGGGATGAATTCTCTTTTTCAAAATTTTCATTTAACTCTTTCTTTAATTTATTTTGAAAATTAATTTATAATATATAACGTGAAACCCTAAGCTTTTCCATGGAAATTCATAGGGACATTACAAGTATCTCTCAAGGGGTTCAGTTCGTGACCAAATCCAAGGATTCAATCCATGGTGAGCTAGGAATGAGGTCCCATGTGTCACACCAAGGATGGGTGAAAAATTCTAGTACTAACCTCTGATTTTGTACCTGGTATCACATATAGGGACTCGAGTCTCTATCGAGGCATGGTTCAACCAGTAATACCTTCAATCCTATCCAAGGGTTCTCCCCTTGGGAACCAGTGTGACTCTTCTAGAGTAAAATATAGATAACACTCAATGAGATCATCTTAGGCATAGCTAACGCCTCCCCAGACAAGTTTATAAAGAATTATTTGTTCTAAAATCATGGCCTAAGAGTCCTTCCAAGGGGAACTTATGTAAAAACACCTTGTTTGACCCTAGAATCTAAATTTAAATCATCCAACAATAATATCATGTTTAATAATCTCAATTAGAGGTCCATTACATTTAATTCATGCAATGAGATAATGTTAGGCCTATTTTCCAAAGCATGTCATTGGGTTAATCCACTAAATCCATAAGACACATGGAACATAACCTAACTTATTATCCAATTCATGTAATCACAAAAACTCACTAATTGAATAGGGGATAAAGGATTATTTACATGGCTTACCACCCAAACAATTTAACATAGCTACCTAATGTATTAATTACATGAAAACACACCTGAAGGGGTGTTAAATAATTTTAAAACAAATAGAAAAGGGGATTTAAGGTATAGATAAACCAAAGGGGGGGGAGAATCCAAGGTGATAAACTTAATAGGTGATTCACCGTAAAAAAAGGGTCATAGTACCTATGATAAAGAATTCGTTGTGATTTTATTAACATTTTGGAGGGTTCACCATAATGACCCGACAAGTGGTACAATGGCATAATTCATGAAAAGAGATGAAATGATAGGAAAAGACTATGACCACCTACCTTATACCTATAGATCTACCCTCATCTAGTATTAATGTTCGATTCAGTATAGGTCGTATGAAATCAATGAATCCAAAAAATGACCTTAAAATGGGGAAAATGATATTTCACAAAAATAACGCAATTGATGTAATGAAGAACATGAAAAAGATTAGATAAGATTAAAGATCATACCTCTATAATTTTTTTTGGATCTGATGGAGAATAAATTATCTAAAAAATAGAGGAGTTCTATGAATTCTTATAATGAGGGAGGATAAAGGATTATTATAGGAGGAGGAGTACCCAGACATTGAAAATGTGATGGGGATGAATGGAGAAAATCATAAATCATTTAAAAGTGGAATTTCAATAATTTCACTCATTTTTAAACTGTGTTCAGTTTGGAAGCATGGGTTATCCAAATTGTGAGCTGGTCGTGATCCATTCACCACTATAAGGGGAACAACACACGGTTTTCAACATGGTTTGACTAACTATCCATAAACTGTGTGAAACCGCACTATCACAAAACTTGCCACACTCAAATGGTTGTGTCCTATGGGTCTCATAGTTAGAGACAGACCATGTGACCCAGTATTTTCATCCTGTTTTAGGGTTTCTGGCTCCGAATCAGTATCAAACACACCAGAGACATCCTTATCATGATTAGGAATAAAAATTTGGACCGTTTAATGGAGTTTTAACAAAAATGTTATAGTCTATAACATATATAAAAGTTGGTATGCTATAATTTATATTGACCAATACCTATCCAAATAACATACTGATATCTGTACACTTTTTTTTGACGAACTGGTCCCACCAAAATAACAACCTAATATGCTTTGTGGTGCAAGGCAAGGGAGGCCTACCATAGAAGAGGTATAACTTTTTACTGAGTATATCAAGTTTATTTAATCTTATAGTTGATACAAATAATATTCACACATGCTAACATAATTACATAAGTATCTTACATATAATTAAATCTTATTATGATTATCTTATTACCCATTTTCAAAAAAAATTCCATCATATGGGAAATGAACATAATGCTCGTGCATACATGTGGACTACCACCTCCATGAAGGGATGAGTTTCTTTTTTCATCACCACATCACAAGGATGTGTATTATTATGAATATAATAAATATATATTATATTAATTAAATAATTATTGTTTTATAAAGATATGATATTACATACCTTCTTACCCTTTTATTCATCGGAAAATGATAACATCGCTCTTTCATACATGTGAACTACCACCTCAATGAAGTGATGTGATGCATTTCAAAGTATAACATTAATGGATTGTTATAAACTCGTACTTAATGTATAACAATGATAATTATGTCATGATTCATATTCTAGATAATATATAATCATGACTTGTTTTGACCATGCTCAACCTACCAATGTTGTTTTGGGATTATGATACCATGGTCTTCAAAACATTCATCACAAACTTAACTGATTAAATAATAATATATAGAATTTTAATAAATGAAAAAAATGGATAATAATAAGAAAATAAAACTGAAAATCAATATCAATCAATTAGAAAATCAATATAGTTTTATTATATAGGATTTAAATTATGTGGTGAGTTAGACTTGATGTGATGTATCTCTCTTTAAAACATTATTTTAAAAGTTTAAATTTTGTTCATACCTTTTCCCTATAAATACATATTCATTAAGAATTTTACGGTATGTTATTAATTTAATAAAATTTATTTTCAATGTAATTTTAAACAATGTTTCACTTTCATTATAAAGTTTTAGATAAAAAAACTTTTGAGTGTTTTTTCATAGAGGATGTTTGAACATCATTTACAAAAGTTTGAAAGTATTATATTTTTCATAACCACCCTCAAATTTTTTTCATGGGATTCAAAATTAATATCAAATTTTCCATTATTCAAGGATTTGTTTAATGAGTTTTCTATAAAAATGTATTCTACGATTTGTTTTACATAAAAACAGAAAGTGCTTCTACAAATGTGTTAACTGAAATAATATATGGTATTTAATGTTTTAAATTCAAAATTTTATGTGTTTTATATATGTTATAGACCTTTAAAATTGTTCATGATGATGGGTGAGCTCGATTAATCTCCACATCATTATCCAATTATTCTAATGACTTAATTCTTAATCCCTCTTAGCATTGACATGTAGATGGAGATTAAAATTGAATATTCATTAATTGTTTAATTATGTAAAAACAAAGATGGAGAATACAAAAAATTCCTAATTTATTTATTGCTGAATATATGATAAATAATTCATATATAATTTCATATCTATTTATTTTTTTTACTTTGATGATGATTTTAATATGGGATTATTCTAATTACCTTTCTATTAGAGAAGGATTATTGTACTTTTAATTTAAGTAGTTTTGACAGTAATAATATTGTTATTATTATTATTATTATTATTTATTTAATCTAATAGATTTATTGTGGGTTTTAAAAGATGTGTTTTTTATCAGTGATATAAACCTCATCTCTTTATTTTCTTTTCATGTGTTCTTTGATGAACGCATTGGTGAACCCAGTTTTAGGTGGTCAACCCTTCAAATAATATTGTTATTAAATATATCCATCCTATCCATTATCATTTTGGTCCAATCATTATGTATTAATGCAATTATGAGAGACATATGGGGGGTTCAATTTTTTATGTGCTGTTAGTAGTAAGGAAAGAGGTTATATAAGTGTTCAAAGTGTGACATTGACAATAAGATAGTACAATAATGAAGAAATTGGAAATGGTTAGCAAAAAAAGCATCGATGATGTGTGACGGGGGATCTAGGGGAGTTATATGTGGGTGGAATGAGTGTCATATCCAAAGGTGGAAGAGAAAATTATAATCATGAGAAGAATTTTTTATTGAATCCAGAATTCATGATTACACATCATGTAATACTATAGGATACATGTAGGGTATTATGAGAAATGAAACTCTAGGGTTCACACATAATCATAAATATCACTAAACATGTAATCAAAGGTCACATTCCATGTGTCTTGAGACATTGTGTCTTGATGTATACCACACAAAAACGGTAGGTTAACAGGTCAATCCCACATGACAAGTCTTATAGTAGAAACATTGAATATCTTATAACTACTTGTTTTTGTGTATATAGAGTACATACTAAGTAGTCTCATGGTTCTAAAAACCATGTTTCTGGCCATATACCTCACATATTCCTAGTGAGAGGTCTTGAAATTTAGATAATAAATACATCAAACATCCCACATGTTTCCACATGTGTGTTTTATAAAATACATTATGTTTATCCTGGAATATGATTTATCATGTGATTGAGATACTTATCCAGATGGATTAGGGAGTTCCACATTCCATGTACCTACCCACTAGTGATTCTTTTTAAGTCAACTTCACTAAATTTGGGAAAGTTTTCAACACACCTATATGTTGTGCACCCATAAGTACAAGTAGTGTACTCATTAGTTTATAGTCATTCTCACATCTTCCCATGTATTTTTCAGAAATGAACATGTGATTAGTCTATTTTGAGTGGTCTTACTTGTAGTGAATTATGGTGTATTTTTCATCAATATTTTTTTGTGATTTTTTTCAATTAATATTTGATATATGATTTTTATTTAGCTTTTTAGAAATGATGTTGGTGCATGGGTGAGTCATTTAGTGATGAAATATGGTCAAAAACCCCCAATACATTTTCACAGGACATAGTGTGGGTGCCTTTTATGTGTTATAAAGTATGCACTTCCCTATAGGATTTAGGGATTAGGATTCCCATCCTCAATGCATGGGCACTCTATTTGGGCATGGGGTGATACCAAAATGGTGCTAATAAGGTGCAGGTCCCCTATACTATAGGTGGGGTTGTTATTCTCCCATGGGATGTAAAGGAGAATATCCACCAATAGTGTTTTATGTGGTTCCTATGAGATAGATTGTGGATATTTTGTATGATATGTTCTCATACCATATTTAATAAGGAACATCTCAATAAGGTTTGTGCCTCTACAATTGTTGTAATATGTGTTTGTGTGGAAGATATGAGGTGTGGATAGATTATAAGATGATAGGTACTCTTGGTAACTTTTGAGATATGAATTACTACAATTTTATTGATTTTGGGTTGTATAAATATTCTTTTTCTATGGAATTTTTTTCTATGTGATATAATCCTTTAGGGAGTTGACATTTGAAGATTAGGATTCTTTCGGTTACTATAGTTGACATGACATTACATTATATTTGTTTTATTAGGATTCTTTTAAGATTTTCCATTATACAAAGTTTTTAGCTAAACTATTATTCTTTATTACATTGTGTTTTCAATGCATCTTACTAGGAATGTTATGCTCACTCCTATTTGGGATTTATTCCCACATGTGTTTTTATTGTGTATAAATTACATGAATTGGCTTGTCAGTGGTGGATGTGGAGATGATAAATAGTAGTTGATAGTAGATCATGGAAGGAGAAAGCTTCTGTTGGAGTTTATTTCAGTATACCATATATAGTAGATTTTTATTATCCTCCATATAATTGATTTCACTGGGATATTTTCGACTTATAAATTTATATTCCCATTTTAAGATTGCCTCTATGGAATTATTATTATCATTTTATGTCTCTCGCATGAATTTTATATATACTAATTACTTATATATTTTAATATATTTATTATATTACTGTGTATTGGTGATTAGTTATTGTTATAATATTTTATAGGTTAAGAACTCCCATGTATGTTTATGACTTCTTTCTACTAATTTCATGACCATGAATTATTGGTGGTGGGTATAGGGTGGTAAACATGGTCTATTGTTGGCCTAGGTGAGGTCCTGGTGGGTTAGGTTATGTCAGAATGATATAAAATACACCAATTATGTATGAATAAATTTTTAATTCCTATATATTTACAAAAATTTTAGAATATACTGTTGGAATATTTTATTCTCTAAAATATAATAATTGATTTCAGTAAGATTATTCTTGATGTGTATTCTATATTGGGTTTATCTCAACCCTTCTGGTAAAATAGGATATTCCACCTACATTGAAAAAACATTACAGAATGTAATAAATTCAATACTTTATTGAATACACCACTAGGTTTCAAAGACATTTTTTCTAATAAAATAAGCATTATTTTTATTTCTTATAGATTTTTTCTCCTTTATAATTATATATTTACCTTCTTGAATTGTCAATACATAAAATAATCAGGTAAAACTCATGACCAATTTTTCTTACCTCAAAACTATGATAAAATATGGAAAAATTGATAAAATCATATACAATATTGAAAAACCTAAAAGATTTATTAAAAAATGAAATACATAGCCAGATAAATCCATAATGGAAAACTCCAATATTTCTAGGTCATTGATATACACTGTCATATTGATTATATAATCATTGAAAAATGTTCATTAGGTAATTTCTTATTATACTAATTTGAAACCATATGTGAATTAATTTATGATTCTCATAAACATATAAATTCACTTATTTAACTACTTCAACATTTGGTTACAGTGGAATGTATATTCTCTCATACAAATAATTTTCCTTCTTTTTTATGATTATTTCTTAAGTTTAAATACTAGACTATGAAATTACTTTGACCTATATTTTCCTTCTCAAGGATTAATATAAAATTCCATTTTTATGATTATGATTCTATTTATCTATAAAAAAAATTCTTTTATTAGATTAGTATAATGTTTTACATTTCCATAATTTGAAATTTTATTAAATTTACTCATACAAAAACAATAAACCATATTAAATTAAACCATACTAATTAGTAGTCAAAATCCTATATTTAACTAAGTAATGTGAACACTTTATTGTTTATCTCATTAATTATCTATTTAAGAAGGAAATCATGGAAATAATATCATATAAAACCCTTGTATAATTTATTGTAAAACTCCATTCCCAATCCATCAAATGGATAAACTCAAATTAATTCTTCTATTAACCTATCTCCTATGGTTTCCCATAAATGTGTGTCTCAATGGTCAAAGGGTATCTAGTTACCATAATATTAGGGTTATCAATTTCCACTATGTCTTAGAAAAGAAAATATATGGGAATCAAGAGTTTTTATAAAACTACCAGGTTATATTTTAATATCCCAATATCATATTTCTAGTAATTCCCTTATTATTACATGTTTTCTTCTTTAATTGGGGGAATCTTGGACTCCTGGTAATGGAGAACATTTTATGAGTAAAATGATCTAATTTTTATGGAGGTATATTTATTTTACTGAATGGAGTTTGGGTAGAAACATGTAATGGATTAGCAGGGTTCTCCCTATGTTCAGATAATGCCTCAGGAGGTTTGGGTTAAAATGTATGGTTCTACTATTTTTGAAGTATTTTGTCTGATTACACGCAATGTAACTAGTATAAATAAAGTGTATTTGATCACCAGGCTCATGTATTGAGTTGAGTACACCTCTTGACAGATTACATGTTGTGTTAATATTATATGTTGTGTAATGTTAAAAATTGAGTTTTAATAAAAAAATATGGGGTTTTCAGCTTATTTGGATTGTGTTGATTACACGATGTGTAAAGGTATTACACGCTATGTAATCATCACGAGGTTGAATTTTAGGGTGTTTTTCATATAATTTGTTTTATTATTTAACGACATCCCTACTTTCTCTTGACCATGAGATATTATCTTGTGATTTTTGGAACCATTGTTCTCTTTAGATCAATTTGTTTAGCGTTGGATCACCAGGGTAGTTTCATTATATCTCTTTGGGTAAGTGATCATTTATTATTCATCATTTCCTTTTATTCTGGTACCATTATTTTATTGTGTTATAAAATCTATTGATTTGAGATGTTGTTTTTTTATATTTACATCAAGATCTATTGTGAAATCCTGTTTTGGGGGTTGATACTTTGTTGGTTGTGGTGAAAAGGGTGTGAGTTCTTGAGGTATGTATTTTTTTTCATTTCTCTACTGATCATTTTGTTAAATAAAATAAATTATAATATGTTTAGATTTATTATAGGGCCTCCACTATCATTTTTGGGTTCTTTTTTGTTAGTGGATCTTATTTCAAGTGTTTGTGATCCAATTTTTGACGCTGCTAGTCACATCTCATGCGAGGTTGGTAAACAAAATTGATTTAGTTTTGATAAATTATTTTAAGAAAATGGACTGATTTACTAATTTCATTTGATTGTGTCAAAATTATTTTTTGATAAAAGATGGTTTTCCCCTATTTTTGGAAAATAAAAATGGTTTTTTAAAATCATTTTTAAATGGTTTTCAAGGAACGGTTTTGATGAAATAAATTTGTTTTGTAAAATAGAACATTAGAAATTTTGATTAATTAGGTTGAATGTTTAGCAATTGGAATCATCAATTATTGGGGGTTCACTCATGGTGTGTTAATCTGCTCCCTAGTCCTACTGTTATAGGGACTTGTTAGGCCTTTTAGGGGGTTCACTTTATGGGGAGTTCCTATGAACTCTATACTCGATGCATTTGTCTTGAGGCTTGATGAATTAAAGATTGTATATGTGTAGGTATGAGTGTCCAAGATTTCCTGAAATAGTGTGATCCTTAGTGTGATGTTACCTATGATTCTAGATGATTTGGGCTATTTTGGTTTATATTGTATTGATTTTACATCCATGGATATGATATTACATGTGATGCATGCTTTGATTGGACCTAAAATATTCGTTTTGATAAATTTATATGAGATTATTTGAAATCGATTTACCTTCATCATTTAAAAATGTGTAAAAGGGGAAATTAAATGTTTTTTCCATGCATTTGATAGAAAAGAAACTAAACTATATATCATGCTTTGTTTTCATTAATAATTATCATTCCTAAAGTGTTGTTGAGTCACTTGATATAGAACAACTAGGTGTGACCTTAAAGAGTATGTTAACTCACTCATTGTGATCCACTTTCGTGGTGTGTAAACCTTGTTATGACTTTTAATGTAGGGAAAATAACATTCTATAGTGAGGAGGTGAGGTTTCTATCAGCTATTTCTAGGTAGATGGATGGTAAGATATAGGAGTTTTTTGACACTATAACATGAAGACTATTGGATTAACTATTTTTTCTTCCTTTTCACATGGAATTGTCTATTGGAAATTATTGTGCTACCCTTTCAGTTGTTTTGCTTCTGTTTCTATCTCTTTTTTATGTAATATATACACATTCATATTTTCTTCTAGTTTCTCTTTCTACATATGTGTATATATGACATGTTATTTTCTTCAGGTTGGGAAAAATCATTCCTTCTAATTGTTGTCGATTCCCAGGGGGGGGGGTTGATTCCAGCCCGTGGGGATCGAAAATACCCTTCAGCTATTTGGAAATTTAGTATTGGTACATGTTTTAGAGGCTATTTAGGTCAGGTTCATGACAATTTGGTATTAGGGGAGGTCTATCCTCAATAAAACTTATCTTGGGACATTTGGTAGACTAGAGATAGGATTTTTGGAACATGAAATGTAGGTTGTGGTGACTTTTTTTCTAGATATTTCCATGATTAGAACAAGTTACCTTGGTATGTGGAGAATATTTTCTCCTATTTTTAGTTTTGGACCAGAATCCTTGGTATTTTCTTATGGGTTATCTAGTTTGAACTGAGATTATTCGGTTCCATGACCATTTATTTTGTTTTGGTGTATAGTTGTATGCCTGTAATACATGTTCTATGAGTTCCTCAAGAGGGTGATATGATACTCTTCAAGTTAATCCTACTATGGAATAAAACATTCTTGAGGAAATTATTTGGGTAATTCATTCTATTGATCATAATAAACCACAAGCTCAAAATGAAGTTGTTGAGGTAGAATTGGGAGTTGTAGGAGACATGGATTGATCATGAGAGTTCTTTCATGAGATGACATAATCATTGAAAATTATTAATGAACCTAAATAGGTGGAGGAATGTCTTGAAAAGATTTATCTTACATTCAATTTCATGGATACACATGAGAGTATCCAGGTGAAGTGTGTGGAGTTCAGACCTGAGGGTCCTAGCCACCAATGGAGGGATTTTATTGAATAAGCAGATATTCAAGTGTGTTTTTATTAGAAGGGATTAAAGACTCTATTCATCTAATAATTTTGTATAGAGTCACTAATTATAGTGAAGTATCTGGAGTAACTCCCTTTTCAGAAGGATTGTCATTCAGTGTCTGTGTATACTAATTTTTTTGCAAGTATGGTTCATTTTTCCCTAGTGGTTTTAAATAATGAATAGATGAAAGATCAAAAGTACATATAGGGATTGTGGTTGGATATCAAATCATAGGTATTCATTCTAAATACATCTACCTACCAAGAGAAAGTGGATAGAGATGTGGTGGATGAAATGAATATGTAAGTCATGCCTGGATATTCTTCCCATTTTATTTCACATGGTGGAAGCTTCAGTGGCTCACCATGGAAAACAAGAAGTGGAAGGATCATCACAGGAGTGGTGGATGTGGTTCTCTTCCATAGGCCTCATCAGAACCTTCTATTTCATCTAGTTTTATTCTTATAACATTCTCTTAGTGTGTAAAGGATGAAAAAATACTGAGTTCTTCTCCTTCACCTAAAATTATATGCAATAATTTTGGACATTATGGTCACCAATTTTTTTCCTGGCAGGCTAGTTCTACACCTCAATATAGTAATGGATCATTAGATCAAATTATAATGCCACATATTTAGAGGATTTAAATACCATAAACATTTATCCATATACCTTTTGAGTGAATCACATTCATGTGGTAGATTTTTTTCTATCTAAGGTATATGTTGGTCTAACAATATTAAGAGGTACCTTCTTTATTGCATCTTCTGATGTGATTTCTTTATTTGATACTGGTTCCTCACAATCATTTATATCTAGCCATTTTTTTATATGATTAAACTTCCAATGGGGCTCATATTAGTTATTATGGATTTATGGACACCTCTTGGGAAGATGAATGAGTATAGGTTATAGTTTCCTTCTTGTTCTCTATTGATAGCTAATGCGGAGTGAGACTGGGAATCAATAATTATTGATCTAGATCTATTTGACACCATCAATATGATGGATGGACTTGTTTCTCATAGTGCTGAGGTTTATTGTTGACATCATCATGTCACAGTTCTTATAGATTATGGGAACTTGTGGGAATATCAGTGATACTGGGATTTTATGTATAGACATGAAATAACATCCTTCCTATAGCTCAAAAGTTTTTTTCTATATTAGTTGAGTTTTATGACCTTTCATCTATTGTATATTTTCCAATTATTGTTCAGGATTTTTTAGATTCTTTCCCAGATGATTTCTTTTGGATTCCTCTGGAGAGGGAGGTAGAATTTATGATTGACTTGGTTCTAGGTACACATCTAGTTTTGATACCATCTTATAGTACAATAACAATAGGGAAGGAAAGAAATATTTAGTTATATTACCTGATGGAAAAGAGTTTAGTTCACCCTATAATTTCTCCGTGGGTAGCCCCTATGCTCATTTCCAAAAGGTAGACTATTCAATCCAATTATGTATGGACTATAAGATGTTGAAAAATTTAATAGATAATAATAAGTATCCTTTCCCTCACAGGGATGATTTATTTAATCAATTAATGTGGGGAAAGTGGTTTTTCGAGATCAATATTTAGTTGGGTTATCGTTAAATCAGAGTTTTGGAGTGTGACATACTAAAGACATCTTTTGGAGGAGGCATGGACATTGTGAATATATTTTAATGCCATTTAGTCTAACTTTATCTACTAAAATTTTTATTGTGTTGATGAATCGAATGTTTCTTTAGTATATTGACACTTTTCTAGTAGTTAACATGGATTATATTTTAGTTTATTTGAGATCTGAGCTTATGTATGAGCACCATTTTATTTTGGTTATATAAATTATTAGAATTCAGTATTTGTTTGGAAAGATTTTAAAATGAAACATTTAGATCCATGAAGTCAATTTCATAGGGAACATGATTTATGATCATTACTTATTGGTTTATCTTAAGGAGGTAAAGGCTATATTGTCAGGTGAAGAACAATGTGATGTAATTAATATTAAATTATTCCTTGGTCTTTCTAGATACATTCAATGGTTCATCAAAAATTTCTCAAAGTTGGAATTACATTATACTTTTATTACCAAAAAAGAGGTATAATTCATATGGGATGTAAAGTGTCAACATTATTTCCCTGAGATGAAAAATAATTTTGACATGGGATTCTAGTTTGATATTACCTGAGTCTGATAATGAGCATGTGGTTTTCTATGATACTTCTGGAATTGGTTTGTTTTTTGTGCTCATATGGTGCCTTAATGATTTTGA
The DNA here is from genome assembly GCA_963277665.1 of Viscum album. Lineage (NCBI taxonomy): Eukaryota > Viridiplantae > Streptophyta > Magnoliopsida > Santalales > Viscaceae > Viscum > Viscum album. Next base: position 778,788,801 of record OY728126.1, on the reverse strand, counting down.
CAGCTTTGACACCATGAGAAGAATTACCCCAATCATGATTTATAACAATCTTTAGTTTCTCTTATTCTTAATTATTTGCATCCCCATATTTTTCTGAGAGGTTCAGAGTCTTTTTTAACAATAAGAGTGTGAGAAATATCTTTTATCAGAATGACTTGAATCTCATACCTAGGTGGGAGTTGGAATACCTTCATATGTTTGAATTCAATGTCACCTAAACCTTGGAGAATGGGAATTAAACAAAAGATGCACTCACATAGAATTTTCCATCATAAAATATTTAGGAATTGAAGTTAGAGGGTAACCTTATAGGGGTTTTTATAAATTTCATCTATATTCTTAGGAGGATATTTCTATTATGGTTCTAGCTAGTTTTTAGTTATCATCATCTCTACTAGAGTCTATTCAGTAGAGTCATTATCAAGAATAATTGTTAATATGAACTTGAGAAAACCTATATGGTCAGAAGAATGCTTCTATTTGGTATCTCTCTTTAGATGGTATTCTCAGTTTTGGGGATCATTTTATCTCCCCAACACCTGTAAGGATCTCATTTTTATTTTATTGTCATAGTTATTAATGGTTCGTTCATCTATGACCTATAAAAATTTAGTATGTCTTGAGATGATGATTCTGGTGGCCATATATGAAGCGTGAAATTATTGATTATTTGTCCCACTATTACACATGGAAAGAGATATAGGAGGATAAAATAAAACATTCTGGTGTATTGTAGCCTCTTATATTGAGGGTTTCAAAAGGGGGTGAGGTGTCTATGGATTTCATTTTTGGATTACCATAAAATCTCCTAGTGAGGAATTCTATCCTAGTGGTGATTGATCTGTTGACAAATTCATATCATTTCATTCTGATTAGGGACATACCTAATGTGGAAGATATTGGTGATCTTTATGTGCATGATATTGTGAGGTTACAATGGGTTCATCTACCATTATTTCATATATGGATCCAAGGATTATTTGATGTTATTTAGGAGTTTCCAAGAGGTTATGGGGACTCATGTCAGGTTGAGTAAAACATACCTTCCACATAAAGATGGTCAAATAGAGTGTGTTATTCTGATCCAAGGGGATATGATCCATGCAGTGTCAAAGATTTTAGTGGCTCTTGGGATAGTCTGCTGGCATAGGTTGAGTTTTGTAATAACAATAGTAATCAATTGTTAGTCAGAATAACTCTTTTCAAGGCTTTGTATAGTCTCCCATGTAGGACACCTCTTTGTTGGGCAGAGTTGGGTGAAGATTCTTTAGTAATATTTCATTTGGTTCAAGAGACATATATGAGGATTTAGAATATTCCTTGACATCTGGTTACTTCTTAGAGTTGATAGGATTATTATGGACATCAATGATTTCATCGTTTTTTTTCATAGGTGACCAGGATATATTGAAATTTTATCCCCAATTAGATCACCATAAGCTTAGAAAATAGTTAAAGTTGGCTACAATATATATTTGACTGTTTGAGGATACTGAGCGGCTTTGGTAGGCTATTTGAAAATTGGCATTTCTTGTTCAATTGAAAAAAAATTGTGATGGTTTCCATATATCGCATATTAAGAAATACCATCATGATCAATCTTATGTTCTATTATGGGAAGATATTTAGTTAGAGATATATGTTTCGATTTTGGATCATCTAGTATAGATCATTAACTCTCTTGTAGAATTCATGCATGGGAAGTCAATTAAATATGTCACAGTGTTATGGTGGTAGAGATCAGATTCTCATTACACTTGAGAGTATGATTTATTGATGAGGGAGAAGTTTCCACACCTCATTACCAGGCTTTATTCATCAACATGACTTCTTAGGGATGTGAATTCTTTTGTTTTGGAGATTTCAACATCTTGTTTCCATCTATAATGTAATCCCCATTTCTTTAGTTTTTTTTCTCTTTAATTGGGTGCATCTTGGACTCATTTGGATTGAGAAATTTTTCTGAGTAAAATGACCCAACGTTCAAGGATGTATGTTTATTTCAATTAATTTATTATAGGTATAAAGTAGTAATGTATTAACTGGGTTATCCCCAGTTTTAGAGAACAACCAAGGTTATTTGGGGTTTCATGTAAGATTATTCTATTTTTTCCGTCTTCTAGGTGATTAAACGCCATGTAATTAGTTTACACACCATGTATTTAATCTCTACGATCATGTAATTATCAGATTAAATAGTGTGAAAAATTACGCATCATGTAAATATTACACACCAAGTAATATTAAAAATTAGGATTTTAATAAACAAGTAACAATATTTTCAATATACATCAACCCTATGGATGAGAAAATTCATAAATGGATTACACACATTTTATATCTCATGAGGTTAGATATTAGGGTGTTACTTAGATTATTTGTTTTGTTATCCAATAGTAGCACTCCTAGGTCTTGACCTAGAGATATTCTCTGATTATTTTGGGAAACTTCGTTTATTCTATACCAATTCATTCAACATTAAATCATCATGGTAGTTGTGTATCCTCTATCCAAGTAAGAGATCCATTCATCATTTTTATTTCTTTTTATTGCAGTAGTTTCATTTTATTTCATTTTCAGATATATTAAAATGAGATGATGTTTCTTCTTTTTTCAATCTGGATCCATTGTGTGACATTGTTTTAGTTTTTTATCCTTTTCTGGTTGTGGGGTGGTAGGTGTGAATTCTTTAGGTATATGTTATTTTATCTTATTTTCTAACCATTTTGTTAAATTGATTCAATTATAAGAGGTTAATATTTATTAAACACTCTCTGTTATCATTGTTTTGTTCTTTATGGTTGGTGGATCTATTTATAGGAATGTGTGACCTATGTTTTTAGGTATGTGGTTCCATCATTATCTTTTGTTGGTAAAAATAATTTTGTCAATTTTTAAATTTTTTAATAAATGAAATGAAATTTTTTAGTAATTTTATTTTTTTGTGTGGAAATGAGTTTTTAATGAAATATGGCATTACCCTAGTTTTGGTAAATGATTTTTTTTAAGAATCGAGAAATGGTTTTCTAAAATGGTTTTCAAGGAATGGTTTTGATAAAAATAATTGATTTTGGAAAATTGGGAACATGAGAAGCCTTTAGTACATAGGTGGGAGGTATAGTAATAGGCCTCATCCATTTTTGTGTGGTTCACTAATGGGGTGTTCCTCTGCACCCAAGGCCAATTTTTCTAGGGACATGTGAGACTCGTTGGGGGGTTCACTTTATGAGGTGTTCTTATGCTCTCTAGACTTGATCCCTATGTCTAGAGGCTTGATGTGCATGCAATTTTCAATGTTTTGGTACTAGTCTTCCATTTATCCTGGCCTTTTTTCGTTTTCTATAATGTTACTTGTGTTGTTGGATAATTTGGGTTGTTTTTTTTGTACTATTTTTTTTGTACGTCGATGGAATTGATATGATATGTGATGCATTCTTTAGTTTGACTTGGGAGATATTTTTTTTAATATTTATCTGAAATGATTTGAAATTGATTGACCTTCATTGGTTGGAATTGTAGAAAAAGGGTAAATTTAAAAAAAATGATCTAAAAATTGTAAAACTATATATCATGCCTTTTTTATTTAACATTCCGAATTCTTGGGTTATTGTTTAGAGACTTGATATGAAACACCTGGGTGGGACCCTCATGAGCCTTTTATCTCACGCCCTTCACACCCCTTCAGTGATTCATATGCCATTTAAAGACTTGTGATGCATGTAAAATAAAGGCACCAAAGTGGGGATTTATGGTTTCTATTAGCTGTGTCTAGGTAGCTGGATGGTGAGATGGAGGGAGTCTTCCCACAATATCACATTGAGACTATTATAGTAACTTTTTTTTCATCCATTGTTGTTGGAATTTTATCCTTGAGATTGTTTTTCTACCATTTAGGTTCTTTCTCTTCCATTGTTCTCCATCTGTTATTATATATATATATATTCAGGTTATCTTATGTTATTTATGTCTATACATGTGTATATATGTTACATTTTCTACGTCATGTTGGGAGAAATTTATCACTCTATTTTTATAATTATAGGGTGATAGACGTTAACTCATGGGGATTGGGAATTCCCTTTGGGTAATAACAAATCTATGAGGGTACCAATTTGAGAGGGTATTTAGGATGGGTTCATCACATGGATGATCAAGGTATTGACATGTGTTTTCTTTAGATGGAATCTAACACTTATTATTTTATAGGGTTATAATAGTATCTTCATATTATCTCATATATTCCATTTTATATGTATTTATGATTCTAATGACTTATTTTTGAATCATATTCCTTCCAAAAAATAAATATATTAAAACCATATTGTTGTGTAACTTTTAACACAACCCATAGATTTTTTACTAACCCAAATTATAAAGACACAAAATATTTACACATATCCCAATGTGTTATATGAATAAGGTATAGAAATCCTTTTCATGTAAAGGATTATAATGATATGAAGTCAATGATCTTCACAAGAGTATTAATGGAGTGATAAGAATCCAAACCTGACTTTTTTAGACAAAGTCTACAATTAGTTACGATTCATGTTTTTCTAGGATGAATACATAGTTCGTTTTTTAGTTTTACAGTCCCTAACCTTTAAGAGGGCTAAAAATATAATTACCCCAATTAAACCACATTTAAAATATTTTATAATGATTTATTTTTCATAGGATTAGTTGTATACCCTTTGGATATAATTCTAAAATATTTTGAGATGGTTGAATTTTTGGGATATTTTATATTTTTTTAATAAATATTAATTAATATCCCATAGATGAGAACATATATAGTCCTAAAATGGTGTTATAGAGAGAGATTAAAACTCTATGGTTGAGTTTAGAATGATAATTTTTACCAAGGTTATGTTTCAACTCAGATTAGGTTCTGAGCCCTTGGTCTCAGGTCAAGTCTTTATGAGGTCCTTATTTTATTATTTAAATGAAGATTAAAATTTTCTCCCCACCCTTATGGACATCCCCATTATAACATTGTGGAGGGGGGACCACTATTCATAGACTCCATGGGTGGAAGTGATGAGGGAAAAGTGTGGAATTCGTCTGAGGATGGAATCATAGTTTTAATAAGGAGATGTAATGATATAACATAGATCATTGACATCCAGACATTAATGATTTAGTGGTTCACCATTAGGAGGGACTAGTTATTTCTATTTCTACCTCATTCAAATTTCGATATTTTTTTCATTACCTTTTTTGTGTTTTTGATTACTGTTGGATGAATTATGGTAGGTTGAGGAGTGATTTGTAGTGAATCATACAGATTTGGGTAGTTCTTAGGGTGATTGCATTTGGAATTTTAGATAACACAATGGGTAGTTTGTGAAAAAATTCCATGTTGTTCATTAATGAAATAAAGGTAGAGGGATGAGTCTACATGACATTTATGTAGTATGAAAATCCTATGTATGTATGTGGGGAGTGTGGATGAGGGTGGAACTCAATACATGTTCAGGCACTCTATGTGAGGTACATGGCATGTAGTTGTACACTATATTTTTGTCTATATGAAACAACATGATATGGAATACATGAAATAGGTAAACCATGGGATCCACACAATATGTTCCCAAGAGTAAATATCATGTAGTATGAGATCACATGTATCAAGTTATCGTGTCACATTATACACCTCATACTCCCATAGGAACATCATATATTTAGAGTCAACATGATGAGACAACAATGGTAAAAACCCTACTAGAACCCTTGGGTGTACTCATAGTTTACATCCGTGGGACTATCACGTATTGTGAGATTACATGGTGAGATTGTAATGACACACACTAAGCTAGACATTTGGGACATACATAGAATTTATGAAATTTGACACTATATTCACTTCTCCCCACAATGGTGTTATTCATATTATATTTCCTAGGATACATATTTTGACAAATAAATAGTCCATTATGAGTACCATTCTCGGTAGATCATGATCATGTGTCTATCTTTTCTATCAGAGGAAATTTGTGAGATGATTCAATGGTTGTTTGGATCTTATGCCCAAGGTAATGAAAAATGAATCTCAAAAATGATTTAGAGTAAATTATGGGATGTTAAATGATATAGTATAATTCAGAGACTAAGAAATGGGACCCATACATGTTTTCCATGTTCATTGTTATCCATGAGTTTGTTGGTAGTTCTAGATTATATATTGGAAGATGGGATATTTGTGAATTTAGGAGTTCAGAAAAGTACAGAATGTTTCCCTTGTTGTAGTATAGAATATTGAAGGTATATACAAATGAGAATAGATTTCAAGGAGATTTTACTTATTCCTAGACACCCCAGTGTTAGTATTTTTTCATTATGTTTGTATTGGATTAAGGGGAGTTGGTTATCACCTCCCATTATACTATTTTCATCATGGATATCATATGTTGTAGATAGTGGATTCCCTTTATCTCTTGTAGTGCACCATGAGTATATTTGATAGATGTTGTGATCTGATTTCAAAGCATTCTTAGTTTCCCTTTCACCAGATCTTTGAATCTCATGTTTATAAGGAGAGCAGTATGAGCATTGGATTGGGTACTCCCTTATGTTTACATCATTTCAATGGTACGTGCCATCCATTACATTGATGTATTTGGTACTCCCATAGATATATGGGGTGTGAGGTCTCCATGATAAATAATAGTTTTATAAATCTCCCTTATTATGATGGCTATTTTTTATATATATGGTGATGAAGTTAGTACTAACTTTTTGATATAGGGTGAGAGTTCTCCATTCTAGGATATAGGTTCTCAATTATCCCTATGATATGGGGGGTTAACCCTTATATATAAGAATATGGTACTCTCCATGACCGATATTAGCACTTGGTGTGCTTTGAGGTCCCCCTTATTGTTTGAAAACTCCCTTAGTCGGTTTACGCAATCTATTAAAGGAAAAAGTTCTCTATTACAATTATGTAATGATTCAATTATAGTCATTGTTTTCAAACATTGTGGATAGTTTGGATGCTTGGGGATTTTTGTTTTATATGGTGATCCATTTCCACTCTAGTATTATACTCTTGTGAAGTTGGGATTATTGGGTATGGAAAACCTCTACTGTTGGTTGTTTACCCATTAATGTATATCAGGGTCTTATGACATTTTTTTGATCCATGCGTTATTGGGGCGATGTGTTTTATATCTTATAGGATATGATTGGGAACCTCCACATAGACAGGGGTATAGGCAACCAATATCTGGGGTTATAAAATATCTTAGTTGATATTCATCACTTTTGGTGAGGAGTAGGTCTCCCACAATAATCAAAGTACTAGTGCAAGACATTGAGAGTATATTTTTTAAATGTTCTTTTGAGGCATGAGGGGATGTTTTGGGAATAGTGATATATCGATGAGTATGGATCATCACCCTACATGTCATATGAGTGGAAGTATAGCTTCATATAGTATAGATCATGATTCAATGAGCCTCCCTTGGGTATGATGGGGTGACTTGGAGAGTAGACCCCTTTTTATGATAAGTTTTGTTTTGGTTTTTTACATCACGAATGAGAAAGGATTTGTGCTTTTCCTCCAAGTAATGACGTTCATTTTTGGATTCTTCATTACATGGATATAATCGAACATTAATGTATAATTGGTTCCCCTCGTGGGACTTTATTAGGGGTTTTGTAGGGAAGTTAACATAGAACTTCTTTCCTATGTTATGGTTTCCCCTGTAAACATGAGTTCAGTGGCTATATAGTTTAGATTTGGATTGTGATGAGACATATATAATATTACCATTTATGTTTTTAGGGAATCCTATTTGATATTTTTATACTCACCATTTCACAATATTTTTCACTTACATCTTGTGATTGTATAGATAATGTAAAAGTAGGTATTGATTTTAGTGGGCATGATGATAGTGGATCTTAAGCTTAAGGAATCCACTATGGGGGTATTTTTTAGTAGTTATCATCTTATAGTTAGTGTGATGTGAAAATTTATTTTCCTAGTCACTCAAGGTCAGTTATATTTTTTTGATTTTGGGCCTTGTATTTCTTTCCGTATATAATGACATTTGAATCGTATGCAGTAGATTTATTTTTGCATGTATGCATACATGTTCAATTTTAGTCATTTCTGTATTTCCCAAGTGGTTTTAATTATTTAGTTGGATGAAAATGTATTTTATTAGATTATTTATAGGATAATTCCTATCTTATATGTATCATGACTTCTTTAGGTTAGTCAATATTCCCTAAACTGTTGTTGGATATTTTGGGGAGGCACACTCAACTCACTACCATCCCATGTGGGGTTATAGTGATTTGGGTTATGTCAATCTCCCATTCCAATGATTAGTTCACACAAAGGTATCTCTACCAAAGAATTTTTACTTACGAGAAACTGAAAAAAAAATTATTGATTATATTAGCTATGAAAAAGATGCATATTAAAACATATTTTAAAATTAATCAAAACCATGATACATATGTCTCTACTTGTGCTGTATATGACTATAAAATCAATGCATTATAAGAATTTTAAAAATACCTTAAATATATTGTAAGTTTATTTACCAAGGATATGATTAATTCAACCAAATTTTTGAACAAAATAATGATAAAAAAATAAAATGTAATATATAGTAATGAAGATAAATGGAAATGATATATAAATTTATTCTTGAAAAAATAAAAAAACTTGTCTAATTTTGTTTACTTTCACTATTGAATAAATATTAATTATTCTAATAATTATATTATTAAAAAGAATCAATTATATGGAATATAAAGTTCATATATTAATAATAAATTATTAGTGGTCAAACCTGTAAATTTAACTAGATGTTGATAGATATTTCTATCTCGATATTTACCGAATAATACCATAGGACCCAAGTCAATTTGTGTACTAGAAATATTAATTTTTAATTTATCTTTATTGTAAAAATCCATCGAGAAAACCATATAATGTGGTGAATGGATAAAGTATATTCACAGAATATGAGGGGAGGCATTAAAAATTTCAAATTGCTTTCAATGATTGATGGAGGAAAGTTCACTTTCGGTGAAAGTGATAATGGAAAAATAATTAGAGTTGGTTTGGTTTGAGATATAGATTCAGAACTCATCATTAAGGTTCTTTATGTTGATGATTTGAAATAAAACCTGATAAGTATCTCTAAACTCCCTAATGATGACTTTTCTATTTATTTTTATAACAATTATTATAATATTATAAAACATAAAATGATTCATATTCAAGAACACAGAAAATAAAATTTTTACACCATTGATTTAAATTTGATCGATAAAAAGAATGTAAATGGTTTGAATGATGAATTTTATTAATCTAAGATTATTCATAGAAGACTCAGACATTTCTATATTTATTATTGGATAAAATTGTATAAGGGTAATCTAATTTCCAATTTTCATCAACATAGATTCAATTAATAGAAACAATGTGATGTCTTTCTAGTGGGAAAGAAACATTAATAATATTTTAAGATAATCAAAGAGGATTCCACATAGAGACCCCTAGAACATATCCACGTGGATTTTTTAGACCCTCACTACTGGAAATAATGGAATTTGCGATGGGGCATTTGCATCGGGATCCCGTCGCCAATAGGCTTTTGCGACGGGGGCCCGTCGCAAATAGCCCGTCGCGGAAAATGGCGTCGCAACAACAATTATTTGCGACGGGCCCGTCGCGAATGGTATTATTTGCGACGGTGATCCTTCCTGTCGGAAATATTAGTCCATATATTTGTGAAAACTTTTTAAAATCGTATTTGCGATGGGTCCATCGCAAATACAAAATGCGACGGGCCCGTCGCAATTAGTATTTTTTTTAAAAAATTTAAAAAATATTAATAAATTATTTTAATGAATATAATAATAATACTATTTGCGACGGGCATAGTATCCGGTCACAAATACTATAAAAAATAAAAAATATACTAATACATTATTTTAATTAATATAATAATAATCCAATTATAATTCAAAAATAAAAAAATATTAATAAATGATTTTAATTAATATAATAATATAATTATAATTCACAAATGAAAATAATAAATTATTAATAAATTATTTTAATTAATATAATAATAATTGAATTATAATTCAAAAATAAAAAATAATAAAATATTAATAAATGATTTTAATTAATATAATACTAGATTTATAATTCACAAATAAAAATAATAAATTATTAATAAATTATTTTAATTAATATAATAATAATAGAATTATAATTCAAAAATAAAAAATAATAGAATATTAATAAATGATTTTAATTAATATATTAATATTAGAATTATAATTCATAATTAAAAAAATATTAATAAGTTATTTTAATTAATATAAAAATAATAGAATTATTTTACATTCAAATATTAAAATAATTCTAATATTACAAAAAAATATAATTAAATTATAATATTATAAAATTTTAATATATCTATAAAATTTAATATTATAAAATATAAATAATATTATTATTCATATTAATATTGTTATTTCAAAATATAATATTATTAATATTTTATAATGAGACAGAAACTACGAATAGAAAAAAAATTCATATTTTGATTTAACAAACTTTATAACATAAAAACAAACTCTAATCTGAAGGAGGGGGGAGGGGGAGGGGGGATCTGCAGATACTGGTGGAGGAAACTACATCCCTAAATCATGAGTGAGTCGGCGCATGTACTCCATTTGCTCCTGATGCTGCTGCTGTCACCGACTCATCTGCTCCTCGTACAGCTGCTGCTGGCGTCGACGCTCCTCCTCATGATGTTGCTGTTGCTGACGCATTTGCTCCTGCTCCTGTCGGAGACTCTCTATCAGTGCATTCTGAGATCGCAACTGATCCTCATACTGTGTAGCAGAAGAAGATGCGCGTGCTCCTCTCGAGCTGGATGCCGACATCGCAGCAATGCCATAATAATCTCTGAGAGTCAGTCGAGAGCTGATACCAACTACCCGGCCCTTCTCGAAGGCATACTGGGTGGCCTGCATCCATGCCGCCTCATCAAACTGATGGCCAGTGGTCTGATATGATGACCTGGCCTGACTCTCAGGCCAGGTCTGTGACGCTGCGGCCTCATATGACTCCTGTAGTTGCAATTTAAAATTAAAATTGTGAATATATTATATGCAGTTAATTTTTAAACTTCAAAGAAAATAATACTAACCACGATGTGACGCTGACGATCACCTCTGAGCTCCCCAGTAGTAGGATCACTATACATCCTCTGATATACGTCATAAGCCATAATATCGGGGTGCTCGACAGCCTATAAGAATAAAAAATAAACTGTTAATATTTATAGTTATATAAAATATTTATAAATAATGTACGTACCAGATGATGTCTATGAGTACTGAAAGTACAACTCCCAGCTCGATGAGTCACCTCATGTCTCCCCCGATTCTGCCTCCCCCCCGATGATCTCCTCTGAAAGGCATCACTTAACTAGTGCGCACATAATCCATCCCATACATGGGTTGAAATGTACTCTGGTCGGTGTGCTCTACATGACTCGTCAAAAACTAACACTCCTGCTTTCTTCGTGGCAGCTTTTCTTAAATTGTGCACAAACTGACGAAAGCGATCACGCATGGCCACCTCCCATGCCTCGTGGATGGCTTCACGCATGGTATCCTCGATCGGATACCATAAACCCTACAAATAAATCAAAATATCATGTTAGAAATGAAATAATTTTCAAAATAAAAGTTATTTATTTACGTACGTACTAACCAATGGCCGAACATGGCCTGCTGCACATGAATGGGAATCTGCTCCCATGTGGTCCAAGGCTGAGAGAAATAGTTGCGCAAAATAGCACTGCCCTGTCTGACGGCTATATGCTGAAAACCGTAAATATAATAAACATTTATTATGTGAATATATTAATGAAATCTTAGTCAAATCCACAGGTTATCACACAGGTTATTACACCTCCGTGTGCGTGGTTCAAACCCAAGATATGGACGTCGCTCAGGGATGGGGTCAGGAATCATCAATCGTGCAAGACCGCGCCCCCTCCGCATACTACCTGGAGCGCCTGCAGGCTGAGGGTCATCTGCCAGCAACTCATCCACATCGAAAGACAGGTCAGCATCCTCCAACTCACGAAATATGTCGTCGTCCATCTGAAACAGAAAATGTTAATGTTGTTTGAAAATAATTGATAAATACTATTATATATACATATATATTAGTTATGATTGTATATAACTACCGTGGAATTCTATCAGTGTTCATCTTCATCATCATCTTCATATATGTCAATGTCATCTTCATATTCCTCCTCAACATCATCGATATCCATTCGAGTTCCAGTTTCTTCATCTCTTACCTTTTCAAATTCATATGTGACATCATTAACATCATCGTCATCACCGACTCTTAAATGTGGGCTGTCATCATCGATACTCATGTATCTTTGTAAAAAAGATTGATTTTGAGTACTCTCTTGAAAAACTTCAATTCTTTGCATATCAGAGAAAGCACATTCACTTTGACTAAACTGATTGTCTTGAATTTTGATTTTTATTATACTCCACCAATCAGTCAAGTCTCTTGATGTAGCATAGTACTTTGCGTAATAAACTTGATGTGTCTGTTGATCCAATAAGAATGGTTCATTTACTGCGAGAACACTTTTACATTTAATATCGATTATTCCATGATTCGGATGAACACGCACGCCTCTCTCTGTATCCAACCACCGAAATTTGAACATGGTTATGTAATGTTGGCCAAGATAACAGAGTTCAATGATTTCATCAAGTATGCCATAAAAGTAAACTTCATTTTCTCGATGATGATATCCTCTCAAGCTAACTCCACTGTTCATTGTTTTTTTTTTGATTCCCCATATGCATGTGTGTGAAATAAAAATCCATTCACCACATATGCATTATAAGTTTTAACAAGTTTGGAAGGTGGGTTACTCAATATACACAGCCGTTTGTCAATTTTATCAGCATGTCGAGACACCTAAATTTTTTTTAAATAGTTATCAATATAGTAAACTATACATTGAATGAGTTGCTAAAAGATAAAGAATTTATGTTACCAGTTTTTGAAACCACTGAGAGAAATTTTTCAGTCGGCGTTCTTCGAGAGAAGCTACTGTAATTTGTGGAATTTTTTTCTTGATATGATTATCATAAAACCTATAAAAAAAAGTTATTTACTGTAACATAAATGATAGAATAAGTGATATAAACACTTACAGTACAACTGATGTCATCTCTTCAGAGTTGAGAAGAACATATGTATGAGCTCTACGATGTTCATCATCCGAAAGCCAGCATTCATAAACTCCACCAAAACCAAGCTCTGGCTGGTTGAAAACAGATAATTGATTGTCAATTTCATCGATATTCCTCTCGTTACGTCCCATTCAGTTGTGTTTTGAAGGATACTCAGATTCAAAATAATGGGAGCAGAAAAAATATATTTCCTCTTGCAAATAATCTTCTGCAATAGATCCTTCAACATATTCTTTGTTACGTACTTTTCTTTTCAATTTTTGCATGAATATTTCAAATGGGTACATCCATCGAAACTGTACTGGACCTCGACATTTGGCTTCATATGGAAAATGTAACATCAAATGTTTCATTGAGTGGAAGAAAGACAGCGGAAATATTTTTTCCAGTTTACATATAATTACAACAACATCTTCTTCAAGTTTTCATAGAGCATCATAATCTGTTGTAGCCGCACAAATTTTCCGAAAAAAATGAGACATTTCTATTATGGAATCCCAAATCACAGAATTCAACAGACCTCTTAATCCAATGGGTAGAAGTCTTTCCATTATAACATGACAATCATGAATTTTTAATCCAGTAATATGACCATTCTTTACACATCTACCCAAATTGGAAGCACATCCATCTGGAAGTCTCAAATCTACAATCCACTGAAAAAATAATAAACGGTTTTCTTTAGATAGTGAATAAGTTGCTTTTGGTTTCAGTAACATTTCTATTCTGACATTCTCAAACAGTTCTAGTTCTGGACGCCTGCAAATTTGGGCATGATCTAAACGTGCATTTACATTCTCTTTTCTCTTTCCTTGCATATCCAAAACTGTATGAAACAAATTATCAAAATAGTTTTTCTCAATATTCATGACATCTAACATTTTTCGGACCAACAAATCAGACCAATATGGAAAATCCCAAAATATTCTACGTTTAATCCAATTGTGTTATTTCCCAAAACCAGAAATTTTCTGTTGGTTTATTGTGGGACCAAAAGTTATGGGAGGTAATGAAAATACAACTGATTTTAACTCTGAAACTGATGGCATTTTTGGAGGTCCATCCCTTTCAACTGTTCCTTTTCTGAAATGAGATCTGTTTCTGCGAAAAGGATGATCAGCTGGAAGAAGTATGTGATGACAGTCAAAATAACAAGGTTTTTTTCCATGAATGAGGATAAATTCTTTGTTCTCTCCCATAGAGTAAGGACATGATTTCTAACCATGTGTACTCCAGCCATATAACATCCCATAAGCCAGGAAGTCACTAATTGTCCACATCAATGCTGCTCTCAGTATGAAATTCTATTTCGTTGCAACATCATATGTACTGACACCAGTACTCCATAATAAACCTAATTCATCAATCAATGGTTTCAAATAAACATCAATATTTTTCTTCGGATGTCCTGGAATTAGTAAAGTTAAAAAGATATATGGCTCCTTCATCAACATCCATGAAGGTAAATTATACGGAGTTAAAAAAACAGGCCAACATTAATATTGACTAACATAAGATCCAAACAGACAGAAACCATTAGTGGAAAGGCCCAGTAGAACATTTCTAGATTCTAAAGAAAAGGATGGATGCACTCTATCAAAATTTTTCCATGAATCACCATCGGCTGGATGATTCAAGCTTTTATCGGTTGAAATATTCGCTTTATACCATGACATCATTGTCGTTGTATTCTTAGACATGAATAAACACTAAAGTCTGGATATAAGCGGAAAATATCTCAACTGTTTTACAGGAATCAAACCAGACTTCCCATGTTGCCCTTATTTATATCTCAGTTTCCCACATGTGGGACAACTATCCAACAACTCATTTTCCCTAGAATATAAAATGCAGTAATTTGACCATGCATGAATCTTCTGACAATAAGTCCCAAATTTCGAACCAGCCTCTTACTCCCATAGTAATTTGCTGGAAAAACATTTCCTTCGGGTAACAGTGTTCTAAGCAAAGAAAATATCTGGTCAAAACAGGTGTTTGACATTCCGTTATCTGATTTGATAGCCATAAATTTTGCAACTTCTTCTAATTTTCTCATCTAGTAGCCAGGATATAATGCATCCCCAACAGACCTCAACTACTCATAAAATTCAGACGGTGCCAACTCAGGATTTGAATCTATATCAGCCGGAGTTTCTGTATGTTGAATAGATGAACCTGCAACATCATGTACTAAATCTTGAAACCGGTATGGATCCAGAATCAAGTTGGTATCACCAGCTCTGGAACTGCATTCACCTTGTTGATACCAAAAAACATAATCTGGTTGAAAACCAAAATGCAAGAGATGTCCCCCCCACTTTGTCAAACGTGTCAAATGTTCTCAATGCACATTTTCTACAGGGGAATTTTATTTTTCCTTATGAAACAAATTCTGGATTTGATGCCGCAAATGATAAAAAAGCCTCCACACCCTCTACATATAGTGGATTTAAACCAGAACCGTTTGGATTTCTACGTTGATTTATCTATATGATGTCATCTAATAATGATTGTTGATGACCTCGTTGTTCCATATTTTTCTATAAAATATAAAAGCATTACTGGTTTTGAATAATTTGTTAGAATAAACACTCAAGCAAGGATAATTATAGAGTTTACATCATACATGACTGACGCAAACGTTTTATTGAGATAGACCTAAAAATTGACCCTTTAAGAATTGAATATGTTGAGAATAAAGGAAAACCTGTTATAAATATTGATAATTTTAATGTTATATAATTTTTTTATTATTTTAATAGTACTAATATTATTGTTTCATAAATATTAATTATATAATAATAACATTATTACATTATTAGTATATTTTATTATTAATATTAAAATAATATAATTTTCTATATTATATCCAATTCTTCTTTCTTCTGTGTGTTTAACATTCTGTCTCCACATGTAATATTTTCATTCACTTTCACCTCTCCATTAGTGAGTAGGTTGATAATTTTGAAAAAAATGCAAATATTACAAGTGGAGACAGAAAACACACAGATGAAAGGAGAATTGAATATAATATAGAAAATTATATTATTTTAATATTAATAATAAAATATACTAATAATGTAATAATTTTATTATTCCTAATTATTGGTAATTATTCCTAATTATTGGTAATTATTCCTAATTATTGGTAATTATTCCTAATTATTGATAATTATTCCTAATTATTGGTAATTATTCCTAATTATTGATAATTATTGGTAATTATTTCTAATTATTGATAATTATTGGTAGTTATTCCTAATTATTGGTAATTATTCATATAATTACAAATAATTAGGAATAATAACATTATTAGTATATTTTATTATTAATATTAAAATAATATAATTTTCTATATTATATACAATTCTCCTTTCATCTCTGTGTTTTCTGTCTCCACATACAAATATTACATGTGGAGACAGAAAACACACAGATGAAAGGAGAATTGTATATAATATAAAAAATTATATTATTTTAATATTAATAATAAAATATATTAATAATGTAATAATGTTATTATTCTTAATTATTGGTAATTATTTCTAATTATTGGTAATTATTCCTAATTATTGGTAATTATTCCTAATTATTGGTAATTATTACTAATTATTGGTAATTATTACTAATTATTGGTAATCATTACGAATCATTACTAATTATTGGTAATTATTCCAAATTATTGGTAATTATTCCTAATTATTGGTAATTATTCCTAATTATTGATAATAATTCCTAATTATTGGTAATTATTCCTAATTATTGGTAATTATTGGTAATTATTATAAAATTTTGGTATTTATTGGTAATTATTGGTAATTATTGGTAATTATTACTAATTATTAACAATTATTACAAATTATTTGTAATTATTGGTAATTATTACTAATTATTACTAATTATTGGTAATTATTACTAATTATTACTAATTATTGGTAATTATTACTAATTATTGGTAATTATTACTAATTATTGGTAATTATTACTAATTATTGGTAATTATTACTAATTATTACTAATTATTACTAATTATTGGTAATTATTTCTAACTATTGCTAATTATTGGTAATTATTACTTATTATTGGTAATTATTACTAATTATTGGAAATTATTACTAATTATTAGTAATTATTGGTAATTATTGGTAATTATTACTAATTATTACTAATTATTGGTAATTATTACTAATTATTGATAATTATTACTAATTATTTCTAATTATTACAAATTATTGATAATTATTACCAATTATTGGTAATTATTGGTAATTATTACTAATTATTACGAATTATTGGTAATTATTATTAATTATTACGAATTATTGGTAATTATTATTAATTATTACGAATTATTGGTAATTATTACTAATTATTACTAATTATTGGTAATTATTACTAATTATTACTAATTATTGGTAATTATTGGTAATTATTACTGATTATTGGTAATTATTTCTAATTATTAATAATTATTGGTAATTATTACTAATTATTGGTAATTAATGATAATTATTGGTAATTATTACTAATTATTGGTAATTAGTGATAATTATTGCCAATTATTACTAATTATTACTAATTATTGGTAATTATTCCTAATTATTACTATTTATTACTAATTATTGGAAATTATTACTAATTATTGGAAATTATTACTAATTATTGGAAATTATTACAAATTATTGGTAATCATTACGAATCATTACTAATTATTGGTAATTATTCCTAATTATTGTTAATTATTCCTAATTATCGGTAATTATTCCTAAATATTGGTAATTATTCCTAATTAGTAGTAATTATTCCTAATTATTTGTAAATATTGAAAATTATTTGCAATTATTGGTAAATATTTGTAATTATTGCAAAAATATTGACAAATATTAACAATTATTTAATATTGGGAATTATTATTAATTATTACTAATTATTAGTAATTATTACTAATTATTGGTAATTATTAGAAATTATTACTAATTAATGTTAATTATTTCTAATAAATATTAATTAATTCAAATTAATTTTAATTTTTCATAATTACTGCTAATTAATTATAATTACAGCTAACTATTTTAAATTAATTAGTGTTTAATTGTCTCTAATTACTATTAATTATTAATACTTATTCATAATTATTTCAAATTAGAAATCAAAAAAAAATTCTAAAAATTTAAACTAAATAAATATAATAAATAAAATAAATATGAAATTAAAATTCAGATAAAAACCTTAAACTTGATGTCAATGTCGAGCCGTTGTAATTGTAGAACACCACCAACTGAATCCTCGAAGTCCGAAAAAAAAATTACAACTGAAAGTCGTAAAAAAATCAGAGTGAAAAAATGGGAACGATTGAGAGTTGAGAGTGAAGAAACGAAATTGTAATGGTTGGCAGTATTTATAGGTTGGCGAAATTACGACGGGCGTTTTTGCGACGGGTTTGCCATTGCAAAAAGCGGTATTTGTGACGGGACCCGTCGCAAATAACCCTGACCGCATTTAATTATTGGCGGCATTAAAACGGTTATTTGCGACGGGGCCCATCGCAAATATCCCTTGCCGCCGGGGTATTTGCGACGGGCCTACAGGCCCGTCGCAAATAGTCTTTAACCGCCGCCAGTTAGTTGCGACGGGGATAGAACCCCATCGCAAATAACCCTGACCGCATGTAGTTATGGGCGGCATTAAAACGGTTATTAGCGACGGGTCCCGTCGCAAATAATTCCTGCCGCCGGGGTATTGGCAACGGGACTGCAGTCTCGTCGCCAATAGTCTTTAACCGCCGCCCATTATTTGCGACGAGGTTCTATCCCCGTCGCAGGGTTTGGCACGCATTTCGCGCCAAACTATTTGTGACGGGTTTTTTTTTACCCGTCGCAAATACTCCTTTGCGAAAGGTATTTACGATGGGAATAATTCCCATCGCAAATACCCCGTCGCTATTACCCATTTTTCCCTTAATGCCTCTAGGAAAACAAGACTCTATGTAAAACTTTTATATTATGTATTGGTCATTATTTATTTTATATTGACATGAGTTTAATTTTTAAGACATAAAATATAAGTATATTTCATTTTTACTAATTTCTATAACTAGAAAAAAATGATAAATATGATAAAAATATTTTATTAAGATGTTATAATGGAGGAGAGTTTGATAATCATGAATTAAATTTAGTTTTCTCAACACATGGTATAAAATATAAGTTCTCTTATTATACGAAACCTCAACTAAATGGTGTTGATGAAAGGTGTAATAATACATAGCATGAAATATTAAGAACAAAGTTATGTGAATATTGAAAGCCTACTTATTTTGGGCCTAATTTTGTCTATGTAATATGTTATTCCATAAGAAGAGTTCCAATCATACCTTTTTAAGAAAAAACAATCTATTCTATGGAATAATATAAAACAAATTATTTGATACTTTAATGTTTTTCATTCAACGCGAGCATCTTAATCACAAATCATAATAATGGTAAGTTCAATATAAAGTATAATAATAGAATCCTCTAAGGCTATTCTATAGATTATAAATACTATAGAGTATTTTAAAAAGGTTGAGGATATTTTATGAATCGACTAATGTGAATTTTGATGAGAGTGATCCCTTTGATCCCAAAAAGACTCAAATTGATGATATTTGTAATTTTATGGATAACTTGAAACATGAAAAAAGTAGAAAATAAAAAGGATTATGATTCAAAACTTGATCATAGGGGATCTAATCCTATATGTTTTGAAACAAGTGAATCATAGAGTATGCAAAATATATAATAGAAAATATTTAAAAATCACCCCTTACAAATTGTTATAGGAATCATAGATAATTGAGTAATGAGTAGATAAAATTCATGAAACCTTGATGAGTTGTTTACTTCTTATCATATCTTAAACCTAAAACCATGGAATAAGATTTAAAATATTAGATTTTTCTATTAGTTGTGAAATAAGAGTAAAATTAGTTTAACATAAACAATGATTGGGTATTAGAAGAGAGAACATCTGATTATCCAACTATAAGTACTAAATGGGATTTTAATAATAAACAAGATGATCATGGATTAATTATGATAATAAATATAGACATGTAGCTAAAAGACATAATCAATAAGAAAGAATTAATTATGAGGAATCCTTTTCATGGTATTTTGGTTAGAATCGATCCTGTTTCTTTTAATCTGTGAATATTTTTTTATTTAAAATTATTCTATATTAATGTACAATCAACCTTCTTAAATGTATATTCAATAAAGTATTTTTATGTTGATAAACCTATAGGTTTTCAAAAATTTCATTTTAATGTATTTTTAAATTACTAAATCTCAATATCATCTTAAACAACAACCTAGACCTTGGTACAAATGGATAATCTATTTTCTTATATTAAATGGATTTATAGTGGGCTTATCATACCCCACTCTATTCAAGAAAACATTATATTATAATATTTTTTCATTTCAAATTTGTGAGTATGTTGTTATTTTTAGTGTAACTAATAAAATGTTTAATGAATTTTCAATACTCATGAAAAAATAATTTAATATTAGTATGATGTGAGAATTAAATTTTATTCGTGGATTTAAATTTTTTTAAATACATTGGAAATGTTTTGAATAAATAGAAATACAAGCTAGACTTACTAAAGAAGTTGGAACATGAATTTAGAAAGTTTTATTCAACTCCAATGAGTTTTAATATAAATCATTACTTGGATGAAGTTGGGAAACCAATGGAAAGATTGTTTTATAAAGAAATATTTAGGATTTAATTATATATTTTTACAAGCATATAATATATAATATTTTATATATGTTTATGTTCTATATTTTAATAAAATCCCCATGAATATCATTTTATTTCCATAAAAAGGATTTAAATAAATTTGAAAATATTTATTTCATTATCATTAATTTTTCTTAAAACTTATATATTTGATTTGATTTTATATTTAGATTCTGACTTTGAAGATTTTAGATTATATAGAAAAATTACCACCCAAAAACAACTACATTCAAGGTTAATCTATGGTTTCCTAGGAAAGTAAGAAGGAACACTCTATTGTATTATTAGTTGCCTAAAATAAATATGTGGCAGTAATTATTTGTTTGGTACAAGAATTTAGGATGAAACATGCCGTTATAAATTTCATAATTATCTTTGATCATGTGCTACTGATATTTTATAACACTAGTGATATCAACATTTCTAAAAATCCAATAATCTATTCTTGAATGAATCATATTGATTGATTTCATCATTTACTGAGAGATCATGCGTAAAAGGGTGGTATCTCTTTAAATTTAATTAAAAATAAAAATCATCCAAAAAATATATTTATAAATCCTTTAGCTGTTTATATATTTTATTTTATTGAAATTGAATTACAATTATTTTAATTTAAGTGAAATTGTGTTTATACTATAAAATTTCCACTCTTTCTACACAAATAAGGTGATCACTGATACCATATAAGTGATTCCTTGGAATGAAAATTAATTTATAGGATAGGATTTCAGACTTATCCACACCAATACCCTTACAACAAATAAACAACACACAACTTCATTGGATCAAAAGACACTATGATGTAAAAATAGTTAATATTTAACTATTTAGTAATTTCATCAAAACAATTAAATGTCCCGATTTTTTTCTTTGGTATAACCTTTTCACTATTGAGGATTCTCCATACACACCTCATCTGGATATGTACAACATTAGATTGATTATGAGGAAATAGACATAAAATCAAAATCATATCTTGTTATCAAGATGGGATATCCCATCCTAATAAGTGCATAGAAAAAATTATTTTTGTATATTCTTGGTACTATGGTACTGTAGAGAATTTGAATAGGAACTAAAGATGATTTCTTTGTAACAAGCACTATGTGTCTTAGAAACACTTTATTATCATGATAATAATTTCATTCCATACATCCTTAGAGGGTGGAGCCCAGACACTCACACTTTCTACCTTGTGCATAAAGAAGTATAAATCATCCTCTAGGATGTTTATATGGTATTTGGGAGCTCATTCATGGGGGAAATAAATGATGATTTTTTTCTCCTAGCCACTGCATGGGATAATGTAGAATGGACCCCACAAGTCACTACATATTTTATTGATCTAGTAAAAGATTTAATGGAAAAAAGTTATCATACCAATATCAATGTACCTTTTATAGAATGGAAGGTCCAATTCATCAAGATGACTAGGGAATATTTATAACCCAAGAGACCTTAGACGTTCCTCATTCTCATGAAATGTGAACTTACCAACCGTTATTTTCCAACCATACAAGAGGGATAATTAAAAAGTGGGTTCTAGGAAATCACCTTTAGGTGGTATAGATTAGTCCACATGGAATCCTTACTATTAACATACATAAATGGATCTCTTCAAGAAGCTCATGATTCAAAAGAGATAATTAAGGTTAATATATTCACGATAACATCCCATATTGAATGTGAAAAGTTGATTAGTTTGGTAGTTATAGTATTGGAAAAAATGCATTAGTAGCATTAGTATATCTATAAATTTTAGGGCCACTATTGAGTTTTTAGACCATTACAAGTACCGTTATGGTGGATAGAAACTAATGTGGATGGATATGAATTTATTAAATATTAATAAGTATAATGTTTCCAATTAATAACATATATTTTAAGTATAATAGGGTTTAAAATAATATTAATAAAGGAGAACGAGGAGAAATGTGGGATAAAATAACACAACTAGTTTATGTATCCTTTTCCTAAATCCCCAACCAGTTCCATCACTTATAATATGGATGAGATTCTTGAAGCGTGGGGCTACTTGATATCCTTATAAGAAGGTGTCTTGGTTTTCAGGATCAACAAGGAGGTCATCTATGAGGGATATTTTTTCTATAGGTTTGGGAGGAAGTTTGGATAGGTATAAAAGAAGTGTTTTGCCCTGCCCACTTGTGGATGATCCATGATGAACCTAGATGTAGAATTATATTGATAGATAATGATGTTGTGAGAGGATAATAGTACACAAATAGATTTCCCCCACTAGTTTCATCAAGAGGCTCATAGTGGACTACATTGAAACATGGATCCCCTTATATCATTATGAAAAATAAGATGTTCTAGGGCCCAAATTTAGGGTCACGATGATAGATGAAATAAAATAGAAACAATAGTGTTTTGTGTAGGTGATAATACCAGGGAATAGGTTCACTCAAAAAATAGTTGGGGAAGAATGTCTAATAAATAAATATGGTTCAAAAGGGGCCTCGCCATTCTAAATTCAAAAGATTCAGGTGAAACATGTAGGTGTTTTTCCATCAGGGAGAAATGTGTCCACCCTTCCATCAATTAAAAATAATTATATGTATCTATTAATCGAGAAGGAGTTGAATACATTGATAGAATCCTTATCTACAAAGTAATTATACAATAAGATCAAGCAGATGTTTCTCCTTATGATAAGGTTTGACCACATCCTGTTTCTTATTAGAACCTATTATGAAGTTGATGATCATGAAGATGAAGCTTATTTCAATGATATATAGGCCTGAATAAATTTTATAAAGGAAAATCCATTCCATTAGGACTAGATTTTTAATTATTGGGTCCTCAAATATACTATGAGGATGACAAAAATAACCAATGATCATCTTAAGAGGAGGTATACATAACGTCCAACACTCAGTAAAATACAAAGAAATTTATTTCATCATGTCTCTAGCTGTTTCATATTTTAGAATATACAATATGATTCATCTCCAATCATTTCCCTAGTAAATATTTTTGGAGATTCCATGAATGTATCCATCCCTCATCCAGACTCTAGAGATGATGGGAAAGAAGTATCTCTTGCTCTTTAGAAACACATGTGAGCATGGATATCAAACCCTCATAGGGTGTTTCATATAAAATCACTATTTTCTCCTTCCAAAGGGTATATGATTGAGGAAATATATATGAAGAATTAATAAAATATGATAGAGATTTGAATTCACTGAGGGTGATAGGTAAATGGCGAATTTACCCTTTCACTATTAATTTAATAATTCCTTCTTAATGAAACATTGGTATATGAATACACCAATCCATCCTTAGAAAATCTAGAGATGACACCCAACTAGGGTTACAAAGTTCTATATCCTCCTAAGGTGAGTTTTTAATGAGTAATGTATGGTATAGTCTACAATGTTCATGACTTAAATATTTATTTGAGGCTCCCACCCACCATTCCTACTAATTGAAGAAGGAATAGTTATATTATGATGAAGAAAATCAATTGTGATGTCTTGGTAAAATCTTGTATTATTTATTTTTGTAAAAGGGTATGTTTAATTAATTCATGACTTAATAACGATGTACTAGATGTTTTAAGATATCGATTCCCATAACTCCCTAGAAGAGTTCAGAAATATTAATATGGCAATGGAAGGGAATACATATTCCCCATTTATGATCAAGTCAGTTACATCCATGTGTGGCATGATAATTCATATTTTTACTCAAAAAAAATTTTCATTATAGAATATCACCAAGATACATCATAAGTTTGAGACTAGGAGCCTCCAAGATCATTCTTTGGAGGTGTCTCTAACATATATCGTAGAAAGGGTGGACCACCTGAGTATTCCCATGTTAGACCTCTTAGGTCATGTATATGTTTAGATTCTCCAAGATTCCTCCACTCTATGAGCTCATGAGGATTCCAACACAGTATAAAATCTATTAACCAATCAATCCATGAAAGGTTATAGAAATGCACATGGTGAGGAATAATTTATAGTTTGAGATTACTCCATTTTAATTGTATGGAATCTTATTAAGGAATAGTCTTGTTATTTATTCCTTCCAGTAGTGGAAACTATTCTGGAAACCCAAGATCTTGCAATTTTCCTTCATTTATATAATCCTAAATATGTATTTTGTAATTTGTTTTGTTAATGTAAGTTTTTATAAGACTTAATACAACCATCTCAGGCAATGAGGCTCATTGAAGTAGAATTTGATACCCCATCCTGAATATCAGAATGTACAGTGTTTGGGATTATATAAGGAATCACGTTATATATGGGTGTAATGAAATTTTGATCTTTGAGTGATTTGATCCATGATAAAATATCACTCTCCTAGAATAACTCAAAACCAAATCCATAGAATATTTATTTCCTACATACCACCTGAAAAATCATATAAAAATACAAATTGAAGCTTATAACTCAATCTAACCTAGAATTATTACTTTTTAATCTATAATAGAGTGTATTATATTAACAAAAAATTATTTTGGATTTGTCTTCCACATTATCCATTACACTAGGAAGTTATTTCTTTAGGGAATAGAGTGGGAGGAGGCATCATTGTATCTCATTCGGATAATACTAACTGAACAATATACCAATTAACAAACTGAAAAGTCTCAAGAAGAGCCCTATTATGTAGAGATAGAAATGGAATAATGAAATATGGCTAATGAATGGTTATTAATGTGGAATTTTATTAGCAGGAACTACATATTATAATAGGGGAGCTAGTCGAGATCCATATGATACTCAAAGAAGATGAGATGATGGAAATGAATGTTAGTGCCGAGGATATTGGTCATTACTCTACTAAAGAACCCAAGGTTTCAAAGAATAATAGACATCAACAGGACATTGATGAATTAGGAAATTCAATGAATCCTCTTTGCATCTATATAGAGGGAATCATAGTATGTATTTCTACCAGGAAGAGAAAATCCATCTTGTAGATGATCCTCTTATTATTTTATAAAAAAAATTTGGAAACATTTACTCTGAATAATTGATTATTATTTGAATTATACTTCCAAATAATTATCACATCATTATAACCCATGAAACCATAGAAATAAAAATTAAGATAGCAAGAATCAACTCAAATCCCGAATTACAATGGAAAAAATAATCATGAATAACCATAACATGATCCAGAATATTTCATCATGAGTGGGTATCATAGATGATAATATGTATAAATAACATCATATTATACTATATATTATCCATTTTGATATAGATATATTTCTATTGGGTGTGAATAATAGATGGGTACAAGAATAGGTTCCATCACCACACACTTGTGTTGGTCCCGTTAGATATGGATAAAATGATTCAATTTGATAAGGATCATGAAGGGGGTCTATAATGGGGGTTCTAATGTTCAATAGGGTTCAAGAATCTTGAAGCTTCATTCTTATATTTCCCAATGGTTAAATTAAACTAATAATCCTTGGATGATGAGGTTATTTAAATTTTCATCCTAGTCCAAGGGACCAATAAAATATAGGTTTACTTTTGTAGGAATCATTTATTCGAACCCATTAGATTTTTTATTCTATTTTATAGGCTCCCTTACTTTTCCATAATATTAATATAATGGAATATTATAAGGAATGGGCACATATTTTTCTTAGGTCTCCTTTTTGAGTTTTTAAACAAAAATGTTTTATGCCTTTTCCTTTCCAAATAATAAACTTCATTATGGTCATGAAATATGTAGTCCAAACATGTAGAGGCTCTTGTTTTTTCCAAGACACCCTTAGTGGGGTTTTGACCTAATTATTTCTTTTAGTCTTCCCTTAGAAATTTAATGTTAATTTAATATGGGAAAATGTAATTTATGTTAATAGTCATTTATATTTGACAAAAAAAAAAGAATATCTAGATAAAAATGGTTATGAATGGTTTTAAATGAATAAAGATAGCATTTTCAATATAGACTACCTCATGAGGCAGAGAATTTAATTTATTTTCATTAAACTCATACAATCATATTGTTTGGTTTAGGGTAATCTGATGAGAACCAATTAAAGATTTAGGGATAAATGGTTGTATCCGTAATTTGAATGTGATCATCATGCAAAAATATATAACGTCTAGGGTAACAATACACTTGAATAGTTGAGTGATGGATTGTTTTAATCATAACATAAGTATTTTTAATTAGAGAAGATGATATGGAACATGTATACAAGGGATGTCTACTCAACATATTGAAAATATTGGTTCCACTAAAATGGTGTTAGGGTGTATGAAGATCATATGATGTTTTTCTTAGGATTAATATATGCCTTTGATTGATGGGATGTATTTGGGGAAAATATGAATATCCATAATGGGGAATGCATTAATAGCTAAATAGATGTGTCCATTGGAACTAGATTCACCTGTTATTGATGGCCATTAATGATTTTTGGAGAATTAAATATTTTAAAAAAATGTAGTTTTATGGTAGAGAGGATGATGAAGGTGTGTTTTACTACCCTTAAATCTATGTTTCCATGTAATGATAACATTATTATGGATATTAGATATGAAATTTATTTTGTAAAATTTTAATCTTAAACCAATTGGTTAAGTGGAAACTGATTTTATTTTACTATGTCCATATAGTGGGCACCAAATTATTTGTTTTTCTTTTTTCATTCTCCTTTTTATGTGTTTACCCAAGAATTAAAAATTAAAATCATAGTAATTATAGACTTCAATTATACTCATACCTACATTTAATGGTTTTCGACCTGAATAATATTATTTCTATTTCAATATGATTTAAATTTCTTGTAATTTGGAATATTTAGGGAACTGAAGTTTAAGGTTGTATAACTTTAACTAAATAATAGAACTAAAGATTAAATTCATGTCATTTTAAAAAAAATGTACTAAAGTTTGGGGTCATTTATATTTGAGTAAATGTATTGAGGGGGGTATTTCTAATAGTAAGGGTAATTTTGACTAGATGTGAATGATATAAAAAATACTACTAAGACTTCCAGTCTCAATGGGGAGGTGTATACGCATAGTTTGATCGCATGATGCCTTAACCATAAATTTGGGAATATAATATGTCTCGCATGGGAATGGTAAAACCAAACTGACATTAAAATCCCAAAACTAATGTAGAATATTTGATAGGTGTATCTACATAGTTTGAGGTTATAATTATTTGGACAAATGTTTGAAGGGGAAGTGTGAAACTACAACCCAATTGATGATCAACAACAAAGAGCATCTCAACCCCTTATGAACAAGAAATAGTGATGATGTAAATTATGAATTGAGTTTTTTTACCCGGATTGATGAAATGGGATATGTACTCAAGGGTGAATAATGACTATATTTTAATGATTTGTTATACTATGATTATATCCATGAATAAAAATATTGGAGGAACTTATTCTTAGGATGAAAATTTGTCTTTGGTTGTAAAGAAATATTGGGGTTATGTATGATGATTCATATTGGGAAATGTATGCATATTCAAAAAAATTAGTCCCTTATAGTTGAGAAATCCAATTATCAGTTACTGTGATTAGATAAAAAAAGTACTTGGAATTTGAGAAATT
Source organism: Viscum album (assembly GCA_963277665.1). NCBI lineage: Eukaryota > Viridiplantae > Streptophyta > Magnoliopsida > Santalales > Viscaceae > Viscum > Viscum album. The sequence goes on along the minus strand of OY728126.1, from coordinate 778,760,150 downwards.
AAGTGTGACTTTTGAAAAAGGAATATTTTGAGAAGATTGTTTGGGAACAATAGACATAATTTTATGAGGTTTTGCATGTTTTGTCATTTTTAGAGGATCAAAAATAGTAGAAAACCCATGGATAATCCAATAATATATAGTATATAAGTCAGTAAATATTTTTAAATTATAAGAATAATGTCACACATATTTCTATACCAATATCTTCACATATCTAAATCCTATAAAAGAGAGGTGTTTTAAATAGATATAAAATTAGAACTATATGGTGTTATGTGTCTATACAAAAGAAATATATTATCTTATACCGAGATCCTAAATACCAGAATTCTAATCATTGGGATTTTCATGAAAGAATATACATTTTATCCCAATATAGGATATCATATACCATGTACTCCAACTCGGATATAACTTTCTTGAAGGATATTTAGGTCATATTGTAGTGTTACTTGGAGAATTTTATAGTCATTCAAGATAGGCCATATATATTGCAGCTCAATATCATGTGATAAGGAATTAGTTGTCATGTATTATAATTACATGAAATAAGGAATTAGGATTTTTCAGTTTAACATCACCCAACAAGGACTTGAAGCATTTTATGTAGAAGGATTATATATAAAATAGTAAATCTTTTACCAAACATAAAATATAGGGAAAAGTTAATGTTTTATTAGAACTTTCACCTAGGATTGAGATAGGGGATCCGGGTGTCACTATATGTCCTAAAAGGATAATAATCATTCCACACATAGCTTTTATATAGTGGAACCAATAAAATTGGAACATGGATATGGAATTCTATACTGAAAGACCCTACATTGTTCTAGATCATATATATAAGAAATTATTTTTTATAGAATTCATGGTTTGACCTTGTATTAGAGATCCAGATATCACTTAATATTATAAAATTATAGAAATAAATCCACACATTGTTCTTGAATGTAGGTATATTGTACCAATATAGAGTCAAATATGGAATTAATCAATGTGAATAAACATGTTTCATTCTAGATGAATAAATTTAATGGAAGGTAGAATTTATTCTCAGATCTAAGATATATAGTCTAAATATCACTACATATTATATAAAGATAAGAATCAATCCATATATTGTTCCTGAAAGTGGTAATTTTACATTAATATAGATCAATGCTCTAAGAAGAATTCAAAATGTTCTGGATCTTATATAAGGGAAAGGGACTCACAAATAATCCACCTCTAGTTGTTTGAGGAGTCGTGTATGAAAGATATGAGGCGGTGAAATTTAACATCATATGACTAAGAATAGATTCCATACTTTTGAATATTTTTAATCTCAATCATGTTAATCAGTGTGATTCTCTAGGACTTATATGATCATGTGAGTCAAGCTCGGTATGAGAAATAAGGGAGAAGTAGAAGATTTTCTAGATAACATGAGAATTCATAATAGATAATATGTGGTGATCATTTGAATCTTGATTCAATAAATGATTTCTAGATGAATTGGGTTCCCATATAGGGAAAAAAGAATATGAGTTATGAAATGACATGGCGGGCCTAATATTGTGGATCAATGGATTATAAAGTGTCCTTTAAGGATAGGAATCAATCTACATGTTTTTATTATAATATGAAGGAATTTTTCCACCTTAGTATAGGATAGTATATGTTAATAAATATATAATTTTTATTCATACATGTATATGGATCTTGTACAAGGGATGTTAACTATACATGGTTGGATGCACCAATCAATTTATAGTCATTCAATATTGGACTATATGTTGTGTAGTTCATTTTCGTGTGACTATGATAAATGTTAAAACTTTTTCCTCGATGTTGGATATAAGATGGGGATTATGTTCATCTAGGATCCCGTATGGATCTAGATCTCTTGTGTGGAAAGAGATATTTACTTTGGTGTAGGTCAATAAATTGAAGGAACCATACACCATGAATTGTGAGATATTTAACATTATATATAATAAACTTATGGTTTATTTATTTAATGGTCATCATTCTTGAAAAAAATGTATCATTCATTTTAGGGAATTTCTATAATGAGAATAACTAAATAATTTAACATCTTATAAATATTTATTTATTGTATACAATTTAACTCTACATGATCAAGATGTATGTCCTATATAGTTCAACATCACGCTATAAAGATGTAAATAACCCAATGTGGAGTTATCAAAATTATTTGAGGAGAAATATTTCATTAATGGAAGGTGATATATGATCACCACCCATTACGATCATGGAATAGACTCCATTGAAGTATATATTATGAATGAAATAAGGTCCACCCCCCCCCCCCCATTTTCATTCCAAATTTGGTGGATTATTCGCTAATATAATTCATGTTATATGGGAGAGAACAAAATCTCCGTGAAAAAATGAATGAAGTAAGATATTCTTGATGAAGGATTTATCTATCCAATATTGATGTATTTGAATATTGTTTTGTGTGAAGAACCATTTTTCACCAACATGTTCTAGTTCATGAAGTTTTTTCTATGAATATTTGTTTTTAGTGAGATGAATATAGATTCCAACTTGAATAAAATTAAACTAAACCTCAATGGGTAAAACAACTCATGTTCAATATATATATATATAAATGTAAATATGGGGATTCTTTTATAGAAGTGCAAGTTGTGGTGCGATAAATCCACAAATAATGAATCAGTTTTTTTGGCCATGAATGCTTATCCATATCGACCAACTTTTAAATAATTTTAGATAGGGACTTGTTTATGAATTTGATTTTTCTTTTTTACACTGTAGTTAGTGTGATTAATGGTTGGACTATATTTTCTACTCTTAGACTTGTCTTTTCAACTCAAGATCATATAACATGGTGCCATTATCCATAAGTGTAGTGTGATGAAAACCAAATATGTTGATGATGTTGGACTTCATGATGTTGATGAAAGCCTTCAAATGGAATTGTTTGATGGGTATGACCTCTTCCCATTTTCAAAAAAATATATAAGTACAAAAAAATTGAACTACACTGATTTAGCTATAGAAATGACCCCATGAAATCAATTTCCTAGGAAATGAATTGTCAGAAGCATTTGGTGGTGTGTTGAAACTATAAAGGCTGGTGGACTGAATTAATATTAACCATTAATGAATTAAACCTTCTAGTAATCTCCATGTAATCTTGAGAAATCATTGGAAAATAATAACCAAGTCTTTTGATCAGATGATAGATCTTATTCCCTGAATGGTGATTTCTATAAGATCCAAAATGAATTTATTACTTTACAATGAGGATATCCTTCCCCTCAACGCATCTAAAGAGATATCCACATAAAAAATCAATTTTATAGGACCTTATAAGACTAATTATCACCTTAGAGGGTGAATTTAAATACCCAATGAATAATATTCTCTTTCTTATAATGATCAAGTTGAAGGATTTGGTTTTGGAGGTAATAAAAAATTAGGGACATATTTTCATTGGTGGAATCAGTTTACAAGGATATAGGATGTTACAGATCAAGGATATTAAGGAATTAACTGAAATAATCTATGATATTGTGGATTAAAAGGGATTCCATTTTATGATGTGAAATATACATTTTCATCATATCATTGTTTGGTTATTCCATGGTAGGTGTTGTATTTGACATGGAATTTGTATAATTTTTTTTTCAATGTGGTACATGAGTCAAAATAATATCATATAAAACTCCCCCATCAGTTCTCATTGATAATCACAAATAAGGTTAGGATCAACCCTCTTTATAAAATATGCACCAATAAATTTTCTGATCACAGTTTCTGAAACACCTTTAATGTTAATATGTACTATTGGTATCTGTAGGGATTGCTCTAAAAAAGTTATGAGGTCCTGATATTTAACCTCATTATTTTTTCATACTTTGAATCGTATAAAGAAATAAGAAAGAACCATGTTATAGAGATAAAGAAACCCAATTACCAATATGACCTAGTTAACTTTCATATTTTTATTCTCATACATGTTGGACCTCATGAAGCCCTATAAACTTACTTTTTCTATTCATGAAATGTAATATGTATAAAGAATATTTCTTCATTAGAGATATATTTACATAATGTACCATTATTAGGATTTTGGTATGTCATATGGAAGTACACTAATTATATCCAATTTATTATTATGGAAGGAACAAAATGTATAACTATAGCAGTATGACTACCCACCATGCTAGACATCTCAGTCAGCTTTGGGAATCTAAGAACATATTTCAGAAGGTCTACACAAGATAAAAAATGAATCTCATGAATCTATAGATATTTTAAGAATTTTTATTTTTAAAAGATTAATTATAAATATTTCTTTTCGATATTTGAATTTCGAGTCTCATGGTCTAACATAGTCCAACTCAGATAATAAAAACTATTTTTATCACTATTGTCCATCTAAGCTAAGAGAACACCAAGTAAATGATATATATATTACATATAAAATATAAGTGTCTTTCCTTCAATTGGATGAATAAGTACTAGTGGTATGAGTAGGTACTTCTTGAGGTTGTCGAAGTGTCTTTGGTAGTCATCTCCCCACTGGTATTTAACCACATTCTTCCATAATTTTGTGAAGGGTAAGAAATTACCAGTAGTATTGGAAATGGATTTCATGATGTTGGTATGATTCAATTTCATTCAAATAAATTACTTAAGGCTCTAAGGTATAAGACAATTATGAATCACCTTATCATTTTTATGATTAGATTTAATGACATGATAATGTAAAACAAATATTGATAATTTTCTTGATGTCACCTCAAAAGTTCACTTCAGGGGATTTGTATTCAAAATGTGTTATTAAATATTGTTGAAGACTTATTAAAGGTCAATAATATAGTGATAAATCTATTTAAATTTTAATTTATTTTCATCCATTTAGCACTCAATGGTTCCCCTTAATATTTATCTGAATATGTGATACATATCGCATTGATATGTAATGCAATTTTTATTTATGTATAATGGAATTACATGATATAAATAAATCCCTTGGGGTCCCTTGAAAGTAGTTTATTCCTCATTAAAAATTTCCATATGGATCTAATTGTACTTTATGTAAACATCCATGTAGGAGAGTTATTCAAATTAACTTATTTATTTGATAAATAATACCTCAATTGTGAGAGAGAAGTCATATTTTTTGCCGTTCTGATTAATTTCTTTCAATCTCAGATCTGATCATTATTTTAATTAACAATAATAATGTTCACAAACAACATTGTATATTGAAATTCTGGAATGAAGTTATATTTTTTGACTTTTTCTACCTCATCTTTTATTTTGGTAGAAAGGTTTGGATTCATTCTTCTTTCCACTTGTTTATATCCAAAATGGTTGTATATAAAGCCTAGGTGATTAGTGGACACCTCAAGCTTCTATCCAAGAATTTTATATAGTTCAATGAAAAAACATAAAGGCTACCTCTTAGAAAGGAAATATAATCCACTCACTCCTTTGGGTCCATCACTCTACTGATAAGAATATGGGATGAATCCTCTTCTATACTGAGATCAATCTATTTAAGTTCATTGATGGTAATAAAAACACCATCCTAAAATACTCGAGTAGAATCCTCAAGGTCATCCTAGTATTCTTACAATACTTTAATGATGTAATGTTTGAAAGATGAAGGTCTAATTTTAGACATAGGATACAGTTCAAGGGTATTTATTTATTCATTTAATATCAAAGAGGTATCTCGAAATCTTGGGAGTACTGATATAGTTACATCATTAAAGGTAAAATAGGTGATGAAGTCTTGAGTTTTAGGAGATTATATTCATGAATCTCAATATTAATCTAGTAATAAAAAAGGTATCTTTTGATCCTGGGGATGATGAAATTATATCATTTAATATTGAAAAAAACATGGGAAAATTATTAATCAGGTAATTCTTATATATGGTGTCACTTCCCCCACATGAATCTTGAACACATTTTGACAAGCTTGCCTTAGCTGACACAACTGTAACTATATAAAAGGAAAAAAGATAGGTAATTAAAATTTATTGTCTCCATAGATATGAATTCATCACCTCAATCAAATTAATGGGTAACATATAATTCTCATTAAGAAGGATCCATGGGTTATATGGGGTCATTAAAAAAGCATTCGAAGTATTATCCTAAGTGTCACCTCCTATCATCAATTGTATCACTTTTCCCTGGTAAAATATTACCTTAGTATACTGGGACTCAAATGTTTTAAAGGGGGAACAACCACCATAAAGTACTCCAACTTCTCCTCCAAAAGGGTAGTTTAGACATTTATGGTAATATGGTGCACTACTACATGCATATGAAGCTGAGGTCAAACTAATAGAACATAAAATAATTTTTCCAACAACAAAAAACTATGAACTCTGAGTCAAAAATTAAATCTATAAACTGGTATTTTAGTTTCATCTTTATGGGGGGGTTCCTGTTTTTTTTTACATTCCCTTGGATGGTAATTGTTTGGGAGACATATCATCCTCACCATAATCCAATCATAAGATTGTTTCGACTAGGAAAAGGTTTATCCCAAATTTAGTCTCAACTAGAGCTTGATGAATTAGATCAATGTGAAGAATACTTGATATGTAAATGGGTATAAACTTTCCCTAGACTTTAGCCTCCCAATCCTGCTCTATGAGCGAGAAAAAAAGTTCCATTCTACAAAGAAAATCTATACATGGGACCCATCTAAATTAGTAAATTAAATATCAAATTATTTGGAGCATTGAACATGACTGATAAGTGGATTACTAAATTTTTTTCTAGGTAATTTGATTCTAGGATTGAGAGAATGGATGGGGTAACAACCAACTGCTTCATGATATTGTACATTTTCACCAATGATTGATTATTCCTAATGAAAATGTATTACTCGGTTAAATGATTTAATGTTTAATAGCTTGATGTTGAAGGCCCTTTCACTAAGATGAATCCCACATGTATATTTTTCACTAGTTGGTTATGTCAAGCTGGTTTGTCGAAATTCATATGTTATCTAGATAATTATACACCCACCAATATTTCATTCAATAAAATTGTATTTAGATGACCCATGGAGAACTCAGGAGTTTCTTCATGTTCCTTCATGGCTCATTGATGTTCTTTCCTTCATGATTCATCAATATATATGTATTTGGTAGATACATTAGTGGAATGTTAAAACATGCTATGACCAAATATTTCTCAGTTCTCTAGGCCTCTAAGGCATGTTCCTCTATCTCCCAAGTAATGGGAGATGAACTTAGGCTTGTAATTAAATTATTTATTAGATAGAGGATCTTCCATGTGAATAACACATGATATATCTGAAAGGTGATTCATTGTTCGATGAGAGTTTCATTTGATGTGGTGGTTGGAATATTCACAATGATGGGGGTATAAAATCTATATGATTCAGGACTAGTTTTGGAGTTGGTTGATGATCTTATTCCAACACCATATTTTGCTTTTACTTATTAAAATTTCACGTATACAATGGATTTTAGGGTGTAAATTTAGATTATACAATAGGAATTTCAGAAACAAAAGATTGATTAAGTTATACCATGGAGATAGAAAGATTCTAATCAAATTTCATCTAAATAAACCAGTCAACAAACTTTTTTTCATGAATGGATAGGTTTTCTGACCCATTTTTTCTACATATGGATAGGTAGTGGAAATATAGTTTTTCTATAGTTTTCCCAATGTCACATGTTTATAATCAACCATTTTATGGAAGATTTACTTTAATAATAAACATTATTGAATACTATAAACATATATTTAGGGAAGAGGGAAGTATCCTAGTTGATCTTTAATGCCAACCTCATCATGTTTCCTGGAATTAGGAAGCTTTATGATATTATTTTTTTATAGATGGGATAATTTATCCAAGATCATAACACATTTTAGAAGATTGGGATTTTTATTCATTCCATATAGCATGGGTGTCATTTTTCCTTCCTTGGCTATGATAGTGGAAATTTCTGTGATGTTATCACTTAGTAGGCGGCACCATGAAATATAAAGCTCTTCTAGGGATTATGGTTGTTGTCAGTGTTGGGACAAGTGTGAATATGGATGTTTCTTGTTTATTAGGATTTTTATGTAATAAATAGGCATTAAATGAGATTTATTCATGGTGAACATAATTGAATCCTCTAGAAACTATTCCATGACTATAAATACACAGAATCCACCTATGCACTTTAATTGAATTTACATTGTCTCTATATTATAACATAGATTCTTTATAAAAATAAATATTAGATTATTTTGAGCGATCTATATATTAAGTGAGTATTTTAGACCATTACATATAGTTATAATGTTTGATACCATCTCATTTTTTCACTGGATGCAATTTGAGTGATCAATGATCATCTCCTAATTTTGAATAGAGTTGAATTAATAATGTAAATAGAAATAGAGATCATCCCATCATATGATTTTTCTAGATAACAATATTTTATTCCAGATGATGGATGGTCCCTCCAAAATATCTCTAATGATTTTTTTTCATATTCAATGGATTATGTGTTCCCATTAAAGGGACACACTTGGACAATTAATGTTTCAAGTGCTTCTTCATATCCTCAATTCCATTGAATTTTAAGAATATGAGATTCCTAAATTTGGGTAGAGAAAATGTTGTGTCCACCCATTAATGATATCGTTTTCTCTCTGGTTTAATTTTGGGATGGAATTCTTCTAGGGAATTCATTCGAGTAGGGAGAGACTTAATGGAGATGAGGTGGTATGTAGGAAATATTGTCTAAGTTAATCCCTAAATGTTGGTTATAGTTGAAACATGATGTGTTTCAAAAACATATATTGTCTAATGAGACCCATTTGGAGTTGTGCATGTGTTCATTTCTAAAATCTAGGGAAGTTTCTATAGTAATGGAGGAGAATCATAGTAGTCATAAACTATTTGGCTCTATTAAAATAGTTGTTTAGACCTAGTGTAAACCAGGTGGTTATAATTTTTACTCATTTTTTGAGTGATCACCTATTAGTTAGTGGGAGGAAAAATATTAACCCATCTTAGAATTTTTACATAATAAGAATATTTCCCCAAAACAATTCAATATTTACCTATTTTATATTATCTATTTTAGCCTTGTATTGTGAAATATTCTCTTCAGTATAGAGGATATCAAACTATTTGAGTGGATATGGATATTTTTTCATGCATTTATCTATATTATTAACTAAAATGCAAAATTGGGGTGAAAAATGTAAATTTAGATCTTACATGTTATGGGTTTGTCTCTAATGTCAGGTCTTCCCACCTTCCTTGTGTGTTTTAGTGCGAACTAAATCTCAAAAAATTGTTTCTTTATTACATGCCACAATGATCATTTCTTGGTCTGCATCCTCTTCTAGATTAGTGATGATTAATTTCAATAATTAACAGGGGTACGAATAATCTCCTTATCATCATCTGTGTAATATGGTGAATGTTCCTTCCATTTTCCTATATAGAATGGAACTTATAGATCCTCTTTTTTATCTCATTTTAAGTGTACTACTTCAAATTACAATCACAATCAATCTTTACATTTTTTACCAAGAATAATCTGGAAGTGATTTTAGTATGGTGATCCAGATGGTTTCCATAACTATCCATACCAATTATGCATTGAATTATAGGTTTTTTAAATTACAAAACAAATGGTTGGGGTACATTTTATTTGAGTTCACCTCCCAGTCCAAAAAAAACAAACCTCCACCTAGTAGGTGATCAAAATTCCTTCAACCCTGAGTGTTGGGGATAACATGATTGCTTTAGCAGAATATCCTAAACCTATTAAGTATTTTATTACCCTAGCTATATTGAACCTAGATTGATGTACATGAAAATTACATTACATTTGTGGAATACTTAGTACATGAAACAAATAGACTCCCAAAGATTATACCAGTTTAGTGTCTTTGGAAACATGGAACATAATTTTCTAACTTGGTGAAAGATATTCAACATTTCCCATAAATATCTTATCCCTATTTTTTCTTATTTAGAACCACTATTTATATCCTGGGGAAATGAAAACATAAAAAGGGTGAGCTCAAATGCTCTATAAGGGTAAACATTGAGAACATAAAACAAATAATAAACATTATAATGTAAAAACATGAACATAAGGTTTAAATATCAAAATCATGAGTCATGAAATAAATATTTGTAGTTCATAAGGCATAGAACATAATGTAACATTAACCATGATAAAACATAATTGGAATAAAGAAATAAATTATGGAAGAAAATAGACAAAAAATAAGATTTTCATAGTATCAAAGTCATTTCTTCCAATACCATCATATTGGATAACGTCCTTTACTGAATAGGGTTTACATGCCGTTCCTTCCATGTATTACTAAACCAGATTTATTTTTCATTCTAGCCCTGTATTACTAATCTGAAGTTACTTTCCATTCTATTATTTTCTATCTCATGATATATAAATCTTTACACAATTAATTTGAGGGGGATATATTCCCTACCCATCTCACAATGAAATCATTCTTACATGTGCCGAAAAAACAGAAATCATTCATCATATCATAACCCAACAAAAAAATGAATTAGTTAAACTTCATTCCATCATAAAATAATCCTTATAAAATATCATTCCATTATTAAAATAATAAAATCATAGTAATAATATGGATATAAACGTCACCCTATTCAAAAAGCATCATCGTAGATGGAAAATAATTTTGATAAAACACTTCAACTTGATTCTTGAGGACAATATCATTTCTTCTTCAAAACTGAATTGTTTTCTTAAAATGTCATAAAATTTTAAAAGAAAATAATTTAATTGAAAATATACTTGAAATCGTATATAGGAAGCTTCATGGAAACAATGTGTTAAGAAGACATAAAAATCCATTCATGCCTTATAAGTTAAAAAAAATTCTCACACTCTTGCTGGAAAAGTCAAAAAGTACATCGAATGGAAAAAGAAAGAATGATTTCATCACACCATGTAGTAAAAGTAAAAACTGGGTAAAAATTACTTTAAACATACTTATAATAATGGTAACTATTATATGAAAACATTTTTATAAAACAAGGACATTGATGATAAATATACCCCCAGTAAAAACTTACGTATAAACAATCTTGGATAAAAATGAGATTGCAAAATTAACCATTACCTTAGGTCATGTTTCTTCCGTCCATGTCTAAAACTCTTTTATAGTGGGTTTATAAATATTATTAACTCTTAAAAAACCATAATAATGTTTCTGATACCATATATAATTCACTTATGACTTTATATCACCCGTTTATTTATCAATTCTATGTTAAAGCAACATTTAGGGTAATAATCATTTTATTTATCGTACATGTTTTGACTTCTTATTTTTGATATTATTACATAGATTGTGATTTACATACTTCCAAAATGTAAAACATGATTTATATATCATATATATTCAGTATATAAGTATATATAATAGACTGATAAATGAATTGGAATACACCGTTCATGGAGACGGTAGGTCGTACTTGTGTTTTAACGCTGTTTCTGTTTCCTTATTGAATTGATTAGAATAAATTAAATGACATATATATACATAAATACAGTAGAATTATTATTTCATATATTTCTAATTTATTTATTATGTATACTTTATAATCATTCTTTAATGGTTAACATTGACAATGAATCTAATCGCGTCGATAAAATGGTAGGTCGTACGTATGCACGAGCGATGATATCATTCATATAATGGTAAAATGGTATGATGTTGGATGGTATATTAATTATAAAGAATACTTATAAGGGTATAATCATTATATAAATGCTTTATACTCATCATTATAGCCATCCAAATTATGTATTGTTGAATAAAAAATAACACCATGTTTTGGAGATGTTAAGATATACGTACACACGCATGGTGATATTTTTATTTATAAGATCGATAAAAGGAGGTATAAGATTGTCCCTATATTATAATAGCACCTCAAAATTTATAAAATACATTATTGATTAATTTATTATGGGAATAACATAAGAAGATGATGTAGAAGAAGAAATGAATTTTGAAGGAGGTGATAAAACAATTACCTATTTTTCAGGTATCTCATTTTTGTCATTTTTGAATAATTTAATAGTATTTTATTTTTATAAAATATCAATAGAGTCGATTTTCACATGATTAATATATTTGACTTTAACTAAAATATAGAAAAAATATAAATTCAGGAAAAAAATATTTAATAGCCTCCTAATAAGTCATAATTATCTATAAAATTCGTGTAGCACATAATTAGTTCATATGATATTTATTTTAATAATTTTAAAAAAAATTATTTAATATCTCTTTCAATAATACAATTTCTAGATCACTATTGTGTCATCATTAATGGTAATTATTTAATCTTTAAAAATTCTATATAAATACACATGATGTAAATAATTTCATTATATTTCTAGCGATTATTTATTTTATAAGTTTTATTAGGATTATCACTATATTAAAATTATTATACTTATAAGATATAGGAGACTGACATGTTGTCACCAACTTTTGTTTTAATTATAATTACATCACTTTCATGGTAAAAATTCCATAAAATGAATCAAATCCTAAAATTAGGTGATATGGGTCTACATTAATTCATACAATAGTATTTTTTCACATGTTAGTGTAATTTTATTATCTTTATCATATATTTGTTACCCTAATTTACCTGATTTACCATGAACAGTGATAAATAAAAATTACCATAGTGACTATTCATAATATTATAAAAATAAAAGTAACATATTATAATAATTTAGACCCACATATTCTAAATATGGAATCCATTTTTGAAATTTACAAATAAAATAATTTCAGTAATTAATTAAAATTAATTCTAGTTGTCAAAACCAGAAAGTGTGTTTTTAAGAAGTAAAAAAAATCAAAATATTGATATATGTTTTTCCCATTTTCGATTTGAAATTATTTAAAATGACAGTCATTGGATTAAATTATAAAAACAATAATCCGATTAAATTTTAAAACCAATTAAAAAATATTACAATTAAATAAATATATTAAATGAAAAAGAAGATTTTAATTAAAATGCAATATTTTTCAGTATTCATTAAACTATGAATCTTTTCAGAAAAATGCCAAAAATTAATCCAATTTTTTTTTGATTTCTCGCTTCCAAAGAAGAAGTACATTTTTAAAATATAATATAAAAAATGTTAAAACAAGATTTAAAATAGGTGCAGCATTAAAAGGGGGGAAACTGCATTTCTTGAAAAATAATTCTTTTATCCAAAAACATTGAATATGTTCTTATATCATGTTCTAAAAAATACATAAGCTGAATTTTAATGTTATATAAAATTAAAAATGTGGATAATACTATTCAAAATTTCTAGTTTATATCCCATTAAATAAGAATATTTTAATAATATATCGTTGTTTAGTGAAACTCGGTATTTCATACAATGCAAGCTATCAAAGAATTTCTCTCTTACTTGTAATGCAAGCCAAGTCAATGTTGGGTTTATTGCAAGATTTCTATGGTGTTGTTTATAACATAATCCAAACATAGTTCTTTTATAAATTGAAAAAAAATCTATACTTAGTGTTGTGTGAAATGAATTCTGTCAAATGAACATGAAATTTTGTGTAACACAAGCCATGTATAGTGTTGTGTATACTACAAGATAATATGGTGTTATGTAAATCGCAATCTAATATTGGTATAGTGAAAAACACAATATATAAAAGAAATTAAAATCAATCTATCTCATAAAATATCTGGGTGTTAAATTCTACCCCCTTAAAATGAATTTCTCCCTCGAAATTCATCAGGGTTATAAAAGGATTACTACTTGAAATTTTCCTTTCATAGAAACCCAGATCATAAAAATGAAATACTAAAACTTCCTTTTAAAAAGGAATGTTTGAAACATAAAGGTTACCCAAAGTTACTCATCACTACCTTTCCACATAGGAGAAAATATGTGGGATGTGAAAACATGGATATGGCTTTAAAAAATCTAACCATCTTGTTTTTATGGAGAGTGATAGAGAACATGATTTGGAGAAAGTTAACAACTAGAAAGAGAAAATATGTGATGATTTAATGGGCTATTTTATTAATTGTATAAGAAGGTACTAAGATAAAAGTTTTGGTTTTCATGATCCTTTCTCTAATGTTGAAATTTTTTTCATGAGAATAAATACTTACATGATTTTGGTAAAATCTCTCTATTGTTCATTCCTTGATCGATTTCCACTTCATATATTATATTAAAAAATGATGTTGAGTTTTTTCATTCTTGAAGTGTTAGTAAATCATGTGATAGAATGATAGTTCATTCCGTCTATCTCAAGGAAAATGTTAGCATAGATAAATAAATATGAATAATTCCACCTATAGTGAGATAATATATTAATCCAACTAACTTCAAATAGATTATAACTTATACTATTCATAAAGGGATAACATAACAATCCTTTAAAAACAAAAAATATAAAACTTTAGAAACAGATTAACAAAATCAACACAACATTTATCTCTAATATATCATCAGGTTGTTCTTGGTTATCACATTCCAAACATATGAATACCTTGATCATGTATTCTTGTGAAACATAATAATAACATGAATTAAATTATAACCACTGGGAAAATATGAATTCTGTCAAAATTAACTCCTTCCACACAACAAAAATACCAAAAATTAGATATACTCAAACCGTGATACCACTTTGTCCTTATATTAGTCATGATCTCATTAATACTATCAAACAACTCATTATCTCCATATCCCTTAATTATACGCATTTCATGTCATTTATAAAAATATTTCAATCACTTTTCATCGTTACCAGTACCATATACTCATAGAAAACCACAATGGACCAATACATTGATATTCCAATATTCTATAAGATAATAAAAGTACCTATACAACATTATTATTGAATTACAACACATAAAAAAATCAATCCATCCTCTTCAATGATTGAAATTGAATAGGTCAATTCTCGATTTACAAGTAACCTCTTAGGTCAAGGCATTGAGTTAGGTAATGCTCGTGTTCATCACAGATAAGACATTGAACTCCATGACAGTCCATCACTCTATGACCCTTTTCCCTACATAGATAACATCTTCCCATCCATTTGAGGTATTCCTCAGGGTTATTCTTCCCTTCTTCTTTATATGTAGGAACCTTAATCTCTATTTCACTATGTTCCTCACCATGTTAACATGCATAAAACTCCATCTTAATCTTACATGATGACATAAGAATACAACTAATGTTTACCTTGTTAATCGTATATCATGCTGAGTAATTCGGCATAATCACAATATCTTTCAATCTAGTCATTACGCAATTTCATTGCTCATATTCACCAATTTTTTCATCACATTCAATGTTAACCCAATTCTTTCTAGTTCCCTCCATTGATTAAAACAAAAAACCATAGTGTAACAAAAAGTTAAAATAAAGAGGAACCACATAATCATAAAAATTAACTTATAGGATGACTAAATTATGACATGTTCTTTAATCCATGAAACCTTAGGTTCACCCTATGTTATTCATAGTCAACTACAATTTTAATACTTCATAATGGTTCATGAAGAGTTCATGAATTTCTGAAGAATATCTCCTGGTAGTGTCAACCCATGTGTGATACAAGGCCCGTTGTCATGTACCAAATTACCCCGAGTCTGGCCCGAACGATCTTTTCAGAGTTTTTACTCCTAGGTACATCTGTACCAAATCCTCATCTACTTGTAGTATCTAGACATGGAATTATTACTAGTAAACCACTCACTCTAACCTTCATGAATTATTGAATAATTTCTTAAACGTTGAATCGTCCTTATACTTATCCTTAGAGACATCCCAAGACCTGTCCATAGAAATATACCTAGGGTTGTCACTAATGTTTTCACAACATAGGTTCCAAAGGATAACTAAACCTCCACTATGATACCAACTCTAACTACTGAAGAATGAGTTACATAGACATTACATTAATTTTGTGGAATAATTAACACATAAAATAAACAAACACCCAAATATAGTGTTAGTTTACTGTCTTGGGAACTTGGAACATAATATTCTAACTTGGTGAATGATATTCAACATCTCCCATAATGATATCCTCCTTTTGTTTTGTTATCTAAAACATTTTTTTATATCATGGGGAAAATAAAATATAAAAAGGGTGAGATCAAATTCTCAGCAAGGGTAAAAATTGAGAACCTAAACCAACCCATAACCCTTAGAATGTAAAAACATGAACATAATGATTAAATATCAAAATCATGAGCGATGAAATAAATCCTTGCAGTTTGTAAGGAATAGATTATATAGTAACATTATCCATGATAAAATAACATTGGAATAAAACATGGACTTGTAGAAACCAATAAGCACATAATAAGATTTACATAGTAGCCAACGAATTTCTTACAAGACCATCATAGTGAAAAAATTCATTTACTGAACCGGGTTTACATGTCATTCAATCCATGTAACACTGAATCAGATTTACTTTCTATTCTAACACTATATTACTGAACTAGATTTAATTGTTGATCCAATAATTTCAATATCATGAGATAGAAATCATTATCCAACTCATTAGAGCGAGATACAGGTCCCACCTATCTCACAAGGAAATCATTCTTATATATTCCACAAAAACATAAATCATTCATCATAGTATAAACCACGAAATAAAATGGATTTCTTAAACAACATTCAATCATAACATAATCTATATAAAATATCATACCATCATTAAAGAAATCCAATCGAAGTGATAATAGGGATAAAAACTTAACCCTATTGAAATAACATTATCTTAAATGGAAATTAATTTTCATAAAACACTTGAACTTAAATCTTGGGGAAAATATCATTTCTTCTTCAAAATTTTGTTATTTTCTCAAAATGTTATGAAATGTTAAAAGAAAATAATTTAGTTGAAAATAAACTTGAAATCATTTAGAGGAATCTTCATGGAAATAAGGTGTTAATAAGACATAACAAATATATTCATGTTGTATAAGATAAAAAACATTCTTCTCGCACTCTTTATGGAAAAGTCAAAAAGTACCTTGTTTGGAAAAAGAATGGAAGATTTATTCCACACTATGTAGTAAAATTCCAAAATGGGTAAAAATGGATTTATACATATATATTATAATATTAAACATTTCAAGAAAACATTTTTTGAAAACATAGACATGGATGATAAATATACCCCCAATAAATACTTATGTATAAACAATCTTAGATAAAAATGAGATTGCAAAATTAACTCTTACCTTAGGTCTGATTTATCTCATTTGTGTTTGAATCTTATGTATAGTGGGTTTTGAAATATTATTAACTTTTAAAAAGAACCATAATAATATTTATGATATCATATATGATTCAGTTATGACTTTATATTACCCATTTATTTATCAATTCCAGGATAAAGCAGAGTTTTAGGAAATTATCATTTTATTTATCATATGTGTTTTGACTTTTTATTCTTGATATTATTAAATATATCATGATTAATAACTTACATAATGTAGAAAATAATTTTTATATCATATATATTCAGTATATATATATATATATATATTAGACAGATAAATGAAATGAAATACACCCTTCATAGAGACGGTAGGATGTATGTGCGCATGAACGTTGTTTCAGTTTTATTATTGAATTTAATGGAAGAAAGTAAATTAAATATATATATAAAAAAATCTAGTATCATTATCATTTCATATATTTCATTATTATTTATTATATATACATTATAATCATTCTTGAATGGTCAACGTGAAGAATGAATCTCATCAAGCCGTGGGGATGGTAGGCCGTACGTACGTACGCGCGATGACATCATTCACATAATGTTTAAATTTTACGTATTTTGATGGTATATTAATTATAAATAATAATTATCAGGTTATATTAATTATTTACATCCATTACACTCATCATTATACTCTTTCTAATTATGTATTATTGAATAACAAATTACACCACTACGTGGTGATGATAAGCCCTACGTAGGCACCCTTGCTAATATTGTTATTCATAATATGGATACAATGAGATATAATGTTTTAAAATAATTATAAAAACATCTCATAATGTATAATATATTTTACTTAATAATTTTTTATTGGAACAACATAGGTAGATAAAGTAGAAGAAGAAATAAATTTTGAACGACGTTATAAAACAATTACCACTTTTTCTGGGATCTTCTTTTGGTATGCACAAAAGGACTGGTTAAGACGGATTTATTCCAAAATGGTGTCCTCTAGGATGAATTGAGGAAAGTTGTAAGGATATTAGGGCTGTTTTTGGCCGAGATAAGGGCTTTAGAGGTCTGATTAAAAGAGAAGAAAGGGTGCCATTTTATAATATAGGGGAGGGGAATTATTGGAATGTCTTGAAATATTAATTTATTATAAATTAATTTTCAGTTTATAATTCTATTAAATTAATTTATTTTGAATATAATATTATTATGGGTCTAAATAATCTTAAACAATAAAATTTAGGCATGTTTTGATTTTATTTTAAACCTTATCATTTTGATTAATCCTTATTTAATCTATTTAATTTTATTTGTGGTAATAATATTCTAAATGTTAAATGGTCATAAATATTTATTATGTGTTCTAAAATTTTTATAACTAGATAATTTATGATAATTTAGACCATATGATTTTGAATTTTGAATTTTGAATTATTTTTATGATTTTTATGTAATTTAATAAAAGTTTATGTTTATAAAATGTCAATACTGTTAGTTTTGATGCTATTCATTTATTTGACTTCAAATGAAACCAAAAGAGAATATAAATTTTAAAAAATATATTAAATACACTCTTAACATGTCATATTCACCTATAAAATTTGTGTATCACATTAATTAGTTCATATGATATTTATTTCAATATTTTTAAAACCATTTATTTGATATTTCAATCAATACAATAATTTCTACATCACTATTGTGTCATCATTAAGAGTAATTATTTAATCTTTAAAAAATCTAAATGAATTTACATGTTGTAGATAATTTCATTATATTTCTATATAATATTTATGATAGATGTTTTATTATGTTTATTACTATATTAAAATTACTATACTTATAATATATATGAGAGTGAAATGTGGTCACCTTCTTTTCTTTTAATTATTATTACATCACTTTGATGGGGAAAAAGTCCATCAAATTAATCAATTCTGACACTTAGGTGATATTTATCATCTTTAATTCGCCCAACAGGATTTTGGTAGGTGTTATAGTAATTTTACTATCTTTATCAAGTTGCATGTTACCCTAATTTACCATATTTACCATTAAACATGATTAATAAAAATTACTGTATTTACTATTCATAACATCCAAAAAAATAAAAGTAACCTATTAAAATAATTTGGACGCATTGAATAAAAATATGGAATCCATTTTAAAAAAATCAAAACCACAAAAGTTGCATTAATTAATTTAAAATTAATTCTAATTGTCAAAACCAGAAAGCGGGGTTTTAAGAAGTAAAATATATCCAAAGATTGACATGTTTTTATGTCTAATTTAAATGTGAAATTAATTAAAAAGATCATAATTATATTAAATTATAAAAATTAATCTAATTACACATTAAAAAGAATTAAAATGATAATCTAATTATATAAATAAATTAGATGAAAATGAAGCTTTGAATTAAAATGATGAATTTTTCAATATTTATTAAAATATGAATCTTATTAGAAAAATACCAAACCTTTAACCCAAGTAAATTTTTATGTCTCTCTAACAAAGAAGAAGTTTAATTTCTAAATTATAATATATAAAAGTGTTAAAAACTAGGTTAAAAATTGGTGCGCCATCAAAAGGCGGAAAATCTGCCTTTTTTGAAGAAAAAAACTTCTTTTATCCGAAAAATTGAATTTTTTCTTTTGTCATGCTCTAGAAAATACATAACATGAATTTTAATGTTATATAAAAATAATAATGTGGTTAATAATATTCATAATTTGTTTTTTATATCCCATGAAATAATAATATTTTAATAATATATCATTGTTTAGTAAAACTCTATATTGCGTATATGTCAAGCTATCAAGTAAGGTCACTCTTGCATGTAATGCAAACAAATTCAATGTTGTGTTTGGTGAAATCATACTTTGGTGTTGAATATAACATTATCCAAACATAGTTCTTTTATACATTTAACCAAATCTATAATCATTGTAGCATGAAATAAATTATGTCAAACAAACTTGACATTGTGTGTAAGACAAGCCGAGTATAGTGTTGCGTATACTTCAAGCTAATACGGTATTACATGTAGCACACGCTAATGATGGTGTATCATATACTAAAATAAATCAACAAAAATAAAAATAAGCTATCAAATAAAACCTTGTGGTGTTACAATAGGGTGGTGGTGGTAAAAATATTCATAGCCCTTTAGGTTGGGGTTGGCCCTAGATGGATACCATAGTGGGTACAAATATAGATATCCTTATTTAATGTTCTTTCACTTGCACATGAGCCTAGTGTAATTCATGATATTTCTCAGGGTTGAGGACATCTCCATTATCTATTGATATGTTATCATAAATTTTTTTGATTTCATGGAAAAAGTGTCTATAAATGCCTGACTCACTTTGATTTCACTACTTTTGCACCTTATATGTAATAATATTTTGTTAGGAAGGCCAACTAGCTTATGTATTATTTGAGTTTCAAACCTCTCCTGAAACAATAATATTGTAAGATACCCTATTTTTGGGACTTTTATGTCTTGGGAATAGGGTAAAGTGTAGTGGTACATATTTTTCCATCCCTGGATATGTAAGTCAAATGGGGAATAAATGACTATCTTTCATAGGAAAATTTTAGTTTTCTATGAAAGTACATCATAGGTTATTATAGTTTTTGACCAATCATAGGTTATGAGATATCATACTAGTAATGGTTTCTATACTCTTCAAAATTTTTATTCCTGTATTTTTTTATATAGAGAGTCTCCCCAAAATTTTGTTATAAGAAAGGCATGAAATCCTCTTTCAACACTTCTGTGGTGTTATATTAAGATATGTAAATAATATAGAACATAATAATAAGGTTATCCTCAATGAATTATTTCTTCACATCCTTACTATCCTCATCATATCTATGGTAAAATTCTTTCTCATTATTTGAGAACTGTTATTTGTTTCATAGTTTTTTCTTGGATAGAGGATTATTTTCTGAGTTCCATTTGATTAAGTTGTGGCGTGTAATGGTCGAGTGAGGTTATAACCATTACTATCACTAAAATCATATTTTAATGAAGATGAAATATACTATGTGGGAGTCAAGGTTTCATGTGTAACCAACCCTAGTCCTTTTTGCATCACTTAGTGTGAGTTCATTCTCAAAGTAACCTCAACATGGGTAGGACCTTCCTGTCATGATGAATTTTTATAGCATCAAGGAAATTCAGGGTAGCCAATCAATGGGATGATAAGGAAATAATTATTTTGTATTTATCTTCTCGCTATAAAGAGGTATTTCTTAGATGAAATCATGAGAAGATAACTCATGAATGATCTTTTTATTTATATAGTTAGGACATTTATATAATGCATCCAAGGGAGAATATCTAGAAATAGTGGTCAAAATATTAAAAGGAAAAATTATATGGTTTATCCCACTCACACTTTGGGATTATGTGTCAAAATATTCCTAAGAAACTATAGATACATGTTTTAAATTCACAATCACATAAACACTAATCAAGGTTTGAATATGGGAATGATCTTATGTTATCATATATCTTTGGATACATCTTTTTTTAGACTCTAATCTTCGGTTGGATTGGTTAACTTCTTATATATGTGCCTTTTTAGGTGATTACCACGTCGTTTCTAGAGATGGATAGTGAGATCCTCAACACTGGATAGAAATATGGTATTTTAATTTTGTTTTTACTAAAATATTCCATTAGGGTCATTCAGATCGTACGTGAATATGATTCTACATTTTGGTGTCCACTGAGACATGTCATTAGTCTTCCTTGGACTGAAGCGAAGAAGGCATATGTGCTTGGTTTTAATTTTTATTAAGAATGTACCAGAAAAAACCATTGGATTGACATGGTAATATGAGCCCACTCTTGTAACATCATCAAAATATAATAACGGCCCTCATTAAGGGGATAAGGGATATGATCCCTCTTTGGAGTAGCTATCAAGATACGCCAACAAGTTTATTCAATATTCATTTGATCATGGATATGATCCATCTCTTTGGTTAACATAGGTAAATTTTTACTATCACATTATTCTGCTATAATCAAGGTGTGATGATAACTCTATAATATATGGGAAAGGATATAGGTTTATCTATCCATTAACACCAAGAAGTGTTAACATGATTCTATTGTGGGAACATTAATATATTCATGTTATTCAATGTGAGTGGGAATATATTCCCAATCCTATACTCTATTTTCTATCATGATATGATAATAGACAATATATATAGGGGATTAGATATGGGAATTCCCCTTAGTTTCCATAGGAATATTTTGACATACTCTAAATTCCAACAGAGCGCACTAGTAGTCTTGGATTTAATGACTATGGATATGATATTTATCTTTCACCAATATTTGATAAAATATCACATCAATAGGAACATGAATATTGTCTAATTTTGGGTGTCCTTGTGTGTACATTACTTAGAGAGGCCTCCTTTTGGGGTTCCAGGGCCTATGTGATCAATATTTGAATCTATAGGGTGGACTATTACATGATTTACTAAGGTATTAGCATTGAAAAAAAAATTTAAATATATGGTGGTGGGATCCCTCCTAGGAAACTCCTATGAAATTTGTAAGTCACATATTACCACTAGATCCACCTATTTAATATATGGGAGGTATTAGTCAAAATTATCATAGAAGAAGATACCAAATTTATTGGAGGTGGATATAATCTCTACTAGATTTGGAATAGGTTTCCTCTAGAAGGATGGATTATATAGATTCAATTCTTAGATGTTATCACACATAACCTCTAGGGTCATAATATTATCTTCTCGATTGTACTCCCTCAGCAATATTTTCATCTCCTAGATCAGGAGGTGCTGGGTGGGTGATGTCATCCTCAGAGCCATTGTGGGTGTGTATTTTACAATAGTTGAAGCATAAGATCATTGTATTGATAATGTAATCATCCATTTATATCATAGGAATATTTTAAATTACGGTACCTATTAAACATGAAAATCACAAAAAATAACATTGAATACAAGAACACCCATCAACGAAACATCACAAGTAAGCACATGTTCGTCCAATCATTTTCACAGTTAAAAGAACCACTTCAGGTTTTTACCGTGAAGCACATGATACAAAATGACCCAATTATCTTTCAAAATTAGTTATTTTTTAATTGAAGTATTCATGTTGGATTCACTATTTTTTTTCTAATGAAAACATCCGACGTGACTCCACCATAAAATTTTAAGTTGAATCGATCTTATTTTCCAAAGGTCGGTGGTCACCGGAACATCACCAATGAATCCTTGGAATACCCATTTATAAAGAGGATAGGTGTTAATTTTCATCCCCACATATTTATGAGAATTTATTTATTTATATAAAATTATATTATACATTTTTGTTATATTTCATGAATCATTCTAAAATCCTAAGAGGGGATAATTTAGTCATATGCTAGTAACAGATCAAAATAATGTATATTTAGGATAAAACCTATTATGTATCATAATTATTACATAAATGTGAATATTTTTAAATATAATAGGTTATTCATAAATGGTACCATCAATATTTAAATGATGTTCTCTACATTATTATTATTATTTAGTGATGCTTGGTTTTAGGGTACTATGGTTCAAATCCACATAGAAGGGAACTATGGAGTTTGGATTCATCCTTGAAGGAGGTTAGTGTTTGTTAGGATATGATTAGGCCCATAATTAAAGGATTCCAACATATCCATATAAATGTAATCAGAACCTAGGTAGTTCAATTCTAATTAATGTGTCATGTTTTACCTTTTACGTTCAAGTGACATGGAATAATTCCAAGCATTTTATACTCATACAGAGTATAATTCTAGGAGAAAGTTATATATCAATGGTTGGGTTGGGACTTAAATATGAATTTTAATTGCTATCTGATTTTATAGTAATTATATCCAAATGAATATTTGTTTGATTTTGTTCATGGTAATCTGGACCATCAAATAGTATATGGCCACTCCTAGAATATGGTCTGATAAGGATGGTTCCCAAAGAATATATCCCCACTAAAAGGATTTCAATGTTTACAGGAAATATAGAATGGGGAGTAAGGGAATAAGTATATTCATATGGAGTGTGGATCCATTAGGATGTTTATATTTGGTTTGATGATGTTTTTTTGAACCATAGATAGAAATCAAACATACCCAAGTTAACAGGAATCAAATACCACATATTTATAGATATATAGTCTATAGTCATATGATGAGATGGTATTGTGTTGTCTAATGTTAGGTTATAAGAATTTATATGTCATAAACACTAAAAACATTAGGTTTGAGTGGGGGTTAAACTATTTGGTCACCGTGATATGTTTTACCTAGTAAGTGACTTAGGTAAAGTCACTGAAAGAGTTAGTTTTGACACTTATGAGGAGTCCCACTACGTCACTCAAGAATGAGGAGAGAATATGTAGGGATTGTGCATAAATGGGTGTTTCTCTCGAATATGGGTTCTCGTATCCTTGATGTCTTTTGGTGATTAAATGATCTATGTGAACCATCTTGGATCTTATACGTGAAAAGGAATCCCATGATAACATGATCATGTTGATCTAGGATAGACCATTCTAGTGTCCTCCAGGTAGGGACACTTTTATTAATTGAATCCACAATTATGATTCATGTAAGGGTTCTATATACAGGGTATGATAGTTAAAAACCCACCGTTTATCCATGGAACATATGATTAAAGGGGTGAATACTAGTGCGGATACCCTGATTGTGTGTCTCATGTGGTTTTAAAGGTGCTCTGTAATGGGAGTTTTCAAGGCTTTGACATCAATAGATAGAAATTCAAAAATGTCTATTGAAATGGTTTAACCAATGAAACAATCCTAGTGGATGGTATGAAATAAGATTGTTTTAACCTCCTCATATTTTAGGATGATTTTAGTATCATTCATATTATTATCATCTATACCAAAGATAAGAATTGGTGAGAGGAGGGGAATTAGATTCCCTAGAAGAGGATAGTCTATGTGGTAGGAATGATAAGGTAACCAGTCCCTGTGGTAGGCATTTGAAGGGAAATTGTCCACATGGTAGAAACACGAATGAATGATCCATGGGGGACCATTAATGTTTTAGATATAGAAGATTCACCTTTTGGGTGAATAACCATTATGGTTTTTTTAGATTTGATAGATTACCCTCAAATGTTTCTATAGAGAAACATCATTACTGATAGAATTTTCTATACAATATTGACATAGAAATCCCAAAAAAATTAAGTGGATATTTTTCATGTTAAATTTATAATTGATTTTAATTATATCAAAAGAATTAACACCTCGTCTTTGGATCTTTCTTATATAAAGATATTGATTCTATGAATCCATTTTAGGTAACCATTGTGGCGTTGGGAGGGTCCAATGTAGATCCCCTCTCAAAGTGATGTACACATGGTCATTTGAACTCTAAACAAATATAATGGAATTCCAAGTGATAGCTTGGTGGATCAATCATGTTGTGCTATTAGACTTGATTACTTTAGGTTCATCTAGGATATATGGATTCTCTCTTGTTCTTCACATTCTTGAGAGGACAAGAGAATGATTAATCTTGAGAGAAAATAATTTTTCACAATGATTATCAATTCATGATTATCAATGTATAATATACATAGAAATATATTTATTGAGTTATGGTTTATGATAAAATATTATTTAATTGTACAAAAAAACTGTAAATAATATAATATACCTTATAAAAAACCATGCCATATGATAATAATATTGTTATTTTATAGCATGTGCTATCTTGAACAATGAAAGATATTATTTAATACGATGGAAAATTAATAATCATCAATGGAAGTGATCATGGTTTACTCATCCACCCCGAAATTTATCAAATATCTTAATTAATATTTAATAAATATTTACTCATAAAGGAATATTCTATTCACATTCTAGTGAATAGATATTTTATAAATATTTAATAAAAAAATATTCTATTCATAGTTTTATGAAAAAAGATTTATTAATTACTCACGTAATTAAATAAATTATTTATTAATGAGTAAGTAATTATTTATTACCATGTGAATATTTTTTATTGATAAATTATAAATTAAATCATTCCATGTTCTCAAGGATAATACTTATTATAATAGTTAAATTAAAATTGAATTTTATAGATATCAATAAAAATAGTTTGTGTGTAACCCTCTAGGATCATTTCTCATTGAAATTAGGTAGAAATACACATGTTCTAGGATTATTGTCCAGAAACATGTTAAGGAACCAAAGAGAAAGAAGTTTATGTCTGACCACATTGTCATGAAAAGTCAAATTGATTATGTTTTTAAAGTTTATTTATAGTCTAGGGTAGACTCTAGTTCATCTCTCAAGGAGTGTTGGTAGGTTTAGAGTGTGTATTTTTAATAAAAATGACTAAGATAGGGGTGGTTTTGAAAAGAGTTTAAAACAATGACTTAGTTGAAATAGCTTAAAAGTTGAGTGACCTAGTGGATTTTAAAAAATATGAGATAAAAGGGTCGATGTGATTTCAATACACACATATCATGTTCATTGTTCATAGAGATTCATCTTAGGTTTAGAATAATTCTTTGGTTGGAGTTAATTGGAATCCCGAATAATTCCTAAGCTTTTATTTCAATGCTTTAAATACCAAACCTTGATGTAACAATTGTATTGTCAAGGTTCAGTACTTATGCATGGAATACATGCTTCCAAAGAAGATTGAAATCTCAATAAGGGGGGTATGAAAATGATTCTTGTGATGTCCAATCGGAACAATACAAGTCACGCACTCAAAACTTCACACCGATCGGTTAGAAATTAAGAGCATAACACTCACATGCATCAAGTCAAGAATTCAAATATGAAATAAAATAATATACATGGAATTAAATGTTTAAATCCCCAAATTACTCCAAACCAGTAGCTAGTGTATGCATCAGAACTCCCTTGACATGTGTGTATCTCCCTCACAACAAACACCCACCGTTTAGCTTGACATCGGGTGGAGGAGGAAGCTCAGGTTGAAATCCTTCTTCATTGTGGGTCCCCTATGAGGATAGGGGCCTCCATAACCTACAAGGTGATTAGGAGACTCCTCTAGGACTCCAAATTGGCAGTACTTCACTCCTTGGACGAACTTACAAATGAGGTTCCCTTGGTTCCCTTTTATAGGAATATTGGAAGGTGGTTTTAGGCACACAGATTTCATCAATCCACTTGAACCACATGTTTCGGTCTTCATACATCCTTATATCACTTTGGAGAAAATAGAAACGTTGTATACCTACCTCTTGACTATCTCCACTGAATGTTTTTCACCATTTGGACAACTACATCTCAAGATATTAATAAAATACAGAACATCGCATTTGACTGGGTCCAAATTCGGTGGCTTGGACAGATCAGTTCGGATGGGCCCCATAGAAGCCGAATCAGGATTGGGTTCCTTAATATGAAATGTATCCTATTAAAATTTTTACAGGCCCAAAAAATTTAAGCCCATTTGGATTCAAGGATTTCGTGTAATATGCAAAACAATGGACAAATGTCCATGGATCCATGCAATTTTGGCCCATTTTTCTTCCACTTCATCAAGGTCCCTCCAAATCACCTCCACCTACATTGAAATAATAAAAACAAGAAACATTTACCATTATAATGTTGATTAACATTGATTAAATGATTCAAACATAAAGTGAAGTTTATTATTATATTTGGAATATTTATTACAAAACTAGTTTAAAACAGCGGTGTAAGGGTGGAATAAAACAGTGAATCGTGTTACGATCACACCCCCACACCTAAACATTTGAACTCCTGGGAAAAATCACATATCCAAATAAAATTATTCATATATATATATTTTTAAAACATAATGAAGATTTAATATTTGATGAAATTTTATTTAAAGTAATGTGATCAATGCACGAAACACAGCAAGAAGTTCTTCCCAGTGAAAATGGAAAAAGATGTCTCATAAATCATATAACAATAAAATTCAAAGAGATTTATGACACCAACATGAGAAAGGAATTCAAAGTTCAACCATTACACTAAATCTCCATGTGTGTGTTTGAGAACCATTCCATGTTATTCTTTCCACTTTTTATCAAATAAATATAGGTTATTTTAACATTATTCATCTTTAAATGATTTTTCACCAAACCTGTCCTACATCCTTTGCAATAATATTTCAAGACCCACTCATTTAAGCATTCACAGAATTCAAACCATAATCTCCCGACCTATATATCCCCATATGTTTCACTTTTCATCACTCCCCTCATTTATTATATATATATATTTTGAAGTTGTATTTGGAACAAATCTCAAACTCATCTCTCAACCCCTTATTGATATCCTCACGACGCTAATTGCAATAGTTATGAGAAAATAAAAGGTTGAGGAGGAGTGGTTTTTGACCTACCCAAGGCACAACCAATTTTGTTTTTGAGGGAATACAACAGTCGGTCATTAGGTACACACGCATAGGTCAATCTGGTATAGTAATGAAACAGATCGGATAAGGAACGGACGTATGGAAATATCATTTCAAGATGAAAAATATTAACCCAAAATATATTTACCTTATATTAAGTAAGAAATGTTCACACTTTGTGGTTTGGTGAAAAAATTTGTGGAGATATTAGTGACACAGTTTTCCCAAAAACTACTCACACAAGGAGCATAAATCATCTCAAATGATTCACATAGATACGACCATTTATATCATTGACAGAAAAACAATTCAGTAAAAGAAAATCACTCCCGGATGTTAAATTCCTACCAAAATTATTTTTAGCCTTCATTATGGTATTTTTACTTTCCCCCCATTATAGTCACCAAATCATGGAACTTCGATATTGTTGATGGGGAAAATGAAAATACCATAAAGAAGGCCAAAAAGAGAAAAAAAAAGGAGAAAATGAAGAAAATTCCTAACTAACCCAGGAATGTATCCACCCCCCCCCCCCCACACCTAGAGTATGCAGTTTCCCCACTGTAGTAAAAGATAATGTGGGAAGGAAGGATAAAACCGGGTGGATGTCATTCATAGTTTTCTTCTTGAACTTGGAGTTCCTCCATCGGGGACTCCAGAACGACTTCATGAAAGTGCTTCAGCCGCTACCCATTGACAGTGAAGGTTTGCTTGATTTATTAATTTTGAACATGAACAACACCAAATGGAGAGACATTAGTAACAATGTACGGTCCAAACCAGTGGGAATGAATCTTACCAGGATGCAATTTCAGCCTTGCATTGTATAGGAGGACCTTCTGCCCAATTTGGAACTCTCGATAAAGGATAAGGCACTCGTGGGCAGCCTTGGTTCGCTCCACATAAATCCTGGAGTTCTCATAAGAATATCTACGCATTTCTTCCAGCTCCTGTATCTATAACTTACTTTGAGAACCTGCACCAGAAAGGTTAGAATTGAATTTTTTAATGGCCCAGTCGGCCCGGTGCTCAATCTCAATAGGGAGGTGACAACTCTTTCCAAAAACAAGCCTATAAGGGGACATTCCAATGGGAGATTTAAAATCAGTATGGTAAGCCCATAATGAATCATCGAGTCTAAGACTCAAATCTTTCCTGTTGGGTTGGACCGTTTTTTCAAGAATTTTTTTTACCTCTCTATTTGACACCTTGGCTTGATCATTAGTCCGTGGGTGATACGCAATAGATACTCTATGTCAGACCCCATACCGACACAAAAGTGATTGCATTGTTTGGTTGCAGAAATGAGAACCCTGGTCACTGATGATGAACCTAGGTAATCGAAACCTACAAAATATCTATGTTCTAAAAAATTATACAACTATTTTGGAATCATCTATCCTTGTGGAACGTGCCTCTACCCATTTTGATACATAATCAACGGCCAAAATAATGTACAAGTTGCCAAAAGAATTTGGAAATGGCCCCATAAAGTCAATGCCCCAAACATCAAAAATGTCATGAAAGAGAAAGGGATGTTGTGGAATTTCATTCCTTTTAGAGACATTCCCCATTCTCTGACAATGAGGACAAGATTTACAAAATTCATGGGCATCCCGAAAAAGTGTTGGCCAAAAGAGACCATAATGAAGAAATTTACAAGCAGTCCATTGGGGACCAAACTGGCGCCCACAAACAAGAGTGTGGCAGAATCTAAGGACAGACTGAAACTCGCTATCGAGAACACGACGCCTAAGGACAAGATCGCTACATGTGCGCCAAAGGTAGGGGTCATCCCAAATGTACCAATGAGACTCATGTTTTAGACGACTGGCTTGGTTTTTGTTGAAATCAGCAGGAATGCAGGATGCTACCAAATAAATTACAATATTATCAAACAGGGAATAGAAGCTTGCACTTTGTTCAATTTCTCATCAGGAAACATGTCATTAATGGGAATACAGGGGGATGAGACAATGTCTGAGGATGGGGGGATCTAACTGATATGGTCTGCCACCACATTCTCTGATCCTTTTTTATCTCTAATTTCTAGATTGAATTCTTGAAGGAGGAGCATCCAACGAATGAGATGTGGTTTGGCTTCCAGTTTCTTTAGGAGATACCGAAGGGCTGCATGGTCTGAGAACACAATGACTTTGGACCCTAAAAGGTATGACCTGAATTTATCCAAGTCAAACACAATGGAATGAAATTCTTTTTTAGTGATGGTGTGGTTTTCTTGGCCAGGGTCCAAAGTACGTGAGGCATAGGCTATGACATGTGGACCTCAGTCGACCCTTTTGTGACAAGACTACCCCAACTGCATAGTTAGAGGTATCACACATGATTTCAAATCGTAATTCCCACCGAGGTGGTTGGATTATCAGGGGTGATGTGAGACTCCATTTTAATTTATTAAAATCATCTTCACATTCTTTATCAAAAAAATCTTTTTCTTTTTGGAGTAAGTGGGAGAGGGGAAGTGAAATCTTACTAAAATCACAAATGAAACGACGATAAAATCCAGTATGACCTAGTAAAGACCGCACATCACGTACATTTTTAGGGAATGGTAGGGAATAAATGGCATCCACTTTAAATTTATCTACATGGATATCATCCCCAGAAATGAAATGTCCCAAAACTATACCTTTTCGCACCATGAAATGGAATTTCTCATAATTTAATACATGATTATTTTCAATACAGCGACGTAGGACGGAACCAAGACTACTTAAACATTCATCAAAAGAGGATCCATAAATAGTAAAATCATCAATGAAAACTTCCATGCAATTCTCCAGGTAATCAAAAAAAATACTAACCATACATCATTGGAAAGTACCTGGAGAAATGCACAGGCCAAATGGCATCCTTCTATGGGAAAATGTGCCAAAGGGGCAAGTGAAGGTTGTCTTTTCCTGATCCTCGGGGGCAATATGGATCTAAAAGTATCCAGAATACCCATCAAGAAAATAGTAATGGGACTTCCCCGCTAGACTCTCTAGAATTTGGTCAATGAATGGCAATGGTAAATGGTCCTTCCTAGTGTGTTTGTTTAGTCGGTGATAATCTATATAGACACACCAACTATTCTGCACTCAAGTTTGACCAATTCATTGTTTTCATTTTTAATTACCGTTAGGCCAGTTGTTTTGGGAACTACTTTAACGGGACTGACCCATTGGCTATCGAAGATGGGGTAAATTATTCCAGCAGCCAATAATTTTGTTACTTCCTTTGTAACTACTTCTAAGAGGTTTGGGTTCAGTCGACGTTGTGCCTGCCTCACTGGATTAGCCTCATTGGTTAATAAAATATGATGTGTACAAATTGATGGCCTAATACCAGGAATGTCTACAAGTGTCCATCCCAATTCTTGTTTATACTCCCTCAAAAGTTCAAGCAGTCTCAATTCATGATTAGGAGGGAGTGATCTAGCAATGATGACGGGCAACTTATTTCCATTCTCGAGATATGAATATTTTAAATCTTGAGGCAGTTGCTTTAGTTCCAATTCAGGTGGATTTTGGATTGATGGTAGTGTGTGTGAAAGTGAGAGGTCGCTAATCTCATCTAACTGCTCAATGGTATCATCCTTAGATGAGGAATTAGCTTTTACAAGCGTAGCAGTATCATCGATGGTCATGTGATCCTCCGTGCTCAAGAAATTATCAATTAATAAACATGCATGACACTTTTCTAGACCACTACAACAATCAACACGTGATTCATTTCCAAGAATTTCAATCAAAGAGAAAAATTCAGAAAGGGGATCAGGGGAAAGAAATAAAGTAATTTTAGGGGAAGGGAGTACATCAATTGAATTTACCTAGAGAGAGGAATGTTATTCTGAGGGGTGCTTCATGGAATCAAGGATGTTGAAATGGATTGTGTCACCACCAAATTCCATAGATAATGTACCATTATGGACATTAATTATGGATTTGGCGGTTTTCAAGAAAGGTCTCCCCAATATAATTGAGGCATGTCCATTCATCCTATCATCTTCCATTTTTTGCACATAAAAATCAGTAGGAAATATTAAATTTTGAACCCTCACAAGAACATCCTCTAACACACCAGAAGGGTGTTCTGTACTCCGATTTTCGAGCTGAACAACTATTCTTATGGGCTTTAGTTCACCGACCTACAAAGAAGAGTATATGGAGTGAGGAATCACATTAATAGAAGCATGAAAATCAGGCATAGCATTGGAGAAAGAATACTCCCCTATGGTGCACAGAATCGAGAATGTTCCAGGATCGTTGTACTTGGTGGGAAGTGATGGTTGTATCAATGCTGAGACGTTCCTCCCCAAGCCAACCTTCTCATAACCTCTAATTCGCCTTCAGTGGGTACACATATCCTTCATAAACTTGGCATATCTCGGAATTTGCTTGACGACATCAATCAATGGAATGTTAAACTGCAATTTTTTGAAAGTCTCCAAGATTTCATTATCAAGTTCAGTTTACTTTTGTTTCTTTGGTTGGGTTGATCTTTTGGGAAATGGAAGAGGAATGCTTGGGCTTGGTAACTCATCAATATACACACTCTTTCCTTTGGTAGGACTTCTCTCAAGACAAGGTTTCATCTCATTTTACCCTTTTTCAGTGGTTGGGATGGTGGTTCCCATAGGAGAGTATGGCTCTCATGGAGGGTTCATTTGGCTTTTAAGTTGAGTTACACTCCTATGGGTGATGTAACTAACATTTCCCTTATCCTGAGGGTTGAAAAGTGGTTGAGATGGTAGTTTACCAGACCCATGGATTTGGATTTCACCCACTGAGTTAGCTAGTTTTCCTAATTGGGTTTTGAGGTCTTGTATGGCTGCTTGGGTGGTTTGTTCGAACTTGAGATTATTAGAAGCCATTTGTTTCATCATATCTTCTAGGCTAGAATCAGGTTTTGGAGGGGGTTGTTAGAAAGGCCTTTGGGGTGGTTGAAAATTTCTGGGTAGTGGTGGTTGATGACTACTTTTCCTTGGTTGGTTCCATGGTTGATGAGGCTGGTTTGAATACCCCCTTTCCTATAGGCTTGGTTGTCTTTCCACCCATGGTTGGATGGATAGTAAGGTTCTTGCCTAATGGGTTGTTTATAGGGGCTTCCTTGGAATATTGCCTCACAACTCTTCGAAGTTTCTCTCAATTGGGGGCATTGGTCAGAATAGTGGGTGTCAGAAGAGCATATACCACAATGTATGGGAGGAGGAGAATGCAATTTCCCTTGGGAAAGATCAAGTTGTTGTAGAAGGGTACTCACCTCTTCAAACTTTATGTCCACCTTCCTCTCGAATTCAGTACTTTTCACCTCATGGACACCTTGAATGGGTACACTGGACCTTGAACTGAATTGCTGAGTGTTTTGTGCCATGATCTCAATTAGGGTCCTTGCAGTGATTGGGGTTTTATCCACTAGCGCACCACCTGCAGCAGCATCAATCATGTTACGATATATTGGAATTAAACCTTCATAAAAATATTGTATTAAAGGTTGATTGCTTATTTGGTGGTGTGGACAACTTGAACATAATATTTTAAAGCATTCCCAACATTCATGAAGGGTTTCTCCTTGAGATTGTCTTATCCCACATATTTCTTTACTTATTGTTGCAGTTTGAGAGGCTGGGATGTATTTTTCAAGAAAAAACCGTTTCATGACCGCCCAACCTCTAATAGGTGAATTAACATAATACAACCAATATTTAGACCTGTCTTCTAATGAAAATGAAAATACCATAAGTTTTAATTGATCTTCATCCACATTAGCAGGTTTTAATTTTGAACATATAGTATGAAATTCTTTTAAATGATTATGTGGATCTTCTACAGGTAGCCCATGAAATCTTGGTAATAAATGAATTAAACCAGATTTTAGTTCAAAATTGGGTGCCTTGCCTTGTAATTGAATATAAGTGGGTCGGATATCAACATCAGGTGAGGTGAGTTATTTTAGTGTTCTATTATTTTCATCCATGTTATACAAGTTATGTTCAGTTTTAACTTTGGTTTCAGAAGAAGAAGAAGAATCAAGAAGAATTTTAAGATGTGATGTCTCCTCCTTCAAAGTGTGTTCTTTTGTGTCTCGGTTTCGTTGATGTAGGATCCTCTTTGGTTCAGGTTCGAAAGTTTGCAGGTCTCCCAGAGTAGAACGCGTCATACACAGAACCTACACAATAAATAAATTAGAACACAAAAATAAATGCAAAGGTAGAAGATAAAACAAACAAATATTCACAAAAATTACAAAAACATTATCAAAAACATGCACAAAAAACCAAAGCGCTCCCCGGCAACGACACCAAAATTTGACCACGTTGTCATGACACATCAAATTGATTATGTTTTTAAGGTTGATTTATAGTCTAGGGTAGACTCTAGGTCATCTCTCAAGGAGCGTTGGTAGGTTTAGAGTGTGTATTTTTAATAAAAATGACTAAGATTGGGGGTGGTTTTGAAAAGAGTTTAAAACAATGACTTAGTTGAAATAGCTTAAAAGTTGAGTGACCTAGTGGATTTTGAAAAATATGAGATAAAAGGGTCTATGAGATTTCACTACACACATATCATGTTCATTGTTCATAGAGATTCATCTTAGGTTTAGAGTAATTCTTTGGTTGGAGTTAATTGTAATCCTGATTAATTTGTAAGCTTTTATTTCAATGCTTTACGGACCAAACCTTGACGTAACAATCGTATTATAAAGGTCCATTACTTATGCATGGAATAAGATCTTCCAATGCATATTGAAATCTCAATAAGGTGGGTATGAAAAGGATTCTTGTGATTTCCAATCAGAACAACACAAGTCACGCACTCAAAACCTCACACCGATCGGTTAGAAATTAAGAGCATAACACTCACATGCATCAAATCAAGCATTAAAATCTGAAATAAAATAAGATAAATGGAATGAAATGTTTAAACACCCAAATTACATCAGAACTCCCTTGACATGTGTGTAGCTCCCTCACAACAAACACCCACCGTTTAGCTCGACATCAGGTGGAGGAGGAAGCTCGGGTTGAACTCCTTCTTCATTGTTGATCCCCTACGAGGATAGGGGCCTCTAGAACCTCCAAGGTTATTAGGATACTCCCCTAGGACTCCAAATTGGAATAACTTCACTCCTTTTCCAAACTTGTAAATGAGGTTACCTTGGTTCCCTTTTATGTGAAAAATGGAAGATGGTTTTAGGCACCCATATTTCATCAATTCACTTGTACCACACGTTTCGTTCTTCATACAGCCTTATCTCGCTTTGGAGAAAATATAAAAGTTGTAGTCCTACCTCTTTACTGTCTCCACCGAATGTCTGGCACTATTTGGAAAAATACTTCTCAAGATATTGATGAAATACAGAATACCGCATTTGACTTGGTCCAAATTTAGTGTCTTGGACAGATCAGTTCGGATGGGCCACATAGAAGACGAATCAGGATTGGGTTCCTTAATATGAAATGTAGACTATTAAATTTTGGACAGGCCCACAAAATGGAAGCCCATTTAGACGCACGGATATTGTGTACTATGCAAATCAGTGAACAGATGTCCATGGATCAATGCAATTTTGGCCCATTTTTCTTCAACTTCATCAAGGGCCCTCCAAATCACCTCCACCTACATTGAAATAATAAAAACAAGTAACATTTCCCATTATAATGTTGATTAACATTAATTAAAATATTCAAACATAAAGTGAAATTTATTATTATATTTGGAATATTCATTACAAAAGTAGTTTAAAACAGCGGTGTAAGGGTGGAATAAAACAGTAAATCGTGGTACGATCAATGTCATAACATAAAAAACCACACATGAATACTTACTATGTAATTTAATCACTTTGTCAAAATATCTCATAAAATTGTTTCAAATTATTGTCATAAACTTATATGCTTGATACGTATTTCTTTGACTACCTAAAATAAACATGCCATTACACTGTGGACATAAAATTCAATGTGATTGTTTCATTTTATTAAAAGGGATAAGAAATCAATTTACATTAATTTGGAAGGAATTAATTTATCCTCAACTTATTAATTAATAACATTACATTCATGATGCATCTATTGTACCCACCTTCATGTGAATATATGTAACCATGGTTTTGTTCAGTAAATCAAAGTATGCGAATCATGAAAAGCATTAATAATAATCATAAAGTCTATGTAAAATTGAACATGCTCCCAGACAAGAATATCCAATGAAATATAATCCTGTGGAATTTTTATAGGATGGTATATTCCCATAATATTCAATATTAGAGAATACTATGTGAAAATTTAATTAGAAGAAGTCTCATCTACTCGCACCCAACAGTCATCATTCTATGTATCCCATCATAGTATGTATTTTCTATAATATTAATATATTTAATAATATCATCCTGGAATTTAAAGGTAAGGATCATAGTGTAAAAAATACTATTGTACATTATTACATTAAATTCATAAATAACAATGGAAAATATATAATAATTTGTTTTATTAATATTTAAATATTTAAATATACATGTAATCCAAAGTATAAATAGTTGGCTCTAGAACACCAACTCTAATAGACACCCACTTGGTGGAGAGAAAAATTACTATGAGTTTCAATCTTCTTGAACTCGCATGATAATCATGTTTCTCAAGAGTTAAGGGTTTAGTCACGAGGAATTCCATGTTGTCTTCCAGGGAAATTTTTCTCACTACAACTCCACCTTTTTAAGAAAAATACTTCATGAGATGATACTTTCAAAGTATATGCCTCATCTGCTATTGTAACCTTGGATCCTTTGTAAGGGTATCTACAATTTTATGATACTAATAAATAATGATAGGGTCTTTAATTTTAGGTACAATATTATAATCATTGACAAAGTTGTGTATCCAAATTTCTGGTTTAGATTCCTCAAAATGAAAGAATATAAATGGAATCTACTATAGGGTCTAAAACCAAAACATTCCTTGCGATCTTCAATATAAAAACATTTCCTTTGAGAGTGAATATGTATCTTTTCAATGATTTCATATCATCTTGATCTATTTGGAAACTAGAATCTACATATCCTTTGATTACTAGTTTCGTATCTCCTCGATACACTATGATCATATCTGTAGTTTTTCTTAGATTCATAAGGACAATCTTGACTACCATCCAATGGTTTTAACCTGGAACGTCTTGATATCTTCCAACATCACTTCAGACAATGAAAAAAATATCCATGTACATAACATAACTTACATGGATGAACCAATCCCTGATGCATGAATAGTCATTTCCATCCTTTATCATTCCTAATATGTATGAGATAAAAAATTCTTGGAATGATGAATGACATGAGACATTTGAAACAATCCCCTCTTATATTATCCCTCGATGACTCTATTTAGTGTATTTATAAAATAAGTGCTATGAAATAGACCAAAGAGTCTCTTGGATTCATTATTGTGGAGATTGATCACAAGGATATACACTTCATCGCCTAACCCCTTCTGGGGAAAACATGTTTTTAACTAGTATTTATGGGATTGTAAGAATGGTATTTCATTTCAAAAAAATAGATTTTCATTGACATACACATTTTAGAAAACAACTACACTACCTATATTCTATTTATAGAAACAAGGGTCACATTAGTTTTTTATGAAACCAAATAATAATTTGGATTCATCAAACTGAATTTTCTATCACCTGGTGTATTTATTTAATCAATAAATGGATTTGTGGAATTTCAAATAATATTTTCATCCTTTGGAGTCAGAAGAGCTTCGGGTTTTGTCCTATAGACATATACAATAATTTTTTCATTAGTAATGGAATTTTTGAAATCCATTTTAGAAATATCATATTCAAGGAAGGTCACAATGTAAAGTAGAATTTTCATGGATTTTTTCATAAGAATAAGTGAAAATGATTTATCGTAGTCTATACCTTAACAGTAGTTAAAGCCTTTCTAGTTTTCCCCTATAATTACGAACTTATATGTCCATGTCAAGATTCTTCTTTAATATCTATTTACAACCAATATTCCTTTCTTAAACTAGTGGATCTATAAAAATCTAGAGTTAGTATTGTTATATGGAATTCTTTTTAGAATTCATAGATTCTCACCTCCAAGAAATATATGTGCTACCAATTGATTCATTTTTAGTTACATGATTATTACTATCATCTAATAATGAGTCACCATCCTTGGTGACTACAAAACCATATATTTTAGGTTCTATTATCTCTATTTTACTTCTACACAATACTTGTATCTCCCAATATTATTCTTTCATAAAGGATTTGAGGAATTTATTAATTTTATAACTCTTTTTTACATGGATATCAGAATTCACCAATATCTATCTTGTTAACATTATCCCTTTTTGGGATGTACTCCCCATCATGAAGTAAGAAGTTTAATTCCACTATTACCTTTTTATAGGTCATATATATAATATCCCCATTTCCACTGGGTATCCTATAATGGTACACATTGTGCCTTTAGGTGTAATGTTTTTAAATGAAGAGGCCTTAAAAATGATTAAATTCCATATGAATATTTATAAGATAACATGAGTTTCTTTACACTCTAAAACTAGTATAGAATACCATATTATTCATTATTTGTCCCTCGATTTAGTATTTATACATCTGTCTTCAATTCATATCCCTAAAATGAAAATGGAGGATGCATAAGAATTATCATTGATGTCACATTTTTCTACAAGGTGTCCTTACTAATTTCAATTATAGTATTCCATTGTGGTGTATAAGGAGGTTTGAGATTGTATATAATCCCCAGATCCCCTAAATAATCAATGATTTATTCATTAAAAAATTCTATACTATAGTATGAGTGATGTTTCTCAATATTCTTACAATGTTGGTTCTTGACTTCATTCTTATAGTCATTAAATATATTAAATGAATATTATTGACTCTTAATTAAGAACAAATACTCATATATACATAAATCATTAGTAAATGTTATAAATTATGAGTACCTAACCCTTTACTTAGCTAGAAATGGTCCACATATTTCTCTATGTACTAATTAGATAATCTCTATGGACCATTAAAATTTTCTATTAAATATGGATTTGGTAAATTTTCTTTGGAAACATGTATGACACACACTAAGTGGTTTTAGTTTAAAGGACTAAAAATATCCATCTTAGTGTAATTTTTTCAAATTATTTTCCTTTATATTACCAATCTTGTGATTCCATAGTTGGGTGTGGTATGATTCATGTAAGTTAGTTTCTTTATTTATTTTCACTACTTGTATTGAATAATACAATAGCTAAAGAACATTATTTAAATATTCCATATTGTGACATAAGTTTTTTGTTATAAAAGAAAGAAAATTTTCTATCAAAATTTTAAATAAGGACATTTGTATCATGTTTGTATATAGAAGTAATAATTTTTGTAACTAATCATGGGATCATTCAATTACATTAATATATTTTGGTAGGAAGGTCTTTTACAACTGCAGGCTTGCAACACCTTGATATGTTGAGTTTACTCCCTAATCCATAAATCATGACTTGTATTTCTTCAAAAAATTAACTAATGATATATCATGTCGATCATTCTCTTCATCTCTTGATTTAAATTGGTTACCTATACCCAAAAAATTCATAAAAACTACATGATAAAAATAATTGCCCCAACATGGGTAGCTCAAAACATAGTTTTGTGGTTTTTATTCCTAATTTTTTTTGTAATTACAATTTGAATTAATTTTATTTTGTGCTATTTAATTTTTTATGTGTAAATGTTTCATGTTTTTACAATTACATTACTTTTTAATATTAAATATATTTTACTTAAGTGATTAACCATGCTTTGATAGGACATATACACATAATTGATTGGTTTAAATTTCATCTTTGCGTATTAGTCCATTTAGTTATCTGATCACAGTCTTGCATCTATATAAAAAATAATTCATAGGATAGAAATAAATAAATGATATGATCATGATATTTTCTTTTGGTTAATTTAATGAGTGGATAATAATCAACC
The DNA here is from genome assembly GCA_963277665.1 of Viscum album. Taxonomy (NCBI): domain Eukaryota; kingdom Viridiplantae; phylum Streptophyta; class Magnoliopsida; order Santalales; family Viscaceae; genus Viscum; species Viscum album. Next base: position 778,719,367 of record OY728126.1, on the reverse strand, counting down.
TATAATCCTGGGGGGAACTCTTTGTTTCAGTATTATAATGAGTTTTTGAATTCCACGTGTCCACTGGTATATCACCCATGGTAATTTTTCATTGATTCTATATTAAGTTGCCTCCCTTTGAATTGTGAAACTCCTTTTTTTAAATATGTTTATAACTCTTATGCTGGTGAGGGGAAGAAAAGGGGAATTACATAAAAATCATGGACATAAAGACTCTAATTAATAAAAGATGGTGGGATGACTCACATGTCACAATATTTAACCTAATAATAAATCAATGAAAAATATTGAAATAAAATTAAATTAAATAAAACCAACAAAAACATAGGTCTGCCTAAAGATCATGATTCTCTATACACGTGAAACAATAACGAAAAAGTACATTATCTAGAATTCAGTTGAATTTTTTCTTTATTATTAAGGTAAACATGCTGGTATTAATTAATTAACATCATTTTTAGGACCATATATAGTCTCTTGATATACCAATAATAAATGAATTCCTGGAAAATAAAATTTAATAACTAATAATTAAATATGATTATAATAAATTAATTTAGAATTTATTAATTCATAAAAACCTTTATTACATATTCTAACACATCTCCTTCCAATATTGTAATTCGGTTTTAAAAATGCAATTAATTATTTTAATATAATTTAAAATTTTTACATTATTAGGATACTAGAAATAATTTACTTATGAGAAACATGATGTGTTCTTCATTTTATATGTATATGAGATAAACTCATGGGGCCTTAGTATGTATCCCGAATGAACTACATGGAAAGTACTTACCAGCTACACATCGTGTTTTCTGACTATAGTTTGTCCACACAATCTACTGAATAAATCATTTTTTCTTCTTAAATTGGGAATTAATGTGTTACATGTCATGTATTATGGTTACATACTATGTGTTTCATTAATTATCCATGTTGTCAGTCTAACTCAATTATAAATTGTATATTCGACCACATGGTCAGAGTGATTATTTTCACTAAACTCAGTAGACTACATGAGATATACACCAACTACATGTCATGTAATCCTAAAAACCATGTTCTGGGTTAGCTTGATCTAAACATGGTGTATAATAAAATCACAACATGTAATAGCTTCATGGAATGTCATGTATCCCATGAAAAATCAAAGTGTATTAAACTTAGGTACATGATGTGTACTCCAACTACTAGCCATGAAACCCAATAAACTGGATATAAAATTTTGAATATTCTTATCGAATCTCTGATTATTCTTTATATGTTCATGATATTTAATAAAATATAAATCTTGGATGAGAAAAATGAAAATTTTGAAATCATTTTTATAAAAATTCAGATTAAATAATGATTCATCTAGAGATAAAAGATCAAGCCACTACTGCACATAACCGATCAAAAATAAAATAAATTATTAAAAATTTAAATATAAACATGCTTTGATACCAAATTAAGGGTAAATAAGGAACATAAATTACCTTTGGGTAAATTATTATTAGGTTTTTTATCATATTTGATGGTTCATTCACAATCTGTGTATAGCCCAAACATCGTGAACAATGTAATTTTCCATCAAATATCCATTTTGAAATCTCAAAACCTGGAGAGGATATTTTAAAATATTAATTTATAATTATTTTAAATTATATTAGAAAAAAATACTACCTTATATTGGTATCATTATTTGATGAAGATGTTTATCATCTGAAACCCAATTCGGATTGCATTCATTTCATATAGAGGATCCAAAGTAGATCCCATCTAGTGGTGATTCACAAATAGTCATTTTATCTCCAAATAAGACAGATGAAATTATGGGTCCTAGCACGGTTTACCAATCATCTTGTGTTTTTTGTCGTGATCTCTTCATGTTTCTTAAGGATAGATGGATTATATATTATTCTTCTAATTCATTAAAAGATGAAAGAAAGATGAATCTAGAGAGAAATGCATAGTGAATAAAGATTATCAATTCCATATTAACCTAACACAATAGACATATAAATCTATTTTTAGAGTCAGGGTTTACGTAAAAATATTAATTTACTATATATATAACCTTAAATAATATAATAATATTTATTTAACCCAATTACCTATATTAATAAATTTATTTTTATTTTATTTTGTGTACTATATTGCATAATGATAAAAATTATTTTACCTGCCTGAAAATTAATATTTATCACTGGCCATGATCTTAGTCCACTTATCTTCCTCAATAATTATCAACTACCAGAACAAATCATCATTAAATATTTATTTATAGACAAATATTATATTCACAATAGAGATAATAAATATTTTTTAAATAAGAAATCAATAAAATAAATAATCTATTCATTGTATGGTGAATATATTTTCATTAATTATTCATGTAATTAAATAAATTGTTTATTAATGAATAAATTATAATTTATTACCTTATGAATATTGGTGATCAATAATAAAATATTAAATTACTCCTTTGTCTTGAGAATAATATTTATTAAAAGAATTGAATTCAAATAAATTTAATTGAGATCAATGGAAACACTTTGTCTATAACCCTCTAGGCTTCTTTCTCGTTAGCATGATATAGGCTTTCTTAAATTCCAAGATTACTGTGTAGGAATGGGCTAAGGAACCCAATTGATAGAAGATAATGTTCTAATCCCAAAAACCAATCATGAATGATTAATTCTTAATATAATTACATTTTTACAACATCTCATCAATATGGATGCATGGTTATGTCACTAACCAATGAGGCTAATACGTTTTCCTTTGAATATATAAAATAAACTCATTGTCACACTAGGACCTTGGGATTTAATATGATGATTCCATTTCAATCAAAGGTAATAGATATAAACTTCAATTTATCTGGAAGGGATAATTCCTTCATCAATTTATTAATTAATAAAATGTCATTCATGATGCATCTAATGTACCTTACTTCCCTTGAAAATATGGGATCATAATTTTGGTTAGTACATCAGAGTATGTGATTCATGAAAATAATTAGTAATAATCTTATATTATAAGGAACATTAAACATTCACACATATGGGAATATAAAATTATATATAAACATGAAAAATCCTATAGGAGGCTCTGTTATCATAATATCTTATTTTGGAGTTTACTAAGTGAGAAATTCATTAGAAGAAGTCTCATATGGTTATGAGTACTTGCACTTGGTATTAAATATTCTATGTGTCCCACTATAGAATGATTTTCAATTATATAACTATATTTAAGAATATCATCATGGAATTTCATGTTTCCCATTATAGTGAGGAATTTTTATTACAATATCAATGTAAAAAATATGCTAGGACATTATTACATTAATTTCATATCTAGAACATTATTACATTATGGTTATGTAGAATAATTAACAAGATGTTACAAGATGTTTTATTAATATTAAAATATTTTAATATTTATGACATACATAGTACAAATAATTATTTCTAAAACACCAAATCCAACAGTCCTCATAAAGGGAGAATGTCAGCATAGCCAACTGATGAAGGAAGCATGCTTGAAAAAAGATTTATTGATAGGTTCGCAGAGGAGACTTAGTGGGGGATAATATTATGGTAATTTTACATATAAAGAGATTACAAGGGAGGAAACCACAATATTCTAAAATGGTGATAAAATCACTTTATGGGAGATCGATTTGAAATAACAATGTGATACTTTTTCCTTCATGTTTTATTGAAGAATAGGGAATTACATATGGTTTTATTTAATAATAATATAAAGTAATGCTTCACATGATTCCTCATTTTCCTCCCATCATGTCTCTCATCCCCCGTGTCTATCTTTCAAAATAAAAACCTTAGTATTTATAGATAAGGATCAGGTAAACAGTTTTTCTAAATAGGTGGCTGAATGGTAGGGTCTGTATTTCCAAGAACTTTCTTAACCAAACATCCATGCATGAGGGTATCCCACCTATTGGTTGGGTCTCCATAATATTTAACTTCTCATAAAAAATCAAGTGTTATTCCTATATGGAAAGTTGGTGGCTGTGATGGTTCCCACATGGTAACCCCACAATGGGTAAGTGTTCATGTGGTGATCCCATATTCTTTATGTCCATTAAACAATAATAAACACACATGTTCTCATCCATAGTCTATGTAGTTTGGTCAGTACTCATACATTGCCTTCATGCTTTGTGTTTTTTAGATTTCTTATCATGGACTTTGTTTTGAGGATATTTAGAAGTTCATGAGCATCAATAACAAGATCCTTAGTATATTTTTAGAACTCAATTGGTTGAATCAAACTAATTTATTTCTAAATATGTTTTTATGACTCTATGGATGGGAATATATGTTTGATGTGATGAAATAATATATTATTTAAAAAGGAGGCATGTGATTTCAATGAGAATTATCATTTCAAATTTTCATGGAATGCAGATTTTTTTAAATATGGTAAGTTGAAGAGAAATATCCATTAATTATATGAAAATGGTTGAGATGATTCATTTACCCTATCAAGGATAATATTTATTTATTCTATAATTAGAAATTGATGAATCCTTTAGTCTACCAAAAATAATTCCATCAATTTTTTGTCGTATAAATGTGAATTAAATGACTTTGAAGGAAAAAGATCCTGATTGGAAATTACTCAAGAACTTCATTCAAAATTGTATTTCTCATAGATCAGGAGAGTTAAACTTTTTTTAAGACATTTACTTTTTTAACTGTTTTTAAAAGAGATTAATTTAAACCTATTACGAGATATGTTACAACACGTGTATCATTTCTCTCAAAGTTCAAAGGAGTTTAAATTTTAACATTATGGTGTGACACCCCAAAATTATTTCTTATGTAATAACACTATTGTTCGGTTTTCACTTCACATAATTTCCATATTTTCCAAAACAATACGTGTCAATAAACAGAACAATTTATTTAATCAAATAAAACTCTGAAAATGGTTACATTTATTCAGAGGCAAGAGAATCCAACTAACATAAAATACCTACCAAAAGACCTATTAGAATTATAGAGAGTCCAACCAATACAAAAACTATAACCATTAAATAGTGAAGATCCTTTGGGTTGATCAGAAAGAAAAACTTTACAGACAGGATCACAACAACCATGCTAGCCATTAGACGAATGATGGGCACCATTTTCGCCAAGCTGTCTAGAAGTTTAATTACCCTAAAAATGTATTTATAAAAGTATTTTTGACCATTGGAGATACATATGACTATTTTTTTCCTTTTAGGACATTTGGAGTTTAAAATAAATTGATTTTTAGTATCATGTTAATCCAAAATAATTTAAGTGAAAAAATAAGATATATTATATAAATATTTACAGTAAGAATTTTAATTGTTTTGATATGTTTCACATATCTTTAGTTTTATCCTGAACATCATATTTTTAAATTTAAAATCATATTTTATAAAACCTAGTATGATTTCAAAACATAGGTATGTATTTCAAATTCCTTTCAAATGTTTTAAATGTTTTAAATATCCTAGTGTTATAATGGTATTTTAATATTGTTTTGAATTAATGTTACTCAATTTTATAAATTAATTTTATATATAGTAATTATAAATATTACTTTTTATACATAATAAGTAATTCTTATACTATAACCTATTTTGTATAAATACATCTTTAATGTCCTATGTATTTGTGAAATTTCGTCCTCCAAAGCTGAAAATTAAGAAGGAATCATGTTTTATGATATTAATTATATTATGTATTTTATTTTTTATTTGTAATTTTCATTTTTTTTCTATGGTTATATGTTTTAATAAAATGTAGGTTTATAAAAAAAATATAATCACTTTTGGCCATCCATTTAGCTAGGTCCTTTAGCCACAACATCGGCTAGCCCATAGGCGTGCAGGCGTGTGCGCCCGCGCTCCTGACACACACAAGGGAACCAGAGCATGCCACCACGAGGGATGACACAATGATAGGGGTGGGCGCAGAGCGCACCCGCAAGAACCCAGTATGGGGCGGTACCGGAGAGGGGGAGGTAGTTTTCTAAGAAAAGGCCGAGAGCTCCGAGCTTATAAATCGTGGGTTTTGGCCGCATCGTTTTGATGTGGGATGCAGATTTTTAGTTGAAACTCGATATGAGCCATCCGATCACGCTGTGCACGATCTAATCCTTCTAATCAGTTCGGTCTTTGATTCCTATCCGTCGTGGATTTCCCTCCACATTTTGATCAACTGTTAAATCCATCGTGATCTAATCTTGACAGTTAAAACCTTTTTCAATCTTTGTGTCATCTGCAGCCGTCCAATCAAATATGATCTAATCCCATACATTCATAATTTTTTTAAAACTCTAAATCTCCCATATCCATCCAATCCAATCCACATTAGATCTCGATGGTTCATCCTTTTTAAAATCCACAGAAAAACCTCATCCACATGATCTTTTTCAGTTATATCCTAGCCATCTGTTTTTTTACCCTCTCCCGCCGCCTTCCTGTTCTTCATACCGCATGTACTGAACCAGTAGCCATGCTACCTTTCTTTCCATTTTTCCACACTCATGATCTAGTGGCACATCCATTCACTGGTTTTCCACAAGACCGATGTGGTTAGCCTAATTTTAAAATAAGTATTCCTTGGTTTTCCATGCGAGTGGTTTTAAAAATATATAATATATATAATATATATATATATAACTTAACTTGAACTCAAACCCTACAGGTCCTCCACTCTCCAACGCCTCTATTGAGCTTCCCTAGACCACTCCTTCTCCTCCTTCGAACTAGGTAAGGGACTTATCTTATCTTTCCTTGTTACGTTTTGAATATATATATATATATATATCTCTGTGTGTGTGTGTGTGGGTGGGTGTGTATACTAATATAAATATATAACCTTACAGTTTAGATAAACATCTCTTATGCTCAATTCTATGACTTATAGATATTACGTCTCAAGGTTTAAGTAGAATTTTAAAATGTGACGGATTATATTTCTCAGGAAAACCCTATTTATACACTTTGTATACAGGTTATATATACTTGTAAATATATGTACGGTTTCGTATATAACCTAATGGTTCTTCCTAATATGGTGAATTATTTATCATAAATGTGTTCTTAAAAAATTACCAAGAAAGGGCTTGAGTTATTTAGTGTTTGGTAAATAAATATATATGTGTCTATGTATACATAAATATATATATGAGTTTGTTTAATAAATAATCATTTTAAATTTTATAACACAACTTAAAATTCCATAAACATTGTTAATTAATGTTCCCAATATTTTTTAAGTCACATTATATTACTTTTATTTTTGGTGTAAAACACTTTTATACATTATGTATATTTGGTTATGCGTATATATATATATATATATTCATATAAACTTTGATCCTCATTCTTATTGAGATTTTGCAAGGATTGTTAAATAAATGTTGTTTTTTAAATATGAGGGGCTTATAAGGATCAATTTAAGATACAATCCTTTATATAAACCCTTGTGTATAAACGGATTATATAATACTAAATCATAGAAAATTTTGGGATTCTCCAAATGTTATTTAGGTGTAAATTTTTTGTGAATGAATATATACATATGTATGAGTCACTTCTTTTCATAAGTTTTAAAATGGTTTTAGTTATGTTTCTTTTTCATGCTTTTCAATTTATAATATTGTTTGTAAATAATTGAGAGTACCCTAGTAATATGTTATATATAAGCATACAAGTAATGAATGTTTAGACAACCATGGGTTTAATACCCCACATGAAAGATTTGGCATCCAATCTATGCTTAATTTACATTATTAATTTTGTTTACTTTTTTAATAAGGTTTTGTAATTTAAAGTTTTATCACACTATTTGACAAAACCTATATTTCTTTTTGTGAATTATTTATCATCACATGCTCTATAATCTGTCTACTATACTTGTCATTTATTAAATAGCCATGCAGTTATTAGTTTTGACACATACATACTTGATTCACTATACATATATAAATTCTAAAGAATGTAATTAAACTGTTATGACCAATTATGGATTGAGAAACTAAATTATTCAAAGTGGTATGGGACACATTGAATAATATGAAATGGGAAATTAAATATTCAAAGTATTATGGGGCACTTTAAATATATGACCTTAATTTTCATATAAAGAATGTATTGGACTTTTTATGAAATGGGTTGTGGACCAATTAATGAAAGCCCTAAGGGTTGGGGACTGTTTAATGAAATCCATATGATGCATCAGTAGTTCTCCATAGACAAATTAGGTCATGTCACGAGGCCTTGACACAGTCCCGCTTTATACATTTCCTACATTATGTTTATGATAATTAATTAACCAGGTGGATATTCGACTAGTAGAATATACTTGGTTAAGAGCTCGTACTTATGAGTATCATAATTATTAAATTCTTATGGAATAATTTTTATTCAGCATGCAGAGTTTTATCTGGCAGATTATAACTTACAGTTAGTAAGGAATGAAATTGAAGTTATCTTATATGCAACTCTGATCATGTATTACATTAATTTGAAAAATCTGCACTTATACCTTCACCTAACATACTTATTTAGAATGAATCTTGATATGTTGCACACTATTTATTATGTATGAGCATGATTATGATTGGAACATGTTTTGTTTTAACTTTGTTAGTGTTCCATGAAATGATCAATTTTAATTCTTGGAAAAAATGTTATTTTATGATTTGTATATTGTAGCTTTCCTTATGAAAACTTCTTATGAATAAATTTAATGAAATGTTTTCAGACGGTTTTAATTGAAATGATTTTTTATTTTTTAAAACCCATTACTGGGAATTTGTAAGATCACCCTGTGTTTTACCATGATTTTTTACATGTTTAGTTGATTTGGGATACACTATTTGGTGTTAGCTTTGTTGAGATTATTTTCCCTTTCTGTTTTGATGGAATTGTAATAATTGTATCTGGTTCTCCAAGACCTAAACCAGAAAGATCCACTTTATTGGAACATGATTAGTAATAACATTCTTTTCTTTATTTTAAAAAAATTACACTCTATGTTTTATTTTAAATTGTACCGGCTTCAGGGAAATCCAGGTCTGGGGTGTGACATGTGGACTCTTTATATATCTTATTTTTTATTAAAAAAATATTATGATATAGTAATGTTAGAGGATATTAAATTCCATGACAATTCCATTAAATTTATGAACCAACTATGAACTTTTGGTTTTATCTTGAGTGCATCTATGAAAATGATTATAGTGATTAATAATTATAGTAAACCTAATAATGATGAGAATAATAACACTATTAGTGCTTAGGTGGAGAATCTTGGATGAGCTAATGTCTTCCCTTCTCTTCCGGAGGGGGATCATGTAACGACCCAAAAATTCATTAATGAAAATTATTTTTGGTCTATTTAAATGTCTTCTTATGGTTATGTAAAACATATGGACTTATTTGGTTTTATGTTTTGTATTTTAGAATACCATTAAGAATTGTGATCATTGAAAATATAGTTGTTGAACGTTGATCACATGATTAGTATAAATATGAGGCTTTAGCAAATCCAATTTACTTAGACAAAGGAAGTGATGGACTTATCCTACAGACTTGCCCCATACGAAGCCCAATTTTTTGATCTCAAAAAGGAGGTGGCGTCATTGGGCTTCACTCTTGATCAAGCCCAAGCCGATCTTGAATATGTTTTGGTTGAGCAGAACCACCTACAGGAGAAGTGGAAGTTGATAGAGATTACCACTCAAGAGATGTTATCTGAGCAACCACAAGAGTCTTTCACCATCGCTTACCATACCCTAATGTCTAATAAGGGTGTTTAAATGGGTTATTTAACAATACCCCAGTAATACAATTATGTACATTATTCTTGTATAGAGAATATACATTCATTTTGTTATTGTTGCATTGTAAATAGTTTTTAAATAACAAATAGTATTTTTTGTTAATATTCAACTATGACATCTATTTTGAAGAATTAATGGATTTTTGAATTAAAAAATATTTTAATAAAATATTTTTATTATTATTAAATTACTTTTTATTAAATATAAGTGATCATATAACTTTATGAATGCAATTGTAATTTTTGTTAAGGTTTGAAATTTGTTTTTGTCAAAACCCATGAATTTTCGATAAATGTCAGTTTTTATTTTTGAATTAAAAATTCACATATTTAAAAAATTATTTAGACAAAATGAATATTATTTTTGGAATCAGGGTGTTGAAATTATCCAATGGTTGATTTTTCATAATTTTCAGAGACAGTCTATTTTTTCGGTAAAAATCAAATACCGTTAAAATATATAATGTGTTTTAATGACATCATAAAGACCCAATATTGACATAATAAAATACTATAAACATTATTTTCGGATGATATTTGATTTACCATTAAAATAATATGATTTTAGGTTTTTTTAATTTACTTTTCAAAGCTTTAGTGGACCCTTCTAGACTTATAAAACATTTTAGCGTTTGAAATTGGTTTCCTTGAGAGTGAGACTCACCTCTATAAAAGAAACCCTATTATTTTAAAAAGTTCATCCATTGACCTTATAAAATATTTTTTTCCACTCCCCTTTGTAAAAAACCATGAGCTGGTTTTTTTATTAGTTTAATGTGTGGTGTCCCAAACCAAAATAATAAATAATTCCCCCTTCTTTCCTATTTAAACCCACCCAACCTCCAACTTCATCTTCAACCAAAGACATTGGATTTCATCCAAACTCTTCCATTCTCTCTCTATAATCATCCGAAGGTTCCTCAAGCTTCAAAGAAGCCTCTTTCAAGCATCTCCCAAGCCATTTAGATCACACTTCCAACTTAGGGATTTCTTCTTCTCTCATTTTTGTCTACCTTTATTTATGTTGTTGTACCCTTGTCTATTCAATTACAAATGTTGGGGTATGATTTGGAACCTACCCTATACTATCCTATTTATTTTGTAATAATGAGAGTCCCTTTTCACTCTAATTTATTCCTTCCATGTATACCTATTACCATGCTGAATTTCTATAAGGGATGCTCACTTTCCTTATTTATGACCCAGTTTCCTTATATTGTTATGCCCTTTTTTCAATTATAAATGTTGGGGAATGATTTTTCAACTCCCCCATATTTTCATTTTCTTGTTTAAATAATGAGATATCCTCTTTCTCTCTCATTAATGCCTTCCATTTAAACCTGTTACCATGCTGAAATTTCGAAAGGAATTTCCCTCTCCTCATTTACATTCAAGAAATTCTTTTTATCATGAATCAGAATTCTATTAAAATTGTTGTAAAATTTGTCTATATGACCCCAGTAATGTCTATTTAATGTACATATAATGATACACCCCTTTCATTATTAGCAACCATTTTTTATGAATTATCATGTCACGCCATTATGCTGCCGAAATTGCACCATGTTTTTTCAAGCAAAAGTCATTGTGTAGTTAATACAATGACCCTTTCTCTATCAAGGGTATTCACCTTTATGTATATTTACTTTCTGATTATATTGTTTTATATATAAATTCTGCATTCCTTTATCGTGGAATAAATGATGATTTTTTATGAATCCATGTTTTATGATCCATGTGGAACACTTATGCATGAAATGATATGTTTAAGAAAGGGTGTGCCCTGATAGCACTCCATTGCATTGAGTAAAGTATAGTATCATGATACGTTAGGTGCAATGAGTGTTGACTAATTCTAATTCAAGTTCAATGAGGGATTACTTGTGATTCATGTGAAAATGATGGTTTACTCATGCTCCATGTGCATTAATCCTTGGCACATTCAAATTCTATGTCAAGTGTTGTTTCCAAATTTCAATGTTATGATTAACATGCTTTATCATTCCTTTATGTCCATGATCCACTTGTTCTCCATTGATATTTTTATTGTCTGACATTTATTGTATTCCTCATGTTATTCCATGTTTATTCCCTTACTGTGCTTTATACCTCACTATTTTCTTATGAATGTCCTCAGGTTATCCCATGCAATGCTAAGTACCAGGGAATGTAGTGTTCATGTAAAGGAAGTCTTCAATAAGATGTTTTGTTCTATGCTTTAAGTTGTTATGTAATGTTCCTAATCCCCAAAGACACAAGACCTCTTGATATTCTATGTTGTATAAATTGAATGGTTACTGTAATAAATCATGTTTAAGTATGTAATAAAGAACAGGGTTGTCATAGTTGGTATCAGAGGATAGGTTTAGTTATTTTTTGGATTAATATTAGAAACCCCTAGTAAATCCTTAGAGATAAGAATAAGCATAATTAAAACATCCCTATGTTTTAGAGGATATTGAGTAAGTGGTTTATCTTGAAAATACATCCCTGCCTAGATACATGCAGGTTGAGGCGGCTCTGGAACAGTTGTACCTATGGGTGAAAACCCCGATAAGGAGTTTTGGGCTTGACCTTGGGTGTCCTGGAACCTGACAATAGGCCTTGTTACACTCTTGGTTATGAAACTCCTAGAGGATAGGCTTTGGTAAATTCACAAGCTTAGTATGAACCATTATTAAGGAAATTAAAAAAAATCACCTAAGAATATACGTAAGAAAGTAGATCATGAATTGAATAGATTGAAGCCTATAAATTCATAAGGTAAGGAAGTAAAAGTTAATTATAATTCATTCAGTTTTTGTTTTTGGATTAACCTTTTATGTGTTACCCCTAACTTACCTTTTATTCCATCCAATCTCCGGTAATAGGAAGAATATAGATAACTTCTGATCCGAAGGGAACACGATGAATGTCCAATTGAGATTCCCAATAAAATGGGAACTCAAGTAGGACATATCGTGATTATTCCAAACCTGATATCAAAAATCACGATTAACAATTTTTAATTTTTTGAATTCTTGAGGACATCAAGGAAGAGGAATATGACATCTCATGAAATTCCATCTGATAAAGGTAGTAAGGGAAAGAAGACCAAATTTCCTTTGTGAAAAAAATGTGGAAAGTGGCACCAAGGGAAATGTATCAAAGGGACTAGGAGATGCTTTATGTGTGGAAAGGATGTGCAAATAGTATCCAATTTCCATGAAATAATGGATAATGTGATAGATGGAAAAAAATCTCCATCTAAGGAATCTTATACAGTTCAATGTCATAAATGTGGAGAATTCGGGAATTATCCAAGATGATACTCAATTTTAAGTGCTGAGAAGCATGATGAGCATCAACAATCTATTTGATCAAGGGAACACAGGAAGTCCTATGCTTAGATGGAGAATGATGAATGAGTTACATGTAACCACTACTTCAATATAGTGTATTCATAATGTATTTCAATTCATGTCCTATAAGTATATCATTTATGTTTTCTACGAACATTGAGTCCCCACCAGAAATGATATTAAATCATTTGGGAAAACTTATATATGTGTTGTATCACATGTTGACGTTTGTGGGAATGTTCTTGAAAATTTTATAAGACTCCCTTTGATGGTATTTTAGGAAAAAAGGACAAAGTCATTTCTTATGCCTTAAAGAAGTCCCACACTTGATCTCGAGTTGGCTGTAGTGATCTTTGCTTTAAAAATCTAGCAGCATTACCTCTTTGGGGAGAAGTGTGAAATATACATGGATCACAAAAGCCTCAAGTATATATTCACACAGAAAGAGTTAAACATGCGCCAGCGTAGATGGTTAAAGATGATTAAAGACTATAACTACTCAATTCATTACCACCTTGGAAAAGAAAACAAGGTGGGGGATGATCTAAGTAGAAAGGACCCGGAAATTCTATCATAGAAGAGAATTCATAAGGATCCAATCTTCTTAGATTTGATAAATATGGACATGGGAATCATAGAGAAGGGAAAATCATCAATCTTTTCAAAAATTATTGCCCAATCATCTCTTTTGGGAAAGTTAAAGGATGTTAAAAAGGATGATGTGAGAATCTAGAAGAAAGTGGAAAGTATCATAAAAGAAAAATACTCAGAGATCAATGTCAATGAAGAAGGAATTATGAAATTTGGGAAAATTCTATGATTCCAATCAAGTCTAGAGCTGAAGAAGGAGCTTTTAGATGATGAACATAATTCAAATTTCTCCATCCACCCAGGAAACACAAAGATGTATCAAGATCTCTGAGAGAATTATTGGTGGGATAACATGAAGAAGAAGATCAATGAATATACATAAAAGTGTCTGGTGTGTCAGCAAGTAAAGGTAGATAGGAATAATTCTAATGGGATGATGCAACCATTGCCCATGCTGGCAGGGAAATGGGATAACATCACCATAAACTTTTTCACCAGACTTCTGAAGACATCCAAAGGAAACAATGAAATTTGGGTTGTTGTGGAATGTCTTACAAAGTCTACACAAATCATTGCAATTCAAGAGGATTTCTCAATGGATCAACTGGCACTGATATATATCAGGGAAGTGGTAAGGCTGCATGGAGTACCACTATCTATTGTATATGATCAAGATCCAAGATTCACCTCTATGTTTTGGATGAGTCTTCAACATACTCTGGATACTGAACTGAACTTCAGTACGACCTATCATCCTCAAACTGATGGCTAAACTGAACAAACCATTCAGTCACTAGAAGATAAGTTAAGATCATGTTCAATGGAAATTAAAGGAGGATGGGATCAACATCTTCCTCTTGGTGAATTCTCTTATAATAACAATTTACACTCAAGAATCTGAATGGAATCTTATGAAGCCCTATACGGGATTAGTTTCAGAACACCAACATATTGGGATGAAGTTTGTTAGCGTAATCTGCTACGACTAGAAATGGTCGAAGAAATAGTGGATAAGGTGAAAATCATTCAGCAATATATCAAGGAAGTCGAGAGTTGACCGAAGAGTTATGCATATAACTGTTGATGATACCTTGAGTTCAAAGTTTGAGAAATGGTATTTCTATGCATATCTATGTGGAAGAAGGTCAATAGGTTTAGAACGAAATGAATGTTATGTCCTAGGTACATCGGCCTCTTCGTGATTCATGATCATGTTTGGGATGTAGGCTATCGACTTGTACTTCCACCTACTATGGACAAAGTACGTGATGTCTTTCATGTATCCCTCTTAAGGAAGTACATACCAGACCCTTCACATGTACTCTCTTCATAGGTAGTACAGTTATAGGATGATCTTTCATATAAGGAACAACCATTGAAGATCTTAGATCATAGAGAAAAAGTTCTATGAAATAAGACAATGCCCCTCTTCATGGTGTTATGGAAAAACCACAAGTTTGAAGAAACAATATGAAAATTAGAATAAGTGATGAAGAAAAGTTACCCTCATCTGTTTTAGTGTGGGAAATGGAAATTTTGAGGGAGAAATTTCTTAAGGGGGGAAGATTTTCACAACCCAAAAATTCATTAATGAAAATTCCCCTTGGTCTATTTAAATGTCTTCTTATGGTTGTGTAAAATGTACGGGATTTTTTGGTTTTATGTTTTGGATTTTTAAATACCATTAATAATTGTGACCATAGCTAATATTTTCATTGAACAGTGGTCACATGATTAATATAAATATAGGACTTTAACAAATCCAATTTACATAGACAAAGGAAGTGATGGCCTCATCCAGTAGACTTGCCATGTACGAAGCCCATTTTATGGAGCTTGGAAATGAGGTAGCATCATTGGGCTTCGCTCTTGACTAATCCCATTCCGAGATTGAATATGTTAAGCTTTAGCAGAACCACCTATGGGAGAAGTGGAAGTTGATAGAGATTACCACTCGAGCGATGTTATCCAAGCCACCCCAAGAGTCTTTCACCATCATGCACATTGCCCTAAGGCATTATGTGGGGTTTTAAGGGGTTATTTAATAAGAACCTTTTTCTACAATTATGTATATTATTCTTTTATTGATAATATACATTTTTTTATTATTATTTCTTTGTAAATAGTTTTTAAAGTATAAATAGTATTTTTTGTTAATATTCCACAAAGAAATCTATTTTGATGAATTAATGGATTTTTAATTAAATAATATTTTAATAAAATATTATTATTATTATTATTAAATTAATTTATATTAAATAGAAAAGATCATATAATTTTATGAATGCAACTGTAATTTTTATTAAGGTTTGAAAGCTGTTTTTTTGTCAAACCCCTTAAATTTTCGATAAATGTCGTTTTTTATTTTTAAAGTAAAAATTAACATATTTAGAAAATTAATTAGATAAAATGAATATTATTTTGGGAATCAGGATGTTGAAATTATCCAATGGTGAATTTTTTATAATTTTCTGAGACAGTTGATTTTTTGGTTAAAAATCAAATACCATTAAAATATATAATGTGTTTTATGACATTATAAAGACCCAATAGTTATGTAATAAAATAATTTAAACATTATGTTAGGAAAATATATGTTTTACCATTAAAATAATGTGATTTTATGTTTTTTTTATTTATTTTATAATTCTTTAGTGGACCCTCCAAGATTTATTGAACATTTTAGCTTTTTAATTTGATTTCCTTGAGAGTGTGACTAATATCCACATAAGAAACTCTATTATTTTAATAATATAGAATATTGGACTTATAAAATATTTTTTTTCCACTCCCCATGGGAAAAAAATGGGCAAAAACCATGGTCTGGTTTGTAGTTTTGATTAGTTTAATGTGTGGTGACCCAAACCAAAATAATAAAGAATTCCCCCTCGTTTCCTATATAAACCCACCCAAGATCATACTTTCTATTCACTCAACGCCTTTGGAGTTCATACAAACTCTTCTGTACTCTCTCTGTAATCTTCCCAAGGTTCCCCAAGCTCCCAAGGAGCCTCTCTCAAGCCTCTCTAAATCCTTTGGGATCACACCTCCAAGTAAGGGATTTCTTCTTCTCTCATTTTTGTCTACGTTTCTTTATGTTTCTATACGCTTGAATCTTCAATTAAAAATATTGGGGTATGATTTGAAACCTTACCTATACTGTCCTATTTATGTTTTAATAATGAGAGACACCCATTCTCTCTTATCTATGTTTACCATGTATACACGCTACCAATCCAAATTTCCATATGGGATTATTACTTTCCTTATTTATGTCAAAGTTTCCTTATATTGTTATGCAGTTTTATATTCAATTATAAATTTTTGGGTATGATTTTGCACCCCCCCCCATATTTACCTCTTAATGTTTTTAATAATGAGAGATCCCCTTTCTCTCTCATTAATTCTTCCCTTGTAAACCCTAAACCATGCCAAAATTCAGAAAGGAATTTCTCTCTCCTCATTTACATTCAAGCAATTATTTTGTATCGTGAATCTAAATTTCATTAAAATTGTTGGGACATGTATCTATATTACCCCATTAATGTATATTTCATTCAAATATGATGTGAAATCCCTTTCTCTCTCATCAACCAGTTTTTATGAATTCTTATGTCACGCTGTTATGCTGCCGAAATTGAACCACGTTTTTTCAAGAAAAAGTCATTGTGTAGTGAATACCATGCCCATTTCCCTATCAAGGGTATTCACCATTATGAAAATTTAATTTTTTATTATATAGTTTTATGTATGAATTCCACATTATTTTATTTTGGAATAAATGATGATGTTTAATGAATCCATGTTTTATGATTCATGTGGCACACTTATTCAAGAAATGAAATGATTTAGAAAAGGTGTGCCCTGATAGCACTCCAATGAATTTGGTAAAGTATATTATCCTGCTATTTCATGTGAAATTAGTTTTTACTCAAGTCAATTCAAGTTAAAGAAGTTTTTACTAATGCTTTATGTGCAATGAGGGTTTGCTCATGCTCCATGTGCAATGAGACTTGGCTCATACTAATTCCATGTTAAGTATTGTTTCCACATTTCCATGTTATGATTATCATTATTTATCATGCCTTTATGTTCATGTTTCTCTTGTGATCTAGTTATATGTCTATTATCTAACATGTATTTTATTCCTCATATTACTCCATGTTTATTCCCTTACTGGACTTTATAGCTTACCCTTTTCTTATGCACATCTTTAGGATGTCCCATGCAATGCTAAGTACGAGGGAATGTAGTGGTATTATAAAAGAAGTTTTCAATAAGATGTTGTGTTCTATACTTTAAGTTGTTATGTAATATTTCTAAGACCCAAATTCACTATACTTCTCAATCTTCTATGTTCTATAAAGTAAAGGTTTTATGTAATAAATCATGTTTATGTATGTAATAAGGAACATGGTTGTCATATAGCATCCTATAAATGTATTTTTTGAACCACCTACCTCATATGATAGTGAATTATAGACTAATGTGTTTATTGAAAACTATCATCCTAGAGATGTCTCTGTATATTTTTAAAGGACTGAAGAGGAGGTTTGTTGTTTATAATTTGTATCTGTAGATGTTTAGAGGAATTATAACGAAAGAGATGTTATTGAGATGGAAAAATATAGTAGATAGAATCATGATTATCTAGCTAACGTACATGTTATAGTTGATAGTATGTGCCTGCAACAAAATACGAATCCAGATTAGTGGGATAAATTCTTGAAGTTGGAAATGTTAGTATGAATGGTACCAATGATGAAAAAGAATTATCGATAGAATCCCATTAGGAGACTGGATCTAGGCTTGATCTAGGTTAAACTAAAGTTCTTGAGGACTCTAAATATTATGACACCTTAAATATTCTCTATCTTGATGAATAATTAGAAAAAGTTATTCCATTATCCAATAAGGGGAGATGTAGATGTTTAAGGCCTATGAATGATGGAGTGGTAACTAAAAAGGAAATCTCCAGTGAAGATAATTCTAATTCTGTTGTTAATGTATATGTTATGGTACATGAGGACGGTCCTATAGTAAAAGGTGAAGATGGTTCAATGAGAGAAATTCTGGAAGGTGGAAATTTTAGAATGAAATTTCTAATTAATGAAAAGTAATTGGATAGATAATCCCATCTAAATATTGAATCTGAGACTCATTTAGGTCAAACTAAATATCTTAAGGACTTTGAAGATGGTGATACTATAAATATTACCCCTCTTGATACTAAATGAGAATAATTTATTACATTAGCAATCAATAATGAATATTAGTCAGATTTTAAAGGTTGGGTTTATATTTTTACTACTATAATGTTTCATTATTTGTAAACTTTAAAATGGGATATTTCTAATCATAGATTAGAGCTTATGGAATCTGATGGGGATTTGAAATATTTTATATATAATTCAATATAAAAGATTTATGTTGACAAGATAATGGAGACGGAGATAGCTTACTATAAAATGATAAATAATTTCCCCATTATTTAATTAGAAATTTACTATTCATTTTTAAAGGAAATTATAGCTTCTTGAGGGGGAATTTTATAGATTTTGATTTGATAATGAAAATTATATCAACTAATTTTTAGTATATAATAATTTTCAACATTATATTTCATTTTAGTTATATGTTTCTACTTCTACTATATGAGAAGAAAACATAATAAAAGATGAGCTCAAGACACTTTCCTACAATCTGTAGATATTGAGTAAAAGGGATAAATTTTTACTACAAGAATATATTTCAATTTACAATATTTAAGGGTTTAATTTGGGGTTTTCACTAAATTATACAATGTATAGTATGATATCAAAAATAGGATTCATATACTAAAAAAGTAATTGTTTAATCATGATTACATTGTTCTAGTTTCATTTTTTCACTATGAATAGAATGCTTATTGATAGACATGAACCAACATAAAATTACTTAAGGATCCCTAATTAATTGAACAATACTATTAATAAAAATACCAGTATTATATTTTTAAACATTATTTAAATTATAAGGAAGCTAAAATTTTTTATTTTGAATCAGATTCCACTTGTGTACATCTAATGATTAAGTGGTAGAAGTTGAGACAGAATCGTTTAATGGAATGAAACATTTTGTTCATAGAGAGTCTCAAGTTATTCCTATAATGTTTTCAACCCCAGCTGTTACGTAATAAATTTATTTTGTTCAAATGGGAGTGTTGAAAATTCTATTTTACAACTATTCCCACAAGTCATAAATTCAAGAATCTATACATAATTATTGACAAAAACACTGGAAATAGTATTATATATTTTAGGATTTTGGTAGATAAGCTATTTTCATGGGGATAAATATGTGTGATGACTATCTCTCTCAAATGAGAGGTAGAATATATCTTAGTCCAAATATAGTTGGCAGTATCCCTATTCTTATGTATAGAATCTTTGAAACCATTGATCATTATAATTTATATTGAAATCCAAATTATAATGTTTCCAAGGAAGTTAAATAAAACTCCATACCTACTGTAATTAGAAAATTTTATTTCACTAATATATACATGTATATTAAGGATAAAGGTAATGAAATTAGTTATTTAATTTAAGCTACTTTAATAAAGGCTTATAGATGATATACTAGTTCAATTGGAGGTAAATCAAGTTCACCTATAAATCTTAATGAGTTTCTTTCTCAAAATCCTAATAACCCAATGACTTCTCAAAAAACATATTTCTTGCATATCTATTTTAAGAATCCTTATAAACTAATTATTCCACTATTAAAAAAACCAAAAATTGTTCCAAATGATTGATAATTTTTATTTTGGTTCATCTTATTTTGGATAAAGAAATATTTTTGATTTATATGAAATTATATTATTACATATTTTATCCATTTTAATGTTGTTTAATCATCCTAATTTCAATTCATTTTTGGGATTTTAGGATTTTCCAATTCCATGTATTATTGATTTAGGTATTATTTTTTTTCTTTTTTATCAAAGTCAGTACCTATATAATTACTCATTTTTGTATTATATTTCTGGAGTTTCATATATCAATGTACTAAACCAAAATTTGTTACCCACTTTTTTGTTCCTTTTTTATATCATAAAAAGGGGGAGAATATTTTTTGAAATAGAAAATAGTATTTCTTTTTATTGATTATATCATTATATAAAATCAAAGATAATGTAATTTTAAAAAATATTTATTTCCATTGAAGAATATTTATACTGAGATTATATATATCTATAAAATTTTCAATCTAATGTTTTATGGTTTTTATAATAATAAAAAAGAAAATATTGTTGAAAAAACTAATGTTGTTTGAATATATATAAATTAATTCTAAATTTTTATGCTTGTAAAACCCTTATATTCTTTACTAATAAGTTGATTTAATTTCATTTAATTTGAAAAATAGATTTATTTTAGTTTTTTATTCATTTTAATACATGGAATTTATTCTATTTAGAAGTGAAATTTTCCTAAGCGTTGATGTCTATAGGAGTCATGATGATGTTTAAAAAATTCTAGAATGATGTTTAGGTAGATAATATTCATGATTATATAGATATAATTCATGCCTATGAAGAGAAAATGTTGTTTATATAAATTATATTTATGGTTACCCAGACTCTGTGATGATTACATAAAGGCAATACAATGCTTAGAAATAGTAAAAATGAAGGTTACTCAAGGTAAGGATGATAGCCATTCAAGGATCAAATAATTCTTTACATAGGGAATATAATGGTTCTTATACAGAATACTATGTTTATAATAGGTGATCCCTATGAGGAAAATTGTTATTGATATAATTGTAATTACACAGAATGATTCTTACAGTGTAAAAGATCCTTACGAAGTCAGTCCTTTTTGATATTTTTTATGAATGGATCCTTTAAAATAATTTATTACAATTTCCAATTTATTGGATAAATTATTACTACTTTATTTACATCAATGGTTGAGTTGGTTAAATAAGGAATGAATGATTTGTTAAATGATTTCATTTTTTAGATTTTCTACCTACTCAAATGGTTGGATCACCTTTTGGTTTTTAAGAAGAATGAATTGAACCTAAAACCTACCCCTTCCTAAAAATTTCTCAATATATATATATATATATATTCTATGATTATAGAAGTGTAAAATAATTAAAAATGAAAATAGGTCATTTTATAATCTATACTCTAACTATTTGTAAACAAATATTTTCTTACATATGTGTATTAAAGGTATCTATGTTATTTATAATGAAGAATAATTGATTCTATACTTTTAAGAAATAATCTTCTACAATCAATGAAGTATTCCTTGATTTGAGCTTGAAGTCGTAAACTTTATCTAGAAGTTATTTTTCATTTTTAGGTTGTTGTTTTCAAATATGTGATACTATGGAGTTTCTTATATTTATATTCTCTTTAGTTTTATAAGTAGAAACTTTTTTTTGACTGTAAAAGAATAGTTTGGATAATTATTATAAAATAGGTCCATGTTAAAAGGACTTCAAACTTATATCACTATGTTGGGAAGTCAAATGGAAGGGGAACGGTTTATTAAAAATCACCGAACTCATATGGACTTTTGGTGGAGTGGAATAGGTTTAGATCCTCTTAACATAAACCATTATAAAAACATCTATATATTTCTACGTATTTTGTTTATTATTTCTACTATATATATATAAAATATAACAAGGAATGTTTGACTAGTGTTTGAGAGGCTTGTCTGATATCTAGTAAATTGGAAGAACTAAATTCACCCCCTCCTCATTTAAAATTAATATATCACATTGTATTCATTTCTTAAGATTTATTTCATCACTTTTTGTTGGCATAAAGTCTATATGAATTTTTATGTCATCAAAAATGATAGATGTTATGAAATGATATATAGAGTGAAATAAACAAACTGAGTATTTAGTTCACCTAGAAGACGGATTAGCATAAAAGGATATTACAAAATGATATATTGATTTTTTTCAGATAAATATTTTTAGATTGGGGTTATTATGTGATGATTTTAATCTATCATATAGACTCATACATTTCAAAGAACATGGGACATATTTTTTCACATATATAATACTTCACCTTTGATGTGTATAAATAATCCATATACTCTCAGGAAAATATTTATTTCTAAGATGAATTATCATAGTGATAACATAAATTTGTATTTTCTACCAATTATAACAAGGTTGAATCAGTTTTAGACTACTTGTGTCCCTACATATGATGGTTTAAAGAAGGATTTATTTCAAATGATTACTACTATAATATGGAGAATTAGTTTTTTATACTAATGGAATGATATTAATTTAGTTCATTTATGATAAAATAACTTTTACAACATATGAAAAAATAATAATTAATATGAATGAAAAATAACAAAATATAGTTTCATGGGATATCAACAGTTCCTACCAAAGAGAAAACTACATAGAAATGATAAATATCTATTTTTATTATTTTACTAAGATAGAAAACCTACCATTTCATATTTTTTAAAGTGAATTCTTGGATGAAATTTTGGTTCTTTTTTGAAAATTTGAATCTTCTAATAATAAATAGATTGTGTATGCAGAAAAACCAATGTATTTATAGGGAAAACAATATTTTTTGACATAATTTATTAGTCATATAATATATTGGGAAATTTTATTACAAGATTAATATTCAGGAAAATGTATGAGAAATATTACTTGTAGTAACACTAAATATTATAAGAAAAATGAAGTATTAATTAAGAGTATTTTGATGTTAGAAATACTTGTTTATTAAGAAACAAATTCATCCTAAGTTAAATGGTTGAAACATGTGTTGCTTCCTCATTCTTATCTTGCGATGAAAACTAGAAAGAGAAAAGATTTATTCAATTTTAATAGGGTATTAATGTTCATTAATGTTATTCAGGAAAAAAATATGAAGGATTTAATACTAGAGAGGAGATGATAAAACAATTGAAGTCACACGATTACCATATCATATTACATAATTTTCTTATAGTAATAATTCAACATGTACATACCGACAATGTAGTGGTAATTTTTATTTGTTTGGATAACCTATATAATGATATATAATGTAAATTATTATCTAAAAATAATGTGAATAAAATTAAAAAATATAAATTGATAATTGTTTTTGAATTATAAAGAGTATTTATATCATTAATATTTACAATCATATTGTATTCTCCTATACAATTTCTAACATATGATTTTCTTGGGATCCAATTTATTTACATTAGTTTCATCCAACTAAAATATTGATATAAAAAATAAATGATAATTTAAAAAACAATTATTACAAATGATCCATTATTAATGTTAATTTGGACTAGGAATTCATGAATTTATATTCAAGGTATTTTAATAATTTCAATACGAGGTACAATCGGCCAATTAGAATGAAATAACATAACTATTATACAATTAATCCATAATTTCCATCACATACATAACTATTAGAAGTTCCATATTTATATATATTGACTAATTTAAGTCTTAAGTAGAGGTATATATAATATTGTACTGTGATGTTTAATTCCAATTATGTAGTTGAATACATCAATTAAGTATGATAATTTATGAGTTTCTTTACATTAATTTTTTTAAAGATATATTATTAAAATAAAATTAAAAATTGTGATAGGAATCATAGGGAGATTATTAATATAACTAATCATTACATTCCTCTTAGAAGGAGGGAGAATTTTCAAATCCATAATTTTCATACAATGTTCAAACCTTTTATAAGCCCCGATATTTTTTTTAATTTTTTATATTATTAAATTGTTTAATTATATTAATGAGAATTTTATATATGGATGGTTTCATCTTTACTGAGTAAAAATATATTTCATGAATTGTTTTTTATAATCATTTGGTCCGAATATAGTGGTTTTTTAGTGTAATTTTTTTATCAACGGATAATATTTCATTATTCATATTCATTTGGTAAACATTAAATCTTAAAAGAATAGTGTCATGTTAAGTGTTGAAATAGTTGTTATTGACAAATTATATTTCAAAAAACCTTGTTCAACCGATTTATAACATTATTTAGTAGTGGGTAAATAATTATATGATATTATTATTATTAGGGTTAGGTTGTTATATAGAAATATAAGTGTTGGGATACATTAACTCAATAAGAAATGTATATTGAAAAATATGGGTTTTTTATAGTATACATGGATCATTATCGTTAAAAATATAAACCCTACATGTTAGAATCTCTTGCAATTTACTGTCCAAAACCTCTATAGACATTTACTTTGTGTTTGTTGGATGATGGAGGTGTTTGGGGAAGCTTCTAGAAATTGGTAGAGGAAGAGTGAGGTTCTTATCTTATATTTAAACTATCATCATCGGTTTTTCCTTGACCATGTGTGTTGCACCATGGTTAGTTGGCTATATAAGAGGGGTATCTATATCCTAGTGTTCTATGTCATGATCAATTTAGTTTTAACTTAAGTCTTTGTGTTGTGGTTTTGAGTTTAGTCATTGATATTTTGGTTACTCACTATCAATATGGGTCGAACTAGTTGCGTTGTTATGAATTTAATTTTAGTGTAAAGATTTATATGATCACCATAAATAATGGCCATTGTGTTATTGATATTGATTTGTATTGTGGGTTTCATGGCTACAGGATTTCATAGTTGTGCCATTTTTTTGGATAATTGCAACATACAGTATTGAGTTGTACTATGATGTGTGTCTGATGAGTCATTGGGTTTGAGATTGTGGTTTTGGATTCCATTGTGAACCTCGTGTATTTAATATTTATGGTGTTAAGGGATTTGTTTCATCATAACAATAATCAGTGTCATTAAGTTTAGATGGTTTGAATCCCTATAATTTTAGGAGGATTGTATTGTTAATTCCTTATAATTCTATCATTGAAGAGTATCCATGTCTATATTTCCAGGATGTTATGTTTTCTACATTTATTTATAAATTAAAAACCATTCTCAAATTTGCTTCTTTTTATTCAACTTCTTTCAAAACCTAGGAACTATTTGGATTATTATCATTTTCCTTTGGTAATTCCTTTGCGCATTTTTGATTCCTAGATTTGAATTTTCAATATCCCTTAATCTATGGTGCAATTATCATTATATTTTATTGATCTTGTTGAATTACACCCTCTTTAATGGGACATGGTTGTACATTAGAATTGATTTGGTATGGTTTTGGTGATTTTTTATAGTTTTGATGGTGTGTTATTATGATTATGTGTTGTGGTGTATCCCTTCATGTTTTTTGGGTTTTGATCAATGGATCTTCATATTTCTTACTTTAAATTATCTGATGTTTCAATTATTATAGAGAACATAGAACTTCTCCTTTATTGATGTGTGAGTGTAAAAATATAATGCATATAATTTCATTATATAAATGGCGAGGATTTCTTTCATAAAATTTGAATAGGATATAATAAATTGAAGATTTAAAGGTGATTTTCTTGTACTTTATGTGATTTTGGGGTTATTTCTATTGAATGACCTATTTGTTGATTGACATGAGATGATTTGAATTCATTTTTACTAATAGTGATATTCCTCATCCCCATTCATAGTTTAATAATCACATAATGTTAGAAACAAAAAAAGGATATGTGGGAATCCATAATTTTTTATTACTCTTTTTATGCATAAACTATTAAATAAATTTTTATTTGTGAGTAAAGGATTAATTTTTATGTGAATGTTTTTAACATACTCTTTTTGGTTCTACTATAACCGGTTCCCTGAGATGGTTCTCCATAGAAGATTAGGTGAACATCCCTATATGTCAGAGGCTACCGACTAGCAGTGAGGGCATAATATAGTACATAAGGAGACTATACAATTTTCTTCAGAGTAATACAATAGTGTAAATAAATATAAAAAACATCCAAGTAACTAATAATTAATATACAATGAAAACCATGCATTATATAATTGATACCAAAACTAGGTACATACCTACAACCATGTACAATTAACATTACACATAATGTTAGTGTCATGTGCCCTAAAAATCCAAAATAATACTTGTTGAAAGAGAATCCCTAAAATGCGTATCAAAATATTCAATGTCCCTACATCAAATCTCTATCACTAATTTTTTATTCATTCATCTATCATATTAACTTTTCCATTATCCATACCTACAACTATGAAATATGCTTGGGCACCGAATGAATCCCTAAGAAGGGTGTGAGTGAAACATATTAGGATACCCCAATGGTATCTACCAAAATATCCAATATAATAGAAGTGTATGTAGATGTATAAATAAATAATTGAAAATAAGGAATGTAATTGAGGTTTCATCTTTAAGAAGCTTCCAATTATCACTAAGGGATCCAAGGTTCCACAATAATACCATGAAGGTTTAACCAATATGGATCATAAGGGTGTTCATTATAACTTATATTTAATTATACAATGGTGCATCATTCCAATTACCTAAACTATTGTGTGGAACTCCATGACCAACACCTATTCTTAATGTTTTCCGCTATGAAAAACCTCATTTCCATGGCATGGAACACTATAGCCAACAACATTACCATGTGGTGGAACACCATGACCAAACCCCATTCTCTGTGTGGACCACCATTTCCAACATTTATAACTTGGTTTGGACCTCAATGACAAATAACTATTTCAATTTTATAAACATTTTCCTTTGATGATTTAGAAAATTCAACAATAAGGGAGAACTATTTCAATTCATTGTTATATCCATCACTCAATAACTTAGATCGATCCATAACTAGTCTATTTTATCATTTATTCACAACCACATACTTTAAACAAAATTTTAGTCATTTATTAACATATTCATAACCATTTATTCATTTAACTAATTTACCCTTAATCCTCATATATCCAATTCAACCTTTTTATGTTAACCCAAACAATAATTGGACCATATTAACATTTCAAAAAAACAAAAAAATTGTTAAACCCTATAAAACCATTAATTTCCCTATTTTATAACCCATTAAATTAAATTCAAGGGATTGGAACACCCCATGGGTACCTCTACGTCTGGTATCATAATCAGCAACAAACCCAAAGGGGTCTATGTAGAGTTTTACACTTATACTAAAGTCTCAAATCTGTTTTCTTAATCAATAAATTATATGTGAATCAAGGAATTTCATCATAATAACTATACACACATGAGGAAACATCAAGACTATTGTATATAACTTGTAGACCAACTAATCCATGTTCCTATATATCTAATAACATAACTATATTCCTTGATTATAACTCAAACAACTATCAATATCCATTCTATGAATATTCTAGAAACCTATATTTTATAATCTTTGGTTAGACAATAAATGAGACACCATGGTTCTTTTAGAAAATATATGAAAGGTGAGTGGTACACTCACCCAGTGCTTCGATTCATGACAGACATCACTTCAAATGACCAAGAATAAAAAGAGGTTAATCCTTGGTAATATTAAGAGGAATGGGTCAAAACCCTTCATAATGAAGGTGGATATTAAGGGATTTTTTTAAGAATCATTTATGCTTGAGGTGGGAAAATGGTAAGTTTCACTACATTAATAATGTACAAAGTTTGTCCATATGGTTGGCCAACCCATGCTCTAACCATGCATCCTCCTATATCCAAGAGAGGGATATGCAATAAGGTTTGACTAGTCCACCCATGCAGTTTGTCAAACTATGTGGTGGCTATGTTCTTTCAAATTTCCAAGGGATTCAGGCTGTAAGATTTCTTGGGCCACGACATATAGTTACCTATAACCATGGGAAATCGTGAAATATTCACCAGATAAAATCTTCTCTTCTTTTTCCAAATATAAAACCCTAAAGAGACCCCCAAATCCCCTCAAATTTATGGACAATGTATTATTTTACATTTAAAATGGAATCCAACCAGAATTTAAAAGGCATATTCCTTGTACAATGGTATGGATCTTATAAACTCCATGCCTTAGAAAAACTCATCCCTATCTAGACTCCCAATCATCACTTTTCCTATATAGTAAAAATATTGGTCCACCAGTCATACATATTTGTTTCCCGATACCATGTTTCCAAACAAACATTACCATTTTCCAATAGAACTCAGACCAACAACATAGTCTTACCCCATAAGAATATATCATTGTGATCCACAACACGGACCAGATGCTCCTAAATAGACTCATTAGATTCAATCTTAACATCATTAATATATGTCGTATAAGAATTGTTTGGGTGATACTAAAAAACATATGACACGTGAAAAAACTCATGCATAGAACTATTAGAGTATGGAAGATCCAATCGGTATGCCACCAGTTTGATGGTCTCCCGGATCTCAAATGACACAATATACCTTGGGTGAAAAATTACCTTATTTTTTAATTCAACAGTGACCCAACCATGGAGACACCTTAATAAACACATGGTCAACGCATAAAATTCTAAGAGGTTATCAAGATTGATAAACATATGATTTATGTCTACTTCAGACTATAGAAATATGCTTCCAAATCAATTGTATATTCATTGATATGTCAAGTATTAAAGTATGTCTCAGAAAATCTTTCTCTCATGCTTCCATCCAAAAAACAATGATCTATATAGCCTACCACATATATAATTTTATGGTTCCTTCTCAATAGTCTTCTGATAATTGATGTTTCAGGTGAACTAAAAAATCACTATGTGTGCCCCCCAAGACCCACCAATGTCTAGAAAACATTCCCTAGCATGTCCTATTGAACATAAACAGTATATTCTAATTTCCTGTGTGTTAGTTGGTTAATAGTCATACTCATAAGAACCTATGTAGCATGTTCCTTCTATAACCCTTTATAGAAGAATGAGGTAAAATTCAAATCATGATCAGAATTTATATTCTATTGAACCCCAAGAAAATATACTATCTATATGACATACAAGTCATAAAACTAATCTATGTGGAATATATCTCGAATCGGTTATAAATTCGATACTTTCATAAACTGATCCATAACCACCCAAATAGGATTATTATTTTAAGGAATACATGGAATACCTACAACAATATTGATGGTAACATTATCCAACTTCTATTCCAAAATAGGTAATGTAAATAATAACTTATTAGGTGACTGATGCTCGACCTTCACCAACCGACAGGTGTAACACCGTGTCACAAAACCTACAACCTCCATTTTCATTCATTTCTACAAATACTATATGTGAAGATATTTTTATACCCTCTTCAAACCATGGTGTATCACCTAATTCATGGAATAAAACTCATATATCATATCTTCCCTCATACAGGTAGGCATAACAACCTTAATAGAAATGTGAATAATTTCATCATAATAAATATTCATATTAGAAGGCGGATCTCCACCTTAAAACATCCTCTTAAATCCACACATTTTGAATCCTCATATTGTCACATCTTTACCCGATTCTGAATAAAGGTATCAACTAATATAAACATGATACTCATAAAATTGTGGTCCTATAGAACACCAATATTAATTTCAGCGAAAAAATCCATCATCCTCCACTCAGAACTATCCTCCTGAACTACCTGAGTCTATGTATTTTTACTCATAGAATCTGCAAAAAAATCACCTTTCCTATAATATTATCTAGTTCAATGTTAAAATACTTCATATAATGAACCCATATTAACTTCTTAAGATTAAAATCATGCTAGTAAAAGATGTAATTAGGGATCATATGATCTTTATAAATGTGAATTTTTTTAACCAAGTGATAATTTGACCAATAATTGAAATCATAAACCACTTTAGAAAACATGAGATTGGGAGTAATATAATTATATTCATGTGGCATCAAATTTCATGATAAATGTTCCATGAATTCATATCCTTTCATCAATACATCCCCAAGTCTAATACTGGATGCATCAAGAAAATTATACACTTTACCTGGGTTGGGTAAGTTCAATATTTTTACCATGGTCAAATGTTCCTTCACCTATTTGAAAAAATTATCATATGCTTCTGACCAGTCAAACATTATAACCTTCTCGGTGAAGCTTGATAGTGGTTCTTCCAAGTGAAAATAAAATATTATGAAACTTTAGTAGTAACCCACTAGACCTAAAAATACTCAAATATCAAAAACATTCATGGGAATATCCCAAAAAACAACTGCCTAAACATTTTATGGGTTTACTAAAATTCCTTCCTATAAGATGATGTTACTGAAGAAATGACCCATGTTGATCAAGAATTGACACTTCGATAGATTTTCATATAGTTGATGATATCTTAGTGTAGTTAGTATGAAGGAAAGATATGTTTCATGATCTTAATGAGTCTAAGAGTACAACAAGATTTCATTTATAAAAACTAATAAAAACTAATCCGGTTATGGGATAAAGATTCGGTTCATCTAATCCCTAAACACAATAGGTTTGTTCATCAACATTAATGACATCAAAACTATCTCATACTATTTATAACTACTTATAAAATATGTGTGTAGTATTTAAGAAGGCTTCACACCCAGATGATGATACCTTAATCACAAATCAATCTTATAGAACATACTGAAACCCGTTGGCTGGTTATTGATATCATCAATACATCGAAAGGATATCAGTTCAAAACCATCATCATATTCAACTTCTTGTAATCAACACAAAACCGCACCGTCCTATCAACCTTCTTGGAAAACAAATCCAAAGATACCCAAAGTGTTATTTTTGAGAAATATATCCCCTTATCCTCTGACTATTCTAACTGAGTCTTGAGTTCCTAAAGTTATGTTGGTTCCATTATGTATGGTGGAAAAGAAACTGGATCATCTCTTGGAATCATCTCAATCATGAAATCTATCACTTTATTTTATGTGGAAACCCTGATAAGCCTTTAGGAAGCACATACTAAAACATATCAACTACTAGAGGGGAAAAATCATGCTCTACCCCCTCACCATCAAGAGACTCACAACAAGGGTTGTGAGTTCACCCAGCAAATGAGAAACTGGACCTGTATGGATTTCTTAGATATCTCATTCCCCTGGATGAATATTAGTGTCTCCCTCGGGATATATGAAACTAACCCTCATAAAGTAACAATAAATTTGTTATTTATACTCAAACAGCCAATCATTTCCCATTATCATCTCAAAAGCAATCATTCAAAGAATGTACATGTCTCAAAGAAGTTGGTACCCACAAACCTCAAGGGCACACTCGTTTAATTTATGAATACCCCCACCTCATACACCTAATAGTATGTTGATTGATATAACACCACACATATATTATAACTCCATACACAAAAAAATTTAGAACAACATATAATTTAAAGAATGTGATTCTCTTGAAACAAATTTAGCACTAGAAATCATGGAATTTATAAGAATGATACCTCCAAAAATCAATGGTCGAACATCCACACCACTGGGGACATGAGTAAATGCATGCATATGGATTATCCTTTGGCCTTGTGATCCTTTTTGAGTCACCGGTTCTATACTATACTTCAAATATGGTTAATATGATCCCAAAGCACTGCAAACACCACCTTGACCAGTACAGTTAATGGGACTCTAACAACTAGACTGAAATAGAGTAATCATATCCCTAATGATGCTCTATATCATCCTAGAGCCTCCATAAATATCCACCTACTGAGTGTTCCTATATAACCATTGTATATGAACCATCCTTATACAAGCTCGACACTTCACTAATAGTTCCCCAAGATTCACATACATGCATATTACATCATTTTAGATGAATATTCATTAAACTACAAAAATACATGCTTGATGACTATAATTTTTTACTATCTTTAGAAACATGGAAAAAATATTCTA
Organism: Viscum album; assembly: GCA_963277665.1. Classification (NCBI taxonomy): domain Eukaryota; kingdom Viridiplantae; phylum Streptophyta; class Magnoliopsida; order Santalales; family Viscaceae; genus Viscum; species Viscum album. Next base: position 778,686,769 of record OY728126.1, on the reverse strand, counting down.
TGCTGGTGAAATATATTTAACATTTCCCATAAATATATCCACCTTTAGTAACTCTACGAAAAATCATTCTTCATACCCTGGGGAAAGGAAACATAAGAAAGGGGTGATATCAAATGCTAAATAGGGTAAATAAAGAAAATGTATAATCATAACTAAAGAAAAGGGTATGGAACTTGATAATAACACATCAAGATCATGCCCGACATAATAGAGAATAAAATAAATAATGGAAGTTCATAAGACACGAATCATATAGAAATAAAGAACATTGGATAATGAATAATAACATAGAAAAAAATATGGAATTTGTGTCATTCACATGTGTTTATAACATTGTGAACATATATAAGTAGAAACACGTTCACTCAATAAGTTAAGGATAAGAAATTAATCACCATCATCAAATTTTTGAGATGCAACCAGGTCAATGCATAACATTGTGAACATGAAATCAAGTTCACACATAACCATATATATGTGAAACCAAGTCCATGAATAACATTGTGAATGTGTAATTTGGTTCACACATTTCCTAATAGACATTAAACTAGTTCTATGCATAACATTTTGAATGTGTAATTATGTTAAAGAATTTCATAATGGACATGAAACTAGGTCCATGCATAACATTGTGAATACGTACTTGGGTTCACATATAAACATATGGAAATTCAACGTGGTCCATGATTAACATTTTAAACATGTAATAAGGTTCACTAACAAAATTGTGAACATTTAATAAGGTCCATGCATAAACATATGGACATGCAACCTGGTCCATCCATAACATTTTGAACATATAATATGGTTCATGTATAAACATATGGAAATGAAACATGGTCCATTCATAACATTTTTAACATGTATTATGTTTTACATATAAAATTGTTCGCATGTAATCAGGTTCACACATAAACATATGGACATGAAACCAGGTCCATGCATAACTTTGTGAACATGTAATTAGGTTCACGCATAATATTTATACAATTGATTCATCCGTCTTTACCCAATTAATATGAGGGAGATATAGGTCCCACCCATATCATAATAAAATCATTCATAGATTTGCTACAAGATAATAAAACATTCCTCATATCATGAAACATTAAAAGACATAGGTTTTATAAAAATCAAATCGTAACCCACAAAATGAAATGGGTATCATTACAATTTCATCACACCGTAACCTATGGAAAATATATTAGTTTTAAAAACCTTATTATCAAAGAATAACCCATTAAAATAAGTGAGTTTTATATACATGTAACCCATGGAATAGAAACAGATTTAAAAAACCTATAATCTGTGGAAGAGAAAACGATTTCATAAAGACCATGATATTAAGAATAACCCATTCATATAAAGGATATGAAGGGAACCATTAGATCATTTCCCATAAGGTTGCGATTAACAACAAATAATTTCATGTTAAATGTAAAATAATTTGGAAATATCTTATAAAAACGTATCTTTAGGAAAATATCATTATATATTTGAAATAGTCTATCAATATATAAAACTATTTAAAAATCATTTTCTAAAAAAATACATTGAATCTTATAAAGAAGACTTGAAAACATTTTGAAAACCATTTTCCTTCAAAATTAATTTTTTTTAAAAAAATATTAAATATTATCCTTTTATAAATGAAAATTATGCTTCAACTGAATGGTGATGGGTGGATCTGTACATGTCGTACAAGATAAAAATAATCTTTGTTTTTTATGGTAAAAAGGCTAGAAAAATGCCTTGTTCAGAAAGCGATGAGAAGATTCCTTTGAAGATATTGGTGAAAGTAAAAAAGGGTAAAATGAATTTCAATGATTATAGGAGGATGGTGCATTATAATTGGCAACCCTTTTTAGAAAATTTTGATTTCAAATCGAAGAGAGGGTAAAGTCATGCTTCCTTAAAAACACATTTATAAATATCTTATGTGCCAAACAGTAGAGATATGGTACCAGTACATGAGTATATAATGAATAACCAGAGTATAAGAAAATTCATGAACTTTCATGAGATATAAATGATAATATTTTATCAGAAGGAGTATAAAAATAAACTATCTTGAAAAGTATTGAGATTGTTTCATTAAAAACTTATATCTTCGTAACTTGGGATCACACACTCCATGTAAGAAAATGAAATCACATGAAGAATAAAATATCATGAAAAGGGTATTCATGATATAAAATGTAAATTGTAAATATATACACCTTGAAAAAGTGTTTAGGGTACTAAAAAACATGAGTATCAAAGAAGGAAAATTGAGACCCAACTATTTTACCAATTTGGTATCATTGGGAACTTAAACCCCATGAAAGAAGGATCAAAAAACGGATATTTGAATACACATAAATTAAAGTATATGATACATAGTATAAAATAATGGTTAGTATATACACCACATAAAATGAAACAGTGGTGAACATATCATGTATCTCATTAAAATTAACAGTGAGATGAAATCCCTTACCTTATGTCTTGAATCTCATTCTACTCGTTCAAACCACCTATTAATAGGGTAACTCCTTTTCATTTGAGAAAAAAGAATTACATGAGAGGATTTAAACCAAAAAGGATGATTCATGATCGAAGGGAGGATTTTTGGAAAGTATATTGGGTAGGTCTTGGCCAAACTATAGAGGTTTGAGAGGTGTGAGAAATCAGTAGAGGTGGTGGCTTCTTGTTGTGGAGGAGTGACACTCTTGTAAATATTTGAAGAGAGAATTCCACCCATGTTTTTAAGGTTGAATATGGATCCAATAATGAACCATGGTCTATAAAATTGATCATAGGGTTGAAATATGTACAACCAATGGGTTTTGGAAAAAAAAATTAGGTTTTTTGGGTCTTAAATTTAAAGATTAGTACTTTATAAGCCAAATATTTCTCTTAACCAAAGTAATTATTTTTAATCACATTTACTAATTTTTTTTGTAAAAAAACTGAACTTATTAGATATTTTAAATTATTCTCATTCAAAATATGGAATACATTTTTACCAATTCTAATAAAAGAAGTGGTAGAAATTAATTTAAAATTAATCCCACTGACAGGATGACATTGTGGGTTTTTAACATAAAAATGATCAAACATTTTCTATGTTTTTATATCCAATTTCAATTTGAAATTTTTTCCAATTACCTACATTGGATTAATTGATAAAAACAATTTCTAACTAAACTATTCAACAAATTTAAATTATAATTTACAATTATATATAAAATACATGAAAATGAAGTTTTGAATTAAAATCTAGTATTTTTAATTATTCATTATAAGATGACACCTTATATAAAAATTACAAAAATTTATCCTAACCTAATTTTTATGTTTCTATTAAAAATATTAAGTTTATTTGGACATATTAAATCTATAAAAGGTAAAAAAATTATGATTTTAAAAGGGTTCACCATTAAAAAGTAAGAAAACTACCATTATAAAAAAAATATGTTTTTCGGCATAAAATTGGGTTTTTTTTATTTTGTCTATAGAATATATGGGATGAATATCCAAAATATTTTATTGAATATATAAAATATTTATTACATTAATATCACTTACCAATTTTAAATATTTTAATTTACTAGGATAAAATTAATTTATGACTATAATAATTATTTTCATTAAACTCATTTGGTTTTCTGAAATAATTAATTAGTAACCTATGATGTCAATTTATATTTTTTTTAAACCACATATTTTCATATTTTAGTTAATAATATTCATATTCATCATCTTAATGGCTAGATTATATTCCATTATAATATTATTTTTTAATAATATATATATTTAGGTAACACCCGGTCTTTCATATTATATAAGCCTTCAATATTGGTCAATCTAGCATATAATGTATGTTGGGTCGATGGTGAATGTGATGTACACTGAGTCAGTGTTGTGTGTAGTGCATGCCAAGTGAGTTCCAAGTGAAAGGAATGTTTTCCTTAATGTTTTAATATATATAAATATATATATATATATATATTAAAAAGAGAACTATTTCTAGTGTAATGTGAAATGAAAAATATCAAAAAGATACAACTAATTTTAAAAATAATAATTCACAAAATCTCAGGGTTTTACATTCTACCCCTTTAAAATGAATTTTGGCCTCTAAATTTATCTGGGATATAAAAGGTTTAAAACATGAATGTTTCATTTATAGAAACTCACATTGTATAAATGGACACTAAAAAATCCCCAAAAATGGAAATTTGGAACCATAATGGTTACCCAAAGTAACATATAAATAGGTTTCCACATGGTAACACATAGGTTGAATGTGAAAGCCTGGATTTGAAAAAAATCTTACAATCAAGTTCTGATTAAGAGTGATAAAGAACACGGTTAGGATAACGTTAACAACCACAATGCCAAAACTCTGCAATAACCTAAGGGACCTTCAGATTCATTGAAAATGTAGGTATAAGAAAAAAATTTATTTCAATATATTTTTTCCTAAAGTTAAATAATTTTACTTAATAGATATACTTGCATGATTTTTAGACAACATCACCCTTTATTGTATGTTGATCCACTTCACATCTTTCTCAAAATACATGACTTTTTCATTCCTAAAGTACTAACAGATCATGAGATCCATGATATGCCATCCCATTTGTTAGTAGTTATCATTAACATAAGGTACTTCTGACATGATATAAAATATGAATAAATCCTCATATGGAGAGACTACACTTTAATCTTACAACCATCATCTTATGTTTATCTTAAATTTTTTTTAAATGGTTAACCTTATAACACTTATTAAATATGAAAATTTAATGTTTTAGAAATAAAGTCACGAAATCAGATTAAAATTAATTACCATGTATATCATTTTGTTTCACATGGTTGTCACATTCCAAACATGTGAATACCCTCATCGTATGTTCCCTTGAAACATGGTAACAACCTGAATGACCATAAATCCTTTAGGAAAACATGCATGATTCCTTATTCAAATGTGTGTTAGATCTATAAATTAAATCTAAGAAGTTTTAAACTTAATCCTTGATGACATAGAACACCTTTTCAATAATTAGGTCAATGGTAATCCACACCGTCTAATTAACATATTCATAACAAACATATTTTAATCCAAACATTATTATATCAACGTCTGACACTAATTAAGGGTTACCATCCCTTAATCTAAATAACACATTTCCAGGAAATCATATTTATATGTCTTCATAACCATTAAACATTTCCTTTCCAATCCTTAATGAAAATTTATACTAAAAAAACTTACACATATCATGATTCATATAACATAATTTTTGAAGTCCAAAATACTTCATTAACCCAAAATTATTCTAAAACCATTAACTAGGATTCTTCGACTTTTTCCTTAATACCTCTTTCATAGAATATAAAAATATGAATCATGTATTTGGGTTCCAAAACATCATTATAATCATGATTATTATGATCAATGTAAACAATACTGAATGAAAATTACATACCTTTCTCATGCCATTTGTGATTTGTTTACCTTCATATGTATAACCAATTATTATGTCATCTTCCTGATTCCCTCTATGAGATTTCTAATTAGGAAATAAATTTTCAAAATTCTCATACTTTCCACATATGAAACATTAAATGTTAACTGTGTTCCAAATAGTTCAATCTATTGACTAAAACTAGAAATCATAGTGTGAGAAAAACATATCATAGAAGAAATCCACATAATCATAAAAATTTACTTATAGGTTGTCTAAATAATGAAATGTTTCATAAACTATGACACCATAGGTGTAACTCCCCGACCCCAGTTACCCAAAGTCGGTGCATTATTTTAATACATTGGCATGATTACAAGGAATCAAGACCTGAAGGACCGATCGGTTTAGCAGTCTTGGAAAATAGATTAAATACATAAATGTTATATTACACTTTATAACATAAAAAACAACATAAATAATCCTTTATGAATACCATTATTCCCTTGTAATAACCCTACATATCAATCACAATACACTTCTTGGAATCCTAGGAAAAATAAAACATAGAAAGAGGTGATCTCAGATGCTCAGTAAATATAACAATATAGCGGAAACATTAATAAATAATCATAAACGTTTAAGGAAATGTATAACTAAAACAAAGTCCTTTTAAACTTGAAATTAAATATAATATGGAAAAAATAATATAAAATAATTCCATTTACTTATTCACAAGGATATTCTACTAGTCGAATAATCACATGCAATATCACTAACCACTTTCATAATGATGGAATGCATAATGCCAGACTATCATAACCACATAGTCAAGGACTCTTGCCAAGACTACAAATAAGATTTTGTCAAGCCCTCGTTCCAAGACATTATTTTGTCTCATGATACCTACCTATGCATCGAGGAGCTATAGCGGGCTCCACCCGTCACTTACTAAGTCCAATGCATTCCTCGTATAAACAGGTTTAAACATAACATAAACATTCGTATTAAAACTAGCATATGAAATGTAAATACTTTCTCCATAAACCATGAATTGTATAAAAATGACACATCCATAGTCAAATATTTCACAAAACCTTCAATAAAATATGGAAGTTTTGTATAATAATAAATCAACTTAAAATAAGCTTAAAATCCATCAAAGGATGTTGATATAGATGAAATAAAAACTATTTGTTAGAAATATCTCTATTTTTGAAATCATTTAAAAGTCACATAATTATAAAATAAAACATTTACCTTGAAAATTTTCTTATAAGCTTTTAATGAAAGCTTCAAAGATTTTACAACGGTGGAAAATAGCCGCACCCACCGTATAAGTTAAAAAAACACATTCTTACCTTAATTTGTCGAAAAGGTTAAAAGGGTCCTTGTTTGGAAAATGACGTAATAATTCCTTTATAAACTTCTTATAAAAAGTAAAACAAGGGTATAAATGAAATTAACCCATATTATGTAAAATATTAAGAATGTTTTGAAATACATTTTTAAGAAACATGGATGTGGATGATAAAGAGGTCCCAGTAGATAATTACGTATAAACAACCTCAGATAAAGAAGAGATTGTGAAATAAACTCTTACCTTTTACTTTTCCATGAGAGAGTGTAGGTTAACCTCCTGTATAATATTTAAATAATTTTTATTAAATTATACAATAATTATATACATAAATCTGATATCATATATGATTTTTTAATAATTCTTTGTTTATAATATTTTAGTATTATCGTCGTTTCGGGTGTTAACGGATTCGTTTTCCGTTATATGCTTCGTTACGTAAGCTGTGTTTGTTATATATAGGTTGTATCATATTCATATACAGAATGATATCAAGTCCTTAGACATTAATTTTAATAATCAAATGAGAATTATTCTTGAATGGATATGATGGGGAAATGAATCTCATCGCGTTCGTGGAGACAGTAATCCGTACGTACGCACGAACGCTACTTCCATTTCATTTTTCATTTTAAATGGAATCAAAACCAAATGATAAATAGGTACATTATTATTACAGTATAATATAATATCTTATATGTTTTACTTAAGTTCATTAACACCAACCTTTGTAAATTCCATGTATGGTATGAACGAGTCATATCACTTTGAGGGGCGGTAGTCCGCACTTCCTCAAATGAAATTATCGTATATATATACAACATGAAACGAATAATGGTATGTTATAAGATGGAATTACAGAAGCTTATATATAAAATAAATATCATTAATATCATATTTAATTATATTTCCATCATAATGGAAACCATGAGAGGTCGTAGGAGATAATTGAACAATCATCATTTCGTGAGGCGTTTGGTAGCCATCCACAGAAACATTATATTCTTCACCCATTAGATGGAGGTGTGTGTGAGTTTAGTTCGAATAATTCTCATAAAAATATCCTAGTATATTTATGATACTAGTTTTTTTACAAAAAAAAATAATAAGAAGAGTTTAGGGGTTGGAGAAGTAAAATAAAAGAAAAGAAGCTAAGAGAAATTGTTACCTTTAATTTGGGTAACACCCTTTGGTTTGATCCAAAAAGGACTCTTGAAGTGACTTATGCCTAAAATAAGTCTTCTAGGAGAGGGATAGGGACGTAGGGAGCTTAATTGGGTAGATGTTGGACGAGCCAAAAGGCTTGAGAGGTGTGAGGAATTGGTTATAAGTGGTGTCCTTTTATAAGGGGGAGGATGGGTTCTTTTGGAAAAACTTAAAGTATTATTCTATGATTAATTCATATTCGGTTTATAATGGATCCAAACTGTATTATTTAAAGTCTAAGGTAGGAATGGGTCGAAAAACACTCAACCAATAGGTTTTAAACAAGTTTTGGTCACAATTTTACCCTTATCTTTTAGATTTAACTCTTAGTTAAATAGTTTGACATTTACCATGTCTCTTTGTATTTTTATATTATATGGTTAATAAACATACTATAAACTTACAAGAAAACCCTAATTGGTTCATTAATGACATAACTATCATAATATAAGTCCTTTTTCCGAGCCTTAGATTTTTAGGAGTATTCTATCAATTAATAATATAATATTTGTGTTAAAAACTCCTTTATATCAATTTTGACACTATTTAATAATTGATTTTTTTTTAAAGTCTTAATAACTTTAATAATTAGACAAAAATTCATTTAATCAATCCTAAAATCTAATATTAACCAATAAATTTTTTTTAATTCATTAAAAGTCTCAAATTATATTTATTTAGGTATTTAATATATCAATTATTTTAATATTTCACTAATAAGGTAATTACTACATCATCATTATATCATAAATAACTTAATTTATATGATTTCTAAATATTATAAAAAAACTACCATGATGTAGAAAATATTTTTATCTTTCCAATGACTTTTTATAGTCGAAAATATAACTTATATAACCCCATGTAAAAATTAATTTACTAAAAGATATTTGTTTGTGTCATTTTTGTCTTTACTTTAAATTAATTAATCTAAAGAGTCATTATCACTCTCGAGTGGATAAATGGGGTCCCAAAATCGACCCAAGGATGTCCGTGGTCGTCCATGACTCATCCAATAAGTTTAAGACATGTTTTAATGTAATTTTGTATTATTATAATATACTTTTTATCTTGAATTACCCTATTTACCTTTAACCGCGGTAAATAAAAGTCAAAAGTTACTATTCACCAAAAATTATTTTTATCTTATTGAACCACATTTTACACCTTGATATTAACCTTTTCTCTATGATTTTTTACATTCCTCTCACAAAAAATGTAAAATTATGTTTTATGTAAATTTTCAAATTCTCCTAGGAGGTGGGTAAAAGACGGTGAAAAGTTCAATATAATTTTTATATATTTAAGATTATTATAAACTGACTCCAATAAATTACATTTAACTTATATAGGTATTATGTATATATTTTTACCTAAAATAAATTTAAATAAAATAAACAATTATTTAAATAAAAATTCGATTTTAAACTATAACTCAGTGTTTTTCACTATTCCTCAAAAATTAAAAGTTTTCAGAAAAATACCAAAAAAATCACCCTAAGCTAATTTTGGTATTCCGAATTCAATAATGTTGTCTATTTTACGAAATTCAAAACATATAAGTTTCATTTATTAATATAAAATTAATTCCCACTGTCAAAACCAAAAGGGGTATTTTTATGAAATAATAACTATCAAAAGTTTGACACTTGTTTATGCCCAATTTCAAAGTGAAATTACTTACTATGACCATCATTGGATTAAATGGTAAAAATATAATCTATTTATACTTACAAACAATTAATATTAATAATTTAACACAATGAATTATTTTGATTAAAAAAGTTGTTTTCAGTTAAAATATAGTATTTTTCACTATTCACCAAAATATGAAAGTAATCATAAAAACACCAAAACTTTTTTGAAACTTAATTATTATGTCCCAATTCTAAAGAAGATGTTTATTTTTTCAAAATGAATATATAAATGTTTCAAATATTGGATAGAAAAAGGATTCTCCATTAAAAGGCGTTAAAATTGCATTTTTTTTTAAAAATAATTCTTTTATCTGGAAAAAAATGAATTTGTTCTTAAATTATGTCAAAGAAACTCATAATATGGATTCTAGAATTATATAATGTTCAAAATTTTGTTAATACTATTCATAACTACTTTTGAACGGCTGGTTTGGTAAGTCGTGATGTGCTTGAACTCTGTGTTCTGTGTAGTGCAAGTTATTACATTACTTTGAAGAAATAACGTACTATGAAATCATGGGGGGTTACATTATTCCCTCCTTCAAAAAATTGAATCCTCGAAATTTGAAATTTTTCTTTGAAAATAAAATGTTGAAAATAGAAAATTCTTTTGGGGGAAACCCATATCGGAAATTGGGATAATAAAATTTAGTCTTAATAAGAGGAAAAGTGAAATGAAAGGGTCACCACCAAATTATGATCTCGATTAGGAGAACATTAGTGGAAATTAGAGACATATAATTGGGGGAAAACGTAAATATTTATTGGTAGTGATTGAGGTCATCAATCACAAACAAGTGTAAAATTGAGGGCCTTAAATGCATTAATCTATGATGATCTAAAATACCATCGGTTCAACAAAACATATGGTATTAGGATAACACATTTTTGGTTTTAAGATCTCTTTACTAAAGTATAAGAATTAATTTCTTCATAGAATAAGATAAGAAGAAAAATATATACTTGAAAATTAGAGTCCCATCCATTAACTAATTTCTACCATAAACTCATCGTTCACTATAAAAGATAATAGAACTTAGAAAAATATTATATTTATCCTATTAAAAAGGGGATAAAAAATGAATTTATAATTAATCTACCAGACCTTTTAAAAAACTACATTATTCAATCCAGGACATCACGTGGGCCAGTGGTATGTGATACACCCCTGTTGCCCTTCGGCTGCGGGTTCAAGTCTCGCGGACTTTCCGGACGCGACAAATTGCCGCCCGACCTCTGGGTTGTCCTTTTATGGCAGCCCAAAAGTAATCTCAAACTAGAATTATCCAAAATACTTCTGTCAGAACTCACAGTCCAAAATTTATAATGAAGGTAAACACAATGAAGGTCCTTTTTCCCACATAATAGCATGTGGACACCTTCATCATGTATTCTTTTAAAACACTGCAACATCCTGAATTACCATAAAACCTTATTGATTACATTCATGACCCCTTATTCCTTATAGAATACTGGATATACTTCTTCTATCAAAAAAATGTTATGAACACCAACAATGATGGAATATACAAATCATTAATCAGTTTCAAGGTAGTCAAGAATATCAAATATACATTATCCAAATCAATCATGTATTATTCCAAAATCACTACCTCGGTATCAGAACCATATTATGGTTTATCTTTATCTCAACCATATATTTTCCAAAAAATTAACTAGCTATTGAGTCACTTTTCTTGGTTCCACACAATCTCAAGTCCTTAATGAAATAGTACTATAGTACAATCCTTATATACTTCATAATTATTATAACCAGTACATCGTTGATACAACACTCAAATGACATAATTATTTAATAACAACATAATAACTCTAATCATTCCTCCTCATCTGTGGTAGTATAGAAATTTGATTGTTATTCAATACCATCATTTGGGGCATACTCTGATTATTTGAACATTGGTTTGCATAGTTTCCCAACTCCTTGCAGATGAATCATTGTACATTTGAAACCTTTTTCTTACCCTTGCAATCACGTACGTTGTGTCCTTTTTCTCCACACTTATAAAAAACTCCCATTCCCTTCAAGAAATTTACAGGGTGTTTCTTCCCACAGTTAACACATATGGGAAAATTATTCTTTTCCCTCTTCTATTTATCCATATTTCTCTCCTCCATCCTTTTTTTCTCTTGCTTCCCTTCAAATCCATAGGACTCAGAGAATTCTTTACTTATCTTTTTAACACATGATATTATTTAATCATATGTTGAGAATAAATGGGTGATAATTTCCCTTCTAAATGTTGGCTAAATACCATGAAAGATATTATCCTTCTTAATCTTTGTAGTATACGTATTGTTGGAGTTCACATTCCTTCTTCTGGGTGCCATTTCTATACAATTACATAAACTATGTCAGTTTATGAATTGCAATGAATAATTTCAAACTCGTAAAATACCTAACGTAAATTCAATGGTTTATGGGTATAATCCATAATAATAAAGATGTTTTCATTGAGGAATTATATAATTATAAACCCTTCATAATGGTTTCTAAGAAAATGAGAATTATACTAAGCATATCCCCCGGGAGTGTTGTAACCAAGAGTGCAGCAAGGCTCGTTGTCGTGCACCAATTCCCATTCGAGTCTAGCTCAAAGCGGTGTTTTTGGGTTTTACCCCTAGGTACATCTGTTCCAGAGCCAGCTCTACCTGCTCGTATCTATATTGGGATGTATTACTTGTAAAACTCACAAAATCTCTACAAAACCAAAATTCTAGGAAGTTATTCTATACTAATCCTCAAAGTCTATCTTAGGGATATGTTCTCTAATCAGAGTTTATCTAAATCTAGTTTCCAACGTTATTGATAAACTTCCTCTAATACCAACTGTAACGCCCCGACCCCAGTTACCCAGAGTCGGTGCATTATTTTAATAGATCGGCATGATTATAAGGAATGATGTCCCGATGGACCGATCGGTTTAACAGTCTTGGAAAATAGATTACATACATGAATGTTACATTGCACTTTATAACATACAAAACAACATAAATAATCCTTTATGAATGCCATTATTACCTTGGCATAACCTTTCATATCAATCATAATACACTTCTTGGAATCCTGGGAAAAATAAAACATAGAAAGGGGTGAGCTCAGATTCTCAGTAAGGATAACAATATAGCAGAACCTTTAATAAATAATCATAAACGTTTAAGGAAATGTATAAATAAAACAAAATCCTTTTAAACTTGAACTTAAACATAGTATGGCCAAAATAAGATAAAATAATTTCATTTACTTATTCACATGAATATTATACTAGTCGAATAATCTCATGCAATATCACTAACCACTTTCATAATGATGGAATGCATAATGCCCAACTATCATAACCACATAGTCAAGGCCTCGTGCCAAGACTACAAATAAGATTTTTTCAAGGCCTTGTGGAAAAACACTAGTTTTTCTCATGAGACCTACCTATGCATCGATGAGCTATAGTGGGCTCCACCCGTCACTTATTAAGTCCAACGCATTCATCATATGAAGGTTTAAACACAACATAAAAATTCGTATTAAAACTAGCATACGAAATGTAAATAATTTCTCCATAAACCATGAATGGTATAAAAATAACACATCCACAATCAAAGATATCAAAAAACCTTCAATACAATATTGAAGTATTGTATCATAATAAATCAACTTCAAATAAGCTTAAAATTCATTAAAGGATGTTGACATAGATGAAATCAAAACTATTTGAGAGAAATATCTCTTTATTTGAATTCATTTAAAAGTCACATAAATATAAAATAAAACATTTACATTTAAAATGTTCTTATAAGCTTGTAAGGGAATCTTAAAAGATTTTACAATGGTGTAAAATGTCCGCACCTGCCGTATAAGTTAAAAAAAGACATTCTTACCTTAATTTGTCGAAAAGGTTAAAAGGGCCCTTGTTTGGAAAATGATGTAAAGATTCCTTTGTAAAATTATTATAAAAATTAAAAAAACGGTATAAATGACTTTAACCCATATTCTTTAAAATAGTAAGAATGTTTTGAAATACTTTTTTATGAAACGTGGATTTGGGTGATAAAGAGGTCCTAGTAGATAATTACGTATAAACAACCTCAGATAATGAAGAGATTGGGAAATAAACCCTTACCTTATACTTTTTCATGATAGAGTGTAGATTAAACTCCTGTATAATATTTAAATAATTGTTATTAAATTATAAAAGATTCATATATATAAATCTGATATCATATATGATCTTCTATTATTTCTTTGTTAATAATATTTTAGTATTATGATCATTTCGGATGTTAACGGATTCATTTTCCTTTACATGATTTGTTACGTAAGACGTGTTTGTTATGGATAGGTTGTATCTTATTCATATCCAGAATGATATAAAGTCATTAAACATTACTTTTTATCATCAAACAAGAATTATTCTTGAATGGATATGATGGGGAAATGAATCTCATCGCGTTCGTGGAGACGGTAATCCGTACATACGCACGAACGCTACTTCCATTTCAGTTTTCATTTTAAAAGGAATCAAAACCAAATGATATATAAATATATTATTATTACAGTATAATATAAAATCTTATATGTGTTAATTAATCTCATTAACACCATCCTTTATACGTTCCATGTATGGTATGAACGAGTCATATCACTTTGAGGGGGCGGTAGTCCGCACTTCCTCAAATGAAATTATCGTATATATATACAACATCAAAACGAATAATGGTTTTCTATAAAATGGAATTACAGAAGAATATATATAAAATAAATATCATTAATATAATATTTAATTATAGTTCTATCATAATGGAAACCATGAAAGGTGGTAGGAGATAATTGAACAATCATCGTTTCGTGAGGCGTTTGGTTGTCATCCACAGAAACATTATGTTCTTCACCCATTAGATGGATGTGTGTGTAAGTGTAGTTAAAATACTTCTCATAACAATATCCTAGTATATTTAGGAACCTATTTTTTTTACAAAAGAAAATAATAAGAAGATATTAGGGGTTGGAGAAGTGAAATAAAAGAAAATAAGCTAAGAGAAATCGTAACCTTTAATTTGGGTAACTCCCTTTGGTTTGAACCAAAAAGGACTCTTGAATTGACTTCTTCCTAAGTTGAGGATTCTAAGAGGAAGGGAGGGATGTAGGGAGCTTAATTTTTTAGAGTTTTGATGATCCAAAAGGCTTGAGTGGTGTGAAAAATTGGTTATAAGTGTTGTCCTTTTATAAGGGGGAGGAGGGGCTCTTTAGAAAAAACTTAAAGTATTATTATATGATAAATTCATATTACGTTTATAATGGCTCAAAACTAGATTATTTAAATTATAAGGTGGTTATGGGTCGAAAACCACTCAACCAACAAGTTTTAGACAAGTTTGGGTTACTATTTTACCCTTATCTTTTAGATTTAACTCTGAGATAAATAGTTTGACATTTACCATGTCTCTTTGTATTTTTATATTATATGGTTAATAAACTTTTTATAAACTTCCAATAGAAACCCAAGTGGTTCATTAATGACATAACTATCATCATATAAGTCCTTTGCCCGAACCTTATATTTTTAGGAGTATTATATCAATTAATAATATAATATTTGTTTTAAAAACTCCTTTATGTCAATTTTGACACTATTTAATAATTGATTTTTCTTAAAGTTTTAATAACTTTATTAATTAGAAAAAAATTCATTTAATCAATACTAAAATGTCATATTAACCAATAAAATTCGTGAAATTCATTAAAAGGATCAGATTATATTTATTTGGGTATTTATAATATCAATTATTTTAATATTTCACTAATAAGGTAATTACTGCATCATCATTATGTTATAAATAAATTAATTTATTTGATTTTTAAAAATTATAAAAAAAATACGATGATGTATGAAATCTTTTTATCTTTTCAATTAATATTTATAGTCGAAAATATAACTTATATAACCCCATGTAAAAATTAATTTATTAAAAGATATGTGTTTGTGTCATTTTTGTCTTTACATTAAATTAATTAATCTAAAGAGTCATTATCACTCTCAAGTGGCTCCATGGGGTCCCAAAATCGACCCAAGGATGACTATGGTCGGAAAAGACTCATATAATAAGGTTATGACAAGTGTTAAGGTAATTTCATATTATTCTAATATACTTTTTATCTTGAATTACCCTATTTACCATTAACCGCGGTAAATAAAAGTCAAACGTTACTATTCGCAAAAAAAATTATTTTTATCTTATTGAACCACATTTTACTCTTGGATATTAACTGTGTCTCTCTGATTTTTTAAATTCCACTAACAGAAGAGGTAAAATTAAGTTTTATGTGAATTTCCAAATTCTCCTAGGAGGTTGGTAAAAGACGGTGAAAAGTTCAATATAATTTTTATATATCTAAAATTACTATAAACTGACTCCAATGAATTACATTGAACTTATATAGGTATTATGTATCTATTTTGGCCTAAAATAAATTTAAATAAAATAAATAATTATTTAAATAAAAATTCGGGTTTGAACTATAACTTAGTGTTTTCACTATTCATCAAAAATTAAAAGTTTTCAGAAAAATACCAAAAACTCACCCTAAGATAATTTTGATATTCCTAATTCAGTAATGAATCCTATTTTACCAAATTCAAAACATAGAAGTTTAATTTATTAATTTAAAATTAATTCCCGATGTCAAAACCAAAAGGTGTATTTTTAAGAAATAATAAATATAAAATGTTTGACACTTGTTTATGTCCAATTTAAAAGTGAAATTACTTAATATAACCATCATTGGATTAAAGGGTAAAATTATAATCTATTTATACTTAAAAAACATTAAAATGTATAATTTAACACTATAAATTATTTTGATTAAAAAAGATGTTTTCATTTAAAATATAGTATTTTTCACAATTCACCCAAATATGAAAGTAATCATAAAAACACCAAAACTTTATCGAAACTAAATTCTTATGTTCCGATTCTAAATAAGAAGTTTGTTTTGTCAAAATGAATATTTAAAAGTTTCAAATATTTGATTTAAAAATGGATCACCATTAAAAGACATTAGATTTTCATTTTTTGGAAAATAATTCTTTTATATGAAAAAAATGAATTTGTTCTTACATTATGTCTAAGAAACTCATAATATGGATTCTAGAATTATATAATGTTCAAAATGTTGTTAATACAATTCATAACCGCTTTTGAACGGCTAGTTTGGTAAGTCGTGATGTGCTTGAACTCTGTGTTGCGTGTAGTGCAAGTTATTGCATTACTTTGAAGAAATAACATACTATGAAATCTTGGGGTGTTCCAATATGATCATCCTAGTTTATTCATAGACAACATATATTTAAATCCTTCATGATATTACAAGATGAGTTCTTGAATTCCCAAATCATATATCCTAGGAGTGTCAA
Source organism: Viscum album (assembly GCA_963277665.1). Classification (NCBI taxonomy): domain Eukaryota; kingdom Viridiplantae; phylum Streptophyta; class Magnoliopsida; order Santalales; family Viscaceae; genus Viscum; species Viscum album. The sequence continues at coordinate 778,669,620 of OY728126.1, read as the reverse complement.
ATCAGGTGTACAGCAAGGCTCGTTGTTGTATACAAGATTACCCTGAGTCAAGATTGAATCATTTTATCAGAGTTGTAACCCCTAGGTACATCTGTACCAGATCCGCATCCACTTTCAGTATCTGTATAGTGATGAATTTCTAGGAAACCACTCACTCTATTATTTTCCAAAAATTTAGTACATTTTCCTAAATATTAACTCATCCATAAACTTATCCTTAGAGACATCCCAAGATATATCCGTAGAAATATACCTAGGGATATTACTACAGTTTTATCATCATAGTTTCTAATGGTTGACTAATCCTTTACTCTAATACAATCTATTAAGTCTCAGGATTGATATAAATGGATATTACATTATTTTAGACAAATATTCAGTACATTACAAAAATACATGCATGAGGATTGTAATAGTTTATTGTTTTTGGAAACATGGAAAAAAATATTCTATCCTGGTGAAGGATCTTCAACATATCCCATAATGATTTCCACCTTTAGTACTTATACCTAAAACCCTTCTTCAAACCCTTGGGAAAGGAAACCTTAGAAAGGGGTGAGATCAGATGTTCAGTAAGTGTAAATAATGGAAATGCCTAAGAATAACATAAACAAAATGGTGTAGAACATGAGATTAACATTTGAAGATCATGACCTATATATTATAGATCATAATAAATAATGGTAGTTCATAAGCCATGAATCATAATGAAATAAATAAAATAGGACAAGGAAGCATAACATAGTAAAAGAAGTGAAATTTGTGTCATGCACATTGGTTTATTACGTTGTGAACATGTATATGTAGAAACATGTTCACTCATTATGTTAATGACCTGAAATTATGACCCATAATAAACTTGTGAACATGAAACCTAGTCCATGCATAACATTTTGAAAATTTAATAATGTTCTTGCATAACCTTTTTGACATGAAACGACGTCCATGCATAATATTATGAACATGTAATTAGGTTTACACATTACTTTATGGACAAAAAACACAATCCATGCATAACACTGTGAAAATGTAGTAAGGTTCATGCATTACATAATGGAAATGAAACCAGGTCCATGCATAATATTGTGAATAAGTAATCATGTTCACACATAACATTGTGAACATGTAATAATCTTCCCTCCTAAACTTATGGACAAGAAACCAGGTCCATGAATAACATCATGGATACATAATAAGGATCACTCATAATACGGTGAACATGTAATCAGTTTCACACATAAACTTATAGAAATGCATCCAGGTTCATTCATAACCTTTTTAACATGTAATAAGGTTCACACATAATATTGTGAACATGTAATCAGGTTTAATCATAAACTTGTGGACATGTAACCAGTTCCATGCATAACATTATGAACATGTAATTTAGTTCACAAAAAACATTTAATCACATGATCCATCCGTCATTACCGAATGCATTAGAGGGAGAAATAGGTCCCACTCATCTCATAATAATATCATTCATACATGTTCCCCAAGATAATAAAACATTCATCATATCATGACCCATAAAAAGACATTGCTTTTATAAAATATAATCATAACCCATTAAATTAAATGGGTATCATTAACATTTCATCACATCATAACCTATGGAAAATAGATTGGTTTTATAGCAATTTTATCAAAGAATAACCCATGAAATGAATTGAATTTCATAATCATGTAACCTGTGGAAATAAAAGAATTTAAAAAATATATAAACTGTGGGAGAGAAACATGTTTAATAAGGACCATGACATTAAGCGTAACCCATTCATTGAAAGGATATGAATGAAACCTTTAGATAATTTCCTAGAAGGCAGTGATTAAAATCAAAATCTAGTATATTATATGAAAAATTATTTTGAAATATCTTTCAAAAAAATTTATTGAGGAAAATATCCTTGATTCTTCAAAAATTATTTTTTATACATAAAACTATTTAAAAATATTTTTATAAAAAAAACACATTGAAAACTTATAAATAATACTTTAAATAATTTTGAAAAACGTTTTACTAGAAAATTACTTTTAAAAACATACTATTAAAGATTAAACTTGTAAAAATGAAAAGGAAGATTCAATGTAATGACTTCGAGTGAATCTGTACATGTCATACAAAGTAAAAATAATATTCATTTGGCACGGTAAAAAGGTTAGAATAATTACTTCTTCAAAAATCGATAAGAAGATTCCTTTCAAGAGATTGGTAAAAGAAAAAAATGATAAGAATGTATTTTAAATATTATAGGAGGATGGTAAAATATTATTGGGAACCCTTTTTATAAAATTTATATTTCCAACCAAAGAGAGGGAAAATTCACACTTCCTTAAAAACACATTCTTAACTATCATAATCCCACTGACAGGATGACACTATAACTTTTTAAAGTAAAAATAATCAAAAAGTTTTTAATGTTTTTATAATCAATTTATTTTTTAAAAATTGGTTTCAATGAAATAAATTGAATTAGTTTATAAAAATATTATCAAACTAAACTATTAAACCAATTAAAATTATAATTTACACTTATAAATAAATTAGTTGAAAATTTAGTTTTGAATTAGAATATTGTATTTTTAATTATTCATTACAAGATGAAACCCTAGATAATAATACCAAAAATTTATCCTAACCTAATATTTATGATTTTTTTCAAAATTTATCGTTTATTTTGACATACTAAATCTATAAAAGTTCTTAAAATTTGATTTAATAAGGGTTCCCCACTAAATAGCTGTAAAACTGCCTTTATAAAAAAAATAGGTTTTTATGCATAAAATTATGTTTGTTTTTATCTTATGTATATAGAATCTATGGGATGAATATCCAGAATATTTTATTTAATATATAACATATTTATTAAATTAATATCATTTACCAATTGTAATTAATTTAATTTATTAAGTTAAAATAGATTTTTTTACTCTAATAATATTTTCCTTTATATTCAATCAATTTTCATATTCATTAATTGTTAACCAATGAATTCATCTTATATTTGTGTAAAGCATATATTTTTATGATATATTTAATAATATTCATATTCAACAACTTAAAATCTAGGTTATATTCCATAATAATAATATTTTTTAATAATATATATAGTTAGGTAACACTTAGTCTTGCGTGTTATACAATCCATTGATGAAGTTCAATATTGTATGTAATGTATGCTAAGTTAATAGTCTGTGTAACGTATGCCGAGTTGGTGTTGTGGGTAACACAAGCCATGTCAATGCTGTATGAAAAGATTGTTTTACTTAGTGTTTTAATATATATATATATATATATATATATATTTAAAAAATAACTATTTACAATGTTATGAGAAATAAAAAATATCAAAAAGATAAATTAATTCGAAAAAGAATAATTCCCAAAATCTTGAGGCGTTAGATCAATGGTGGAAAAAGGCACTGTCTACACACATGACCAAATTTTCTACACTAATAGCATATGACAAGACTACCTCCCTAAGAGGATGATCCCCATAGATACTCTATCAACCACTTCTCTGGTATAGGATCACATAAAGAAGATTCATACTATTAGAGGGAATACAAATATATTTCCCAACATAAAATTTATTCCCACCACTAGAAGCCTCATTCAGGTTCCCCTTATAAATATGAGTTTGATCCAATACCTAAGAAAACATCTTCATACAATAGATATTTACCTATGAATTGATCTCAAATATAAATCTATCTTAAAGATTCATGGATTTAGTTTCATCATCTCTTGTCAATATTGGATGAAAATACTATAAGTCTTTGAATAAGACTACATAATCCATCACCGAAATACTTCCCTAAGTCAAATGCATAAAATATTTTTATTTCTTCTACCTCAAGTGGATAGGGTAAAATTTATCCAGGAAATTATTCTATATTTACTTCCATTCCATTCACTCTATATCTCATCCTAATCCAAGATATCTCGCAAACACTTCACTGGTCCTCCTAACATGTATGATTTCAACTTAACTTTATTTTTAATAGGGGTCTCTATGTGACCAAAAATCATCTAGATGGACTCATTCTTGAACTCTGTTATATCAGTTCCACCCTCTGTTACAAATCTCGAAGGGTTTTGGAGTATAATGTTTCTAGTCAGGTCAATCATACGTAGTGTATCCAACCCATGGTCTCTCTCTATAAACATCATGAAACCAGTGAAGTTCCCATGGAACAGATCTTTTCCCTATTACCCAAAACCAATGGGGGTTCTCATCCCACAAAAAGAGGATCATCCTTGGTGATGAAATCTAGTCTCTCAATTGGTTAACATTGTCTTTTTAGAATACCTATAGAATTTTAAACACACATATCAAATCACATATTATAAATTGTTTCCATGTTATGTAAAAGAAGGTTCAAAGAAGACAATTTCCAAACCACTCTGTATATGCAATCCGGACATCCATAACCATACATAATCACTTCCATTAACCATCCAAATCATGGTCCATGTATAATAAGGGTAATAAAAAAATCTAATTCCAATTTTCTTTAGACACTCTTTCAACATATTTTATTTAAAAACTCACAGTTAAAGCCAATTGCATTCCGTATTAGGAACTATTTTCTCTGAATCCATAAAAAATAGGAAAGCATTTTTCAATTCCTAGAACCCAACCATATTATGCTTTTCCATATATTCCTAATATAGTTAATGTCATATATAACACTAAGTCCCTAAAATGATTCATGAATATAAAAACTATATACCATGTCGGGCCATGAATAAAATTCTACGGAAAAATTACATTGCACAACATGTTCATCAGCCAATGGTAAAATATCATACAACTATAACAATCTAATATCAAATAAAAACATTCCTCCATATAAAACATGGTGTTTCCCAAAAAATGGGTGGTCTAATGGATGAAATCATTTCCATGGTTTGACAAACCCTATAATTCAGTTTACATTCCCTAAATAGTATGTAATATAAATGAAATCCTTTGATTCCACTTTGTAACATTCCAAACTGGGTGCCAATATAACTGGTGAACCGAGTCAGTTCACCCCATAACCTTAAGCACACTTTTCTTTATTTTAGAGGATACCAACTAGCAATGAGAGTTTAATAAAGTATGTGTGGAGGATATACCCTCTTTACTAGAGTAAGAAAATAGTGGAGATAAATAGAGGAAATATCCATGTAACTGAAAATACACAACCAATGAAAGACATATATTATGTAATAGATTCCAAAACTAGTTACATGCCTACAAAAACATACAATTAACATGTCATTTCATCTAATGTCAAGTGTCACAATAAAACAAAAAATAATATTTTCAAAAAAAATCACCAAAACTAGTATCAACACTAGCCGAGTACCCTAATCCATGCTCGATCCCCAAATCTTGACTCATCCTTATATCATATATAATTTTCCCTTATCATGAACCAAAATCATCGAATCTTCTTAGGTACCCAAGGAGGACTCAAATAAGGTGTGATTAAAACTTCATAGGCCACCACCAATGATGTCTATAATAATATAAAATCTAACAATAGTGTGTTTAGAATTGTAAATAAATAATGGAAAAGTAGAAAATAAGGCAGGATTCATCTTTAACTTGTTTACAATTTTCCTAAAGGGGTCCTAGGTTATGAAATTATATCATGAAGGGTTACCCACTCAGTATAATAAGGTAATTAATTATACTGTATAATTCATTATACATCGGATTATTAACCCATATTTTCTTTATAATAATTTACCTTTAAAAATTTATCATATTCAAAAATAAGGGTTAACCATTTTCATTCATATCCATTTCTGTTATTCAATAACTTATCATCATTATACAAGTAATCCATTTTACCATTTATTCACAATCACATACTTTACACCAACTTTTATCCATTTCTAACATATACCTACCCCTTTAATCATTTAAAACATTTACCCTTAATCCTCCCATAACACATTTGACCTTTTGATGTTATCCAAACAACTAGTAAACCATATTAATATACCTAACACACATACAGATGGTTTAATCCCATAAAACCCTTAATTTCATGATTTAAATACTTATTTTATTCCTTTACTGAGAATGGTACACCCTATAGGTTCCCCTATGTTCGATATCATAATCATCAAAATACCTAAAATTTCCCATGTAGGGTTTTACAGTTCTATTAAAGTCTCAATTTCTTTTTCGTAATCACGAAATTAATTTTTTTCGTAATATAGTTCATTGTAAAAACTGTATACACATGAATAAACATTAACACTATATGAAATAACTTATAGACCACATAAATCCTATTTGTAGAATATTTCTCTCTTATCATTATTCCTTGATTCAAAATCAAATAGACATTAATTCCATGACTAATGGTATGTTATAAAAAAGGTTTTATATGATTTAGAAGGAAAATAAATTACATGATATGGTTTATTCAAAAAATAAAATAAAATGAGTGTTAGACTCATCTGAATCATCAATTTTCAAAAAATAGTGCTTCAAACGACCATGAATCGAAGTAGATTGATCCTTGTGAGTCTTTATAAGGAGGGTTTGTTATCCATTATACTAATAGTGAAAATAATGCGAAAATTGGGTAATAAACATTTAAACTTTAGGGGTAAAATGGGAATTTTTTCCACAAAAATAAGGCCCATGGTTTGGCCGTATAGTTGGCCAAATTGTGTGCGGACTGTGAATCCTCCTCTATCTAAAATAGTTATAGGCCACATGGTTTGGATAATACACCCACATGGTTTGAAAAAATATGTGTGGGATGTGCACATTAATTTTTCCAAGGGTGTTATGTCACATGGTTTCCCGGGCCACGATGCATTACTGTCTCCAACTATGCGCAAACCATTCACTATGCACTGGATGGAAGCTTCTCTACTTTTTTTATATCCTCAATCCAAAATACACCTCCAAGTCCCTTCATATTCATGGTAATAATTTTACTACCCTTTTAAAATAGTATAAAACTAAAATTTAAATGATTAATACATTTTAAAAATTTTGGGATCTTAAACAATTCACTATGTTCGTTGTTGTTTTCTGTTGGCTGGTTGTGATCCTTCTTATTGTATAGTTTGGTAGTTAGTCATGGTGGATGTATTGGGGTATTATATAATGTGGTAACCATTGTGTAATTTAGAGGGTGGTGATTTTTTATACTTTTAGATTCATTTTTATGATTGATATAAGAAGAATGTGGGACTGACTTTTTGTATGTCATTTTGATATAGTGAGGTGGTTGTTGGAATGGGTTTCTGTGGAATATGATGTAGTTCTGGTTGTTTTTATTTTGGGGTTTTTATAGTTTTCTTGAAATTTTTAATGGTTTTGAATTAATGAAATTGGTTATGGGTTATGGGTTGGAACTAATTATTGGTGGTATATCTAATGAAATATAGGGAAATGAGATAGTTGAAATAGAATATTAATGAATGGAATAAATGTGACTAATTAAAAATGAGTGGATAGAAATATTAATAATGAAATGAATGTAATGTGGTTAGTAAAAATAAATATGGAAATTTGAAATTATGTGATAAAATGAGATGTTATGACTATTATTGGTTTTTTTGGGTTGTGGCGGTGTAGTTTTTTTGTGTTGTGGATATTGTTTTGAAGCAATTTTTGGTATGACGTGGCTAACTAGATGTAGTTATTGTAAGTCATATTAATAAATGAAAACCTATTATTTATTTAACCCCCTTGGATGGGATTGTATCGTATATTATATCATTTACATTTTATTTATTTATGCACCACCACTCTTTTTGAGTAACCATACTGAATCTTATATGATTTCATGGGTTCTTAGTGTGTCCCCAAATTACATGTAGTAAAGGTAAAAAATTGTTGACTATCCCCCATCCCTACATTCCATTTATAGGTTGTGTCGTCTATGAAGTCTAATTGTTTAGGTATATATATATGGACTGTAATGGATTGAGAATAAGGTATATATATTCTAGAAGAAATAATTTAATGGTTTTGATGTAGAAGCATTGTGGGGGACATACATGGTTGGACGAGGGCATAGGATTAATTTCCTTCATGCTCACGTTGCACTTTTCTGAGGAGGATGTGATGTGTGGTTATGATGTATTTATATGGAATGTAGTAGAGTTTTTGGAATGATGTGTCTATGGTAAGTGTTATAATAATACATACATATACATATACATATATATATATATATATGGTTATGGTTAGGTGGATATGGAAGTGATTGTAGCATAAAACATATGGAATTAAGGTGTGTGGTGGATTTATTCTATGGTGAAGTTCTCATTGGGTATCTTATTAATATATACATATGATATTATGTTATTATACTTGAATCCATTATTGGGAGAGTGAGGTTTAGTGATTATGGGTGGTATATAAGCAAGTATATGTGATGAGTTGGTTCAACTATTTAATCACTGAGAAATTAATATGTATCTGCCACATTTACAAGCGCAGTTTAAGGAAGTATCCCAGTGAGCATAATTTTATGATCTCCCATATATATATATATATATATCTGTCTGGGTGTGGGTGGGTGTGTGTGTGTGTGTGTGTGTTTATAATATCTTAGGAGGGAATTGGTTATCGGGATGAACTATTCTATATCATGGTAATCACTAATGTCCATGGAGTCACAACTATAGGAGCTACATCTTGGTATTTTATTTCAGAGGCCTTTATTTGTGTCTCATATTAACATTCATTGGGGAATGTGTTTAATTTTGTATTATATATATCATATTGGCGGTATATCTTTTCTTCCTAGGATTTATGTAGGCAGTGCCTCTTATATGTGTGGTTTTATACCCTCTATTCTAGTCTCCAAACAATGTGTTATTGAAGTTTGGATGTAGAAGGTGAAATATGTCGATAACCTCGAACCAATATTTTGGGAAAACAGACGGCAGATTTCAACCATGCAAAGTGGTCCGAGATAGGATGAAGGGCCACATAGAAAATCAGAGGAGTTCGTGTAAAGCTGCCCCATCGGCGCGCAAGTTTCCGCACCCAAAAGATTTTTTTGCACGCCGCTCAGAAATTTCCACGTGGCCAACTGACGCGTCACATTTTCCACACTGGACAAATTTTGGATACCCCCCATGGATCCTAATCACCTATAAATAGACAGCCACCCCCTTTCTTTTGTGCTGAAGAAATCGAACTGTCTCCCCTGACCGCAATACACCTCTTCCGTGAGAAAAACATGGCTTTCAGGTATAGGATTTTCAGCGAAAGGTCTCACAGGGGTCCACCTTCACACAAAACCCCTAGTAATTGACCCTCGCTCGGGCCTTTTATTTTTTGGCCAGTTGCATGAAAGTCTATTTACTTGCATGCGAACCTCGATCACTTGTATTCAAAACCTCCTTAAATTGTTTTCACGCCTCCTTTAACTGCACAACCCAGATTTTTTCACGTACCAGTTCTCATTTGTACGACTATTGCACAAAAATCCCCTCTTGTTTGCACAATCCTCATTGTACGCTCCATGTTTCGTTCTTATTATAAGGAACCATGTTTTAGCCCCTCTTATGTGCAACACACTTGTGTCATTCACCTTTCTCTCATATGACCTTCCAGGTTTGTACGATGTGATTTGAAGGTCCCGTGTGCAGTGATTCACATTGAATTGCTTAGCCTTATTCTTCTTCACATAGGCACACTAATGGCTATTTCTTCTTTTCATAACCATGCTAATGTGGGCCCTTCAATGGATCACTCCATAACACCCCCTCACCACGCCATTTTCAGTACCTTCCCTTCATTATGGGTTTAAGTATAATGGTTATGTAAGTCCTAAGGGTGTGTAGTGAACTCGCCTCGTCCAAGCTATATGATGTTAAACTTCCAAGAATCATCATCCTCATTACATGATGTTAAACTGTGGCCTCTCCCCATGAATCACACATGGGTTTCCCCATCTTGGACATTCTCTATGCCCGCTCGTCTCCCTAGGAGGGAGATATTCCTCACTTGGAATGAGATCCTCTCTACTGGAGAGGCGTTTGTCCATAGTGAAGGGAAACCATATTGGTGTAATCCCTTAATGTATCTTGTAGAAGGTATCACCCCTACTCTTCCTTTCATCTACGGTTCCATAGACTTGAGGTGAGAGGAACACAAGGAACTTCTTTACCCCATCCCTCTCCCTGTGGGCTTTGTCACCATCGGGCCTCCATCCCAGAGTAAGTCACATTCTCTATCTCCCTAGGAAACTAACCACATGTAAGCCTATGTTTCCTCTTTGGGATTCTAACCATATGTAATGCCCATTCCACTTCCCACGGATGAATTTTTCACGACGCGGTCATCGGTTCTTTGCTACCTCTTGTTTCTCACACCGAGCATGACTCACGTGGGATTAGAGTATGTATTGACCATGAAATCCATTTTGGGCCACCCTAGTGTGTAAGCCCCAATCCTCCATTCCAAATTATGTGGACTTCGATCATTTCAATGGAAAGGTATGTAGGAAGTATTCCTGAGGTTCAAGCCCAACACCTACTTTTCCTAACCCCTTAACATCAGTTCACCTCTATCCAGCATGATGTTAAACTGGATCCTCCCTTCTGAACTATGTGGAAATTGATCCTTGTCTCCTATGTAGGGTACAGAAGATGCTTCCATGAGGTTCAATTCCAACACCCATTAGTCCCAACCACTCTACATCGACCCACCTTTATCCAGTATGATGTTAAACTATATGCCCCTCTCATCCTCCATTTTGCTAAACTGTACGCATTCAAACTATGTGGGTTTTTATCCATGTCTCCTAGACATGGTACTTAGGAAGCCTCCCCGAGGTCCAATCCCAATCGATGGTAACCCATTGGAACCCAAACTAGTGGTAAGCAGTTGGAATTCCAATCTACAGTAATCCATTAGAACCCCAACCAACGGTTATCCATTGGAATCCCAATCGATGATAAGTGGTTGGATCCCAAACTAGTGGTAAGCCATTTGAATCCCAATCAATGGTAAGCTGTTGGAACCCAAACCAGTGGCAAGTCGTTGGAATCCTAATCGAAAGTAATCCTTTTGAACCCCAACCATTGGTAAGCTATTAGAATCCCAATCGACGGTAAGCCATTTTCAACCCCATCCAATGATAATCCATTTTGATCCACATCCATTGGTAAGTCGTTGTAATCTCAATCGACATTAAGCCATTGTCAACACCTTCTAGTGATAAGTCATTGTGATCCCCATCTAGTGGTATTCCGGTGTAGTATGCAATCAATGGTACGTTATTGTTATCCCCTTGGTTGGGAACCACATCTCTTGTTCATCCCAGTGGCATCAGACCTACTCGAGATACTAACTATGCTTAATCCTCAGTATATCATCTGGTCATTTTCCTCTATGCACACCCCAATTCTATATCATCATCCATGCATCCATTCACATGATCCACCACCTCAGGAGTCTCATCGCCTCACCAAACTATGAAAACATTGATTCCCTACCATTGGGATATGTAGGAAGCCTCTATAAGGTTCAAGCCAAAAACTACCATCACCATCATGATGGTTCCATATCATTCCCCATCCACATCATTCAACTCTCCATCATCGATCTTGATTTTTTCCCAGGCAGCCACATCCCGATGGGATCATGCCATTCCCTCAGGCATCTAACCACACATAATCCCCACATAATTCCTAATCATTCAACCAAGAGTGTCCCTCTTGCGATGGGCTACTAATCATGTGTAAGCCTAAACATTTCTTCGGGACATTGTCCTTTTTGTACACCCTAATTCATCTCCCCTTAGAACTATGTGGTTTTGGATCCCTATCTCCTAGACAAGATATGCCATGAGGTTTAATCCCATCCAATGGTAAACCTTGGTGTCCCCATTTATGAGGTGAACTTTCCCTGATCCACCCTCAGTGGTGTCTTTATCTGACTTCACTATGTGATATCTTTCATTTATAAGACAAACCACCCTGGATCCGCCCTCATTAGACATTCTGATCCATCAATCTTGTAATCCTTCTAGGTGATCCCTCCCATGGATGTACCAATTTGATCTCTCTCTATGGTACATTATGTTCACTCTCGTTCTGTCTTCGCCAGAAATTAAACATGCGGCCTACCTCGTGTTCAACATGAGATGCCTAAGGAAAACCTCATAAGAAATGCCTTTGGCATAACTATATCTGGAGGATATTAAACTCATGACAAACCCCGTGTTTAGTAGGGGAATCTAAGGAAAACCTCAGAAGCATGTCTCTGGCATAAGATACCCTTCAACCGATGTGGGATGCCTCAGGTTTTGTACCCTTGATATGCCATCTTGTGAGAAGGAATACGGGGTTTCCAATGTCCACGCATCCAGAGATTCCCCAACATGCCTTATGTTGTCATCTACTCTGACTAAAGGTTTCTACCATGTGAAGACCCCATAGAATGTTCTGAATGAAGTAGAGTAATTAACTGATGTCCACAAAGATATGGTATAGGGAATCAGATTCACGAACAACATCTTAATCTTTAAGGGAGACTCGGACTTGGCAATTAGTTCCGATGAGGAATCCAATGAAGGAGGAAACCATATCCCATCATTTGGTTTCAATAAAGGAGAAAATTTATGTGAATAAGGAATGGATGTTTCCTGCCTTTGGAAAGTAGGAATGCAGGGCAACAACAGTGCATCCTTCTTGAAAGGGATGGATGTGTGCCCTGAAAAAAAAAGTGTCAAAAATCAAAATGTTGAACCTGACGTGAAATTATTCTCCTCAATGTTGATATTAGTGGCACTCAAGACATCAGTGTATTAGAATTTCACCGGATCCAGGAATCTGGCGCCAAGTCCCACCCAGAAAATAGTTGGCCTGGAATGAATCTCACCAAAAAATGAGGCAGTTGAATGTTGGAAATCCTGGTCTACAACGTTTTCAGTGTGGATCCATCTTACCAACCATGGAAGATGGAATGCTGCTGAGGAACTAGATGTTTCTTTCCTTCTTTCATCACTAATGGTTAAGTCTCCTAGCTTTTCAGGACCCATGATTTCATAACTAAAAACTGATCACCCCCCCACTCATACAGGGGAAAGGGAAACGTCAACACGGAAATCCCGCACAACCTCATCCCTTACATGGAAGCCTCCATGTCCAAATATGTTGAGCACCAATGCCCCATCTCCCCTTTTGAAATCATGTCGAGAAGGGTGATTGATGACCTCATTCGACGATACGAGGAGGAGAGGATTATCCCAACATGGGATATGGCCCATCAAGACATAGAGGATTCTACGCCTTATCGCCACCACCTCCCCCAAGGGCCGTATAGTGAGCCACTGCTCCACAATACAATGTACAACCATTTTGGGAGCCTCTCCCTGGAATGCTTCGATAACTCCCTCCCCTATGACAATGAGGTAAGGATTGTCCGGGCCAGGCTGATTGAGATTCCATTATTGGGGCTCCCATGGAGGGCTCCCACTAGGCCGTGTCAATGCCAACACCTGGCCGCATGAGCTGAGGAGCAGGTAATCGATATTCCTACACCACTATCCCTAGTCCGGTTGACCTAAAGCCAGCGTCAGGTGCATGCCAAGGAGGATGCCCACCATGGGGCGTCAACGTCAATGACTACCGTGGCCCATGCCACTGTAGACACATACCATTGGTCCCCTATTTATGCAGAGCAAGGGAACTCATACACTCAGCCCAAATCAAGGCCACAACCACCCCACAGTTAGGCTAGGTCAACTCTCATGGTCTCCGACATAGGTAGCACCCGCCGCGGGCCGACCCACGACAATGACACCATAACGATGTTCCTCCCTATACCATCACCAATGACAGCACGGGTTCATCCCTCTCCTAAGATAAATGTGGAGGTCCTACACTAGTTGGATTCAATCTGAATGAGGATCCTCCCCACTATTTTGACACTCATTACGGAAGTCGCTACTGCACCCATGACCTCTAGTATGGATTCGTTCCTCCCATCACATATCATTGATGCAAAGACACTACCTGTCTGGTCAAACTTCAGTGTGGGGTCTTCCCCATGTCCTTATAGTAGGTGAAGAAGGTCCTTGTCATCCCATCAATCGTAGAAGAGGACGTTTTCCTCACTTCATAGACACCCATCACAGACGTCCTACCTGTGTTCAGCTCGACCAGTATGAGGACTCTCCTTGCACCAACATTTCCAAAGGAAATAAGCATGGAGGCCCTAACCATGCTACCACCAGCTCCAGTGGAGGTCCTACCTTCTCAAGCACTTCCAGTGGAGATTACCTCCATGCATCAACCATTGGATACAAAGGTCCTCCCCGTGTTCCCTTTGACATATTTATAGGTTCTCCTTTCACCCCAGCTCACCTAGGTGGAAGTCCTCTTCGCCCCAACATCAATTCGGCTGATAGTCCACCTCAAGTAAAAAATTCACCCTATCCCGAAGAGCCATCTCGGGGAAAGAGGAAAGTTCACTGGTGCCATAAAAGGAGCGTTGAGGTGATTCATACCACAATTAGGCCTGTCTGCTTCTTGGATTCTGAGGAGGAATGTGATTTGGTGATTGAACACTCTTCTTCATACTCTGTTTCAAGGGAAGGTGTAGGAATGAGGCGTATCAGCCTCATCCTTCTAGAATGTGTGGTCCAATGGATTCCTGACTCCCTCCAGAGATACATCCAGTAGGAGGAAGATTTGGAACCTTCCCAGGGACTGACCATGGAATCCAACCTATCACCAACAGATTCATTTTTACCTCAACTGAAGATCATGATGAGTTATTTTGGGGAGAGGTAAAGGATGAACAATAGCTTGTCCCTCCATCAGTGATTGTATCCCCTATGCCGAAAGCTATGGTTTACATCCCATCATTCCGAGACGAAGTGGATCGTTAGTTGTATTCTTCACAGGATAGCCCGAGATGTGATGGTTTGTCAGCTTGTTCATGGTATTCTCCATCAGATGGTCTACCATCTTAGAGGTCTTCTTCAGTGCCATTTTTAGTCCTATAGGTGCCCCCAGTTGATGAGTGGGGAAACCCAGGTCCATGTCCTATGTTTGAGCCAATGAGATTTTGGATCATCCTTGTAGATGACCATTTCCTAGAAATGTTCTGATTGTGACCGGCAACATCAGTGCGCCAGAATTGCTTACCTAGGAAGAAGTCACATACATTATCTAAACCCTGTGGGAGATTAAATTCTGTATCCATTACCAGCAATTGGAATATCCCAAACGTCAGGAAAACATTGAAGACATTGTCCATGAATGTTGTATGGTTAGCGACCATGCAAATCCAGGATCCGGCCAAAACCGGTCCCAAAAATATATTATTAAGAAAAAGAAATGAAAGAGTTAGGAGACAAAAGGGGTATTACATAACCGAGAGTGCAAAACACCACACATATCCGCCTCCACCAGCGAGGAGCAATACGCAGGAATCGTGAACGACCATAGCATGTCTGCTGCCATGATTGCCTTCTTGGACAGAGCATCGGCCAACTGATTGACCTCTCGATAAGCATGCGAAACAATCAGATTTATTCGACTAACCTGTTTGAGACAATCAACCCACATTGGGAGTATTCGCCAAGGCACATTCCGCGTTCGTGTTTGTAATGATTGGACCGCAAGCTGGGAATCTGATTCAATCCATATCAAGTTCCAATTATAGAAAACCGCATACCTGATCGCATGAACAATCGCCCATAATTCAGCTTCAAAAGCAACCCCAACGCCAGTGAAGTGATAAAAACATCCTTTCACAAAGCCACGATACGTACGAAAAACACCACCACACCCCGATGGGCCTGGTGTACCGGAAGCAGCTCCATCCACATTAACTTTAAGCCACGGACTGATCAGAGGAATCCAGCGAATATACCTACACATTTTCGGTTTCCGCGGCTGCCCAGAAACCCCAAGTGCGCGCATAATCTGCAGGTCGGAAACAGTGTTGGACATCACCCCGGATTGGACCCTTGAGGCAGCAAAAATCTCCTGATGCATCGCCATCATGCCATCCCGAATTGGCACCTTCCTGCCTTCAAAAGCTGCAGCATTACGAGCCTCCCAAATGGCTGCAACAACAGCCGCACCCGCCACAAGCAGGAAATTCTGCACTTGCTCACTACAGCAGAAGACGGACAGCCCTTCTAGGAGTTCTAACACCGTTGTCCAGTGCACCTGTAGCCCAAACAAAGCGCCGATATAATCCCACAACCGCCTGGCATAATCACACTCCACAAACAGGTGTTGAACATCTTCCTCAGCGCACATGCATAAGTAACAAGCAGATGCAAAAGAAAATCCAGACCGTTTAAGCTGGTAATGAGTGGGGATTCGATTCCTCCAAATCCTCCATATAGTAAGGAAGCGAGAGGGCCGAATGAAAGAGGACCTGCATTTCTTGAGCCATGCCGGAGGGTTACAAGAGCCCCCACATGCTAGCTGATAGTACTCCCGACTGGTAAATTGCCCATTCCTATTGTGCTGCCATATCAATGTGTCAGAGTCCATGAAAGTATACTCCTGAAGATCCAGCTCCACCTGAGGAGGTATCATATTGTCAAAAAGATGTTTATTAGAGATAAATTCAGCAATGGAGAAATGTCCAACACCAGGGGGTATGTCCATAATGTCTTGGAGTGGCCTGTCAAGCCAGTTTGTGGTCCAACAATTGAGATTAGAACCACGAAAAACCAACCATTTCGTGTCATTCATAATCTGCATAAAAGAACATTTGATAGCAGCCCAAATAGATGAAGCAAGGTAGTATTTGTAACCATTCAATAGCCTGTCTCTGAAACGGTTACTTAAGAAATTGCCAGAAAATTCTTTGGATATTAGACCCCAGGTGAACTTCCCAATGAGCCCATCATTAAAGTTCCGGAGGTCTTTGATCCCAAGACCCCCAAAATCGACAGGCTTGATGAAATCCTTCCAGGCAACAGTAATAAGTTTGCGCTCATGGATTGACCCTGTCCAGATAAAATTCCTTATCATACTTTGCAACTCTTTAATGAGACCCATGGGCCACCGATATAAGGAGAAAGAGTAAACACATTTAGATGTTATCACTGAGTTGACAAGACAGATCCTCCCAGCCATGGACATCGCCTTCCCTTTCCAGCTAGCAAGATGGTTCAGAATACCAGAATGAATCCCTTCCAAATACTGCCTCTTCACCCTTCCCCAGAATAAGGGAACGCCATGATATTGGAAAGGGATGGATCCTTTTTTAACCCCAAGAGATCTAACAATCCTGCTCTGCCTCCCATTTGTAACACCCCTGCCAAAAACAATGAAGGATTTACCCCAGCTGATCGCTTGACCAGCCACTTCCTCATAATGCTGGAAAAGGGCCTTAATAGAAGAGATAGTCTTCCTAGAGGCCTGCCCAAACAGCATAATATCATCAGCATACAACAAGTGAGATGGAGAAAAATCATTCATTCCGGCCCGAATGCGCTGGTACATGCCCATATGTGCCAGATCATTAATACATCTGCTAAGGTAATCCTCAGCAAGAGAAAACAAAAGACCCGATAGTGGGTCCCCCTGTCGCACACCTCTGGTACACTGAAAGAAACCCCTGGGTGTACCATTAACCAAAATGGACAGCCTGGATGAGCAGAGAATGGTGTTAATCAATTTGATGAAGTCATTTGAGAAGCCATATCTTTTAAGGACTTCCAAAAGAAAGCTCCATTTAAGTGTGTCAAAGGCCTTCGAGATATCAATCTTCAAAGCAAAGTTTCCTGCTTTCACCTTCTTTCTCATGAGATTGACACTTTCCGAGGCAGTGACAAGGCACTCTTGAATATTCCTTCCAGGAACAAATCCAAATTGATTTTCAGTAATCAAGCCACCAACCACTCGACCCAGCCTAGTCATAAGGATCTTACTGATCAGCTTAGGGATAGTATTTCCCATAGCCACTGGCCTAAAGTCTCTAATGTCAAGAGCACTGTCTTTCTTAGGTAGTAAGGCAATAAAGCATGAGTTCATCCCATATGGCAAGTAAAAGTGAGTAAAGAAATCCTTGATGGCCAGCGTGAGATCATCCTGCACAACATCCCAGAAAGACACAAAAAATTTATTCGTAAACCCATCAGGACCAGGGGCACTATCAATATTTAGTGAGAGAAGAGCTGTTCTAATTTCCTCCTTGGAAGGGGGCATGACAAGAAGCTCGTTGTCATGATCTTCAATGCACGAGTTGATATTTCCCACCATTTTGTGAGTATTATCCTGTCCATTATCAGAATACAGCCCTTTGAAATGCTCCACAACTTCCAAAGCAATCTCATTTTCAGAAGTGAAAATCTGGCCATTGACTCTGATTGCTTTCTCCCTTTGCCGTGCTCTTTTCTCCCGGTGCAGCCTATTGAAAAACTTTGAGTTCCTGTCTCCATCCCTTAACCATCTAACATTCAGTTGGTTCCTAGTCAACCTTTCCTTGGTAATTAAAAGATCATCCAGCTTATTAAGAGCCAGAATTTCCTCTCTTGATGGATTATCCTGCTGCTGATCACAGTTCTGAATAGACGAGAGCATCTCCTCAGCAGCCTTGATGTCAGAATCAAGTTTAGAGAAAGACATTCTGCTCCACTCCCGAAGACTGGCCTTGAGAAATTTCAGTTTCTGTGCAAACCTCTGAAGTGGACTTCCAATTGGTTCTGTCCGCCACACTTCCAACACCCTTTCCCTACATCCAGGTTCCATTATCCACCCATTATTGAACCGGAAAGGTAGAGGACTGGACCTTTTGGATTGTGTGCAAATTTCAACCATAATTATGTTGTGATCTGAATGATGCTTAGGAAGTGTAAATCCAGAGATCCCATGAGCAGCACTATTATCACTCATCTGAATAAAACATCTGTCAAGCTTACTCGCTTGCCTCCCATTACAGGTGTATCTACACCAAGTGAACTCAGCCCCAACAATCGGAACCTCAATCAAATTACACTCATCAATGCAAGTGAAAAAATCCGAAGCAGCAACCCTATTGAAATTGCCACCAGTTTTTTCCTCAGGCCTTAAGACTGTGTTAAAGTCCCCCACAGAAATCCATGAGTGGTCCATTCGCCTGGATACCTCTTTAAACTCCTCCCATAACTCTCTCCTTCTAATGTAATAGTTGGATGCATAAACAAATGACACTGAAAAGGCAAAGTCATCAACACTGCCAGATACCAGAATACTCTGGGACTTCTCCAAGCAAGAGGTAATATATAGGGACTCATGCCGAAAAACCCACAAGTGATCCATCCCAATTTCATGCTTATCATGTGCCACAAACTTATATCCCATTGAATCCCATTTAAAACCATTCCACTTGTCAAAGAGAAGTTTCGGTTCAGCAAGTCCAACCAGCATAGGCTTATAGGCCATAATATAATGTCGAAGGGCTCTGGCCGTTTGGGGGTTCCCCAGCCCTTGACGATTCCAAAAGAAAACTTTCATTGAGGATGAGTCTTACCCCTTGTCTGGGGGCCACCCTGTGAGACCAAAGGCGTTTTTCCTTTTCCTTTCCTCCCCTTTCCCTTCTTCCCTGGGCCCTGCAAATCAGCAGGAATACCGGCCTTGCTGGTCAAAGCCCCATCACCTTTCGCAGTAACAAGGGCAGTAACCCCAGCACTCTGCAAATTAGCATCAGCCCCTAAGAAGGGTGGTTCAGCTTGCCCGTGTGATGTAATCGCACCATGCCCAGCGACCTCAACTTGTTGAGGTTCCATCCCAATGACAGCCCCTTGAGAAGGCTGCACAGGAGCACACACAACAGATGGATCCGCTGCACTAGCAGGTCTGGAAACAGCTTGGCAATGCGAGTGGGTCTCATCAACCTTATCAGTCCAGAGAGTTCCAGCACCCTTCACAGCGATATCATCCCCATCACCCAGCAGAAAAACCCCAAGGATGCACTCTTTGGGGCCTAACACCCTAAGTCACCCGGTCACCATCAGACCGTCCATCAATTGTGTGTTCAGATCTTTAAAGTTCTCCATATAATTATCAAGGAGGCTTCCCCCACCACCACATTCAGGTCTGTGGTTGGGGGTAGTATGATTCCCTTCATTTCAGTTCTGTCTAGTGTCAACCCGATTTTCCAAGTGATATAGAGGATTTGCCTCCAGGTAGAGTCATAGTTGACATGGACGACCAAACAGGGGGAAAGAATGACCAAGATATCCTTAGAAGGGGCATAACTCTAGAGAGAGTATTACACCAATTGGATCAATTAGGAAGTATCACTCTCTATTAGAGAAATTTACTGGGTCATCCTCTACCTACCGAGTCATTATCCCTCGTTTAGAATCCCAATTAGGGAAAAAAGATAGTCAGAGCCATCAAACCATCTAACCCATCTTGCTCAGTGCAGAAGATAGAGGATGATCCTAAAAAATGTAGCATTGCGTCAACAGCTCACATAGTACAAGAATATGGTCGATGACCTCCTTGCTAAACATGTCATGGAGTGGTGGCAAGACTGCAACAATCCTCGGCTGGGGAAGGTATAACTCCCCCCTAGAAAATTACCTTCAGGTAACCTTGACCATCATGCCCACATAGACTGGATAGAGGTTGGAAATTATGGTAAGATGACATGGTATGTGTCGTCAAATTCACCCTAGTAGCGTGATAATCCGTGGGACCTAGCTCAGGTTCCCCCAGATACTCAACAGGCAGTCCCACTGGCCGCTCCACGATCAGTCGGGCTTGCTTATCATGTTAAAGAACTTGCCAATGCACTAGTGGTGAGGGATCCTCATCAAGATAGGAACCCCCCTCCATATGATCTGATAAAAGTGATCATTGCTCCCCTAGAGGCATTGGAAATGTGACAGGTGGTAATCTTGCTTGACGGAAAGCCATATCTGGCATGGGTGGACGATAAGCCAGCACCCTCGAGTTTTGGAAATCCCACCTATTCTCCTTTTAATGGGACGGGTGACCTGATGCAGCATCTATCCCACATCAGCTCTAGGTGAGGACCCATGTTGGGAACTCCAATACAATAAGAAGTCTCCAAACTCTGATGCTTCGTACAATCATTGGAAGGGCCTGCATTTGTCTAGAAGAACCAGCTACCCATCGTGTCGTTCACCGGCTAGGAGGATCTCCAAAGACAGATTTTTTACCAGTTCAGCTCTAATACCCTGAAGAAGAGTATTGGAGACATCTTAATGTTTAATCAGAGGCCTAAAAAGAACATTGCAGAATTTGTTTCTTGGGGGAAAGGACTCACATACTCATTGTAAATGTCATTGACATAGGAACAGTTGTTGACAATGTGTGCTGAGAATTTCAAGACTGAACTGGTCCCCTCTCTCATTACCCAAAATTACCCTGGGGGATTCTGAGACTTCTATAATAAGTCTTAGCTTCTAGAAGAAGCTTTACAGTAGGCCAAGCTGTCATGTGTGTTACCTCTTACAATTCCCGTGAGAAGAGATGCTAAGGTTGAGCCCACCGAGGTGGCCCAAATAGAGGCCAACAGTCAACTGGAATTGTTACCAGTGGAGCCACATCAAAAGACCATTAGGTTTCTTCCACCTTAGGAATATCCTCTGTCCCATCAGCGCCCACCTTATAATCGGTAGGTGCCCCCGTGTAACTCACCGCCACCACCCAGGCGGGATAACAAGGTTCCACCTCCTCTGTAGACTCCTCCAGCCCCTCATCAGGGATAGAATCCCATATCCCCCTTCTTGGATAGGATAAACTATACATACTAATTTAATGTGTCTTAGCTCCCTGATTATTTCTAAAGCACATTGGAATATGGAATTCTACGTTTTCCTAAATACAGGTGGCCCGAAGAGGCGGATCTCACTGATCACCACAACTAATGCCCCAATCACTAGATCCTATAGAACACCCTCTAATAGTATTATGTTTTTGAAGAATGGATTCAAGAAAAGGTTGATAACAACATAGTCAGGTTAGGCCCTAACCCAGTACAGGTGGCATGTGTATTCGTGAAGCCAGACAGTGGCAGTGATAATATAGGTGAGTGGCATCAGGTTTCTAACTGTGGATCTCAGATGTATGATGACTGGATGGCTCCTAAGGAAGTATCCAGTGCCCATGGTATTATTCGTGCATGTCTGATCATCCTGATCCTTCAAAAGATTCTAAGTCACCCATAACCAATACTTCTCCATCAACGGCTCAGCCTTCCTCTTCCCAGAAGAGCAGGCATCGGTGGCACAAGGGAAAATAAATTCCCCCCACCAATGTCATCTTCATCTCGTACTCTCTGTGACTTCATGCCCCCAGGGATGAAAATTCCCTCTATAACCCACCGAATAGTGGATGGTTCTTTAGGTGACAATCATGGGTATGCTTTAGTTAACATTGTGGAGCTGGTAAACCCCTACATAATTTCTGATTGTGAGGAGAACCAAATAGATAATCCCAACATCCCCAGCCATCGAGAGCATCAACAAAGCATGGCAATATAGTTCGTTAGAGTGCCTTGGTCAGTACTTCCATTCATGCTATGTAAGTCACCAAAACTAGATAGCAGTCCCAGCACAGAGCTCATCACGTGAAACCTTCGCATCTGGTGTCATTATGTTTGCCTTCACTGCCGTATGTGATACTTGATCAGGAAGATCCACCTCAACCATACCGTGATCAGCCACTCTATTTTACAGATCGGCCTCAATCATCTGTCCCACACCTGATAGTTTCTCCACAAGCTTTGACTAGTGAGAAATGGGACATTCCTAGAAATAGTTAGTCGTCAGTTCATCCGGAAGGGCCAATCATTCCCCCTGCCACAGAACGACCCCCTTTAAGCATAATTTCATGCTTGCCACAAAATTATGATGTCCTTAAGCATCATTACATCATTCTTATGAGGATATATATCATTCAGGCCCTTCACCTATTAGAGGATATGCATGAATCCCTCACTAAAGCTTTAAGAAGCCCCCTCCAGTTTGAGAGGGAGGTAGCAACCACAGAAGCCTTCCACACTGAGCTAGTCGAGAGTGATGAGTGTTAGGCCGTTATCTCTTTCTCTATAAAAGTTGAAGGATCTCCCATATAGGGGATCATTTTCCCACTATACATCATTGGACACTTCAACGACATGGAGGTTACTCACTATCTTGTTAACACGGGATCTAGGATCAACCTAATCCCTACCCAGACACTTAGAAAAAATTGGTATGTCTGGGGACGAACTAAGTCCCTCTAACCATAAAATTCAAGGTTATGATAGAATGAAACAGATTTCAGTCAGAAATATCTTCTGGAAGACCCAGTTCAGTGGTCTAGTATCTAGTATTGAGTTCATGGTTGTCTCTTAGGACACCACCTACAATTCATTTATGGGCAGGCCATAGCTTCACCTGCATGCGACGGTCCCTTAATCATATCAACATTTCCTTGCGTACTCCCTTAATGGTCTAGTTGGCGTACTCCAAGGTGAAACATCTCCCTTTTCATTTTCTAAAACACGTTACCTGGATGCTGATAATTAAAAATTTGGGGACAAGCAGATTCAAGATAACAAGGTTGAACATGCTATGGCAGCAACTGACCCATGGAAAACCTGGATAATGCCTACATCTTTCCAATCCACCAATTGGGTGCTACGACCGTAGATATGGGACAATGATTATTTTTTTCAAGAACAAGGATTAAGCACATTCCAAAGTCTATGAGACATCAGATGATCACCTTGTACTCCTACACAAATCAGGATCTTGTCATCCTAGAGCCCCCTGCCCCATAAGGTATCGGGATGTCGGACCCATGGAAATGGAAATATGCCATATTTTCTTGTTCCGATAGGATGGGATAAACCAACTCCAGCCAATGTGTCACTATAGATTTGATATAATTAAGCATGGCCCCTTGGGCCGAAGGGAAGATGGGATCGGGTCAAAAGATTTCATTACTATGGTTTCGACAGCATATGAGTTCCCCGATGCAATGTCTTCTGCCGCTCAGGCTGGAACTAGTCTCCCATTGGGATCTGTTGACTTAGATGAAACTCCTCCTACCAAGGAACCCTCCTCCATAAGTTAAGAAGAGTATTTATATCATGATCCTATTGCTTTCGAAGAGGGTGTCTCCACCACGGTCGATGAATTGGTATAGTTGATCCTCAGTAGAAAGACTGATATGAAACCAATGTTGATCAGTTACACTATGTCGTTAGAAGAGAAAAAGAAGTATGTGGACTTCTTAAAGTAGCATAGTGTTGTGTTTTCCTAGAGTTATGATGAGATTCCAGGACTAGACCCTCACATCACCGTCCACCACCTCGGTCTTCCAGAAAATCATTATAGGTTCAAACAGCGTCCCAGAACGATGCACCCTTCTCACGGTGCCATGGTCATGGTCGATGTCGATAATATCATCAGAGCCAATTTCATTAAGGAGGTCCAATACCCCATATTGTTATCCAACATTGTTTCTATTAGGTATAAGAACAGACATATTAGAGTCTACATCATCTTATGGGACCTCAACCGTCACTGTTCGATGGACGAATTTTCCCTTCCTGTGATGGAGCTGTTAATCGATGCTCCAGGTTGGTTTCATGCCCTCTCCATCATGGAAGGGTATTCCGGGTATAACCATATCGAAATGGCCCTTGAGGATGAAGATCTTACGGCCTTCAGGGCATCACAAGGTACTTTCTATTACCAGGTAATGCCCTTCGGTCTAAAAAATACAGGTGCCACCCATCAGCGTGCCATGCATCGCATATTTAAGCCAATCCTTGGGACATTGGTGGAATTATACATATATGATCTAGTGGTCAAATCTCTCCAGCGTCAAGACCATCTCAAAAACCTTGAGAAATTGTTTGTCTTCCTCCCTTGTCACCACCAAAAGATAAACCTCTTAAAGTGTGCCTTTAGGGTCACATCCGTAAAGTTTCTTGACTTCATTGTCAGATACAAGGGAATCAAGGTTGACCCTGAGAACATCAAGGCCATCATCCAGATGTCTCCCCTGAGAAACATTCAAGATCTATGAGGATTTCAGGGCCACATGGCCTACATATGCAGATTTAGTATGAATTTGTACTTCAAGTGTAATCCCATGAAGAAAGGAACTATCTATAAATGGGATGAGGAATGTAAAATTGCTTTCAAGGAAATCAAGAATTATCTGCTGTAACCTCTGATCCAGATGCCACCTATCTTTTGATAATCGATGGTCCTTTATGTGATTGCCCTGGAATGATCTCTCAGTGCCCATATTGCCCAGAAGAACAACGAGGGAACAGAGAACAGTCTCTATTATCTCAGCTGTATGCTCCTCGATACGAAGACCATATACTCCCCTATTGAGAATAGATACCTTGTGCTGGTATTCATAGTACAAAAATTGTGAAATTACTTGCAGCACCATGAGGTACAACTTGTGTCCCGAGTGGATCCACTAAAGTTCATCCTGAACCACCCCATGTTGACAGGCCATCTAGCTCAGTGGGAAGTGATTCTTCAGTAGTTCGACATTAGTTTTTTTCTTTCATAAGGCTATCAAAAGGAAATCATGGGAATACTTCTTTTCTACCCATCCATCTCCCACAAACCAGTCTTTGGACCTTGATTTTTCCAGATGATGTAGTCTTCTCTGTAGACCAAGTCATTCAGTGTTGGAAAATGCACTTTGATAGTGCTTCACAAAGTCCTACCAACAGAATGCTCAATGTCCCCAAACTCAACAGAGGAGTCCGGATTATTGTCTTCATTATGCCAGCATAGGCCGTTCTACCATATTCATTCGTATTATCAAAAGGTTTTACAAACAATGATGTGGAGTATTAGGCTCTCATCACTGGCCTCGAGCTGGCCCTCGAGATTGACGTTCCCCATTTTCATGTGAAAGGGGAATTCGTACTAGCCATCAATCAGATCAATGGTGACTATGTCATCGGAAATATAGAGTTTGTACCATTATTGGAAATTACTTTCCAGTTTATAGCAGAATTCCCATCTTGTATGGAGGTTACTCATGTCCCTCGTTCACAGAACTGTTGAGTTGATGCATTGGCCAGCCTAGCTGCATCTCTAGCGGAGCCTGATCAGGATGATTTGATTATCCACATAATACACTAGATATTCATCACCCCCATCACTCTAGATGTTTATAATAAACCATGGGTAAGCCACCTTATCACTGACTTCCCCACGTCAGGACCCTTAGGTCCCCCTGACGTGGTGTTGGAAGTGACTCCCGACTAGATGACTCCTTTTGTCGAGTACCTCCACCATGGTAATCTCCTGACAGATAGAGCTGAGCTTGAGAAAATCTGAAGCCGTACATTTTAGTTTACCCTCCAGAGTGATCTGAGTCTTGATAAGATCCTATAAAAGTGTGGGTTTGATGGGTTTCTCCTCCATTTCATTCAAGGAGTTGAGATTTCTCATGTCATGTAGGAGGTTCATGCTGGTTCCTACGGGGCTCATCAGACCGGGCATAAAGTTTCTCACCAGATCCAAAGTATGGGGTATTTTTGGCCCTCCATAATCCTTGACTGTATTGTGTTATCCAAAATGTGTCATTCATTCTAAATTCATGCCATATTTGTTCATCCGTTGCTAGAGACCCTCCAAACTACCATATAATCTTGGCACTTTGCGGCTTGGGGACTCAATGTTGTGGGACTCTATCCACCAGCAACAGATCACCAGTGTAGGTTCATCCTTACCTATAAAGATTTATATTCAAAGTAGGAAGAATCAGTTCCACTCAAGGAGGGGAAGTCCCATTTTATCACTGAATTTGTGATCTCTAACATCATTTACAAATTAAGAGTCCCTCATGCCATCTTCACTAATAATGACACCACTTTTGGGCAGTCGAGTTGAGGAAATTGTATGCCAAGTACAATATCTGTTCTAACCATACCTCCTACTATCACACAAAATAAAATTGGATGATTGAGACTTTCAACAAAACCATCTCTAACATCTTACAGAAAATGTTTGGTCTGAACAAGAAGAGTTGGCTTGAAAAACTCCCCAACACCATCTGGGCCTATTGGACTAGGACTCATTATTCCACCTAGGTAACCCCGTACTTCCTAGTCTATAGAACAGAGGTTGTCTTGCCCATTGAGATTTAATTTTCTTTATTACACATAGATTTATATGATCAACATGAACTAGAAAAGGAGGCAGAAATCTATTTGGCTAAATTGGAAGCGCTCAACAAGAACAAGCTTCATGCCCTGCACAATCTGGAAATGGATCAGGACAAGATAGACAGAGCTTTCAACAAGAGATGTCACCACCGCTCTTTCTTGCATGGTTACTTGGTGTTGGCTCTGAGAACACCAATGATACCTGGTAGGAATCCACCTAATATGGAGACCAATTTGGACAGATCTTACATCATTCACAAGGTTTACCCTGATGGAACATACTCTTTCGCTACCAAGGATGGTGAGCGTATAACTCCTCCCAACAATTCCAAATTCATCAAGCAGTTCTTTACCTGATAAGTATGTTCCTACATGACCATAAATTGTTATGTCCTGCCTAACATTAATGTAATTTTCCATCCCACATGACGATAAACTACAAAATGGTCTGAGAACTATGACCATAAACCAACATCTATATGGTTCCACCTGACCTTAAACTATTTTGTCTTCTCCATGTGATGTTAAAACATGTGATTTGTCCAGAATGAAGGATGTAAAACTACTCAGCATTCGTCCTCACCGTATAATGTTAAACTGCATGGATCCTTCTTATAACTACATATGGAATGATTTGCATCCTTATGGGATATGCATGAATGCTTGGACACATCATCTTGAGTCTATCCCCCAGACTCCTCATTAACTATCCCCTATGGTTATAGTATTTTTAGAGGATCTCACATGGTGTAGTGTAGGCTTCTTTTTCCCCATTCATGTTGGGATTACGATAATATCACCATGTGACCCTCCTCATTATTCTATCCTCCCACATCCTCTCCACACGACGTTAAACTGCATGGCCCACTCAAAATTATGTATGGATTGATTACCATCCTAATGGGATAGGTAGGAATGCCAAATATTTCATCTGTAGGACTAGCCCCATTTTCCATGAACTTTTCTAGCCCCTCGGCCTAAGGTTACTTCCCTTGAATCACGTGTGGTGTGGTACGGGCTTATGTCCTTATTCACGTCGGGTATGTTTCATCACACCATGAATATTCATTTTAAAACCTCGTTTCTTCTGTATATGTCCAATCCATACGACCTTAAACTGTGATACCTAGTCCCACATAACTTTACACTATTTTATATTTATTAAACGATGTTAAAATGCATTGTTAGTTCCTATCATTTGACCCTAAACAATGACATCAACATCCTAGTCGCACAATAGAAAACGATGCTACATTATGATGTCCTTACTCAAGGGTACATCATTTTTGGTAATGGTTTACCACCATACCATTTGTCAATGCCCGTATATGGATTTATTCCTGTAGTGATGCTAGTATTGTCTATCTTTAGTTTTTTGCTTCACAAAAAAACACACATCCACCTAAAGAACAAAAAAGATCTTTCAAATGCTACTTCCTTTGCTGTGTGGGACAGACCCGCATGACAGTTTTGTCCCTAACATTGGTACCCTACCATGCCATTTCGAGAAATACATATGTCTTGTTCCCCATCATAATAAGGTACATAGGAATTCCAAAGCACTTTTCCTAGGGCCCAGCCTAACTTTCATTTTGGTCCCTCGACCTAAAACCTCTCTTGGGAGAACATGGTGTGATATAGACTCTTACTATCCTCATTTAGGTTGGGTTTCTCAATCACCACACCACATGTCTCCCTCCCTCCATTCTATCTATGGTACAAGCTAAAATACTTTTAAACTAAGAAACAACTTCCCTTGTTAGAGGACACAAAACTGCATGACATTTCTCAGAATTACGTATGTCTTGATTCCCATCTTCATGGGATATGTAGGAACGCCCAGACATTCTGTCTGTCGTTCGAGCCCTAGGAATCTTAAATCATTCCCCCCTTTTGCAGCCCCTTGGTCTGAACTCCTTTGGAAGTATGTGGGTTTTCAAGTACCTCTTGCACTTTCATTTTTGTCATCTTTTGCAATAACTGCACCATGTGCCTCCCTTGTCTCCTCCTAGCCTAGTCTGAGTACTATGTCCCTAAACTAATATCTCTCTATGTGAACTACACATTGGGTTTGACTACTTCACAACCCTACGAGCATTTCATTAGACCATTTTCCCCCTTAATTTTACACTCTATGACCTTAATCTAGGAGGATGAAACCCCATGAACCTTGTTTGTGGAAAGGTATTCAACCCCCTACCTGATCCGTCTTATTGTCGCATTCAAATGTGTCTTGACAGATCCCAAAGTGTTGAATTTTCACATGGAAATTCCCTCATTTCATTTAAAAGATTAATGATCCCTTTATTTGGATCCCCATACTCTTCCATATCTGAAGGGACCCCCTTTAATGCTTGGTCTCATGCCATATTGGCTCACCTACCTTCTTGGGCCAACACCCCTGAAGACCTCAGGCAACATTTGTGACATGTCCTATGTTTTGAACATGGTCAGTGGTCGACCCTCATTTTTCTATCCCCATTCCAGGATAACATGAAGTAGATACTGTGTTTCAAACATGGTCATAAGTTTTCCTCTATCGTCACACCACCCTCATTATGATCTAGATCTCAGGCACCATGATTCACTTCTTTCCACTCCCTTATTTTCAAGTGGAAGTCCAGCACACAATTTTACACCTCTGCGCATCTATAGGCATTAATCAGATGGGTAAATAATTGTGGGATGTAACTCACCTAGAATTCCAATGTCCCTAATATGTGCCTCCCTTCATCAAATAAATCTCTTCTCTACTCCTTGTTTCCCACATCGATCATGACTCATGTGGGCTTAGTAGTGTTGGTTGGGTGTGTACTGGTGAAACTATTCCCTATAGGTCTTCTATCCCATTTAAAGATAAACTTTAATCTCGAAACTATGTATGGCTTGATTCCCATCCCTTTGGGATATGTAGGAACACCCGAACACTTTGCCTTGGGCCCATCTTAACTTTCACTTTTGGTCCCCTGACCTAAAAATAATTTTCTATGAGGATATGTGGTGTGGTGAGGACTCCTTATATCCTCTATCACGCCTGTTTTATAGCTACCAGATCATGTACTCACTTTTCGGGATCTCCCCTTCTACTCTAAATCCTATCATATGACGTAATACTACAAGGCACTCTAGGTCATTATCAGAATGGTCCTGTTCGGAAGTACGTTTTATCCTTGATGAGACTGATGTGCTCTCCTAATGTGTTTCCACCATGGTGGCGTAATTTCAAGGGTTTTGGAATCTATTCGAACTACCCATCACTCCACTCTCCATGTTTTTCATGTCCATTATTCGGACTCTCATCCTTTTTCACATCTAAAGAAAACCCCTTACTGTACGGATGCACGTCCTATGGCTCACCTACTATCATAGACTAACATCCCAGAAGGCTAATGGGTTAAATTTTGAGTTAGGCCTTGTGTTTCAAACATGGTCAGAAGTCAGTCCTCATTCTTCATTCCTATTTCAGGATAATGCAATAGGGATACTATGTTTCAAACACGGTAAAAAACTATCCTTCATTATAATTACACCCCCCGCAATGTTCCAAATTTTTGGTATCATGATTCACGCTCTTCATTCCCATATGTTTGGATGGATTCTAATGCCCCCAATTTTACTCTTATCATGCACTAGAGCACATTGGAAAAAGAGAAACTCAACTTTTCTGAGAACATCATCCTCTAGTCAGGCCTCCCTTGTTCTTTTTGGAAGCCCGGATTGGTCATTTACCCCTCGGATGCTCGAAGATCCGTTGACACACTCATGATCAGAAAAATTAATGATGCAGCCATCCCCTTTTCTCACATGTAGCATGACCCACATAAGCTTAGGTATTTATTACTGGTTAATCAAAATTTATGGTTGAGATGCGATAATCAAAATAAACAATAAAGCAGATAATAAGTCTATGCGTGTAGTTCGGGATAAGAAAACAATGGAATAAATGTTTATAGGTTTGGCCAAATCATAACCCTTATGGACCAGCACCTTTTATGGATTTCTCTACTTCTACCACCCTCTGGAATGTATCCTCCATAACTACTTATAGATCCTTAAGCTCCCACTCCTCATTTACAGCTACAAATCGAAGCTCGTTGGCTCCGATCTGCATTTTCTCCCACTCAGCTTGAAACCCAACCATTTGACAGTTTTCTTGTGCTTCTTGATTCTGGGATTCATCCAACTGGGCCTTCAACCTCTCGATTATCTTGGATTGGTCTGCAATGAATATGGCTCTCTCATTCACCTATACTTTATGGTGATGAACTTCTCACTCATCCTTATGGAATTTAGGTATGCTCATTGATCTGTTCTGGCTTTGTTCGACGGAGATACATGGGATGCTCTCCCACACCTTTTAATCCATGTAATCTCATATCATCCCTTAAAGGTGATGATAATCCACCCCTTTGGTGCAGAGAAGGAGAAACCAGCTGCACAGTGCTCTTATTCTAGGAACCCATTCAGCTATTAGATGTTTCAAAAAGCACCCAATACACTTCCACCCCTTGTGTCATGCCATGTGGCTTTCCATGGCAACCTCAGGATCAGAATCATCCATCTACTAAGGGCAGGTGGGCCAATATTCAGGAAAATAAACCAGAAGATCAGTGGCAGGATCTTCCTCTGGCATTTATCTCACTGGGATAGGCTCTTCAACATGTGGGAGAACTTCCTCACTCATCTCCATTTCAAAATTTTTGCCGCTACCAGCTTCAGACCCCACCCCGACAGTGATATCAATGATGTTCATGACCCTTTGATCACTAGGTTCTGAGGCCAGTGTGGTTTGAGAAGTGGTTTCTGATTGGGTGGGCCAAGTTGCCATCATATTCGTTGTGGATGATCTAGATTCAGCGGCCTTCCGAGCCTCCAATATTGTGATTACTGCACAAACAATTAACACCCTGATCAATTATGCTCTCTCTGATGAAAGATATGAGCATATGAGTAATGAAACATACTAGAGCTCAGCGTGTCAGCTTCCATCATTTCAGTCACTGTGGGAGATCCTTCGAAACTTGTCAGTTTGATAATCGGTGTCAGCGCCCACCTTGTTCTACGGGTGCATCCTCACCCCCCTTGGATGGAGCATCCTAACTAGTTCCAATATGCATCTGAACAAGATGAAATATATGGTTGATGATTATGAACGATGAAAAAAAAGAAAATCCAGGATAAGAATTGAGGCATGCCTCGAGTAGCTCAGCTATATCCATGTCAGATCCAGCAATCTCGTAGCTCTCTTAAGGAATCCCTTAGCGGGCTGTCCCCTAAGACCATCCACCTCCAAGCTCCACTTCATCTTTCACTATTTCTTCTTCCTCTTCTTCATCTGACTCAATTTCCTCTATCTCCTCATCATCATGATCGTCTTCATATGGCATTTTTTCTAGATCTTTTTGTTGGATTAGCCTTACCTTCACCCGAAGTGGTGGTTCCTCATGTTGACCCCCACTGGCATGCATATGCTTCCATGGCCATCAAATATGTGTGTCGTTGACAGAAGTTCACCCTGTCCTCAATCTGAATGAGTCCAACTTCTGGCAGCTGGATCCCATCTTGTACCATATTTTTCCAAAGGGCTTCGCTGCTCATTGAATTTCGTAGGGTTCAGAGGTAGAACACAATGCAAGGAATATTATGTCCTTATAAGGTTGAAGCAGATACCTTATCTTATTCCCAAGAAGCTCCTTGGCCATTCCACAAGGTTGTTCATGAGCCCCACTCTCGTTAGAAGACGAGGGCATGATCTCACTGTGTGATGTTCCAGCTACTGATGTCCTGGATTGTACTGACCCAACCGCCTGACTTGTTCCCATCCTCTCCTCCCCAGAAATACCTTGTCTACTCTCTCACCACCTAGGTTCCACACTGGCCACCTTGATCTACTGAAATCACTTCCGTAGGATCCCTTTGAGATATTCTTCCACCCAATATTCGACATATTTTGTTGAGAGGTCGGTGTCAACTCCAGTGGGGGAAAGGTAATTACCTCACTAGAGTCGTAAGTTGACAACATCATCCACATTTTATGAATAATTCAATGATATTTCTAATCTTAGACATATATATACACCTTCTTCGACATCCAATTGAGGTATTCGAATTTTATGGTGAATCTTGACGGCACATAGGGCTCCCAATGATTCTTTCGATTAACTCATGCCACAAGTACCCCACCTCTAATGCTCTGTAAGTATTATACATAATATAATCAGCATATCCCATCATCTATCATCTAGCCATCCAGAGTAGGGAATAGAAAAAAAAAGTAAAATTTCTGTGATTACCAATCCAGATCCTTACCCCTCTTCGTTGAGAGTCAACAACATGAACCTACCAATGTTCAACATGGAAGATCACAGGCTGTTACCTGGGGGACACATAATGTTAGGGAAGGTGTACCCACTACAGTGAGCCATGATCCAACCCTGAAGGATTTGGAAAAGACCATATATTATCCTCGGTGAACCTCATATCAAAATACACCCTATAATGGCGTACAGTGAAGCCGGCATAGGGACACATAGGTTAATCCTTTGATTGGATACCATGATTCTGATCATCACCAATGTTGTTGGGCATACTCCCATCCTTGTTTCCCATACTATATGTAGCCACCCACTCAAGAATGTTTAAAAAAATCTGACATACTGGATGCCCGGGTCTCAGATTTCAACCATACTAAAGCCTCGGGATTAATATTCTCCCGCCTCTAGGGTCCTCCAATATTATTCTCTCTTGCTCCTTTGCACCGCGGTTGGACATCTATTCCCTCGCCCTAACATCTTTACATCGGAGGGTTTTGGCAGAAATATGAAAAATCACATAGAATATGTGATGTCTTTTAGGAAGTACATGACCGCCATCCACTCCTGTGCCAACTCAAATTGATTCCATGTTAGGATGGGAGTTCGCGAACTATCCCCCTAGTTAATCTTTGTGGGAAGAAACTCTTCGTATGGATAACCATATAAAGGGATCCCCCAATGCACTAAAAGTCCCAAGGACTGATATCAACCTCCCTGTGATGGAGATGGAAGGTGTTGGTATCAAGGGACCACTGGCTAACAGTTCTGGTCCAAGTTCATCCTGGTGGTAGAAATGGAATTGTGACGTCCAAAATACGTCGAACAGCTAGATGTGACATAGTTTTGTCGTGAACTGATTGCATGATTGTCATACCCAATACGTCAAGGCCCATTCACATGTGAAATTTCCACCATACCTCAGGTCCCTGTCTTGCAGCCAGCCCTTGGACTGATCAGTGATGATCTCTCAAAAGGTACTTGCATAATGGACCGCAGAGTCCTCAATGACCAACTCACTTCCTAATATGGTTCTAGTCCTTGGACTCAGGATGTAGATGTCCATTTTCCTAGTTTCTCTGACAGGATGGCCATTTTTGTGATTTTATATTGGGTAAGATCATCCTTGTGGATCACCCATGACCGCGGTGTGTCGACTTCAAATCCTGGAACCAGTACCTCCTCTAAAATACCAAAGACCCATATCAGTTGGTGGTCATATAAAAAATAATTCTTTTTGGATTGGGTCATCCTGTTGAAGAGATTTTGGTTTTTAGATACAACATTTTTGGAACTGTATACCTATAGGTTCGCAACAATCTCGGCCCTCCAAGAGATATACACATCTGCTCTCCCAGTGTCACCCTGATCCTCAACTATCTCTTCTTTTTGAAAAGTTCCAAAACAAAACTCAGTGCCCACACGAAAAGACCAGTAATTTGTGAAAAAAATTAGAAGGTGGTGTGGAAGACTATGCATGGGGAATTTGAAAACTGATGTTGCATGGAAAAATGCAACTGAAGTCGGGGAATTCCACGCAACGTTGGTCATATTCCACACAAAGGCCTGGAAGATTTTACATGCATGAGAGCACCAGAGCTCATTGCACAAGAAATCCTTATAGACCATGGGACCCCTGAGGATTTATATAGGTGAGAATGGGGTTTTCTACATGCAAAAAAAAATTATTTCATGCCACAAGAACTATTTTCCGTGTGTCACTCCCATTAGGGCTAGGCATCTCGGAATTTCCCTCGGAATCCGACCTCCTCACCCCCTCAAAGATCCGATTCTAGGGGGCATTTGTAGACTCTAAAATCCTCCAAAGGACTCATAATGGTATTTTGGAAAAACAGATGGTTGATTTAGATTGAGCGAAGTGGTCATGGATAGGCCGAAGGGCCACACAGAAAATTAGAGGAGTGTGCATGAAGCCGCCCATCGACGCACAAGTTTCCGCTCCCAAGATATCTTTTAGAGCTCCTCATAGAATTTTCTACGCGATCAACTAATGCATTGGGTTTCCCACACCTATAGAATTACGCATGCCCCCCATGGCTTCTGATCTCCTATAAATTGAAGGCCACACCCCTTGCTTCTGAGCTGAATAATTTGAACCATCTCCCCTGAGCACAATACACCTATTTCACGCATAGAAGATGGCGTTCAGGTACATGATTTTCTTTGAAAGGTCTCTCAGTGTTATTCCTTTGTGCAAAACCCCTAGGGATTGACCCTCTCCCGAGTCCTTTATTTTTTGGACAGTTTCATGGAAGTCCATTTACATGCACACAAGCCTCAGACGCATGTGTGAAAAACCCCCTTAAATTGTACGCACACCTCCTTTATCTGAGCAACCTGACATTTTGCGTACACCAGTTCCCATTTGCATGCATTTTGCACACAAACCCCCTCTTTTGTGCATAATCCCTTTTGTGGGATCCATGTGTCATCCTTAGCCAAAGGCGCCATGTTCGATCCCCTCTTTTGCGCAACACACATCTGTCGTGCACCTTTCTCTCATATGTCTTTCCAGGTTTGTACGATGTGATTTCAAGGTACCTTGGGTGGTGTTTCACGTTGCATTGTTTATCCTTATGCTTCTTTGAACGGGCATGCTTGTAGAGACCCGAAGATTAACGTACATGGACATTACATTACTTTTGTGGAATACTTAGTACATAACAAAAACACACACAAAAGGACCGTAATAGTTTAGTGTCTTTGGAAACATGGAATGTAATCTTCTAATCATGGTGAAAGATCTTCAACATCTCCCATAAGATCTTCCCCTTTTTGTTTTCTTACCTAAAACATTTCTTTAAATCATGTGGAAAAGAAAACATATAAAGGGTGAGATCAAATACTCAGTAAGGGTAAAAAAAAGAAATATCAATCACATCATATACATAAGAACATAACTTTTGGTAATCTTAACCTGAAAAGAGATCATAATTTCATAACATGGGATAAATCATAGTAGTGAAATGTAATCCCAATAATCATAACTTAAAATTTGAAACTTTATGGAATACACACATAAGCATAGAGAATCATTTATTTTTAGTCAAGACTCATTTTCAAGACTATCTTAGTGGACAAAGTCCATTTCTGAACCGAGTTCACTCCTCGTTTCAGTCCTGTTTCACTGAACCGGTTTAACCTGCCGTTCCAGCCATGTCTATCTCATGAGATATAAAATCTTTACCCAATGCATTGGAGGGAGATATAGGTCCCACCCATCTCATAATTATACCATTCTTATGTGTGCCACAAAATCATAAATCATACATCATTGCATAACCCATGTAATAAAAATGGGATTCTTAAACAACATGACATCATAAAACAATTCATATAAGATAAATGAATTCATAAAAATAATTCCATCACAACATAATCAAGTAAATTTAATAATATGGATAGAAACAGAACCCTATATTATCTTATATGGAAAATAATTTTGATAAAACACTTGAACTCCATTCTTGAGGAAAATATCTTTTCTACTTCAAAAATGTTTTTTCCTTTCTTAACATGTCATACAATTTTAAACTAAAAGAAGTTGATTAAAAATAAACATGAAAACTTGTAAAGGAAGCTTCTTGGAAATAATGTTTTAAAAATCCATTCATGCCATATAAGTTAAAAAAAAATTTCTTCTCGTACTTTTGTCGGAAAAGTCAAAAAGTACCTCGTACGAAAAACGACAAAAGATTCCTTTCATATCTTTTACTAAAAACTCACCGAAGGGTAAAATTGGATTTAAACAATTGTAGGTGGATGGAAACAATATTACATATCGAGGAAACATGGATGTGGATGATAAAATACACCCCCAGTAAATACCAATGTATAAATAATCTCAGATAAAATGAGATTGTGATATTTTCCCTTACCTTAGGTCCGATTTGCTTCGTAAGTGTCCAAACCTCCACTTCTTTGAAGCGCCTCTTTGAGATCTCCTCTTAGGGAACTAAAATTGGTCTTTGAAGAAGGCCAGGACCACTAGGATGTTTCTAGGGAAGTAGAGAGGAGATATTGGCAGGGTTTGGCCGATCTTGAAGGCTCAAAGTGGTGTGAGGAAGAGAGGGAGGAGTTTCCCTTTTATAAGGGAGGAGAGGGGAACCTTTGGAATAACTAAAAATATTATTTTATTATAAAGTCAAATTCGGTTTTTAATAGCTCCAAATTGATATATTTCGAAGATAAGGTTGTTATGGGTCTAAATACTCTCATCCAATATAATTTAGACAAGTTTAGGTATCAATTTTAACCTTATCATTTATATTTAACTTTAAGTTAGATAATTTAACTTTTACCGTGTCTTCTTGTTTTCTTACACTATAGGGTTAATAAACTTACTATAACAAGCCAAACGAACCCTAAGTTGTTTATTATTAATATATATAACCTTATATAAGTCATTTGGCCGAACCTTAGATTTTTAAAAATATGATAACAATTAATAATATAATATTTGTTTTAAAAACTATTTTATGTCAATTTTGACACTATTTGGTAATTGATTTTTGTGTAAATCATAACAGAATGATTAGTTCAAAAAACGTTAATTAAATCAATACTAACATGTCGTATTAACCTAGAAAATTAGTGTAATTCATAAAAAGTCTCAAATTACATTTATTTGGGTATTTATAACATCAATTATGTCAATATTTCATTAATAAGATAATTACTGCATCATCGTTATGTCATAAATAAATTAAATTATTTAATGTCTAAAAATTACAAATAAACTACCATTATGTAGGAAATTTTTTTAGATTTCTAATTAATATTTATAGTCGAATTTATCTTATTTATATCCCCATAATAAAAATGATTTACTTATTAAACTTTGATTTTAACTATTTTAACCCTTCTTTAAATAAATTAATAATAAATATCCTAATCTAATCCAAGTGGGCCTAAATGGTCATATTTTATTCCTAAGGTTGTTTTTGGTCGAATTACACTTATCCAATAGAATTAGGACATGTGTTAGGGTAATAATAATAGCATTTTTACCCTTAATTACCCTATTTACTTTTAACCGTGGTAAATAAAAGTAAAAAGTTATTATTCACCAAAAATTATTTTCATCTCATTGAACCACATTTTAGTCCTTGATATTAACCGTGTCTCTCTGATTTTCGAAATTATACTCACATAAGCGGTAAAATTACATTTTATGAAAAATTCAGTTTTTCTAACTACCACTTAGTGGTTTCACTATTCATTAAAAAATGAAAGTTTCCAGAAAAATACCAAAAATTAGGCCTAAGAAATATTTGATATTATGAATTCAAAAATGATTTTTATTTTACCAAATTCAATACATATCAGTTACATTAACTAATCTAAAAATTAATTCCTGTCGTCAAAACAAATAGCGTGTTTTTAAAAGATAATAACTATCCAAAGATTGACACCTGTTTATGTTTAGTTTAAATGTGAAATTACACCCAATGAACAACATTGTATTAAATTGTGAAAATACATTCTAAATATACTTTAAAACCACTCAAATTAATAATTTATCACTATTAATTATTTCGATTAAAAAAGTTGTTTTTAATTAAAATTTAATAATTTCCACTATTCACCAGAATATGAAAGTTATCCGAAAAGTACCAAAATTTCACCCTAAGATAATTTTGATATTCCGAATCCAAAAATGAAGTCCATTTTGAAAAATGAAATTTAAAAAATTTCAAAAAGTGGTCATTACTATTCATAATGGTTAGTTTTAATAATATTTTAATAGCATATCGTTGTTTAGTGAAACTCGGTATTGTG
Organism: Viscum album; assembly: GCA_963277665.1. Classification (NCBI taxonomy): domain Eukaryota; kingdom Viridiplantae; phylum Streptophyta; class Magnoliopsida; order Santalales; family Viscaceae; genus Viscum; species Viscum album. The sequence goes on along the minus strand of OY728126.1, from coordinate 778,630,391 downwards.
TACGATGCAAGCTATTGAGGAAGGTAGCGATTGCATGTAATGTAAGGCAAGTCAGGGATGCGTGTTGTGAAAGCTCCTTTTGGTGTAGCGTACAACACAATACATTAATGAAATATATTTTTTTTTTCATAAAATCTCAGGGTGTTACATTCTACCCCCCTTAAAATTAATTTCGCCCTCAAAATTCATCGGGGTTATAAATGGTTTACTACTCGAAAGTTTCATTAATAGAAACCCACATTGTAAAAAGGAATACCAAAACTTGGCTTTAAAAATTAATGTATGAAAGGTAACGGTTACCCAAATTAACTCATCACTGGGTTTCCATATAGGAGAACATAGGTGAAAATATGGATATGGAAGAAAAATCTAACCATCAAGTTCTGATGGAGAGTGGTAGAGAACATGTCTATGAAAAATCCAACAATCACAAAGCCATAAATTTGTGATGATCTAAGGTACCATCTGATTCATCGGATATAAGGGCACTAGGACAACATTTTTTGTTTTCAAGATCATTTCCCTAAAGTTGAAGAATTTGAATTAGAATAAATACTTACTTTATTTTGGTACAATCTCACTGTTGTTCGTGCCTTGAACAATTTCCACTTCATCTCTTAAAGAAATGATGTTGAATTTTTTATTCATGAAGTGTTATCAGATCATGTGACAGAATGACGGGTCATTCCATCTGTCTCAAACAAAAGGTTAGCAAAAGTTATTAAATATACATAAGTCGATCTATAGTGAGATTAATCATATATGGTTCCTAAAATGGACTTATACTACATATATCATACTAATTAATATAATAAAACTTGTTTCTACTAAACAGGGACTTCATGTAGGCCAATGGTAGGCGATAAAGGCCAGTTGCACTTCGGTTGTGGGTTCGATTCCCACAGCCTTGTCTGACGCAATGGGATGTCGCTCGTCCTACAGGTTGTCCTTTTTCTAAAACTACATTACTATAACATCCCATCAATAATATCGAAAAAAGTTCTATCCTTAAACAATACTAACTTATGTCCAACATAATCATTTCCAATATTTAGGCTTATCCAAAATACTTCTGTCCAATCTCATAGTATAGTGAAAACGATTACCAAAGAGTTCATATAACAAGCATGTTAATATCATAGTTGATCCCTGTATATCATGAGATATGTCTTTTTGGTCACATTCCAAACATTCGATGGCCTTAATCATGTATTCTCTTGAAAAATGAATACCCATTGAATCTTAGTGAAAACATGAGTGTTGTAAAAAGTTAACTCTTTTCACATACCAAAACCTCAAACCATGATATAACTATTTCTTTATATCAGTCATGAGCTCATGAATACTGTCAAACATTTCATTTTCTCCTTATCCCTTCATTATGCGCATATCATATTTTTTCCAAAAATATCTCATTCACTTTCCATGGTTACCGGTACCATAAAATTATTGAAAACCACAATAGACCAATACATAAATATTCTAATATTCCACAATACTATATACAACATTATTTTGGAATCCCATTACATAAACACTTAATCATTCCACCACATCATTTTCATATTCAACATCACCAATAGTGATCACATGTGACTTCCCTTTGTCCTTTGCCTTAAGTGGTTTCTCATGTCGATCATCACTAACCCTTGGATTAGGGCATTTATTAGCATAATGCCCCATTTCCTTGCACTTGAAGCATTGAAGTGTTGGTGGTGTGTTCTCTGTAGTCTTTTCTTTATTCACATCATTAGAAACCCTTTTTCCATTACTTCGACACTCAGCTGCTCGATGACCTTCTTTTCCACACTTAAAGCATTTTCTAGTCTCTTTAAGACAATCTCCACCATGCTTCTTTCCACACTTTGAGCATAAGGAACCATTCATCTTCTTTTCACCATTATTCTGAGATTTCTCCTTGAACTCCATCGTTCGTTTCTTGTCAAAACTATTAGATGGATAAGTAACACCAACTTCCATTTCTACCTTGATAGCACAATGCACAATTTCACCATAGCTACTAAAGTCTCTTATAGATAATTCCCTTTGAATATTTGGTTTTAAGCCACTGAAGAATTGATAAAATTTACTTTCAAGTTGGATGATAAAGCCAGATACATACCTTGCAAGCCTTGTAAAATTTGCTTCGTATACACCAAAAGATTCATCATCCTTTTTATTTAGTTCAAGAAACTCTTTCTTCATCTTTGTTCAAAGAATATGAGGTAAGTACTTATTGAAAAATAAGTTCTTGAACTCGTCCCATTCCATGGACTCAATTTCATCTCTTGGCCTCGTATTCTTGATAAGATTCCACCATTGATCAGCTTCACCTTCAAAACGATATACTGCTAAGATGACTTTATCATGTTCTGAACATTGAAGAACTGAAAATATCTTTTCAGTGGTACTGATCCATTGTTCAGTAACAAGTGGATCAGAAGGCCCACTGAAAGAAGGTGTACGTTGCCTCATGAAGGACTAAATAGAATATTGTTCCCTTCGATGCTCATTTGGAAGTCCAGAATGATTCATAGCTTGGGTAAGTATAAAAATAAGATTTTGCACTCCATCTCCCATAACATTTTTTTGTTGAAGAGCACAATCATTGCATTGTCCATTGCATTGATCAACACGGTTCCTTCAGGTTCCAGCCATCGTCTAAAACCCAAAAAGAATAGTGTGAGAGGAAAAAATCATGCTAGGGAAAACAACATAATAAAGGGGGAGTGCCTTCAATATCTAACATCTTAGGTTTAATTCTAAGATCTTTACCGTAATTATAGGACTATAAACTATACTTATACTTAACCTTAGGGACATCCCTAGACATACCTTAGAAATATATCTAGGGATCTCACTAAAGTTCTCGCATCCTAGTTTCCAAAGGTTGTCTAAACCTTTCCTCTGATACCAACTATAGAGACTCGTAGCTTGACGTACATGGAAATTACATTACTTTTGCGGAATACTTAGTACATAACAAAAACACACACACAAGGACCGTAATAGTTTAGTGTCTTTGAAAACTTGGAACGTAATCTTCTAATCATGGTGAAAGATCTTCAACATCTCCCATAAGATCTTCCCCTTTTGTTTTCTTACCTAAAACCTTTCTTTAAATCCTAGGGAAAAGAAAACATATAAAGAGTGAGATCAAATTATCATTAAGGGTAAACAAAATAAATATCAATAACATCATATACATAAGAACATAACTTTTGGAAATCTTAACCTGCAAAAGAGATCATAATTTCATAACATGGGATAAATCATAGTAGTGAAATGTAATCCCAATAATCATAACTTAAAACATGAAACGTTGTGGCATACACACATAATCATAGAGAATCATTTCTTATTAGTCAAGACCCATTTCCAAGAATATCTTAGTGGACAAAGTTCATTTCTGAACCAAGTTCACTCCTCGTTTCATTCCTCTTTCACTGAACCAGTTTAACCTGCTGTTCCAGCCATGTCTGTCTCATGAGATATAAAATCTTCACCCAATGCATTGGAGGGAGATATAGGTCCCACCCATCTCATAATGATACCATTCTTATGTGTGCCAAAAAATCATAAATCATACATCATTGCATAACCCATGTAATAAAAATGGGATTCTTAAACAACATGACATCATAAAACAATTCATATAAGATAAAGGAATTCATAAAAATAATTCCATCACAACATAATCAAATCAATGTAATAATAGGGATAGAAACAGAACCCTATATTATCTTAGATGTAAAATAATTTTGATAAAACACTTGAACTCCATTCTTGAGGAAAATATCCTTTCTACTTCAAAAAACATTTTTCCTTTCTTAACATGTCATACAATTTTAAACTAAAAGAAGTTGATTAAAAATAAACATGAAAACATGTAAAGGAAGATTCTTGGAAATAATGTTTTAAAAATCCATTCATGCCGTATAAGTTAAAAAAACATTCTTCTCATACTTTTTTCGGAAAATTCAAAAAGTACCTTGTACGAAAAACGACAAAAGATTCCTTTCATATCTTTTACTAAAAACTCACTGAAGGGTAAAATTGGATTTAAACAATTGTAGAAGGATGGAAACAATATTACATATCGAGGAAACATGGATGTGGATGATAAAATACACCCCCAGTAAATAAAAAAGTATAAACAATCTCGGATAAAATGAGATTGTGATATTTTCCCTTACCTCAGGTCCGATTTGCTTCGTAAGTGTCCGAACCTCCTCTTCTTCGAAGCGCCTCTTTGAGATCTCCTATTAGGGCACTAAAATTGGTCTTTGAAGAAGACCAGGACCTCTAGGATGTTTCTAGGAAAGTGGAGAGGAGATATTGGCAGGGTTTGACTGAGCTTGAAGGCTCAAAGTGGTGTGAGGAAGAGAGGGAGGAGGTTCCCTTTTATAAGGGAGGAGAGGGGCACCTTTGGAATAACTAAAAATATTATTTTATTATAAAGTAAAATTCGGTTTTTAATAGCTCCAAATTGATATATTTCAAAAATAAGGTGGGTATGGGTCGAAATCCTCTCATCAAATAGAATTTAGACAAGTTTAGGTATCAATTTTAACCTTATCATTTAGATTTAACTTTAAGTTAGATAATTTAACTGTTACCGTGTCTTCTTGTTTTCTTACACTATAAGGTTAATAAACGTACTATAACAAGACAAACGAACCCCAAGTTGTTTATTATTAATATATATAACCTTATCTAAGTCATTTGGACGAACCTTATATTTTTATGAATATAATATCCATTAATAATATAATATTTGATTTAAAAACTATTTTATGTCAATTTTAACACTATTTGGTAATTGATTTTTGTGTATATCATAAAAGAATTGTTAGTTCGAAAAAATTTAATTAAATCAATACTAACATGTCATATTAACCTAGAAAATTAGTGTAATTCATAAAAAGTCTCAAATTACATTTATTTGGGTATTTATAACATCAATTATGTCAATATTTTATTAATAAGATAATTACTACATCATCGTTGTGTCATAAATAAATTAAATTATTTAATGTATAAAAATTACAAATAAAATACCATTATGTAGGAAACATTTTTAGCTTTCTAATGAAAATTTATAGTCTAATTTATCTTATGTATAACCCCATATTAAAAATGTTTTACTTATTAATCTTTGATTTTAACTATTTTAACCCTTCTTTAAATAAATTAATAATAAATGTCCTAATCTAATCCAAGTGGGCCTAAATTGTCATATTTTATTACTAAGGTTGTTTTTGGTCTAATTACACTTATCCAATAGAATTAGGACATGTGTTAGGGTAATAATAATATCATTTTTACCCTTAATTACCCTATTTACTTTTAACCGTGGTAAATAAAAGTAAAAAGTTACTATTCACCAAAAATTATTTTCATCTCATTGAACCACATTTTAGTCCTTGATATTAATCATGTCTCTCAGATTTTCAAAATTCTACTCACAAAAGCAGTAAAATTAAGTTTTATGAAAAATTCAGTTTTTTTAACCACCACTTAGTGGTTGCACTATTCATCCAAAAATGAAAGTTTCCAGAAAAATTCCAAAAATTAGGCCAAAGCTATATTTGATATTATGAATTCAAAAATGATGTTTATTTTACCAAATTCAATACATATCAGTTACATTAACTAATTTAAAAACTAATTCCCATCGTCAAAACAAATAGCGTGTTTTTAAAAGATAATAACTATCAAAAGATTGACACTTGTTTATGTCTGGTTTAAATGTGAAATTACATCCAATGAACAACATTGTATTAAATTGTAAAAATATATTCTAAATATTCTTTAAAACCACTCAAATTAATAATTTATCACTATTAATTATTTCGATTAAAAAAGTTGTTTTTAATTAAAATTTAATAATTTTCACTATTCATCAGAATATGAAAGTTATCCGAAAAGTACCAAAATTTCACCCTAAGCTAATTTTGATATTCCGAATCCAAAAATAAAGTCCATTTTGAAAAATAAATTTTAAAAAATTTCAAAAAGTGGTTATTACTATTCTTAACGGCTAGTTTTAATAATATTTTAATAGTATATCGTTGTTTAGTGAAAATCGGTATTGCGTACGACGCAAGCTATTGAGGAAGGTAGCGATGGCATGTAATGTAAGTCAAGTTAGGGATGCGTGTTGTGCAAGCTCCTTTTGGTGTAGCGTACAACACAAGACATTAATGAAATATATTTTATTTTTCATAAATTCTCGGGGTGTTACAATGCTAACAGCTACTACTTCTTCACATAGCCACGCGAACGTGGGACCCCAATGGATCACTCCACAACACCCCCTCACCATAGCATTTTTGGTTCCTTCCCTTCACTAAGGGTTAAATCGTTTCAGTTATGTAAGTCCTAAGAGTGCAAAGTGAACTCACCTCGTCTGGGCTGTTAGACATTAAACTGGAAAGTGTCATTATTTTAAGCACCTGAAGTTAAACTGTGGCCTCACCCCATATATCATAGGTGGGATGCCCCGTCTCGTACATTATCTATGCCCACTCGTCTCCATGGGAGTGAGATCTTCCTCACATGTATTGAGATCCTCTCTAATGGAGCGGCACCTATCCATAGGGATTGTAAACCATATTGGTGTAAGCCCCTAGACTTTCTTGTAGGAGGCAGTACCCTTGATCTATGGTAAGCCGTTGGAATCCCAACCAGCAGTAAGCTATTGTAATCCCAATCGATGGTAAGTCCTTGGAACCCCAACCAGTCATAATCTGTTGGAATCCCAATCGACAGTAAGCTATTGAAACCCCAACCAGTGGTAATCTATTGGAATCCCAATTAAAGGTCAGTTTTTGGAACCCCAACCAGTGGTAATCCATTAGAACCCCAATCTATGGTTAGCCATTGTCAACCCCATCCAGTAGTAAGCCATTGTGATCCTCATCCAGTGGTAAACCGTTGGAATCCCAATCGACGGTATGTTGTTGTCAACCCCATCCATTAGTAAGCTGTTGTGATACCTATCTAGTAATAAGACATTGTATTCCACAATCAATGGTAAGTTTTTTTCATCCCCTTGGTTGGGAGCCACATCTCTGGTCCATCCCAGTGGCGTTAGACCAACCTATGCTACTAAATGAATCATAAGCCCCAATATATCATCGGGTCCTTGTCCTATTCTCACCCCCCAATTCTATATCCTCTTCCATGTGTCCATTCTAACAGGCCACCTCCTCTGGAGTCCCATCACCTCACTAAACTATGTGGACTTTTCCTCCCTACCATAGGGATATGTAAGAAGACTCTTTGAGGTTCAAGCCCAACACTACCATCACCTTCACGACGGTTCCATATCATCCCCCATCCACTTCATTCAACTCTCCATCATCCATCTGGATTATTACCCAATTTTCCACATCCCAGTGGGATCATGTAATTCCCTCAGGCAGCTAACCATGAATAATCCTTACACAATCCATAATCATTCAACCAAGAGTGTCCCTCTTATGATTGGATGCTAACCAAATGTAAGCCCCATTGTGTCTTCGTGTCATTGCCCTTTTTGTACACACCAATTCATCTCCCCTTCAAAATACATGGGTTTTAATCCATATCTCATAGACAGGGTATGTATGAAACCTCCTTGAGGTTCAATCCCATCAAATTGTAAACCTTGTTTCCCCTCTTTCTCGGGTGCACTTTCTCGGATCCTCCCTCATTTCTGTCTCGATCAGATTTCACGGTGTGATATCTTCCCTTTATAGGACACACCACCCTGGATCCACCCTCATAGGGAATTTTGATCCATCCATCTGGTAAACCTTCCATGTGCTCCCTCCCAGGGATGTACCAATCTAATCTATCTCTATGACACATTCTGGTCACTCTCATTCTATCTCTGCAAGACATTAAACTGGCATCCTACCTCGTGTAAAACATGAGATGCCTAAGGAAAACCATAGAAGACATGCCTTTGGTGTAACTGGATCCTATAGACATTAAACTCATGACATACACCGTGTTATGCATGGGAAGCTATGGAAAACCTCAGATACATTCCTCTAGCATAAGATACCCCATGACCGACATGGGATGCCTCAGGTTCTGCACCCTTGAGATGCCCTCTTATGAAGAGGAATACAAGGTTTCTAATTTACATGCATCCAGAGATGCCCCTTCATTCTAGATGTTTTTATCTACTCTGATTGAAGGTTACTACGATGTCAAGACACCATGGAATGTCTTGAAGAAAGTAGCGTAATTAATCGGTGTCCATAAAGATATGTAACTAATAATGAGATTCACGAACAACAACTTAATCCTTTAGGGAGTCCCGGACTATGCACTGAGTTCTGAATAGTATTCCATAGAAGGATGAACAGACATCCTATCATCCTGTTTTGATCAAGGAGAAAATTTCCCTGAATATGGAATGAATTCCACCCACCTTTGGAAAGCAGGAATGCGAGGAAACAGCTGCATGTCCTCCTTGAAAGAGATAGATGCGTTCCCTAGAGAAATTTCATGAACAATGGATTTACGGGACACTCCACTATTCACTAATAGATCATGTGTTGTTCCAATAGGGATGTGTTGTTTCATGAATGAAAATAGTTTATGTAAAAAATCTGTTAAGTCGACATTTTGTTTTTTTGTTATAAAAATACCATGAAATATTTTTTTTATGATGGTATATATATTACTACCAAATATAATGTGCTTATGGGTGATCATCTAGTCTTGGTAATTATAAAAAATACATTTCATTTTTTATAGAAATTCTCAATCTTGAAATATTCTCGGAATACTAAGATTAATGTTCATAATATTAGTTTACATTCATTATTTTAGTTTGTTATATTAATCTAGAGCATGTTGACATATATTTGATATTAATTTTTTTATATTCTTTCTAATATACTTTCCATAATTTTTTTTATGTTATGTCAGATATCCCATAGAGTGAAAACTATACTATTGATTAAAATATGGTTTAAAATGAATATGTTATAAGTAAAAATTGTATAAAATTTTCTTAATGGTTTTACAATTTAATTTATACATCAAGTAATTTCATTTTATGAAAATATTTTATGGTGAAGAATGTGATAGTCAATGAACTAGAAAACATAATCTTCCATTATTAAAATATATCATGTTAGTAAATCTATATTAAAATAAATTGCTAAATTTTATTGATTAAATTACTTGTAACATTATTCAATAGTTAGTTAATGGTTTGTTTCTTGACTAAAAATAGAAATACGATTTCAATTTTAATTTTTTAATATATAATTTTCAAATATCATGGTTTATTAAGCACATAAAATGGTTTTTTTATTTATATTTTAGAATTCTATTGATTTTAAAAGGGTTTTGGAATAAATTTTCATATTATAATGTCCAATATGTTTTCAGTTAAAATTTATTTTTTATTCAACAAATATGTTTTCAATTATGTATCCAATAATCTACTAGAATGGAAGTATTTATATTAATTTGAAGTTATTTTTTCTTTTTTGAAAATGATTATAATTCCTTTTATGGGAATTAATGTTATGTTCAATACTATATTTTATATGTAAAAAGTGATGAAAATATATTTTTCTTAGTGTAACTTGTATTTTTATGTATATATATCAGTTTAGTAGTTAAATAAATTATCATATTGTTTATATATAATTTTAACATGTATTTTTATGTGTATATGTTTGTGTAATTTTATGTAAGGATTAATTAGAATGAGTTGTTAATATTGTTGGTTTAGTGTTTATATGATAAGTGTAACTTGTTATTTTATTTCTATATATATATTTACCAAAAAATAATATTGAAATGAATAATTTGAATTTTTTATAAATCTTTTATGAATTTAAATATATTTTTTAGATTATTTTTTTGATAAATACCATATTTATGAGTATTGGGATTGATTGTGATGTTCATTTTTATTTTGTAGTTGCTACTCTTCACTAGTTTAATTGATATTAGGTATATTTTATTATTTAAAAATTTTTATGGGATATTTGGATTCTCTAGTTAAAATAAAAACATAAACCTATATTCAATGTTTAAAAAATCAGGAATATAGAGTTAATATATTAACAGTTTTTGGGAAATCATTAAAGTGTTTTTAATGATCTCACATCACTTTCTCTATATAGTGGAAGTAATTAATATCATCAAATTCCTAGAAAAATATTCCTTAAATAGAAACCATGTAAACTATTAACTAAATTAATGATAACATACATAGATTATATCTAATACTACTTTTTTAAAAAATTCAATTGATGGATATCCCTTAAATGCCACTGTCTGGTTCCTTCCTCGATGGTGTTTCTACAAGATGATATGAATCACCCAATTCTTGGGTGGGGTTTTTATTCAATCTCAGGGTATGATAGCACCTCTAGAAGGAATATGGTAGCGTAGAAAGAGATATTTAGGAGTATTTAATAAATGGAGGCACAAAAAATACCTCAATGGTCATAGATCCTTATATAGACCTAAGGACACTAATCATAGTTCAAGAATTAACTCATATTTTATGAGCTATTCCTGATTCTGGAAATAATTTGTAACCAAATACTAATATAATTACCCTATATGTTTCATATTGTGAAACATTTGATAATAGTTATATCCAACACAGAAATGTTTTAATCATAAAATCCCCTTAATTTACAACTTTATTCTAATAACAAGATGTTTTTATTTTTTTTATAATATCAATTAAAATATTATGATACAACCAATTCACTGATTATGATATCACTATATCATAAAAATGAAAATAGGAAACAAAAAAAATGAATTGGGTAAACAAATATCATATCATAAAAAAATCTATACAATACCATATGATATAGTTGAAAACACATTATATGAGTAAAGGAATTTTGGCATATATTCTTAAAATTCCATCCTACACTAAATCCTCATGGAATTTGTCCCATTTAACCTTATATTGTATCATATACAACAACTTTTGATATCATATCCAGAAATCATTTTTTTATCTTCCTAAACTCTTTTGGAAAGCTGTCATCAGTATCAATATATATCATATCACAATAAATACCTTGTGAATACACATCCAAGACTCCTTTTAGATAAACTATAAAACAATTTTGTTAGTAGTTATATTAGTTTTTTAAAACATAATTCTCATTTAGTCAACAATAATGTGTGACCCAATGGGGCTTGATATCATTGAAAACAAATATGAATTTAATAATTCATAAATGAAATCAAAGAGAAACATTTAGAAAAAAATCAGTTCTACTCAAGATATAAAGGGATATGAAGTGATATTTATCTATAAAATATATCTTTATTCTTGTGTCCACTATTAGAATAATATAAAAACATTCAATTCTACATGAACCATTTTTATAAGATATTGAGTAACCATAAGACATATAGTATGTTAATATCATATAAAAACTCAAATATTCTCGATTCTATGAGTACAAAATGACTTGGTCGATGAATACATCACATGCCATTCATCTAAGATAATTATGAAATCTCATGTCCTTAATGTATATATAATAGAACATCATAATTATTACCTAGGAATGGTCATACAATCCTCCATTCTATCAAAATGGCGGCTCACATTATCATACACAGAATATGAGAGCACAAATACCATATTGTTTATTCTATAATTGAAGACATATGTAGAAAAATACCCAAAAATCCATGATTACATAAACCTCAAGGATTGTATAATAAATGTATCAAAGTATCAATGTTCTAATGCCAAGTATATTTCTATCCTCGAGTATGGGGAAATACATATATAAAACATGTACATGTAGTATACGAAATACATAGTTTATGAAATATCATGTGGTATACAATATAGGTCATCAAGTGAAAAAAACTCATTTTATGGATCATGATCATATTATATATCCTAATAAAAGAATCTTACTCATTAAGATCTTATCATTTCACCACAACTTATAACACTCTAGGATGAAAATATGTTAGGGATAACTCAACGCTATACTTTGTAGGTCAGTTATCATTTATCTTAACATACTATATTCTACCAACATGAAATAATGATAAATTAAAGAAATGATTAATTATAAAATGATACAATTTATTTTCATAAACTCTTAAAGAATAATAATAAAACTATTTATTATCTCCCATATCATCATATCATATATAATAAAATTTCATATTAGTCTTATCTTTTTTTTCACTTTTCATGTTTTTTAAACTCATTAAATCTTTAGGTTATTCTTTACCTGTCTATACATGACCATATGATGAAAAGCCTACCACTAAAATCAATTAATGAATAATGGTGGGAATTTGGAATCACATTCTGAATGTTTTACACTTTAAACATATTATGAAAGCTTATTTACTTTATAACATCAAATGATATGATGTTAATAACATATATTGTCTATTTATAACTTTTATAAGTTCATCATCATCATCATCACAATCATCATCCTTGGAACCTCCTCTATTAACATTTTCATTAAAATATTTTTTTAACAAATGTTACATTTTTAGATTAATATTTCTCTAACATGCCCTAAAAATTTAAGGATATTAAGGGACATTCACTTTTTTTTGTCTAGTACAACACAATTTTTGTTAACATTAAAACCTCTATGTTTAGACACAGTCCCATTACACTATATTTTATTATATTCTATTTATAATATATTGATAATATACAAAAGCTTATTTGAGATGAAAATGTAAACCTTATTTCCTCAAGTGGGAATAGTTAACAAATAAACTATCATATCAATATTATATATGCTATTTTAAGTGTTTGGAGAATTAATCAAAAAAATGATTTTATTATTAAAAATATACCACTATTCAATAGTGTGACCAAATCCATCATATTTTGAAAAAAAATATCGATAAACTCTTTTATCATAGAGAAAACTATTTTTATTCTTATAAGCATATTAAAAAATATAATGAATCATAAAACATATAGTAAGGGACTAACCATAAACATCAAATAAACTAGTTTTTTAAAACTATAATTCACATTATTTAATTCCCAATTATCTTTTAGGTTTAGGGTTTTAATTAATTAGATCATAACTCATACATAAAAATCCATACAGTACATGTAGAAACATCTAATCCGTGTCTATTTTTTCCCAATAAAAAAATTTAATACAAAACATGATTTTCTTCATGAAAAATATTACCAACTTTCCACTTGATATCTTTTTTATTTTTATCCACATTTAAAACCCTAGAAAACATTCTAAAAATTTTATATGAGAAAAAAAATTAGAATGGATCATAAGAAGAATAATTCTTTTAGTCCAGTGAAAAAATTGAAAATCCATGAAATATTTATCTTTATATTTAATGTTTATTGGTCATAGAAAATACAAAATTACCACTTGAGAAAAGGACACAATTTTTTTTGTAACATACCATTTCTATTTTAAATTATTTTTAAACCCATATTTTGATCATTCTTTGGTTGGGATTCATTACAGAGTGATTCAGGTGAAATTCTTTAAATTTTGAACGGATTTGGTGTAGCGTAAAGTCGGTGCATGGTTTTCCTATTTTATGCACTATACTAGTGAAAACCATGAAACCTAGGTAGTGAGGGTTTTCAAGGTTGGTTCATAGTTTTAATAACCATTTTCCTAGCATGGAGAAACCTTGAAACCATTCAGTATGGTGTTCACATCTTGGGTACAGATTTTGTCTAACTGTGTGGCCCTACCCAGCTAACCAGGTGTATGAGATTTTTTAATCTAAAACTTATTTTTTAAAATATAAAAACAATATATTTAGGTTCTTGGTGGGACGTTATAACCCCATTTCATTTTCTTATTCCTTATAGGCTCCAAATAGGTCATTTTAAACCCTCTTCATCCCTATGTAAGTAAATAAAATCAAGGAGAATGATGTTTGATCTAGTCTTGAGATGTTTCTACTTCTTGTTATCTTCCTCCTATTCAATAATATTTCTTCCCTAGGGTTTTATAGATCTCTATATTTCTAGAGGATCTAGTCCCAATTTATTATGAAATTGAATATTGGTTTGATTCCCAGAACCTCATTGCTGACATTATTCATTAGAGATAACCAATTAGGGCTCTGTGTTTTGAGATCCTGTGATCTCAAGGTTGGATATTCCATTATAATGGTAAATTTTTATTAAACATAAATTTATTGATTTATATTTAGTTGCTTCATTTAAATTAAATTAATTTCAATTGGTTTATTAAAAACACAATTATGTTGAATTTAGGACTTGAAATGGGATTTAGAATAAAATTGGGAAAACCCCCAATTCTAGTGAATTGGGATGTATTAGAAATTTGATAGAAAATTATTAAATTAAATTGTGGAATTAAATTATGGAATTTTTATTGTGATAATCATTTTATCAAATTTATTACAAATTTTTATTTGAAAAAAGTTAATAAAATGGTTTTGATAGAATCATTGTGGGATATCTTGGAAAAAGTCACTATTTGATTAAAAACCCATGTGTGGGTTTTTAAATTGAAACATAGCATATTTGAAATGGAAGAATGGGTTGAATTGTGTTTTAAATAGTTTTAAAATAAATTCCCTGTAATTGATTTGTATTTGAGAACATGCAATACTAGGTAGCTAGTTAGTTATTTAAGACAATAATCTATCGATTTATAACACTAACAATACATAAATGGAGCATGTTACATCCTCTATGGGATGGTGAAGGGTACTATTTGATTAGTATTAGAGGTACATGTGTTCACATATTATTGTGGTCACTATTTGAGTGTGCGGGAATCCCAAAGCCTAGAACAAGTTTACCTTTTGGAAGATGTCCATGTTTCCAGTTTGTTTATATTGTAAATATATTCCATTGGTTTTTGTAATCGGTTTTAGACATAAATTTTAAATTTATATAAAATATTTTATGTAACATTATTGTTAAGATATTTATTTAATGTATTCCCATAATTTTAAATATAATGCATGCTTTTTTTTTAATATTACTTTGAAATTCCATGCACGTTTATTTAATATTGAAAGGATTATTTGGTTAATTAACAGTTGGAATCTTATTATGGAATCCTTGATGATACCCAATTGGGGTGTAACGTCCCAGTTTTGGGTGCCACCCCGAGGTGCCCTGTATCCAGTTGTTCACAAGGCCTCAAGTGCATTTCTCTGAACCCCAGAGGCTACCGACTAGCAGTGAGGGCCTTGGATGTGATAGTGGGAAAACAATTCCCTCATTGTCAGAGTAACACAATAGAAATAAACATATAACAATAGCGGAAGCAGTAATAATAACATGCAATAGTAAACAACAGAAGAAAACAAGTAGATAAAAAACTAGAGCACATATATAAATTTTGAATGTCACATATGCCTAGGTAAGCATCCAAACATGTCACAATGCAAGAATACAGTACTAAACAAAAGTATAAAGGAAAAAAAGTAAATAACTCCAGCATCATCTCAAGTCTCAGCTTGCTCCCATTCTCTACATGTCCCCAACAATCAAGTACCTGAAGAATAAGGTCACATTCCCTTATCTATACCTGAAAAAATATAATCTGTTTGGGCCCAAATCATAACTCAAATAGGGTGTGAGACAAATACCAGTAGGCACCCACCCAATGATTGGTGCCTAACTATCAATGAATATATATATGGCAGCCAATATGCAGAACAAAGTAATAAACAAGGAAGTACTCAAAATTAAACAATCCTACAGTTCCAACTACATTCATTTACATTTATTAAATAAACAACCAAACAATATCAAGCAACCCTCTGGGAAGTTCTCACAGTCTAACTCATCTGGTTTATCGTAAAAAATGCTCTCTGAGGAAAAACTCACCATCAACTCCCCCCTGTGGTCTTGTAATAGTAAACTACAGACACTCTGGAGAAGCAATCAACATCCAATTCCCCTTGTGTTCTCACAAAGTGTAACTATAGAAACTCCGAGGGAGCACTCATGTTCATCCAGCCTATGGTCCCACAATGTGAAAGTATAACAGAAACTCTAGGAAATCCATCGACATCCATTTCCACTAATGTCTAACTACACCAGGTTCCCACACACCTTTAAAAGTAAATCATGAATAAACAATATCCAGAAGACAAAGTAAATCACAAAATACTACTTGGATAAACATCTAAAAATCATGGCATAAGTAAGTCAGATAATATCACTCTATCCTAACATCACTAGGCAAAGAAAATAGAGCATCCTAATAGGAAAAACTAGACCCAATGGACAATATTAGTAAATCATGGGAAAACACATCCATAGCAAGGTAATTAAAGTGTATTCTCAAACAAGAGCCCGAACTCATGCAATAAGGCATTACATGCATTAAAGTGTTAAATTCCTTAAACATGCAATACCCCAAACTCTAGTGTTGTGCACGTTTTCACATATAATTCAGAGACAAAATAAAGATAGGCACAAACCACATACCTCGATGTTATATGATAAATATAGTTGAACCTCAGCCTTTGAATCATCCAATAACACCATAGATATACAAAATAATCAAAAAATCTCAACCAAGGATATATCAAGAAAGAGGAGGAAACAAGAGAAGAGGCTCTAGAAGAAGGAAGAACTCAGAAAGGAAATTCCAATTCAATCGACGATTGTTGATTCAGAGCATAGATGGTGGGTTGGGGGCTCGGAGAAGAATTGTCATTCCCGGTCACTCCTGGATGAGACGAAGCCAGAAGAAAGTTTTTTTCTAAATGAGACGTGATCCCGGTCTAATTTATGAGATAAAAAATACACAGTTTGTTCTTTAAAAGTATGTGGCATTTATATTCCTTTATCGTGCCCCACTTTAGGCTATCTCTAGGTCACCCCACATGGCCATGTACTCGGCAGTTAAACAGCCAGTACATGACTACTCGTGGAAACCAGGTACATGACGTGTACTCTTATGTACACAGTGTGTACTCCTTAAATTTCCAAAAACTCCCCTTTATCTCAAAAAAACCAGAAAAAGAAGATCCATACCTGAAAGAAGATCTGGGTTCTTACAAACTTTCCCCCATAAATAAATTTGTCTCTGAATTTCCCTAAGAATATAGTAAATAAAATCCTCGAAAAGATCTGGCCACTACGATCGCACATCGGTCTCCCTCTCCAAAGTATCGTCCTGTACTCACCCATACTGCCATAGTACCCATACCAGAGGAATATACTAGCCACAGAGAACCTTTTCACTATGATCAGAGATCCGGATAGGATGCTCTTTGAATGAGGAATCCACCTCCAACTCAACCTTCTTGGTTTCAAAAAAATGAGACGGTTTTGAGAAGTAACGTCGTAGCTTAGAAATGTGGAAGACCTCATGCATAGTCTGGTACCTCTGAGGTAACTATTACCGATAGGCATCCGTTCCAACTCTCTCCAAAACCAAAAAATGGACCAACATATCTCGTTTAAAGATTTACCTATCTCCTAATCTTCCTATGTCCCAACCTTTGTGTTACACATAGAAAAACTTGGTCTTCGTCCATGAACTCCAGAGGTTGTCCCCATCGATCAACATAAGAATTCTGGTGTGCCTGTGCAATATACATCCTCTTCCAAATCAACTCTATCTGCTCCATGGTCTCTTGGAAAAGATGAGGTCTCAGTATAGCTTCCTCCTATACGTCCATCTAACATAGAGGTGATCGTCATGGCCTACCGTACAAAGCCTCATAATATGCCATCTGAATACTTGCTTGAAAATTATTATTGTTGGAAAAATCCACCAGGGGTGTGTGCTTCTCCCAAGAACTTCCAAAAACTAGGATGCATGCCAAAATCATATCCTCTAGCACATGTATCGTACGATCAGACTGGGAATCCTTCTAGGGATGGTAAGCTATACTTAGAAGTACCTATGTACCCAAATCCCTCTGTAGTCCTTGGCAGAACCGAGAAGTCAAACGGGTGTCCCTATCTGAGACGATGGAGTGCGGAACCCCATGTAAACATAAAATCTCTCGGATGTACAACCTTCCAAACTCATCAACACTAAAGTTCTCTTTGATCGTCAAGAAGTGTGAAACCTTTGTGAGTCTATCAATGACAACTGAAACTGCATCATTCACTCGAGGTGATCTTGGTAAGCCTATCATGATGTCCATTGCAACATCGTTCCACATCCACTCAGGAATGGGTAACTAAAAAAAACCCTTCTAGTCGCTGATTCTCCACCTTCACCTATTAATAGGTGGAACACCTCCTCACAAAATCAGCAACATCTCTCTTCATGTTTGGCCAGCAATACTAATAGTGTAGATCTCCATATATCTTGGTGACACCCGGATGAAATACACTAATTGAAGAATGAAACTCCTACATCAGCTCCTCTCATATGTTTGCTGACACCCATACACATCCATGGAAGTGCAAGATATCATCCTCACCTATGTTCTATATAGGAATAGGGTACTCTCCTGAGACACAATCCCGTAGGACTTGGCCTTCAGCATCTAATAGATGCCTCATTCACACTCTCTCCAACAGAGTAGATGTAACAACTATAGAAGAAAGAAATGTCTATCCCTATCTATCATGCACCTCTAAATGCATCTTAGAGAACATAGCTATAATCTTTCAGTCAGTACTGCCCTCCTGAACTGCCTATATCTGAGTTCTCCATCTTAACACATCACCCACTGTGTTGCCTTTCCCAGGCGTATAGGCGAGCTCAAAGTCAAAGGACTGAATGTTCTGATCCCACCTTCACGGTCTCAAATTCAAATCACGCTGAGTGAATATGTACTTGGGTCTTTTTTGGTCAGTAAAAACCACACAATTCTCTCCCAATAGATAATGTATCTAAAAGAATAAATCGTTAACAAATGCAGCCAACTCAAGATCGTGCGTCAGGTAAATTCTCTCATGAGGCCTCAACTGCTGAGACCAGTACGTAATGAATCCTTCCCTCTATATAAGTGCTTCTCCTAGCCCGATACCTGATGTATCACAATAAACAGTATATCTCTTTCCTGGATCTAGTAACAACAGTTTCAATTCTGAATTCCACCTCTATTTTAGGTCCTGAAGGGATAATTCACAAGAATCCTTCTATAGGTACTTCGTACCCATCTAGGTCAGGCCCGTTATTGGTGTTTCTAAGAATGAAATGTCCTGTATGAAACATTTTTAGTAACCAGAAATCCCTTGAATACTTCACACCTCAAAGAAATTCTTCAGATGCTCCTGGAAAACTACTTCCCTCACTTTCTCTAGGTCCATTGGCACTCCTAACTTATAGAAAACATTACCCAAGAAGTGAATCAGGTCTATCAAAAAGTGGAATTTTGAGATCTTATCATATAACTGATTCTCTCTCATTGTACTCAAAAAAATATCAAGATTGGTATCATGGTCATGTTGAATGTGATAGTACACCAAAATATCATCCACAAAACCACCACAATGGAAGCCAAGTATGGATGGAACACTCGGTACATCAGTGCATTGAAAATTGCATACGTTTTCATGATACCTAACAGTGTAACCACATACTCATATAGACCATACCTTCCCCAAAAGGCTGTAAGAGTTATATCTAATGGTATAACTTGCCACTGAAGATAACTGGACCTCAATTCAATCTTCAAGAAAACCCAAGACCCTCAAAGTTGATCAAAGAGATCATCAATCCTTGGCAAGGGATATCGGTTCTTAACCGTCAATTAGTTTAACTTCTGATAATCCACATAAATTATGAGGGTACCATCTGTCTTCTTCACAAATAGGATAGGAGAAACCCAAGGAGATGTACTAGATTAGATGAAACCCTTTTCCTATAACTCCTCTAGATGATTACAGAGCTCCTATAACTCTGGTGTATCCATCCAATAAGGAGGAATGGACACCAATGCCACTCCTGGAATGAGATCAATAGAAAAGTCTACCTATCACTCTAGATGTAAAAATAAAAATTCCTCTAGAAATACATCCTTGAAATGGTCCACCACTAGAAGAAAGTCCATTAGTGAAGTCCCCAGGTCATCCAGATATAGACTAGAAATCTGGGATGTAACTCCTCCCAACCCATAATGCTCGGGTCCTACTCTTCTCACCTGGACATCCCATTCACCCTTGTGTAGAAACAAACCACCCATTGGTGATGTGAAACTCACCCTATAATGATAAAAATCAACCACAACCTAGAAAGGAACTAACCAGTCCATTCCAAGAATGAAATCATAACCTGTCATCTCAAAGACATAGAGATCCCATATCAAGTGACACCTAAAAACATCAAGAGGAAACTCATTACACTGATGTAAAATATCCATTATATTCTCCAACGGAGTGTCCAGCATCAAGATTTCAGTAGAGTTAAAGATACAGAGCCCAAGGTTCTCCACCAAAGCGACAGATATGAAACTGTGGGAAGCCCCTCTATCGAAAAGTGTAGTAGCTGAAACTGAGGCAACTAGAATCATACCTATAACCATAGAGGGTTCGAGATCATGCTCTAGATGAATCTACAATATCACAAAATCCTAAACTATACCATGACTATGTGAAGCTGAATAAGGTCACTGAGCTGATCCACCTTTTGGCAGTCGAAAACTCTGAGTCTGACCACTACGACCATGTCCTCCACCTCCTCTTGAATGTCCTGAAGAACTCCATCCCCCGGACTGATGTGGGACTAGTGGTCCAGCTCCTGTATGGGGAGTCGAAATAGAACCCCTGTCACTAGATTCTAGGGAGAAAATCTGATAGAAACTCTGAAGATAACCCATATTTCTACAAGATCGGCACTCCACTAGGTCTCTCGGGAAATGTGGCCCCGTATGCAAACTCTTCTCGCACTGGTAGAACACCACATGGCTACTAGAGGAAGTATTACACCTACTCATATCACTATGCGGAGAATTTATTCATCACTTCCTACTGTCAGTTGAAGGCGTACCAACTCCGTATACCAATCCTCCCTAAATCATAGCCCCTAAATCCCTCAGATTTCACAATGTGATCAACTCCTAGTTGACTATAACGGTTATGGAAGTCATCATGAATATGTTCATCTGAGAATGGATGTCATGCATGAGACCATCCTCAAACATTCTTTCCTGAAATAAGTCATCACCCCCTGGAATGGTTGTGAAGCGAAGTAGCTCTATGAAGCGATAAGAATACTCCATGACAGAGTGAGTACCCTAATCCAAACTCATGAACTCTCTGGCTCAATCAGGCCTCAATGTCACTGGGTATAAGTAAATGTAGAAAGAATGATGGAACTCATCCCAAGCCATAAAAAAATGGTGTCTCTCATGTGAGATCACATACCACCATCTCTTGGATGAATCCTGAAGCATATAATTAGAGAGCTTCACCCTTTTCTCTGGAGGTGTCTCCAGATGCTTGAAGATTGACCACATGGATTGTAACCATGAATCTGCAGCTTGAGGTCCTCCATACCCTTTGAAAGTATGAGGATTTTTCTACTGAAATACCGGCATTAGTTCTTCTATAGATAGGGCAGGATGCAGTGCTCCCCAAATGGTCTTCATAAACCTCAAGAAACCTTCTCTGAACAGTGCATCGACACTTGTATCTAGAATGACATATGGTTCCAAGATGGGCATGACAAGTGAATTTTCTGGTAGTCCCTGATATACCATTACCAATGTCTGTTCACTGCCCTATATCTAGCGTATAGCCAGAGGACGTCACGGTGGAATGACTCTGCAAGGTCAAGCACACACATTAGTTCAATAATCTCAAGGACTAAAACATATAAGTGCATGAAAGGAACAAGATAAATAAATCATTAAAGTTCTTCAAAACATGGATTCATGGCGTGTATAACCCCTACACAATGTGTTCCCTTAAGTATTCACATGGCTTGTACTTCTTCCAAAAATGGTCATGTAATATCTCATACACACGGTATGTTATCCATTTACACGGCGTGTACTTGAATCCATTCCCCATGCCTGAGTTCCTGTACATGGCTAAACCACACAGTTCTCTCCTGGAACAAAAAAACATAGCATGTTTGTGACAAACATGGCATGTGCCACTTAGGTTTCAAATATGCATGTCGTTATTCACATAGGTGAATTCATGGCTAACTCTACTTGATGTTTTTATACCAGAAACGGTTTTTACTAGAAGGATTTAATCCACCTGTGCTATTAGTCATACAGCCAGAAAAATTTTCTCTACAACATAGTGTGTATATCTGGTACATGGTGTGTTCCATTAAAAATTTCCAACCTTTTGTCTCTACCCACATATGCAGTCACACGGTCAAGGATTACACAGCGTGTACATATAGTACATGGAGTGTACTTAAGAAAACCAATTCCTTCCCAAATAGAAGGATACATGGTGTGTATTCTTCAATACACACCGTTTATTCTGGGTTTTTTCAGACAGTAAGCCTTAGAATCTACTCTAGAACCCATAAAAATGATGAAACAAATATTAAAGTGACGAATTCTGATCCTCGAGGGCCCATACTCACTGAATATCAAACATTGGCATCATATTCATGTCACATAACAAGTATAAAAGTTAAAAAAACACGTGATTCACCAAATTCTAATCCAAGAGGGCCCATAACACCTCAGGGACCAAATTTCGGTGCTTAATCAAACAAAAACTTACACAATATGAAATAACCCATCAAATAGCATGTATTCTATCAAGGAATCTATCACAACAACCAGCATATCTAGCACAACATCTATCATAGAAACATTAAATTGATAATGCACCCTAAATGGCATGACAATAATGCTTGGCATGTGTTTTTTAGAAGGTGCCTATATGATGCATGAGATGGAATACCCCCATCTCATCGAGTTTCAAAAAAAACCACAATAATATCAATGATAATAACAGAAAACATGCGAATCACCCAACAGTGAAATCAAGTCAACTGTTAAAATTGAAAAACCAGAAAAATTGAAACAATCGAGGTAAATTAGATTTTTCCTATACACGGGTTAGCTACTCCTGGGAACATCTTATTACCAAATACCTATTCCTTCCTATCCCAGGATATAGGCACCAAATTGTAATTCAAATAATAAAAGAGTTCCTTTGATTCCACTTTGTAACGTCTCGGTTTTGGGTGCCACCCAAAGGTGCCCCGTACCCAGTTGGTCACATTGCCTCAAGCACATTTCCCCAAATGGAAGAGGATGACATCTCGCAGTGAGGGCCTTGGGAGTGATAGTGAGGAAACTATTCCCTTGTAGGCAGAGTAACACAACAGAAATAAACAGATAACAGTAGTAGAAGCATTAATAATAACATGCAACAGTAAACAGTGGAAGACTGCCAGTAGATAAACAATGAGAGCACATATATAAATGAGGCATGTCAAATATGTCTTGGAATGCATCCAAAAAATTCGAATTGTTGGAATACATTACTTAACCAAAGTGAAAAGGGAAACAAGTAAATAACTCCAACATCATCACAAGCCTCAGCTTGGTCCCATGCTCTCAAGCTCCACATAAATTAAGTACCAGAAAAAGAATGGGACTTTCCCTTGTCTATACCTGAAATAATATAATCTATTTGGGACCAAAGCATGTCTTAAACAGGGTTTGAGACGAATCCCAGTAGGAAAAAACCCAAATATATTTTCCTAACTATCATTGAGAATATATATGGAAGGCAATTTAAAAAACAAAGTAATAAAAAAGGAATTACTCATAAGTAAATAGTCCTTTAGTTTCAAATACATTCATTTTCATTTATTAAATAGACAGCCAAAAAATCTCAAGCAACCCTCTAAGAAGTTTTCATAGTCTAACCCTTCATGTTCATCTTAACAAAGACTCTATGAGGAAGCACTCACCTTCAATTCATCATATGTTCTCGTAATGGTAAACTATAGACACTATGGGGAAGCACTCAATATAAAATTTCCCCTATGGTCATGCAACGTGGAACTAAAAATACTCTGAGGGAGCAGTCACGTCCATCCCCCTAATGGTCTCACAACGGGAAAGTATAGAAGACACTCTGGAAAATCCCTCAATATCCATTTCCCCTATAGTCTAACTACACCAGGTTCCCACAACCCTGTGTAAGTCAACTGTTCCCAAATGATATCCATCAGCCAAAGTAAATCACAATATACTACTTGGATAAATATCCACAAATCATGGAACAAGTAAGTCAGATAATATCACTTCATCATAACAACATTAGGCATAGAGCATAGAGCATCCTAATAAGGAAAACTAGACCCAATGACCAATATCAATTCAAACATGGGTGAACACATACATAAAAATTTAATTAAACCCTATTATCAAACAAGATACCTAACTCAATCAATCAAGGCATAATAGGAATTAAAGGGTTAAATTCCCAAAACAGGCAATACCACGAAAATGGGTATTGGTCACTTTTGCTCCTATAATTTAAAGACAAACTACGAATAGGGACAAACCACCGACCTCGATGTTTTACAATCAAGATAGTTGAACTTAAACCTTTTAACTGACCTAGACACCGTAGATCTACAAAAACGTCAAAAATACTCAACCATAGATATCTCAAGAAATAGGAGGAAACACGATAAGAGGCTCTATAATAAGGAATAACTCACCATGGAAATTCCAATGTAATTGATGGTGGTTGATTCGGATCACGGATGGCAGGTTGAGGGCATAGAGAAGAATCATTGTTCCTTGTCTCTCTTAGATGAGATGGTGCCAAAAGAAGGGTTTTCTATAAATGAGATGTGATCCCAATCCTATCTATCAAATAAAAAACAAAATACATGTCATGTTCATTAAATGTACATGGCGTGTATATGCCTTTATCGGGCCCCACTTTAGGCAGTCTCTAGGTCACCCCACACGACCATGTACTTGGCCGTTATACAACCACTACATGACTACCTTCAACAACCAGGTACATTCCATGTAATCCTAAGTACACGGCGTGTAATCCTTAAATTTCTAGAAACTCCTCTTTTTCTCAAAAAACACTATAAAAACAAGATCCATAAGTGAAAGAAGATATGGTTTCTAACAAGGGGTTTCAAGTCAGAGCCTACCGATGATTTGGGTGTTTTTAGATTAACTCCTTCTATGTTTGATTAAGGGTAAAGCACCAATTGGTGGTTGTTCAAGTTGTCGATCCTTTTCCTTGAAGACTTTCATGATTTGTGACGTGTTCTTATTATCATGTTTTTGAGTACTGTGAGGTTGTACATTGGATTGTTTTTACTTGTTTGACTTCCGGTATAGTTCTCACAATGTAGTTTTACATCCCACCGGTTTGAAGAATATATCAATTTATTTATTCGTTTTATGTATGTAAATTGTTTTGGTAATGTTTTGGATGGTTTGGGGGATGGTTTTGGGGCTTTTCTATGGGCGTTCGGTTTGATCACAGTTAGTGAAAACCGAGAAGAATCACCAAAAAAAGAATATAAAATGAGACAATGGTCTTTCACATGGTTGGTTAATGGGAGGTATAATCATGTAAGCTAACCATGTGAGGAACACTATTGAGACAATTATAGGAACAAATTTAGCACACATTTTTCCTATCCATGCGGTTAAACTATGCGCGACTTAAAATATTGGTTTTCAAAAATAGGGTTTGTTCGAGATTTTCCTTAAATTCCCCATTCGTCCACATATGTATCCCTAAATCATTATTCTTTTCTCTCTAAGCTTATGGAGGATCCCCTACTCATTTTGGAGGTAATATGAAGGGTTTTCAAGGTTCTTTTAAGGTGATCCTCCCTTGTTAAGTCATTATAGTTGGTAGGTTTTTAAAATTCTCTAGATGTACATCCCTATATATCTTATAGTTTCTTAGATATACATCCATAGTAAGTAGATATATGATTTTGTGGCCTAAAATGATGATTTTTGATCTATTTACTATTAAGGGAAGGTATCTGGGGTGATTTTGTGGAAGTTTCACCCAGGTTTGGTGTGAGGTTGTGCGGTGGATTGATTTCATTGAACCCTAAGTTGGGTGGTTGAAAATTGACTCCATATTTCTATAACTACAAGGACTAATTTAAAATTAATTGGGTTTCATTAAATTTATTGTGAAATTGATGTGTGAAGATTTTCTGAAATCTCTTTAGTACTGATTTGTGGATTCTGTGGAAATATGACAATGTCATAAAATGTGGTCTGTTATTGGATTTTAAAATCGGTTGCTTGGTGGGATTTATGGAAAATAGTTCATGAAAATTATTTTCAATAAATATTTTCTTACTAAAATGTCTTGGGATAGGATGTGGCTTAAGGGTGTTTTCATTGAATGGTTGATTTTATTGAAAATGGCTTTTGGAATGGAGGTTTGTAATTATTGTGGAATTCTTGGATAAAATTGTATTTGGTATGGATTTTGTCTTATGTATGATTTCAAATTAAAGGAGATATATTTATTCAAATGGTAAGAAAATGTTAAATTGGAATTTTTGGATTAAATGGTTAGGTATGATTTATAATGGGAATGATTAGTGGTTGGGTAGTACCTCTATAAAAGGGTTCAAATGTGGTCATAAATTACCACAAGAGGATAGACTATGGACATGAAACACCACCTTCAAAGGTAACACCAAGCTCGTGTGTGTGTAATTTGTAAATGTGGTTGAAATTTGTGTGTTCTCGTGTATGGTGTATTGAGTTATGACCATATGAATTGGTAAAATGGTTAATGACTTTTTTGGTTGATTTCCTTAAAAAAGTGTTTATTGGGAAAAAATATTTGGTTAGGATGGGTTTGGTTTGTTGTAATTTGTTGCATTGTTTAAATGGATTTATATAATTGTTTTATATATAAATGTTCTAACTGATTCTATCCTATTATCGTGAGTTGGGAATTCATTTGGGGAAAGCCTACTAAGTTTATTACTCACCCCCTACTTTGGCACTTCGGTGAATTCCTATATATTGTATTCCAAGACATAGGTAAAGGTAAAGAATATCATTTCTTTAGCTGTTCATTGTAATGCTTGTGTGGGCTTCTAATGTTGTATCACGAAGATAGATGTGGGGAAATGGAGATTATTCATGGATTATTTGTTTTTTTCATTGTATTATTACTCTTAGTAATCTGATTTGGAATTGTAATCATATTGGTTTGGTTGTATTTTTTCAATTTTAAATGTGTTAAATTTTTCTACATTATTGTCCTGCATCATATAGTTTTGGATGGTTATTTAATGTTTGGTTGGATACTTTTATTTCATTGGGAAAATAAACCTCCATATTTTCTTGATGACCTTAGTATTTATTATCATCCTTCAGCTCCTTGGGGATGTATCTTAAGGCCACATAGAATATCCACTAAAACTCATGCCAATGTGGAGGGGAGGGATGTTACAAATGGAATCAGATTGTTCATTCCTTGACTTAAAAGTCAAAATAGAATTGTTCAGTCCTTGAATCACAAATGGTATCAGTTATTTTAGTCTTGGAATTGATATACATTCTTTTTTTCTCATGTTGGGATGGAAGAAAGTAGTAGGATTATCACTAATTGAAATTTATTGAATAAAAACACAAAGCTAACCTTTTTTATGTTGAACTTCTAGTTACCAAGGTGTTTAGTACATAAGTGTTTTCCAAAAACTTATAAGCATTGGAATCTCTTTTTCATGGTTTCATCCAATTAAAACTAGAAGGAATGCATGGTAGAAATGTCTTCTCGCTAGTATTTCATATCATATTTGGAATAATGATTTATTTTTTTGTATGAATGTTTTAATTTTTGAAAAATCTACACATTGTTTTTCAAATGATAGATTTTGAAAAGGGAATGGTTGATGTATTTTGAAAATGGGTCAATTTTAAAAACATGGTGGGTTTTTAAAAAATGATTGAACATGGGAAATATTGAATTTAGGAAAGCATGGTTGTGATAGTTTTAGTGTGATAGAATTTTAAATACTAAGCCCCGAGTTAATAAAGAGTGACTGTTATGGTGATTGTTTTATATGGATAGAAATGAAACTAGGTAGGCATCCTGAAAACTATCTAGAGAAAGATATTGAATATGTTGTTCCACTTGATACCCAAGTGAACCAATAGTAGTTCAGAATATAGTGAAATACTTCCAAGCTAGGGAATATGGGAATAGAATGGATGAGGAGAATCATAGGGATCACTTGACTTAGTTTTTGAAACAGAATCAACACATCTTTAGGGGTGAATCAGAACCAGAAAGGGAGGATGCTTAATTGATTAGGATGAATCAAATATTTGATTTCTAGGGCACACTAGGGGATATGAAAGAAAATTTAGTGACATACAGGTTGGAAGATATTTCACGTCAGTGGTGGGGGTTTCGTTCTAGGTTGGAGTAGAACAATGTATGACAAGGGAGGATTTTGAATAATTGTTTAAAAAAATTATACCCTAACATGTTTAATATCCAGTGAACATTTTATTTCATTAGTTTAAGGCAGGAGAACCTTTTAGTTAAGGATTATGTGGGTAAATTTATGAGTTTTGTCTAGTTTTCTACTGTAATGGTGGTGAGTACATCATTGAAGGTGCAGATCTTTAGGTTGGGCTTGAAGCAAGAAATTATTTCCAATCTTACGGTCCTATGTATAATAAATTATACAGAGATGGTGAATAGAGTATCATTGGAGGAAAGAGACATATTTGGGGATACAATTATGATAAGCATGCTTGTATCCATGAGAAATAGTGGGAAATTTATCCTAAGGAGAAAGAAGAAGAGGGAAACTTATTTATAGGGTGGGAGTATGGATCATAATTTGATGGAAGTATCAATGAATCTTCCTATAAATACTAAGAGTTATCCAGCATGTCATCAGTGTTGTTCAATAAGCCACATGAAGTGGTATTTTACTAAACAAACTCGAGCATTTCAGAATTGTAATAATATGGGAAATCTTTAGCATTATTGTCATAATGATTAGTGGTCAGGTGTTTGTGACACTCCTTAGGTGTCATAGAATTTGTATTCCTCGACAAGATGGGGGAAATATTATACACCTCATAAATAGAATAGAATTATCCATGGAGATTATAAGAACACCATGAATCATTATAAGGGTAATATAGAGAATCATTTTTCCATAAATTAGGTGTTTGTTGGTATGTAGGTTATGGTGGATGACCTGTTAGGAACATCCACATTGAGAGGAAAATTCTCTTTAATTATACCTTTATTAATGAATTGTTTGATACGAGTGCATCTCATTCTTTCATTCCTTCTCTTATTCTTCTTCTATTGGGTTTAAATGTGGAAATGATGCCTTATATTTTGAAACATCAAACTTTTATGGGTCAAAGAGAGTGTTGAGACTTTCTATATAGAGAATGTCATGTATATGTTTATGGGGTTGTGTTGATGTGGGGCATCTTAGTTCATGAGATGGATGCTTAAGATATAATCCTGAGTATGAATTGGCTGATGATTTTTAAGGCCAATATAGACTGTTATTCATGAATGGTTTGTTTTATGACTGATGATGGTGTCAGGTATCTATTTATTGGAGGGAAGAATGTAATGGTGGGTGCAACGGGCTTGTCGGACCCAGAATTTGAGACAATCTTGTATCAGTTCTGTATCGAACCAAAATTAGCATACATAGACGTTACATTAATTTTTTGGAATACATAATAAATTAATAAAACAAATTCCTAGTGACTATGTTAGTTTAGTGTCTTTGAAAACTAGGAAACATAAAAAACTAGATAACAAAACCTATACATCATCTCCTACTTTATCCTCCATAACTAGAACCTCTTTTTTGTTGGTCATACATAATACCCTTCTTCATATATTAGGGAAAAAACATAAAGATGTGAGATCAGATGATCAAAAAGGGTAAAAAAGGGTGATATTTAAACATAAACATGATCATGAAGGGAATGATAATGTGGTCATACCATTAGAATATCATTCCCTTTATTTCGAAGGAAAAATGAATCATAAGGAAAGTCAAAGATCACAATCCATAAGATTATAAAATTAATATAAAACATTAAAATGTGGAATACACATAAACGTATAACAGTGTGAACATGTGTAAATACTAATAGGTTCACTCATTAAATTAATGACATGAAATTAGGCCCTTTCATAAACATATGGACATGGAAACTGGGTCTACTCATAAAATTATGGACATGAATACCATGTCCATGCATAGAATTGTGAACATGATATTAGGTTCATGCATAACATTCATAACTCATGAGTTATCCATATTTACCCAATTCATTGGAGTGAGATATACAACCCACCAAAATATTAATGAAATCATTCTTACATGTTCCACAAAAACATAAATCATTCATCATAGCATAACCCAAGGGATAAAGGGGTTACTTAAACTCCATTCAATCTTATCAAAATCTTGGGAAAACAAATAAATTTCATAAATAGTATTAACATAATCCAACAATATTAATAACAGAGATATTACTAAGGAATGTAATCTTAAATATAAAATAATTTTGATGAAACACTAAAAGTCGATTTTTTAGGAAAATATCTTTTCTTCTTCAAAAACATTTTCTTTTCTATAAATGTCACAAAATTTTAAAAGAAATTAATTTTTTTAATTAAACCATTCAAATATACATGGGAAGATTCGAATAAATAAGGCACTATGAAAGTGTAAAAATCCATTCATATCATATAAGTTAAAATAAAACAATATTCTCAAAAAAAAGTAGGAAATTTAAAAAGTACCTTGTTTGAAAAATGAAAAAAATATTCCATTCAAACCATGTAGTCAAAAGTAAAAAAATGGGTAAACATGACTTTAAAAATCAATAGGAGAATAGAAAAAAAAAATTTATGAATAATGTTTTTGAAAAAATTGACAAGGATGATAAATAAACCCCAGTAAATACATACATATAAACAATCTCAGATAATAATGAGATTGTAAAATTATCCCATACTTTAATCCTTAAAAAGATTCATTTTTTATATTTTTAATAAACATAAATATATATATAAAATGTAATTTATAGTCCCCTTATATCCATATAAATATTTATATTTATCTAAAATAATATCAATAATATTGAAATGTAGAATAGATTAATTCATTAAAAATTAAAAGAATTCCATACCACATTAAACATTTAATTCATAAGCCTGATATCATCAAATGAATATTTAAATAACATGAAGTTAAATATATTAATGATATGAAATATAATAGGGGTAGTAAATACACCACAAACAAGAAATAGGTGGTAACATGGCCTATATCTCATGGAAATTAAAAGTGATATTGAATTACCTTACCATTGGCCCAATACTCCCCATATATGTTCGAAAATCCTCTTGAATAACACCTCCTTAATAGGCCCCTGAGGATCTTGAATTTTTTATTTTGGTGAGACCAGAAGCACTTGGAAATGGGGAGAGTTAGGAGAATAGGTTTGGGAGTAGATTTCAGGAGCAACAAGGCTTTGTGGTTCAAAATGGGGAGGTGAGGGGAGGTATTTGTACTTGATGAGAGGTGGGTTCAAGTGATTAATTTATTGATTATTTTATATTCAATGTTAACCACATTAAGGTGGAATTAATTTCAATGAATTATAAATTCATATAAAGTTTTTAGGTTGGTTAGGGTCAATCCATGCCTCAACCAACCATTAAATTTTTTCCAATTTTTAGGAATGTTAAACTTTTACCTTTTAACTTTAACCCTAGTCACAACTTTACCTATGTAATGGTAAATAATTTTTTTTATCATGGTAGAGTTTTTATAGATGAAAATAAAAATTGACCATAAAAATTAATTTGGATATACTTATTCCAAATATGGAATCCATTTTACCAAATTCACTTCACAAAATCAGGAAAATTAGATTTAAAATTAATTCCTTAAACAAAACTAAAAAGAATATTTTTAAAGTGAAACGTTCAAAATGTTGATATGTTTTTACATCCAATTTCAATTTGATATAGATTCCAAGGAAATTAATTTTATTGATTGACACAAATATTATATAATTAAAGTTTTAAACAAATTAAAAATATAATTTAACATTATAAATATATTATATGAAAAGTAGTTTGGAATTAAAATCTAATATTTTAAACTATTGAGTAAAAAATGAAACCTTATAGAAAAATAAAAAAAATTATCCTAAATTATTTTTTATATTTCACTTTCAGTGATGAAGTTTACTTTTACATATTAAATCTATAAAGGTGTCAAAATTGGATTTAATATTTCAGTTCTATTAAAAGGCGGTAAAACTTGCTTAATAAAAATACTTCTTTATGTGTTAAATTTGTTTTATTATTATTTTATGCTTATAAAATATATTGCATGAAGATAAAATATATTTACATTAATATATAACATATATGTTACATTAAAAATACTTATCAATTATAATTAATTTTATTTACTCAGACTTAAAAAAACATGTGAGTATAGTAATAGTTTTCTATAAAAATACTTCGTTTATATTTAGTTGGTTCTTATATTAATTTCTAAATAATTTGTAACCAATCAATTCATATTATATTTTTTTTAAAATGTATATTTATATATGTTAGTTAATAATAATTATAAAAACAAATTTAACGACTAGGGTACATCATATTTTATAAATATATCATTATTTTCTAAATCTCTGTCATGATTGGTACAAAATCCATCAAGGATAGTCTTTGATGCATGTATTAAAAACTAACCTTAGTGTTCTATGTCGAGAAGGCTAAAATTTATGTTTTTTGTAGTGAATGTAAGACAAAAATGGTGCTTTAATATAAAATAAAATATTTTTAATATTTAATTAAATATGAAATATAAAATGATTAAATTAATCCAAAAAAATAATAATTAACAAAATCTAAGGGTGTTAAATTCTAACCCCTTAAAATTAATTTCACCTTCAAAATTCCACTGGTATATTAAAGATTTAATAATTGAATTTACCATTTATAGTAACTCACATCATAAAAAACACTAAAACTGCCTTTTAAAAAGCAATATTTTAAAAATAACTGTTACCCAAATTAAATCATAACTAGCTCTCAACATATAAGAACATAGGTGAAAATTTGGGCCTAGAAGAAAAGAGTAACTAATCATAGAGAATAATAAATATCATTGATCATAAGAAAATTAGATATCAAATTAAATTTAACAGTCATAAAAATCATAAACTAAATAAGAGCGATAGAGGTCATTGATATCATCAAAAATGATGATAATAAGACACACTTTTATATCACAATACCTTTTCCTAATGTTGAAGAATTTTCCTGAAAAGATATAATTACTTTTTTTTGTACAATATCACTATTGTTCGTGCCATTAACAATGCACCCTTCAGCTCTTATACAATTAAATAAAGTTGGAATTTTCATTTCTAAAATGTTAGCCGATCATGCAATCCATAAATAGAATGATAAGTGATTACAAATGACTTTATCACAAAAAAAAGGTTAGCATAAGTTATTGAATATGCATAAGTCTTGTAAGAGTGAGATAGTAATTTAATCTAAAAAACATCATCTGAAGTTTGTCTTATATTATACATAAATGGATAACCTTACGATCCTTTTAAAAAAAATCCAAAATGTTATAAAAATGATCACTAACTTGGATTATCATTTATTCCCCATATATCATAAATTATATCATGTTGATCAAATTCCAAACATGTGATCTCCTTCATCATGTATTTTCTTGAGTCATGGTATTCACCATATATCATTATTGAAACAATGCATGTTTCATTATTCTAAACATATTGTATATATTCCTTAAGTCGCAAAAATTTGTATACTTCATCTATGATAGCATAAACTTCTTAACAACAAATTCATAATTAGTTCCCAAGAATCTGGAATCAACCAATTTAATTATTCAAATCCAATATCTCTTTATCCAAATATCAAAATCTTAACATATGGGGAATCTTATGTTTTATCTTTACCTTAATCATGTGTTCTCCAAATATATCCTCTTAACCATAAATCACTTTTCTCGGTACTAAGAACTATTCAACATATCCTTTCTAATTATAAATGAAAAACTTATTCTCAGAACACTTATATGTATCTTCAATCATATAATATTTGAAATTTGAAACATACACACCTCAATCATCCAACATTATTCTTAAAACATTACTAAGGATCCATCATCTTAGTCATTTCTAAAATATGAATCATTTCATTAGGTTCATCAACCATGGTCTAACCAAGCATCAAAGGTTTAAATTAAACAATAATGCTAGAACAAACCATACCTTTGATGTGTCATTTATAATCTCTTTATACTCAGAAATATAAACAATACACTAACCACCTTCATGATTATCTTTATAATATTTAAACATAGAAAATCAGTTTTCATAATTCACATACATTCAATATCTGGAACATTAAAGGATAACTTTGTTCTACCTAGTTCTGGAAATTTACTGTGACCAGAACGAAAAGTGTGAGAAATAATATCAGAGATTCAAACACACATGTAAGGTAAATTACTTATAATATTTGAATTTATGATATTAAAGGTTTAATCATATGTTATTCATTATTATACCAAAAAATCAAGGGTTGTAACCAATACTTAGACTTATCCTTATGACATCCCAAGAAAAATCCTTATAAATATATCTTGGGATCTCACTAATGTTTTCTCATCCCAGTTTCCAAACCATAACAAAATCTTTACTCTGATACAGATTGTAAAGACCCAAACATGGCATACATGGAATTATATTAATTGTTTTGGAATAGTTAGTACATTAAACAAACGCCCAAAGACCGTATTAGTTTAGTGTCTTTGGAAATTGTGAAACATAAACATCTATTTGATAAAACATCTATATCATCTCCTACTTTATCCTTCATAACTAGAACCCCTTTTGGACACGTCTTAGATAATACCCTTATTCAAATCCTGGGAAAAATAAACATAGAAGGGGTGAGACCTGATGACTAGTAAGGGTAAAAAAGGGTGATATTTAAAATTAATCTTGATCATAATGGGTATGATAATGCGATCACAAAATTATAAGATCATGCCCTACATTTTTAAGGCAAACATGAATCATAAGAAAAATCAATGATAATAATCCATAATATCATAACAATAATATAAAACATGAAATTGTGTCATACACATAAACTTATAAATTTTTTAACACGATTAAATAATAATAGGTTCACCCATTAAATTAAAGAAATGAAATTAGACCCTTGCATAATCATATGGAAATGGAAGCTAGGTCCACTTAGAAAATTATGGACATGAAAATCTGGTCCTTACATTGAATTGTGAACATGAAATAAGGTTGAAACATAATATAAATAACTCATGAGTTATCCATCTTTACCCATTGCATTGAAGATTGATATAGGTATAACCCATCTTATAATGAAATCATTTTTATGTGTTCCATGAAAACATAAATAATTATTCATAGCATAACCCAAGGGATAATTTGTTTTTCTTAAACCTTATTCCATCATAACATAATATAGGGTAAAAAAATTGGATTTTATAAATAGAATAAACAAAATAAAACCATATGAATAATAGAGATATTACTAAATAATTCCATATTATATGGAAAATAATTTTGATAAAATACTTGAAATTGATTCTTGATAAAAATATCATTTCTTCATTGAAAATGTTTTCCATTCATAAAATGGAACGCAATTTTAGAAGAAAAGAATTTATTTGAATAAAACAATGAAGTATTAAAGTGTAATATTCATATAAATAAGGTTCCATGAAAGAGTAAAAATATATTTATTTCATATAGGGTAAAATAAAAAATTATTCTCATAGTTTTGTGAGAAAATTCAAAAAGGACCTCATTTGGAAAACAAACGAATAATTCTTTTCAAACCATGTAGTCACAAGTAAAAATGGTTAAAAATGACTTTAAATATCCATATGACAATATTAGAACATTTTATGAAAGAATTTTTATAAAACATGGACATGGATGATAAATAAAATTCATTAAATACTTGCGTATAATCAATCTTAGATAATAAATATATTGCAAAATTATCCATTACTTAAAACCATAAAACTATTCGTTTTTTTAATTATTTTGAATGATAATAAAAATATACATAAAATTTCATTGAAAATACATTTGTATATATATAAATGTTTATGTAAAATAATATCAATAATAATGAAATTTATAAATTATTAATTCTTTAAACATTCAAAGCATCCAAAACCATTTTGAAAATTAAAATCATAAGCATGATATCTTCAAATAAATATTTAAATACCATGAAGGTAAATGTATTCATGACATGAAATATAATAGGGGTATTACATACACCACAAACAAAAAATATGTAGTGAACATGGCTTATATCTCATGAAAATTAAAAGTGATATAGGATTCTCTTACCCTATGTCTGATACCCTTCATACGTGTTCGTAACTCCTCTTGAATAACACCTCATTGAGAGACCCTTGCTAACCTTGGGTTTGGAATTTTGGTGGGACTAGAAGCACATGGATTTGTTGAGATTAAGTAAGAGATGTTTAGGTTGATATTTCAGGAGCTATAAGGCTTTTTGGGTTGAAATAGGAAGGTGAGGGGTGGTATTTATACTTAATGAGAGGTGGATTCAAGTGATTAATTTATTTATTAGTTTATATTAAAATCTAACCGCATTGAGTTGGAAATAATTTAAAAGAATTATAAATTAATATAATATTTTTTAGGCTGTTTAGTTCATTACACACCTAAACCAACCATTAAATGTTTTATTTTTAGGTATGTTTATCTTTTACCTTTTAACTTTAATGCTTGTCACAATTTAACCTATACAATGGTAAATAGTTTTTTTACTGTGGAAAATTTTTTATACCTAAAAAATAAATTGAAATTAAAATATAATTTAGACCATATGATTCCAAATATAGAATCCATTTTACCTAATTCAATTAAAAAAATTAGGAAAATTTGATTCAAAATTAACTCTATAGAAAAACTAAAAATATTGTTTTTAAAGAGAAACATTAAAATGTTTGAAATGTTTCTATATCCAATTTCAATGTTAAATTGATTCCAATTTATTTAATTGGATTTATTGAAAAAAATATTATCTAATTAAACTTTGTAACCAATTAGAATTATAATTTAACATTATAAATAAATTAGATGAAAAAGTAGCTTTGAATTAAAATCTAGTATTTTTAACTAATGAGTAAAAAATAAAAACTTATAGAAATATACAAAAAAAATTATCCTAAACTAATTTATATAATTTTAATTAAAATATGAAGTTTATTTTGTCATACAAAATCTATAATGGTGTCAAAAATTGGATTTAAAATTCTTTTCCATTAAAAGGATGTAAAACTACCCTAATAAAAATATTGGGTTTTATGTGTTAAATTGGTTTCATTCTAATTTTATGCCTGTAAAATCTATCAGATGAATATAAAAAATATTTACATGGATATATAACATATATATTACAATAAAAGTACTTACTAATTTTAGTTAATTTAATTTATAAGGATTAAAAAAACATGTGAGCATAAGAATAGTTTTCAGTAAAAATGCTCCCTTTATATTCAATTGGTTCTTATATTCCTTTATAAATTATTAGAAACTAATAAATTAATTTTTTATTTTTTTAAACTCATATTTATATATGTTAGTTAATAATATTCTTAAAATATAATTTAAAATCTATGTTATTTCATATTTGAAAAATATATTATTGTTCGATAAATCTCATTATTACCTATTACACAAGCCATCGTGGAAAGTCTTTGTTTCCTATAATGAAAACTAACCTAAGTGTTCTATGTAGAGAAAGTTAAAATTTATGTTTTCTATAGTAAATATAAGACAAAAAAGAACTTTAATATAAAATAAACTATTTTCAACATTACATGAAAAGAGAAATATCAAAAAGATTAAAATAATTTGAAACAAATAACTCAAAAAATCCAGGTGCGTTACATGTTTTAGGATTTATCTTTGGAATTGATGTAAGAGTTTGGGAGAAGTAGTTTTCAGGCTATTTTTGATCATTTTTTAGATTTATTTACTATTGTTTTATTAGGTTTTCAACCTATGATATAAGTACTTTTTACGATTGATCTCCTCCCAGGGACCTGTCCTAACACACCTTCATCTTACCGAATGATACTAAAAGAAATGATGGAATTGAAAGTGTTGTAGGAGGAGATGTAAGACAAAGGGTTAATCTGAACTAGAACAAATCTTTAGGTAACACCGGTTTTTTTGTTAAAAAGGTAGATATAACACTTCGGCTATGTGTATATTATTATAATCTTAACCAAGTTAAGGTAAAACCAGATATCCCCTCCCATTCATTAATGATCAGTTTGATCAATAGAGGGGATATCAGTGGTTCTACAAAGTTGACTTGCGATCGAGATATCATCAATTGCGGGTGAGGAAGGGGGATGTCTTGAAAATAACTTTTAGGAGCAGATGTCACATTATGTGTGCATGGTTATGCCCTTTGGTCTTACGAATTCAGCAGTAGTATTCATAGAATTGATGAATCAAATATTTTATAGATATCTAGATTATTTTATGATGGTTTTTGTCTATGATATATTAGTGTATTCAAATAAAAGGGTGGAGCATGAACGACACTTGGAAATAGTGTTGGTAATATTAAGAGGTCATCAGTTGTACACCCAATTATAAAAGTTTTATTTTTGGATACTATAGGTACATTTTCTTTGCCATGTTATTTATGAGAAAGGTGTTTCAGTGGATTCAAAAAAGATAGAGGTGGTTATTTATTGGAAACCACCCAAGAATGTATTTGAGATACGAAGCTTCCTTGGTCTAGCAGGGTATTAATTATTCTTTTTTCATTACTTCTCATAACTATATTCAACTATGAATGCTTTGAAAAGGAATAAGGTTTCATTTTACTAGAATAAGAGATATCAAATTTATTTTGAATAGCTTATTGGGTTCCTTACATCATCACCAATATTGGTGTTTCCAAAACTAGGGAAAGGGTTTGTGATGCATTATGAAGAATAAGGATAAGGGTTAGGTGTGTTCTCATGAAAGGGGATCATGTGGTTGTGTATTGATCACATCAGCTGAGGTTGCATGAAAGGAACTATATAACACATGATTTTCTGTTACCAGTATTGTTTCATGCTTTGAAAAAATGGCATCATTATCTCATTAGTGAGAAATTCAAGATGTTTACAAATCATGAGATTTTGAAGCATATTTTATCATAGAGATATTTTAATATGAGGAAAAAGAGATGTTTAGAGTGTCTATAGATGTTTAACTTTGAATTGATGTACACATCAGGTAAATCCAATTTGGTGGAAAATGTATTAAGTAGCAATTCATATGCTTAGGTGGTGAAACATGCATCAGATCAATATAAGTTGATGTTAGTTATAACCAATATGCAATTAGAATTTGAAGACCAGGGTGATATAGAAGTTTTCATTCTATTTTCGTTGGTTCCTGATTTATTTGGATTGGTTAAAGAGGATTGAACGTCCAATTAAGAATTTATAGCTATCTTGTCGAAACTCAATGGTGGGGA
Organism: Viscum album; assembly: GCA_963277665.1. Lineage (NCBI taxonomy): Eukaryota > Viridiplantae > Streptophyta > Magnoliopsida > Santalales > Viscaceae > Viscum > Viscum album. Next base: position 778,590,847 of record OY728126.1, on the reverse strand, counting down.
GACTGTTGATGGCTAAAAACTATATGGGAATTCAGTGTTGTGCTTTGAGAATTTAATGGTTGTACCAGTTGATTTTTATGAAAATATTATTAGTGGATAACATTATTCTAGATTGGTGGTTCATCCAATATTTAATAAAATATATAAGTTGTTGAAGGTGCGGTTTCAGGGGGTGAGTATGAAAAAATTACTGGTCAAGTTTGTATCAAGACGCTTGAATAATCAGAAAGTCAAATAATAGCATTAGTGATCAGTATGTTTTTTGTCGTCTTGACCTATCCTAGTATGGAAATGAGAATAGATAGATATGGATTGTGTCACAAGTCTAACAATTTTGGTCAGGAAGCACAGTGCCATATCGGTGATAGTAGATCAGCTCACAAGGTCATCCCATTTCATTCCTATTCATGAATCTTATATGTTGGAGGGTCTATCCAAAATCCCTATCTGGGATGTTGTAAAGAGTCATGATATACCATTATTTATTTTATTAGATAGAGACATAAGCTTCACATATCATTTTTAGAAATCCTTGCAACAATCCCTTGGAACTCAGTTGGCTATGAGTATGACGTATCATCCTCATATGGATGGAAAATCAAAAGGATGATGAATACATTGGAACACATGTTGATAGATTTTTTGATTGATTTTGGTGGCTCCTGGGAGGATCACTTTCTACTAGTGGAATTATTATATAATAATAGTTTTAGGCCTCCATACACATGTCTCTATTTGAAGCATTGTTTGGGCATCTAGGTCGTTCTCCACTATATTGGGTGGAAACTTAGGAGGCATAAATGGTTGGACCAAGACCTATACAATATACTATAGAGGAGATTATGATTATTAGGAAGGGAATAGTTATGGATTAGAGTAACCAAAAATCATTTGCAGACCATCAACAATTGTAGTTGTCCTTTGAGGTGGGTAATCATGTGTTTTTTATAATCTCTCCAAGGTTTGGACATCATCAGTTTGGAGTGAAAGGTTTGTTATATATAAGTTATAATAGAACTTTTGAGATACTTGATTGGTTTGGAGAGATGGAATATATTTTTGGAATTTCCACCATGGTTTAGTGTGTTCACAATGTGTTTCGTGCACACATTTGAAGAAGTATAAGTTAGATCTTGTTGAGCTAGAGATGGATGCATTATTGGTGCATGGCCCAGAAAGGATTATGGTCAGGAAAGATAAAGAAATATGTGGTAAAAGTATTATTATAGTTTGGTTTTGTGTCATTATGGCCATATTTAGGAGGATACTTGGTAATGGGAGAAATAAATGGCTGAATAATGTTCCGAACTCCCTCAGGAAAGTGATGGTTTTCTACTTTTTATGGATATAAAAGCCAATGGTGGGGAGCATTTAATACCCCCGATTTAAGGTATGTAACCATTTATTTATGTATATAAGTTTGTTTGGTATGTTTGGGTGTTTTTTCAGGTTTTTTAGAAGGCATTGGGGATTTTCTAAGGGTGCACAGTTTGAGAATGATTAGAGAAAACAATACAGAATCTCCAGAAAATCATGATAAGAGAGACATAGGTATTTCTTACAATTGGCATAGGGTTTGTCTAACTATTTTGAAAAACCATGTGATATACCCTCTTAATACCATAATGAAAACATGTTTATCACATGGATTCTATATCCATGTGGCCAAATCGTGTGTGGCTTAAAAGTGAGATTTTTTAAATAGGCCTTGGTCAAGATTTACTATACATTTACCATTATTCCTCCTATACAGACCAAACTTAGGAGTCCTTCTTGTCTAAGGATATTGAGCCTCCCCCAATCATTTTGAATGTAGCTAAAAGGGTTTTCAATAACCATCGAAGGTTATTCTCTATTGGATAATCTTTATCCTTGGTAGTTTCTTGATTTTCTATTGATCTACTTCCCACTCTCTTTCGATTTCTTAGATCTACTTGCATCTCATGTTGATATAGGATATTTGTGGGCTAAAATTATGAGGATGTAGATTTTTTATTTTAGTAGAAGAGATCTAGGGTGAATTTTTCGGAATTTTCACCCATTTTTTGTGTACGGTTGTGAGGTGGGTCAATTTCACCAAAACCTAAGGTATGTGGATTCACCTAACTCCATTATTCTAGAAATGGAATACTTTATATCAAATTAATTGGTTTACATTAATTATTTTGTGAAATATATGTTATAAGACTGTGTGAAATCTATTTAGTGTTGATTTATGGATTTTGGGAGAGTATGATATTTCCATGAAATGTGCTTTTTATTTGGATTTTAAAATTGGTTTCATAGTAGAATTTATGGAAAATAGTTGGTGAAGATGAGTTTAAATTAAAATTTAATTTTATTTGAATTGATTGGGCATGGATTTGGCTTAAGGGTGTTTTCAATAAATGTGTGATTTTATTAAAAATGGTTTCGGGATGGATGTTTACATTGATTTTTTCTTTATTGGTTAATTTTTTTGGCATGGATGTTGGTTTATGGATTTTTTCAAATAAAAGTGGATAATTTTATTGAAATGATTGAATTTTTTTTATTATGAATTGTTTTGATTAAATGGTTAAGAATGAGTTAGGATGTGAATTGTTAATGGTCGGTATGTACCACCATCAATGGTTTGAAATGGGGTCATGAAGTACCATAATAAAAAATAATGGGTTATGGTTGCAAAGACCCCCCATCAAAGGTAACACTAATCATGGGTGTGTGGAATTTTTCAATATGGTTGAAATGTGTGGGTGATAATGCAAGGGGAATTGAGTTATACCAGTATGAAATGGAAAAATGATTAATGATTTGTTTGGTTTCTTTCCTTGTAAATGGTTGACTAGGAAAAATACTTTGTTAATGATGGGTTTGGATTGTTGGAATTTATTGAATTATTTAAAAATATTTATATAAATTATTTTATACAAATGTACTCATTTGTTCTATCCTAGTGTAGTGAATAGGTAAGTCCTTTGGGGAAATCCTATAGAGTATTATTACTAACCGCATCCTTTGGCACTTTGGTTCTTTTGAAGATATTGTATTTTAAGAAACATTTAAATATAAATCGTATCATTTCCATAGTGTTTCATAATGATGCTTCAGTGGTTTTGTGGTGTTGGAGCATGGAGGTGGGTGTGGAACTTTGGAGCTTATTCATGGAGTCTTTTTGTTTTTCATTGTAGTCGTCCACTTAGTAATCTGATTTTTTATTGGTGTGTGATTGATTTGTTTGTATTGCTGTCACTTGGAAATGTGTTGAATTAGGTTACATTATTTTCAGGCTTCATGTTGTTGTTGTTGATTAGGGAATGTTTGGTTGTATTAATTTATTTCAAAAAGAAAATCATACCCCAATTTTTCTTAAAACACTCGACATTTGATTCCATTATTTTGCACTGTTGGGATGTTGCTTAAGGCCATGTAACACTTCCAAATCGACTCAATCTAATGAAAGTGGTGGTATGTTACATGTTTCCACTGAATGCATAGTAACTTGTATCTTTTTATCTGTTTATATCTAGGGATAATTAGTACCCACTTTCATTTTGTTTGATGTTAGGTGCTTTTTTCTAATGTGTGGGGATCGGGAACGCCCTTCAGGTTATGTTAGGATTAGCTCAGTTATAAGGTTACTTGGGTATCCATGTTATTTTGTGACAAAGTGGAATCAATGGATACATGTTAAGCATCTTTCGTTGATGTCAAATATGTATTTTGAGTAATCTTGTTGGGAATTAGAAGGTATTTATGGTGATTTTCTTCGTCGTTTCTCACTGTAATGAGCATGTAGTCACTAGGGGTGGTTTGGGATAGTCGTATTGAGCATTTATTCTAGTCTTTTAACTACTTTTTAATTTTATATATTGACAACCAAAACATTTTTATCTTTTTGTTGGGATTAATATCCCTTGTTTATCTATTATAGTTTTAATCTAATGACTTCAATGTTTTCTATTGATGTTGTGTATAATCATGAATCTAAGAAGACATGAAAATAATATCTTGGAAGAATATGCTGATAAAATAAAGTTATCAAATCCTCTTGTGGTCCTGAGTCTAGTTGAGGTGATTATGCATACTATCTATGCTCTAAGACAAGAACCACCAGTAGTCCTCATTCATTCTCCAGTTGTGGAACCTCATAGGGATGCTTTACTGAATTACTTTCAAGGGTAACTTTACTATAATCCTTTAGTTTTCAAAGGATCCAGTTATCCTAATGTAGTTGAGTAATTATTATGAAGGATCAATCATTTTTTGAGTTATTGGAGACACATGATGAAATCAAGGAGAAGTGTTCCACCTTCATGCTGAAGGGACTATATAGGATATGGTGGGACAAGATGGTTCTAGTGAAGAAGAATGATGTATTATAATATAAAGACTATAAAGGAATTTTCACTAACTAATTCTATCAATATTAGATGGTGTTGGTAAGATAATTGATTTTTTCAAACTTGATCAGGTTGATAGAATTGTGACAGAATGTAAAAATCACTTTGTCAAGATTATACAGTTCACACATAATATAATATTGAATGAGAATAGAATGAATCAATGGTTTGAGATGGTATTTTCATGTGATATTAATTCTTAAGTTTTCTCATTTATGATTCCTTTTTATAATAATGCGTTGTATATAATATTGATTTTTGAAATGGACTTGACAGGTAAGTCAGGGTAAACAAGAGTTTCTTTTTATCCTAGTGGTTCTCTATGTTATCATTAAGGAAAGAGTAATCAAGAATATTTTTAGGGTGGATCAAGACAATAGAGGTTTTATAGACATATTATAGTATTTTACAAATACCCTTTGATTAGTAACCAGTGTAGAATGCTAAGAAATTCTCTGTGGGTCTTAAATGAGGCACCCAAGGTATGTGTCTCTTGTTGATTCCTAGGTCACTTGCAGAACTCGGTGCATGAATTTTCTATATAGTGAAAAAAGATCACTGAATTCTTTTAAAATGATGTAGAAATAAAATATTTCACAGACAAAGGGGTTCCATCCATATACCTCAAAAATGAAGCTACTTAATGTAGTGGAAGAATCTCTAGAGGAAGCAGATATTGTTCTAGATACCATGTGAGGTACCATCAATATAACTTAATTATTAGGGATTTCTTTATTTGAAACTAATAAATCTCATTCATTTATTTCAATCCATGTTGGCAATTTGAAACATTTTCCTATAGGGTTTTTGTCTTAAGTGATGGATATTACTACACCCCTTGAACCAAGTGGAAGAATGGTCTCTATTGTCCCACTTGTGTTTCCTCATTATAAGATATTAATCTTGATTATAGTTTTTGATTTATCAAACTTTAACCTCTTGAAATCATATTCAGTATGGATTGGCTCATTTTCAATAAATTCCATATTAATGGTTTTCTGGGATGGGTCTCCTTTACTAAACCTGATGGTGTAGTCATATCTCTAAAATAGAATGGGACTTGGGTTGAGTAGAGGTAGACATTGTTATCTAGAGATGGGAAAATCAATATCAATGTTTTCTTCTGATATGGAGTAAGAATCTTTGATCAATTATCTCCCTCTAGTTTTTGATGAGTTTCCTAATGTGTTCCCTTCTGACTTCTCTAGTTTTCCAGTAGTTAGAGAGGTACTGTTTTTTATTGACTTAGTGCCTAGTACTCAACCCGTGTCTATTCCCTCTTACCGTATAGAACCAGTTGAAATGAAGGAGTTAAAGACTCAGTTGGATGATCTTCTATAGAAATTCATTATACACCCTAGTGTGTCACCTTAGGCATTTTCAGTTCTCTTTGCTAAGAATGTCAATGGGTCACACCACCTTTTTTATTATTAAAAACTCAATCAATATATGGTGAATAACAAGTATAATTTTCCATGGATTAATGACCAATTTGACATGTTGAAAGGGGAGAAGTGGTTCCCTATGATTTATATTCAATATGGTTACAACATATTTAAAATAAAATAATCTATCATTTAGAAAATTTCTTTTAGGAGTAGGTATGACCATTATGATTACCTTTTCATTCCATTTGGTTTAACCAATTATACTATAGAATTTATGGATTTAATTCATATGATATTACATGAGTATCTTGATACATTAATGGTAGTATTTGGGGATGAAATATTCATTTACTCTATGTCTTGGGAGGATCATGTGCCTCATCTGAGAGTAGTTCTGGAATTTTTGGGAAATCTTTGAAATTATTCCATTATATCAAATTGTGATATCTGGATTTGGGAAGTGAAGTTGTTGGGACTTGTGGTGTCAGAAAAAGGTATATTAATTGATCCTCATAAGTTGAATGATGTTATGAAGTAGGAATAACCATGAAATGATTTTGATATTTAGAACTTCTTAGGGTTTTGATGGGTATAATCATTGGTTCATAAATGACTTATAAAATTTGGATTCTATAAGGACATCTTAAACTTAGAAAGGAGTAATGCTTTCTTGGGATGAAAATTTATAGAGTTATTTTATTTGAATGAAATTTTTTTTGACTACTGTGATAGTGTTGACTCTTCCAAAGTCTAGACATAGATAAGTGGTCTTCATTAATGCATCGAGTTTAGGTTTGGGTTGTATTATTATAATGGGTGATTATTTTATTTCTTATGTATCTCATCATCTTAGGCCACATAAGAATAATTATCAAACCAATGGTTTGGAACATAAAATTGTGATGCATGCACATAAGAGTTGGCGACATTACCATTTTGGAGAAATGTTTATCATGTAATCGAACCACAATACCTTGAATAATATCTTCTCTAAAAAATAATTGAATTTATGCTACGCACGTTGGGTGGAATACATAAAACATTTCAACATTAAAATCACCAATAATGTGAGGAAAGGGAACATCATCGTGGATGCATTGAGAATGAAATATCTGACCGAGGATGTAGTTGCGGGGATACCAGTGGAAGACCTCTCTTCACATTTTAGGACAATTAGTGATTTCCTTCACTGCAAACGAGGTTAACCTTTTATCTTCAGATCTTCATCTTGTTCTTATTGGTAAGTTTCCGAAGCGTCGGCCTTCTTTAAAGTTTCTTCGAACATCTCTGGAAGCTATAGGTTTTACGGGTTTCAGTATTGTTCTCCTCAATCCCTCACATGTTGTCTTTCATTTAAGTTCTGATGAAGATTATTAAAGACTTTGGGTCAAACGTTCATGGTATGTTGGGGGATGCTACATGAAAATTCTTAAATGGACTCCAGATTGTGATCCACACCTGGAACCCCCAATTGTGCCTATTTGGGTTGGACTGCCTGATTTTTCGTTGCATCTTTTCAAACAACAGGCTCTTTTCCCCATTGCCAGTCTTATTGGCAACCCCCTTAAACTGGATTCAGCAACAAAACTACAATCTAGACCTTCAATAGCTCGAATCTGTGTAGAAATAGATGTATCACAGCATTTTCCTGACCATATTTGGATTCAAAGTGGTGAATTTGGATTCTCACAAAAAATTGTCTATGAAAGTATGCCTGACTATTGTCAAAGCTACCTTAGGCTTGGTCATTCCACAAGCAACTGTGGAATGAATTCTGATTTACCTAAAAACTGGAAACTTGTTTGGATTATAAAGGGTAATGAAGATTATAAGGACATTGCTGGTCCTTCTGGCTTTTCAAAAAATTATTTGGTCCATGTTTGACCTTCTAATTTAGTTTGTAATGAAGAAATTCTTGTGGCCAAAGATATAGCAAACTCCCCTGATTGTGTTATCAAAGAAAGTGATGAGGAGGAAAAGGAAGGTCTAAATTCTCAAACAATTTGCCATCAATTTTCAGACTTTGTGAATGAATTTCTTACTATAGCCAAGAAGCAAGATAATCTTGAAGCTGATAGGAATAATAACACCCACCCAAACATGAAGGAAGTCTCAATATTTGGGGGTCATGTGATTAGAAAAGCTACACATACAGCTGAATCTCTCTAACCCAAGGTGGGGGAGTTTGTCCATATGAAAGATCGAAAAGGTAAAAAAATAATCGTGGACACAGATGGTTTCATCACTCCAACTTCCAAGAAAATTAAAAAATATAGAGGCAATGTCAATTATGAAAGAACTATCATCACAAGATCATTAGCTGCTAGAAGCCCTGACTTTGAGGTGCCTCCCCAACCAGTCCCTCTGGAGCCCTTGCCGGATTACTCTTACTGTTCTGATACAGGTTCCTCCTTGTGACTTGAGGCTCTAGTGTTTTCCTTTCAAGGATTGTGGTCTTATCTTTGATGTGTACTTTATCCTGATTTTGATCTTGCAATTTATGCTTTGATTTCTAGGTTGCATCTTATCTGGGATCATGTTAGCTGGAATTGGTTACTTGTTCTTGCTCAGTTCTATTTTCCCATTCCTTGTTTGGATGCATATTCACAAATCTACAAGTTTCCTCTGGATGTTTACTCTCTTTGGAGATTTTTAAATTTGTACTAGACTATTTCGAAACTGTCCTGAGTTCTGGGCTCTGATTTTGTGCTTCCCTGCTCATTTGACTATATCTGAGCTTGGTGATTCTCTGGAATCTGTTTGATGGGATCTGCTTTGCTACATCATAAGTTTTTTATATGGATTTTCTTCACTTCTCCTATTGTTTGAGACTCACTTGCACAGTTCAAAATTTCTTCTCAGTTGAAAATCTGTTTAATCTGTGATGTCTTAAACTCGATTTAGCCGGAATGCTCAATTTCTGTTTTGGATTTCTGCTTCTGGTCTTTCCTTGCACCTGTATGGTTGTGGAATTTCTGAGATGATGTGCTGATTGAATCATTTATGATTAGACAATTGTTGATCTTACAATGGATGTTGAAGTTCCAAAATGCTGAAGATACAGTGGGGTTAATCATGCAGATCTTCCTCTGGTTTTTTTATGGTTCTTACCCAGTTTATAAAGTTGTATCTTTGTTGGTCTTTTCTATGCTTAAGATGGTGTATGCATTTTACACCTCGGAATTTTCTTGTAGTTTTTTTTATTTTATTTAATAAATTTCTTTTGGCATGGATTGGGTAACCAATCCATGTCGACTCTTTAAAAAAAGTGAACGAATCATCATAAGAGTGAAAATTCATGGATCTCCATTCACAATTTCATATTGAAGTTCGGGAATCACGGGTCATTTTTTATTTGGTCAGTGTTCAATTGACCTCTTCTCTTCTCAGGATGATTCTATAGAAAAAATAGTTTAATGAGGAGTTCTATATCATTAAAGACTCTCTTTATGGTATGGATAACATACCTGACTAGTTTTTCTCCATCGAGGTAATTCTATGTCACCATAATCAATTTGTTATGCCACTAACGATAAGGAATGTTGTGCTGGTGGATTTCCATAATTCCCAATGGTTAGAACAATTAGGAACCATGAAGTTATTCTATAACATGAAGTGAAAATTATAATGGCTAGGTATGAGATTGGGAATTTTAGAAATGTTTTATTGTTTCTATACATTCCAAGAGGTTAAGGACGATCACAAGAAACCTTTGGGTTTTCTTTAAAAACATCTAGTACCTACTTGAATGTGGGATGATAACTCTATAAATTTTCTAGTTAGGTTGCCTCATTCCCAGATAAAGAAGCATGTGATATGGGTTGTGATCTATCAAATATCAAAATCATCTAACATTATACACATTAATGATAACACAAAATTTGAATAGTTGAGAATATATATATATATATATATATATGTAAAAGATAAAAATCATTTTCATGATGTTCTATATGATATAGTCTCTAATAGAGATCCCTAGTTCATGTCAATTTTTTTGCAGTGGCCTTCAGGAGGAATTTGGATGTCATATCTATTTGAGAATGGTATATCATCTTTAGCCCTATTTCCAGATAGAAAGGATATATATATTCTTGAGGATATTCTTTGTGCCTACATTCTTGAATTTAGTGGGACTTGGAAGGAATTTATGAGTTTTATTATAATAAAAGATACGATTCTATGATCATAATGGCTCTTTTTAAGGCCTTTCATGACCGGTCATGACAAACAATGTTGTGTTGGTCAGAGATCGATAGAATTTATTTGGATAGATTGAGCTTGATTTAGGATATGAAAATATAGATTTATTTGATTCATTATATAATTATTAATGCACAAATTTGGTATAAATATTAAGTTGATCATCATCATAGACCATCGGAATTTTCAATTAGTGTTCTGGTGTTCTTTAATGTTTCACCTCAGTTGGGTCATCGACGGCTGGTGGAGAAAGGGAAGAATGCTCCTCAATTTTTGGGACCTTTTGATTTTTTATGAGAATGTGAGGTAAGTGGATTACTATTTAGAATTTCCACCATAGCTGATGTTGATACATAAAGTGTTCCATGTATCTCAGCTCCAAAAGTATCGATCTGATCCATCTCATGTTCTCAGTTGTAGTGATCATGATGTCGAACCTTCGTTATCCCTAACATAGAATCCTGTCAAGATAGTTGATTTAGAATCCAAGGTACATTGTGGTAGAATGATACCTCTGGGTTGAGTGCTATGAAAGCACATTTCTTATTCTCATGATACATGTGAAAGGGAGGCACTTATGAGAGATTCATGGCCTTATCTTTTTTACATAGAAGCTTATTAGTACACATTATTGGAAAAAAAGATTCTATGGAGGGGAGGTTGTAACAGCTTGTTATCGGTTTCAGGTATTCCTAAACCGCACTTTTTATCATACTTTGGTTGTGTTTTGTTTATGGGTGATTTAGGTGAACTTTTTAATTTTTTAAGGGATTTTAGTTTGTTCATGGTTGGTAGATGGTTTTCCCAAACTGTGTGCCCTGTATGTGAAAATCATAAAAACCCCAACAGTAAGGGTTTACGCAATTGTCACCTAGTTTGAAAAACTATGTACCCACAAATGAGAAACAATTTAACCCTTTAGCAGGGGTACATGGTTAGGTAACATGGTTTTTCTCACCATGTGTCCCTTCCCAGCTAATCGTGTGTATGTGATTTTTTAATCTGAAAATTAATTTGTAAAATCTAGAAACCCTATTTTTAGGTGGAAGAAGGGAAAGTATGACAGATAGAGGTTTCTACTTAGACGTTCCAAAGAGGTGATTTAGGCCCCTATACACCCCTTAAGAACTGAATCGAAGCTAGGGGAACAATGTTAGATCTTTTCCTAGTATGTTTACCCTTCCCATTCTATTCCACCCATTCTCCCCCTTTTCCTCTCTAGGTTTTTATATTACTACATATTTTTGAAGTATCTTATACCAATTTTTTTGGATCTTGAATCTAGGATTGATTCTTAAATCATTGTTACCAATTTTTTTAGAGTTTCCCGATTTGGGATTATTGTTTTGTGATCTTGAGGTAGGTGGTTCCATTATGATAGCTAATTTTGATTAACCATTAATTGTTTGTTTTAGATTAAATTGCTTGATTGAAATGAAATTTATTTCAATTGGTTTATTAAAAACCCAATTCCATTGAATTAGAGTTCTCAAATTGGATTTGTTATGAAATTAGGAAAAACACCAATTTCCATTTTATTAGGTTGTGTTGTAAATTTTGATGGAAATTTTTTAAGTTATATTGTTGAATTTGAATTGTGAAATTTATTTGATGAAATTGGTTTGAAGTTGGTATTTGACAAAATTGATTGAAATGTTTTTTATAGAATCCCAATGGTTTTGTCTTGGAAAAGTGAATTATTTGATTAAAACCCAATGTGTTTATTTTTAAATGAAAAATTTTCATATATGAAATGGGATAATGGGATGAATTTTATTGTAAATAGCTTTAAAATAAATATTCATCATTGATTTGTAATAGAGAAGATGAAATCCTAGGAAGTCTGTGAGTTATTTAGGATAACACTCAATATATTTACAAAACTAACAATATGTAAATGCAGTAGGTCACATCCCTAAGGGAATAGTTATAGTCCCTCTTCAATCAGTATTAGAGGTACATGCATACACATATTGTTGTGATTACTATCTGAGTGTGAGGGAATCCCAAAGCCTGGAACTACAAAACCTTCTGGAAGATGACCATGTTGGTTATTTTTTTATATTTGAAATATATGCCATAGTTTTTTATAAACTATATTACTCATTAATTTTAAATTTATATAAATTATTTTATTTAAAATGTTTTTCTATCCATTTTTTAAAGAATATAAATTTTTTTTATTAATTCATGATTTGTTTTAAATATTCCATTGAAATTCCATGCCTTTTTATTTAAAATTAAAATATTTATTTAGAAAATAAAATAGTTTAATATTATTTTTGAATCCTTAGTGAGACCCTATTGTGATTTTAGTTCACACCCTACACATGCCTATAGGTGTTTATAGATTATCTCTTTTTTAGGTTCGAGTGAGGGTAAAGGTCCCCTTGGATGTTGTTCTTGTTGTTGATCCTTGGGCTTGAAGAGTATTTTCCAATATAAAATGGGTTGATTGTAATTTTTTATGGTGATTTGTGGTTTTACCTTGTTGAATTCATGTATAGTTCACCAAATGGTGTTTTCCTTGTATGTGTACTGACCTTGGTCTTTTTCTTATGTTGTTTTTGTGGAAAATTCATTAACACGTTCATTTTTTATGATGCTAGGTGCTTATCACTAACCCATGGGGATTAAGAATTCCCTTTGAGATATGTCAAGACTAGATTAGATATCTGGTTAATAGGGTATTCGGGTTGGTTCATAACATTTTTCTCTAGGAAAGCCTTTAAAACCCACAATAAGAAAAAAAATCCTTTAAGAAATATAGAGCATCATATTAAAAAACCCTTTCAATTAGAATAACCATATAGATAAATTAAAATATAATTATCTTGAGAAGGTAATCATTACCCAATGAATTGTAGATATATAATGGGGATCACCCTTAAAATAAGCTCTATCGTGATCACCTGTTTTTTGATGGTCCATACAGAATTTCAACACATCATATCAGCTATATCGAGCTCACCCATGAGATATAATGGTGCTCAAACAATTTTGTATATTGTATCAGGATCACATTGAGATATAATGGGGATTAAAACACTATATAAGTTGTATCATGACCATCTATTTTTCATTTATTTCTCTAGTGCCATCTTATTAGTAAAACATTTTATTCAGGAAACCTTTCATCATAACAGAATTTTCATTTTTTAAAATTATTTATACTTTAAAAACCCTTCATGAAAGATGGTTATGAAAAATTAACTATGTTACAATCATAGAGATAGTAGGTTGTATGTAAGCCTAAGAAACGTTTCCATTTTTCGACAATCATTTTGAAAAAAATGAAATTATTATTTTGAAATTAAATTATTATAATGATATAATTAGTATCATGTTTATTATTTTAATATAAAAATATATGTATCATTCATGTGATTTGGTTATGAAAAATGAACCATCACTTTATCGAGGTGTTAGTCCACATGTACGCAAGAATGATGCTATCATTTTCCAATGTATGGAAAGGTAAGAAAATATATGAAAACATGGATATAAATTTAATAGTTTTTACTTAGATAAAAAAATAACCCCTAAAAAATAATTTGAGGTATGAATTAAGAATATAGTAACCTTTGATTTTGGATATAATATTTTCTAAATTAATAATACCAATGACAGATTGTTTTACATGCAACACCAAACTAATATAATTTACAAAATATTTGTTATAATGATAATTTTCAAAAAAATAAATCCTCTAGTAAAATAAATATTTCAATCAATTATAAAATCACACATAATAGGATTAAGAAGACCTAATTATTTAATAGGGATTTTTTTAATAAAAGTAATTTTTCTTTATGTACAATATTTTCAAATAAATAATACTTTTTAAATTATAGAATTTAAATTTTTTAAAGTGAATTTTACTTTCTAATTCAACCTATAATAAATTTCCTAATATGAATTTTTGTGTTTTTTCTAAAATAATTGATTAATAGTTGAATAGTAAAAAAGTATTAATTGTGTTAATACTGTCACTTTTTTTACATTATCATAATACAAGAATGAAATAATTTTTTTAAACATTTATATATTAAAATTTTATTTCGTAAGGAATATAAATAATTAAAAATATTTTTTTACATTTATGCAACCCACGTGTAACATTTTGGATACTTAAGTAATGTTTTACTAATTTTTTTTTCATTTATATAAAAAATAGGTTTTCATCATTTACATAAATAAAAAATATAAAAACTTATTTCATATTTTATATAAACATGACCATATTATATAATAAATGAAATTTTATTTTTGTGAATAAACATATGATTAAAATAACTACTGTTAATGATGATGATAATGCTAAACTTTTATTTAATAAAACTATTTTAATAATATTGAGTAATTTGTATGTAATAAAATGAATTATTCAATCCTAAAAAATAAATTTAATATAATTATTAAACATAAATAAAAATATATTTGACTCATTTAATTTTTAATAACTACTAAATAAGATTACGATCACCTACTGGTAAGTCCAATATTTTCTAAAAAACAGTTTTTTATATATTAAATTTTTAAATTTGAAATACAATTTAATTTTATTTAAAATTTGAAGTCAATTAAATATAGGATTAATTGTCGTTTATCGCACCAAATTTTCGTATGAGGGCTTATTTTATATTTTCATTAAATCATATATTATCTTGTTAAAAATTACTTACCTAGGTAAACACAAAAAGGGTAAAATGTAAGCACCTATTGGTAAATGACTTGAAAAAAGTTTAAAACCTATGTTCAAATGATATGTAGAGTCTTTATAAACCTTAGACTACCAAAAAATCCATTATTTTCACTTTTGGATCCTTTAGCCCATTAATAGTATACTTTTTTTATTAAAAAATAATCGGTGTTCACAAAAGTTCACATTTCACCTATAAATGGGGACATCGAAAAATCTTAATTCAACGCACTTTCCATAGAATTTCTTCCTAGAAATGTAAAATTTTATTACTAATAGAAACCTATCCCATTTTCATAATCCTATTTTCACAATTAGTTATCCTAATACATCTTTTTTAAAGGAGGATTTGAAGGGAAAGATAGAGGTACCAAAGTGAGTATTACTTAATCCCCATCATCTTCATATTAATATTTCTCTTCCCGACCTACCATAGACATAGTAATATAATTAACTCAATATATTTATTATATTTATGTTTTATTATAGTATTTTAACAACTATTATATATCCCATTACATCCAAACAGAAAAATAAAATAACATTAACCATGAATTGTATGGGAAACCACCTCTATAAAGTATGATTTTTTATTTTTCATATTAATTTTCATTCATTATAAAAGAAACCTACAGTATGATTAAAATTTTAATTTTGCCTAAATAATAATAATGATAATATTTATTTATATTATACCATTATTTAACAATATTATTCAATTGAGATATAATTTGTTCATTTTCTGTTGGTTTAACCACTTACATGAACAATTATAGAAAACTCTTTCATGGATGACTATTAGAAAGTAAATACTAATATTATTATAATTTAATAAGAAATTTTTTTTATGGTTCAATATTTTTTATATTAATTAATTACATATTATAAAATATCATCATTCATCACTAATATTATCAGTATAATCCAACACCAATCCAATTTTGACAAAAACATAAGTAAAAAATATATAATAATTTAAAAACATATAATAATAAATGTTATTTTTTAAATAACATATATGTGAATAAGGATATTAATAAGTGAACTAATAATATTAATTTTATTATCCAAAAAGTTAGGAACATGTACATAGAGAATTAGGAACATGGTAAGAGTTTTTGTCCCAATTTTCAATCCCTTGAGGTGAACCTATTAATATACAACATGTTTAATTTATAATTTTGTATATAATAAAAATTTAATATTTTTAACATTACTCTATAATTATTAATGATATTTAAAGTTTCATTTTAAATCGCACCCCTCAAGGGTTTTTGATTCAAAAACGTTCTAATCTCATAAGGGTTTGTGCTCACTAAATATTATCTAATTGAGTTACTGACTTTCTTATTGAATGATATTATTATATGTTGAATTTATAATAACAAAAAAATTTATATTTTATTTCAATCATATTTTCATGGGGTTTACAATCCTTATTTATAACCTAATTATCAAATTATTTGTACCACAAATATTATGTTACTTGAAAGGGGTTTTTGATGTCAATTCCTAATTCTAAATACATATTTATTATTATTAACCAAAATAATTCTATATGGTGTATAAAATAAATTTTTTTTTGTTATATCATGAAATATATATCCTTAATTTTATTTCAAGTTCAATATCAATCGATTCTTCCTACAAGGGTTTTTATTTTAATTTTACTTAACCCAAAATGATTCTTTTTCCATCCACATTTTAAGATAGAGATCTCTCAAATATGATAAACCATTTGAGGAATTTTTATAGTCCTTTTCAATATCAAAATTATTTTATTCCCCTCTCTTATGCTTGGTTATATTTTTTTTATCTTTACATTGTTTCAAAATAAATGTTTTATAAATTTGTAAAATTATTTGTTTTTCAACAAAAGTAGTTTAAAAATATAAATTGAAAATTTCATTTTATATTCTTAGATTAGCTATAACTCAAAATTTGGAGGATATCCTAAAATTTATTTTAAAGAATTATTTTATTTTATTTTTAAATACCTCGAATTTCTATTCAAACATTTTAAATGGAAATCACTTAACTTTTTCGTATGGGTCAATATTGAAAATAAAATATATTTTATTATTATTGTGAAAATATACCATATATCTACCTTTTTAATTTTATTTAAAACATTATCTGTACATTTTAAAATCATCCAAAATAAATTAATTTTATCATATTTTTATAAAAATATATTTTTTATAATTGTTTAAAATGATCTGGAAAATTTTTACAGAGATATTTTTTTAAAAAAACTCTTAAAAATTGTTTTTCATCTAACACATTGTCATTTGGTATCTATTATAATTGATCAATGAAATTATTCAAATTTTAGCATAAAAAGATCCTATGGATGAATTATGTAATGTTTATCTCTTTCAGAGGAATGATACATCATTTCCTATGAATTTCATAATACTCATATGTGTATAAATATGAGGGTTCTTGAGATGTTTTATTTTGTAGACACGAGATATTTACTTCCCAAAATTGAAGGTTATTAAAAAAGATTACATGCTTTGATTGATTTTGGGAAATTATTTACAAAACAGTATAAGCTTTATCAATATGGTGTAAAAAACACAGACATTAATATTTTGATTGAATGGTATTTACCGACAAAGTTAATAGATTTCATTGGATACCCATTTATTATAAATGGGTTCATCCTTTTATGATTATTGATGGTATTATTAATAATATATTTATTCGATTGTATTTTAAAAAAAATGAAACCCATTTTATTTCAATGGTAATTTATGATGTGATGAATTGAACCCATTTTATTTCCATGGGTTCTTTATGAAATGGTAAATTATTGATTTCATGTGTAAAAAGTATGCCTGGATGAATGATGTGTGGGGTCCTATATCACCCTCAAAATAATTGATTAATATTTTATATCACATGATATTAGTATTATTTAGTACATTTTAGTTGCACATAAGAATGGTAACAAATGGTGTGGCTCGTTAAAAAAAGGTTTACCTATACTAATGTTTATCCCATATTTGAAATACATCATAATTTTATACACATTATCATGACTATTTTATTCTCTCATTGATCAAGATTATTGACTCATGATTCCATACCCTTTTGATTCATGTATCATGTTATAATAAACATGTATATTGGAAAAAATATCTATATGATACATAAAAATGGGTTTTACTAGTTAATTAATTTTCATAACTCATTCAAATATGAAACATAAAACCTAACTGTACTACAAATGTTACATTATTTGTGCATGATCTTATAATTAAGGATGTGTATCAATGTTAGTGTGTATGCTATATTGTTTTTAACACCGTCTTTGAGAGTTCAGGGTTTGGGTTCCTTAATGAAGAGATAAAAGAGGAAATGAAAGTAAATAAGAAATTCAATATACTAAGAGATAAATTTCAGAATTTTGATAAAGGACATAAAAATATGGTACATAATAAATTATACACACATTAAAAAATAAATTTTCAAAAAGAAACATCGTACCTTACTGTCCATATCAATTTTTCATACATAGGCTTATTTTATATCCAACATATTTTTATTAAAACATTAATATAGAAGAATTTGAGATTTATTTAAGCCATTATTTAAAATTTATTAAAATTTTAATTTTTTTTATTTTTTTGAATATTAAATGGTATAATAACATTGTTTATTGAATAATTTAATTTTCAATTCATTTTCATGGTTTTTTATAATTACTAGTTAACCATTAGTTAAACTATCATAAAAAGAATAAAAATAACTATATATATATTTATTATATAAGCTATACTAACAATCCATGAAGGTAGTGATAACTAAATAATTATAAATATCCTCATAGGTGGTAAAAATGACTATTAATGGGTTGTATTAAAAGGTGGCTTGGTATAATGTATATATACATATATTGTAATAAAAAATTTTCTATACCACAATATCATTAATTTAATACTAATATTATTAATAAAAAATTTAAGAGGATTGTTTTCAAAACAATAATGGGAATATAATATTAATTGAATAAAAATCGAGTGCAATAAGAAATAATGTTACTTTATCTATGAAGTTATCTCATTTTATCATCCCCTAATGCATTGAAGACTTAGTGTGCAGTAAGAAAAACACACCTCAAAGGATATTATAAGGGTTTAGAGAAGGTAATTGAGAAAATATTTATCAATGGAATTATTTTGAATTTTATTTTCCAGGGGAGTGATAGGAGTATATATAATTGAAGTGAGAGGTGTTTTGGATTAAAATAATGAATAAAATACTATTTCAAGACCAGGAACTATAGAATTATTATTATTTAAGTCAATATAGAATATTAATTAAATGTAAATGTTTTTTAGGACATAATTTTCTACCACCAATTTTATTTTTTATATTAAATTATAAAAAATAATTGACAAAAATAATCAAAAATATTTTTAGTGAAAAAATGTTTCTCCTTAGACTCTGGAATTTTTTTTGGAGATTGAATTTTGGGGTTTAAATAGATTAATTATCTTATTAAACTTATTTTATACTGATAAAACCATTCTATAATTAATTTAGATATTTTTCACTCAATATTATATCATAAAACATACTTTATTTTAGAAAATTATACAATTTAGTATTCTCCAAAAAATTAATATTCATTATAAAAAAATAACACTAGTATAATTTCAATGTAATGATTGAAAAAATAAAATTCATTTTTTCCCAATAATTTTCAGGAATATTTAATTTTAATTTTTACATATTAATATAAAATTTAGGTTTTTATAAAATAAGTTAAATTATAATATTTGAAAATTATATATTGATACTTTATTTGAGTTTCGTAATTTGAATATTTATTTTATTAGACTATAAAATTTGTGTTGATCAATTAAAACATGGTAAATATCTATTACTAGTCATTTTAATATTCCAACAATCACATTACTATTCTAACAGTAAGATTATAGTTCTAATGATCGGGTTATTATTTTAAAGTCCATGTTACTATTATAAAGACCATGTCACTATTTTAGATGTTATTCTACCATCATAATTCTTCTTAAGATATATTATTATCTTTATTAGTCATTTACTTAGTTTTATATCATGGTTTTTTACATCCTTTTCAGAATTTCCATCATATTTAATTTTTTTATTTTTTTATAACATATTTTAAAACAATGTTATTTTAATGAGATCACAATCATATGTATTTTAATATTTGTGTCTCTTTATTTAAATATTTTTTATTTTAACACTAAACTTTTTAAAACTTTTTTGGATTTTATTTATATATTATAGAAGTTTTCAATGTTAATTAAATAATATATTCTTCCTTTTGATATGTGGTGTTTTTGAATTAATCATGAGATATAGTTATACTCTAGTTTGTTGGGGAAAATAATTTAACCAGGGAATACAAATAATTATGGGATATATATATATGAATTGTTTTAGTATATAGTATAAAAAAATTAAATTTTTACATATATATACATTAAGGGGTAAAATGAAAAAAATACATTAGAAAATTTTTAAGTTACTGATAAAAAAATAATTAAATTAGGAATAAAACATCCAATACACACTCTTCCATCATTTTCCTCACCATTAAATTCACAACAATAAAATTAAATTTATATATAATTTAAACAGTAGAAAATAGATAATTTAACAAAACTTTCTTAATAACATGCACTTTTATACTAACAAGAAAACAATATTAATTCATCCAACCATGGGCCATAAAAAATGTTAAGTACATATAAATAAATAATAGGATAATAATTTAAAATCACCACCTTGATTATTCATTTATGATTTTATTTATAAAATTTAAATTCTAATAGCCAAGACTTCAATGTTTATATGAATAAAATCAGTGAAGGAATCCTCTCAAATCTAATACTGATTCCTTTAAATAAATTTCTATAATCCTTTAATCAAATATATAATCCACTAGAACATATACTTTCATGTAATAGAGAAAGGGAGATCATAAGAAAGTAGATCTAGGGATTATAACATGAATCCAACAACTATTCATCGAATTCAATGAATAAATCCATTATTCCTAAATGAAAACCCATCCCAATAATCATGAAATCTCCCTTGAGTTTTTCATTATCATAAAATGGTGTAATGGGAGTCAAATTATGGGTTACAGTGTTTTTTAGTATGAAATAATGTAACATCTTTTTACATGAATAGTCTAGTTTTGTAGAATTCCCTAACCATGAATTTGGTCATGTATTTTATAATGTCTCCAAAAGGAAAAATTACATTTTCTAGTTACATGTTCACCAATAGTTTTTTAGGGAACCATAAAACCATAGTAAAACAACCTCTAATTTCTTTTAGAAAACCATATTCTCACCATAATTGAACTTTAAGTGAAAAACAATATTCAATAACCAATGGTGTAATCAAATATTATACATAAGGTTTTCTAGGTTGTGTTTTAACACTTTCATTTTCTGTGTTCCATGTAGTACCTAAAAAAATCACCAATTGATTAACTTGAAATTTTATATGTCTATATTATATACCCCTAAAAACTTTTTATGTTAAAAAATCCAAAACATATGTGTTTAAAATGAATTAATCCATCTATAATAAATCAATAAATCTCAATACATAATTATTAAATGATTTTATTCCTCATAAATCTCAAGTATATCATCATAATAAAAAATCAACAATTTTCATATTAAATATTTATAAATTCACTAAAAACCCACATAAGATAAAAAGTATCAAAATAACTACAAATATTAAAATTTTATTAATAACTCTTCCCAAGTTCATTCATCCGACCCTCCATGCCACCAAATAACCCATTTTAATAAAATTATCTATCCATATAATACATTCTCTTACTGTTATTGTGTCTCCAAGAGATGTTTAACCAAAATAACATCCTTAAAAATATTTATTTAACACTAATTGGACATATAAAAAATCATTAATGTTATATCAACGCTACAACATATGAAAAATATCGTGAACTCTCTCTAACATGGGAGGAATTGTTGACTGATATTCTCTTTCACCAATACATCGAACACCTCAAAATATTTAACGAATCTTGAAGAAATATTAATTTCTCAGAAAAATACAACTTTACATGGTTGTTGCTTCACCAACATCAACCCAACTATTCAGTAAATGTAATTATATTATTCATCAATTTCGATAAAAAATAAACTCATCAATATATTAAATAATTAAACAGAGGAAAATCATTATAAATAATTAAATTACATCCCAAATCATAAAAATCATATTGAAGATTTAAAATTTTCAACTTTCATTCCCAAATTATATAATAACCCTGAAAATAAGAAATTTATACCATTCATCCCTTGTCTAAATAAAAACTACTATACATCAACCATTTTTTATTCATTAATGAATACCATCAGTTATTTCTCTATGTTAAATACTATGACATGGTCCATCCTAAAATTCATCCTAGGAATCTATAATCATTAAAAAAACCACTATAATGGAATTAAATTCTAACTTAAATGAATCCACTTTACTAAATCAATATATCATCCACATCACATACACTTCCATTAATTAATTATTTTAGTGATTTTAAGAATAAATATTCCACTACACCACAATTATAATATTTTAAAATTATAACCTTTTATATAATTACTATCTAGAACTAAAAAATATATACTCTTACATGAACTTAAAAAAATATTTTATATAGCACCATAATATAGATATTAAATAACAATTTTATTTATTTACTATAAGACATAAGGTACAAAAGAAACCAAGTGTAAATATTTTTCACTTCTTCTCAAATATATACCATTTCAATAAATTATCGAAGTGTGAAACCAAAAATATTAAAATAACAAATATAATATTTTAGAAATAAATTCTCCCATATAAATAGTGAACTCATTCTTAATGAAATATATAAATTCACCACATCCACTTCATATCCCAATGACATTCTTGATAGAATCTAGTACCACTATAACCCTAAATTGAAGAAAAATTAACTTAATATACACACCCATTAAGAAAAAAAACTACCCATAGATCACTACAATTATGAAAGAACCACTAATGTACTCTACCATTCCCAACCAAGGATTTACAAAGAAAAATTTATTAATGGATACCATAATAGAGATGCTAAATAACTATAATAGTAAACATGGAGTTAAAATACCAAATTTCAAAACATATTATCCTCAATTAGATAATAAACATGTATATCAATATATCCCTTTTTGAAGTTATCATATAAAAAAATTACAGGCCCATCGTTACTTGTTGATTCCAGATAGTCATCACATTCATGATAAGGCGTATAAGGAATGGGAGATCTTATCTCGATTTTGGTTCAAAATTCAATGAATCATGATAGTAAAGAAATAATTTAATTTATTGTAAAAATGTCTTCTACAAATTTATTCTATACTAAATATCTCAAATTAATATCTTAAATATTATTAATTTTATTTACTCTAATAAGTCACCTCTCATATTCTACCCTTATTTTGTTTATATAGGTCATGGAAATTAGTATTTTTTATGAATAAATTTATTCACACAAACATACATATACATATAAACATATATATATATATTCACACAATCCCCCACATATATAAATTATATATATATATATATATCATTTCACAAATAATGAGAAACATCCAACATCCTCTTGCACAAACTAAACATCCAATTTTTCACTAGTGAGACGCACATTTTATCCCACACTAGAAACAACATAGACCATTTAGGGGTTCATAACCCCCACTTTTCCATCCATTACATGAAGTGTTTCACCCCTAGATAGGCTTCCAAATTTTCCTTCATTAAATCACACATTTTTTATCCTATTAAAACATGTAGTCATGTGGTTTCCATTCACCATTATGTTCCTTCTCCTCCAACATTCAGACATTATTCCATAATGGTTGTAATCATGAATAAAGGGAAAAATGAATGAAAATTATCATAAATGTATTTATAGAGGGTTTTTGAACCCCTGGTCTTTACAATTATAGATAGATAATAAAGAACACTTTCCTAGGTCATACTGTTATATAAAAAAATATTCCCAAACAATAACTAATTTTTTTACATTTTCTGAATTTAAACACATAATATTAAACACAATCCATGTTTACTTCGAGAAACTCAATGTAAAGATTCAAAAAAAACACTCATTACCCAATTTCAACCCTCAAAACAAAACCATGAAGTTCACATCTAACCCTCCAATTTCCATTGTTTGTGTAATCAAAAAATATCAAAGAACTATACCACCACCTTTTAAAAATATAGAACAAACCATGATGAATCATTGAGTGTAAAATATAACTTTATATCTAATAATAACTCAAAAACAATAATATCACAATTTTTTAATATAGTCTACATAATAACTTGCTTAAAATTGAAAAAACCTTCACTTAGGGTTCATCATTATTCCCAATTCCCAACCATCTACCTTATCCAAAAATAACTTCGTTGTGCAATATTCTTCCCATGAATTCCAAAATTCTTAAAAAGTTATAGAATCTATTTCTATATCATGCTAACCCATTCTTGTAGAAGAATAATATTAATATTGAATCACCAAAAGAAAATAATGATCCATTTTATCCTCTATCAGGATCAAATATTCAGAATCACTATTCATCACGACATCCACACTAATCATGTTGATCATTATAATGTTAAATAATACCTATCATTAAAAATAAATTATAAATCATAATTAATAGTTAAATTACCTTGAAAATTAACAATTACACATCAAACTATATTTTCCAATAAAAAATTAGAAACTATGACTTCATTAAATCAACAAAATTAATAACTACCTTAAGGATGAAAACCATTACAAGCAAAAAATCATATATGATGTTTCAAATTTAACCTTGGATTCCACTATTATAAAGGATAATCATATAATATAATTTAAAACTAGACATAAAAGAAGTAATTCACCTTTGAATATTAATTTGTAGTACAATATGAAAAAATATAATTATTAACTTCTCACTAACAATTTCTTCTAAATAACTATATACTAACTTATAAAACTAACAACAAAACACCAGAATTCTAAATTTTTCTATTTAATGGGATTTAGTTCTATATACTACTTTACCCTAAAAATTGATAATAAATATTCAGCCTTGAACATATATCATAACTGATTTTATAAACCATTTTAATAATATGGTCCATTAATGTAAGGATTACACTATTATCTTGAAATTTCACACATCTAGTAAAAAACTATCATTATAAATTGACCAACATTCACTTAATTAAATTGGATAGAAAAATACAACTTTTCAAACCAACACTTGGTCTTTTGATAATGAGACCATCCTTTTTACCTTGGTAGATTTTTTTTTGTAGAAACTCATATTATAAATTCTTCAAAACCCCACATGCATCAAGATAAATCTTCCTATTAATTATCTCATAATTCTACTACTTCTCCTCCAACATAACCACATGGAGCTATCACAAAAATTACATATATAATCATGAATAAAAATCTTTAATACCTTGCATTTGGTGAAATTTTAACTTTCCACTAAATCCCCCATTTTATATCAATCAATACCAAATCAACTTGTACAATAATCTTGTCCTAATAATTTATTATGAATTTCTACCCGAACACAGTACCCTATAAATTTTATATTATACCTCTACTATAGTTAGTAATCGATTTTTTTTTAATAAGAACGCATCAAATTATATAACCTTTACTTATTCCATTAGTTTACATTATAAACTATCTTACAATATAATATTTTCATAACAAAAAAATTGAATATATAATGAAATCTACTCTAAATCTATCATAAACCAATCTATAATACAACATTTTTTGATATGACCCTACTAATACTCCTTTTATGTCAGTGATAAGATAACTTGTGTCCACCGAATCCCACCTCTAATAGGCCATGGTGTGGCTACTGACAAAAAAGGAAAAAATATAATGTTATTGGAGGAAATACAATTTTTATTTGAGATGAAAAATGTACACCAAGCATAGAGACTCTAACTCATATCAAAATTACATGAAAAAATTATCAAACTAATAATATACATTATATGTTAATAAAATTACAAAATAAAACAATTATGCTATTAATAAAACTTCATGTAATTCAAAAATTATACCTAGAATAGAAAAAAGTAAATTCAAATCCATCCAATACTGCTAACTGCATACTTCTAGGAATAATTATGGCGATTTAAAACCTATAAAATGTCCTTATAAATATTTTAAAATAATTTAAGGTTGATTATACAACTATATATAGTATGTTCCTCTTCAAAACCCTCATGTTTCAATGGAGGTGAAGTATATTAAATCCTATGTGAATGAAAAAAATCACAAGATAATCCATCCCATACCCAGGTAGGACTATGTCATTCTAATATCTCACCATATTAACACAGTACCAAAACATAATATATAAATATAACCCAACACACACAAAATAAAATAACATAAAGAGCCTTCATTACCCACTTCACACCAAATCTGATTATATAGGGAATAAAACATCCCAACAGGAATATAATACCTCAAATATATATCAATGATATATGAAATCTATAGAGGGAATATAATATATTGTATAAGTGGTTAGAAGATAACCATCCAATATAAAATGAATGTTGGGGTTCACCAAGAATCTAATACAACATGGATTCCAGATAGTGTATGATCTAACTCTAGTGGTTAGTGTATATCTAATTAAGTATACATCATAAATAAATAAATAAAATTTAAAAAAAATAAATTATATATTAATAATAACCATAACAAAATATATCATCTCTTAAAATTAATCCAATATAATCCATCTCTATTATTAATATTTCATTAATCTCATTAAAAATATCCCATAATATTAATAAATTAATCTAATATCATTATAACCATGATTGAAATATAACTATCTCATTATGATTCCATATCTAGGTCAATATAATAAAATATTGGAAAATTTTTGTTTCTCAAAATTCATTCACCATGAAATATATATTATCCTTGAAATATCACAAATAAGTCATTCCATTTTATCGAACCTTCTTATCTTTTAATTATATCTTTTCAATTTATCATCCATGATATAAAAATCAAATCATTTCACTATAATAATATATCTATAAAACCCCTATACCATTAACAATTTTATATAGAATACCACATTTAAACCACCACCTCGAAATACTATATATATCTTCTTCTAAGATTACCACATCTCCGTCATCTTCTTAGAATACCATTTATAAATATCCTTTATAATTATAATCCAAAAACTCATATAGAATACCACATGTATTCTCCCTTCTAAAATACAATACTCAACTAATTTAATTTAGAATATAACATCACATACATAATATTCTATACCTTCTCTTATATAATTTATACTAATTACATTAAAAAATATCATCTAACCAATACAATATAAATAATTTAATAACAAACCCTACATAATCTCTTATACATTAATCTGAGTAATTATTTTAATCCATCCTATAATGAGTTGTAAAAAATGATAAATCTATAAAAAATACTATAAGAATTTGGAATCACCTTCCTCAATTTATCATTTGAGATTTTATTCTTCAATGTCAAGATCCATTAACCTATATTATTATGTACACATGATCAGAATTAGATAATAAATCCTTTCGAATATATAATTTAATATTATATATCAAATTAAAATATTTTATCATCATAAATCCAATCCATCAGAACATAAATTTCTAATAGAGTGTATAGGGATATTAGGTAATTTTATCTTGAATCTGAAAAGGTTCTATTAAATTTAGTAATCAAATTATTTATTTATTAATGTCGAACCTTTCAAATCACCCTAAAATAATCCAATATTTCATCATAATCATCCAAGAGTGTTATGACATTCAATTGGGTTCTAGGGTTATTTTTAAAATTATGTTGCATAAACTTTTTAATATGAATGGTAAAATTTCATAGTCATCCCCAAAAATTATTTTATCCATTAATTTTTAATATTTGATAGATAAAAAATTCATAGTTTGGTTCAATGGTCTCCCCTTATCATGTTGAAGAACATCCATCCTCAGTAATGCCTCTCTCAACATCTTTTTAAAAATAAAAATTATCTCAAAACATTAACCCAAGGTAAAAACCCCATTGAGAATTCAATAATGCATTTAAAATTTACATTTGAGATTAAATAAACCAAAATTTAACTCTTTTAATTTCCATGTATCATATAAAACCAACTAAAAAATCATAGTTAATGAACTAAATTTTTTAGATATCTATAAATATCGTAATACTTGATAAATTTATAACACTAGTGAAGAAAATGTTTTTAACGTCACCATTTTTTACGTCGGTTATATATAACCGATGTGATAATCTGTGAAACATGGTCTTTTATGTCGGTTATTTTATAACCGACGTAAAAAATGCATAGATTAAATTTTTAACGTCGGTTATTTTAATAACCGACGTTAAAAATCACGCGCGTTCATTTTTTACGTCGTTATAAATTAACCAACGTAAAAAACCAAAGCGTGGTGTTTTTTACGTCGGTTATCAGATAACCGACGTAAAAAACGAGGTATCTACAAATTTTTTACATCGGTTATAAAATATCGGATGTAAAAAAGCGGCTTTTGAGGCCTTTTTGAGGTCGGTTATTTGATAACCGGCGTAACAAACCAACCCGAAGAATTTTTTACGTCGGTCATATTATAAAACGACGTAAAAAATGTGATTTCTGTTGTATTTTTTACATCGGTTATTCTATAACCGATGTAAAAAACCAACACGTGGATTTTTTTACGTCGGTTATAAAATAACCGACTTAAAAAAATCTGTATCTGATATATTTATAACATCGGTTATTGTAATAAACGACGTTATAAATGTAATAAAAACAATTTATAACTTTGGTTTTTAAATAACCGACGTTATAAAACATTTAAAAAATTTACACACCCTGTGGATTGTCATTTACAATTTTTCGATCGACAGTCCGGCGACTCGTCTCTCTCGCGTGGAGAACCCTAATCGACTCATTGATATTGTTGCGTTAAAATCATTTTTCCATCATTGTTTATCATCTTTACTCTCCTGGGATCTATCATCTCAACTCGCAACACTCAGGTAAGCCTCCCACAACTTTATTTTGTTCATTTTTTTCCCAGATAGTCTATATTTACGCTTTGCGATTTTTTTGTTTAAACTAGGTAAGATTCTTCGATTTCGAACCCTCTTACCTCGTTTTTCCATCATCATCTTATTTATTATCCTTAGATCTATTAGATCGACTCTCAATATTCACGTAATCCTCACCTACTTCTATTTCATTTGTTTTTGTTTCACGAATGCCCGACATTGATGGTAATTTTTGTTTTCATTGACAACTGATGATCTCATTCACCTATATTTCTGCAATTTATATGTAAACCATTATGATACACCCATTCCGTGTACCAGTGTGATTTATTTTATAAGTATATATATGGGTTTTCATGGTGGAATGTTTGTTTTGGATCCTTGGTTGTTTCTATTTTGGGTATCACTTTTTTTTGTTCCATAATCTATTTACGTTGCTTATTTTCGTGGACTATTATAAGTCATCATATGCTATTAAAATCCGATTCATTGCACAATAGAGCATTTTAGACTAGTAGGAGATACAATTCATGGTTCTAATTTTGAATAATGGCATAATACCAAAACTAGTAGCTTGAGGTTAAAATCTCTATATATGCCAAAACTAGTAGCTTGAGGTTAAAATCCCATTGTTCTGGGGGGTTGTCAAGAGGGTTGGTGGTTTTCCATGGGGTTGGGGGCTCTCAAGGGTGTCCATGGAGGTTGGGGGGTAGTCTAGGGGTGTGTGTGTGGGGGGTATCCAAAGGGGTGGGGGCTGTCCAATGGTGTGGGGGCTGTTGATGGGGGTGGGGGCCTGTCCAGAGGGTTTGGGGGTTGTCTGGGGGGTAGGGGGGATTTCTAGAGGGTTAGGGGGTGTCTAAGGGGGTAGGGGGCGGGGGTGGTGTCCAGGAGGGGTGGGGGTGCTGTCTAGAGGGGTGGGGGTTGTCCAGGGGGTGGGGGGGTATCCAGAGGGCTGGAGGGTGTCTAGGGGGTGTCCAAGGGGGTAGGGGATGGGGGTGGTGTCCAGGAGGGGTAGGGTGCTGTCTTGAGGGGTGGGGGGTTGTCCCGGGGGTGGGGGTTGTCTAGAGGGTTGGGGGTGTCTAGGGGTGTCCAAGGGGGTGGGGGGACTGTCCAAGGGGGGTAGGGGCCTATCCAGAGGGTTTGGGGGGGGGGGGGGGGTTGTCCGGGGGGTGGGGGGCTATCTAGAGGTTTGGGGGGTGTCCAGGGTGGTGTCCATGGGGGTAGGGGTGGGGTGGTTTCTAGGAGGGTTGGGGGTGCTGTCTAGAGGGGTGGGGGCTATCTAGGGGGTGGGGGGTTGTCCAGAGGGTTGGGGGTGTCCAGGGGGTATCCAAGGGGGTCGGGGTGGGGGTGGTGTCCAGGAGGGGTGGGGGGGGGGGCTATCCAGAGGGTTGGGGGTGTCCAGGGGGTGGGTGGGTGGGGGGGGGGGGGCTGTCGGTGGGGGTTTTCCAGGGGGTGGGGGCTGTCCAGAGGGTTGGTGGGTGTCTAGGGGGATGTCCAAGTGGGTGGGGGCTTTCCATGGGAGTGGGGGACTGTCCAGAGGGTTTGAGGGGTTTTCTGGGGGGTGGGGGTTGTCTAGAGGGTAGGGGGTGTCCAGGGGGTGTCCAAGGGGGTGGGGGGGGGGGGGCTGTCCAAGGGGGTGGGGGCCTGTCTAGAGGGTTTGGATATTGTCCGGGGGTGGGGGATATCCAGAGGGTTGGGGGTGTCTAGGGGGTTTCCAAGGGGGTAGGGGTGGGGGTGGTGTCCAAGATGGGTGGGGGTGCTGTCTAGAGGGGTGGGGGATGTCGAGAGGTTTGGGGGGTGTCCAGGGGGTGTCCAAGGGGGTAGGGGTGGGGGTGGTGTCCAGGATGGGTGGGGGGGGGGGGCTGTCTAGAGGGGTGGGGGCTGTCCAGGGGGTGGGGTGTCCAGGAGGGGTGGGGGGCTGTCCAAGGGTGTGGTGGTGTCCATGGGGTGTTTAAGGGGGTGGGGTGGTGTCCAAGGGGTTGGGGGATATCCAAGGGGGTGGTGGTGTCCAGGGGGTGTCCAAGGGGGTGGGGGATAAGTGTTAGTTGGGATTGACTACGGCATCATGGTTTCTGATATTATGACATGATGATTGTGTCGTGATGATTGGCTTTACATTGTGATTTTCTCCATCTGAATTTTTATTTTAAATTTGATTTGATTCTCAGGTTTACTCCATTTTCTCCAATTTTCTATTAACCATTGTAGGCCCCATGGTTTTCTTTAATTTAATGGAATTGAAATCTGTTATATCTAACTATATTTTGTTTTTAAAATAATATTCAAGAAGATTTTTTTTAAATACACATAGATTTGTTTTATATTTCAAAATTGTTTTACATTAAAATTATGATTTTTTTCATATAAACATTTATTTTTCTTATCTTAACAATATATATAATTTTGATATTTGTTGTAGGTAATAATGAGTCGAATTTGTATTAGGGAAAATCGAATGAGCAATGAATATGAAGAAGGTGTTGATGCCTTTTTTGAATTTTCTAAACGAAATATTCCAAGTAGTGACATTTTTTTCTTTCCATGCCTGAAATGCTTGAATATGAAGAAGTTGAAAAGTAGAGAGGTAAAAGATCATCTGATTTGTCATGGTTTTAATCCGAGTTACAACCCTTGTATTTGGCTTGGTGAAACTAGATAGAATGTCACTGATGATGATGATTTGCAAGATGGTTACTCCGATGGAATTGAAGAAATGATTCGAAATATTGTAGAAGAACAAATTGAGATAGAACTGACAGTTGTGCGTCTATATGGTGATGCTGAAAACCCCTTATATCCTAGTTGTACAGATTTTATGATTTTTTCAATGGTGTTAAGATTGATTAACCTAAAGGCAAAACATGGATGGAGTGACAGAAGTTTTACAGAGCTGCTACAATTGATGAAATACATTCTCCCGAAAGATAATGATCTTACAGATTCACATTATAAGGCCTAGAAAATATTATGCCCGATGGGATTGGGATACAAGAAAATACATGCTTGTCCGAATGATTGCATTATATATAGGAAGGAATATGAATTTCTATCAGAGTGTCCTAAATGTGGGACATCAAGGTATAAGGTGAAAGAAAAATCATAGGCTGATGTAGAGATTAAAAATATCCCTTCAAAGGTATTTTGGTATCTTCCTATAATTCATTGTTTCAAACATTTATTTGATAATTCACATGATGCAAAAAAGTTTAAGATGGCATGTTGATGAGCGGGTATGTGGTGAAAAAATACATCATCCAGCTGATTTCCCACAATGGATGAAAATTGATGAGCAGTATTCTATATTTGGAAATGAAATTAGAAATATCAGACTAGGGTTGTGCACAGATGGAATGAATCCATACCGAACCCTCAGTAGCACACATAGTTCATGGCCTGTTTTATTGGTAATTTACAAACTCTCTCCAGAAGTTTGTGTAAAGTGAAAATATGTCATGTTGAGTATAATGATCTCTGGTCCAAAGCAACCCAGCAAAGATATTGATGTTTACTTGTCACTATTGATTGATGATTTGAAACTATTTTGGGCTGATGGTATTAGGGTGTATGATTCTTATAAAATGGAATATTTTCAACTGCATGCAGTGCTTCTGTTCACTATAAATGACTTCCTAGTGTATGGAAATTTGTTTGGATATAGTGTTAAAGGGCATAAAGCATGTCTAATTTGCAAACAACAGACATCATATTATCAATTGCATCATGGGAGGAAAATAGTGTACATGGGTCATCGAAAGTTTTTTCCTATGGATCACCCTTATATAAGAATAAAAAAGGCATTAAATGGATCACATGAATTTCATACTACTCCAAAACCTTTATCCCCTAATCTGTATTTTGAGAGGGTGAAAAACGTTGATGTGACATTGGGAAAGACACATAAATCTGGGAATGATAGACATATTTGGAAGAAAATGTCAATATTTTTTGAGCTACCATATTAGAGGTATCATGATGTTAAACATAATATTGATGTCATGCATGTGGAGAAGAATATCTATGATTGTTTGATTGGAACATTGTTAGATTTTAAAGGAAAGACAAAATATGGGTTGAATGCAAGATTGTACTTACTATCAATGGGAATACGTTTGGAGTTAGCTCCCACTCCTAAAGGAAAACGAAAATTTCTTCCCCCAGCTTGTCATACACTATCTAAGAGGTAGAAAATTAGCTTTTTTCAGTGTCTTCATGATATCAAAGTGCCTTAAGGTTATTCTTCAAATGTAAAAAAATTTGTCTCATTGAAGGACTTGAAGTTGATAGGTATGAAATCACATGATTTCCACGTCACGATGCAACAAATTCTACCAATTGCATTGCGTGGAATATTTCCCATCCGAGTCAGAAAGACTATAATGAAGTTGTGTTATTTTTTCAATTCCATTTGTAACAAGGCGATTGATGTGAATGATTTGAACATTTTGGAAAAGGATGCAATTTTTATACTTTGTCAATTGGAAATGTATTTTCCTCCAACTTTTTTTGATATAATGGTTCATTTAATGATTCATATGGTTCGAGAAATAAAGCTTTATGGACCAGTATATCTTCATTGGATGTATCCTTTTGAAAGGTATATGAAAATATTAAAGGGGTATGTTAAGAATCCATATCGACCTAAAGCCTCCATTATTGAAAAGTATATTTCTGAGGAGGTAGCAGAGTTTTTTACGATCTACTTGGTTGTGGCGCAACACATAGTTTTGCCTCCATCTTGCCATGAATGAGTTAATAATGAGGGAAAGGGGATTCCTGGCTTGAAAGTAAAATAATTGTCAACTGAACAGACGAAGAAGTTAGAATCATACATCTTGAATAACATAGCTTATGCTCAACCGTATATCACATTTCATATTAATGAGTTGAAACAATGTCATCCAAAGAAGAAAGAAATGTGGATTTTGAATGAGCACAACAAAACTTTTTTTTCATGGTTTAAAAAGACCTTGCTTGGTAGATCAGATGTATCAGAGACATTAAAATGGATAGTGGGTGGTCCATGTTTAAATGTGATAACATGGTCCAGTTATGAAATTAATGGCTATAAATTTCATACGAATGCTCTGAACCACAGAAGTGCAGTTCAGAATAGTGGTGTATTGGTGTTTGCAAAAGCAATGCATTTTTCGAGTGCTAAGGAAAAAACCCAATTTCTGCATCAAGTTCATATTATGGAGTGATTGAAGACATATGGGAGGTTTATTAATTTAAAAATAAAGTTCTTGTTTTTAACTGTAAGTGGTTTATCGGTAACAACAGTGTCAGACACGGTGAATTTGGAATGACACTTGTCAATCTGAATAGATTGGAATACACAACTGATTCTTTTATAATGGCAACTCATGTAAAACAAATTTTCTATGTATTAGATCAATCATATATGAAGTGAGCTATTGTTTTAAAAGGGAAAAAATAATATTTTGGTGAGGATGAACTTGATGAAGATGCTGATTTATGTGAGATACCTACTTCCATGGAAAGATTAACAGAACATAATGATGAGCACGTTGAATACATGGTTTGTTCCATAAGGAACGATCACGACGAAGGAATTTGGGAAAACAATCTATTTTTACATTCCATAAATTACAGGTAACATATGATTATTTCTTGTTTACATTTATTTTTTTCATAAAGTGTTAGATATTGTAAGTTTTTTTATTATTAAAACATGTATTAAAACAAAATAAGTATAAGTTTTTGTTTGTTTTAAGTTTGTTTAGTTTACTTTATCATGTTTATCATTACATGAATTATATATATATTATTTTTTTCAGTGACGATTACTTTACCATGTTTACCAGGTTTACCATGTTTACCATGTTTACCATGTTTACCATGTTTACCATCTTGACCATCTTTACCGTATTTACCATTCTTTAACATGCTTACCATATTAACAGTGTTTACTATAGCATAACTTAGTACACTTTTCTATTTTTTGATTACAGTAGTATTAAAATATATGAATTTGTATATTTGTGAACTAATGTTTGTTTTTTTTATTTGAAGGATAATGACAGATCATTCAGTTGATCAACCACATGATTCTAGAGATGAGCATATTGGACATACCTCTAGGGAGGAACATTCACATACTCCTCTTGATGTTCCCCAATCTTCCTCATGTGCTCCTATTATGACAAAGAGTTCAAAGGTTGGTAAACATGGGTGCACACGTTTACCAAAATTAGCACTTGCCCATACGCAGTATCAGAGGATACTCGTTGAGTGTGATGATGATGATATTCCTAGAGGTCCTAATGCAAAAGATTTTAAGAGTTTTTTATCAACTCAGGCTAAGAGAAAAGTAAGCATTCTGTATGATGACTGGAGAAGTGTGGATAAATCAATAATCTCTCAGTTGCGGGAGACGATTTTGGTAATATCTTTTTCTATTGTTTGACTATTCTTTAAATGTTTCTAGTATATATAATATGTTTAACCTCTTCTTTATCAGATGAGCTTTGATATTCCTGACACTGGAGGAATCAGTAAGAAATGCTTATCGTTGGCTTCGAGGATATGGAGGGATTTAAAATCAACCCTCTCATCTGATTTTATTTATGGTCATAGGATTCATGATAATCCATGTCGTCTATATCCTTTTATAGATGAAGACACATGGAGACAGTTTTTTGAAAGTAGAATAAAAGAGACATTTTTGGTAAGGGAAATGTAAATTTTTATAAGATTTCTTATATAAATTATTTTATTAATGTTTTGTTAATTTTTTATTTTTCTTAATTTACAGAAAACAAGGAAAGAACATCAGGAGATCCAATCTAAAAATGTAAACCCTCATAGTTTATCTCGGGGAGGGTATGCATTTTTGGAAGAACAAATGATGGCGGAAAAATTTCAACAACTAAGAACTAAGTCTTCAAGCTCTGGAGAGGTGGCCCCTCCATCCCTTCCATCTAGACATGAAAAACGGAAGAGAGCTTGGATTGGAAAAAAGGGCAATATCCTTTGGAAGAATCGAGAATCATATCTGAGAGGATTGTAAGATATCTATTTTATTTATTTAAGTTAACTATTTTCTTAATATAATTTCAATAATTACAGAAATGTTCAATTAATTAATACAGGACTCTCTTGAGGAGCAAAGTTTACATGGGGCATTTACAGCTATTGGGAGGAAAGATATTTTATCTGTATCATTGGGAAAGCCCGAACATCCAAGTCGTGTAAGAGGATATCCGGTAGGTGTATCAGTAATAAAGGTGTTGCCACGTTCTTTAACTTCTAACGTTGAGGGGGTTTATATGAAAATAGAATCCTTGTAGGCTGATGTTCATAATATTAATGCGATGATGGAGGAAAAGATTAGAGCATTGGTACAATCTATGTTTTCAGACATCAAAAGATAATTTCAGACTGCAGCTCCCACTCCTCCACCTCCCCCTACAGACCCCATTATTTATCATCCACCTTCTCCAGTAGCTCCCACTCCCCCACCTCAGCCTGCAGGCCCCATTTTTTATCCTACTCCTCCACCGCGGCTTCCTACTTATTATGAGTTGTATTTTGATGATCCTCAACATTATATAGTTGAATATGGGTTAGTATATTGTATTGGAGATACATTTCATCATCAACAATTAGAGGTAGAGAATCAGAGGGTCACTGTACAAGATATTATAGATAGATCAGCTCGAGTGCCATTACTTACAAATGAGGTAATGGCAGTTGAACATAGTATCGACCATTTTTTAATTTGGCCATCCAGAAATCTTCGACTCATTACCATAGAGGTATGAATGTTATATCTTTTATTTTATTTTTTATTAAAGTTGTTTTATCATTTGAAAACAAATATATTTTTCTATTTATTTTTACAAGAATACTTCAAAGGTAAATAAATACTGTATAGACAACAACAATGACAAATGGTTATGACATCATATATATATTCAAGTAGTCTTGACAGATTGTCAAGATATTCAAATTTTTTGGCGGGTCATTATGAGTTTCCAATGGAATCTCATGTTTGTGGATGCGCAATAAGTGTGGGAATTATGAAAACTGATATCATGGAGCTTGTTACTGGAGATAAGTTGGGCATCAACATGGTGCAAATTTTTTCCATGTAAGTCTTAACACCTATTCCCTGCATTATATTTAATAAAAATTTATACTTATGTCTGTTTTGTATTAGGTATCTTTATAAAATTTTTTAGAGGAATGATCTGACAGATGTATATGGATTCATAGACCCTCAATTGATTTCCCCTAAAGCATGTTCATTGTTTGAGGAACAAAGAATGCTTTATATTTCTGAAAGACTTGAAAATAATATAGTCACACAATGTTGGATGATGCCTTTTTGTGAGAGGTATGAAACAAATCTCTCTCAAATAGTTCATTATATTTTAACATAAAAAACCACTAACCTTAAATTTCTTTTTATCATTGATCATTGGATGTTATGGGTTTCTTGCCCAAGGGAGAAAACACTTTATTGGATATGCTTTGTCCATAATGATGTGCAGGAAAGTTTTAAGAGTATATTGGAAAAGTAAGTTTCAATTTCTCAATAGTTTTATATATTATAATGAATTTTATATTTACCCCATTCATATTATTTTCTAATAGGGCATGTGTCTACTTTTGAAAAAAAAACCAAAGAAAAGGAGTGAAATGATCATATATGTAAATGTGAAGGTAAATATCCATTTATAATTTGTACTTTTTGATTTATTACATAAAAATAATATATTGAATTTACACTCATTCAAATAGAATTGTCATAAACAACAAGGTGTCATAGAATGCAGATATTATATATTAAGTTTTATGTATGAAATAATAACAACTGGGACAGTTGTGAATTTTGACCTGGTAAGATTTCCTTTTAAACTTTGCCATAATATTTCAATTTGATTTATTCATTATACATGTTAACTACTATCCATTTCATTTGTATCTTTTTGATGACCCCCAACCCTATACTTCTTAAGACATCAAACTCTTACAAGTGGAGTGGTCAAATTATTTTACAGGTTTGATTGAATTTTAGTTGTTTGTAATGTAAAATGTAATTTTGAATATTGTCATTGTAATTGTGTATTTGGTAGTATTTTAGGTGGGATTTAGTTTTTTTTAAGTTGACAGTGTACGTTTTGAATTTTATATATGTGAATGTTTAATTTTGCTCTACTTCTTGTTTTGGTCTACTTATGATGGTTTTTCTGGTATGGATTCTGGTCCGGGGGGGAGGGGTTCCAAGGGTGGGTGGGGGTGTTTAGTGGGGTGGGTGTGTCCAGGGGTCTGGGAGGGATGTCTGGTGGGGTGGGGGTCCTGGGTGTCCATGATATTGGGGGGAAGTCCAGGGGATGGGAGTGTTTCCAGGAGGGTAGAAGGGCAGTCCAGGGGAGTGGGAGGCTGTCTAGAGGGTGTTCAGGGGTGTGGGGGTGTCTTGTGGGGTGGGGGGTTTCCAGGGGTGGGGGGATATCCAGTGGGGTGGGGGGTTCCAGGGTTTCCATGGGTATGGGTGGGGGTAGTCCAGGGGTGTGGTGGGGGCTGTCTAGTGGGTTAAGGGGGTTCTGGTATGTTTTGGGTAACATTTTAGTCTGTTTCAAGGGTGTGGGAGGGATGTCCAGGGATGTGGGAGTGCTGTCTAGGGGGTGGGGGTCTACAAGAGGGTGGGGGATGTCCAGGTGGTGGTGGTGATGTCTAGGGGTGTGGGGGAGTGTCCAGGGGTGTAGTGGGGGCAGTCTAGTGGAATGAGGGGGTTCTGGGTTGTTTTTGGTAAATTTTTGGTCTGTTTCAGGGTTGTGGGAGGGATGTCCAGGGGTATGGGAGTGCTGTCCAGGGAGTGGGGGGTATACATGAAGGTGGGGGTTGTCTAGGGGTGTTTGGGGCTATCTAGGGGGTCGGGGGCAGTCCAGGGGTGTGGTGGGGGCTGTCCAATGGGGTGGGGGAGGGCTGTCAAGGGTGTGGGGGTATACATGAGGGTGGGGGGTTGTTCTGGGGTGTTTGGGGCTGTCCAGGGGGTCAGGGAAGTCAAGGGGTGTGGTGGGGGTTGTTAAGTGGGGTGAGGGGTGTTGTTCAGGAGGGTGGGGGGGTTGTCCTGGGGTGTTTGGGGCTGTCCAGGGGGTCGGGGCAGTCTAGGGGTGTGGTGGGGGCTGTCAAGTGGGGCGAGGGGGTGTTGTTCAGGGGGTGGTGGGAGGGTTGTCCAGTGGGGTCAGTTTTAAATGTTATCAATGTAAATGATTAATTTTTCTTTATTTCTTGTTTTTATTTACTTCTGTTTTTGGGGTACGAATTCTTGATTTGGTTTATGGTTGTTTCTAGGTAGAGCAGAGGTTTTCATTCGATTTTTTTTAAAAAAATTGTCTTCCACTTCGGTTATTTTATAACCGACATGATAAAGGAATCGAGAAGGGTTTATCACGTCGGTTTTTTGAATGACCGATGTGATAAACACCT
This sequence comes from Viscum album, assembly GCA_963277665.1. Taxonomy (NCBI): domain Eukaryota; kingdom Viridiplantae; phylum Streptophyta; class Magnoliopsida; order Santalales; family Viscaceae; genus Viscum; species Viscum album. The sequence continues at coordinate 778,551,520 of OY728126.1, read as the reverse complement.
ATGGAATGGTTTATCACGTCGGTTATTTAATAACTGACATGATAAAAGGCCTGGGAAATGGTTTATCATGTCGGTTATTAAATAACTGACGTGATAACCCCCCCCCCTCCCCCCTGACTAGTTTAGAACGTCGGTTATTATATAACCGACGTGATAAACCATTTCCCAGGGGTTTATCACGCCGGTTATTAAATAACCGACCTGATAAGCATCCCCCGCATGAGTTTATCACATCGGTTATTATATAACCGATGTGATAACCCCCCCCCCCCCGGTTTATCATGGCGGTTATATAATAACCGACATTATAACCCCCACCCCCGATTTTTTCACGTCAGTTATTAATTAACCGACATGATAAAAAACACAATGTTATGTTTTTTATGTCAGTTTTTAAATAACCGACGTAAAAAATGTTATTTATAATGCCGTCCATATTAACATCGGCTAAAAACCGACGTAAAAAATGAAAAATAACCGACATAAATAACATTTTCTACACTAGTGTAATTTTAAGATGTAACATAATTTATTACTAATAATATCTCATGTTCAAATTAAAAGACATTGAAACCCTGATATTTGAGCATTGAAATATTACACACACCTAAAATATCTATACCACATATATTGTGTGGAGAAACTCACTTTTCATACTAATCATTTTATTCATCATGAGACATTCCCAATAAGTGTGCACCCAATCCCAAAAAATACCACCTTACACCTTTGATTGTTGGGTTTTTGTAACACCCCGACCCCAGTTACCCAGAGTCGGTGCATTATTACATAACATTGGCACGATCACAAGAAAGATCAAATATCGAAAGACCGAGGGGTTTAGTAGCCTTGGAATCACTAGATATATTCATAAGTCTTAAATTACATCATAAAAATAAAAACTACAACAACTTCATATTGTCTCCATAGTCCACACTATTATCCCCTCATAATATCCCTGCAGGTCATTCATAATTTACTACTTCACATCCTGGGAGAAATAAAACATAGAAAAGGGGTGAGCTCAAATGCCCAGTAAGGATAACAATATAGCGGAAACTTTCATAAATAAGAATAAACATCTAAGGTAATGTATAACTAAAACAAAAGCCTTTTAAACTTGAACTTCAACATAGCACGGAAAAATGAAATAATGCCATTTACTTATTCACATGGATATTCTACTAATAAAATAATCACATGCAATATCAATAACCACTTTCATAATGATGGAATGCATAATGCCAGACTATCATAACCACAGAGCCAAGGCCTCATGCCAAGACTACAAATAAGATTTTGCCAAGGCCTTGTGCCAAGACACTAGTTTGTCTCATGAGACCTACTGATGCATCGAGGAGCTATAGCGGGCTCCACCCGTCACATATTAAGTCCAATTCATTCCCATATGAAAAGGTTTAAACATAACATAAACATTCGTATTAAAACTAGAATATGAAATGTAAATACTTCATCCACAAACCATGAATGGTATAAACATAGCACATCCATAGTCAAACATAACTCATTCGATACAATATGGAATATTGTATTGTATTATATAAACCTCAATAGAGAATGATGAAGGATATTGATATAGATGAAAATAATCATCAAAACAATTAGGGTAAAATATCCCCCTTTTTCTTGAAATCATTTAAAAGTCACACTATTTTTCAAGAAGCCATTTAAAAATAGATTTTTGAATCAAAGTGTCCCATACCACTTTGAAACTTTTAAAAGGAGTTTTAATTTTAAAACCTTAATGTCCATATAAATAAATCCTTAAAACCATTTTTAAAACATGGACATTAATGAGCAAGATTTTGAAGAATAAGTCTTTAAAACATTTAAAAATGGTATTTTAGTTAGAGTTTCTAACCAAAAGAGAGACACTTGAATACAAATAATTGAGGTAATAAAAATTTTGTAATATCATGAGAATAAAGGGATTCATGGTATACTATGTCAAAGTACATTATATACACCACATAAAAGTGATTTGGTGTATAACAACAAAGAAGTCTCAATGGAATGTAAATTGAAAGGAAATCTCTCATAAAGGTTGTATCCTTAAGTTAAGGATAAATCAAAGACATAGTTATGTGTGAAAAATATAAATACACTAAATATGATTGGATATTTAGTGTAAATCAATCAAAGGACATTCACACATAATCTTGTAAAAACAACACCAATGAATTGGATGTTTAACTCAACAAATGGAGAATGAGTTAAAATTACTCTTATCAAATTCATATCGATGACTTGAGAAATTATCAATGGAGTGATTATGTGTATCAAAAGTATATCCATATAAAAGGGGAGTAGAAATTATGACATAAGAAAATGAATAGTGATTCCACACATAATCTCGGAGTAAAAGAATCAATGAAGTTTGCGTAAAGCCGAATAAATGGAAATTGAAATTTCAAATTCCCTTATTGATTTGGTAACTTATGAAACACACACCCATGAAAGAAGGATAATACAATGGTGATGTAAATATCCATAAATTAAAGTATATTACACAATGAATACAATCATGGGAAGTACACACACCACATGCAATAAATAAGTGGTGAACAATGGAATTCTCACGGAATTAAAAGTGAGATAAGAAACCCCTTACATTGAACTTTTCCCTTGGTAGACGGTAGGTTAACCTCCTGTATAATGGTGAAATAATTGTTATTGAATTATACAGAAATCATTTACATTAATATGATATCATATATGATCTTTTAACATTGATTTGTTAACAATATCTTAGTATTATCGTCATTTCGGGTGTTAACTTACTCGGTTTCCTTTACATTCTTTGTTACGTAAACCGTGTTTGTTATGGATAGGTTGTATATTATTAATATCCAGAATTATATCAAGTCCTTAAACATTATTTTTAATTAACAAATGAGAATTATACTTGAATGGATATGATGGAGAATGAATCTCATCGCGTTCGTGGAGACGGTAGTCCGTACGTACACACGAGCGACAATATCATTCTTTTGATATTAAAATAATATATAATAGGATTGTATATCATATATAAATAATCATTATCATGTTATATTTATTATTTATATGAGTTACACATCATTATTATACCCATCAAAGTAATAATTTATTGAATAACAATTACACCACGACGTGGAGACGGTAAGCCGTACGTACACACGTATGGTGACATGTTATTCAAAGGATGGATAGAATACTGAATATGATTGTACCATATTTATAATAACATCACAGTATATATAATATACTGGATTTATTATTTTAGAATGGTAAAAACAAAGAAATAAGAAGTGGAAGAAGAAAGGAACTTGAAAAAGGGTGGTGAAATCATTACCTCTTCCTCGGGTTCTTCCTTTTGATTTGATCAAAAGGGCTCTTTGGTTGGCTTTATGACTAAAGGAAGACCTCTATAATGAAGTGAGGGAAGTTTAGAGAGTATTTGGGCAAATTTTGGCCGAACCAAAAGGCTTTTAGGGTGTGAGTTAATGAGAAGGGAGAGTGCCCTTTTATAAGAGGGGTGAGGGGCACCTTTGGAAAATCTAGAAATATAATTTTATAATAAATTCATATTCGGTTTCTAATGGCTCAAAAGTAGATTATTTAAATTTTAATATGTGGATAGGTCTAAACCACCCAACAAATAGAATTTATATAGGTTTGGTTCATTATACTAACCTTATCTTTAAGTATTAACTCTTAGTTAATTAGTTTCACTTTTGCAATGTCTCTTTGTATTTTTATATTATATAGTTAATAAACTTACTATATACTTGCAAGAGACCCCCAAGTGGTCCAATAATGATACACCTATCACGATATAAGTCTATTGGCAGAACATTATATTTTTAGGAATTTAATATCAATTAATAATATAATATTTATTTAAAAAACCTCTTTTATGTCAATTTTGACACTATTCAATAATTGATTTTTGTAAAAATCATAATAGAATGATTACTTCTAAAAGAGTCAATTAAATCAATACTAATATGTCATAGTATCCTAGAAAATTATCTTAATTCATTAAAAGTCTCAAATTATATTTATTTGGGTATTTATAATATCAATTATTTTAATTGTTCACTATTATGGTAATTACTGCATCATCATTGTGTCATAAATAAATTAAATTATTTAATGTCTAAAAATTATAAATAAAATATCATTATGTATGAAATCTTTTTATATTTCTAATTAATATTTACAATCTAATTTATCTTATGTATAACCCTATATTAAAAATGTTTTAGTAAATAAACTTTGATTTTAACTCTTTTAACTCTTCTTTGAATTAAATAATAAAAAATGTCCTAATCTAATTCAAGTGGACCTAAATGGTAATATTTTATTCCTAAGGTTGTTTTTGGTCAAGATAAAATTGTCCAATAGAATTAGGAAATGTGTTAGGGTAATATTAATATCATTTTTACCCTTAATTACCCTATTTACTTTTAACCGTGGTAAATAAAAGTAAAAAGTTACTATTCACCAAAAATTATTTTCATCTCATTGAACCACATTTTATTCCTTGATATTAACCGTGTCTCTCGGATTTTCGAAATTCCACTCACAGAAGTGGTAAAATTATGTTTTATGAAAAAATTAGTTTTTTTAACTATCACTTAGTGGTTTCACTATTCATCAAAAATTGAAGTTTTTCAGAACAATGCCAAAATTTCACCCTAAGCTGTAATTGATATTCCGAATTCAAAAATTATGTCTATTTTACAAAATTCCAAACATATAAGTTGCATTAATTAATTTTATAATTAATTCCCGCTGTCACAATAAATAGCGTGTTTTTAAGAAACAATATATATCAAAAGATTGACAATTGTTCATGTCCAATTTCAATGTGAAATTAATTATAATGAACACCATTGGATAAAAAGGTAAAAATATATTCTAATTATACTTTAAACCCACTCAAATTCATAATTTATTACTATTAATTATTTTTATTAAAAAAGTTGTTTTTAATTAAAATTTAGTAATTTTCATTATTCATCAAAATATTAAAGTTATCCGAAAAGTACCAAAATTTCACATTAGGCTAAATTCGATACTCCAAATCCAAAAATTAAGTCCATTTTGAGAGATAAAATTTCTAAAATTTTAAAAATTAGGTATTACTATTCATAACGGCTAGTTTGATTGGTTGTGGTGTGTTAGAATCTCGAAGTTGTGTACAATGCACATCATTGTATTATTCAAAGGGAAATGTACTGTGGAAGCTTGGGGTGTTACATTCTCCCCTCCTTTAATAAATTGCGTCCTCGCAATTTTTTTTAAAATTGGGATTGAGAATATAATGGAATGTCCCACATCGGAAAAAGAGTCAATAAAACTATCACTTCAAAAGAAAGGAAGATAGGTATAAAGGTCACCCAAGATAACCCATACTAGGATTCCATGTAGGAAAACATGGATATGGATGATAAACTAAGTGTTCAGTTCTGATGGATAGGGATAGAAAACATGATCAGGAGAAAGTTAACAATAAGAAAATCACAAACTTGTGTTGGGACAAACGGTCCTTAGTCTCCCAGTAGGAAAAGTAAACGGACAAATTTTTTTTGTTTTAAGTTACATTACATAAGGACAAGGAATTAATTTATGATATTGACTAAGAAATTAAAGATATATACTTACTTTTTAAGTAGAGTTTCTTTCTTTAATAACTTTTTACCACTACCTCATTTTTTGAACAATGAGTATTCTAGAAGACTTGGTCACAATGGAAGAGCTAGAATAAAATTATATAGAAATACATGATCCACGTAGGATAAACTATATATTTACCTTTCCTTTAGAGATTAATCAAAACCAAAATGGTTAGTATAATATATGATGACCCCCCAAATGGATATTCCCTTAGAGAAAAAAAACACCTATCTTAATTTCTAAAATTAAACCATCAATAGCCCAAAGTTAAATAAATACCATTCAATAATCAATTGTCCTTAAAATCGTTCAATATAATCCAAACTATTATTGAAACTGAAAACTTATAAGAATGTAGTCTTCCATGATAAAATGTATCTCCAACTGACATTAATTACTCTTAAAGTCTCATACTTAAAAGTAATTAACCTAATCATTTCCATAAACAACCCAAATCACTATAAATCCACAATAAAAACATAAATAAAAATCCACCATTACTCCTTAAATGAAATATCATACTATTCTATTTTCCATACAACAAAGTGAACAACTTCCAAAATAACATTTATCACTTAATTACCAAATCATTTTCCTATACTAAGGGTATTCATTTGATAAGACATAAGATCCCAAATCAATTTATTAATGTTCAATAAAATCATTTAACTAAAAATAATAGTCACACTAACCAGGGACTTCACGTAGTCCTGTGGAAGGCGATAAATCCCAATCTCACTTTGGTTGTGGGTTCGATTCCCAAAGCTTTGTCCAACGCGACAGTTTTTCACACGGTCTGTGTGTTGTCGCTTTTCAAAAAATATATTTTATAACATTATCAAAATGAGATAAATTCTTAAAAATAACCATAACATAATTTAACCCCAAATGTTATGCCATACCTTGAATTTACATCCCTAATTATAATAACTTATAATTGCCTCAAACCCAATGATCATATAAAACCAAATGGTTATTCATAACTATATCCACAAGAGAAAAGATAATTATTCCTCCAATATCATTATCACATGGAAAACTAAAGGGTTACAAATACAAGAGAAAATTATTCCAAAGTAAACCCATCAACAAGGAGCACCAACACTTTTTAAACTTTTCTCCAACCATTTATTTCCACATAGCTTCTTCTTTGACCACGAAAATATCCTTTAGAATAGGTCATTCACTCGGGTAATGGTCAGGTCCCCTAAATTTACGGAAAATGACTGTAAATGGATTCTTGGGACCATTTTTATCTTCTTCCATAGTACACTTCATTTTTCATTGACAATTCTTCACTTTATGTCCTTCCTTCCCGCACATAAATCATTTCCTTGTCCCATTGAGACACTTTTCTAGGTGTCTCTTTCCACATTTCCTTCATGATGGAAATTGAGGATTCCTTTCTCCAGGGTCTCCACTACTGGAGCTCTTATCATTCATCACCTTTCTTTTCCTTGTTGAGTCCGGGAATTGGTTAATATATATATTGTTGATCATATTTTTGGAAAATTGATTTGGCATAAAGACGATATCTTTTACTCCTATCAACATTCCATTTTTTTGCTCATTGCCACCACCGTTCCCACCTTGTACATCATTCTCAATGTCACTCTGACTTCGTTGGAATCCAGCCATTGACTAAAACCAGAAATCATTGTGTGAGTAACAGTAGTCATAAAATCATTTAGAGATTAACATGTCACCATATTCTCAATTTAAAACACATTAGGATTAACTGAGGTCACTTACTCTCATCTTATATATATTATACCTCAAATTGGTTTGTAAATAAAATGTAAATTATCCTAAGAATATCCCCCGGGAGTGTCGTAACCAAGAGTGCAGCAAGGCCCATTGTCGTGCACCAGTTTGCATTCGAGTCTAGCTCAAAGTGGTGTTTTCGGGTTTTACCCCTAGGTACATATGTACCAGAGCCGCCTCTACATTCTCATATCCAGACAAGGATGTATTGCTCGGAAAACTCACAAAATCTCTACAATACTAAAATTCCAGGAAGTTATTCTATACTAATCCTCAAAGTTGATCTTAGGTCTACGTTCTCTAATTAGAGTTTATCTAAATCTAGCTTCCAAGGTTTGTACTAAACTTCCTCTGACACCAACCGTAACACCCCGACCTCAGTTACCCAGAGTTGGTGCGTTATTACATATCATTGGCATGATCACAAGAAAGATCAAATCTCGAAATACCGATGGGTTTAGTAGCCTTGGAATCACTAGATATATTCATAAGTCTTAAATTACATCATAAAAATAAAAAATACAACAACATCATATTGTCTCCATAGTCCGCACTATTATCCCCTCATAATATCCCTGCAGGTCATTCATAATTTACTTCTTCACATCCTGGGAGAAATAAAACATAGAAAAGGGGTGAGCTCAAATGCCTAGTAAGGATAACAATATAGCGAAAACTTTCATAAATAAGAATAAACAATTAAGGCAATGTATAACTAAAACAAAAGCTTTTTAAACTTGAACTTCAACATAGTACAGAAAAATGAAATAATGTCATTTACTTATTCACATGGATATTCTACTAATCGAATAATCACATGCAATATCAATAACCACTTTCATAATGATGGAATGCATAATGTCAGACTATCATAACCACATAGCCAAGGCCTCATGCCAAGACTACAAATAAGATTTTTCCAAGGCCTTGTGTCAAGACACTAGTTTGTCGCATGAGACCTACCGATGCATCAAGGAGCTATAGCGGGCTCCACCTTTCACATATTAATTCCAATGCATTCCCATATGAAAAGGTTGAAACATAGCATAAACATTCGTATTAAAACTAGAATATGAAATGTAAATACTTCATCCACAAACCATGAATGGTATAAACATAGCACATCCACAGTCAAACATAACTCATTCGATACAATATGGAAGATTGTATTGTATCATATAATCCTCAATATAGAATGATTAAGGATATTGAGATAGATGAAAATAATCATCAAAACAATTAGAGTGAAATATCCCCCTTTTTCTTGAAATCATTTAAAAGTCACACTATTTTTCAAGAAGGCATTTAAAAATAGATTTTTGAATCAAAGTGTCCCATACCACTTTGAAACTTTTAAAAGGAGTTTTAATTTTAAAACTTTAATGTCCATATAAATAAATCCTTAAAACCATTTTTAAAACATGGACATTAATGAGCAAGATTTAGAAGAATAAGTCTTTAAAACATTTAAAAAAGGTATTTTAGTTAGAGTTTCTAACCAAAAGAGAGACACTTGAATAAAAATAATTTAGGTAATAAAAACATTGTAATATAATGAGAATAAAGGGATTAATGATATACTACGTCAAAGTACATTATATACACCACATAAAAGTAATTTGGTGTATAACAACAAAGAAATCTCAATGGAATGTAAATTGAGATGAATTCTTTCATAAAGGACGTATCCTTAGGTTAAGGATAAATCAAAGACATAGTTATTTGTGACAAATATAAATATACTAAATATTATTGGATATTCAGTGTAAAACAATCAAAGGACATTCACACATAATCTTGTAAAAACAACACCAATGAATTGGATGTTTAACTCAACAAATGGAGAATGAGTTAAAATTACTCTTATCAAATTCATATCGATGACTTGAAAAATTATCAATGGAGTGATTATGTGTATAAAAAGTATATCCATAGAAAAGGGGAGTGGAAATTATGACATAAGAAAATGAATAGTGATTCCACACATAATCTCGGAGTAAAAGAATCAATGAAGTTTGCGTAAAGCCGAATAAATGGAAATTGAAATTTCAAATTCCCTTATCGATTTGGTAACTTATGAAACATACACCCATGAAAGAAGGATAATACAATGATGATGTAAATATCCATAAATTAAATTATATTACACAATGAATACAATCATGGTCATTACACACACCACATGCAATAAATAAGTGGTGAAGAATGGAATTCTCACAAAATTAAAAGTGAGATAAGAAACCCCTTAATTTGAAATTTTCCCTTGGTATACGGTAGGTTAACCTCCTGTATAATGGTTAAATAATTGTTATTGAATAATACAGGAATCATTTACATTAATATGATATCATATATGATCTTTTAACATTGATTTGTTAACAATATCTTAGTATTATCGTCATTTCGGGTGTTAACTTACTCGTTTTCCTTTATATTCTTTGTTACGTAAGTCGTGTTTGTTATGGATAGGTTGTATATTATTCATATACAGAATTATATCAAGTCCTTAAACATTATTTTTAATCATCAAATGAGAATTATACTTGAATGGATACGATCGAGAATGAATCTCATCACGTTCGTGGAGACGGTAGTCCATACGTACACACGAGCGACAATATCATTATTTTGATATTAAAATAATATATAGTTGGATTTTATATCATATATACAGAATCATTATCATGTTATATTTATTATTTACATGAATTACACATCATTATTATACCCATAAAAATAATAATTTATTGAATAACAATTACACCACGACGTGGAGAGGGTAAGCCGTACGTACGCACGTATGGTGACATGTTATTCAAAGGATGGATAGAATACTGAATATGATTGTACCATATTTATAATAAAATCACAGTATATATAAGATACTGGAATTATTATTTTAGAATGGTAAAAACAAAGAAAGAAGAAGTGGAAGAAGAAAGGAACCTGAAAAAGGGTGGTGAAATCATTACCTCTTCTTCGGGTTCTTCCTTTTGATTTGATCAAAAGGGCTCTTTGGTTGGCTTTCTGACTAAAGGAATGCCTCTAGGATGAAGTAAGGGAAGTTGAGAGAGTATTTGGGCAGAGTTTGGCAGAACCAAAAGGCTTTTAAGGTGTGAGTTAATGAGAAGAGAGAGTGCCCTTTTATAAGAGGGGTGAGGGGCACCTTTGGAAAAGCTAGAAATATTATTTTATAATAAATTCATATTCGGTTTCTAATGGAACCAAAGTGTATTATTTAAATGTTAATATGTGGATAGGTCTCAAAACTACCCAACCAATAGAATTTAGATAGGTTTGGGTCATTATACTAACCTTATCTTTAAGTATTAACTATTAGTTAATTTGTTTCACTTTTGCAGTGTCTCTTTGTATTTTTATATTATATAGTTAATAAACGTTCTATATAATTCCAAGAGACCCCCAAGTGGTCCATTAATGATACACCTATCATGATATAAGTCGCTTGGAAGAACCTTAGATTTTTAGGAATTTAATATCAATTAATAATAAAATATTTGTTTTAAAAACTCTTTTATGTCAATTTTGACACTATTCAATAATTGATTTTTGTAAAAAACATAACAGAATTATTACTTCGAAAAAAGTAAATTAAATCAATCCTAATATGTCATAGTATCCTAGAAAATTAGTGTAATTCATTAAAAGTCTCAAATTATATTTATTTGGGTATTTATAATATCAATTATTTTAATTTTTCACTATTATGGTAATTACTGCATCATCATTGTGTCATAAATAAATTAAATTATTTAATGTCTAAAAATTATAAATAAACTATCATTATGTAGGAAATTGTTTTATATTTCTAATTAATATTTACAATCGAATATATCGTATGTATAACCCTATATTAAAAATGTTTTAGTAAATAAACTTTGATTTTAACTCTTTTAACTCTTCTTTGAATTAAATAATAATAAATGTCCTAATCTAATCCAAGTGGACCTAAATGATAATATTTTATTCCTAAGGTTGTTTTTGGTCGAGATACACTTTTCCAATAGAATTAGGACATGTGTTAGGGTAATATTAATATCATTTTTACCCTTAATTACCCTATTTACTTTTAACCGTGGTAAATAAAAGTAAAAAGTTACTATTCACCAAAAATTATTTTCATCTCATTGAAACATATTTTACTCCTTGATATTAACCGTGTATCTCGGATTTTTGAAATTCCGCTCACAGAAGTGGTAAAAGTATGTTTTATGAAAAATTTATTTTTTTTAAGTACCACTTAGTGGTTTCACTATTCATCAAAAATTGAAATTTTTCAGAACAATGCCAAAATTTCACTCTAAGATATAATTGATATTCTGAATTCAAAAATGATGTCTATTTTACAAAATTCCAAACATATAATTTGCATTAATTAATTTTATAATTAATTCCCGTTGTCACAACAAATAGCATGTTTTTAAGAAATAATATATATCAAAAGATTGACAATTGTTCATGTCAAATTTCAAAGTGAAATTAATTCTAATGAACACCATTGGATAAAAAGGTAAAAATATATTCTAATTATACTTTAAAACCACTCAAATTCATAATTTATCACTATTAATTATTTTGATTAAAAAAGTTGTTTTTAATTAAAATATATTAATTTTCACTATTCATCAAAATATAAAAAGTTATCCGAAAAGTACCAAAATTTCACCTTAGGCTAAATTCGATACTCCAAATCCAAAAATGAAGTCCATTTTGAGAGATAAAATTTCTAGAATTTTAAAAATTTGGTATTAGTATTCATAACGGCTAGTTTGATTGGTTGTGGTGTGTTAGAATCTCGAAGTTGCATACAATGCACGTCATTGCATTATTCAAAGGGAAACGTACCGTGGAAGCTTGGGGTGTTACGGTTTTTGAGTAAACAATACACTTAAAAATAGAAGAAAACATATATATATATATATATATATATATATATATCCAAGGTCGCTATAAATAAATGATGATATAATAATATCACAAGAAAATTAATATTATTTTTATTTTTATTTTTATGAGAAGATGTAGAATATTATATAAAACTCAAATTATCACATCATATAATTCTATAGTATACAATAATAATTCCATTCATCAATTCCGTACATAGATAATATTCATACCCAAATAATATTAGTCACTCTAATGATGATGGATTGAGGTTTGGATGAGAAAAAACTAGATAACATCTAAAACACCAACTTTTCATGGTCAGTAGTAATTGTGTTCTCCGCCCACATACATGTTGTTTTTAGAAATATTGGAGTAATTATGAATAATTATTGGTATAAGAAACTATCTAAATTCATAACATACCTTTAGAGGAGAAAAAATTATCTTATGAAATTCTTTTAGAGTATTTAGTAGCCCTAAAAATTGGATGTGATGGTTGATCACCATGGGAGGTGAATTAATGATCCTATTAATGTGATTAAACTTTCTAAATAGGTTCAATAATTACCTAATATAACATAATTTTGAGATTATGATATATATATATATTGAAACTTAGAGTTCCATTAAATTAAATCTAATCTAAATATAATTTGATCTTTAGTGCTTCTTTATTTTAATATATTAATAATATAAATTAATCAATTTTATCTTATTATATAGAATTTATTTTGATCAATTAAATAATAATTAATAATTAATTGTTTATATTAGGTTAAACACAAAGCTCATTTTTTATTAAGATATACATAATGAACTAAATAATCATAATCGAAATTATCTTATATGAATCCTCGAGGGCCAATTATAATGTCAGTAATGATTATTAATATCACTCAAAATCATAAATAATGAACATTATTTAAAAACACATCATAACTAACCAAATTAGAATGGGGTTTATAGTGATCCAACCCAACACATATTTATTGTAAATATTCCCTTAACATGGAAATTAAGATCAAAACATGGATATCCTGAGCCACGCATCACTCATCTGATTTTCTCAATTAGTGATTTTACTAAATCAGATATAATTACATCATAATTAATTATTCTATAATGATCACTAACTTCATTAAAACTCTAATTATGGTATTGATGTGAAAAACCTATCATATAATGAGACACATCCCGCATTAGATTATCAAATTCCCCAATGTTATTAATAACATACCCAATCAACATTTCTTAATAAAAATTATTAAATTACATTATTTTTGAATAAATGTACACCACTTTATAGATAAATATTTTTTTGAAAGCCAAATTCAAAGGATTCATAGTCAACCTCCACTCGAGTAACAGCAATGACCCATATGATGATCAATGTGGTTTACTTTAATCATGTCAATCCAGATAAATTAAAAAAATATTATATCGAATGAGTGATAAGTTATATCTCTATATACGTCATCATAATCATGTTTTTCTTATCATATCATCACAACCCGATACAATTATCACCAACCAAAGATAAAATTATTACATATATATTAATAGGGATTATTATTATTTCATATTTTTTTCATTACAAGAAAAGTATACATGAGTGTCAAAATAATTGAATTATCATAAATTTCTTGATAAAAAATTCCATAATATAAAAAATTTAATATAATTTAAGTAAAAATCACTCTAAATATCACGCATGAACTAAAATCAATCACCTATGTATCTAACACCCAGGGGACTAGTGTATATTTCATGATTTTGTTTCAAATTATGCTTTTTAGGGGATCCAAAATACAATCTTTTTCGGAACATTATATATCTTGATATATCCTCCATTGAGAATCTATAAAATGAGATGAAATGAGTAAAGAATATATTTATATCTTCATTAATACCTAGGATCCTTAACTTATTCAATCATTTCACTATCATAAAAGTAGATTTTAGATGGATACATAATATAAAGGGAAACCCCAATTTCAATTTTAAACTTATTTATCGAAGAAGGATTTCAAGTCACATTATATTTTGTAATACAATAAAATTATATTATAGAATCAATAACTATATATTGTTTACATCTTTTCCGAATCACCACTCCATTACTCAGGTAAAACACAAATCACGACTCATATTTAATGTATTCTTTTTTAGTTTTAAAATTTCCATTATTATAACCCTTTATAATTATCATTTCCTCCCTACTATAGTCTAAAAACATATAAAATTTTCTCATTAAATAGTTAAATATATTCGGCACTATCTCTCAATTAATATTACTATGAATTTATAAGTATTCACACATTATACATAATATATACAATACACTAGGATGAAGAAAAAACATAGAATACACGACTAAACAAATATTCGAAGCATTTTAATTCTTAATAATGTATTTATAATCTTAAATTATTTATGGTAATTGTATATATTATCTAATTCCATGAAAAACATGTAAATAATCAATTTTAATTTTTTATCTGAAAAACATACATATCACTTTACCAATTTATAATTTTTTTCCTTGGTAAAAAAACTTCTTTGATTTATCTCTATATATATTGATACCTATTTTATATATTTCATAACAAATATCCTTTGTGGATAAAAAATTTCTTAATGAATGTTCACTAATTGGATTGTTGGGATATTCTTTTTGAGATGTGTAATAATCAAGATGATGACTAAACCAGACAATACAAACTGAATTACCATGGGACTTCAAACACACCTCACTATATACTAGAGGATTTAGATTTGTGGTGAGAGACTAAATCATCCTTTTGGAATACTATTCACACATAAATAAATAATTAATTAAAAAGAAATAAAATATATAATCAAGGTAATTCCATCACAAAATTTCAGAGTAATATCCCTTAAAATCTATCATAGAAAGATGTAATAAAATTATAAACTCAATAAATAAAAAATTTCATGTTATTAACAAATAAA
The DNA here is from genome assembly GCA_963277665.1 of Viscum album. Taxonomy (NCBI): domain Eukaryota; kingdom Viridiplantae; phylum Streptophyta; class Magnoliopsida; order Santalales; family Viscaceae; genus Viscum; species Viscum album. The sequence goes on along the minus strand of OY728126.1, from coordinate 778,536,187 downwards.
AATTTGATCACCCTAAATTTTATCATAATATAAAAAATAAAAAAATAACATCAAAAATTTTATCAGTTATAATCTATATATCCCAAGAAATAAATTTCATGGGATACTATTCTTCTCTCACAAACACTTCATATATCCATGCACATGTATATGGAACACCTATCTTTATGCATGTGATAATACATAAAATTTCCATTAAACCAATGTTAAGATACATGGTGTGAGAATGAGAGTCAATATAAATCACTAAAATATTCTAAATATATATATATTTTGATTTTTACATGTATATATCTACTCATTTTATGAGACTATACATAATGAAAAACCCAATACACTAAAATATAACATGAAAAATGACACAATAACAAATAAAAAAGAAAGGTTTATTTTCATAATGGATTTCCAACACACAATGGTTCATGATTATACATTAATTAAAAATTTCATCTAACACTTGTCGAATCATATAATATGGATATTTCATTGTACCTTAGGTCCTAGTGAAAATATTCCCAGTTTATAGACTTAAGGACACATGTTGATATCACACTTGGTATAACATATTTGTACCCTCACTAACTTGCCTCTATTCTTTACTAAGTACCACACACAAAAATTAATATCATGATTTGTGTTCTTTGATACCCCAATAAACACCCGTTATATGTTCCAATTAAATGAGTCGTAATCCATAATACATATAATGACCCTCCTAACACAGACCAACATATTGAGAATAATACATTAGGTTGTTTCATAACACAACAATCATATTGAATAAGTTACCATATAAAATAATATTTTACTATTAACAAATTTCCCTAATACCATGATTTTACAACCACATATGGAAAAAACATGGCTTTATGTTGATATATGAACTTAAAAAATAACTCTCATGGTTATATGGATCCTTTGAAAGCCTACGTACATGGGAAATACGATATTTGACTATAAAACACTGAAGTAATGACTTATATATATAGAAAACATGGCCCATGGTCATAAGAAAATGTGTGAAGTGATTTATAGTTTCGTGAATGGAATAGGAAGATTCTAGTATATGAGACATAATGCTTATGGTGATAGTTTGTTCCCATATTGTCCTATCTGCACAGGGGACATAGCCCATGGATATTAGTCCATGTGGGAGGGATATATAACCATGGGAAATGGTTCCCATGAAAATAGGTCTATGTGATTGGGACCTATGAACATAGGCCACATGGACCATGGTAATTGGTAAGGTCAATAAGCATGGGAAACATGTCTCGTGGCCATAGAGTGATGTATGGGAAAAACATCCATATTACATGTATCATATATTTATATCCATGTCCAAGAACCATTCCCCATGTTTCTCAAGGATATATTTCTTAGACTTATGGAATAATTACTATTATATTTAATATAATATTAACATTTTATAATTTTTAAATACATAGGTTCTAGATTTAAAACTAACTATTTTTTTTTAATTTTAATGAGTTAAGGTCGTAGTAGTTGGTTCCCATGAATGTAAGATTCAAATGGATATATCTCAATAGACACAGAAAGGTTCCTTTCACAATATACCTATGGAATATTTCTACACTAATTTCCCCCATTGGTTGGGTGACCATGGTCTTAGCATATAACCACGATAATCAAACTCATGGCCATGGTTTTTTTCCAATAGTGTGACCCTTTCATTTATTAGTGTTTCTTCATGATATAATATACCCCAATCTTATTATAGTCCATGTTGTCATAGTGAATCAATAATATGCTATTGAATGAATCACCATTCCAAAAAATACTAAGTCACTTTGTAACATATTCCACTATATAAAAAGTTATCGAGGTAGAGACATAACAAAACTATCTAAGATGACAATAAAAATCTATCACAATGGTTCTTATAATAGTTAATAATTATCCCATTACACTAGATCATCACCTAAGTGAAATCCAAATATATTAATAGTACATCACTACCTTGTTGACTCACTATGACACGTTGAGAATATATTTCTTATTTACATCAAACCTGAAAACTCATAAATCATGTCAAGTATGAATCCACTTTCACTATAAATAACTAGTATCATTACAAGAACATCAAAAAATACTATCCACTTACCCTAGTAACTAAACTTCCATGTTAAATGATTAACATCCCCTTGTCAACTCTATATGGGTAACATACCAATTCATATTATTATTAAATAATATTCTCAAATGACCTTGGAATATCATTTAATTTAAAGAATATAAACTATGAAAAAAAGTGGTCCCATATGATAAATATCTCAATTCAAAAATACACATTTAATTAAAGAGTATGAAACCAAATTAATTACACAATCTATCTCACACTATCTAAAAACCTCCATACACTTGGTAGGTGATTATATCATCACACCCCTCTTAATCTATTTATTTATTTATTTATTATAAATATCATAAGAAATTACATTTCATACCATGATATCAAGAATCATATCATTTAACCATAGATTTAATGTATTTATTAACACATATCATAATAATTGTCCACCTCATTTTCTATCCAATACAAAATCAACAGAAATGTAGATAAGAAAAACTACCAAAAAATAAAAAAACACTTTATATTAATTATATAACTATCCCAATCCCATTTTGCGAAAAGACTGTTAGGTTATATGATTACAATTCTATATGGTGAATTATGGTCATATCTTTTCCATTAAATGCATGTAATTTATTTTTAAAATTCTAGATACTTGAAATATCATTTTAGGATGTGTTAATGAAAAAATACCCTATGATTCCCATGTTTGAAACCATCACCAAACCACATGGAAATTATACTTCCCATGGTTGAATTCTTATTTCATCCATCTTAATATCCATGAATTATCTCCTAATTTTATAGTTATATAGTGTACCCCTATAAACCTTGTTTTTAATAATTTTCCTAAAATATCTGTAGGTAATTAAATCTATGAGAAATACAAAAATATTATACCCATGAGAGATATAATTCCATGACCTAGGAGGCATTGTACCAGTTACCTAAGATGGTGTGATATATGGACTCTAGAATGCCTCCCCATATTCAAAAGGCAGTTGAAGTGCATCGAGGATCTATACATGTTATAGTTGTGAGACCATAACTTCCTTACCAAAGATCACAAAAAAATTAAATTAGGGAAACAATATAAAAATCACATACACAATAAGATAAGTAGGAGATAAATATAAAGTCACATAACATGTGATTAAACATGATGTTATATAGAAAACATGTAGGGTTGTGCGTGGAAATACACAAATTCCAAATCCCAGAATAGAAGAAATGAAAATGACCCAAAGAAAATCTCACAAATAGATGTCTTGAGCAGAAGCCCAGCTAGAAGCTCCCAATATCCTAAATTGAAAAAAAGCATCACATTATAAAAATACTTAGAACAAAAACCTATAACCAAGTAGCATCTTATAGGGTACCTGAGTTCCATGATGTCCTGAGAAAGGATTGATTAAAACACAGTAGGCCAACACCAATTATGCCTAATGAAAATACACTCAGTATATGTAATGTATAATGTTCTATAATATAAGGATAAATTATTAAGAATAATAATATTATGTCATAATAAAAGAAACCAAGTTGAGCCTCGGGTATTAGGGAGATAAAACAAGATGATGATACCAACTTTATCCTATATCAAAAACACTGATTTTGGTGGAAACAAAACATGTTACAATCTAGTTCCAAGGAACACTAATAGAGAAACCATGATCATGATAATTGAGTGGAATTTATAACTCTTAATCATGTATTCCCTCCTATACAATCCCAAGAATAATTATCTGACTAGTCTAAACTCAAAGGATGACCCATGAAATTCAAAAACATGACAAAATTCGAATATCGACTCAAACCCATGGAAATGCATATGAATTCTAATTGGACAGGATCTAAGGATCTTATTTTAGAACATTAAATATGGTATTCCATTAAGAATTGAAGAAATTAATCCATGGAATTCAACAAATATAGACATTACCCAAATATAAGGGGGATCTCAGTACATTAAATTTACAACGATGAAGTTGTGTTGAATCCACTCTCTTAGAAATCGAAAGAATTAGACCCATTTGATTCAAAAGGTATCTACACACACTGACTTTCACATGAATCCCCAAATGGAATCCAAGGATTATCCATGGAATTTTAGGACTATACAAATCATGGGAATACAAGGAAGTATTCTAGGTCATTCCTTACCATTAACTACTACCAAGGATATAAACATTTTATTATTCCATAGTTCAAATAATAAACAATTATACAACTAAAAAATTTATTTCAAATAGAACATTTAGGTTTAATTCATAGTTACATTTAAATATAGCATTTTCATAAGAATTATGCAGTCTTTGAAGTCATTCTTGGAAGCCCCATTCCTATATGATGGCATTATATCACTAGGGGAATCGCTAATTATCCCATTAGATCACCCAAAATCGAAGAACAAGACAAGGATCACCTCTTTAAGAAGTTTAAAAAGGGTCTGCCACAAACCAACACACATTCCTAATACCAAGTGGGTTCTATGTCATCAACAAAACATCTAAACCATTAAATTTTAATTATTTAAGATATGTTCATTATGAGTCTGCACGACTACACATTCCAACATTATATACTGCTGAAATTATAATGGAAATAATTTTTAAACCTTTTTTTGAAGATCTTTTTAAATTTTCCAAGGGATTATAACTTTTTGATGCCCTCTCGATGATCATTTCATCAACTGAGTATATAATGAAAGCCATGAAACCAAACAAATAATTATCAAAATCAATATTAATTAAAAATTATAATTAATTTAAAAAATCATGATGAAGTCATAACATCACAAAACCTAATAGAAACTCTCAAAACAACAGAACCATATCCAAACACTCACCAATGACTCATAACATTCCATGAAGACATTTTGAGATCAATACCTAAGAGGAAACACAATGAAAAATTTTAATTTTAAAAAAACTAATGTAAAACATAAGAAAAATAGGCACAATATCGTACCTTTAAAAAATGATGTCTGAACACTAGGAAACACCACCCCACAACATCATATAACAATTATGAAGGAAATCCCCAATCGAAATCGGTGGTTCCACCTTGCCCCAGTGGAATCACCATTAAAATTATAAACTGAAAAATAATAATTAGGAATAAAAATTGGGAGAGGTCAAAGGGGGGGTGGAGGGTGAGACCTATGGTAAACATTTGATGATTCACCACAAAATACATACTAAGCTTCTGGGTATTAAAAATTGAAATGAAGGGTACTAATAGAGGATGCATGCACCTAAACAATGGGTAAGAGGGGGGATACCCAAAAAAACATGAGTCGGGAAACTTAACAATTGAAACCTATTTAAAAAATAACACTAAGGAGCCAATGTACATCAATAATTTCTTGTGTCTATAAAAGGTGTTTTATACAACTTCATGACTCCACCACTGAGCTGGTGGGACCGACCATTTGCCTAGTTGTTTGCTTCAATTTTCAAAGACAACCCCAACCATTCCCCGAGGCATTTTTGAGCACTCAAATACCTCCCAAACCCCATTCTATGTCAAAAATACTTAAACTAAGGTCCTTAAACACTCAAAATTCCATTACAAGGTTCATCATAAATTTCATCCCATCCAACATTTGAAAAGTTCAAATTAATTTTGAAATTAAAACGCCCATATTAGAATAAAGTGATAAAAACTCCCCAAAACAATGTTTCTAGTCCATAATAAGTCCCATTGGTCCATCATCTACCTCTCTAATTAGTTTTATTCTCCAATTTAAGTCTAAATAGTCTTATTTCATACTTAGACACGTAAAACGCCAATAGGGTACAACCTTCAATTTATGGATCTTGGACCACTAAAACTCATCCTAATTCTTATTTCTAACATCAATACACTAATATTGAACCTAATCAAGGACATCTATTTCAAACATTGGAGGTCCTTCCACCCCAAAACATAGCAGTGCTATAGTGCATCCCAATATATGCTTTGGTTAATAACAACAAAAACCAATGATTTATCACCATGTCCTTTGAAAAATATTATCTGAACACTTCTCCCATATACCAAAGTCAATATTGGCGTCATTACTAAAAAACTACAACAAGAAATCCTCAAAATCATTTATTAAAGTATTAACACCATTCCTCGTTGTGAAAAAACTAAGTATGGGTGCATAACTGTCACCCATACACAATCAAAAAAATTATAGGAGCTTCCTTTAAATATATATCTAATACCCAAAATTCACCTGATATCTATAAAAAGAGATGTAAGATGAGTTTCCAAAATTTATTCCACCAATACTACACATGTACACTAGGTGAACCATTCCCAACCGACTCATCTCGAGAACACTTAACCCTGATGGTTGATATGTCACAAACCAACATAATCATGATGAATTCATGTTTGGAGTCATTATGTGACTGGTCAATGATGCTCATTAGAGTCTATAACTGACTCCAAATTATATTCCTAATCCATATCCTCAACTATCCAAACACATTCATCATACCCTACAACACACTAACAAATATCTGGTCTAAGAACCCTTGGATCGTCTTTAAAACCATGACTATGCTGGAGCCAATGCTCAATCTCAAGCCACCACCCCATCTAATATTCTTTCATTTAGTCCATATATAATTTTACAATGCACTTCATTGGTTACTCATTGGTATCATGATTCCCCAGAGACTGTTCCATAGTAATCTCCACATGTCAAAAACCATTCTAGTAGGAGGATCACATGTCTGTGACTAATAAATCAATACATAACATAATAGAATCATCCTCAACTCTTTAATAATAAATTACTAACTAAAATATAGTACACTACATTTTTTACCAAACCAAAGGACTGGACATGGTAGTCTCTCTCTCTCTCTCACATAAATGACAAAATGAAACATCAACTATCACTAATTCCTAACATACAGGAATGACACCCAAAATATTCAAGGATATTTGGTCTATAATGAGGACCCATATCCTGATGGTTGATGGGGAAATCCACACAATACCACTTCTCTTACACCACTCCAAAAGTGAAAATTCCATGGTTTCCTCTAAAAAACAACTTGTGAACCTCTCTGGATCCATTTCCAACACACTCTAAAACTAAAATGCTTAAGTCATGTTCGAACCTGATCTTCTATTTTACCACACTCTACTCCCTCCATGATGTCACCCTTCACCTCTCAGGAATAAAAACCTATAATATAAATGCTCTAGGACTCCCTACCCACAAGAACATAATTAACCCTCGATCATCTCACTTTAGGAGTCACTTATCAACTAAGACCCACTTTGACCCTATGACTCTCTACCACATTGTCATTAACTAAATTCTTACATGGAACTACCACCAAAACAGCACTCAAGCTTCTCCATGAAAAGAAAAATTTTATCTGTGGAATGTAGAAAAACTACCTTACATATCTAAGTCCAATTCCCCCCCCCCCATATAGAAAACACAAACCACCTTGTTTACACTAAAAAGAAATAGGTTCATACACTGTACCCACTGCTCACATAACCCCAAAGGCATCGTATGCCTCCAACATGAAATTACTTCTTGAATTTACCTAAACTCCAGTTTCGCATTCCCTTCCATCCATTACCCAACCCAAATTAAGACACCACATGTCTTTCATCACATATTCTAGGCCCACACACCCACTCAAGTTCCTAACAATTCTCCCTAACCCATCAGCCTCATCAGGATCAAGTCATCCACTATGTTTTTTTCCAACATGATTAACACCTACCAAGAGTCTATTCTATCCACCCAACTACCTCAATTCCAATAGTTACCTAGGTTTCAATCCTTCCCAGTTCATCTAACCACCCATTCCATACACCCTCACTACAAGAAACCATAGGAACATGCATTACACTAATCTAAAAATTGCATCTTGCTTAGACACCACTAGTGGTAGCCCTCAGTGTAACATGAACACCAAAATATGAGGTGACTCACAAGAAATCATCAACCCTATAAGGATATATTCTCCAATATGGGACCTCATTCCCCAAACAATAACACCTATTCAAAATTCACCCAGACTAGATGAGAATTCCCAAGGCATCTCTAAGCCTAAAATTCAAATATTTGACCAATTCCTATACGTTAACTCAAACTCAGATCATTTAACTAGGATTCAATAACCCTAGAAATTCACATTTCGATTCACTAACAACCACTCCATTGAAAACTGCATAGGGAATGACATATCTAGGCATACAAATGGCCCTAGTCTCTCAAAATAAACTTTTAAAACAATAAACAAGTATATAATTTCATAATATGAGAAACTAAGGTATCTAACACACATAATATACAACCATAGAAGCACAACTTGCAACAGATTATGTAAAGATAAGGAATCTACCCATGCCTCAAATATTTAATTACTTCGAAGGAATAGATCAATTCCTCCTAGGACTACATTTAAAATAAGGTATGACTAACCAAACATTGGGTTACATCTAGAAACACAACGCTATCTCAACTAACCAAGGTACACAACTCATATTTACAAAAGGTCATGCAATGACATCAAATTCCTCTTATTCAACACAAAGACCATAAAAAGGTCTCTATTAACCAGGTTATCTCTTTGACATTAAAATTCAACTCAGATCACAAACCTAATTTTTATACCAAAAAACTGCCTATATAAATGGGATAACCACCCATATAAGGGTCAATATCACACAAACCAAGTCACAAAACAAGTTCTCCTCCACACCCCAACCACCAATCAAGGTATTAGGATTTATTTTTCCTTAAAATACCACATTTTAAAACTTAGTTAGATAAGGATATGTTTACAAAATATGAGGGAAACAATTTATTGGTTTCTTAATAATACTTTATGTAACCAAGGTCATTATTTAATTAACCATATCTCAGGCATCATACACATTTTAGTTCGTACTTATTTTCCGAGACCGACACCTTGTTGCAGTTATAAAGAGGGTCAAAAATAGATATTGAGTAAAAAAATTATGTTGTTAATAGAACCCCGACTAACTAACACCAATATAAATTTAGAACCAAGAACCAGACACCATCACTTTAAATAATTCACATTTTGTGTCTGTTGATTCACATTAGAATATCAATCTTTAACCACTCATAAATTATTTAAATATCACCCCTAGTTTCGTTATATAAGATATCCTTCACAAGTTATGGAGGAATGAAATTTAAAATTTTATTAATGGAACATTATTTAATCCAAAATTTTATATTAATAACCCATTTATATATATATACAGAATTTATAAGGGTTCAATATATGAGTTTTCCATGTAGAGTGCTACCATACACATATATGTGACCAACACCATATAAATAATTATAGACACTTCAAAAAACTAATCCATATCCATCATATAAATATATATGATTATAGAAATTAATAATAGAGATAATACATAGGAAAAAAATAAACACCACTACAAATGAGAATACCATGCATTTAATAATCATAGGAAATACATGAATAGCATATAAATCATATGTGACTAGAATAGAGTATAAATTAACATAGCTCTTTTTGCATACCATCCAAGAGAAAAAAAATTCTTTAATCAACAATAGTACACAAAATTGAACCACTTAAGGTGGAAATAAATCCATCATAAAATCACTATGTAATAATAATAAATACCACCGATTGGGACTTGGATTTTCCCTCATACGGTGGTATGTAACTCCTAGGAATGATCTCATTACCTATATCTATCACATCCTAGTATCTTGTATACCATACCCAAATATTATGATTAAAAATACCACCTTTGATATCATTTTGTAATTCCCTATCCATGGATCCACTATACAAGTTCCCCATGACAATGAACTACATGGGATCACATGTGCCTCGCTGTATGATAGAGCGTACCGACTAGAAGTGAGTTTATATCGGTGTAAATTGGGGAAACTATACAATGTTTAATAGAGTGCACAACAAGGAAGTAAATAACTAAAATATTATAAACTACACATATAATGTAAAATAAGTAGGTGATAAATATAAATTCATATCACATGTAAATATAAATGATGTTGTATAAAAATATACATCCCAGTACATAACATTAATCGAATACAACAACAAGAATTAAATTAAGTCAAATGGACCGAAGATAACATCACCCATGGAATTTTTGATCTCTTTTTCGGTCTCCTAGCACCCAATATCCAACTAATCCCAATAAAAATCATTACATTAGAACATTATATGAACATATAATCTATAACCAAGTAGCATTTGATTAAGTACCTAAGTTTCATGGTGACCTGAACAGGGTGTGAGTAAAACTCATTAGTTTATAACCAAAAATGTATAAAAAATATATATTATAGACATGTAAAACATAAGGTTTTACAATATAAAGTTAAATGAGTACAGATAATAATAGTATGCAAAAAAAGGAATGAATACAGGCCTTAAGTCTCAAAAACATTACCTAAGTTGGCGCTACCTTGTTTGGCCTAAATTGAAAACTCTTATATGGGTGGAAACATAATGCCACAATTTTCGTCCAAAGTGAATATCCAAGGAAACTGTGATCAAGTGGACCAAGAGGAATCCATGAGGATCAATATGGTATTTCCTTCTAGACATTCCAATGAATAATAATTAGACTAGTCCGAACTCAATGGACTTCCCTTAACATTTAGAAACATATCTAGATTGGACTCTCAACTCATACCAAGAGAATATAAAACTAATTCTAATAAAGAACAATTAGGGGAGATCATCCCATGAAATTCCATAAGGTATTCCCTTATAAATCCATGACATTAATTTGTGTCATTCAACTAATATAAACATTACTAAAATCCAACGGGGATCCACCCCATGGAATTCAGAGTAATAAATTTGTGTGGAATCTAATGAATTTAATAATAAATTATAAATAATTAGACCCCATTAAATACAATGGTTTCTATACACTTCAACATTCATTCATTTCAAAAAATGGAATACTTGTCTCATCTGTGGTTTCCTATGAAAGTACAAATCATTGGAATCCAAGGATTTCCCCTAAGAAATTATTTACTCATAACCATTTCCAAGGATCTAAACATGTAATTATTCCAGAATTAAAATTATATACAATTATAATACTGAAAAATTTAAGACAAATCCCCCCTTGGTGTTCAATTCACATTAATATTTAAATATTTCTTATCCATAAGCATTATGGGGCCCTATATGTCATCATAAGTAACAAAATTTCCATATAAAAACATTATGTCACTAAGGGTATCCCAAACTACTCCATTAGTTTATCTAGATGAAATGCATAAGACAAGGATCAACACTTTGAAAATTTAGAAAAGTGTATAAAATAATCCAATCAAATTTACTATGTCCAATGGTAGTTTATGTCATCACTAAGGAATCTAAACCATTAAATTTTAATTTTTAGGCCATGTAGGTGAAGAGTCACCAAAACAACATGCGCAAACAAGGGATACTATGAAAATATTAAAGGTAAATCAATTATACCACTTAATGTTAATGAATATTTAACACATCCTAGGGTCCATGAACATTACATGGCTTGCCCAATTAATGTTTCCTCAACCAGGAGCCTAACTCAATCTATGAAAAAAAATTATTATAATAAAAAATTATAATTAATTAAACATCTATCCAAAAAGGAATAATGGTGGAACAATTTACAAAGCCTCTTGTTTCAATTATACCATACCCAAACACTTAACAAATACACAAAATGTACCTCAAAACACATATTATGTCCAATCCTTGATAAGAAATACCATGATAAAGTTAATTTAAAACCGATTCAATGGGGAACTTATGAAAAATTTCCCTGAATTCATAAATTGATTCAATTACATGAAAACATTAAGCAATACTACCTTGGGGCGTCCTCTTAGATGTATGAATGGAATACTCAAGAGAAACCGGTGATTCCACCATGATTTGGTTGAATAGGTGATAAAAATCCAAACCAAAAAAGAAATATATTTAGAATAAGAGGGTAAATAAAAATTTTATGGAAGAGGGTGATAATAACCTTAAACCATCAATGATTCGACAAAAAATAATGCTAAATTAAGGTGGTTGAAAGGAGAAGGGGAGGGGACTAGTGGAGGCCAAGCACAATAAAATAAAAATGAAGTGGGGGATACCCCATAAAAAATCTGACAAGGGAATTTGGTAATTTCCCCACACATTAAAAAATCCCACTATGAATTTGGAGGAGTCCACTAGCCAGCTGGGGGATATAGTTATTGACCACTTCCAATAGTAAACAACACAAACAACCCAATGGTGTGCACTAACTAGCTGGTGGTGTGAACCTACTATCTAATGGTCTTCTACCATATTCAATAGACACCATGACCACTTCTTGATGTTTCCTTAAGCACTCAGATACCTCTTGAACATTATTACTTTTCAAAAACACCTCCCATGAGGTCCTCAACATCTTGTAATTAATTTTAAATTTCTCTCTCATATTCTGGCTCATCTACAATTTGAAAATATTAAATTCATTTTGAAAATAATACTTCCAAATGAGCATAAGTCGCCTCAATAGAGTTACTAAATTTTTCTCATGTGAATAAATATTTTAATTAGGATTTTCAAAACACTAATGGTACCCATTTTTAACCCTTTTATCCACTCTCATTCCAAATTATATTGAAATAAAAAATAATTTTAAAAACAATGATAATTTCTTTGGGTTAATTACTATATATATTAATCATATGTTTCACATTGAATATTATCGGTCGAATATGATCAATTAAGTTGTATATGAAAACCTAAAGCAAAAAAATCCAAATTGATCTAATTAGACATTAAATAATGTAAGTGGATGAGATACCCTATGAAACCCCTAGATATAAATCTGAATACAATGAAACCATTTTCATAGATTGGCTATTATTTTGACACATTTTGTTCCCTTTATAGAATTCATAAGGAGTTGGGGGAGAGAAAAGTGGGTTAAAATGAAACACACCCACCATGGATTATTTACTACCCTAAAACCCACAACATGATTTATTTGAAATCACATAACACTACCTTCACCACCATCACTATAATAAGGATTTCACATCACATCCAAAAAAAGTGGATCTGGGACCCCAAATGGCTAATCATCATCCTCTTATACCATTCTACAGTCCAATATAACAAGTCCAAAGAGTTACAAATTCATTAGTTGACTCATATAATACCACCATAGTACCCTACCCAAGAGCCACAATTATTGTAACTCTATAGTGTCCCAACATATTTGGAGTTAGAATAAACCTTTTATTGTGTATAATATAATTTGTTATATAGTATCTATATAGTAACTTTGAAAATTTCTATAATGATGAATTGAACCCAAAACCTCAGGGATGCAGGATAGAGGTTGTAACTAGTAGTTTACATTCTTACTTGCAAAGAAATAACATAAACTACATGAATAATTAAAATAACAATAACAATAAAAATTACAAAAATATCACTAACATTAAAAAAAATATATAATAATGATGATGATGATTACATTGGTTAGATAAGGGTGAAATACAAAGAAAATGCACTTTAATTAACACAATTGTGAATAGTCAAACAGATGACCTCCCTATTTCAAGATAAAGACATGGCTAATTGACTTATGCATCACCACATCAACCACCCTTACTAACAAAAGAAATATTAAAATAAAATACTGAAAAAAATAATGAAAATGAAAAATAAAATGATTATGATAATTATGATATTCATTCATACCAGGTAAAGAGAGTTATAAACCACAAATACACATTCAATTAGGAACCTCAAAGTATCAATCTTTATCTCACCCCAAATGAAATTCAGTACACCCACTGGATATATTTCATTATACAGAGTGTCCCTAAGACTTCAGTTGAAGATGGGCGTAAGGGATGATTATGTTTGGTCCAAAGTCTGTCAAATGACGACCTAAAGGAAAAAATGAGTAGACTGTAACACAATGGGCCACCAGTCTTAGGTCGTGACACCCCTACCCATATTATTTTCTCAATAACACTATAATAAATTCCACACCACCCATAAAAAATGGTACATTGCGACCCCCCTAAACACATCATGTTAGGGAATCCCTTCATCTGTCATGATAAATATATATGGGAAGAGGTCTTTATGATAGGTTTTAATGAACCTATCACACTTTCGAGCCCCCCCCCCCCCCACGCATGGATATCCCTTCATGGTACCTCACTATACCACCTACATAAATGTTTCATATCATATGAATAGAATCACTATGGTGATTATTGGGATGTAGGGAATCCCTCCACCCCATATGAGAAATATGAGTATGTAGAAGTCTAATTAATAAGAAAAAAAAAACAACCATCACTCTTATGACCAAGCCACCAAGTGATTCCATTATATTCCTATGCTACATCTCGCACCTTTTTCATTGTGGTGTTTGATGGTTTCAATTTTGACACCACATTTCCATATATAAACCTTTATAATATTGTGGGTACCATTTTTTGAGTACATAAATAGAAAGCATAATCCCTTATAAGGATGATTATGGGATTAAAACTCTGGTCTTATGTAGAATTATACGGTGACTTTACCACTTAGGTAAACCTCTAACTACATATTAATAATAAGAATAAAATTATTAATATTTATGATGATGATCCTGATAACAAGTTAAAACCATACAAAGGTTTTAAAAAAATCAAAATAATAACAATCTTAACCTGATGGGACATTTCATATAAAATTCAAGCCCACCCCCTAATGAATCATATTATATAAGACTAGTCCTTATTGATTTTTTGATAGTTAATACTAAAGTTTTGAATATACCTACTTCATGAAATGGATTTGTTTCACCATGTATGTTCAATAAACAATTTTTTTATATTGGATTTTCAAAAAAATCATATTTTCCATTATGGATTTTTTTCTATTACAATATTATATTCTAGTATAAGGAACCTTCAATAGGTTTTTTGGCTATCAAAACAATTTTCAACATCCAAATTGAAAAGATTTATCCCCACATCAAGCTTCCTTCAAAAACAATACACTCCATTATTCTTGTTGTTGCTTTAAAATAGTGAAATTTCCATTGTATTGATTATGTATCTTCATCACACCAATGTGATCCAATTGACATCCAACACCAAACTAGTTCAATGTCCACTAACACATACCAAGAAATAAAACCCCATAGGAAATTAATCACCACATAAATAATAATAATAATAATAATATAATAATAATGTGACACCTCAAGACTTTATAATATTTTCCTTTCTAAATGAATTTAATTTTGTTAATTTCTTGATTTTTATGCAACATCATGTTATGTTTACACTATACATAATAATGAGTTGTCTTGCATTACACGCATGGCCCTGTTTTACCGAATAATAATAAATTAATAAAATATTTTAATTCAATATAATATATAACCTAGATGTTAAATTAGTGATTATAGATATTATTAACCACATTTTGAATTCTATATATTCTATATTATTTTAAAATTAATTTTATGTTTTTTCGAAACATGCCATCCGAAAAAAATTACTTTTCAGATGAAAGAATTATTATTCAAAAAATGCATTTTTGCCACCTTTTGATGGTGCACCCATTTTAAATCTTGTTTTTGAAACTTCTATATATTCTATTTCAAAAAATAAACTTATTATTTTTAATAGGGATATAAAAATTTACTTTTTTATGGTTATTTGATATTTTTTTGACATGTTTTAGGCTTAGATGAATTGTAAAAATAAACTAAATTTTAATTAAAAACAACTTTCTTCATCGAAATAGATCATGTGAATAAATTTTATTATTTAATGGTTTTAATTTATAAATGGAATATATTTTTATCATTTAATATAATGTAGGTCACTATCTTTAATTTTACATTGATGTCATATTTAAAAATATGTCAATCTTTTTCAATGTTTTGACTTTTAGAAACTTCTTTTCATTCCGAAAAATGATTTTTTTTTGAATTAATTAATGAAAATTATGTATTTTGAAATTTTAAAAATTGATTTCATATTTATAATCATCGGGTCCCATTTATTTTAATAGGGTAATTTTATTTTTGTAAATTATTAATAGTATCTTTAATAATTTTTTTATTACCACAGTTAAGAGTAGATTGAGTAATTAAAGGTAAAAATAATGTTATAAAATTACCCTAACTCCTTTTAAAATCATTTTTGATGATTAAATTATACCCTTATAATCTATTTTCATAAATATAATAATATAATTATCTATTTAACATGAACATGAAATGAATATTATTATAATTATTAGATGTGACAAAAACTCACTCTCATTTCTTATAAGTATAATAATTTTAATATAGAGATATCCTGGAGATAAAATTGATTTTATATTGTCTATGGAAGTATAAAATAATTACCTAAATCATAGAAATTTATTTATAAATTTTAGAGATTAAATAATTACCATTAATGATGACACAATAGAGATAAATAAATTATTTTATTAATAAAAATATCAAATAAATGATAATAAAAATATTAAAAAAAATGTAATTTGAAATCATTAATGCCATAAATTAATTTTATATATAAATAAGACATATTAGTTACATATTTTAAATATTGGTATGACATTTCCATGTTTTTTTATATTTTTAAAATTGAAAATATAGAATTGCCTTAAAATTGACGTAAATGATATTTTAAAATAAATAATATTTTATTAAAATATATAAAATTCATACAAATATATTTTTAGGATAAATGACATGGATAATTTAAAATATGTTATAAATGATCCAATTAGGGTTTTTTTCTATTTTTTAGTAAATATGTTAACTATATAGTGGAAAACAAAAATGACATGGTAAGAGTTATGTTGTTTAACTAGGTGTTAAATCCAAAAGATAAGGTTAATTTTATGACCTAAACATGTCAAAAAAAATTCTTTTTATGGGATTTCTAACAATCCTAATCTCATAATCAATATAAATCACTTTGGATCTATTTGAAACCGAATATAAATTTTTAATAAATAATGATTTTATGATCATCCCAATGTGCCCCTCATATCACTTATAAAATGTAACTTCCACTTCTATTTAATTAAAACCTATAAATCCATTTGGATATACCAAAACCTTCCCAATTATCCTCCCAAAATCCGTTAATTCATTCTAAAGTCCACACTTTTGGAATAAATTTATTCAATGGATTCATTTTGTTTAAATCAAAAGGAGACACCCCCAAATAGGTAATTGTTTTATGACCTCTTTCAATGTTCATTTCTTATTCTAATTCCTATTTCTATGTTGTATCTATAAAAAAGTAATAAATACAGTATAATACATATAATTATATTTTATTATAATCATTGTAAACCATTTTACTTATTTTAACCATCCTATGAATAATAATATCACCATGTCTGTGTACGTACAACTTACCATCTCCATGTCACGGTGTAATTTGATATTCAATACTAATATATTGTAATGTATATGATGATGAGTATAATGAATATAAATAATGAATAGAAAATTATAATTATTCTATATAATTAATATAAAATCAAATTCCATATTGTTTAACCATCAAGGGAATGATATAGTCGCTCGTGCATACGTACGACCTACCGTCTCCACAATGCGATGGGATTCATTTTCCATGTTAACTGTTCAATAATGATTATAAAATTTATATGATGAGTAAAAAAATAATTATGAAAATTATTTCATTTTAGATATGAATAAAATATGTCCTCTTTATAACAAACATAACATACACGGAAAAACAAAAAATTGAAAACGAATAAGTTAACACCGGAAATAATGGTAATATTGTAATACTATTAACAATATAATATAATAGGATCATATATGATAACATAAATATAGATATAGTCCTTGAATAATTTAATAATATGATTTAATAATTATAAAGGAGGTTAAAACACCCTCAACTAAGGGAAATTACATGGAAAGGGTTTATTTCACAATCTCATTGTTTTTTGAGATTGTTTATACAGAAGTACCTACTAGAATATCATTATCATACATTTCCATGTTGCATAAAATATATTTCAAAATATTTTTGAAAATTATTTAAATAAATTGTAATCCATATTTGAATTTTTATCATATGTTTTAAAGAGAATAATTCTGTCATTTTCAAAATGAGGTACTTTATAACTTTTTTGATAAATTAAGGAAAGAATGTTTTTATGTAATATGGCACAAGCGGATATTTTCTTCCATTTTTAGGCCTTAAAATATTTAAGCTTCTATACAATCATACAAGGTTACATTCAAAATAAATTTTTTCTTATAAAATTTCATGGTTTTTTAAGGTTTTCACAGTAAAAAAGGATATTCCTCTCAAATAGTTTTAATGATTTTATTAGATTATTTTCATCTACGTCAACATCCTTTGTTAGATTTTATGATTAATCATGGTTGATTTATTTGGATACAATCTACCATATTGTATTGAAGGTTTTATTATGTGTTTGACTGTATATGTGGAATTTTGATACCATTCATGGTTTATGGTTAAAGTATTAAAAATTTGTATACTAGTTTTGAAAATGAATGATTATTTTGTTTATGTTTCTCCATTTTCTTATCAGAAATATATTGGACTATGTAAGTGATGGATGGGGCCTTTTATATCCCCTCGATGCATCAATATGTATAATAAGATGAAATTAGTCGGTGGCAAACCCAGAAATTTTTTTTCCAAGAAGTTTAGCATTATTATAAGGATAACACTTGACAAGAATCAGATGGGTTTATACCAATAGAAATAAACTGTCATGAGGATAGATCTTGGAATTAGCTATGCTAAGGATATATCTTGATAGTGTACATGACTAGAACTATGCATTCCTTCGTTATGATATTAGTTATTGGTATTCCATGTGATTATTCGACTAGTTGAATATCAATGGTTAAGCTTATTTTATATGGTATTATTTATTCATGCAATGTTATAATAATTATTATTTTTAAAGTGTTGGTGTCACATTTATAAATATTTCCTTAACGTTTATGATTAATTATTCATAATAACTTCTATTGTATTTTTACCCTTACTGAGCATCTGAGCTAACCTCATTCTTATGGTTTATTTTTCTCAGGATTCCAGGAAGTGTTTTATGATTGATATGAAGAGTTAAACTAAGAGAATAATGGTTTTATCAAAGTATTATCAATGTGGAAATTTATGTATGACATTGTAATGAAATGTTCTTGTATTTAATATATTTTCCATGAATACTAAATAGTTCTGTCCTTGGGGATTTGATTCCTTGTAATCATGAAAATAAATTAAAATAATTTTCTAGCTAGAGGCTTCTAGGTTAGGGGTGATACAGCAGGTATCAGAGGATGTTTAGAAAAAACATTGGAAATTAGATTTAGACATGAATTATTAGAAAACACAACCTTGTGAATAACTTTTAGGATAAGTCTAAGTATAGGATATCATCATTTAGTTTTGGTAACGGATAACCTTGTTTAATCCTATAGTCTTATAGATTTAGAGTAATATGGAATAATTTAGAGATCCAATAAACGATTCATCGTGACCATATCACTATGATTATTGTTTCTCACATTTTTCTTCGAGTGTTGACCAATGTTTAGAATCCACAAGGTTATACAAGTAAGGTTTATACTACTGAAATGAGGAGACTACAAAAGTTAAATGAGATGAAGGAGGTATGAAGGTATAAGATATTTAAGTATAGTTAATGGATTAAGAGTGGAGTGGAATGATTAAGGTTCTTTTGTATTTGGATTCATGAATTATTACATCAATGGTTCAATGGTTATATGATTCATGATATATATGAGGATTCTACTATAGTACTTCTTCTTTAAGTATTTAGAGGCTTATGATTTATCATTAAGGATTTAACGGTGATCAAATATTTAGTATGTAACAAAAATATCTACATTACTTTGTTTAGGTATTTTGATGTTGAGATTGATTTATGGAAATTGAGAGACTTTTTGGATAGTGAATTTGGATGGAATTATTTTGGTCACATATTAAGGTTGGAATGGAGGAATTTAAATATAAGATGTTATTGTTTGAGGTTAAATTATAATTTATTGGATACATGGGATAACCTTTTTCATTTTAGTAAACATTTAGAGGATTAAAGATATACTTGAGGGCCTTATGATTTATCAAAGTGATTCAGTTGTAAAAAATTCTATTTGAACATTCATTTCAAGGTGTAAGGGATGAAATGAAAATAGATAGAAGCATAAAAATGATGAGATTATGTTTATGACATGGAAAAAAATTAATTAAATTCTTTTATAATAATTATTCCTTTGGAAGGGATTTCGAAACCAATAATGTTATCCTAGAAATTTTTCTAATGAATCAAATGTTCCATTAGATCATTGCGTATTTAGAGATTTTTTATTGTTTACCTTTTCCCTATCATGTTCTATAACACTCTACATCAAAACATTATGTCTATGTATTTCTTTTATGTCCACATTTTTTAATATGTGTTATCCTTGGTGACCTTCACACTTCCCCTTATTCATTTTAAAGTGGGGGTCACATTAATCTTTTTTCCAATGTGGGATTTCAACAATGATATTTTGAAATGTAAAAACCCTAGTTTTCAATATCGAGTTTAAATTTTTAGGACACAATTTATTGAAGGAGGGGAGATTGTAACCCCTTGAGATTTTATAAAATTTTCTTTTCTAAAAATTTAATTTTTTTGATTTCATTATTTTTACGCAACACCATGTTAATATTACTCTACACACAAAAATGTGTTGGATTGCGTTGAATGCAAGACCCAGATTTACCAAACAATAATAAATTAATAAAGTATTATAATTTAATATAATATATAACATAGCCATTAAATTTGAGATTATAAATTGTATTAACCATTTTTGGAGTTTCATATATTCTATATAATTTTAACAATCATCTTATTTATTTTGTACACAAGCTATAAAAAATTCTATTTTTTAGATAAAATACGTATTTTCTTAAAATACAGTTTTGCTACCTTTCGATGGTGAACCCATTTTAAATGTAGTTTTTGAAACCTTTATATATTATTTTTAACAAAAAAATATTTTTCTTTTAAATCTGGATATAAAAATTTACTGTGGATTAATTTTTTATATTTTTCTAACATGTTTTATGTTTTGATGAAAAGTAAAAATAATCTAAATTTGAATTGAAAACAAATTTTTTCATCGAAATAATTCATGTGATTAAATAATAATTTAGAATTTTTTTAAAGTATAAATATAATTTTTTTGACATTTAATATAATGTAGGTCATTTTCATTAATCTTACATTGATTTTGGATGTAAAAACATGTCAATCTTTTTCAATGTTTTAAATTTTAAAAACCCATTTTTCATTCTGACAATGTGATTTATTTTAAATTAATTACTAAAACTTATTTACATTGAATTTTGAAAAATGGATTCCACTTTTGGAAATAATTGGTCTGAATTATTTAAATAGGGTCCTTTAATTTTTTGGGTGTTATGAATACCAACTTTATTAAATTTATTTATTACCGTAGTTAATGGTAAATCAGGTAATTAAAGGTAAAGATAGTATTATAAAATTACTCAAACCCCTCTCAAAATCCTATTAAATGACTACACCCAACCCTTATCATCAATGTTTTAAAATGTAATCATATAATGGACCCTTGTCCATGAATGTGACATGAATATTATTATAATTAATGAATGTGATAAAATGTCAAACTCTCATTTATTATAAGTGTAATAATTTTAATATAGAGATATCTTGGAGATAAAATCGATTATAAATTATATATGGAAATATAAAAGAATTTATTACATTATATAAATTTATTTATAAATTTTATATATTAAATAATCATTGTTAATAATGACACAATAGTGATGAATAAATTATTTTATTAATAGAAATATCAAATAAATCATAATAAACATATTAGAATAAATATAATGTTTCTTAATTAATGAAACTTATTAATTTAATAAATAACTTAGATATGTTCATAACATATTTTAATTATTTATTTGAAGTTATAATTTTGTTTTAATATTTTGAAAAATGAAAATATTGAATAGTTTTAAAATTGACATAAATGATATTTTAGAATAAATACTATTTTATTAAATGATATATAAGTCATAAAAATATATGGTTCTTCCAAATTACTTGGGTAATGTCAATGATGTAATAAATGACCCAATTGGGGTTCTTTTAGGATTTTATTGTAAATATGTTAACCATATAGTGTAAAAACACAAGTAGACGCAGTAAGAGTTAAACTATTTAACTAAGAGTTAAATTTATATGATAAGGTTAATTTAATGTCCTAAATATGTCTAAAATTAATTTTCTGATGGGAATTTAACACATACACATACCATAATAAAAAATAACTTTTTATCTATTTGAAACTAAAAAACAATTAATAATTAATTAATATTTTAACATCTTCTAAAAGTACCCCTAACCTCTCTTATAAAAGAGAACTTCTAATTCTCTTTAATTAAAACATATATAGACTGTTGTCTCACCCAAAAACATCCCAAATCCCCTCCCAACTTCCATAAATTCATCCTAGAGTTGACACTTTGGAAAAAATTCTATCATAAGGAGTCCTTTTGTGAAAATCAAAAGGAGACGCCCAAAAAGGTAATTGTTTTATCATCTCTTTCAAATTTCATTTCTACTTATACTTCCTCTTTATACATTTATTCCCTACCAAAGTAATAAATCTAGTATCATAAATATACATAGATTTTATTATAATCAGATAAAATTCATTTTACTCATTTTTACCATCCTATGAATAGCAATATCACCATTTGTGTGTACGTATGACTTACTGTCTCTACATCATGATGTAATTTGTTATTCAACACTAATTTATTATAATAGATATAATGATGAGTATATTGAATATAGATAATTAATAAAACATGATAATTATTCATTATAATTAATTTACAATGAAATTAAATATTGTTTAACCATCAAGGGAATGATACCGTTGCTGGTGTGTACGTACGGCCTACCGTCTCCACAATGCGGTGAGATTCAATCTCTATGTTAACCATTAAAGAATGATTATAAAAATTATATAATGAGTGAAAAAAAATAATTAAAAACATATATAATTAAGGATATGATTAAAATAAATACTATTTATATGAAACATTACTTACACTACAAAACAAAAATTGGAAAATGAAGCAGATAACACCTGAAATAGTATTAATATTGAAAAACTATTCAAAAAATTATATAATAGGATCATATATGGTATTAAAAATATGGATACAGTCTTGGTATAATTTAATAACATGATTTATCCATTATACATGAGTTTAAGACACCCTCAACTAAAGGAAATTACAATGTAAGGATTTATTTCCCAATCACATTATCATTCGAGACTGTTTATACATAAGTATCTTTTGGGATATAATTTTTATCCATATCCATGTTACATAAAATATATTTCAAAATATTATCAACAACTGTTTAAAGTCATTTTAATCCATGTTTTAATATTTATTATTTTTTTAAAGGATTTTTTTGACCATTCTCTAAAGAACGTACTTTATGACCTTTTTGACAAATAATGTAATGAATGTTTTTTTAACTTATACAGTGCGAACATTTATTTTCCACCATCATCATGCCTTAAAATTTTGAATCATCCTATACAAGCTTAAAAGTTTATTTTCAATAGAAATTTTTTCTTTTAAAATTTCATTGTTTTTTAATGTTTTCAAAGTAAAAAAGTGGTATTTCTATGAAAGAGTTTTAATGATTTTATTATATTCCTTTCATCTATGTAAACCTAAATTATTAGATTTATGATTAATTTTGGTTGATTTATTATGATAAAATCTACCATATTTTATTGAAGAGTTTATGATATGTTTGACTTTGGATGTTCTATTTAGATAACATTCTTGGTTTATGGTTAAAGTATTCATAATTCATATAATAGTTATGAATAATAATGACTATGTTTTTTATGATTCACCATTTTCATATGAGAAATATATTAGACTTTGTATGTTATGGTAGGGCCCACTGTAGCCACTCGATGCATTGGTAAGTCTCATGAAATTAAATTAGTTGAAGAAAAACACTTCTCATTTGTTTTCTAAGAAGTTTAGCATTGTCAAGATGATATATCTTGACACAAATAAGGCTAGTTTCTACCTAAAGACTTAAACTATCATTAGGATAGATATTGACAGTATCTATCTTGAGGACATATCTTGATAGTGTAGATGTGTGGCATTATGAATTCCGTCATTGTGATATTAGTTGTTGACATTCTATGTGATTATTAGACAAGTGGAATATCCATGGTTATGCTTATTTTATATGGTATTATTTAATTTATTCCATATTATGATCAAGATTATGTTTAAAGGGATTGTGGTACAGTTATACATATTTACTTAAGGTTGATGATTAATTATTAATAATAGATTATATTGTATTTCTACCCTTACTAATCTTATGAGTTCACCCATTTCTTATGTTTTATTTTTCCCATGATTCCATGTAGTCTATTAAGACTGATATGATAGGTTTTTTATAAGAGAATAATAGAATTATGAAAGGATTATCTGTGTTTAATTTTATGTTTAATATAGTAATTTAATGTTCATGTATTTAATCTAATTTTTGAGTCTTCTTAATGGATCGGTCCTTCAGGATTTAATTCCTTGTATTCATGAAAATTTATTGAAATAATGTGCAAGCTTGGGGAATATAGGGTAGGGGAATTATAGTTTGTATAAAAGAATTTTTAGCAAAATCCTTGGAAATTAGATTTAGAAATCCAAGATTAGAAAACATAACTTTATGAATAACTAAGAGTATAAATCTATGTATATGATATAATCCTATAAATTTGATAATGGATAGCCTTGTTTAATCCAATATACTTATGAATTGAGGATAATATTGAACCATTTAGAGATCATATAAATGATTATTCATGAATATATCACTATGACTAGTGTTTCTCACTACGTGCTCTATGTTTTGGTCAAGGGTTAGAATCAGAAAGGTTATACAAGTAATGGTTATACTACTGATAATGATTATACTAAAATAGTTAAATGAGATGAGGAAGTATTAATCAATAAAATGTTGAAGTGTAGTTAATAGATAAAGAGTTAAGTGTAATGGTAAAGGTTATTTGGTATTTGAATTAAATAATTATTACATTAATAGTTATATGGTTATAATATTCATGAGATATATAATTATTGTACTATAGTACTTCTTCTTTAAGGATTTTGAGGCATAAGTGTTATCATTAAGGATTTATAGGTGATCAAGTACATGGTATGTGACAATAAGAGATAAATTACATTGTCTGGGGACTTTTAGGTTAAGATTGATTTTATAAATTTAGATACCTTTTTGGACAATGAATTTGGATGGAATTATTTTGGTCATGTCTTAAGATTGGAATGGATTAAGATGAACATTGAATATTATTATTTAATGTTTACTTTGGGATAACCTTTTTGGTTTTAGTAAAAATTTAGAGGATTAAGAAAATACTTGTGGGACTTATGAGTTATCAATGTTCCTCAAGTGTGAATAAGTCATTTTGATCATTCATTTCATGGTGTAAGGGATGAAGTGAAAATAGATTGAAGCACAACCAAATGAAGAGATTAAGCTTATGACATAGAAATGAATAAATTAAATTCCTTATTAATAATTATTCTTAGGTAAAGGATATTGAAACCAAAAATCATATCCTAGTACATTTTCTGATGAAACAAATGTTCCCTTAGATCATTGGGTATTTATAGATTTGTGATTTTTAAAACTTTTCCTTGTCATGGTCTCTAACACTCTCCATCATAACATGATGGTTGAATTTTTCATTCATGTCCATGGTTGTCTAAATGTGTTATCTCCCATGACATTCATGCATCCCAATATATATTTTAAAGTGGGGTTCCCATTAATCCTTTTTCCAATGTTGGATTTAAACAATGATGTCTTGAAATGTCAACACCTAGTTTTCGATCCTTAGTTTAAATTGTGAGGACACAATTTATTAAAGGATCATAGAATGTAATACCTAGAGATTTTACAATATTTTCTTTTGTAAATAAATTTAATTTTGCTTATTTATTTATTTTTACACAACACTACGTTATGTTTACGCTACACACAATAATGATTTGGATTGTTTACACGCAAAGCCCAGTTTTAATGAACTATAATAAATTAATAAAATATTATAATTTAATATAATATATATCATAGCTATTAAATTATAGATTATAAACATTATTAACCAAATTTTTAACTATATACATTCAATATAATTTTAACATTCAAATTATATATTTTTTAGGCATGCTATAAGAAAAAATTCAATTTTTCAGATAAATGAAGTGTTTTTTAAAAATGTCGTTTTACCACCTTTTGATAGAGCACCCATTTTAAATGTAGTCTTTGAAACGTTTATATATTATATTTAACAAAATAAACTTCTTATTTGGAAGTGAGATATAGAATTTAAATTTGGATGAAATTTATATGTTTTTTTGATAAGTTTTATGTTTTGATGAATAGTACAAATATACTAAATTTTAAATGGAAAAAAAAAATTCATTAAAATAATTCATGGGACTAAATTATTTTATTTAATAATTTTAAAGTATAAATATAATATATCTTTTATCATTTAACATAATGTAGGCCATTTTTATTAATTTTACATTGATGATAGATGTAAAAACAAGTTAATACTTTGCAATATTTTAACTTTTAAAAACCCATTTTTCATTCTAACGATGTGAATTATTTGAAATTAAATATTTTAAATTTGGTATTTTGAATTTTGAAAAATGAATTCCATGATTGGAATCAGTGGGTAAAAATTATTTAAATAGGGAAATTCTTTCTTTGTGCATTATGATTAGTAACGTTAGTAATTTTTTATTACCGATGTTAAGGGTAAATCGGTTAATTAAAGGTAAAAATTATAAGATAAAATTACCCTAACGCTAGTATAAATAATATTAGATGACTAAATCCGACCTTTATAATATATATTTCTAAATAGAATCATATAATGGACCTTTTCCCAAAATATGACATGAATATTGTTTTAATTAATGAATGTGACAAAATTTCACACTCATTTATTATATTTATAATAATTTTAATATATTAATCTCAAAAAGATAAAATCAATAAAAAAATTTCCATAAAAATATAAAATAGTTAATTAAATCATATAAATTTATTTATAATTTTTGGATATTAAATATATACCATTAATGATGACACAATAGTGATGAAGAAATAATTTTATTAAAAGAAATTTCAAACAAATGATAATAAAAATATTAAAATAAATGTAATTTGACTTAATTAATGACATAAATTTATTTTATTGATTAATTACACATGTTATTGACATATATGAATTTTTTTTGAAGATATCATGTTTTTTCGATATTTGTAAAAATGAAAAGATTGAATAGTATTAAAATTAACATAAATGATATTTGAAAATAAATACTATTTTATAAATGATATAAAAGTCATAAAAAAGGGGTTGAAAAAATAACTTTTATAATGTAAAATATTTCCTAAATTGTCCAATTTGGGTTCTTTTGGAATTTTATAGTAACTATATCAACCAAATAGTGTGAAAACCCATGAAGACGCTATAAGAGTAAAACTATTTAACTAAGAGTTAAATCCAAAAGAAAAGGTTAATTTTATAACCTAAACATGTCCAGAATTAATTTTTTAATGGGATTTCAACCCCTAATAATATAATACTCTAAATAAGCTAGTTTTTATCTATTTGAAACCCAAAATAAATTTAAAATAAATTAATATTTTAAGATCATCCAAAAGTGCCCCTCACATCTCTTATAAAAGGGCAACTATCCTTCTCTTTAATTTACACCTTTAAATACAATTGCCTCATCCAAATACATACCAATTATACTAAACATCCCTCAATTCATATCAGAGGTCACAATTTGGGAATAAATCTACCCTACGGTGTCCTTTTGAGTAAATCAAAAAGAGACCCAAAAAGGTAATTGTTTAATGACCTCTTTCAAAGTTCTTTTCTTTTTCTAATTCCTATTTTTATATTTTTTCCATACCAAAGTAATAAATAAATAATAATAAATATACTTATATTTTATTATAATCATGGTACATCATTTTTTCTCATTTTATCCATCCTAAAAATAACAATATCACTATGTGTACGTACATACGACTTACCATTTGCAGCTCGTGGTGTAATTTGTTATTCGACACTAATTTATTGTAAAGGATATGATGATATGTATAATGAATACAAATAATTAATATAATAGTATAAGTATTCTTTATAATTAACATACTATCAAATTTCATACCGTTTAACCATCAAGGGAATGATATCGTCGCTCGTGCATACGTACGACATGCCGTCTCCACGACGCGATGAGATTTGTTCTCCATGTTAACCATTCGGGAATGATTATAAAATTTATATTATGACTAAAAATAATAATTATTATACTTATATCATTCATGATATAATTAAAATGCATCCTATACATAATAAACAATACTTATAAGAAAAAATAAGAATTGGAAAATGAAGTAGTTAACACCAAAGATAATGGTAGTATTGAAATACTATTAACATAATGATATAATAAGATTATATATGATATAATAAATATTGATATGGTGCTTGTATAATTTAATAACATTATTTAAAAATTATATAGGAAGTTAATGCACCCTTGACTAAAGAAAATAACAAGGTAATAGTTTATTTCACAATCTCATTATTATTCGAGATTGTTTATAAAAAAATATTTACTAGGATATCTTTATCATCCATGTCCATGTTACTTAAAATGTATTTCAAAATATTATCAACAATTGTATAAATTCATTTTAATCTATGTTTGACTTTTTATAAAATTTTGTGAAAGGAATATTTCTGTTATTTTCTAAATGAGGTACTTTATGACCTTTTCAACAAATTAAGGAAATAATGTTTTTAACTTATACAGAATGAGCAGATATTTTCTGTAGTAATTTCTCCTTAAAAAATTTTTAGTTTATCATACAATCTTACAAAGTTGTTTTCAAAAAATATATTTTTTTATAAAATTGAATGGTTTTTAATGTTTTCAATGTAAAAAGAGATATTTTCCTCAAATAGTTTTAATGATTTTAGTAGATAATTTTCATCTATTTCAACATACTTTCTAAAATTTTATGCATAATTGGGATGGATTTATTATGATCCAATATACCATTTTGTATTGAATGGTTTATGATATGTTTGAATATGGATGTTTTATTTAAATACCATTATTGGTTTATTGTTAATGTATTCATAATTCATACACAAGTTTTGAATATGAATGATTATGTTGTTTATATTTTACCATTTTCATATGAGGAATGTCTTGGACATAGTAAATGATGGTTGTGGCCCACTATAGCCCCTCGATGCATCGGTAGGTCTCATAAAATAAAATTAATTGGAAAAAACCCCTTCACGTTTGTTTTCCAAGCAGTTTATCATTGTCAAGAGGACTGATCTAGACATAAATCAGATGGGTTTCTTCCCAAAAACGTAAACTATCATGAGGATAGATCATGATAGTAGCTATCTTGAGGATATATCTTGATAGTGAAAATGTACTACATTATGAATTTCTTCATTATGATATATGTTATGTATATTTCATGTAATTATTTGACTAGTAGAATATCCATGGTTATGCTATTCTTATATGGTATTATTTATTCTTTCCATATTATGATCATGATTATGTTTAAAGGGATTGCGATACAGTTAGAAATTATTCCTTAATGTTTATGATTATTTATTCATAATAGCTTCTATTGTATTCTTACCCTTACTGAGTATCTGAGCTCACCCCTTTCTTATGTTTTTTTCCTAGGATTCCATGATGTATATTATGAAAGATATGTAGTGTTATGAAAAAAATAATGGAATTATAAAAGGATTATCTATGTTGAATTTTATGTTTGAAATTTTAATGTAATGTTCATTTATTTAATCTATTTTACAAGACTACTGAACAGGTTGATCATTGGGGATTTTATTCCTTGCAACCATGAAAATATATTAAAATAATGCACTAGCTCAGGGCTTCTGGGGTCGGGGCATTAAAAATATAGTTTGGGTAATGTGAAAAAAATCCATATTAAAATAATTTTATCAATCAAAAGAGAGAATAGTACAAGAGGTAAATTATAGGTGTGTGTAGGCATCACCCCTTACATTGAATAAATGAAAATGAAAAATGATAATATAAAGATAAAATTAATAATATATTCAATCCACTAAAAATATTTTGAAAAAAAATCAGGGACCCTTTTTATTCCATTACTCAACTATTTTCTTCTACTCCCCTTTTATAGATAGCATCAACCAGTATTTTAACCTCCTTCTAAATGTGAGTCACCATGTATTATATCTATTAATGCTTCCCACGTTATAGAAACATTAATTTTTATATTTTCTATGAAACCATTGTTTGTTTGAATTTGATAGTGTTAACCACTTACATGGAGTCACATTTAATCTATAAGTGGGACATAACATATAGAATTTCATACCTAATAGTATAAATGTAAACCCATATACTTGCTTCAAAAGTAATTATGTTTCTAAAAAAAATTCCCTAACCCTTAATGAAACCCCAAATAGTTATGAATATTTCCCCCACATCCTACCATCCACAGTTTCCATAGCGCTACTTCTTCAATATTAACCATTATACATGAAGGTATTTGTGGAAGAAATCTTTTTTATTTCTAAAAAAAATTATTCTATGATACTTCATGAATATCTAAAAATTTATGGGTGAAAAGATCCTATATTTTATCATACATTAAAATAATATTCATATCAATGTATCCAAAAATTTCATTAAAAATTATATCCATAATGTCTTTTAATTCCAACCTTATTCCATCAAACCAAATGTAATTCATACCTTTTAAATTATATAAGAGGAGTAAGATATTGTTCTTATGAGTTTAGTCAATTTTTCACTTGGATTATGATTAATCAAGAAAATCATAAATGTGTTTAGGTCAAAATTTGTTTCATGAGTGCACTATAATACGTGGGAATAAATAAAAAAAATATTTTAAAATAAATACTCATGGAAGATATGTTGAAATAATTTAGAATTCTCAATGAAAAGGGGGAAATAATTGGCTACTAATAGACCATAAATTCAAAACCATTAATTTGTTAGAATCTTGTTCTATAAGGATTTCCATAAATGTTATAACTTATAATGTAAAATGTATCTTTTCTATAATTTTTTCCACTATAATGGTGGTGTGTCCTCATCCTTACAATGGATCATGTAGAATATTTTTTAATTCTAAATACGTAATCGTGTCGGGAGCCAAAAGAATGAAATTTCTCTATAAAGTCAAATGTGGTAATATTTTTCTTGAGGCATGAATAAATAGATATCAATAACTTTTCAAATTAACAGAGTATTATATATATAGATTTATATATCATAACTTTGGGTACATCCTGTACTTCATAAATTATGATGTTGATCCATCTGGTAATCTTGAAGTTTATATTGGAACCCCTAGATGGAATATAGTTTCAGTGAACCATGATGTCAACATATTACTCTATAATTTTTAACTTCCAAAAAATAACATATAGAGTTTATTCCCTTTGGTAAATGTATCAATGGGTCTTCCTCTAAATAATTTTCTGGATTAAATTATTTTCCTAATGAAATTATAAATATAGCTTTCATCCAAAGATCCATTATAAAGATAGAGGTTTTTTATACTAATACCTTCTGGGTCCTTGGCCTTAACACACATATTCAATGAAACAATGAATAACATTTATTCATTAAAAAATCATATTTTGAAAAGGTTCTTAATGTGGGTGTAAATTTTTTAACTAGTTCTCATGATGATTTATATAAGTGAAATTAATAAAAAAAATAATTAAATTTATAATTAACTATGAAAATTATCTTAGCTTGATATAACATTTTCCCTTCAAGTAAGTGTGTATTCAGGTGATTTTTTATAAATTCATTTAGGGTATCATGACTTAATCCTTACATAGAACAAGATCATATAAAAATATTTAATAGAGATCCCCTTTAATAACAATAAAAAAATAATGATGATTCACTAGAAAAAACTAGGAATTCATTTCTAAAAATATATATATATATATATTTTCCAAGGAATAGTCTCACCGGATACCTAATCATAGTGAATTAATATATATTTGATATATTTAAATTATTTTTCATCAAATTAATAGAGAAGTATCGTATCATTAGTGTAGAGTTGGTGTGTTGAATCATTAAGATTTCTTGTATCTCTAATAAGACGAATATTTCTTTGATCGATGAATTTCATTATACATTTTCTGAGGTAATTTTATACACTCCAAAATGTGTATAGAGTAATAATCACACTATCTAACCCCACTTATACAGATAAAGTATGCTTTGCATTTAATATTCAAACAAAAATATATTATTTAACTAGTAAAGAAAGAGTGGATCAATATAATTACTCTAGCTGAGAAATTATAACATATTAGACCCAAAATGATGATGTTATACATGAAAATGTAAAAGGAATTAATTATATCAAATTTGGGATCAATGTTCCCATTATTTGACTTCATATGGGGTAAATTTACTTCTTTTGATACTGAGTATGGGAACTATTTTTCATTCCTTCTCGGAATGATTCCAAATTGATTTGGAGAGAAAATATGGTAATAAATATATATTATACTTGATTCAAGGATTTTCCTAATTATTTTATGTAATGTGTTACCAACCACTATTTTCATATAATCTCTAATATCCACGGAATTCATTATCTTGGGTATGACATTGATAAACTATGAGTTGATACGAGGGGGATTTTTCCAAATAATATAAATTTTTGATATCCCTAATAGTATCATATATGATAATTCCATATAAATGCATAATGTACTTATTAGAAAACCCATCAAGCCTAAAAAACTATCCTAGTTAAGAGAGTAAATAACATTCTTAATATCATAATCAACTAGATTAGTAGTGAAGAAGGAAATTTGTATGTCATTCAAAATATAATTGATCACATTATCCATACTCATCTCCTATTTATCCATATTTTCCTCATTAAATATTTGAGTGAAGTGACTAACTTTGAAATCACAAATATCTTCCTCATATTTAAATGTAACACAATTTACATAAATATAAGCAATGTATTTAAAAATAATAAGAACAAAAACAAAAATAATAATTTATTATAATGTTTCTATCAGTGAATGGAAATATTTATTGAAACTACTTATGGAACATATCACTTTTTGTAAGAACAAATACATTAAATTAAAACATGAATAAAAGTTTGTATCTCAATCTCAACCTTATAAAAATAACTAATTGATAATAAAATAAAGAATGTATTTTTAGGAATAACACAATAAATGTTACTATACAAAAAAACATGAAATCATCCCTCCTAAATCTACATCACAAAAGGAATGATCCAACCTACTATGAAAAAGTAATATATCTAGTGAATAATCATATATAGAATACCGACTATATTTTCATGATGAAATAATGATTTATGAGAATCTCAAGAAACTAATTTTACATCTTCTTTTGTATAACTAATTTAATCCCCAACAATAGAATATAAATAGATGATAGATCTTTATTGAATACATTCTATTAAACTGTTACTAAATTAAAACCCCATCAATAAACCAATTAATGTAAATACTTTACATCATATTTACTAAATTCCACAACATATATATTTCCCCTAAAACCAAATTGTCACTGTAACTTGAAAGTTACGACCAACGAAACATTTCCAAACATTAATATGAATTGAAAAATATAAACCATTATATTGGTTAATATAGTAACACTAATACATAATTATAAAATATATTGATAAAAATTGAAACATAGATATGAATTTCACAAAACTACTTTTCAATGCCTCTTCAATAACATCAGGAATCTCCTTTAATAATAGATATGCACACCCAAACACTTCATTAATACTATTTATAACCACTAAAACTGAAGTAAAAATTTATAATCTTCATAAAGGAAATAATTTTTTTCTATCAATTTAATAAAAAATAATGTAATTAAATTTCTTTACATATTACATTATATCACAACACAAATTATTTATTATAAAACCAAACTCACCTTATGGTAATTATATGACATGGGAAATTTATAAATTTTATTATGTTTTTTTATTTTATAAACAAACATTGATGATATAAAATATAAATCCATACTCAAAAGTCCCCTAGTTTTTAAAAAACTATAATTAACATATGAAAATTAATTTTTAGATGTATGAGACATCCCAAAATTTATGACATCATATTCCATGGTATTTACATCTTTAAAGATAAGTTTGAATGAAAATTTCTTAATATTTATAATCTGCATCATTTCAATTTCCAATAAAATAGAAGGTAGTTATGATACTATAATAAAATGGAAAAAATAAAAATTAGACATGGTGTAAGATTGAATAGTTTCCTTAGAGAGTATCATTCCGACTTACCTAATATGATTTCTCATTTTCTAATTTATTACTAATTATTAACATTGGTTCTCCATTTTCAGTATTTTTCTATGTTTCCTTCCCTCATTTTTCTGAACTCAGGTTAATGTTTTCCATAGACAACCTTTTTTTAGTGTTTGTGTGCCTCACTAATGGATTTTGGGTTTTAGTTTTCTGGGTATTTTCTTATTATGATCTGTTGTTCTAATTTTACCAAGTGGAATTTATTAGTTTTTTCCTTAATTCCACCATGTAAGTACTTCAATACCTCTATATAAATATAAAACCCCATTGTCTAAGTGTTTCCTTATCTTATTGGCATTTTTTTGATGCTCAATTTGGTGGTGGTTATGAAAGTGGATTTAGTGATCTTGATGTTGACAAATATAAATAGTAATTAAATATTTTAATGGTTCTATGTTTTATAATTATTTTTCAAAATTATATTAATGGAATGGTTTCCTTAGGAGTGTGTTAATGATTTTATACTTTGTTTATTGTATGTTTCTTCTTTTACAGGTGGTACCTATCCATTTTAGATGCCTTCCACTTTAATTTTCAGTTAGTAGAAGGGTTTTTATAGTCTTTAATATTTTGTAGTTGGTGAGGTTTTTCTAGGAGATATTTGGTGGAAAGCTGTTGTAGGTGGTATAACTGGTTTTCTAGAGGTTTTAGGGGTTTACAATAGAAAGGGAACATGATTCCTTATATAGGAATTCCCAGATCCAGTTCTCATATATATATAATTTACATACACTCTTTGATACAAGAAATAAGATCCTATATATAACCATCCATAATTTAAATAGTATAATGATTATTGACATTAAAATATCCAAAGGATGTTTTTAGGTCATGATATTTATATAATTATTAAAAATTATAAAGTAATAAATCCCATGTCATTCATAACTAGTGAATATTTGTTTCATTACATATAAGAATCTACTTAATTTAGGAAAAGTCTTCAACATCTCCCATAATATATTTCACACATGATATCCTTCTAAAAATGTCACATGTACTAATTTTACTTATAATCTGTGAAAATGAAACATAAGAAATGATAATCTCATGCAATAAGTATGGGAAGCATATAACATAAAAAATAAAAGAATAAATATTATGGAATGAATAGGTAAATAACGTTATTTCATAATAAACATTCACTAGGAGCATTCTTTATACATAAAAATAACTAAAAACATGGAATTGATAATATTGATCTTATAATAATGGAATGTATAATTACAAATATTAAAATATTTTTACCAAGGCCTTGTTACAAGACAGTCTACTATTCATTGATATCACAGTGAATACATCTTTCAGAATTGTGTATGCAAACACCAAACAACCAAACAAATTTTGTCACATGCGACCTGTCAAAGCATCATGCTGATATTTAATTTAGGGCCTCAATGGTCACCTAAATATTTATAATTCATTCACTATAATATTGAATGAGACATTTCATACCACGCCATCAGGATGGACTTACTTAATAAAACATAGCTATTTGTAAAATGTGAAATATAGAAATCAAATATATAATCAACCTATTCTAGCAGAAAATAATAATCACGAATCACAATACTCATCCCAATATAAGTAAAAGGGATAACATGATCAAAACCCGTCGAACAAAATAAGGTTTATGGTTGAAAAAATATACAGTACACATTTAAATAATCATATATATTGAAATAAAAACATACAAAATTCCAATACTTTTCCACTTTTACAATAGAATAAACTTTTATATAGGTGAACATCATCCAATCTGAATTATGTAAGATGTGATGTTAACAACATATAGAGGATGAGTATATAGTTATGTAATTATATAAAAAATTATCATAATCCATACATGGTATGGATGTGGATGGTTTCAAAATAACATATCCCCAGTGTAACAAGGTAAAACAATAATAATGCTGACATAGATGAATTACATTCTAGAAAAATGATTCTTGATTGATACAACCCAAGAAGTGATCATGAATTGGATTTTTTGGTATCATATGTTCATTCCCCCAAAACATATATATATATATATATATATTAGATTGTAAATGGGTAAATATATACCTTACTAAGGTAAATCCTTTTTAAAATTAAAAGGAGAATTAATGTTAAAACATAAAATATCTTGTAGAAAATGTTTTATCATTGATGTAAAAGTGGGTGTTATGGTTCAATTACAAAATGTATTTCTAAAAAGGTAGAGTGAAATATCATGGAAATTTTTTATTTTTTAAATAATCTAAAGTAATAGAACCTTTAAAATTAAATAATGATTTCTATAAGAAATATGGATCCAAAACATTTGATTATGAAATGTCATTTTTAAATGTTAATATCACCTTAGTTAAAATCCCACATTGTAAAAAAGTGATAAAACCTTTTTTGTATTAAAAACTCATTTTACCAAATAGAATCATAAATTGAAATATAAAAAAATATTAAGTTGGGGGAACCCCAGAAATTAAGAACAATGTTCATGATACAACATTATAACTCTAAGAAGGAGGGTTTGACTTATCCAAAATCCCTACTAATGGGGAAAATGTTTTAATAGAAAAATGAATAAGGGAACATTATTTGTATAGTAAATCCCATTATATATAAAGAGTATGATAAAATAAAATCCTTGTTCATTGAATACACTATACAAAGGAAACAATATTCTTGACTTGTAATATGTCTAAATGAATCTGAATTGAGACCAAGACAAATATTACGGCTTGAGTAAAAATTTATTCATAACCCTTAAAATGTTATGGAATGTAATTGATCATTAAATACCATGATTAAAATGAAATTTATGATATTATATGTTGAATATTTATTATATACACCACATCAATGAAATTAGGTTCATAATATCAAATGTGTCTCAAAGGGAGGAATATGAGGTAAATACCATTAACTCTGTTTAAAACATTCATGAACATAGTTTAACATCAAATATATCAAACATAAATATATTAATAATATAATTTATAACATTTATAATATCCATTTTCATTCATTATTTTCATAAATAGTCATTGACTCCATGAATTCTTCAAATTTTCAATATCAGGTGTTTATTATCCTTATCATTTGTACTAGTATCATAATAATAGTCTATATTCATTCCTATTAAAATTTCACCATTAATAGGTCATTATGATTACTTATATTCATGTTTTCTAATTATTTAATATGATATATAATTCTTTCATGAGTGTTTTCATCTTTTTTCATTGAAGATGAAATTGATAAGAATCATGTTTCGATGATTCTCAATAACCAAAGTGTGTTTTATTTACTAACACATTTAATATTGAGATAACAAATCAAATTAAAAATAAAAATATCACTATTTAATATTTATAACATATTATACATGTAATTAGTTTCTCATAGACATTCATGATATAAATTCATAGTATTTTTTACGTAAGAGGTTAAACAGACCCAAAACTTTTACATACCTAGGTTTAATGAAGGATTTTCAGGAATTTTTTTTATAATATAACTATAAAGGAACCAAAATAATCTTATTTACTATTTATTTCTGTGATATATAAATTTATTAAGTAATTATGGTAATAAGTAAATGATATAGATATATTAAACAATTTGAAATAAAAGCATATCCTCTTAGTACACTTATTTTAAATGATTAAATTAATGATGATCATTTATTGATCATCTTATCAATATATTCTCTAATTTTTACTATTAGAACATTAATGATAAAAAAAATCTTATTTATCCCCTAATAAATTCTTCATATCTATCCTTGTAATGTAGTGATTGAAAATGAAACATGTTATATCATGGAGGTGGTAGTTCACACCACATATAAGCGATGGTTTCATTTTTCTTAGTGGCTATGGTATAAGAATAAAAAATTATATCAACATTCATATAGTAATATTATAGTAAATAAATGATATTTAAATCATTATATTACAGTAAATTGAATAAAATATAATGAATATAATTAAGAAGAAATCTATTTAGTTGATAATACTCATGTTAGAGACTTTTATTTTCCGTGGATGTCTCCTAGGAAATTATGAACTTATTCTAACAAATGGTGACCAAAATATTTTAAACATGTAATAAGGTTATATATGTATAAAATGGAAATGTTTCAAGCAGATATTGAAATTATATGTCAGTCATGATGTAGTGAAGATTATACCTTTTTATAAGTGAAGTGAAAGGTGGTTTTTGAAAAACCTATTGAATTTTATTATTAATCATTCAAGGGATTCAAAAAGTAGTAAATAGTTAAAGGGGGTGTTTTTTGTCGAAGGAACACCGCAACCATCAATTTGGAAAAATAATTATGACATTTTTTGTTCATTCCCCTCAGTAAATAAAATTTTATTACTTTTACTTTTTAATGGGAAATTAATTTTTATCCTTATTAAAAAAAATTAATGAACGAAATTATTATTGACCTGATTACCTAATATAAATACTATTATTTAAAATTTAAAAAAAATAAAAAATTCTATAGGTATGGAAAGATAGTTTTAAAATGTAAACAATTAAATGTGTAAAACCTTTTATTAGAGAAATAAAATTTTAATGAATTTAAATCTCAAATATAAAGTAAAATTATCTCGGATAATAATTATATTAAAATAAATATAATTATTAAAAAATATGAGTCTTACAAGGCAATCAAAAACTGAATCTCCATTGAATAATACTATATTCAAAAAAAAATATTGAAAACCATTGCTTATATTAAGGTACAATTTTAATAAGTAATAAAAATGCATACCATATGTTTTATAGGTTCAA
Organism: Viscum album; assembly: GCA_963277665.1. NCBI lineage: Eukaryota > Viridiplantae > Streptophyta > Magnoliopsida > Santalales > Viscaceae > Viscum > Viscum album. The sequence continues at coordinate 778,496,575 of OY728126.1, read as the reverse complement.
ATAATATTTTAAAATTAATAATTATATTCCTAATATAAATATATATTATTACATAAATGGTTTTTTAAATTTATTCTTCATTATTATATAATGATAAAATCATATAAACTACAATTTTCATGAAAACCATATTTTTCAACCAAAAAATGACATTTTCAAAAAAATATCAAAATTGAAAATTGAGTAAATTTTGATATTTGGAGTTACAAAATAATGTAAATTTTTATTAATTTTAAAATTTCAAAATTTATAATTTCAATTTTCAAAAAAAATAAGAATATATATTTTAGAAACCATTTTTATTGGAAAATGACATTTTCAAATATTAATTATTGTTATGAATATTTCATATAATCTACTAACTAAATTATTATTAACCAATTATTAATATCAAAATTTATTTATCCTTAATCATATGTTTCTTGAAATTGAAATGTGTATCGCATAAAATATATTTTTTTAGAAAATAAATTTACAATCAATAAATGATCTTATTGTCGTTTTATGTAAACCAATGGAATTAAATTCATATTTAATGTATGTTTTGTTATCAATATACATATAATTCATAAATAGGTTAGATATAATATTTCCCTATAATTAAATTGATAATTTTAAACAACCATATTTATTATTTATAATTTTTTTAAATGTACAATGTTTTCATTTAAGTTGGGTATGGTGTGTGGAGAAAGCTATAAAACACATTTACATATTCGAAGGTAATTATTTATTTTAATTTTAGAGTGTTTAATTCTCCCTAGTTACATAAATAGAATCCCAGATAATTGCGAAAAAAAATCAATGTAATTTCTATAGGGAAATTATAATATACCATACCTAGCTAGATAAACTTGAGTTTATTTAGGATTTAGAATTGAATTTATATATATAATCATTATAAGTGATTTATAAAGAGATATAACCCATTAATAATTTTTACACAAAAATTATGTTGAGTGATATAGATCCATATCTGTAACACCCCGAGATTTTATGAAAAATATTCTTTTAATTTCATTAATGTCTTGTGTTGTATGCTACACCAAGATTACCTTGCGCTATATGCAACACCGTATTAGCTTGCAGTATATGCAACACTATTCTTGGATCGTGTTACACACAATTTTGATAATAGTTATTCTATGCAACATTGAGTATATATATATATACAATGTATAAATGAAATATGGTTGCATTTTGTTATACGAAACAACGAAGGATTCTTTCACAACACGCAACCCTGACTTGGCTTGCATTACACGCAATCTCGACCTTCCTTGATAGCGTGTGTTGTACGCAATACCGGGTTTTACTAAAAAATGATATATTATTATAATATTATTATGAAATAGTCGTTATGAATATTATTAACTAAATTTTGAATTTTATAACATTATTATTCATCTTACACATTTTCTAAAACATGTTATAAGAACAAAATAAATTTTTCGGGTAAAATAAGTATTTTTCAAAAAAATGCAGTTTTGCCGCCTTTTGATGGCGCATCTACTTTAAATATAGTTTTTGACATGTTTATAAGTTCAATTTGACAAAATGAAATTCTTCTTTGGAATCAAGAAATAAAAATTTACTTTGGATAAATTTTTCATATTATTTTGGTAACTTTCATATTTTGATGAATAGTAAAAACACGCTATATTTTAATTAAAAACAACTTTTTTCAATGCAATAATTTATATGGTTAAATTATAATATTGAATGGTTTTAAAGTATAAATAGAATATATTTTTACCATTTAATATAATGTATGTCATTAGCATTGATTTTACCTTAAATGTGTTGGTTAAATCAATTCAATCTTTTGCAATGTTTTAAAGAAAAACCCGTTTTCTTTCGACAACTAGATTAATTTTAATTAAATTTCTGCAACTTTTTTGTATTGAATTTGGAAAAATGGATTCCATATTTGGAATAAGTGGGTCCAAATTATGTTAATAAGCTACTTTTTATTTTTGGGGATTATGAATAGTAACTACGGTAAATTTTATTTACCATAGTTAAAGGTCAATCGGGTAATTAAGGGTAAATATAATATTATAAAATTACCCTAACACATGTAAAAATCCTATTGGATGACTAAAAGTCGACCCATATCACCTAAGGGTCGGATTAGATTCATTTAATGGACTTTTTTCCATGAAAATGATTTAATTATTATTAAAACCAAAGAATGTGACAACATGTCACTTCCTTAAATCCTATAAGTATAATAATTTTACTTTAGTGATAAACTTCATGAAAATTCGAACATGAATAGTCTCCAGAAATATAATACAATTATCTACATCATAGGAATTTATTTATAATTTTTAGGGATTAAATAATTATCATTTATTATGACACAACGATGATGCAGTAATTATCTTATTAATGAAATATTGACATAATTGATGTTATAAATACCCAAATAAATGTAATTTGAGACTTTTTATGAATTCCACTAAATTTCTAGGTTAATATGACATGTTATTATTGATTAACGTTTTTTGAACTAATCATTCGGTTATTATTTTTACAAAAATCAATTACCAAATAGTGTCAAAATTGACATAAAATAGTTTTTATATTATTAATTGTTATAATATTCCTAAAAATCTATGGTTCAGCCAAATGACTTAGATAAGGTTATATATATTAATAATAAACAACTTTGGGTTCGTTTGTCTTGATATAGTAAGTTTATTAACCTTATAGTATAAGAAAACAAGAAGACGCGGTAAACGTTAAATTATCTAACTTAAAGTTAAATCTAAATGATAAGGTTAAAATTGATACCAATACTTGTCTAAATTCTATTGGATGAGAGTATTTCGACCCATCCCCACCATATCTTCTAAATAAATCAATTTGGAGCTATTTAAAACTGAATTTGGATTTATAATAAAATAATATTTTTAGTTATTCCAAAGGTGCCCCTCTCCTCCCTTATAAAAGGGCACCTCCTCCCTCTCCTTCTCACACAAATTTGAGCCTTAAAGCATAGAAAAACCCTACCCATTTCACTTCCCCACTTCCCTAGAATCATCCTAGAGGTTCTGGTCTTCTTCAAAGACCAACCCTAGTGCCCTAAGAGGTGGTTAAGAAGAGGCGCGTCAAAAAAAGGTAATATCCATTACCGATCCTTTACAAATTCTTTCTTCTTCAATTTATTCTTATTTAGTTGTTTCATTATGAATTAATAACATCAGTATCACTCATATACTGATATGTTATTATAAATATGAAACAACCCTATTTCACCATCTATCCATCCTACGGAAAACGAAATCACCGCGCGTGCGTACGTACGGAATACCGTCTCCATGTCGCGGTGTAATCTATTTTCCACCAACACATTACTTGGATGGGTATAATGGTATAAATAATTACTATATATGATTATTATAAAGTGATATTGATTTTGAAATAATATACTTACACTCCAATACAATTCCACTGTCATGGGAACGATATCATCGCTCGTGCGTACGTACGGAATATCGTCTCCACGATGTGATGCGATACGTTCTAAATGATCTTCATTGCATAATGATTATATAAATGAATTGAATGAATGAATATGATATATATTACACTAATACCTTTCTTTAAATGAGGTATCTATAACATAAAGAGAAGAGTAAGAATTTATTCGACAAACACGCATAAGAACAAAAAGTAATAAACACCCGAATAACAAGTAGTAATGAAATATTACTAATAAGAAGATAAGAATATGACCATATATGATATCATAAAAATAAGTATGATTCTGGAAGAAGTCAATAACATTATTTAAATCATTATACAGGAGGTTCGGACACTTACAAAGCAAATCGGACCTAAGGTAAGGGAAATATCACAATCTCATTTTTATCCGAGATTGTTTATACTTTGGTATTTACTGGGTGTATTTTATCATCCACATCCATGTTACCTCAATATGTAATATTGTTTCCATCCACCTACAATTTTTTTAAATCCAATTTTACCCTTCGGTGAGTTTTTAGTAAAGGATATGAAAGGAATCTTTTGTCGTTTTTCGTACGAGGTACTTTTTGACTTTTCCGAAAAAAGTACGAGAAGAATGTTTTCTTTTAACTTATACGAAATGAATGGATTTTTAAAAGATTATTTCCAAGAATCTTCCCTTACAATTTTTCAAGTTTATTTTTAATCAACTTCTTTTAGTTATAATTTTATGACATGTTAAGAAATGGAAAGTGTTTTTGAAGTTGAAAGGATATTTTCCTCAAGAATGGAGTTCAAGTGTTTTATCAAAATAATTTTCCATCTAAGATAATAAAGGGTTATGTTTCTATACCTATTATTAAATTGATTTGATTATGTTGTGATGGAATTATTTTTATGAATTCCTTTATCTTATATGAATTGTTTTATGATGTCACGATGTTTAAGATTCCCATTTTTATTACATGGGTTATGCAATGATGTATGATTTATGATTTTGTGGCACACATAATAATGGTATCATTATGAGATGGGTGGGACCTATATCTCCCTCCAATGCATTGGGTAAAGATTTTATATCTCATGAGATAGACATGGCTGGAATGGTAGGTTATACCGGTTCAGTGAAACAGGACTGAAACGAGGAGTGAACTCAGTTCAGAAAGGGACTTTGTCCACTAAGATAGTCTTGGCAATGATTCTTGACTAATAAGAAATGATTATCTATGATTATGTGTGTATGCCACAAAGTTTCATGTTTTATGTTATGATTATTGGAATTCCATTTCACTACTATGATTTATCCCATGTTATGAAATTATTCTCTCTTTTGCAGGTTAAGATTTCCAAAATTTTATGTTCTTATGAATATGATGTGATTGATATTTATTTTTTTACCCTTACTGAGCATTTGAGCTCACCCTTTTATGTTTTCTTTTCCCCAGGATATAAATAAAGGTTTTAGGTAATAAAAAAAGGGAAGATCTTTATTGGGAGATGTTGAAGATCTTTCACCACAATTAGAAGATTTTATTCTGAGTTTCCAAAGATACTAAACTATTACGGTCCTTGTGTGTCTATTTTTGTTATGTACTAAGTATTCTGAAATAGTAATGTAATGTCTATGTACGTCAAGCTTAGGGTCTCTACAGTTGGTATCAGAGGAAAGGTTTAGTCAACCTTTGGAAACTAGGATGCGAAAACGTTAGTGAGATCCCTAGAGATATTTCTAAGGTATGTCTAGGGATGTCCCTAAGGATAAGTATACGTATAGGATACAGTCATAGAACTACGGTAACGACCATAGAATTTAACCTAAGATGTTAGATATTGAAGATAATCCCCCTTTATTATGTTGTTTTCCCTAGCATGATTTTTTCCTCTCACACTATTCTTTTTGGGTTTTAGACGATGGCTGGAACCCGAAGGAACCGTGTTGATCAATGTAATAGACAATGCAATGATTGTCCTCCTGAACAAACAAATGTTATGGGAGATGGAGTGAAAAATCTTATTGCTATACTTACAAAAGCTATGAATCATTCTGGACTTCCAAATGAGCAGAGAAGGGAACAACATTCTATTGAGTCCTTCATGAGGCAACGCCCACCTTCTTTTAGTGGGTCTTCTGATCCACTTGTTGCTGAACAATGGATCAGTACCACTGAAAATATATTTTCAGTTCTTCAATGTTCGGAACATGATAAAGTCATCTTAGCAGTATATCTTTTGGAAGGTGAAGCTGATCAATGGTGGAATCTTTTCAAGAATATGAGTCCAAGAGATGAAATTGAGACCATGGAATGGGACGAGTTCAAGAACTTATTTTTCAATAAGTACTTCCCTCGTATTCTTCGAACAAAGATGGAGAAGGAGTTTCTTGAACTAAAGCAAAAGTATGATGAATCTATTGGTATATACAAAGCGAATTTTACAAGGCTTGCAAGGTATGCATCTGGATTTATCATCCAACCTGAAAGTAAAGTTGATCGATTCGTCAGTGGCTTAAAACCAAATCTTCGAAGGGCATTAGCTATAAGAGACTTCAGTAGTTATGAAGAAATTGTGCGTTGTGCTATCAAGGTAGAAATGGAAGTTGGTGTTACTTATCCAACTCATAGTTTTGACAAGAAACGAAAGATGGAGTTCAAGAAAAAAATCTCAGAATAATGGTGAAAAGAAGATGAATGTTTCCTTATGCTCAAAGTGTGGGAAGAAGCATGGTGGAGATTGTCTTAAAGGGACAAGTAAATGTTTCAAATGTGGAAAGGAAGGTCACCGGGCATTTGAATGCCGCAATGACGGGAAGAAGAAGTCTAATGATGCAAATAAAGGAAGGGATACACAGAATGAACCTACTACACATCAATGCTTCAAGTGCAAGGAAATGGGGCATTATGCTAATAAATGCCCTAATCCAAGGGTTAGTAATGATCGACATGAGCAACCACTTAAGTAAAAGGACAAAGGGAAGTCACATGCGATCACCATTGGGGATGATGAATATGACTACGATGTGGTGGAATAATTAACTGTTTATGTAATGGGATTCCAGAATAATGTTGTATATAGTATCGTGGAATATTGGAATATTTATGTTTTGGTCTATTGTGGTTTTCAATAATTTTATGGCATCGGTAACCATGAAAAGTGATTGAAATATTTTTGTTAAGCAGATGATATGCGCATAATGAAGGGATAAGAAGATAATGAGATTTTTGGTTGTATTCATGAGCTCATGATTGATATAAGGACTAAGTGATATCATGGTTTGAGTATAAATAATTTTGAGGATTTTGGTTTGTGGAAAGTGTTAACTTTTGACTGCATTCATGTTTTCACTAAGGTTCAATGGGTATTCATTCTTCAAGAGAATACATGATTAAGGTATTCACATGTTTGTAATTTTACCAACAAGATATATCTTATGATATATGGGGGATAAATGATGGCATTCACGTGATCATTTTATTTATACTATGAGCTTGGACCGAAGTATTTTAGATGAGCCTAAAGATTGGAATGGATTATGTTGAACATATGTTAGTATTGTTTAAGGATAAAACTTTTTGATATTGTTGATGGGATGTTATAGTAATATAGCTTTAGTAAAAGGACAACCTGTAGGACGGGCGACAGCCCATCGCGTCGGACAAGGCTGTGGGAATCGAACCCACAACCGAAGTGAGACTGGCCTTTATCGCCTACCACTGGCCTACAGGAAGTCACTATTTAGTAGAAACTAGTTTTATTATAATAAGCAGTATGATATATGAAGTATAAGTCCATTTTAGGAACCATATATAATTAATCTCACTCTAGATGGACTTATGTATTTTATGATAACTTTTCTAACCTTTTGTTTGAGACAGATGGAATGACCCATCATTCTATCACATGATCTGCTAACACATCACGAATGACAAATTCAACTTCATTTCTTTAAGAGATGAAGTGGAAATTGTCCAAATAACGACCAATAGTGAGACTATACTAAAATCACAAAAGTATTTCTTCTAATTCCAATTTCATCAACTTTAGGGAAATGATCTTGAAAAACAAAAATGTTGTCCTAGTGCTCTTATATCTGATGAATCAGATGGTACCTTATATGTAACACCCCAAGCTTCTACGGTACGTTTCCCTTTGAATAATGCGATAGCGTGTGTTGTACACAACCTCGAGTTCTAACACACACCACAACTAATTAAACTAGCCGTTGTGAATAGTAATACCTAATTTTTGAAATTATAAATATTTTATATTTGAAAATGGACTTCATTTTTGGACTCGGAATATCGAATTTAGCCTAAGGTGAAATTTTGGTACTTTTCGGATAACTTTCATATTTTGATGAATAGTGAAAATTACTAAATTTTAATTAAAAACAACTTTTTTAATCAAAATAATTAATAGTGATAAATTATGAATTTTAGTAGTTTTAAAGTATATTTAGAATATATTTTTACCATTTAATATAATGTTGGTCATTGGACATAATTTTACAATTAAACCGAACATAAACAAGTGTCAATCTTTTGATAGTTATTATCTCTTAAAAACACGCTTTTTGTTTTGACAGCGGGAATTAATTTTAAATTAATTTCTGCCACTTCTGTGTTTTGAATTTAGGAAAATGGATTCCATATTTGGAATCAGGATGTTCAAATTGTGTAAATAGGTAACTTTTATTATTAGACATTTTGAATAGTTACTGTGGTAAATATTTTATTTACCATGGTTAAAGGGTAAATCCGGTAAATAAGGGTTAAAAAAAATAATATTATAATAATACAAAATTACCCTAAAACGTGTCCTAACCTTATTGGTGGACACATACCCGACCATGGGCATCCTTGGGTCAATTTGGGGACCCCTTGGAGCCACTTGTATGTGGTAGGGACACATTATATTAATAAAGTTAAAATAAAAATAAAAATGGCATAAGCTTACATCTTTTAGAAGAACAATTTTTACATAGGGTTATACATGTTGGATTTTCGATTATAAATATTCATTAGAAAGCTAAAAAGATTTCCTACATAATTATATTTTATTTATAATTTTTAGACATTTAATAATTTATTTAATTTATGACACAATGATGATGCAGTAATTACTATAATAGTGAAAAATTAAAATAATTGATATTATAAATACCCAAATAAATATAATATGAAACTTTTAATGAATTAAACTAATTTTCTAGGATAATATGATATATTAGGATTGATTTAATTGACTTTGTTCGAAGTAATCAATCTGTTATGAGTTTCACAAAAATCAACTATTGAATAGTGTCAAAATTGACATAAAAGAGTTCTTAAAACAAATATTATATTAATAATTGATATTAAATTCCTAAAAATCTAAGATTCGGCCAAGAGACTTATATTATGATATGTTAATTATTAATGAACCACTTTTGGGTCTCTTGGATGTATATAGTAAGTTTATTAACCATATTATATAAAAATACAAAGAGACATTGTAAAAGTGAAACTAATTAACTTAGAGTTAATACTTAAAGATAAGGTTAATATAAGCACCCAAACCTGTCTAAATTCTATTGGATGAGTTGTTTTCGACCTATCCCCACCTCATCCTTTGAATAGTCAACTATGGAGCCTTTGGAAACCGAATATGAATTTATTATAAATTAATATTTCTAGCTTTTCCAAAGGTGCCCCTCACCCCTCTTATAAAAGGGCACTCCTCCTTTTCTTTTCCTCACACCTCTCAAGCCACTTGTCTCGTCCAAACTCTGCCCAACTAAGCTCCCCACATCCCTCTCCTCCTCCTTGAAGCTTCCCCTTAGGCAGAAAGCATTTCAAGAAGTCCTTTGGTTCCAACCAAAGTGAGTTACCTAAATTAAAGGTAACGATTTTCTCTTAAAGTATCTTCATTTATTTTGCTTCTCCAACCCCCAAAATCTTTTTATTTCCTTTCTTTTGTAACAACACCAGTATCCTAAATATACTAGGATGTTGTTATAAGAAGGATTCAAACTACACATACACACAACTCCATCTAATGGATGATTAACATAATGTTTCTGTGGATGGAAAACCAACGCCTCACGAAACGATGATTGTTCAAATACATCTTACCACCTCTCATGGTGGCCATTATGATGGCACTGTAATTAAATATGATATTAATGATATATATTTTATATATAAGCTTCTGTAATTCCATTTTATTTCATACCATTATTCGTTTCATGTTGTATATACATACGATAATTTCATTTGAGGAAGTGCGGACTACCGCCCCCTTAAAATGATATGACTCGTTCATACCACACATGGAACGTATAAAGGATGGTGTTAATGAACTTAAGTAACATATATAAAATACTATACTGGAATAGTAATATACCTATGTATAATTTGGATTAGATTCTTTTAAAATAAAAATTAATTAAATGGAAGTAGCGTTCGTGCGCACGTACGGACTACCGTCTCCACGAACGCGATAAGATTCATTCTCCATCATATCCATTCAAGTCTTATTCTCATTTTGGGGTTAAAAATAATGTTAATATCATTCTGATTATGAATAAGATATAATCTATCCATTACAAACATGTCTTACGTAACAAAACATACAAAAGAAAACAAGAAAGTTCACACCCGAAACAACGATAATACTAAGATATTATTATCAAATCAATATTAAAAGATCATATATGATATCATATTGATGTATATGATTATTGTATAATTTAATAACAATGTTTTAATTATTATACAGGAGGTTAACATACCATCGACTAAGAGAAAGTTCAAGGTAAGGGTTATTTCACAATCTCTTCTTTATCCGAGGTTGTTTATACGTAATAATCTACTGGGATCTCGTTATCATCCACATCCATGTTTCTTCAAAATGTATTTCAAAACATTTTTACTATTTACAAGAATATGGGTTAAAGTCATTTATACCCTTGTTTGACTTTTTATAAGAGGTTTATAAAGGAATCTTTCCGTCGTTTTCAAAACAAGGTCCTTTTTAACCTTTTCGACAGAATTGAGGTAAGAATGTTTTTTTTTAACTTATACGGCGGGTGCGGTTATTTTCCGCCGTTATAAAATCGTCGAAGTTTTCCATACAAGCTTATAAGAATATTTTCAAAGAAAATGTTTTATTTTATATGGATCTTAAATGATTTCAAAATAAAAGGAGATACTTCTTTAAAAAGAATTTTGATTTCATCTATGTCAACATCCTTTGATGGATTTTAAGATTATTTGAAGTTGATTTATTATGATACAAAACTTCTATATTGTATTGAAAGTTTTGTGATATGTTTGACTGTGGATGTGCTATTTTTATACCATTCATAGTTTATGGTGAAATTATTGACATTTCGTATGCTAGTTTTAATACGAATGTTTATGTTATGTTTAAACCTTTTCATATGGGAATGCATTGGACTTAATAAGTGACGGGTGGAGCCCGCTATAGCTCCTCGATGCATCGGTAGGTCTCATGAGACAAACTAGTGTCTTGGCACAAGGCCTTGACAAAATCTTATTTGTAGTCTTGGCACGAGGCCTTGGCTATGTGGTTATGATAGTCTGGCATTATGCATTCCAACATTATGAAAGTGGTTATTGATATTGCATGTGATTATTCGATTAGTAGAATATCCATGTGAACAAGTAAATGGCATTATTTCATTTTACTTTTGCCATACCATGTTGAAGTTCAATTTTAAAAGGCTTTTGTTTTAGTAATTCATTGCCTTAAATGTTTATGCTTATTTTGAATGTTCCGCTATATTGTTATCCTTACTGGGCATTTGAGCTCACCCCTTTTCTATGTTTTATTTTTCCCAGGTAGTGAAGAAGTAAATTATGATTGACTTGCAGGGATATTATGAGGGGATTATAGTGTGGATGTTGGAAACATTATGTTGTTGTAGTAGTTTTTCATTTTATGATGTAATGTAAAACTTATGAATATATCTAGTGTTTCCAAGGCTACTAAACTAATCGGTCTTTCGGGATTTGATCTTTCTTGTGATCATGCCAATGTTATGTAATAATGCACCGACTCTGGGTAGCTGGGGTCGGGGCGTTACAGTTGGTATCAGAGGAAGTTTAGTACAAACCTTGGAAGCTAGATTTAGATAAACTCTGATTAGAGCACGTATACCTAAGATGAACTTTGAGGATTAGTATAGAAGAACTTCCTAGAATTTTGGTATTGTAGAGATTTTGTGAGTTTTCCGAGCAATACATCCCTGTCTGGATACGAGCAGGTAGAGGCGGCTCTGGCACAGATGTACCTAGGGGTAAAACCCGAAAACACCGCTTTGAGCTAGACTCGAACGGGAACTGGTGCACGACAACGGGCCTTGCTGCACTCTTGGTTACGACACTCCCGGGGGATATGCTTAGGATAACTCTCATTATCTTTACAAATCATTATGAAGGGTTTATGAGTATATACTTCCTCAAAGAAAACATATTTATGATTATGGATTATATCCATAGATAGTTCAATTTATGTTTAGTGTTTTATAAGTATGGGATTATGTATTTTGATGCATAAACTGATCTAGTTTATGCCATTTTTTAGAAATGGTGCCTAGTGGAAGAAATGGAAACTGTATCAATGCACGCACTCCATGTAGGGATTTCCCTCCTGCTCAAGATAATTATAGTGGGGCTGGTGATGCAACTGGTTCTGATCAGCTAATCACCGTACTGGGACAACTTACTCAGGTTATGAATAATAACCTTACCCATATGGAGCACCCTGATCCGCAGCGTGGAGGATCAATGTTAGATCGATTCATGAGGCAACAACCACCAACGTTCAATGGGAGTAAAAATCCCTTAGTAGCTGAGCAATGGATATTTTCCCTAGAGAAAATATTTCAGGCTTTGGGGAGTAGTGAAAGGGAAAAAGTTACCATGGCAGTTTACCGCCTCACTGGAGATGCTGATCAATGGTGGTCATTGATTCAAAATACGAAGGAAGATGATGAAGTATCAAATATGGAATGGAGTGAGTTCAAAGATTTATTTTTAGAAAAATACTTTCCTCGCGACCATCGAGCAGATATGGAAAGGCAATTTCTAAGTCTGAGACAAAAGGAGGATGAGAATGTCACAAAGTATGAGGCTAACTTTACAAGGTTAGCGAGGTACGCTGGTGATTATATTCGCAACCCAAGAAGTAAGATTGATCGTTTCTTTGATGGGTTAAAACCATTTCTCCGTCGAGCATTAGTCTCACAATCCTTTTCGCCGTACGAAGACATTGTCTCATGTGCTATCAAGACCGAAAAAGAATTCTCTAAGTCTTATGACTTTAAAGCAAAGAAAGAGAAGAAGAGACCTTCTGATCAATCTGGGAATGGAAATAAGGGGAAGAAGGGAAAGGTTGAATATCCATCTTGTGGTAAATGCGGGAAGAAACATCCTGGTACTTGCTTGAAGGGAATGGGAGTCTGTTACAAGTGTGGTGAAAAAGGCCACCAAGCTCATGATTGCAAGGGGAAGAAGGAAGCTACCAACGTTCAGTGCTACAATTGCAGGGAGATGGGGCATTATGCAAATGCATGTCCTAAGCGTCAGGAGAACTTACCTCAGAAAAGTCCAAGGGATCAAGGCCAGGCTTATGCTATCACTACTGCTGAGGTAGAAGCTCCGAAAGACGTGGTGGCAGGTAATTTAATGGTTTCCTCAAGTTTAGCAAATGCATTATTTGATTCTGGATCATCGCATTGTTTCATATCTTCCCAGTTTGCTAAGAAAATTAGATATTTCCAATTTGATTTAATAAGGGAGTTGTCAGTTAAAACCCCTAAGGGAAGTATCGTTGCAACAAAGTTTTGTGAATCAGTCCCCATTAGAGAACATAAATTTTCTTTATCTGCTGATTTCATCGTCATACCTATGATTGAGTTTGATATAATCCTCGGTATGGACTGGCTCTCGGACTATGATGCGAAGATTTATTGTAAGAAGAAAGACGTTACGATTCTTGATGATAATGATAAGGAACACCTTATTTTTAGAGAAGAATCGTCACCACCTAATTCTTATTTAGATCCACCCCCAGTAGCTCAACTTAATTCAATTATTGGGGAGGAAGAGAATGAAATAACTGTCGGTGAGGAAAGGAATGTTCAAATAGAGGATGTACCTGTTGTGAAAGAATTTGTAGATGTATTTCAGGAAGATTTACCTGGACATCCTCCAGAACGAGAAGTTGAGTTTTCCATTGATTTGATTCCTGGATCAAAGCCTATATCGAAGACCCCTTATAGAATGGCCACTGTAGAGTTAGTCGAACTAAAGAAACAACTAGAGGAATTGAGTAATAAGGGATTTATTCGCCCTAGTGTTTCTCCATGGGGAGCCCCTGTTCTTTTTGTTAAAAAGAAAGATGGATCTATGAGGTTATGTATCGACTACAGGGAGATCAATGCTATAACAATAAAGAACAAGTATCCCCTACCTCGTATTGATGATTTATTTGACCAACTGCATGGAGCTCAATACTTTTCAAAGATTGACCTTCGGTCTGGATACCATCAGTTGTGTGTAAAGAAAGAAGACATTCCGAAGACAGCATTTCGAACCAGGTACGGGCATTACGAGTTTACTGTAATGCCGTTTGGATTGACTAATGCACCCTCTGTATTCATGGATCTAATGAATAGAGTTTTCAAGGAGAATCTCGATGAATTTGTGGTGGTATTTATTGATGATATCTTGGTATACTCCAAAACCTACGAAGATCATGAAAATCACTTGCGCATTATCTTGAAGACTCTGAGGAGGCATGAATTATATGGAAAGTTTAGCAAGTGTGAATTCTGGCTTCAGGAGTTTTCTTTTCTTGGCCATATTGTCTCAAAAGATGGAATCTCTGTTGATCCTTCTAAGACCAAGGCAATCCAAGAATGGCCAGCACCTACGAGTATAACTGAGGTACGTAGTTTTATTGGCTTGGCAGGTTATTATCGACGTTTCGTCCAGAATTTTGCCCGATTGGCTAACCCATTAACGAAGCTCACACGTAAAGGGGTTAAATTTGTTTGGACAAAAGAGTGTGAAGAATGTTTTGAAGAACTGAAGAGAAGATTAGTCAATTCTCCTATATTGACTCTACCATCGGGGAATGATGGGTTCGTTATTTATAGTGATGCATCGAAGAAAGGACTTGGCTGTGTCCTTATGCATAATGATAGAGTTATTGCCTATGCATCACGACAGTTGAAAATTCATGAACAAAACTATCCTACTCATGATCTTGAGTCAGCAGCTGTGATCTTTGCTTTGAAGATATGGAGGCACTACCTCTATGGTGAAAAATGTGAGATTTATACTGATCACAAGAGTTTGAAGTATATTTTCTCACAAAAAGAACTCAACATGAGGCAAAGGAGATGGCTTGAATTACTCAAGGATTATGATTGCACGATACACTACCACCTGGGGAAAGCAAACAAAGTAGCAGATGCTTTGAGCAGAAAAGACCATGGAGTTCTGAACATGATGAGAATTGAAAGGGATCCAATTTTCATGGATCTAGTGAAGATGGACATGGGAATAACCAGGGAAGGTGAAACATCAATGCTTTTTCAAATGGTTGCCAAACCATCTTTACTAGAAAGGATTAAGAGTTCTCAGACTGATGATGAAGAATTTCAGAAGAAGATTAAAGCTGTGAATGATGGGAGATTGAGAGACTTTGTGTATGAAGATGGGATTTTGAAATTCGGGAAGAGGCTTTGTGTTCCCAATATACCTGATCTAAAAAGGGAATTGCTGGATGACGCTCATAGTTCCAATTTCTCTATACACCCTGGGAGCACCAAAATGTATAGAGATTTGAAAGAACATTTTTGGTGGGACAATATGAAGAGGGAGATTGCTGATTTTGTGTCAAGATGTATGGTTTGTCAACAAGTGAAAGCTGGAAGGCAACAGCCTGGAGGAGTCATGCAACCGCTTCCCATACCGGAGTGGAAATGGGACAATATTACGATGGACTTTGTCATGGGGCTACCAAAGACTCCTAGAAGGAACGATGCAATATGGGTTACTGTTGATCGTCTTACCAAGTCAGCACATTTTCTTGCTATAAGAGAAGATCTACCCATGGAACGTCTAGCAAGAATATATATTAATGAAGTTGTGAGACTTCATGGAGTACCCTTATCAATTGTTTCTGATCGTGATCCCCGTTTTACTTCAAGATTTTGGAAAAGTCTTCAGAAATCCCTGGATACTGAACTTCATTTGAACACTGCTTACCACCCTCAGACAGACGGACAATCAGAACGGACTATTCAGACCTTAGAAGACATGTTGAGATCTTGCTCACTTGATTTTCAGGGTATGTGGGATCAATATTTACCACTAGTAGAATTTTCCTATAACAATAGCTTCCATTCGAGTATTCAGATGGCACCATATGAAGCGTTATACGGAAAGAGATGTCGTACACCAACCTGTTGGGATGACGTTGGTGAAAGAAAACTTGTAGGCCCAGAACTGGTGGAGGAAACGGTGGAAAAGGTGAAGGTAATCCAAAATCACATTAAAGCAGCTCAAAGTAGGCAGAAGAGCTATGCCGATAATCGAAGGAAGGATTTGGAATTTCAAGTCGGTGATCATGTTTTCCTGAAGGTATCTCCGTGGAAGGGAGTCATACGTTTTGGTAAGAAAGGTAAATTGAGTCCCAGGTACATCGGACCTTTCGAAATTCTAGAACGAATTGGGGCTGTAGCTTACCGATTGGCAATGCCGCCAAGTCTCTCCAAAGTTCACGATGTGTTTCACGTATCTCTGTTGAGGAAATACATGCCTGACCCAACGCATGTACTCACCTATGAAGATTTAGAACTGGAACCCGATCTGTCTTATTGCGAAGAGCCCATCAAGATTCTTGATACGAGAGAACAAGTGCTGAGAAACCGGACGACGCGTCTGGTAAAAGTTTTGTGGAGGAATCATAAGATGGAAGAGGCAACGTGGGAACCCGAGGAACTTATGATGAAGAACCACCCGAGTCTTTTTATGCAGTAATACCCTAGAAATTGCAAGGACGCAATTATTTGAAGGAGGGGAGAATGTAACACCCCAAGCTTCTACGGTACGTTTCCCTTTGAATAATGTGATAGCGTGTGTTGTACACAACCTCGAGTTCTAACACACACCACAACTAATTAAACTAGCCGTTGTGAATAGTAATACCTAATTTTTGAAATTATAAATATTTTATATTTGAAAATGGACTTCATTTTTGGACTCGGAATATCGAATTTAGCCTAAGGTGAAATTTTGGTACTTTTCGGATAACTTTCATATTTTGATGAATAGTGAAAATTACTAAATTTTAATTAAAAACAACTTTTTTAATCAAAATAATTAATAGTGATAAATTATGAATTTTAGTAGTTTTAAAGTATATTTAGAATATATTTTTACCATTTAATATAATGTTGGTCATTGGACATAATTTTACAATTAAACCGAACATAAACAAGTGTCAATCTTTTGATAGTTATTATCTCTTAAAAACACGCTTTTTGTTTTGACAGCGGGAATTAATTTTAAATTAATTTCTGCCACTTCTGTGTTTTGAATTTAGGAAAATGGATTCCATATTTGGAATCAGGATGTTCAAATTGTGTAAATAGGTAACTTTTATTTTTAGACATTTTGAATAGTTACTGTGGTAAATATTTTATTTACCATGGTTAAAGGGTAAATCCGGTAAATAAGGGTTAAAAAAAATAATATTATAATAATACAAAATTACCCTAAAACGTGTCCTAACCTTATTGGTGGACACATACCCGACCATGGGCATCCTTGGGTCAATTTGGGGACCCCTTGGAGCCACTTGTATGTGGTAGGGACACATTATATTAATAAAGTTAAAATAAAAATAAAAATGGCATAAGCTTACATCTTTTAGAAGAACAATTTTTACATAGGGTTATACATGTTGGATTTTCGATTATAAATATTCATTAGAAAGCTAAAAAGATTTCCTACATAATGATATTTTATTTATAATTTTTAGACATTTAATAATTTATTTAATTTATGACACAATGATGATGCAGTAATTACTATAATAGTGAAAAATTAAAATAATTGATATTATAAATACCCAAATAAATATAATATGAAACTTTTAATTAATTAAACTAATTTTCTAGGATAATATGATATATTAGGATTGATTTAATTGACTTTGTTCTAAGTAATCAATCTGTTATGATTTTCACAAAAATCAACTATTGAATAGTGTCAAAATTGACATAAAAGAGTTCTTAAAACAAATATTATATTATTAATTGATATTAAATTCCTAAAAATCTAAGGTTTGGCCAAGAGACTTATATTATGATATTTTAATTATTAATGAACCACTTGGGGGTCTCTTGGATGTATATAGTAAGTTTATTAACCATATTATATAAAAATACAAAGAGACATTGTAAAAGTGAAACTAATTAACTTAGAGTTAATACTTAAAGATAAGGTTAATATAAGTACCCAAACCTGTCTAAATTCTATTGGATGAGTTGTTTTCGACCTATCCCCACCTCATCCTTTGAATAGTCAACTATGGAGCCTTTGGAAACCGAATATGAATTTATTATAAATTAATATTTCTAGCTTTTCCAAAGGTGCCCCTCACCCCTCTTATAAAAGGGCACTCCTCCTTCTCTTTTCCTCACACCTCTCAAGCCACTTGTCTCGTCCAAACTCTGCCCAACTAAGCTCCCCACATCCCTCTCCTCCTACTTGAAGCTTCCTCTTAGGCAGAAAGCATTTCAAGAAGTCCTTTGGTTCCAACCAAAGTGAGTTACCTAAATTAAAGGTAACAATTTTCTCTTAAAGTATCTTCAATTATTTTGCTTCTCCAACCCCCAAAATCTTTTTATTTCCTTTCTTTTGTAACAACACCAGTATCCTAAATATACTAGGATGTTGTTATAAGAAGGATTCAAACTACACATACACACAACTCCATCTAATGGATGATGAACATAATGTTTCTGTGGATGGCAAACTAACGCCTCACGAAATGATGATTGTTCAAATACATCTTACCACCTCTCATGGTGGCCATTATGATGGCACTGTAATTAAATATGATATTAATGATATATATTTTATATATAAGATTCTGTAATTCCATTTTATTTCATACCATTATTCGTTTCATGTTGTATATACATACGATAATTTCATTTGAGGAAGTGCGGACTACCGCCCCCTTAAAATGATATGACTCGTTCATACCACACATGGAACGTATAAAGGATGGTGTTAATGAACTTAAGTAACATATATAAAATACTATACTGGAATAGTAATATACCTATGTATCATTTGGATTAGATTCTTTTAAAATAAAAATTAATTAAATGGAAGTAGCGTTCGTGCGCACGTATGGACTACCGTCTCCACGAACGCGATAAGATTCATTCTCCATCATATCCATTCAAGTCTTATTCTCATTTTGGGGTTAAAAATAATGTTAATATCATTCTGATTATGAATAAGATATAATCTATCCATTACAAACATGTCTTACGTAACAAAACATACAAAAGAAAACAAGAAAGTTCACACCCGAAACAACGATAATACTAAGATATTATTATCAAATCAATATTAAAAGATCATATATGATATCATATTGATGTATATGATTATTGTATAATTTAATAACAATGTTTTAATTATTATACAGGAGGTTAACATACCATCGACTAAGAGAAAGTTCAAGGTAAGGGTTATTTCACAATCTCTTCTTTATCCGAGGTTGTTTATACGTAATAATCTACTGGGATCTCGTTATCATCCACATCCATGTTTCTTCAAAATGTATTTCAAAACATTTTTACTATTTACAAGAATATGGGTTAAAGTCATTTATACCCTTGTTTGACTTTTTATAAGAGGTTTATAAAGGAATCTTTCTGTCGTTTTCAAAATAAGGTCCTTTTTAACCTTTTCGACAGAATTGAGGTAAGAATGTTTTTTTTAACTTATACGGCGGGTGCGGTTATTTTCCGCCGTTATAAAATCGTCAAAGTTTTCCATACAAGCTTATAAGAATATTTTCAAAGAAAATGTTTTATTTTATATGGATCTTAAATGATTTCAAAATAAAAGGAGATACTTCTTTAAAAAGAATTTTGATTTCATCTATGTCAACATCCTTTGATGGATTTTAAGATTATTTGAAGTTGATTTATTATGATACAAAACTTCTATATTGTATTGAAGGTTTTGTGATATGTTTGACTGTGGATGTGCTATTTTTATACCATTCATAGTTTATGGTGAAATTATTGACATTTCGTATGCTAGTTTTAATACGAATGTTTATGTTATGTTTAAACCTTTTCATATGGGAATGCATTGGACTTAATAAGTGACGGGTGGAGCCCGCTATAGCTCCTCGATGCATCGGTAGGTCTCATGAGACAAACTAGTGTCTTGGCACAAGGCCTTGACAAAATCTTATTTGTAGTCTTGGCACGAGGCCTTGGCTATGTGGTTATGATAGTCTGGCATTATGCATTCCAACATTATGAAAGTGGTTATTGATATTGCATGTGATTATTCGATTAGTAGAATATCCATGTGAACAAGTAAATGGAATTATTTCATTTTACTTTTTCCATACCATGTTGAAGTTCAATTTTAAAAGGCTTTTGTTTTAGTAATTCATTGCCTTAAATGTTTATGCTTATTTTGAATGTTCCGCTATATTGTTATCCTTACTGGGCATTTGAGCTCACCCCTTTTCTATGTTTTATTTTTCCCAGGTAGTGAAGAAGTAAATTATGATTGACTTGCAGGGATATTATGAGGGGATTATAGTGTGGACGTTGGAAACATTATGTTGTTGTAGTAGTTTTTCATTTTATGATGTAATGTAAAACTTATGAATATATCTAGTGTTTCCAAGGCTACTAAACTAATCGGTCTTTCGGGATTTGATCTTTCTTGTGATCATGCCAATGTTATGTAATAATGCACCGAATCTGGGTAGCTGGGGTCGGGGCGTTACATTATATCATCACAAATTTATGGCTTTGTGATTGATGGCTTTTCCATAGCCATGTTCTCTACCACTCTCCATCAGAACATGATGGTTAGATTTCTCTTCCATATCCATATTTTAACCTATGTGGAAACCCAGTGATTAGTTTATTTGGGTAACCGTTACGTTTCATACTTTTGTTTTTAAAGATTGGTTTTGGTA
This sequence comes from Viscum album, assembly GCA_963277665.1. NCBI lineage: Eukaryota > Viridiplantae > Streptophyta > Magnoliopsida > Santalales > Viscaceae > Viscum > Viscum album. The sequence continues at coordinate 778,475,833 of OY728126.1, read as the reverse complement.
TTCCTTTTTACGATGTGGGTTTCTATTAAAGAAACTTTTGAATAGTAAACCATTTATAACCCCGACGAATTTCGAGGGTGAAATTCATTTTAAGGGGGGTAGAATGTAACACCCCGAGATTTTATGAAAAATATTCTTTTAATTTCATTAATGTCTTGTGTTGTATGCTACACCAATATTACCTTGCGCTATACGCAACACCATATTATCTTGCAGTATACGCAACACTATTCTTGGATCGCGTTACACACAATTTTGATAATAGTTATTCTACGCAACATTGAGTATATATATATATATACAATATATAAATGAAATATGTTTGCATTTTGTTATACGAAACAATAAAGGATTCTTGCATAACATGCAACCCTGACTTGGCTTGCATTACATGCAATCGCGACCTTTCTCGATAGCCGGTGTTGTACGCAATACCGGGTTTTACTAAAAAACGATATATTATAATAATGTTATTATGAACTAGCCGTTATGAATAGTATTAACTCAATTTTTAATTTTATAACATTATTATTCATCTTACACATTTTCTAGAACATGGTATAAGAACAAAATAAATTTTTTGGGTAAAATAAGTATTTTTCAAAAAATGCAGTTTTGCCGTCTTTTGATGGCGCACCTACTTTAAATCTATTTTTTGACATGTTTATAAGTTCAATTTGACAAAATAAAATTCTTCTTTTGAATCAAGAAATAAAAATTTACTTTGGATAAATTTTTCATATTATTATGGTAACTTTCATATTTTGATGAATAGTAAAAACACACTATATTTTAATTAAAAACTTTTTTCATTGCAATAATTTATATGGTTAAATTATAATATTGAATGGTTTTAAAGTATAAATAGAATATATTTTTACCATTTAATATAATGTATGTCATTATCATTGATTTTACCTTAAATGTGTAGGTTAAATCAATTCAATCTTTTGCAATGTTTTAAAGAAAACCCCATTTTCTTTCGACAACTGGGTAAATTTTAATTTAATTTCTGCAACTTTTGTGTATTGAATTTGGAAAAATTGATTCCATATTTGGAATCAGTGGGTCCAAATTATGTTAATAAGCTACTTTTTATTTTTGGGAATTATGAATAGTAATTATGGTAAATTTTATTTACCATAGTTAAAGGTAAATCGGGTAATTAAGGATAAATATAATATTATAAAATTACCCTAACACATGTCAAAATCCTATTTGATGACTAAAAGTCGACCCATATCACCTAAGGGTCGGATTAGATTCATTTAATGAACTTTTTCCATGAAAATAATTTAATTATTATTAAAACCAAAGAATGTGACAACATGTCACTTTCTTAAATCCTATAAGTATAATAATTTTAATTTAGTGATAAACTTCATGAAACTTCGAAAATGAATAGTCTCCAGAAATCTAATACAATTATCTACATCATAGGAATTTATTTAGAATTTTTAAGGATTAAATAATTATCATTTATTATGACACAACGATGATGCAGTAATTATCTTATTAATGAAATATTGACATAATTGATGTTATAAATACCCAAATAAATGTAATTTGAGACTTTTTATGAATTACAATAAATTTATAGGTTAATATGACATGTTATTATTGATTAACTTTGTTCTAACTAATCATTCTGTTATGATTTTTACAAAAATCAATTACCAAATAGTGTCAAAATTGACATAAAATAGTTTTTATATTATTAATTGTTATTATATTCCTAAAAATCTAAGGTTCGGAAAAATGACTTAGATATGGTTATATATATTAATAATAAACAACTTGGGGTTCGTTTGGATTGATATAGTAAGTTTATTAACCTTATAGTATAAGAAAACAAGAAGACACTGTAAAAGTTAAATTATCTAACTTAAAGTTAAATCTAAATGATAAGGTTAAAATTGATACCTAAACTTGTCTAAATTCTATTGGATGAGCGGATTTCGATCCATCCCCACCTTATCTTTGAAATAAATCAATTTGGATATATTTAAAACCGAATTTGGCTTTATAATAAAATAATATTTTTAGTTATTCCAAAGGTGCCCCTCTCCTCCCTTATAAAAGGGCACCTCCTCCCTCTCCTCCTCACAAAAATTTGAGCCTTCAAGAATGGCCAAACCCTGCCCATTTCAATTCCCCACTTTCCTAGAATCATCCTAGAGGTTCTTGTCTTCTTCAAAGACCAACCCTAGTACCCTAAGAGGAGGTTAAGAAGAGGCGCGTCAAAAAGAGGTAATATCCATTACCGATCCTTTCCAAATTATTTCTTCTTCAATTTCTTCTTATTTAGTTGTTTCATTATGAAGTAATAACATAAGTATCACTAATACACTAATATGTTATTATAAGTATGAAACAACCCTATTTCACCATCTATCCATCCTACGGAAAACGAAATCACCGCGCGTGCGTACGTACGGAATACCGTCTCCACGTCGCGGTGTAATCTATTTTCCACCCCCACCTTACTTGGATGGGTATAATGGTATAAATAATTACTATATATGATTATTATAAAGTGATATTGATTCTTAAATAGTATACATACACTCCAATACAATTCCACGGTCATGGGAATGATATCATCGCTCGTGCGTACGTACGGAATACCGTCTCCACGATGTGATGCGATTCGTTCTACATGATCTTCATTGCATAATGATTATATAAATGAATTGAATGAATGAATATTATATATATTACACTAATACAATTCTGTAAATGAGGTATCTATAACTTAAAGATAAGAGTAAGAATTTATTCGACAAACACGCATAAGAACAAAAAGTAATAAACACCCGAATAACATGTAGTAATGAAATATTACTAATAAGAAGATAAGAATATGACCATATATGATATCATAAATATAATTATGATTCTGGAAGAAGTCAATAACATTATTTAAATCATTATACAGGAGGTTCGGACACTTTCAAAGTAAATCGGACCTAAGGTAAGGGAAATATCACAATCTCATTTTTATCCGAGATTGTTTATACTTTGGTACTTACTGGGGTGTATTTTATCATCCACATCCATGTTACCTCAATATGTAATATTGTTTCCATCCACCTACAATTTTTTTAAATCCAATTTTACCCTTCGGTGAGTTTTTAGTAAAGGATATGAAAGGAATCTTTTGTCGTTTTTCGTACGAGGTACTTTTTGACTTTTTTGACAAAAGTACAAGAAGAATGTTTTCTTTTAACTTATACGACATGAATGGATTTTTAAAACATTATTTCCAAGAATCTTCCCTTACAAGTTTTCAAGGTTATGTTTAATCAACTTCTTTTAGTTAGAATTTTATGACATGTTAAGAAATGAAAAGTTTTTTTGAAGTTGAAAGGATATTTTCCTCAAGAATGGAGTTCAAGTGTTTTATCAAAATTATTTTCCATATAAGATAATAAAGGGTTTTGTTTCTATCCCTATTATTACATTGATTTGATTATGTTGTGATGGAATTATTTTTATGAATTCCTTTATCTTATATGAATTGTTTTATGATGTCACGATGTTTAAGATTCCCATTTTTATTACATGGGTTATGCAATGATGTATGATTTATGATTTTGTGGCACACATAAGAATGGTATCATTATGAGATGGGTGGGACCTATATCTCCCTCCAATTAATTGGGTAAATATTTTATATCTCATGAGATAGACATGGATGGAACGGTAGGTTATACCGGTTCAGTGAAACAGGATTGAAACGAGGAGTGAACTCGGTTCAGAAAGGGACTTTGTCCACTAATATAGTCTTGGAAATGAGTCTTTACTAATAAGAAATGATTATCTATGATTATGTGTTTATGACACATAGTTTCATGTTTTATGTTATTATTATTGGGATTCCATTTCACTATTATGATTTATCCCATGTTATGAAATTATGCTCTCTTTTGCAGGTTAATATTTCTAAAATGTTATGTTCTTATGAATATGATGTGATTGATATTTCTTTTGTTTACCCTTACTGAGCATTTGAGCTCACCCTTTTATGTTTTCTTTTCCCTAGGATATAAAGAAATGTTTTAGGTAAGAAAAAAAAGGTAAGATCTTTATTGGGAGATGTTTAAGATCTTTCACCACGATTAGAAGATTTTATTCCGAGTTTCCAAAGACACTAAACTATTACGGTCCTTGTGTGTCTGTTTTTGTTATGTAATAAGTATTCCGCAATAGTAATGTAATGTCTATGTACGTCAAGCTTAGGGTCTCTACAATATCCATAAGTCATAACTTCCATAACCCCTAAAGATGATTGATTTGATAATCATACCACTGGTGGTTTTAATTTACAACTCAATAACTAGAAATTGATAACAACTTACATGAACTAGGACTCTAGATAATTTTGAGTGAAAACTCACAATCTAATTCATTAGTAACTATTTCATAGGATTTTCCATATATTCATGTTTATTGGTTACTATATTTTCATGTTCATGTGATTTTTCATATTTTTCGTATTTTCTATATGTTCATATTTACTGATTCATGTAACACATAACATGGTTGAAATTGAACCAATTTTTTTTTACCTTCTCCCTTTACATTACAATTATAAGTCTGATAGCATTTGTAACTTGATCTTTAAGAGACCCCATACTATTCTTGTCTGAATTTTCTAGTAATTTTTCTATATTTACATTGTAAATCATATTTCATAGTAGCTAGATTATCATAATCATAAGATTTATCACTCTTGTTACCATTATAATGGGTTAATCATCAAAGTAATCTCCATATTTCCCTCCACACCCATGGCTCCTTCTATTTATATCAATTAATAATACAAGTTTAAATGTGTGACAATAATTTTCAGTGAATTATCATAAATAACCATATGAAAATTTAACATTGAGATTTCTCACTTCGAAATAGTATTGTGATAGCCTATAGATCGTGTTACTGAACTTCTGTCAAATTTGATTCTACCTATAACACCCTCTATTTAAATAATATAATTATTTGTTCATCCAAGATTAAATTAAGTTGGGTTATATCATACTTATTAAAATTTTCCCATAAAATAAAGATCCCAAATTACCATGAACTTTACCAATTATTATTGATATATATTATTTCAAAAAAAAACCTTTCCTTTCCAAAGAAACATTAGTCTTTCTTGTTATATTTGTAACCTAAAAAAAATTCATATACATTATGATTACCATTGTTAATAGTTTTTATTATTAATAAGAAACTTCTCACATCATGATTTTCCTTCTGTGTGACATAGAATGTATAATATTTTAAGAGTATTTTTCCCACATTATGGTCATAACAGTTCTCTACTATGATACAAACCCAGTAGTGAAACAACATAAGTAATAAATATATGTTTTATATTGAGATTAAAAAAATTTAGGAGCATAAATGATACCATCTATTAGAGTTGGAGACTCATAGGAGTTTGAGGAAATACTCATGGGGTACGCCGTTATTAATTTCAGGTGTATTATAATATGATAATGAGACCAAATGGTAGGAAATCTCTATTTATATGTGTCATTGGATGTTCATATATGTAGATTTTTGGATTGATCATTATACATTAATATTAATTTTTATGGATATTTTGAGTTATGTACCTTAATTTATAGTTGAAAACTATGACCACATATGTTCACGGTGAAGTATGGGATTTTTAGTGTGTCATGTGTAATATTTTATTAATGAATAATGATAGAAATGATTTTTTTACTTCAGTCCATTAATGGATGTTTATATATAGTCCTTTTATAGTAATTATAAAATCTAAATAAATCCATGTATATGGTGTTTTGTAGTAATGTTTAATTTTTGGATAGTCAATAAAGGATATATCGAGCATACATGTTGATGGAATCAGCATGAAACCTTATTGATTAAATATATTGTGATAAAGGGATAATATTACATAGTACGCATTCATATGAGGTTTTATGTGGAATTATTATTAACTTATTTTTTCTATGGGTGCCTTGCAATGTTTCTTGATGCTATCCTTGTACTTTTGGCAGCATAGCCTAATGCCATTAAGAAAGATACACAAAGGGTCACACACTGAGTACATACCCACCCTCAGTTAGGTAATAATATTATTTATTATTTACCATTTAAATTAAATATCATTCCCACACATGTTTTAATAATTTTTAATGTTTTCATGATCACATATATTCAATAAATATTTATTCGAGAGAATATTAAGGGAAAAAATATTTAATAAATAATTATTTTCTATTTAGTTATTATAATAATTATTTATTTAATGGTGAATATGTAGTGTTATTTACATACTAAATAAATACTCTATATTGAACTTTCAATAAATATTTTTGAGGAATGGATGATTGAGTTTAATGGTCCTGTGAGAAATAATAGATATTAAATACTATTTGAATAACTAATATTTAACCAATTCACTAGTTTTACATATGAAAATAATAATAATAACAACATTCTTTTGAATATGGGGTTCCAAATGGATTAGATAAATAATAAAAGAACTTTTGAAATTATTATTATTTTAACCATATTAGTATATAAAACCTATTATATTATTTTATCATGTTTGGTTGACATTTTTTTGTTGTGTGCAATAACATTAGGGGGACATTATCAAGGACAAAGAGTTATCCCTTCTCTGGGAACACTCTCTAGAATATATAGTGATCCTCCTCATCTACCACACTAAATTCCTAATATATCTAATGGAATTATTCTTGAATCGATTTATAGGGAGATAAAATATCAATGACTCAAGAATTTGGATCTACTACACTAGCGCTCGAAGATTCCAACAGGGATTGTCCGAGGTTCATAGAGTATGTTTGTATAATTGCTAGAAGGATTTTACATCTGATTCATACAAGGAAATAATGATACAACCTAAAAATAGTATAAAATTCATCAAAGAAGAAATAATTTATAACAAGGTAACTCTTTCTTTACTTAAATTATTTATAAATCATCATGTGATAATCCTACATTTGTTTTCAACATTATCTCATCAATTAATATTTGAATCAATTCTATTGTTCATGACATATATTTTTTATGTACATCTTGAATTAATCATAAAATATGCATTAAATCCATGTTACGAATACCCTATCCAATTCTTACACTATGACTAGAACCTTCAAGTAATATAATAGTTGTGTTGCATAAATAATTATAATTATTTAAAAATAATTGATTTTTTAATAAATTTACTATTAGTTTTTAATTCATGATTAATTATTATTTAATATGAATCATGAGATTTACTATTATTCCCCTTTTATGTCATAAATATAATCCAAATCAATTAATTTTATGAATGATGAACAATGGAAGAACTCATTCAGAGGTGTTGAGGATTCAGGAATGATATCATAAGAGTACACAACTTGTAGCACATTGGTACATGTTGCATACCCGTGATCCAAGCACTAAGGATATTAATGAATTAATTTTTGAATTAATTCCTAACATTTATATTGCTTACATGTAGTGTCTATTAAAATACACTTCATGTTGACCCATCAAGGCTGGAACACATTTACCCAGACTATACGGTGTGAATATTTCATACATAATATCTAGTCCTAAATTCAATGACAGGACATCTATTTCTTACCTGACCCATATGATTAGTGATCATGTAACACAAATTAAATAACACAATATATATATCCCATGTACATGATGTGGACTGCCATATTTAATCTGGAATGATTACATGATAATTTTGTAGTTGTGTTCTAAATATAGATGGTGAGAATTATTCATGACGTGTAGATGGATAGTACATGAAATCTATATTACCAAATTATTTGGAATTATAAATTAATTTATAATAGTGCTTAAACAAATCAAATTTTTTTGTGGGTGTCATTTATTTGACTACGTAAAATCAATGTGATGGGTTATATATATATATATAAATATTAAATGTCTAACTAATATCAACATAATGATCAGAACAAAAAATCATTTATAAGTTGTAATACACTCATAACTCTACGTGCATTGAAACATATCACACTATGAATAATAACATGTGTTCTACAAGTCATTAATTTTGATTATAAACTCACCATGAAATTTCATGACATGTTGTGTGAGCCACATGATTCATTAGTAAATAATATAGAAATATAATACACACTGGGTATTTCAAATGGGTATCCATTGTGTTTACTATTAGGTATATGTTTTGTGCATAGATAATTTTAAATAAATTTACTTAATTTCATTAAAATTTGGATGGATGAGAATATCAAGAATATTTTGATGTTAATTAATAGAAAATAATTATTTATTTAAATAAGGTAATTAATTTATTTTAGCATGATTTATCTTAATTAGGAATGATTAGAATGGAATGATAATTTTATTAAATGTTAAATTCATTGCATGTATATGGATGATCTTGAGAATAAACCAGACATTTTTATCTTATTCTTTCTTTTTTAAATTTATTATTAAATTATATTGATGTCCAATATGTAATCCATCCTCTCATAATGTGAGGGTCAATGTGACCATAATTTGATTTACCTAAACCCCACAATCAATCAATTGGTTACCCTAACCTATGTGTGTAATGCCCCGACCCTAGTTACCCAGATTCGGTGCATTATTAAATAACATTGGCATGATCACAAGGAAATCATGTCTCAAAAGACTGATCAGTTTAGTATTATTGGAAAAAATATTCATACATATGTTCAACATTATAGCTTGAAGATAAATACAACACAAATATATTTCATTAGGAACATCCAAGCCACCTAGATTATTCCTGCACGTCACTCATAACTAACTTCTTAATATCCTGGGAAAATGAAACATAAGAAAGGAGTGAGCTCAAATGCTCAGTAAGGGTAAGTAATATAGCAGAAAATTAAATAAATATTAAGCATGGAGAATAATTGAAACCACATTCCCTTACCAATAATAAACATGAATACTTTTATGGCAAGAATATGAGCTGAGTAAGTAATGCCATAATAAAACATAATCAAGGGCATTATACTAGTCGAATGACCACATGAACCATCAATATTACTTTCATAAGGAGGGAATGTATAATACCAGACATTCTGAAACGTTTTGTCAAGGCCTCAGCCAAGACGTCTAAAAATGATTAAGGCCTCAGCCAAAACCATAAATCAAATTGGGAAAGGGCCTCATCCAATTCCACGTCTAGTTGTCTCATGAGACCTACCGATGCATCGAGGAGCTATAACGGGCTCCACCCGTCACTTACTAAGTCCAATACATTCCTCATATGAAAATGCTGAAATATAACATAAACATTCTTATTAAAAATGGCATACAAAATGTAAATAATTTAACCATAAACCATGAATGGTATACAAATATCACATCCATAGTTAAACATATAACAAATCCTTAAATACAATATGGAAGTTTTGTATCATAATAAATCAACTTCAAATAAACTTAAAATCCATCAAAGGATGTTGACATAGATGAAATAAAAACCTTTTTTTAGAGACATATCTCTTTATATTTTGAAATCATTTAATTGTGACATAAAGAAAACATTTATTTTGAAAATATTCTTATAATCTTGTAAGGGAAGCTTCGATGATGTTATAATGGTAGAAAATTGTCGCACCTGCCGTATAAGTTAAAAAAATACATTCTTACCTTAATTTTATCGAAAAGGTTAAAAAGGACCTTGTTCTGAAAAAGACGGAAAGATTACTTTATAAACATCTTATAAAAAGTAAAAAAAGGGTATAAATGAATTTAACCCATATTCTTTAAAATAGTAAGAATGTTTTGAAATACATTTCTAAGAAACATTGATGTGGATGATAAAGAGGTCCCAGTAGATAATTACATTTAAACAACCTCAGATAAGGAAGAGATTGTGAAATAAACCCTTACCTTGTACATTTCCTTGGTTGAGGGTAGGTTAACCTCATGTATAATGGTGAAATAATTGGTATTAAATTATACAATAATCATATAAATTAATATGATATCATATATTATCTTTTAACATTTCTTTGTTAATAATATCTTAGTATTATCGTTGTTTCGGGTGTTCACTTACTCATTTTCTCTTATATGTTTTGTTACATAAGCTCTGTTTGTTATGGATAGCTTGTATCTTATTCATATGAAAAATGATATCAAGTCTTTAATAATTATTTTTAATCATCAAATGAGAATTATACTTGAATGGATACGATGGGGAATGAATCTCGTCACGTTCGTGGAGACAGTAGTCCGTACGTGCGCACGAGCAACAATATCATTTTTTGATATTAAAATAATATATAATTGGATATTATATCATATATATAGAATCATTATCATGTTATATTTATTATTTACATGAATTAAACATAATTATTATACCCATCCAAATAATAATGTACTGAAAAAAAATTACACCACGATGTGGAGACGGTAGGCCGTACGTACGCACGTATGGTGACATGTCATTCAAAGGATGGATATAATAATAAATATGGTTGTACCATATTTATAATAACATCACAGTATATATAAGATACTGGAGTTATTATTTTATAATGTAAACAATAAAGAAAGAATAAATTGAAGAAGAAAGGAACTTGAAAAGGGTGGTGAAAACATTACCTCTTCTTCGGGTTCTTCCTTTTGATTTGATCAAAATGGATCATTATGTTGGATTTCTGACTAAAGGAAGGCCACTAGGGTTAAGGGAGGATAGTTTAGAGTGTATTTGGGCAGAGTTTGGCCGAACCAAAATGCTTTGAAGGTATGAAGAATTGGTTATAAGTGGTGTCCTTTTATAAGGGGGAGGAGGGGCTCTTTAGGAAAAACTTAAAGTATTAATTTATAATAAATTCATATTCAGTTTCTAATGGCTAAAAGTGGATTATTAAAATTATAAGGTGGTTATGGGTAGAAATAATTTCAACCAAAATATTTTACATAGGTTTGGGTCACTAAATTAACCTTATCATTTATATTTAACTCTTACTTAAATAGTTTGACATTTACCATGTCTCTTTGTATTTTTATATTATATGGTTAATAAACGTACCATATATATCCAAGAGAACCACAAGTGGTTAATTAATGATACAACTATCATTATATAAGTATCTTGGCCAAACCTTATATTTTTAGGAATTGAATATCAATTAATAATATAATATTTGTTTTAAAAACCCTTTTATGTCAATTTTGACACTATTTGGTATTTGATTTTTTTGAAAATCATAAGAGCATGATTACTTCGACAAAACATAATTAAATCAATAATATCATGTCATATTAACCTATAAAAGTAGTTTAATTCATAAAAAGTCTCAAATTACATTTATTTGGGTATTTGTATTATCAACTAATTTAATATTTCATTAATTAGGTAATTACTGCATCATCATTGTGTCATAAATAAATTATATTATTTAATGTCTAAAAATTATAAATAAAATATAATTTTAAAGGAAGTATTTTTATCTTTCTAATGAATATTTATAATCGAATTTATCGTATGTATGACCCTATATTAATAAAAGTTTAGTTTATAAACTTTGATTTTATCTCTTTTTACTCTTCTTTGAATTAAAGAATAATAAATGTCCTAATCTAATGCAAGTGGACCCAAATGATAATATTTTATTCCTAAGGTTTTTTTTGGTCTAGATACACTTGTCCAATAGAATTATGACATGTGTTAGGGTAATATTAATATCACTTTTACCCTTAATTAACCTATTTACTTTTAACAATGGTAAATAAAAGAAAACAGTTACTATTCAACAAAAATTATTTTTATCTTATTGAACCACATTTTACTCCTTGATATTAACTGTGTCTCTCATATTTTCGAAATTACACTCACAGAAGCGTTAAAATTAAGTTTTATTTGAATTTCCAAATTCTCCTAGGAGGTGGATAAAAGACGGTTAAAAGTTCAATAAAATTTTTATATATCTAAAATTATTCTAAACTAACTCCAATTAATTACATTGAACTTATATATGTATTATGTATCTATTTTGACCTTAATTAAATTTAAATAAAATAAATAATTATTTAAATAAAAATTCGGTTTTAAACTATAACTCAGTGTTTTTTCACTATTCATCAAAAATTGAATGTTTTTAGAAAAATACAAAAAATTCACCATAAGATAATTTCGATATTACGAATCCAAAAATGAAGTCCATTTTGAAAGTTAAAATGTATAATCTTTCAAAAGGTGGGTATTACTATTCATAATGGCTAGTTTGATTGGTTGTGGTGTGTTTTAGAACTTGAATTTGCGTACAACACACGCTACTGTATTATTCAAAGAGAATCATACCGTGGAAGCTTGGGGTGTTACATTCTCCCCTCCTTCAAATAATTTTATCCTCTAAATCTCTATAATATTATTATTTAAAAAGACTCGGGTGTTTCTTCATCATAAGTTCCTCGGGTTCCCACGTTGCCTCTTCCATCTCACGGTTTCTCCATAGAACTTTTACCAGACGAGTCGTCCAGTTTCTCCTCACTAGTTCTCTTATATCAAGAATTCTGACGGGCTCCTCACAATAAGACAGATTGGGTTCCAGTTCTAATTCCTTGTAATTGAGTACATACGTTGGGTTAGGCATGTATTTTCTCAACAGTTATACGTGGAACACATCGTGAACTTTGGAGAGACTTGGTGGTATTGCTAAACGGTAAGCTACAGCCCCAATTCGTTCTAGAATTTTGAAAGGTCCTATGTACCTGGAACTCAATTTACCTTTCTTACCGAAACGTATAACTCCCTTCCATGGAGATACCTTCAAGAAAACATGATTTCCTACCTAAATTTCCAAATCCTTCCTTCGTTTATTGGCATAGCTCTTCTGCCTACTTTGAGCTTCTTTGATGTGGTTTTGGATTACCTTCACCAGTTCTGGGCCTACAAGTTTTCTTTCACCAACGTCATCCCAACAGGTTGGTGTGTGAAATCTCCTTCCTTATAATGCTTCATATGGTGCCATCTAAATACACGAATGGAATCTATTGTTATAGGAAAATTATACCAGAGGTAAATATTGATCCCACATACCCTAAAAGTCAAGTGATCTTGATCTCAACATGTCTTATAAGGTTTGAATAGTCCGTTCTGATTTTCCATCAGTTTGGGGGTGGTATGTAGTGCTCAAATGAAGTTCAGTATCCAGGGCTTTCTGAAGACTTTTCCAGAATCTTGAAGTAAAACATGGATCACGATAAAAAAAATCGATATGGGTACTCCATGAAGTCTCACAACTTCATTAATATATAGTCTTTCTAGTAGTTCAAGTGGTAAATCTTCCCTAGTAGCAAGAAAATGTGCTGACTTGGTAAGATGATCAACAATGACCCATATTGCATTATTCTTTCTAGGATTCTTTGGTAGTCCCATGACAAAGTCCATAGTTATATTATCCCATTTCCACTCAGGTATGGGAAGAGGTTGCATGACTCTTCTAGGTTGTTGCCTTCCAGCTTTCACTTGTTGACAAACCATACATCGTGACACAAAATCAGCAATCTCCCTCTTCATGTTGTCCCACCAAATATGTTCCTTTAAATATCTATACATTTTGGTGCTCCCCAAGTGTATAGAGAAATTGGAACTACGAGCATCATCCAACAATTTTCTTTTTTGATCAGGTATATCGGGAACACAAAGTCTCTTCCCATATTTCAAAATTCCATCTTCATACACAAAGTCACTCAATCTCCCATCATTCACAACTTTAATCTTCTTTTGAAACTCTTCATCATCGGTGTGAGAACTCATTATCCTTTCTATTAAAGATGGTTTGGAAACCATTTGAAAAATTATTGATGTTTCACCTTCCATGGTGATTCCCACATCCATATTTACTATATCCATGTATATAGGATCCTTTTCCACTCTCATCTTGTTCAAAACACCATGATCCTTTCTACTCAAAGCATCTGCCACCATATTTTCCTTCCCCTGGTGGTAGTGTATCGTTCAATCATAATCCTTGAGTAATTCAAGCCATCTCCTTTGCCTCATGTCGAGTTCTTTCGGTTAGAAAATATACTTCAAACTCTTGTGATCAGTATATATCTCACATTTTTCATCATAGAGATAATTTCTCCATATCTTCAAAGAAAAGATTACAACAGCTAACTCAAGATCATGAGTAGGATAGTTTTTCTCATGAATTTTCAGTTTTCGTGATGCATAGGCAATAACTCTATCATTCTTCATAAGGACACAACCAAGTCCTTTCTTCGATGCATCACTATAAATAATGAAACCATCATTCCCTGACGGTAGAGTCAATATAGGGGCGTTGACTAATCTTCTCTTCAGTTCTTCAAATAATTCTTCACATTATTTTGTCCAAACAAATTTAACCCCTTTACGTGTGAGCTTCGTTAATGGGTTAGCCAATCGGGCAATGTTCTGGATGAAACATCGATAATAACCTGCTAAACCAATAAAACTACATACCTCAGTTATACTCGTCAGTGCATGCCATTCTTGGATTGCCTTGGTCTTGGAATGATCAACAGAGATTCCATCCTTAGAGACAATATAGCCAAGAAAATAAATCTCATGAGGCAAGAATTCACACTTTCTAAACTTCCCATATAATTCATGTCTTCTAAGAGTCATTAGAATAATGCACAAGTGATTTTCATGATCTTCGTAGCTTTTGGAGAATACCAAGATATCATCAATAAATACCACCAAAAAAATCATCGAGATATTCCTTGAAAACTCTATTTATTAGATCCCTGAATTCAGAGGGTGCATTAGTCAATCCAAAAGGCATTACTGTAAACTCGTAATGCCCGTACCTGGTTCAAAATGCTATCTTCAGAATGTCTCCCTTCTTCACACACAACTGATGGTATCCAGATCGAAGGTCAATATTTGAAAAGTATTGAGCTCCATGTAGTTGATCAAATAAATCATCAATGAGAGGTATAGGATACTTATTCTTTATTTTTATAGCATTTATTTCCCTGTAGTCGATACATAACCTCATAGATCCATCTTTCTTTTTAACAAAATGAACAGGGGATCCCCATGGAGAAACACTAGGGTGAATAAATCCCTTATTACTCAATTCCTCTAATTGTTTCTTTAGTTCATCTAATTCCAAAGTGGCCATTCTATAAGGGTTCTCCGATATAGGCCTTGAACCAGGAACTAAATCAATGGAAAACTCAATTTCTCCTTCTGGAGGAAGTCCAGGTAAATCTTCCGGAAACACATCAACACATTCTCTCACAATAGGTACATCCTCTCTTTGAACATTCACATCCTCACCCATAGTTATTTCATTCTCTTCTTCCCCGATAATTGAATTTATTTGAGCTACTGGGAGTGGATCTAGATAAAGATCAAGTGGGGAATATTCTTCTCTAAAGATAAGGTGGTCTTTATCATCATCATCCAAAATCGTAACCTCCTTCTTCTTACAATATATTTCCGCATCATGGTCCAAAAGCCAATCCATACGGAAGATTATATCAAATTCAGTCATGGGTATGATGATGAGATCAGTAGATAAAGAACATTTATATGCCCTAATGGGAATGTATCCACAGAATTTTATAGAAATGATACTTCCCTTAGGAGTTTTAACTGACAACTCCCTTGTTAAATCAAATTGGAAATATCTAATTTTCTTAGAAAACTGGGAAGATATGAAAAAATGTGATGATCTAGAATCAAATAAAGCATTTTCTAAACTTGATGAAACCATTAAATTACCTACCACCACGTCTTTCAGGGCTTCAACCTCAACAGTAGTGATTGCATAAGCTTGTCCTTGATCCCTTGGCCTTTTCTGAGGTAAGTTTCTCAGACGCTTAGGACATTCATTTTCATAATGTCCCTTCTTCCTGAAATTGTATCATTGAAAATTGGTAGCATCTTTCATTCCTTTACAATAACCGACTAGATAGCCTTTCTGTCCACATTTTTAGCATACTCCTTTTCCTTTTAGACAGTCACCTGGGTGCTTCCTTCCACAATTATCATAGGGTGGAAATTCAATTCTACCCTTCTTCCCTGTTTCCTTATTTCCTTTCCCAGAGTGTTCGGCAACTCTCTTCTTATCATGATTTGATTTAAAGACATACGACTTAGAGAATTCCTTTTCTATCTTGACAGAACACAAGACAATATCTTTGTATTATGATAAGGATTGTGATACTAATGCTCAAAGGAGAAATGGTTTTAACCCATCAAAGAAATGATCAATCTTACTTTTTTGGTTACGTATATAATCTGCAGCATGCCTCTCTAACCTTGTAAATTTAGCCTCATACTTTGCAACATTCTCGTCCTCCTTTTGCCTCAGACTCAGAAATTTTCTTTCCATATCTTCTCGATGGTCATGAGGAAAGTATTTTTCTAAAAAAATTTCATTAAATTCCCTCCATTCCATATTTGATACCTCCTCTTCATCCTTTGTGTTTTGAATCAAGGACCACCATTGATTAGTATCTCCAGTGTGGCAGTATACTTCCATGACAACGTTTTCCCTTTCGATACTCCCCAAAGCATGGAATATTTTCTATAAGGATTTTATCCATTTCTCAGCCAATAATGGATTAGTACTCCCATTTAATGTTGGTTGTTTTTGCCTTATGAAGTGATCTAACATTGATCCTCCACATTGTGGGTATGGGTGATCCATACGGGTAAGGTTATTATTCATAACCGGAGTGAGTTGTCCTAGTATGGTGATTAGCTGTTCAGCACCCGTAGCATCACTAGCTCCACTATAATAATCTTGAGAAGGATGGAAATCCCTACATGGAGTGTGTGCATTGATATGGTTTCCATTCCTTCCAATAGGCGCCATTTCTAAACAATGGCATAAACTAGATTAATTTATGAATCGAAATATATAATTCCAAACTTCTATAATACTTAACATAAATTCAACAGTTTATGGATATAACCCATAATCATTGTAACACCTCAAGCTTCTACGGTACGCTTCTCTTTGAATAATGTGATAGCGTGTGTTGTACGCAACACCGAGTTCTAACACACCATAACTAATCAAACTAGCCGTTATGAATAGTAATACCTACTTTTTTAAATTATATATATTTTATATTTGAAAATGGACTTAATTTTTGGATTCGTAATATCGAATTTAGCCTAAGGTGAAATTTTGGTACATTTCGGATAACTTTCATATTTTGATGAATAGTGAAAATTACTATGTTTTAATTAAAAACAACTTTTTTAATCAAAATAATTAATAGTGATAAATTATTATTTTGAGTGGTTTTAAAGTATATTTAGAATATATTTTTACCATTTAATATAATTTTGGTCATTGGACATAATTTTACAATTAAACCGAACATAAACGAGTGTCAATCTTTTGATAGTTATTATCTCTTAAAAACACGCTTTTTGTTTTGACAGCGGGAATTAATTTTAAATTAATTTCTGCCACTTCTGTGTTTTGAATTTAGGAAAATGGATTCCATATTTGGAATCAGGATGTTAAAATTGTGTAAATAGGTAACTTTTATTTTTAGACATTTTGAATAATTACTGCGGTAAATATTTTATTTACCATGGTTAAGGGTAAATCTGGTAAATAAGGGTTAAAAAATAATATTATAATAATACTAAATTACCCTAAAACGTGTCTTAACCCTATTGGTTGATACATGGTCGACCATGGGAATCTTTGGGTCTATTTTGGGACCCCATGGATCCACTTGTAAGTGATAATGACACTTTATTTTAATTAAGTTAAAATGAATACAAAAATGACACAAGCATATAGCTTTTAGAAAAACAATTGTTACATAGGGTTATATATGTTGGATGTTAGATTATAAATATTCATTAGAAAGCTAAAAAGATTTCCTACATAATTATATTTTATTTATAATTTTTAGACATTAAATAATTTATTTTATTTTTGACACAATGATGATACAGTAATTACTATAATAGTGAAAAATTAAAATAATTGATATTATAAATACCCAAATAAATATAATATGAAACTTTTAATGAATTAAACTAATTTTCTAGGATAATATGATATATTAGGATTGATTTAATGGACTTTGTTCGATGTAATAAATCTGTTATGAGTTTCACAAAAATCAACTATTGAATAGTGTCAAAATTGACATAAAAGAGTTCTTAAAACAAATATTATATTATTAATTGATATTAAATTCCTAAAAATCTAAGGTTCGGCCAAGAGACTTATATCATGATAGGTTCATCATTAATGTACCACTTGGGGGTCTCTTGGATGTATATAGTAAGTTTATTAACCATATTATATAAAAATACAAAGAGACATTGTAAAAGTGAAACTAATTAACTTAGAGTTAATACTTAAAGATAAGGTTAATATAAGTACCCAAACCTGTCTAAATTCTATTGTTTGAGTGGTTTTCGACCTATCCCCACCTTAACATTTAAATAATCAACTTTGGAGCCATTATAAACCGAATATGAATTTATTATAAATTAATATTTCTAGCTTTTCCAAAGGTGCCCCTCACCCCTCTTATAAAAGGGCACTCCTCCTTCTCATTTATTCACACCTTCAAAGCCTTTTGGTTCGGCCAAACTCTGCCCAAATACTCTCCCAACATCCCTCACTACAACCTATATGCCTTAGTTTGATCAGAAAGCCAACCTAAGGAGCCCTTTTGATCAAATCAAAAGGAAGAACCCGAAGAAGAGGTAATGATTTCACCACCCTTCTCCAAGTTCATTTCTTCTTCCACTTCTTCTTCCTTTGTTCTTACCATTCTAAAATAATAACTCTAGTATCTCACATATAATGTGATGTTATTAGAAATATGGTACAACCATATTCAGTATTCTATCCGCCTTTTGAATAACATGTCACCATACGTGCGTACGTACGGACTACCGTCTCCACGTCATGGTGTAATTGTTATTCAATATAATATTATTTGGATGGGTATAATAATGATGTGTAACTCATGTAAATAATAAATATAACATGTTAATTATTCTGTATATATGATATACCATCCATTTATATATTATTTTAATATCAAAAGAATGATATTGTCGCTCGTGCGTACGTACGGACTACCGTCTCCACGAACGCGATGAGATTCATTCTCCATCGTATCCATTCAAGTATAATTATCATTTGATGATTTAAAAATGATGTTTAAGGACTAGATATCATTCTGGATATGAATAAGATACAACAACCATGTCTTATGTAACAGAACATATAAAAGAAAATGAGTAAGTTAACTCCCGAAACGACGATAATTCTAAGATATTATTAACAAATCAATGTTAAAAGATCATATATGATATCATATTATTATATATGATTCTTGTATAATTTAATAACAACTATTTCACCATTATACAGGAGGTTAACCTACCCCAACCAAGGAAAAGTACAAGGTAAGGGTTTACTTTACAACCTCTTCATTATCCAAGGTTGTTTATACGTAATAATCTACTGGGATCTCTTTATCATCCACATCCATGTTTCTTAAAAATGCATTTTCAAAACATTTTTACTATTTACTAGAATATTAGTTAAAGTCATTTATACCCTTTTTGACTTTTATAAGTGGTTTATAAAGGAATCTTTTGGTCGTTTTCAAAACAAGGTCCTTTTTAACCTTTTCGACAGAATTAAGGTAAGAATGTTTTTTAACTTATACGGCAGGTGCGGCTATTTTCCGCCGTTATAAAATCTTCAAAGCTTCCCTTACAAGCTTATAAGAATATTTTCAAAGAAAATGTTTTATTTTATATGGATCTTAAATTATTTCAAAGTAAAAGGAGATATTTCTTTAAAAAGAATTTTGATTTCATCTATGTCAACATCCTTTGATGGATTTTAAGATTATTTGAAGTTGATTTATTATGATACAAAACTTCTATATTGTATTGAAGGTTTTGTGATATGTTTGAATGTGGATGTGATATTTTTATACCATTCATAGTTTATGGTGAAAGTATTGACATTTCATATGCTAGTTTTAATATGAATGTTTATGTTATTTTAAACCTTTTCATATGGGAATGCATTGGACTTAATATGTGACGGGTGGAGCCCGCTATAGCTCCTCGATGCATCGGTAGGTCTCATGAGACAAACTAGTGTCTTGGCACAAGGCCTTGACAAAATCTTATTTGTAGTCTTGGCACGAGGCCTTGGCTATGTGGTTATGATAGTCTGGCATTATGCATTCCAACATTATGAAAGTGGTTATTGATTTTTGCATGTGATTATTCGATTAGTAGAATATCCATGTGAATAAGTAAATGGCATTATTTCATTTTATTTATGCCATACCATGTTGAAAGTTCATATTTAAAAGGCTTTTGTTTTAGTTATACATTGCCTTAAATGTTTATTCTTATTTATGAAAGTTTCCGCTATATTGTTATCCTTACTGGGCATTTGAGCTCACCCCTTTTCTATGTTTTATTTTTCCCAGGATGTGAAGAAGTAAGTTATGAATGACCTGTAGGGATTTTATGAGGGGTTAATAGTGTGGATTGTGGAAACATTATGTTGTTGTAGTAGTTTTTCATTTTATGATGTAATGTAAAACTTATGAATATATCTAGTGTTTCCAAGGCTATTAAACCAATCGGTCTTTCGAGATTTGATCTTTCTTGTGATCATGCCAATGTTATCTAATAATGCACCGACTCTGGGTAACTGGGGTCGGGGCGTTACAGTTGGTATCAGAGGAAGTTTAGTACAAACCTTGGAAGCTAGATTTAGATAAACTCTGATTAGAGCACGTAGACCTAAGATGAACTTTGAGGATTAGTATAGAAGAACTTCCTAGAATTTGGTATTGTAGATATTTTGTGAGTTTTCCAAGCAATACATCCTTGTCTGGATACGAGCAGGTAGAGGCGGCTCTGGCACAGATGTACCTAGGGGTAAAACCCGAAAACACCGCTTTGAGCTAGACTCGAATGGGAACTGGTGCACGACAACGGGCCTTGCTGCACTCTTGGTTACGACACTCCCGGGGGATATGCTTAGGATAACTCTCATTTTCTTTACAAATCATTTTGAAGGGATTATGAGTATATACTTCCTCAAAGAAAACATTCTTATGATTATGGATTATATCCATAAATAGTTCAATTTATGTTAAGTGTTTTATAAGTATGGGATTATGTATTTTGATTCATAAACTGATCTAGTTTATGCCATTATTTAGAAATGGCGCCTAGTGGAAGAAATGGAAACCGTATCAATGCACGCACTCCATGTAGGGATTTCCCTCCTGCTCAAGATAATTATAGTGGGGCTGGTGATGCAACTGGTGCTGATCAGCTAATCACCATATTGGGACAACTTACTCAGGTTATGAATAACAACCTTACCCGTATGGAGCACCCTGATCCGCAGCGTGGAGGATCAATGTTAGATCGATTCATGAGGAAACAACCACCAACATTCAATGGGAATACAAATCCCTTAGTAGCTGAGCAATGGATATTTTCCCTAGAGAAAATATTTCAGGCTTTGGGGAGCAGTGAAAGGGAAAAAGTTATCATGGCAGTTTACCGCCTCATTGGAGATGCTGATCAATGGTGGTCATTGATTCAGAACATGAAGGAAGATGATGAAGTATCAAATATGGAATGGAGGGAGTTCAAAGATCTGTTTTTAGAAAAATACTTTCCTCGCGACCATCGAGCAGATATGGAAAGACAATTTCTGAGTCTGAGACAAAAGGAGGATGAGAATGTCACAAAGTATGAGGCTAACTTTACAAGGTTAGCGAGGTACGCTGGTGATTATATTCGTAACCCAAGAAGTAAGATTGATCGTTTCTTTGATGGGTTAAAACCATTTCTCCGTCGAGCGTTAGTCTCACAATCCTTTTCATCGTACGAAGACATTGTCTCATGTGCTATCAAGACCGAAAAGGAATTCTCTAAGTCTTATGACTTTAAAGAAAAGTAAGAGAAGAAGAGATCTGCTGATCAATCTGGGAATGGAAATAAGGGGAAGAAGGGAAAGGTTGAATATCCATCTTGTGGTAAATGCGGGAAGAAACATCCTGGTACTTGCTTGAAGGGAATGGGAGTCTGTTACAAGTGTGGTGAAAAAGGCCACCAAGCTCATGATTGCAAGGGGAAGAAGGAAGCTACTAACGTTCAGTGCTACAATTGCAGGGAGATGGGGCATTATGCAAATGCATGTCCTAAGCGTCAGGAGAACTTACCTCAGAAAAGGCCAAGGGATCAAGGCCAGGCTTATGCTATCACTACTGCTGAGGTAGAAGCTCCGAAAGACGTGGTGGCAGGTAATTTAATGGTTTCCTCAAGTTTAGCAAATGCATTATTTGATTCTGGATCATCGCATTGTTTCATATCTTCCCAGTTTGCTAAGAAAATTAGATATTTCCTATTTGATTTAATAAGGGAGTAGTCAGTTAAAACTCCTAAGGGAAGTATCGTTGCAATAAAGTTTTGTGAATCAGTCCCCATTAGAGCACATAAATTTTCTTTATCTGTTGATCTCATCATCATACCTATGATTGAGTTTGATATAATCCTCGGTATGGACTGGCTTTCGGACTATGATGTGAAGATTTATTGTAAGAAGAAAGAGGTTACGATTCTTGATGATAATGATAAGGAACACCTTATTTTTAGAGCAGAATCGTCACCACCTAATTCTTATTTAGATCCACCCCCAGTAGCTCAACTTAATTCAATTATTGGGGAGGAAGAGAATGAAATAACTGTCGGTGAGGAAAGGAATGTTCAAATAGAGTATGTACCTGTTGTGAAAGAATTTGTAGATGTATTTCCGGAAGATTTACCTGGACATCCTCCAGAACGAGAAGTTGAGTTTTCCATTGATTTGATTCCTGGATCAAGGCCTATATCGAAGACCCCTTATAGAATGGCCACTGTAGAGTTAGTCGAACTAAAGAAACAACTAGAGGAATTGAGTAATAAGGGATTTATTCGCCCTAGTGTTTCTCCATGGGGAGCCCCTGTTCTTTTTGTTAAAAAGAAAGATGGATCTATGAGGTTATGTATCGACTACAGGGAGATCAATGCTATAACGATAAAGAACAAGTATCCCCTACCTCGTATTGATGATTTATTTGACCAACTGCATGGAGCTCAATACTTTTCAAAGATTGACCTTCGATCTGGATACCATCAGTTGTGTGTGAAGAAGGAAGACATTCCGAAAACAGCATTTCGAACCAGGTACGGGCATTACGAGTTTACTGTAATGCCGTTTGGATTGACTAATGCACCCTCTGTATTCATGGATCTAATGAATAGAGTTTTCAAGGAGTATCTCGATGAATTTGTGGTGGTATTTATTGATGATATCTTGGTATACTCCAAAACCTACGAAGATCATGAAAATCACTTGCGCATTATCTTGAAGACTCTGAGGAGGCATGAATTATATGGGAAGTTTAGCAAGTGTGAATTCTGGCTTCAGGAGATTTCTTTTCTTGGCCATATTGTCTCTAAAGATGTAATCTCTGTTGATCCTTCTAAGACCAAGGCAATCCAAGAATGGCCAGCACCTACGAGTATAACTGAGGTACGTAGTTTTATTGGTTTGGCAGGTTATTATCGACGTTTCGTCCAGAATTTTTCCCGATTGGCTAACCCATTAACGAAGCTCACACGTAAAGGGGTTAAATTTGTTTGGACAAAAGAGTGTGAAGAATGTTTCGAAGAACTGAAGAGAAAATTATTCAATGCTCCTATATTGACTCTACCATCGGGGAATGATGGGTTCGTTATTTATAGTGATGCATCGAAGAAAGGACTTGGTTGTGTCCTTATGCAGAATGATAGAGTTA
Organism: Viscum album; assembly: GCA_963277665.1. Taxonomy (NCBI): domain Eukaryota; kingdom Viridiplantae; phylum Streptophyta; class Magnoliopsida; order Santalales; family Viscaceae; genus Viscum; species Viscum album. The sequence continues at coordinate 778,451,962 of OY728126.1, read as the reverse complement.
TTGCCTATGCATCACGACAGTTGAAAATTCATGAACAAAACTATCCTACTCATGATCTCGAGTTATCAGCTGTAATCTTTTCTTTGAAGATATGGAGGCACTACCTCTATGGTGAAAAATGTGAGATTTATACTGATCACAAGAGTTTGAAGTATATATTCTCACAAAAAGAACTCAACATGAGGCAAAGGAGATGGCTTTAATTACTCAAGGATTATGATTTCACGATACACTACCACCCGGGGAAAGCAAACAAAGTAGCAGATGCTTTGAGCAGAAAAGACCATGGAGTTTTGAACAATATGATAATTGAAAGGGATCCAATTTTCATGGATCTAGTGAAGATGGACATGGGAATAACCAGGGAAGGTGAAACATCAATGCTTTTTCAAATGGTTGCCAAACCATCTTTACTAGAAAGGATTAAGAGTTCTCAGACCGATGATGAAGAATTCCAAAAGAAGATTAAAGCTGTGAATGATGGGAGATTGAGAGACTTTGTGTATGAAGATGGAATTTTGAAATTCGGGAAGAGACTTTGTGTTCCCAATATACCTGATCTAAAAAGGGAATTGCTAAATGATGCTCATAGTTCCAATTTCTCTATACACCCTGGGAGCACCAAAATGTATAGAGATTTGAAGGAACATTTTTGGTGGGACAACATGAAGAGGGTGATTGCTGATTTTGTGTCAAGATATATGGTTTGTCAACAAGTGAAAGCTGGAAGGCAACAGCCTGGAGGAGTCATGCAACCTCTTCCCATACCGGAGTGGAAATGGGACAATGTTAAGATGGACTTTGTCATGGGGCTACCAAAGACTCCTAGAAGGAACGATGCAATATGGGTTATTGTTGATCATCTTTCCAAGACAGCACATTTTCTTGCTATAAGAGAAGATCTACCCCTGGAACGTCTAGCAAGACTATATATTAATGAAGTTGTGAGACTTCATGGAGTACCCCTATCGATTGTTTCTGATCGTGATCCCCGTTTTACTTCAAGATTCTGGAAAAGTCTTCAGAAATCCCTGGATACTGAACTTCATTTGAGCACTGCTTACCACCCTCAGACAGACGGACAATCAGAACGGACTATTCAAACCTTAGAAGAAATGTTGAGATCTTGCTCACTTAACTTTCAGGGTATGTGGGATCAATATTTACCTTTGGTAGAATTTTCCTATAACAATAGCTTCCATTTGAGTATTCAGATGGCACCATATGAAGCGTTATACGGAAAGAGATGTCGTACACCAACCTGTTGGGATGACGTTGGTGAAAGAAAACTTGTAGGCCCAGAACTGGTGGAGGAAACGGTGGAAAAGGTGAAAGTAATCCAAAATCACATCAAAGCAGCTCAAAGTAGGCAGAAGAGCTATGCCGATAATCGAAGGAAGGATTTGGAATTTCAAGTCGGTGATCATGTTTTTCTGAAGGTATCTCCGTGGAAGGGAGTCATACGTTTTGGTAAGAAAGGTAAATTGAGTCCCAGGTACATCGGACCTTTCGAAATTCTAGAACGAATTGGGGTTGTAGCTTACCGATTGGCAATGCCGCCAAGTCTCTCCAAAGTTCATGATGTGTTCCACGTATCTCTATTGAGGAAATACATGCCTGATCCGACGCATGTACTCACCTATGAGGAATTAGAACTGGAACCCGATCTGTCTTATTGCGAAGAGCCCGTCAAGATTCTTGATACGAGAGAACAAGTGCTGAGAAACCGGACGACGCGTCTGGTAAAAGTTTTGTGGAGAAACCATAAGATGGAAGAGGCAACGTGGGAACCCGAGGAACTTATGATGAAGAACCACCTGAGTCTTTTTATGCAGTAATACCCTAGAAATTGCGAGGACGCAATTATTTGAAGGAGGGGATAATGTAACACCCCAATCTTCTACGGTACGCTTCTCTTTGAATAATGTGATAGCGTGTGTTGTACGCAACACCGAGTTCTAACACACCATAACTAATCAAACTAGCCGTTATGAATAGTAATACCTACTTTTTGAAATTATATATATTTTATATTTGAAAATGGACTTTATTTTTGGATTCGGAATATCGAATTTAGCCTGAGGTGAAATTTTGGTACATTTCGGATAACTTTCCTATTTTGATGAATAGTGAAAATTACTAAGTTTTAATTAAAAACAACTTTTTTAATCAAAATAATTAATAGTGATAAATTATGAATTTGAGTGGTTTTAAAGTATATTTAGAATATATTTTTACCATTTAATATAATTTTGGTCATTGGACATAATTTTACAATTAAACCGAACATAAACGAGTGTCAATCTTTTGATAGTTATTATCTCTTAAAAACACGCTTTTTGTTTTGACAGCGGGAATTAATTTTAAATTAATTTCTGCCACTTATGTGTTTTGAATTTAGGAAAATGGATTCCATATTTGGAATCAGGATGTTCAAATTGTGTAAATAGGTAACTTTTATTTTTAGACATTTTGAATAATTACTGCGGTAAATATTTTATTTACCATGGTTAAGGGTAAATCCGGTAAATAAGGGTTAAAAAATAATATTATAATAATACTAAATTACCCTAAAACGTGTCTTAACCCTATTGTTTGATACATGGTCGACCATGGGAATCTTTGGGTCTATTTTGGGACCCCATGGATCCACTTGTAAGTGATAATGACAGTTTATTTTAATTAAGTTAAAATGAATACAAAAATGACACAAGCATATATCTTTTAGAAAAACAATTGTTACATAGGGTTATATATGTTGGATTTTAGATTATAAATATTAATTAGAAATCTAAAAATATTTCCTACATAATGATATTTTATTTATAATTTTTAGACATTAAATAATTTATTTTATTTATGACACAATGATGATGCAGTAATTACTATAATAGTGAAAAATTAAAATAATTGATATTATAAATACCCAAATAAATATAATATGAAACTTTTAATGAATTAAACTAATTTTCTAGGATAATATGATATATTAGGATTGATTTAATTGACTTTTTTCGAAGTAATCAATCTGTTATGAGTTTCACAAAAATCAACTATTGAATAGTGTCAAAATTGACATAAAAGAGTTCTTAAAACAAATATTATATTATTAATTGATATTAAATTCCTAAAAATCTAAGGTTCGGCCAAGAGACTTATATCATGATAGGTTCATCATTAATGTACCACTTGGGGGTCTCTTGGATGTATATAGTAAGTTTATTAACCATATTATATAAAAATACAAAGAGACATTGTAAAAGTGAAACTAATTAACTTAGAGTTAATACTTAAAGATAAGGTTAATATAAGTACCCAAACCAGTCTAAATTCTATTGGTTGAGTGTTTTTCGACCTATCCCCACCTTATTATTTAAATAATCAACTTTGGAGCCATTAGAAACCGAATATGAATTTATTATAAATTAATATATCTAGCTTTTCCAAAGGTGCCCCTCACCCCTCTTATAAAAGGGCACTCCTCCTTCTCATTTCTTCACACCTTCAAAGCCTTTTGGTTCGGCCAAACTCTGCCCAAATACTCTCCAAACATCCATCACTACAACCTAGAGGCCTTAGATGGATCAGAAATCCAACCTAAGGAGCCCTTTTGATGAAATCAAAAGGAAGAACCCGAAGAAGAGGTAATGATTTCACCACCCTTCTCCAAGTTCATTTCTTCTTCCACTTCTTCTTCCTTTGTTCTTACAATTCTAAAATAATAACTCCAGTATCTAACATATACTGTGATGTTATTATAAATATGGTACAACCATATTCAGTATTCTATCCGCCTTTTGAATAATATGTCACCATACGTGCGTACGTACGGACTACCGTCTCCACGTCATGGTGTAATTGTTATTCAATATAATATTATTTGGATGGGTATAATAATGATGTGTAACTCATGTAAATAATAAATATAACATGTTAATGATTCTGTATATATGATATACCATCCATTTATATATTATTTTAATATCAAAAGAATGATATTGTCGCTCGTGCGTACGTACGGACTACCGTCTCCACGAACGCGATGAGATTCATTCTCCATCGTATCCATTCAAGTATAATTATCATTTGATGATTTAAAAATTATTTTTAAGGACTAGATATAATTCTGGATATGAATAAGATACAACAACCATGGCTTATGTAACAGAACATATAAAAAAATGAGTAAGTTAACTCCCGAAAAGACGATAATTCTAAGATATTATTAACAAATCAATGTTAAAAGATCATATATGATATCATATTATTATATATGATTCTTGTATAATTTAATAACAACTATTTCACCATTATACAGGAGGTTAACCTACCCCAACCAAGGAAAAGTACAAGGTAAGGGTTTACTTTACAACCTCTTCATTATCCAAGGTTGTTTATACGTAATAATCTACTGGGATCTCTTTATCATCCACATCCATGTTTCTTAAAAATGCATTTTCAAAACATTTTTACTATTTACTAGAATATGAGTTAAAGTCATTTATACCCTTTTTGACTTTTATAAGTGGTTTATAAAGGAATCTTTTGGTCGTTTTCAAAACAAGGTCCTTTTTAACCTTTTCGACAGAATTAAGGTAAGAATGTTTTTTAACTTATACGGCGGGTGCGGCTATTTTCCGCCGTTATAAAATCTTCAAAGCTTCCCTTACAAGCTTATAAGAATATTTTCAAAGAAAATGTTTTATTTTATATGGATCTTAAATTATTTCAAAATAAAAGGAGATATTTCTTTAAAAAGAATTTTGATTTCATCTATGTCAACATCCTTTGATGGATTTTAAGATTATTTGAAGTTGATTTATTATGATACAAAACTTCTATATTGTATTGAAGGTTTTGTGATATGTTTGAATGTGGATGTGATATTTTTATACCATTCATAGTTTATGGTGAAAGTATTGACATTTCATATGCTAGTTTTAATATGAATGTTTATGTTATGTTTAAACCTTTTCATATGGGAATGCATTGGACTTAATATGTGACGGGTGGAGCCCGCTATAGCTCCACGATGCATCGGTAGGTCTCATGAGACAAACTAGTGTCTTGGCACAAGGCCTTGACAAAATCTTATTTGTAGTCTTGGAACGAGGACTTGGCTATGTGGTTATGATAGTCTGGCATTATGCATTCCAACATTATGAAAGTGGTTATTGATTTTTGCATGTGATTATTCGATTAGTAGAATATCCATGTGAATAAGTAAATGGCATTATTTCATTTTATTTATGCCATACCATGTTGAAAGTTCATATTTAAAAGGCTTTTGTTTTAGTTATACATTGCCTTAAATGTTTATTCTTATTTATGAAAGTTTCCGCTATATTGTTATCCTTACTGGGCATTTGAGCTCACCCCTTTTCTATGTTTTATTTTTCCCAGGATGTGAAGAAGTAAGTTATGAATGACCTGCAGGGATTTTATGAGGGGTTAATAGTGTGGATTGTGGGAACATTATGTTGTTGTAGTAGTTTTTCATTTTATGATGTAATGTAAAACTTATGAATATATCTAGTGTTTCCAAGGCTACTAAACCAATCGGTCTTTCGAGATTTGATCTTTCTTGTGATCATGCCAATGTTATGTAATAATGCACCGACTCTGGGTAACTGGGGTCGGGGCGTTACAATCATAAAAAAAATGTTTTCTTTGACAAAGTATATACTCATAAACCCTTCATAATGGTTTGTAAATAAAATGAGAATTATCCTAAGCATATCCCCCAAGAGTGTCGTAACCAAGAGTACAGCAAGGCCCATTGTCGTGCACCAGTTCCCATTCGATTCTAGCTCAAACCGGTGTTTTCGGGTTTTACCCCTAGGTATATATGTGCCAGAGCCGTCTCTACCTGCTCATATCCAAAAAGGGATGTATTTCTTGGAAAACTCACAAAATCTCTACAATACCAAAATTCTAGGAAGTTCTTTTATAATAATCCTCAAAGTCAATCATAGGGCTATGTGCTCTAATTAGAGTTTATCTAAATATAGTTTCCAATGTTTGTACTATACTTCCTCTGATACCAACTGTAACGCCCTGAACCTGGTTACCCAGAGTCGTTGCATTATTACATAACATTGGAATGATCACAAGGAAATCATGTCTTGAAAGACCGATCAGTTTAGTATTATTGGAAATAATATTTATACATATGTTCAACTTTTCAGCTTGAAGATAAATACAACACAAATATATTTCATTAGGAACATCCAAGCCTCCTAGACTATTCCTGTTGGTCATTCATAACTAACTTCTTCATATCCTGGGAAAATGAAACATAAGAAAGGGGTGATCTCAAACGCTCAGTAAGGGTAAGTAATACAGAGGAAAATGACATAAATATTAACCATGTTCAATAATTGAAACCACATGCCTTTACCAATAATAAACATGAATAATTTTATGGCACGAATATGAGCTGAGTAAATAATGCCATAATAAAACATAATCATGGGTATTCTACTAGTCGAATGACCACATGAACCATCAATATTATTTCCATAATGAGGGTATGTATAATGTCATACATTCTGAAACATTTTGTCAAGGCCTTAGCCAAGACATCTAAAAATTATTAAGGCCTCAGCAAAACCATAAATCAAATTGGGAATGGGCCTCGGACAATTCCCTGTCTAGTTGTCTCATGAGACCTATCGATGCATCGAGGAGCTATAGCGGGCTCCACCCGTCACTTACTAAGTCCAATACATTACTCACATGAAAAGGTTGAAATATAACATAAACATTCTTATTAAAACTAGCATACGAAATGTCAATAATTTAACCATAAACCATTAATGGTATAAAAATAGCACATCCACAGTCAAACATATCACAAAACCTTCAATACAATATGGATGTTTTGTATCATAATAAATCAACATCAAATAAACTTAAAATCCATCAAAGGATGTTGACATAGATGAAATCAAAACCTTTTTATTAGAGACATATCTATTTATATTTTGAAATAATTTAAGATTCACATAAAGAAAACATTTATTTTGAAAATATTCTTATAATCTTGTAAGGGAAGCTTCGACGATGTTATAACGGTAGAAAATAGTCTCACCTGCCGTATAAGTTAAAAAAAAGACATTATTACCTTAATTTTGTCGAAAAGATTAAAAAGGACCTTGTTTGGAAAATGACGGAAAGATTCCTTTATAAACATCATATAAAAAGTAAAACAAGGGTATAAATGACTTTAACTCATATTATGTAAAATAATAATAATGTTTTGAAATACATTTCTAAGAAACATGGATGTGGATGATAAAGAGGTCCCAGTAGATAATTATGTAAAAACAACCTAAGATAATGAAGAGATTGTGAAATAAACCCTTACCTTGTACTTTTCCTTGGTTGAGGGTAGGTTAGAATCTTTTATAATGGTTAAATAATTGTTATTAAATTATACAAGAATCATATACATTAATATGATATCATATATGATCTTTTAACATTGCTTTGTTAATAATATCTTAGTATTATCATTGTTTCAGGTGTTCACTTACTCATTTTCTTTTATATGTTTTGTTACATAAGCCGTGTTTGTTATGGATAGGTTGTATCTTATTCATATCCAAAAATATATCAAGTCCATAAACATTATTTTTAATCATCAAAAGAGAATTATACTTGAATGGATACGATGGGGAATGAATCTCATCGCGTTCGTGGAGACGGTAGTCCGTACGTACGCACGAGCGACAATATCATTCTTCTGATATTAGAATAATATATAATTGGATGTTATATCATATATACAGAATAATTATCATGCTATATTTATTATTTACATGAATTACACATCATTATTATACCCACACAAATAATAATGTATTGAATAACAATTACACCACGACGTGGAGACGGTAGGTCATACGTACGCACGTATGGTGACATGTCATTCAAAAGATGGATAGAATACTGAATAAAGTTGTACCATATTTATAATAACATAAAATTATATATAAGATAATGGATTTATTATTTTAGAATGGAAACAACAAAGAAAGAAGAAGTTGAAGAAGAAAGGAAATTGAAAAAGGGTGGTGAAAACATTACCTCTTCTTCGGGTTCTTCCTTTTGATTTGATCAAAAGGGATCCCTAGGTTGGCTTTATGACTAACGGAAGGCCTCTAGAATTAAGGTAGGATAGTTGATAGGGTATTTGGGCAGAGGTTGGCCAAACCAAAAGGCTATGAAGGTATGAAGAATTGGTTGGAAGTGGTGTCCTTTTATAAGGGGGGAGGAGGGGCTCTTTAGAAAAAACTTAAAGTATTAATTTATAATAATTTCATATTTGGTTTATAATGGCTCCAAAGTGGATTATTCAAATTCTAAGTTTGGGATGGGTCTAAATCCTTTTAACCAATATATTTTAGATTGTTTTGGGTCACTAAATTAACCTTATCATTTATATTTAACTCTTTGTTAAATAGTTTGACATTTACCATGTCTCTTTGTATTTTTATATTATATGGTTAATAAACATACCATATACATCCAAGAGAACCCCAAGTGGTTAATTAATGATAAAAATATCATTATATAACTATCTTGGCCAAAACTTAGATTTTTAGGAATTGAATATCAATTAATAATATAATATTTGTTTTAAAAACTCTTTTATGTAAATTTTGACACTATTTGGTATTTGATTTTTTTTAAAAATCATAAAAGAATTATTAATTAGAATAAACAAAATTAAATAAATAATAACATGTCATAGTAACCTATAAAATTATTTTAATTCATAAAAAGTCTCAAATTACATTTATTGGGGTATTTATATTATCAATTATTTTAATATTTCGTTAATTAGGTAATTACTACATCACCATTGTGTCATAAATAAATTAAATTATTTAATGTCTAAAAATTATAAATAAAATAAAATTTTATATTAAATCCTTTTAGATTTTTAATGAATATTTATAATCAAATTTATCTTATGTATAACCCTATATTAAAAATGTTTTAGTTAATAAACATTGATTTTAACTCTTTTTACTCTTCTTTGAATTAAATAATAATAAATGTCCTAATATAATCCAAGTGGACCTAAATGATAATATTTTATTCCTAAGGTTGTTTTTGGTCGAGATACACTTGTCCAATAGAATTAGGACATGTGTTAGGGTAATATTAATATCATTTTTACCCTTAATTTCCTTATTTACTTTTAATCGTGGTAAATAAAAGTAAAAAGTTACTATTCACCAAAAATTATTTTTATGTCATTGAACCATTTTTTACTCCTTGATATTAACTGTGTCTATCGGATTTTCGAATTTCCATTCACAGAAGCGGTAAAATTAAGTTTTATGTGAATTTCCAAATTCTCCTTGGAGGTGGGTAAAAGACGGTGAAAAGTTCAATAAAATTTTTATATATCTAAAATTATTCTAAACTAAATCCAATGAATTACATTGAACTTATATATATATTCTGTATCTATTTTTAACTTAATTAAATTTAAATAAAATAAATAATTATTTAAATAAAAATTCAGTTTTAAATTATAACTTCGGGTTTTTTAACTATTTATCAAAAATTGAATGTTTTCAGAAAAATACAAAAAATTTACCCAAAGATAATTTCGATATTAAGAATCCAAAAATGAAGTCCATTTTGAAAGATAAAATTTATAAACTTTCAAAAGGTGGGTATTACTATTCATAACGGCTAGTTTGATTGGTTGTGGTGTGTGTTAGAACTCGAAGTTGCGTACAACACACGCTACTGTATTATTCAAAGAGAAGTGTACCATGGAAGCTTGGGGTGTTACAATGTGTGAGTAAAATCTTATATAATGGATTGGAATCCGAAGTAATTGTAGATGGTTCTTGTTTTTCTATGTGTAAAAACGAATTCAAGAGGTATATGGGTGGAATAGTGGAAAAATACACCAGGAAACTTTTCGTGGTTCAATTTATTTCTCCACTAGGTCAATTGTTAATTTATCATCCATTATATAAACTAATAATTAGTAAAACCTCATGATCATACAACTCTATTATTTTTATTTTTATCATGTTTCATGGTAAATTTCATAATCTATGTCCATTCCTGATAACCTGAGTTAATGAATTATCAAGAATTATAGATGAAAATAAAATAAATTAGAATATACATAAACTTTATCTAACACATGGTTTATCACTTATGTAAATCCACTTAATATTAAAATTTGTATAATAAAGATAAAATGGAAAATTTTCAAATAATGATAAAATCCCACATTTACATATCTTAAGTTGTTATGTCCATCAAATAATTATGTTAAAATAAAACCATAGTTTAGTGTTATTGATCATCCAATGTCGGGGTAGTTTCAATTATAGGAGAATTATAACTTGAAGTGTGGGTCAACTTTACCTTTTCCCGAATGGCCCAAAGGCCTTCTTTTTTTTAATTTTATTATGGATAATCCCCCTTTAAGGGTTTAAGGGGAACTCGTACATGACCCGTAGGCCCAAGGAACAAGGCCTGATTGAATCACAATACATGACCCGAAGGCCCAGAGGCATACTATGCCAAATACATGACCTGTAGGTCCAGCCCACTTGAACTTCCCCTCCCCACCTTTTGCGTCATTGACCACCGAGCTCTCCACCTTGCATTGTTGATTGGATAGCATTTCCCCATACAAAGTTTCATAGTGCCTGGTCCCGATGGAGGTTTCCATACCCTCTCATTCTTCCAATCTGGTTAGCTTTTCATCTGGTGGCTGCTACTCTTGTTGCTATGATCCTCTACAGGGGCATGATCTGTGTGAACTGGGCTACTCCATGGTCTTTATGGCCTAAAGGACTTGTGGCCCGAAGATTATTTATGACCTGAATTCCCTTGAGACCCATAGGCCCAAACTGGTGGCCCAAAGGCCCAAATTGGGTGAATAGTTTCGGCTACTACAGTACCGAACAGTAACAACTACATTACTGCTACACTACTAGAAATTTGCCTCCACCTAGTTTTGAACCTGGGTCTCTTAGATGCCAAGCAGGATCCCTTACCACTCTGGTACGGGCTCGTTGGCTGGGTCAACTTAACTTAGTTCTCATTAAGGGTTGACTTTTGAAGTACTAATTGTTGTAACTAAGATGAAATGGATAAGGAAATATAATGGGAGGATTTTAGGATTGTAGATTCCACTCAAAAGGTCACAAAACTATTAGTTATTATAGTTTTAATTTTAATGCATACCTAAACCCCTTTAAATAACATTTCAATACCAAGTATAGGTTATTATAAGAGTATTATATTTCATTGCACTATAATTTCCAAGCAACAAGATGTTATTAAACCACTGTAAATGGAAATTTCATTTCTAAAAAATTATGGTCAATTAGTAAATATAATATTTATTTATCTATTTTACTAGTCAATCTACCAAATTAATTATCCTCTTAATTAAATAAACGATATTAAATATGACTTCAGTCCTATAAATGTGATCTATACATGGAAAGGATGACCATCTAAATAACAATATTTAAAGAATGTAAAAGGTTCTTATACACTATCCTACACCAATAAATGAAATTATATGTGTCAGAATAACCTACTCTCAATGTGCCTAAAAATGGAAAATTTGGAAGAGTTGTCTCTCTATGAGAAAGTATTGGATAATGCCAATGATTTAAAAAGTTTAATTCTACCATTCTCAACCAATGATCTATTAATTCTACATTAGGAAATGGATTCATATTTCATGATTTTTCACCTTCATGGTATTTATCAAGAGGAGAGATGCCACTTCGGTGGTGGCATAGTGGTGAAGGTGAGTGGTACCAAAATTCCATTCTTTGGGAGTTTCCATGTTCAAATCCTTGGTGTCCGCTTCTGGGGAGAGATTCTCCCTCAGGACCCACCCGTCTTACTGGGTCAACCGGTCTTGTTTGGGACGGAAAAATGAGGCACATCCTGCTGTGCATATAGATTTCATTGACGAACCATCCCTGACCAGGTCGTTACACTCTTGGACGCTCTACCATCTCGACTAGTAATGACTCCTCCCTCCACTAGGGCTCTACCTCAAGGTAGTTTAATCTTCATGGGGGAAGGGGGTTTCTATGGGTGGAGGGTTCAAAAATGTCTCATAGGGGAATTCCCTTTTCAATAAAGGTAAAGGTGGAGAGATAAGAGAGATACAAGATCTCTAATTCAATATTTAAATGAAATCATAGAGGCTCGATGCCTGCTGGGCCATAAGTAGTAATGATTATTTTCTATATAGAAAGACTATATATATTGGAAATTAAATTACTAGTGTATTTTCACATAGATATCATGATTTAATCAATACCTATGTTATTCTCCAGTTTTATTATTAATTATGACATAAGAAATAATGATAAGAATCTTTCAGAACTTCTTACTCTTATTCACAAACATAACAAGGGCATGGGGTGTGAAAAAACTATGGTACTTCTAGTTAATTATAAATAGAAGAATGATGATAAGGGTACTATGAATCAATACATATCTAAATATAATGATCACCATCCTAAAAATAATAGGATGATCTCAAATCATTGAAAGGAAAAGGAAGTAGTAAGTTTTTCGTGTGGAAATAAAGGCCACTGGAACAGGAACTATAACCAGAAGCTAGGGGAAGCTAAAGGTATGTTCATTATCATGAAAAAATATTAAATTTCTACACATTAGGTTTTAGATATATCCATATTTCTCATATATCTATCCAAATATAAGAACAAAGAATATTTCAAATGACTTCTTGAGGAGAGGTGGATTTTTAGGGTGCAAATGGTGCGACTATAGATTATCTGGCCATTGGAGACTACCACCTTCCATTTACAACATGAATGATATTGGATTAAATAGATTTGTATTATATAACAACTATTACAAAAACATAATTTTTTATACTGCCAAGATACTGATGGTTTTTTTAATGTATGAAAATAAAATCATTATTGTTTATAAAGAGAGAATATATTATGGTATTTCCAATTTAAATAATTTTCTTTACATATTAATTTATGAAAACAATGTTTTTACAATTGATAAAAAATATTGTTCACATGAATAATATGACACCTAAATTTGGAACAATAATATTAGTTATTTAAAGAATAAGAATATGACAAAGATCTATCATGATGTTTATTTAGTATCTTTTTAGATAAAACCACTTAAAAGATTGCATTCTTGATTACCGGAAAAAATGACCAAACCACCATTTGGTGGATAGGGTGAACAGTTCATAAAGATTCTAGGTTTGGTCAAAATTGTAATATTTATATTATTTCGAGTAGAATCAAGTGGTGGGTATTCTTACCTTATAACATTTACTGATTAATTGAGTAGATATGGTTATGTTTGTATGATGAGGTATATGTATGGTTACTTTGAGAAATGAAAAGAAATAATGAATGAAGTATACAATATGCAAGGAATGATGATAAATAAGATTCAATCTAATCAAGGTGTTGAATATCCGATATCTTACCTTGAGGTAGTAGAGATATCATAATATTTAATATGGACATAAGCCATGAATTCTTAAATTGATTCCTTATATTAGAACCACATTTGGGTTCTATTAGTTTTTCCAATTGATGTGATTCTCAAACAATGAAAATGCGAATTCAAGATAAAAGTATACATTGAAGGTAATTTTAGTACCTATAATGAAATTCTTGTGGCTAATGGGTTTAAACAGTTTCATGGAATTGATGATGTTGAAAATTTTTCTCCAGTTCACTTATTTAAATCCAATAGAATTAAATTTACTCTATCTTCTTACCATGACTATAAAATTTGGAATATGGACGTCAAAACATATTTCCATAATAGGATACTTTTGGAATATGTCTATATCATACAACCAAAATGGGTTTTGACACCAAGTTCTAATAAAATGATATATAAGTTACAAAGATCCATTTAAGGAGTAAAGAGAGAATACATATCAGGGATATTCAATTCTATGAATCTATAAAAAATGGTTTCATTAATAATTAATGTGAGACATGTTTTTACAAGAAGTTTAGTGGGAATGTGGACATTATCCTTGAATTATATGTTGCTGATATATTACATACTGTAAAATACATACTAGTGTTATAGTCTATTAATGGATAGTTAATCAAAAGCTTCTCCATGAAGGTCTTAGGCTAAATAGCCTATAGTCTAGGGATTAAGATAATTCATGATAGATACAATAGGTTACCTGGACCATGTTAAGGTACATAAATTTACTAGATATTAATATATTTAGTATAGAACAATCCAAGAGGGTATTGGTTCCATTGTTTCATGGTATATATATTTCCATAAAAATGTGTCAGCAGGAACAATAGGAGAAGGAGAGAATGAGTAAGATCCCATATTCTTCGGTAATAGGATCAATAGTGTATTTCATGTTATGTATGAGACTTGATGTTTACTATATATTTAGCATGATTGGAATATATCATGAGATCCAGGAGAACAAAATTTGTATTATGTTAAGGCTATCCTAAAGTATTTGAGAAGAACAAAATATTTATTCGTAGTGAGTAGAGGAGTTGAGAAGCTAGACATTTGGGGTTATAGTTATGATAGTTTAAAAACAAATATGAATGATCTGAATGTGTTGTCAATTTTTTTATGGCTCAACCGAAGAGTTTTGAGTAGAAATAATTCAATGGATCTAGTTGTTGCAAATTTTAAAGTGGTGTATAAGTATATAATGTCTTTGGATGTTGAAAAATAATCCATTTTGTTTTAAAAAAAATTCAAGGAGCATAATGTATTACCAAATTGAGAATACCCTATCACATTATATTGAGATATTATTATAGTGGTGGATCTAGAAAAATTGTCGAGGTCGCACCAATGGACAATCCAAAGACTCTGAATGTATCACATCTAAAATTACTTTTATTAGAGGGGTGAATTTATAGTAAGTAATTATTCCATGGATGAAAATGTGGTGAACCCCTATACTAAGGAATTATTTTTGCTGAAGAAATAGTATCATGTTAGAGCTAGTGAACTGAAGGTTGTTAGTATATGGCTCAAGTGAAAGTGGGAGTCTATAGAAGTTGGGGACCTAGAACCAACTTCTGTGTACTGTACCAATATTAATAGTTTTTAACATTAATAATATATTTATCACGTCATGATTATTCATATACGTTACCTATATTGAGAAAATTTCTTAAGAGTAGTTGTTCCAAAAAAAAGTGATTGCACTTCCCCACTATGTTGAGAATCAAGAACATCCTAGAAAATATTCTTAAATATATGTTCTATTTATAGATTAAATAATTTTTTGGAAACAAATGATAAGAAATGATGAAACATAGATCCATACCCTTGGAATGAGGATGTCTTCTCCAGAACATTGAGTTAAACCTTAGATCTTGATCTGATACTGTATAATGTTATACCCAATGCAAACATAACACATCATTGATGTATATCATTGAAATATTACCCAAATAGAAATCACATCTCATGGATTTAAAGTCTGATAAATTCATAAACTGATTTACTACAACCCATGTAGCATTATTACCTTTATATGTTTTGGGGTGCCTTTAAAAAAACTGATGGTGCTGTTTTTCCATTTATATTCTAGTATAGATAATCGTTTTATCATCCCCATAACATTTTTTATCTCTACCTTAACTTAAAATCATTTCAAATACCATGAAAAATACTCAATAATATATATCCTCATGTTTTCCTACCCAAAATACTTCTTCACATAGGCCAGTGGTAAGTTTTATACCATTTTCTTTCTTTGGTTGTGGGTTCAAGACACATGGACTTACCATATGAAACTGGATATCAGTCAGTTTTTTGGGTTATACATTTTTGAAAACTATATTAATATAGTTCCTAAAACATTACAAAATTTAAATTACCCATAATTACCTTAATTTAAATGATAAGATAAACCCAAAAGGTTACCAATACCTTTAATATTATTCAAAAAAATTTAAATTTATTCCCAAAAATTAATTTTTAAATAAAAACATATACAAAACCAAAGGATTGTATTTCCATAAATGTATCTCAAAATATCCATAATCATTATAAAATACCATCACATAATACCATAAGAAGGGATTCTATGATTGAAAACTTATGATCAACCATCAACTCATAAACTAATAGGTGTATAAAAAACTCTTATGTTAAACCTACATGGAGAAATATACTTTCCAAAAAGATAATTCACCCTTTATTCCATATATAGACTCACATATTAGTAAAAAAAAATTCAATTGGATGATCGGGTTTATCCTTGAACCAATATAATATGAAATTTTAATACATTATTCTAGAATCCATGTGGATGGAGATAATTAATAATTAGAATCACATCAGGTTTCACTAAAGGATGAACAACAAGATTTTTATAATACTCCATCATATAAAATCAAACATGAAATTCACAAATAAGATGTAGAGGATATGTATGCACTAATTATCAAGATTCAATAACCCTATTTTTATTTCATAATATTTCCATTTAACCTCTATATTAATTTTTTTTTGTATTTTCATTTTCCTTAGTCCTTTAGAGGGGGAATTGATTCATATATTTCCTTATCTCTTTCTAGTAGTAGAAATGGAGTGTGGGTGGTGCATTCTGTGGAGATTTATTTCTATTCACATAATTAGTTAATTTTTTCCCATAACATTAATAACAATTTTCTTTATGATCATATTTCCTACATATAAATAATTTAGTAGTCCCTTTATGATTATATCCTCCATGTTTCCATCCGCACAAAAAGTATGGAGGAATGATCATATTCTTCTATCTGTAGTTTTTTGGGTTTTCATTTAATTTAGTATTTATTTTCATATCAACCTTGTAATATCTCAAATTTTCCATTAATGTTTTTTAAATATTATATGGACTTATTTTGAGACCAAACCTTTAGATAGCATGCGATTCCCTTGCTCGGAGTTCCAGAAATAAATGTTTTAATTAATTTAAACTTTAAATAGTGCGCGTGAGCAATTTTCCTCAAAAAATGGAATAACTTTTAAATGGGTGGCCATATTATAAATCTGAGGGCACTATTTCATTCAGATTAACGACGTTACCATAGGCGAGGCTTAACATAAACCGGTGCGGATCGGCTATAAAAGTTAGTTTTTGGGCATTTTAGAGGAAATGTTTTAGAAGAAATAAAATAAATTAATATTTTATTTTATTTTAAAATGTTTCCATAATGTAATGAATATTATTTTCATTAAATGAGTAGGATCCTAGGGGTAGACTCAAAACCCTGGAGTTTTCCCCTATAATCCTCTGGAGCTTTGGAGAGGAGCCAACCTTGGAGGTTTTTTAAAGAACGCCGACGAACGACGATGCGTGGATCGTTATGCAGTAAGTTCAAATCCGAAATGATGACTGATCTCCCTCTTCATCAATGTCTGAGGTAGGGGTATGTTATTTTTATTCTTGTATTCCTCATTCTTGGATTAAAATGACGAATGCGGATCAACCCATGAACTGGTTAATCTAGAGATCGTACGTTCTTACAGGAGGGTTATTATTTTCTTTTCTTTGGGTTACTGATTCCAGGATTTATTCCATGCTATATTATTTTTGGTTGTTTTGATTCTGCTCCATTTCATCCTACTAATGGGAGTGGATCAATGCCATGACGAATGACGGTGGAGGTTCGTTCCTCGATTTGATTTTGGATTTCATCCCCTTTTTACTGGTGTTCTCCGTGTTCTTCGTGGGGTAATGAACAACAGATCGTTGCACATCCATTCTACAATGCAATGACTCAAAATTAGAGATTCGATAATGGGAAGACCTAGAGGAGGTGTGACGATGATGGTGGGGATGAATCGACACGGTTCAGGAGTTCTTATTCTTTGAGCGTTCTTCGCGTGGGTGGATCAGAACGCATTTTCAGGGCCGATCGGAGTCTCAAAACCGATGGAATCAGCTTCGTGAAGGTAGGAATACCTCAGATATTGAGTTTCGAGGTGATAGGGTGGCCGGATCAAGGATCAGAGGAGAAACTGGGGCGCGGCGGCGACATGCTTCATTTCTGGAAATTTCAAAAGAACACATCGTGTATTCCGAAGAACACATCGTGAGGGACCGGCTCAGCAACAACTTGGGTTTCATGATGCACGAAGTGATGACATGGCATGTTCCCCAAAGAACACGACGTGTGGGTTCTTATGTGTAATCGGTGTGTATACTGGGTGATACACGGACACGGGATGGAGTACACAGCTGGGTACTCCACCACATGGCCATACTAGGACATCTGCATGGGTTACCCCATGTACAAGGTACAAGGAATGGAACACATGGCATATGATCCCTTCAGTAGGAATTTCCATGATAGAGTCAGGTATCCCTCTGAGAGGCCCAGAGCGAGATCCTCTATCCATTCTTGACCCTAGGTAGAGTCAGGTATCGATGTGACTATCCCCACAGGGCGTTGATCCTCTACTTAGCAGGTGAATCCAAATGAGTTACAGTATTCACCAAGGCCCTGGAAATGTTCCTCATCTTTGTATCGTGATGTTTCCCCACTCAAGAGTGTCTTCTCTCAGAATGAGTGTATCTATCTCTCGTGACTTTTTCTGATGGACAATACTTCTCGAATAGATGTCATCAGAGCTATCAGACTCATGGAGTGAGTTCTCCCGGATGAGTGCTTCGTGGAATCTTCAAAGTTAATCCCTAGTGGGGGAATGCAATTGTGTGACTTGTCTCTAGGCTACGGGTCTGGGTTTGTATATATTTGGTTTTTGTTCTCTTATTATATGTTTATTATACATATGTTGTATAGAGCTGGTATTACCTTTACTTTGTGTATTGCTTTGTGGTTCTTGGGGTCCTCTTCGGAGTATTGTTATACTCACCCCTGTACGGGCTTTTCCCGCACGTGCCATGTCTTGTGCAGACAAGGAGCCTTTGGAAAAAGACTTGGGCGGACCAAGACATGACCGAGATTTCTGAGTTTCCTATAGGCCGAGATGTTCCTACAGCTACGTGAAATCGTCCCAGTACCTCATTGTGTTTACAAGTTGGACTTTATAGTTTTCAGACTCTTGTTTTTGGTGGGCTTGTATTGTGTCCAAGTTTACTTTCAGTACTTTACTTCCTATCGTACTCTGTTGGTTGGGTTTAGTTGTATGCATGCATTTTGTTCCTTAGTGGTTTTTTACATTTCAGCATTTGTGGGCTTGGAGATGTGTGTGTGTATATAGGTACATAGGCAATGCCTCCCATGTTAGTAATATGCCTACTCAAAGCTAGTCTCCATCCCCTGACCTATTGGAGGTGGGCATAGGGAGTCATGGTGCGGGCCCCACTCAGACAAGTTGTGACAGAGTGGCATCAGAAGTGGTTGGTTCTACCTTATAACTAAGAGTCTGTGAGATTGCTTTGGGAAAAAAGTTTTAACTGTGTCAAGTTTGGATTTCAGGCCAGTGACTCTAATGTTGGTGCAGGCAGTCGACGTATCCATACACCAAGACTTTGATAACCTGTTTTTCAACATGGTACATGAAAGCACTAGTTTTGGGGGAATAAGAGATTGTTACATGCATCATATAGGAATGGGTTGTGATTTCCATGTCTTTTGTGCTAGATATCTAGATATACTATTTAACCATGGTACATCTTGTTCCTTATAGGATGCCTCTGCGACACATACCCACTAGGATTCAGCAGAGCGATCACGAGGAAGACCCCCTTAGTGATGAGGCTTCGATATAGGGACCAGTTCCCTAGGCATTACCTGCAATTGGTGCACCTACTATAACACCACCAGTGGAGTAGCCCATGGTACCTGCAGTACTAACAGATGAGGGGCACAGTCTGAGCGCACTCCGTGAGTTCCAGAGATAGAGACCCCTCAGGTTCTGATGCAAGCCTGACCCTCAGGCGGTTGAGGACTCGCATGAGGCATTGACCATAGTTCTCTATCTCGAAAGGACACTGGTGGACCAGATGGTGATCCTAGGAGCGAGCCTTCTTCAGGGTTCAGCGGGATGATGGTGGAGTCTGACCACACAGACTCACGAAGTGGAGACACATTCAAGGATGAAGTTTTAGTGACTCTTTAGGGAGGATTTCTCACCGGTTACACTGAGAGAAGTGCATATCCAAGAGCATATTTAGCTTCAGAAGGGCAGTTTGACGGCGGATGACTATTCATCGAGGTTCACCAACCTCTCCAGGTACTCGATGGATATGGTCAAGGATCATTACTTCAAAGAGTGAACCTTCGAGAAAGTCCTATTATGGTACATCTGAGCTACTGTCCTTCCACTATGCATTCCCACTTATGATGGAGTGCTTGAGAGGGCCTTGGTGATCAAGAGCTTCTTGGTGGAGTAGAGAAAGCCGATGATAGTCAGCAACAGGCAGACAAGTGTGGAGACCTCAACAGTAGAGAGTCGATGTTAGGAATATGGATCGGGATGTGGGATACATCATTGGAGGACCCAAGATAAGAGATCAACAGTCCAGGGCTCTTAAGATGGATCCAGTCATCATAGGGAGAGGTGATTCTACTCGTGCTATGGTAGGGGAAATATCACTACAGATTTTTTGACCTATCTACCTGCTAACATGGAGATGGTGGATGGACCAACTAGGTAGAGGTAGAGAGTGGAGCAGACAGACCCGCTAGGCGGTGGACGTGGCAGAGGAGCAGGGAGAGCTGCAGGTGGTGGCAGACTCTTAGATCTACTTCCACCACCACCCCCAAGAGGTCCGCACCAGGCTCAGGAAGATGGAGGAAAAGGGTGGTAAAAGCTGAATGTGGTTGAGGCGTATGACCCAGGGACTCCAAGGATGATCTGAGGTATGATTTGTTTCTTCTCTACCTTAGTTTTCATACTTATAGACATAGGTTCTTGTCATTACTTCCTCACCACATGTCTTGTGCAAAAACAGGAGATTCCTGTAGATCTATTGACTCAATCCTTATGATTGGAGACACCTGAAGGAGGAGGCTCGATGATCACACACCTTTGCAGAAAGTGTGATCTTACCCTTGGTGGTGAGAGTTTCGGTTGGTACCTCTTGGTTGTAGCATCGAGGCCATACGACACCATTCTTGGAATGTATTGGTTATCTTTGGTCCATGTCCAGATTTAATTCTTTAGGTGAAGAGTGTGGTGTGTCCGTAGCGATGAGACGAGGATTTCTTTTGTCGAAGAAAATGAGACCCAGGTAGCACATAATGGGCTCATGCATAGGAGGGTGCAGACGATCACTCATGAGTTAGCTAGCCTTACCCTCGGAGTAGTAGTTGTTGTGAGCTTCCAGTTCCCAATAGTAGTGGTGGAGTACAGGGATGTCTTTCATGAATAAGTCCCAGGACAACCTCCCCGTCAGGAAATCAACTTCTACAATGACTTACACCCTGGGATGACACTGATTTCCTCATCAGCATATCAGATGGATCCCACAGAGCTTCACAAGCTAAAGGTGCAGTTAGAGGATTTGAAGAGAAAGGGTTTCATAAGACCCATGTTTCACCCTGGGCGGCCCCAGTTTTGTTTACAAAAAAGGCAGACAAGAGTTTGAGGTTGTACGGGGATTACCGCTGCTTGAACCAGGTGATGGTGAAGAACATGTGTCCACTACCGAGGATTGATGACATCTTTGACCTATTGAGAGGGGAAAAGTGGTTCTCTAAGGTTGACCTTAAGTCATGTTACCACCAGTTATGAGTATGGAAAAAGGATATACCGAAGATGGATTTCAGATGTCGTTGCGTTCAATATGAGTACTTGGTGATGCCTTTTGGAACGACAAACACCCCTGCAGTTTTTATGGGACTTATGAACCGGTTCTTCCATCCATACTTGGACCGATTTGTAGTGTTCTTCATTGATGACATCCTTGTGTACTCATCATCATAGGAGGAGCACGCGATACACATGCAGATTGTTCTAGACATTCTCCTGGAGAACCATCTTTACAAAAAGCTCTAAAAGTTCCAGTTCTAGATTTAGGAGGTCCACTTTCTAGGACATGTCATTTTAGTAGATGGAGTTGCTATGGACCGAGACGAGGTGGAGGCAGTGTTATCATGGGAGCCACCTCAGAGCGTGATGGAGGTACGGAGCTTCCTGGGGTAGGCATGATATTACCAGAGATTCATTCCTGATTTCTCCTGAATATCAACACTGATGATAGCCTTGACTAGGAATGGGAAACCATTTATGTGGATGGAGAAGTTGTAGCAGGATTTCGAGAGATTGAGGCAGAGTTTGACAAGTTCCCCGATCGTGAGACTACCGGAGGAGGGATTCGAGTGCTTAGTTTTCTCTGAAGGATCAGGGACCTGGCTTCGCTATTTCTTGATGTAGAGACAGGAAGTGATTGATTATGGTTTGTGCTAGATTAGGCCACATGAGAAGAACTATGTGACCCATGATCTCAAGTTGGCAGTGGTAGTCTTCGCATTGAAGATGTGGAGACACTACCTTATGGGAAGGTGGTTCATCGTCTAATCTAACCACAAGAGCCTCAAGTACATCTTCTCACAGAAGGATCTAATTCTGAGATAAAGGAATTGGCTAGAGTTCATCCATGAATATGTTTTTGAGATCCTCTATACTCCTAAGAAGGGGAATATGGTGGAAAATTATCTTAGAATGAGATCGAGATCATAGATTATGAGTGAGTTGTCGGAATAGTTGGCCTTATAACAGTTATCTTTCGTGGACAGAGAGGATGCATCTTATATACAGTCGATGGTTGTCACCCCTCCACTCTTACAGTGATTTAGGGAGTCATAGCTTGTGGATGTCGACTGTGAGGCTTTACGTGCTTCGTTATCCACCGGATATGCTCCTGATGGATATTCCCATAGTGGGGAGCACATAATTCTTTTCAGAAGATTCACTATTGTACCAGTGGAATTGCGGGAAGAGGTCCTGAGGGAGTTTCATACATTTCCCTTGGAAATACACCTGATAGTGGTGAAGATGTATCAAGATCTCCGGCGATAGTTTTGGTGGTCAAGCATGAAGAAGGCAGTAGAAGAGTTCATTTTTTGATGCCTTACATGCTAGCAAGTGAAGGCTAAGCACCATCTTCCATCAAAATTATCTCACCCCTAGATGTTCCCAAGTGAAAGTGTGATGGAGAGTAAATGGACTTCGTAATAGGCTTTCCATTAATTTCCAAGGGGCATGATTCCATCTTGGTGATCGTTGACTGACTCACCAAGTCGGCCCACTTCCTAGATATCATAGAGAATAGTTCTATAGAGAGATTGGGATGCCTCTAGGTGTAGGAGATAGTTTGGCTTCATGGAGTCCCTTCAGCAATAGTTTCAGATCAAGACAGTCACTTCACATCCAGGTTATTGATGGGATTGCAGGAGGATTTTGGGACTCTGCTACGCTTGAGCACAACGTTCCATCACTAGACCGATGGTCAGACTGAGAGGACCATTCATGTTTTAGAGGATATGTTGCAGGCCTGTATCATAGACTTTTTTCATCGTTAGGAGGACCACCTACCCCTAGTTGGGTTTCCATACAATAAAAACTACCACTCCACTATTGTTATAGCACCATTTGAGGCCTTTTATTGGAGACCCTGCTGGTTACAACTTTACTGGACCGACCCTGGAGAGTCCACACTCATGGGTCCAGAGTTGGTACGACCTACCACCGAGAAGTTGCAGATCATCCAATAGCAGATGAAGACTACCCGGAGCTAGAAGAAGCCTTATGATGACAGAAAACGGAGACCTCTAGCGTTTGAGGAGGGAGACCACGTCTTTCTTCAGGTCTCACCCCAACGAGGGTTGTAGAGATTTTTCTAAGGTGGTAAGTTATCTCTAAGGTTCATCGGACCTTTCCAGATAATGTGCAAGGTTGGAGAGGTGGCATACCACTTTGTGATACCGCCTCAATTGCCTCGGGTACATTATGTCTTCCATGTGTCACAGTTGAGGAGGTATGTGCATGAGCCATTGCATGTCATCGACTGGGGTGAGCTAGACATCAAGGATGGAGTGACCTTTACTGAGTACCTGATAAAGATTGAAGATCGGTAGGAGAGGATCCTTCATGGGCGATCGATTCCCTTGGTGCATGTTCGGTGGTAGCATGAGAATATTCAGGAGAGCACGTGGGAGCAAGAGGCTCAGATCCGTGCCTAGTACCCACATCTTTTTGAGTATCCTTATTTTGGATTTTTGGGGACGTAAAGCCCTATGGTGTGGATAATTTAATGTCTTGAATTTCATGTGTATTATTTTTAAATATTATATGGAATTATTTTGAGACCAGACCCTTTGCCGGCGTGCAATTCCGAGGCCCGAATTTCCCAGAATAAATGTTTGAATTAATTTAAACATTAAACAGCGTGCACGATCGGTTATCTTAAAAAGGTGAAATAACTTTTAAATGGGTTACTAAAACAAAAATATGAGGGAACCGTTGCATTCAGAGCATCAAATTTACATTATGCGGGGCCTAACATCGATTGGTGTGGGTCGACTGCAAAAGTTAGTTTTTGGGCGTTTTAGAAGAAACATTTTAGAAGAAATAAAATAAATTAATAGTTTATTTTATTTTAAAATGTTTCCATAATGAAACAATGGCTATATTCTTTTAAATGAAGGATACCAGGTTTAGACTCATTACCCTAGAGTTTTCCCCTAGAATTATCTAGAGGTTTGGAGACGAGCCAACCTTAGTGGATTTTTGATGAACGCCGACAAACGATGACGCGGGGATCATTGCGCATCAAGATCAAATACCAATAAATGACTGATATCCCTATTCATTGACTACTAAGGTAGGGGTTTTTTATTTTGATTCCACTTTTCCCTGTTATTGGACTAAAACGACGAATGCGGATCAACCCACGAACAGGTTGATCCACAAATTGTACGTTCTTGCAGGAGGGTTATTATTTTCTTTTCTTTGGGTTTCTATTTCAGGGATTTAATCAATACTAGATTATTTTTGGTTGTTTTGATTCTACTCCAATTTATCCAACTAATAGGAGTGGATCAACGCCTCGATGAATGAAGATGGAGGTTTGTTCCTTGATTTTCATTTGGAGTTCTTCCCCTTTTTACTTGTGATCTCCGTGTTCTTCACGGGGAAACGAACAAAGAATTGTTTTGCATCCGTTATAAAACACAATGATCTCAAATTGGAGATCCCACATCATGATGACCTAGTGGAGGTGTAACGGCGATGGCGGAATACGAATCAATATAGTTCGGGAGTTCTCATTCTTCGAGAATTCTTCTCGTGAGTGGATCAGAATGCGTTTTCGAGGCCGATTGGAGGCCTATAACCGAGGGAATTAGGTTCGTGATGGTAGGACGACCTCATATATTGAGATTTTAGGTGATAGGGTGTCCATATCAAGGATTAGAGAGAAACCGGGGTGTGGCGGTGACGTGCATCATTTTTGGAAATTTCCGAAGAACACGTCGTGTGGGACCGGCTCAGTGGTGGCAAGGGTTCCACGATGCACGAAGCGATGACACGACGTGTCCAATAAAAAACATGGTGTGTGGGTCCTTATGCAGACTCATTGTGTATCCTAGTCGATACATAGACACGGCATGGAGTACACATCCATGTGCTCCACCACACGGCCAGACCAAGCCAGCTACACGGGTTACCCCGTGTACAAGTTACACGAGATGGCACACATGGGATAAAGCCATGTAAGGGCACACGACCGCGTACACGGAGCCGACCCCTGTTACTCAGACATGATGTGTTATCTATACTAGACATTTTGTACTAACATTTCTACATGACAAGCCTTGTGACACAGGTCGTTGTACCCAGGCAGTACATGTGGTCAGAAGACACATCATGTGACACTTCTACACGCCGTATACTTTTCTGCACATGGATTGATCTTCTTGTACACTATATCTTGGAAATGTTTCATTTTGGTTAGTGCCCCCTTTTTCTTGTTCCCCTGGAAGGTTAGGTATCATTTCCTTCTAGTGTAGTATGATCCCTTCTGCAGGACTTGCCGGGATAGAGTCAGGTATCCCTCTGAGATTCCCAAAGCGAGATCCTCTATCCATTCATGACCCTTGGTAGAGTCAGGTATCGATGTGACTATCCTCATATGGCGTTGATCCTCTACTTAGTTGGTGAATTAAGAGGAGTCGCGGTATCTGGAAAGTCCCTTGCACTGATCCTCATCTGTGTATTGTGATCTCTCCCCACTTAGTAGTGTGTTCTCCCGGAATGAGTGTATCTATCTCTCGTGACTTTTTCTGAGGGACAGTACTTCTCAAAAGGACGTCATCAGATCCATTAGACTCATGGTGTGAGTTCTCCTAGATGAATCCTTCACAGAATATTCAAACTGAATCCCTAGCGGGGGAATGTGGTTGTGTGACTTATCTCCAGACTACGGTTTTGGGTTTAGAGTATATCTAGTTTTTGTTCACCTATTATATGTTTAGTAGACATAAGCTATGTAGAGATGAATATACCTTTCCTTTTTGTATTGCACTATGGTTTTCAGGGTCCTCTTCTGAGTATTGTTATACTCACCCCTGCATGGGCTTTTCCCACACGTGTCGTGTCTTCTGCAGATGAGCAGTCTTTTGACAGAGTTCATGGTAGACCAGGACAAGACCAATCTTTCAGAGTTACATATAGGCCGAGGTGTTCTGATGACTATGAGCAGCAATCCCACTACCTATTTGTGTTTACAGGATGGACTTTGTAGTTTTCAGAATCTTGTTTTTGGTGGGCATGTATTCTGGCCTAGTTTACCTTCAGTTCTTTACACCTTGTTGTACTCTGTTGGTTGAGTTTAGTTGTATTAATGCATTTTGTTCCTTAAATGTTTTTTTATATTTTAGTATTTATGGGCTTGAAGATGTGTGCATGTGTATAGGTACTTAGGCAATGCCTCCCATGTTATTAATATGCCTACTCGGTGCTAGTCACCAGCCCCTGGCCTATTGGAGGTGGGCTTGGGGAGTCGTAGTGCGGGCCCCATTGTGATAGTTCCTGACAAAACCCATGAAATTTATGGGGTATCAAAATATTAATTTCCACCTTGATAGAAAAAATAATTATTTCTCCATAGATACTGAATTCCATTATAGATAACACTCTTCTAAGACATATTTTTAATCCACTAAAGAATCAATCAACCTTACTTTTAGGTTGATTGATTTTACAAAAAGATAACTCAGAAGTATTATAAAATTATCCTAATACGAACAAAATGATTCCTCATACTTATAACTTATATAAAATAATTAATTCTCCATTTTCATAGGATAAAAATGAGAAAAATAATTATTGGAAAATAATTTCATAAACTCATCCCGAACAATGGATTCAATTTCATATTATCGACTCATATTCTTGATATGTGTCTACTATTTATATGATTTTAATTCCAAATGGTAAATAGGAAAAAATAATGTTTCATGCTCTAGACACTGGAAAATAGAAAATATCAATCCAGTTGTACTGATCCACTACTCAATAACTAATATATCAACATAACCATTAAAATAAGTTATACGTTGGCTCATAAAGGACTCAAAAAATATTATTATGTACTTCACTAGTTTGGAAGTTCAATATGATCTATAACTCGATAATTTTTTTGATAAAGATAGTGAGATATTTCATTACTTCACCCATATAACTTGGTTACTTAAGAGGACAATCATTGCATTGTCTGTCAGACTCATCAATAATATGGTTCTTTCATGTTCTATATATTGACTAAAAACAAACATCATAGTGTAGTAAAAACTAATTATAATCATGAAAAATCATTTATAGGGTCTCTGAATCATGAGACCTTATTTTTATTCTATGACACCTTGGTTTTAAACAAGGTACATAATGATCATCATCAATTCAAATCATTTGTGATGATTTATAAAGAGTTTGTTAATTTAAAAATCAAATCCCTCCAGATTGTTAAACTAGGTGTGCTGAAAGGCCATTAAATTATAGCAGGTAACTCTTGATTCAATCCTAATATGATTTTTTTGATGTTGTTACCCCTATGTACATCTTATCCAGAACCATTCCCACTTGTATTAACTAGACATGGATGTAATTTCTTGAAGCCACTTGCTCAATCCTTCACCAATATTCCAAGATATTTTCCTATGCATAGAATTATCTTTTGAATTATATTTGTACATATCCCTAGGGATATGACTAATGTTTTATCATCCTATTTTCCAAATGATAACTAATAAATTCCTTTAAGACCAAATAAAATTAACATGTATTTATATACATTGGCCTTATATCTTTAATGACGATTATTCATTTGATAATATAAAAACATGTGCAAGAATCATAATGGTTTAGTGTCTATGGATACTGGGTAGATAATATTCTAATTTAAATAAATATATTCAAAATATCCAATAAATATATTCCCCTTTTTGTAATATTGATAAACATACCCTACATAAATCCTTTCTTCATAACCTATGCAAATGAAACATAATAAATACTGAGAATAGATTCTTAGTAAGGGTAAATGTGGGAGATAGTATTCTATGATCATATGAAATAATAATTTAAGAATAATGATATGATATCATAAACATAACATACAAATTTCATACTCATCCATTCATATATCATAAACATGAGTAATGGAATAAATCATTCTCATCCCAAAAATTATTGATTTATAAGAGTGTGAACTCATCATAATTCATGAACCATAAGCTGATGTCATAAAATTGTGGCACAAACATAGTTTTATAAAAAATTTAACTTTTCAAGGGTAACTAAAAAAACAATATCATTCCTATTAACCTATTTACCATTTCGGATCAAGAACATCAACTTTTTCACATTATTGATCAAACCCGTCAACTTGTTTCCCATTATTATCGCATTAAGTATAAAGATTTAACTTATTATTTTGAGGGTGATATAGGACCCACCCTTTACATAACTAAAATAAAACAAATGTGTTCTAAAATATCATAAATCATTCCTCATGTCATAACCCATGAAGAGAAATAAGTTTCAAAAAAAAATTTATCAAAGAATATCCCATAGAAAAGAAACAATATTAATAAAATCCTTATCATAATAAACAAAAACCATAAAGAAAAATAATAAATATGGTCTAGCTTGATCTTATCTAAATTTATTATTATGTAACATAAAAGTATGCCATATCATATAAAAATTATTTTGAAAGAAAAAAATACTTAGAACATTTCTTGAGAAAAATAACTATTCATTGAAAATACCCTTTTTAAAGTTAGGAATTCATTAAAAAAAGTCAGAAAAAATATTTTTTAAAAAATAAACAGGAAAAATTATAATTTATTATTCAAATAAAATATTTTTTAAATTTTTTTAAAATTCTAGTGATTCCATACATGAAAAAAATAAATATTCCTTTCACTTTTTATTAAATGCCAAACAGGACTAGTTTGGAAAACGACACGAATATTTTTTTTATTTTTTTTAAAAAAATCAAACAAGTTTAATGATTTATTTAAAAAATCTTTTTAGATAATTATGAACATTATATAACACATTTTTTATGAAAAAAAATTAGAAAAAATGGTTTTTGACCAATGAGAAAAAAAATTAATTTTTTAAAAAGAAATTATTTTGAACTCCTGAGTAAATAAAGTGAGGAAAATAAAGGGATAACATTGATACTCATTACATAACTATGAGAGAATAAAATTCAATAGTTTCTTAATATATAGATCATAATATTTCATCCTTGAAATAATAATCATAAAAAATCCAGATAAACAATGAGATTATAACATCAAACCCTTACATCATATGTAACTTTTAAATTGTAAACCCCACAAAAGAATTAAATGCTATGAAAATTTATGTATAATTTATATAAGTAATTAATTATATTACATTTCAAATACATTCTTATATATATGATAAAAGAAGATAGGCCCATAATGTGACATATATCTCCAAGAAGGTAAATTGAGACAAAACTCCCTTACAACTTTAGTCATATTTAGATCATAAAAATAGTAAAAAATAACATTAAATAAAACATTAAATATATTTAAATTAATTATATTCGTGATATATCATGTAAAATGAGGTAGTATATGCACCATTCAAAAGATTCTATTGGTGAATATGGTATCTGCCTCCCAAAAATAAAAAAGAGACTAGAAATCTCTTACCTTAAGTGTCTACACTTACTTCACACCAATTTGGACCACCAGTATAATAAATACAGTTTCATTTTACATATTTTAAATAAATGTCATCTAATTTATCATACCATATATGATCAAATTATGACCATTTATTATCCATTTATTAAAAATTACTAGTTAAATTCATGTTTCTGGTAATAACTACTTTGTGTTTCCAGTATGTTTCACTTTGGTAGATTCGATCATTTAATTTTGTTTAGGGTTAAATAATATATATAACATTAATAATGATATAAAATTCATATATTTTTAGTATTTATGTGTTTATATTAAAACATAAAACTTAGAGATTGAAAATGAAACACACTGCTCATGGAGATGGTATGTCGTACATAGGCATGAACGATGCTTCCATTTCCTTGACGAAATACAAAAAATTAAAGAGAAATAATATTTTATATCTATAGAATAGTTTTTAAATCATATATATCACATATATTCATTAAATTTATTCTTATTACCTTCCATGAAAAGTGTTAGTGAAAAATTATTTGTATCTCTTCGTGAGGCAGTGGTCCATTGTACAAATGAACAACCTTATCGTATCCCACCCGAATGGAATATGAAATGGTATATATGCTATTATAATTATAGAATATTAAATTTATTAATAATATCAAAAATATTTATTTAACATATAATTTTTTACTATCTAATTAAAAATGATAAGAAAAAAAATCACATCGGTTCACAGGGTTGTAGTCCGTTGTACACACAAGTGATGTTACAGTTTTCCAATGGGTTTTAAGGTAAGAAGTTATACATGGTATTATTTTTAAATGTTATAAAAATATAATAAATATCTTATATATTATTTAAATCCATATTTATAACTTACTATGATGGGTGGTGGTAAAAAAACTATAATATTGGATCCCGAGGCGGTAGTCTGTCATATACATGATAAAAAAATTCATTTCCCATCTGATTGAAGAAGAGATAATTTTAGGTCATGAAATTAACATAATAAGATTTAATTACATGTTATATATTAGTTTTATTATATTATCATAGTTTAAAAATATTTTAAGGATGTGTAATAAGGAATAAACCAAAAACATATGTTTAAAATATTATGTCTTCTTTAGGGAGACTACTAATGCTTATACCTAAAGCATTCATATAAGGGATTAATAATAAAAATAAGGAATATTGTATTTGGATTTTGAATTAAAGACTAAATTTTGGTTAGTATTTTCTGAACCGATGTGTTTTTGTTCTGTGAAGTGGGAGGATATGGGTGGACTTTTATTTGTGAGGGAGTGGAAAACATGAAATCTTTGAAAAAATAAACTATAAACGGATACTTGACAAGACAAAAGGATAAAAAATGGAAAAATATTGAATATTAGAGGTTATAATATCTAAATATGTCCATATAACAGTTCTTGTAAATGTTTCTAGGTAACTTTATTTCTTATTATTATATTTTAACCACCTGTAATGATGTTTTCACATTTACCATGATAATTAATATTTACTAGTTTTAGGATTAATTAGGGTAAAATTTTTTGTTTTACTGATTATATAATATTAATTATCATAATATAAAATATGAAATTATTTTTTTCAATTCCATTAGCAAAACTGGTAAATTCTAATTTAAATTAAACCCATAGGCTCGATGAGAAAGCAGTTTTCCAAAGAGAAAATATTCCCATGTTTAAAAGGTTTTTATATAAATATTAAATTTTAAGTTCATTCCAATGAAATAAATTTTATTAATAAATATATAAATGACTAATTATACTTTTAAAACAATAATATTTTTTTTATATTATTAAATTCTTTAAATGAAAACGAAATTCCTAATAAAAACCAATATTTTTTCTTTATCCATTGACAATTTTTTCATTTTAGAAAATAATAAATAATAAATTTAAAATAATTTTTACATGTATATTTATAAAAATAAATATAATTTTTTAATTTTCAATTAAAATTGGCATAAATTTGTTTTATAATTTATTTATAAAATTGATTCAAAATTTTTTTATGAAAAAATAATATTTTCAAACCATATAAAGCATTTCTAAATATTTAATAATTTCTTATCAATATGTTTTCTTTATATTATTCCATTATAATTAATATTTTAAAATTTTCATTCATATTCATACCATTATGATTAGGATCTTGGTTATAACAGTTTTATATAAATAATAAAATTAATAATATATCACGATTTGTTAAAAACATAGTGAGGTGTGTGACGTGGGATATTAAAAATTTGAAAAAAAAAATTATAATAATTGGGGGTGTTATAATTTTTTCTTTAATAAAATTATTCAATTAATTCTTCCAAAAATTATTTCTTATTCATGACTTATTCTAGAAGTGTCTTGATATTTAATTTTATAAATACTGGTAAAATCATTATCCAATTATATTATGTATTCCATAAGAGAAAATATTAATATTACAAAACCTAAAAATAGTTCCTCGATATTTGTTAAAAAAACATGATACGTTTATAATTTTCCAAATAAATCATTTGTGTTAATAAGTTAATATTTTTAATCATTTGAGTAATATTATGTGTTCTAAATTTCATTTAATGAAACCTTTGGAATCTAATAATTAATCATCTACATAATTATTATTTTTGTCTATATCCTTTGAAACATTCGAGTTACTCCAGTAGAATTTGGAAATCTGTGGAGTTAACCTTTCAAACCACTAAATTATTCAGACTCATACACATTAACATTCAAACGCACACTGTACTGCTTATAAAATATCCTCTCCAATTCTCAAAATATTAGAAACTAAATTTATACTATTAAATGTATAAATTTAGTAAGAATATTTTTTTCATTTTGGATAAACATTTCATTGTATAATTTTTGCTAAATCTTGGATGATTTGGCTGATGATTTGTTACTTAATCCAGATGCTAAAAAAATTTATATTGTTCCTCAACATGAGTTTTTGGGATAGAGTCTCATGTAGGAGACATCAGAGCAGGTTCAACTAATTTGGAAATGTATGAATACAACTCAGAGTAGAATGAATTCAAATACTTATAGACATTGATAACCCCTTATGTTTTTAGTGGGTTATCATGTGTTCTTTCAGGTTTTTCCTATATTGGGAAATCATATGATTTAGAGATAGGGGAAGTTGGTGCTAAAGTTTATTATAATTTTTAAGGTTGTAGAGAGAATCAGGATGCTAGAAAGCTGATTGAATCTTCCAAAGAGGTATAGTTTTATGCATGGCATTTTTCATGTGTCATAGATTTAGAGGTATCAACCTGACCCTTCTCATGTGATCGATGTGGATGATATTTATCTAATGACCAACACATCTTTTGAGGTGCATCAGATACGTGTTGTGTATCAAAGTGAGAAAGTATTGTAGTGAAAGACTATTTAGATAGTTCATGTATTGGGGAACATTGTAATGTTTAGTAGGAAACATGAGAGAAATATGTAGATATGCGGTCTCAATTGAAAATTAATTTCATCTCAGAATCATAAAGATACATGGGTGTACAATATGAGGATGAGTTGTTAGAAGTTGGAGAGATTGTAAGATCCCAACCATTCTGACATGTCTCAGACTCAGTTTCATGTACTGTTTTACCCTTGTTTTGGTATAAATTGGTATGTCTTTGTTTCTGGTTGTTTCAGTAGAGAATTTAGAATTTTGGAAGAAAAAGGTGTAGTGCACAGTTGGCATACAGTTTTCCCAAATGATGTTACCACTCCCGGAAACCATGAAAACCCAGGTTGAAGGGGTTTACAAGGTTGTCTCATGGTTTTCCAAACTGTTCACCTTATTATTGTTATCTATTTTTCTCCTAGAATATGTTCATGATTTGGAAAACCAGGCTCCACAGACAAGGAAACCATGCATGTGGTTTTTAATCCACTAAAAAAATTATTTAAAAGTCCTGAGACCCCCGACTTCTACCCTCATTATACCACACTCATCTTAATAAATCCTCCATTTTTATAGGACCTGGAGATTATTATTAGGCCATATGAAATCCTTTTATGAGAAATAGAAGATCATATTGAAGGATATTCACCTCTCCTAGAAAGGAATCACATCACATGGGGTTTCCTCCTCTTATCTCTCTTTTTGTTTGATAAGGAATATTTTATTCCCCGTTGGAGTGGGTTTAGATCTAGGTTTTGATAGATCTACCTCTATTTGATCTTAGATATACGTTTTGGTTCAAGATATCTTTTTTATTGTGAAATTAAAAATTCCACTTCTATTTATTGGGTTTTCATTTGGCGAACACTCTCCAATGATCTTGAGGTTGGTGGTCTAAATTTAAAATCCTATAGTATTGATTATAATTTTGGGTATGGAATTGTGAAATATCAAATTCCATGTTTGTAAATTGTATCTCGAAATGGATTAATTGTTTTTTAATTAATTAATGGAATAATTTGTTTCTAAAATTTATTGAATATTGGGATTATGGAATTGATGAATTAATGGGATTGTGTAACTGGTTAATTGATAGAATAGAGAATTTATTGATGATAGGAATTATGGGATGGATAGATTAATCTTAAAGAGTTAATGGTTTGTATGATTAAATTTTGAAAAAATATTTAATGGTAAATTATTCATATTAATCAACGCGATTAATGTGAATATCCATGTTTAATTTAAAAATTTAAAGTGAAAACATTCATGATAATTTTTTATAAGAATGATAATGATGATTAACCTTGATGAATGTGAAATTGTGATATATGTGAAATTTTCAAAAATTATATATTGTGATATATGTGAAATACGTGTGTGGGAAATGGATTGATGCTTCAATATCTCATATGTGATTGACATATGTTCTTGTGTGGGATATGGACAAATGCTTAAAAAGACCATATTTGAAAACAATAGGGTGTGGGACAGGGACTCACGCTTCAAAATACAATGAGGTTCTAGACATTGTGTTCTCATGCCAAAATGTTTGCATTAAACTATGGTTCCAAGTACCACTGAAACAAAATTGAAATGAAATGATAAATGAAAAACCATGATTTATGTGATATATGATATCCCCTAGGGACAAATTCAGATCTGTAATGGGATAAAGAAAGTATTTATGGTTCATGTGTCATCATGAACCTAAGATATTTATGTTTTTAATTAAAGGATAATTTAATTGGTAAACTGATTATTTTATTACATTTAATTTATTATTTATATAACAACATATACTATTTTGACTGTGTATTTTTTGAGACACCATAGGTGGTGGCCTACTAAGTCATACTAAAACCCTACTTAGGATTCCTGACCGGTACCTAAATAGATTTCATATTTATAGGACATGATAATGTCAAGAGCCCTATGATAGATTTAAGATTTTGGATAGAGCATGGATAAGGGAACTAGACATGATTTCATGACCCATTTGGTTATTTTTATTGTGTATTTATTATGGGTTTTTTCATATGGACACTTGACACATATATGAAATGAAATATATACTATTTTTGTTTTTGATATTATATTCCTACTTTGGAAATCACCTGATACTGTTATTATTCTGGTTATAGTTATTATCATTTTTATTTCTTATTTATTTATGTTTCTTGCACTTCTTTGATAAAGTAGTTATATTCTCCCCATGTTATATATTTGAACCTAACTACTAGTCAGAAACCTCTGGAATATAGGGATGCACACTTGAGGTCAGACAACCAACCGGATCAGGTAACTAGTATATGGAACCTGGGTCAGGATGTTACAATTTTTAATGATTATAAATCACCTCAAACAACTTTAGGATATTTTCAAACAACCTTTTGAAATTTATAATAATCCTAAAGATCATACACAATTAATGAACCCATCATTGAGTATTTCAATGAATTTCCACAACCTAAAATAACTCATCTTCTCAACACACATTAAATTACATGAAATAATATTTTTTAATTATTTAAAAATTAATGAAACACCTTTCCCATCAGAAATCATACTTTATACTTCTATTTCTTCCAATTATGACTTATATTTAATGCATATTTCTTCATGAAAAATATGGAACAATGAAATTTCAATCTAAATTCATTATCATTAGTCACAACTAACAACTTATAAAATTCAATTTGAAATCCTTATGATCCTATATTAGATAGTTTTTAATCTACTATAAGTACTTTTAATTGATTCATTAAATTATTATCACAATAGATATCACATTTTTTAACATCTTCATTGAATCTTCATAACTTAGTTCTTCATAAAGCATCTATATATTTATCCACTTTTAAAATATTAGTCATGCAAGAAACACAATATTCACATGTTAATTATAATTTTCCACATATTAATGGTTCTATTAACAATATATATAATGGTTTAAAGTAATAACACATATTATCTATAAGAATTATAAGATATATCTCAATAGACTTCAATGAGTTCTTTTATCTTCTCACACATTGTTTTTTCTATCATTATATATGGTATTTAATGTTATTAAAAAACTGATTGAAAATAAATAAAAAACTATATATCATAATATTCTATTAAATTTAGATTTTTATTGCATGTTTTATTGATTTAATATGGTACACATATATATGGTCATATAATTTTGTGATATGTGGGATCATATTTATGTATTCCTTCAATGAATTTGGTAATGTTTATATATTATGAGATCAATATATTATGAATTGATATATTGTTTTTTATTTATTCATTATATTCTTCATGCACATAATATAGTTAGTTTTATCCAACATGTTGTGATAGTCTTGGAATAGAATTATTAAAATTCATTACAATTTTCCTTACATAGGTATGAACTATATTCCTATTTTATGTCACCATGGATTATTATTATTGATTTATCTTTCTTATTATAATGTATATTTCATTATTGCATGATTATTATTTCATGGTTTTTAATTTAAATGTCCTGATGTATGACTATCAAATCATACCCCATGATAAATTTTTAGGACTGTAATGTCATTCCATTAATCATGCCAATTATCCCATGATCAAGATCCATACATGTTTTTGAACCATCAAAATGATTTATATGATTCATTAATATATATTTATCTTTCAAAGAATTTAAGTTCAACATTTTATCAAGTATTCCATTTCCCTAGGTATTTAAAAAAGAATTATTTATGATATGTTCATAAAAGAGTCATGTATAAAGAAATGTTATGGAAGAATCATATGTTGTATTGTAAAATAACTCATTTATGTTACTAATCTCAAAATACATTATCTGTTTGGTTTTAGGGGTTTGATTTAATAAATTTCATTCATAATTAATCATATAAAATGATGCAAAATTTATGTATGATATGTTTGGTTCATCTTGGTTGGAATTATATTAGAGTTTATATAATTTTAATGATTTTTTTTGGATAATATGAGGATAAATATTATAGAATCGTTGGTGACATGTTCACAAGACAATGTAGTCACATGGGGGTGGGGTTAATCATGTGCCGCTATTTTTTACTATATTTTCATTATTTAGAAAAAAATATTTTTAGATCCCTCCATATCTGAATATTTATTACCTTTTATAATATAAATGAATTGGTTTATCTACTAAAAATCATGTAAAAACAACATCCAATGTGAAATATAAAGTGAAGAGTAGTAAATATTGTTTTTATAAGGTTCAACCGCAACATAAGAAACCTACTACTTGTGGTTATTGGTTATTATCCCTCATCATATAATCATCAATAATAATAATATTATCATTTATATGTGGGTTTTTAGTGATTTTCCAAAACCCATAGTGTATCTATTACTTACAAATCACCCCACTGTGATTCTGATCATCCCATAGAATTTATATTACAACCCATAATCATCATCCTTTATGATTGAAATTAAAAACATCCATTAAATTTTTACAAATATATGTATTTTTATGAGGATATAACCACATCAACAAGAAGTTATTTAATTATTCATCAAAGTCTTAAAATGTTATTTTATCTTCAACAAAATATGTACGAAACAAAATTTTGAAAAACAATGTTTCTCTTATATCTTGTTTTGAATCGGATCATTGGATTCTATCAAATCTATTTTCAAGGATCGTGACTTCCAATAAGTAATCACAAGAACATAATGAGCCTTTTACTTCCTCAATTATTCTTATATTTGTTGTCTTTAACTGTTTTAAAATTCAATAAAATAGATTATAACATTCTATTATTTTCTCCTATTTCTTTTTGACCTAATGGAAGATCTCAACAGAATATTTCATTTTTTTCTTCTCTATCCAAGAAGGTTCTACCTCTATATGTTTATATTTGGTCTTTCCATATATATATCATTATGTCTCTCAATGTTTTATCTTCTCCCTTAGTGATAATATTCCTCCCTATTCTTATAAGATTTTATATCCTAGGATAATAACATTTATCATTTATATATTTAATATATTAAATATTATTACAATATTAACACAAATAAATATTAATATTTTCTTCAAGAATTTCATTTCGGTGTGTCCTCACAATTTCATATATTATGTTTTCCTCAGTATCTTGTCTCTAGTGGAATTAAATAAATACCATTTATCTCATTTTGTTTTCAATTTTTTCCTTCCTAATAATGTTCTTAATATTTCAATGAGAATCATAAAGAAAATTATTATTTGAAACAATTCTGTAAAGACTCTATAAGAAGGAAAACTCAATTTATTTATTAATATCATATATAATTGATAATATTATGGACTGACTCATATCATTATGACATTTTGTCTTCTACGAAACTATTTTCGACTTTAGATTATTTCTATGATAGAATCCCAGCTTTATTTTTTCTAATAAATCATTAATATTATTTATACATTAAATTATATTGAAAAAATCCATTTTTTATTTTTAAAATACTTTATAGAAGATCAAGAATCATTGAATTTGATTTATATAATTATTTATTCTATAATTTCGGAATTTCACATCTATATATTCTATTAGTACATCCTTATAATTTTATCTTCCTTTCTATAGTTAGGAACATCAATATTGTAATTAATTTCATAATGAAAATCTCAAAGTGTTGTTTTTATCACTAATATTCAGATCCAACTTTGATACATTTACAATTTTTTAGAATATTTTTAATAGGAATATTAGTCCTTCCATTTTTTAGAAATCTCAATATTTCACAAGGTGTAAAATTTTATGAACTTATTGAACCATAATACCATTGGAGTGAATATTTATAAGTTCCAAAAAAATCTTACCACCTAAAATATCATCATTTCCTTTTCTATATTATTATTCAGTTTCAATTTTCTAATGTTAAATTTACCATATATATTTTAGGCTTACAATTACGAAGTGCTCACATGAACCATAAAAAATTCTAGACTCACCCATATGATGTATCTTTCACACCTAAATAAGTTGTAAATGAACATTATGAACTAAATTTGAACCTTATTAATTTTATGTTCAACCTCAAAAAGTTTCATGGAAAATATTAACAATTCTATGAAATTCCCAAAATTTAAAATCAGTTCTTAAAATAAATGTTATAAAGTTATGTATAACCCTTACAAATTGATACATCATCCTTATATAGTCAAAAATAACCTTACAAAGCCCATTAATTTTACAATTTTATACATATGACCGAAACATATAAAACCACGAAATATACCTCAGGAATCCTATAGGTTTTAAACATTTTCTATTCCCAATAATAAATTTCTTGAATTCTTCTAGTCAACTCAGAACATATTCAAATCAACTTAAGGATTATTAGTCATTTAAAATAACATAAAAATTGAATAAAATAATTTTTAAAGCTATTAAAATTATTTTAAACATATAAATAATTTCTCCAAATTATTTTACAACACATAATACACATTTTGGAGTTTTTAATGAATATTTATTAACATAAAAATTCAACATCAATATAATTCACTGCATACCTCATCTATGTGATTTTAAATAATAAATAATAAAACCAAAATTCTATGAAATATTTTGAATGTTTCTCAATATTTCATCCATATCTATGCATAACATTTAACTACATTCATAGTTACTCAAACTATTCATCAACATGTTTAGCTACTAGCTTGTAATTCAAGTAAAACAATTTTGGAAAACATTACTCTCCTCCATATAGTACATTTCATTTACTTATATGATAACTATGTTAAACATTCACCAAATATTTATAGATGCACTCTTGAAGCTACCTACCTCGTTATTCAAAGATGAAATATTTACTATACATTACCGAAATGTATGGGTAGCATATTTATACTCCATAGTTGGTGGATTATTTATCCATCTCTAAAGACACCATTAAAAACATATTAACATGATCATTAAGAAAAATTAACAATGAGAACAAATTAATAAAAAAATATCTAAGAACATAAATTGGTTCAAATGAAGGAAACATAACAAATATTTAGATTGATATTCATATTTATAAGATGGTTTAATATCATTTAATTAAATATTATTGTCATAAAAAACTATACGAGTTTTTGTAAATGATTGGAAATAAATACATGAAAATAAACTAAATAATGGTACCCAAATAAATAAAATATAATTATATTATTGATTCATGACCACAAATTTTAGATATTGAATTATTATTGAAAACACCTAATTATGTTATGATTACATCCCATGTTTATAATTTTATTTCGATTGATATTCATGGGAAGTTATTTTCTAAAATTTTTATTATTTTCCCTTTGGAGAAAGTTTATATGATATTTTCCATGTATTGGTTGTCTATACCTAGAACTCATATCATTTTTTTGGGGCATGGTGTAACACCATTATATTTGGTGACATATTGTTTCCAAATTAATTTAATCTTCTAAAATGATTTATTTTACACAACACTAATTTTTTTTGTTAGAGTACTTTTTTTATGTTGTGTTATATGAAACTACTAATTAATCATGAACTACACGTAACACTTAGATTATCATTTGGTGTATGTAACACTATGATTTTATTATATTACAAACAATAACAAATCCATTTGATAGCTTGTGTAACATGTAAGGCTGAATTTTTACTGTACAAAAATATACTATTAATATGATTATTAAAATATTATTATAGGTGCCACCTTAATCTGGGAATGGAAGTTAGGAATATGAATGACTGAAATGTGGAAAAACTATTAATACATGTATATAAAATTAATATTTTTTATCAATTACTATAAGTGAATGTAAGAACAGTTCGAAAATAATGA
Organism: Viscum album; assembly: GCA_963277665.1. Classification (NCBI taxonomy): domain Eukaryota; kingdom Viridiplantae; phylum Streptophyta; class Magnoliopsida; order Santalales; family Viscaceae; genus Viscum; species Viscum album. The sequence continues at coordinate 778,410,518 of OY728126.1, read as the reverse complement.
AATTTTGTTTCTAAGCAAACAATTATTCTATATAAAAATACAATTTTATATCAATAAATTAGACAAACCAGTTTTTATTAATTTTTTAAATAAATTTTTTAAATTTTATATTTAATCAACATTTTTTATACTCATCCAATAGAATTTATAGGTATAAGATAAGAATAAATCCAATATTCTGAATAAATAGGTGTATTCCTATAAGAAGTAATTTTACTTCCTTTTTATGTTGAACCCATTTAAAATATAATTTTTTTATACTTTTTTAATTTTTAATTTGAAAAAAAATTAAAATTAAAATATCAAAATTTAATTTTTTTTATTTTTTGGTTTTTTTATAAGTCTCATTTTTTGATGAATTGTGAAGAACATTGAATTTTAAATCAAAACCAGTTTTTCATGTAACTTATTTATAAGGACAAATTACATTTTTTTTTTGGATTTAATGTTAAATTTAATCAAATAAAATACAATTAATCCAATTTGGGTCATTTGAATCAATTTTAATTTGAAATTGGATATAAAAACATCGCAAAATTTTGAATTTTTTATCTTTAAAAACCCACATTATCGTCCCATATATGGGATTAAATTTAAATTAATTTATGCCGCTTATGTGTTTCGATTATGAAAAAATGGATTCAATATTTATAATCCTAATAATTTATAATATATAATTAGGTCAAATTATTTTTTAACTAAAAATAGCAGTGAATGCAATTAAAATTAATTCCAACGATTAAGGTAAAATTATACTTAACAAAGGACTAGACATTAAACATAAGTGCCAAAATAACCGTGAAACTTTTCCAAAATCCATTAGAATTACCTATTTATACCCACTATTCATTTTTTCCTAATTTATTCTATTATCGAAGCCAATTTACATGGGATAAACATGGGATGAATTCCATTTTAAAAAAATTACAATAATGCCACTCCTCCACCACTATAAAAAGACACTCAACCCTCCCACTTATTCAATCGTATAAATCCATTTGTCTGCAAAAAATTATGATAAAATGAGCTCCAATAATCCCTTTATTTATTTATAATCCTATATTTTTTTATAATTACAACCAAGGAATATCTTTGGTTCAAACAAGTAGGATCCACCCAAAGAAAAGGTGACTTCTTTCCTCAAGATCCATTATTTATTTTCATTCTTAACAACAAAAAAATTATTATTCTATTATTATATAATATCATAAGTATCTTCAATACACTATGATGTTTTTATTCTTTGTTTTATACCAACACATACACACAATTCTATCTAATGTGTAATGAACTTACTGTTCTTATGTACGGTGAACTACCACCACACGAAATGGTCTTGTTCATTTTTTCCTTTAGAACCTCTCATGGTTGGGAATTATGAAAAACACTATGTTTTTTATATTATATTTATGATATTTATGTTTTATATATTCATATTTAATTATTATATAAAAATATCCTTACTAATTTCTATAATGTGTAAATATGATAACTTCGTTTGTGGACGTGTGGACTACAACCTTCTTAAAACAATTTAGTTCATTTAGATTTTAAATGAAATGTATTGAGGATGTTTTTTTAAATAATATAATATATATGACATAATAATTATACTTTAATGATATTATATATATATATATGTCAATCACTTTTTTTCAATATGTTAGTAAAACAGAAACATCGTTCATGCGTACGCAAAACCTTCCGTCTCCATGAATGATGTATTTCATATCATATTTTTATCACATATATATTACTATAAATAATTATATAAAAATATATAATATTTTTATATCATATTTTACATTCTGTAGATCATGATATAACTATGAGGACCAAAAATATAAAAAATTACAACACAAGAGAAAAATAATGCAACTATTACCTGAAACGTAACATTAACATTCAGTTATGAATAAAAGGGTAATATAAAGTCATAATAAAATAATATATGGTATTAGATATAATAATATGGTTCTATGGAATATTTATAATAAAAATATATTTATATATAATATTTTTGAATGATTACAATGAGAGTCAATACTTAAGGTAAGGGTTTTTTCGTCTCACTTTTATTTGATGCTTGGCACAGGCCATGTTCACCACCTATTTCTTATATGCAGTGTGTTTAATACCCATGGATGTATTATATGATTAAAAAAAATAAATTTATGGGTATTTACATATCCTTTTTATGATATTTATTTCATGTGGTTTATGTTTTAAAATTTTCCAAATTGGTAAATAAATTTGGTCTCAATTTTCCATTTTTTTGATAGATGCCATTTTATAAACCTATATTCTTGTAAAAGGTACATATACTTTCTTTTTACATGATATGTAAGGAAATAAATTCATTTAAGTGTATTTTATGTATCATTTAATTTCATTTTGGTAGATGGGGAGTATAACTCAATGTTAGTAAGTGGTAAGTGTTTTTTAGAAACAATCTCATCATTTATCCTGATTGTGTATGATTATGTTCATGTTGATGAAATATTATGACCCATGCCTCAAGATCACTCATTTATTTTATTGTACACTATTTATTCAAGATATTTTCATGAATTGGTACCATTATTGTAATATATTTCACTTGATATAATGAAGTAATTGTTTTTAGGAAAATCCAACTATATCTATCTCTTTAGTCAAAAATATTTATTCTTTAAAAACTATGTTTTATAAATAGGTTTTCAAGAGATTATTATGTTTAAAAATTGTTTTAAACTTTTCCATTCTTATTTTATAAGTTATAAAAGTGTTTTAAAACAAAATTAAATATTTTCTATCATTGTTTATAAGTTTTTAATGTATTTAAAAAGTAGAAGGTTTTCAAAATGTTTTCATGAATTAATTATATTTTTTAAATGTAAATTCAAAGTCAAAGGATTTAAAAATGTTTATAGGAATTATTTATAAGTTTTAATATTATTTTGAAATAATTTTTTTTAAATGTTTTCAAGCATTCTTAATATGCATTCAGAGTATTTTCAAATATTTTTTTTCAAAAGGTTTTCAATAATTCATCATAATTTTTCATATTACTTTCCAAGTAAGCGGTTTTAAAAATGTTTTTGACCTTACTATTTATGTTTTAACGAAAAAAAATTAAAAAAATTTATATCCTCCTTTATAAGTTTTCAAGTTTATGTTCAATAGAAAATGGTTTTCAAAACGTTTTATATTTTAAAAATAATTTTTTGATGAAGAAAAGATATTTTTCTTGAAGAAATAATTTCAAAAAATATTAAAAATTATTTTCTATCTATGATGAAATCTATATGTATTAATCATGAATACCTGGGAAATGATCCAAATGTTCCATTATTATGCTTTCTCTAAATAGGTTATTTTTTTTATTGGATGATGTTTTTGAAACCCATTTCACTTTCATGGGTTATGCTTTTATAAAACCCATTTCTATTTCACATGTTATATACTAATAAAACCCACTTATTTTTATTGGGTATATATATAACCTATTTATATTTAATGATTTATATAATTATGAATCTCTCTTAATTTCATGGGTTATTATAATTACTAGAAAATAAAATATTTTTATTTTAGAAAGAACTTTTAATGACAGAGTGGGAAACCGACCTGGTTCAAAATGAAGATAATGTTAATACATATAAGTAATTAGATGACCATTCTAGAAAAAATTAAAGCTGTTAGAGTCCTTTACCAAAACTTAAATCTATTATATGGAGGTGACCTCTATATCAGGGTTGTCTTTAATGAGATCCTTGAAGTGAAATGTCATCTTATCCCAAGACTGCAAATGCTCTTCTATTCTTGTTTTCCCACAATGAAACCACAAATCAAAATCATGTTCTATTTTTCAATACAAGAGGATAGATCATTAATTAAATAAATGAAAAATGGTCTTTTGAATATTCTATTTTTATCCCCCTTTTATTCCTTTATTTATAAATATTCCTCTATAATTTCTTCATTAGAATGCATGAGGATCTCCTGGATGTTGTCTGATTCAACATCCTTCTTATTATTTGCGACGTTAACAACTTACAAACTCTTTTGTGGGATTTTTCCATTAGTAGGAGACGTTTTAACAGGGGAACTAGGTATGTTTGAATAGACCTTTTATCTTCTTGGAATGCAACTATATTGAATATACCCATCAAAATCAACAGGGTCGTTATTCTCATTCTTTGAAGAGAACCAAAGGTACTCTTCTAAAATTTATGCATCCTTGTCCTCCAAGGACCAGGATTCTAAGGAATCATCATAGAAAAACTCTTTATCATTTTACCTACATTTTAAGGGATTGATATATTCATGTATCCACACCTCAATGGATCCTTCTTCAGATGGAGGAGGATCAACTTCAACTAACAATGAACAATTATTCTGGGAAGCCCTAGAACCTCTAGCTATACATATGTTAACATGATAGGGAAGCTTCCTTCCCCCACCTGGGTTAATTTTCGTTCACTATGGGAAATTATATAAGCATGGGATGTTATATGAACTCAAAACATCCCCCTGTTATGTAGAAACCTTTGTGCATAGATATTTTCTAAGACCAAAAGATACATCCTTACCTATTTTGTAGGTCACAACCTCTTAAGGAGAATTGAAAATAGATTTCACAACTTTTCCATATGTGGGAGGGTTACTTATGCTCAAGATCGCTCCCTTATCCTCCCTTGATCCACCTTAGACCATAACACAAAAATATCACCTCAAACATCTAAAAATATCTTCAACCATCAACTTTGAGATCCTCAATCCCACCTCCATCTTGGTGGTAGAAGGAAGTCTCAACTCCTTAATACCCCGATGATCAACTACATGAGAAATACTACAAGAGAACTCCAATTCATATTACATAGGGTGATCCATTCATAAATAGTTCCAGACCTCCCCAAAATTGAAAAACAAAACCTGATAGAATTTACTTGATTCATAGCCAAGAATCTTGGACGATGAAAAAAACCCACAATTTATTGCATTCCTTCTGATACCAGAACAATTCTCCATCAACCTATATGCAGATGGAATCCAGTGAGTTATTAGATACATCTACTTCAACGCAAATCATTGGAGAGACTGGATGACACACAATACAGTTGCAAAGGTTTGAGTAGAGAAAACACCCCACCATATTTCCAATCAAGTGAAGAACTGCCAGATATTGAAAAGGTAAATCGAGACTAGGAAGAGAAATCAAAATTGCATTAATAAAAATTCCATGATTCAAAATAAATTTAAAAGACTATAAAAATAGAGAAAAATATAAACCTGGAAGAAAATAGGGAGTATGATACAGTTAATAAAAAATATTATCATCATTTTCGAACTGAAGAAAAAAGTTCCTCGAATCCAAAAGACCTACCATCACTCATTCATGAAAATTCCAAGAATAGGACAGGAATATATCGAAGGCATCCATGTAAGGGAAAAAACCCCAAAGAGATAATCCAAGGATAGATACAACATTGCTAAATCTCTAGTGAACTCCAGGGGAGAAAGGGGGAGCGATAGAACTCCATTATCAAATGACTGTACATTAGGGAAAACTTCAATTAATGGAAAGTTAGGAAGTGTATCTGGGATAGTGAAAGGGAAAAATAGGGGATCACGGGTAGACGATGAGGGTAAGGAAAGAGCCCCCCCCCCCCAAGCTGAGAATGGTCAGGGAGGGAAGGAGTTGTGTTTTTCATGAGTAGGACATTTACATCAAGAGAGATCTTTGAGAGATGATTCCCCCATTCATGGGTTATGCTTAGATGAAATGATTATGAATCCTATATCTTTTCTATAGGTAATGATATGCTTATATTTTTATGACACCCATTTCATTTCATGGGACATAATATAAATATTTATGATATTGTTGAACATGTCTGTATGACATCATTATGAGATGGGTACGATCTATATCTCCCTCTAATAAATTGGTTAAATATTTATATCTCATGAGATAATGATGGAAATCAAGCCAAGAGACATGATCCACAATGATAAGATGGGGAATCCCAACCTAATATGGAAATATGGGTGGACTAGATCCACTATGGGAATATGGGGAAACCCAATACACTATGGGAGGATAGAAAAACTTGATCCACTATGGGAAGATAAGGGAAGACTGCTCCCTTATAAGGAAAAGATTTTGATTGGGGATGGTGGTGTTTCCCACCCAGAAAGTGTTCTCCCTATGATGTGCCCTGATAATTTCTATAAATGTATACATACATATAGGGAATGATATTAAATATTTATGTTTATTCAAAAATTCTATGTCTTACAGCTATGTTATGTTTTAATGGATTATGTTCTTGAATTCCTAACGATTAATTCCCTATGAAATGCTAATATTTATTCCATGATTTATGTTTATGATATGTAGGGAATGATTTTCAAATGTTATTTTCATGTTCGTATAACCATAAGCTCAAGTTAATGCTTATATACCTCCCTTGTTTACCCTTATTGAGCATCTAAGATCACCCATTTTCATGTTTCCTTCAATATGATAGGAAGATATATTTTATGTATGATATATCTAAGATGGTTTATAGTCTTGGAGAACCAAGTGATATATTATATAGCTCACACATTTACCATTTATTACGTTTCTATGATTCCAGTGGAACTAAATTAATATGATATTTGGGTGTCTATTTGTGTAATGGTTTATGTATTCTACAAAAATGTTTTTATGTCTTTGTATGTTACGACATTGTTGTTATATTAAGTATCAGATCAAAGGTTTAGTCAAAATTTCGAATCTAAGATGAGAAAACCCTAGTGAGAACTCTAAGGACATCTCTAAGGATAAATATAAGTATAAGGAAACGAAAATGAAAATGTACTAGAATTTTGGTAAAGGATACAATGATTAGTTTCCTAGAAATACATCCCTATAATGATTCTACGGGTGGATGTGTTTCTGGCATAGACATAACTAAAAGTGAAAACTCCAATAAGGTGCACCGGGACTAAATCGAGCATAACCTAGTACATGACAACATGCTATATAGTGCGCCAATTTTGAAAATCATGGGGGATATGATTTTGGAATTTTCAAACACTTCTAGATCCATAATTAAGGATTTATAAATAATTCGGCTATAAATAACCTAGGATTTACATAAGGATTCATAGATTAAGGAAGCTGTGATTATTTAAATATCAGTTAAGTAGTTTTTCATGATTATGTGGTTCCTCAATAAGAAAACTCTTTCTTACTCTCTGATTTTTTGTTTAAGTCAATAGAGGGAACTAAAAAGAATTGAATTAATGATGAATGTGAAAGATAACTTGTTGATGATAAGTCAAATAACACAATCACTCGAGTGAAGGACATTTTAATCATCCTTAGTATGTTTTTATTGAAATTGATTAACATCATGTACCTTAACGAAATCTCAGACTCACCAAATATGATAAAAAATGAGTTCACTGAGAGTTTGGGTAATAGGGACCATGAAGGAAGGAAGATTTAGTTTCATAAAAGTATAGAATCTAGAAAGAATCACCCAAGTCAATGTCATAGAAGAACATGAATATGTTTTTACTGTGTAAATAGGGATAAAAAGAAAGTAACTACAATGGAAAAATTAAAAGTTCAGTTAATGAAATGGATTGGTGTATCATCCTCCCATAGGTATTATCAATTGATGACTAAATTAAATGTGGAAGGTGTGAGAATTATAAAATTAGATGTCCAAAGTGGAAGGATCATGAAGATAATCTGAATGGTGGTACAATTAATAGTTCTTCTACTAATGATGTATTTACCATAAGCGACATATGAAAGGAATATTTTATTTTAATGGTATTGTTTACAATCATAATCAAATTGGTTTTAAAAAAATATTATTATAGGATTTGTATTAAATATTTTATGAAATATGTATTAATGAATTTGAAAATGATGATTAGTAAATTGTTTGAGAAGAAAGATGGATGAATGGAGTATTTATTTTTTGGAATTTAAATACAATGTTATACTAATAATGAAATATATAAATATTTTCAATAAGTTTTTCATTAATTATTTTAAAGGATATATTGAATGGTACTTGTGGCGTAGAAATGTGATTTCATGGAAAAGTGGTATTTTTACTAAGGAAAGGTATCCATTAATATATTATTGATGTTGAGATAATGATTTTTGGATAAAGATATATTGGATATGAATAAGTAAATTTGACAATACTGATTGCCTTAGAACTGACAAATGATTTTTTAAAAAAATTACTGATGTTATCATGGATGAGGTTTAAAACATTTTGGATTTAAGGAATATATCTAGTAATATTTGGAATAAGGAAGAACATATTTAGAGTAATTTAGGTAATTACAATGTTTCATGATAATATATGATTAATGTATTCACATTTTTCGAATGTGACAAACAAGAGATACATTATGATATATGGATGAACAATGTTAATATTTTTTAGTGAATTTCATTCTAAAGTTTTGGATTTTCATCTTTTGGAAGGGTTATAAGGTTAACCATTTAGGGAATGGTTTATGTTAAAATTCATATGATATTTTAGAGATTAAATTATTATCTCAACATATCTAGATTTATGAATATTGGATAACATGTGATAACCTTTTTTGTGATAGATAGAATAACTTATCATTCAATTTATGGATCTCGTGATCTCTTAAAGCTTCAAGAATGAGAAATTCACCTTAATTTTACAAAATAAGAGATGACGTAGAAATTGATCAAGGAACAACAAAGGGTTATGTTGTCCTACAATAATGAAATTATATATTTTCATGAAAATTATTTATCTTTATAAAAATAATCTAAAAATAAAATTTTATCTTAATACCATAATTTTTTGTTGAACTAATGGCCTTTTAAATAATCACAGATTTATGACTTTGAGGCCCTCAACTTTCTAATGATTATTTACTTATTTATTATTAATGATATCAACCACTCCCTATAAAAAAAAATTCTTTCCCTTTAAGTCCGTATTTTCACTATCAACCAATGTTTTCCTATGTGCAAATATAGTTATGTGTTACTCTAGGTAACTGTTATGTTTTCAAATTTTCTTTTTAAAATTCTATTTTAGTATTAATTTTTATGATGTAGTTCTCTATAAAATGAAATTTCAAGTATTAATAATTTAATAAATCAGATGAATTTTGAGGGTGAAATTCATTTTTATGGGGGAAGAATATAACACCTCAAGATTTTAAAATTTTTATTATAATTAATTTAATTTTTTTAAATTTTTCATTTCATGCAACAATGAATATAGATTTTTTTATACTAGATCATGACATTTATATTGGTTTATATACAACACCAAGTTAATCGTGAAATCTATGCCACTCTAAGATTATATTTTGGTACATAAAACATTGTGTTTGTCTTGTATTACACATAACAATGAGTCCCTTTGAAAACATACATTACACCCGAGGCCGATTTTTTACCGAAATAAAATATACTATTAATATGATTATTAGAATATTAGTATAGAAACAACCTAGCCATTGGAAATGAACATATGAATAATATTAACAGTATTTTTAAAATATTATTTACACAAGAATACAAAATGAATAATTTATCCACTATTTAATAGAATTGAATTTATAACTATTTGAAAATAATGAAATTTCTTTTCTATGAAAACTATTTTTATATATAAAAATACAATTTTATCTCTTTAAATTAATAAAAAAACTTTTGGTTATTTTTTTCAATAAAATTTATATATCTTATATTAAATAAATATATTTTTATACGAATCATATAGATTTTTTATGTATAAGATAAGAATTAAAAAAAATTTCGAAATAAAAAATATGTATTCTTCTAAAATGTAATTTTATTGCCGTAAAATGGAAAACCCATTTTATATATTATTATTAAAAAATTAAAAAAATTTATTTGAAAACATAAATCAGAATTTTGAAATAATAATATCAAATTTTTATTTGGGTGAATTTTTTATATTTTTTTAGAAGTTTAATTTTTTGATTAATAATTCTATACACTAAATTTTAATTGAAATATTATTTTAAAATTATTAATTTATAAGGTTATATTATATTTTTATTGGTTTTAATATTTAATTAGATGAATTGTACAATAATTAATCCATTTTAGGACATTTTAATCAATTTTATTTTGAAATTGGATATAAAAGCAATGCAAATGTTTGAATTCTTTTACTTGAAAAACCAGCATTGTCATCTCATCTGTGGGATTAAATTTACATTATTTTCTTACACTTATGTTATTGGAATTTAGAAAAATGGATTCCATATTTTTAATAATAATATATTATAATTTAAAATTATTTCAACTTTTTTTTACAAAAATTATTAGTGAATGTAATTAAAATTAATTACCAAAATTATGGAAAAATTAAGATTAATAGAGGACTAAACCATAAACTCAATGGCCAAAATAACCTATAAACATGTATAGGATCCATTTTATATCTATATTTATACCTAAAACTTCCTTTTGTCTAATATCCTCTATTATTGGAGCTACTTGACATGGGAAAAATGTGGGCGGAATTCCCTTTAAAAAAATTTACAAGAATGCCACACCTCTTCTACTGAAAAAATGCACTAAAATATACCACATATTCACACATATCTGGCCCTTTTCACATAGAAATATCAGCTAAAATAATCTCCCAAAATCCCTCCCTTAATCCCATAATCCTTTCTTTTGGCATAAATCCATCCAAGGAAGCTATTTGATAGAAATGAAGAGTATTTACCCAAAGAAGAGGTAACCTCCTTCCTAAAACTCCTTTATATTATTTTCTTTTCTCCAACACCTCAAATATTATTATTACATGATTATATAATAAAATCAGTATCCTTAATATACTTATATTTTTTATTCTAAGGGTTCTACCTACACATACACACACTTCAATCTAATGGGAAACGAACTTATCATTTTTGTGTACGACGAACTATAACTTCATGAAACAATGTTGTTCATTTTTCCTTTACCATATATAATTTTTGGGAATTATGATGGATACTATACAAATTTTTGATATTTATGATGTTTTATGCTTCTGTAATTATTATATAAAAACTACCTTCATTATTTAAATTTTTTAAAATACGATAACATCATTTTTGGAAGTGTTAACTACTGCCTCCTAAAATTGATGTGATTCATTCACACATTACATGGAATGTATTAAGGATGGATTTAATAAAAATATTTGATATACATCAAAGAATAATTGTACTGGAATGATACTATATATATATACATATATCTTATTTACTTTCTTTTTTTAAAATACACCATTAAAATTGAAACCACATTCTTGTATATATATGACCTACCATCTCCATAAATGATTTATTTCATTAAATATTTTTATATTTTATAGATTATAATAAAAAAATTTATAAAAAATATATATGATATTTATATTATGGCTTACATTCTATAGATAATGATATAATTATTAATATAAAAACTATAACAAATCAAAACTCAAGAGAAAAACAAAGTGATTATTACCCAAAATTTGGCATTATCATTGAGTTGTTAATAAAAAGGTAATATAAAGTCCAAACAAAATCATATATGCTATTATATATATAATAATATGGTTCTGTGGAATATTTTTATTAAACTTATATTTATTATATAGGACAGTTTAATGAGTGCAAATAGTGCCAATACTTAAGGTAAGAGTTTTCTCGTATCTTTTATTTTCTGTGAGGCACAATCCATGTTCACAACCTATTTCTTGTATGTGGTGTGTTTAATGACCATTGATGCATTATATTATTATTGTACTTAAATTTATGGTTATTTAAATTTTTATTTGATGATCTTTTTTTCATATGGTTTATTTTTTAAAATTTACCCAATCGGTAAAGAAACATTCTCTCAATTTTCCTTATTGGAGACACATGCCCTGTTATGCATATATATTATTTTATAAGGATTATATACTTCTATTTGAAATGTTATATAATAAAAATATTTATTTTTATGATATTTTATGCATCATTTGAAGTCATTTTCTTACATAGATATTATAAATTAAATTTACCAAATAGTAAGAGTTTGTTAAATCAATCTCATAGATTGTCAAGATTGTTTATGATTTTTCTCCCATTGATGAAATATTATAAACCATCCCTCAAAAACTCATTGAATTTATTGTCCTATGGTTATTAATGATATATTCATTTAATATTACCATTTTTTCAATCCTCTTTTACTTTAAGTAATTAAACAATTGTTTTTAATAAAATTTGATTATATCTCTCTCTTCAATCAGAAATCTGTGTTATTTCAAAACCATTTTTTATAAAAAGTTTTTCGATTTTTTTATATTTAAAAAGTGATTTATATGTTTTCGTGTTTATTTTATAAGTTTTCAAAGATAATTTTTCTCAGAAAATTTTCAAGCATTCATTATAGGTTTTCAATGTATTTAAAGAAAGGATTTCAAAATGTTTTCAAGCATTCTTTATAAGTTTTAAAAATATTTTCAAAGAACAAGGTTTTAAAAAAGTTCTCAATTATTATTTATAATTTTAAAATTTATTTTAAAATAAGAATATTTCAAAATGATTTCAATATTTTTTTGTAAGTTTTTAAATTACTTTCAATGGAAATTTCTTACAAAATTTATTCAATCATTCCTTATAAGTATTAAAAAAATTCAAAGAAAGAGGTTTTCCTAATGTTTTCATACTTCATTTATATGTTTATAAGTAAAAATGATTAAATTTTTCTCTAGAATCCTTTATAATTTTTCAGGTTTATTTTTAAAATAACATTTTTATAAGGTTTTATATTTAAAAAAATTCAATCAAAGAAGGATATTTTCTTGAAGAAAGGTTCTTAAAATATATTTCAAAACAATTTCATCTTAGATCAAGTATATTGGTGGTACTTCTGAATTTTAGCAAAATGATCCAAATATTCATTTATTATTATTTCACTAAATGGATTATGTTTTGATAAAATTATTTCTATGAAACCCATTTCACTTTAATAGGTTATATATTTATGAAACCCATTTCTATTCACTATGTTATATACTAATGAAACACAATTTTTTAGAGGATATATGTCTATGAAACCTATTTATCATTGATGAGTTATATTCTTATGATACCTGCGTCCTTTCATGGGTTACTATTTGATAAAATTATTATAAAACTTGTATCTTTTAAATAATTAATAATATTTTTACATGTTTATGACACCCATTTCATTACATAAGATATTATATGAAAGTATCTGATGTTATGGAAGTTGTATGCATGAATTAATTAAGATATGGGTGAGATCTATATCTCCCTCTAATGCATTAATTAAAGATTTATATTTCATTAGATAATGACAATAATCAAGTTTACGGGATTGATCTGCTATAAGAATATGGGGAAACCCGATACATTATGGGAAGATGGGGAAGCTTGATCCACATAGAGATAATGGGGAAACCTGATCCACTATGGGGAGATGGGGAAATAAGGTCCACTATGTGAAGATGGGGAAACACAATCCCTTACAAGGAAATGATTATGATTGTGGATGGTAGTGTATCCCACCTAGTAGGTGTAGTCCCCATGAAGTTCCCTGATAAGTTATAGAAATGTTTCTGGACTTATAAGGAATGATATTACATGTTTATGTGTATTACACAACTCTGTGTCTTACTATTATGTTATTATTTCATGGTTTAGGCTCTTAATTTCCTTATTATTCATGCATTATGACCTACTAACCATTATTCCATGATTCATGTGTATGATATAAAGGGTGTGATCTTTTAATATTTTTAACATGTACTCATACACTTATGCTCATGTTTATTCTTACATACCTCCCTTATTTACCCTTATTGATCATATGAGCTCACCCATTTTTATGTTTCCTTCCCTAGGATATAAAGATATATTTTATTTATGATATGTCTAAGAGGGGTGATAATCTTGGAGAACCAAGTAGGAGATACTATATCTCACTCGTGTGATAATGTTTATGTTTCCATATTTCCAAAGGTACCAAACTAATACAATATTTGGGCATCTGTTTGTGTAATTATTTATTAATTATGAAAAAATTAGGTGATTTATATGTAAATTAATACTTTTTTATACATGGATATCTCGTTTAACATCCCAAATCATTCCATGGTGATATATTCACATAAGTATAATGATGAACTTAAATTGGAAACCAATTACTTAATACGGGTCTTGATACCTGGTAACAAAGGGTATTTAGATTAAATTGTCATGAGAAACCTAATATTAAAGATATTATACTTGTATGAGAATATGTCAATGTATTTATTAATTAGTTTTCTAGTATTTAAACAATTAAAAAGGTTGAGTTTTCAATTGAACTAATACTTGGTGTTATGCATATAAGAAATAATCCTTATAGAGTGACCCTTATTGAATTATAAAAATTTAATAAGAACATAAATGAGAATTTGTTCCAAGATTTTATATGTTTAAGGGCTTCACCATGGTGCGTTTCCATCCTATTTGTTAAAAAACGAGGGTTAACATGTCATTAAATATATTATAATGAGCATAAAAGAACAAAATCAATGATAATATTATCTAACATGTAAAGATAACTTGTTTAATCTTCTTAATAGGGCTATTTATACCTAAGTGTTTGATTTTTAATTTAAATATCATCAAATAAAGATAAAAATTATGGATAACCCTTGGAAAACCATGAGTAAAAATATTAAAACAATAAAATTTAAGTGATTCCTTTCATAAATACAAATACCATGGTAATATTTATGGATTTGATGAATATATTTGTTGAATATTAACTAGATAATTTTTTCTATATTTGCCATTTATATTATCATATATTCTTAGATTATGGAAGAACATTGGGAGAATTTAGGAATTTTATAGAAGTCCTTGTGAAAGTAGAAATTATATTATTAAATCATGTAGTGAGAATTTTTGATGAAAATTTTACAACTATTTGTTCAAGTAATAGAATGTGAGGGTATATCTCTTTATCCTTCTAAGAATGTGGTGATTAAAAAATAAATTTAACTACAAACCACAATAGAGATCCATGGTTTTCTTGGATTTTCAAGATATTATTGATTCTTTATGAGAATTTTCTATAAACATTATGAAAAAATGTATTCATTTTTTTAAAATATAGAGAAACTTATTATCAAATAATGATTTTTTTTTCTCCAAGACATAATATATGATAATGTCCTAAGGTTAATTTGTTCAAAAAAGGTCATAACTATTCCCCAAAATGAAGAGAACCTAAGAGTTCCATGAATTTATTCTTAAATATTTATTCTATAGTTAGATGTTATTTTTTATCATAATGAAAATGATATAGGCTATCATGGGTAGAGGCTCATAAGAAATTCGGGAACTTTCTCATGGTTTATCCCCTTTGAAATTTCTAGTGTTACAAATAATAAGAACATAACATCCCAGAAGAAAATCCACATTCATATGAATTATTGGATTCTCCTATATATGGATATATTTATTCATCATTGGAATTTAATATTATTATTATTTGATATTAGTAGTCTCATATATTTATGTATTGATGGATTTCGTGAGAACATAAGTTTGTGATAAATTCGGGTATGCTTGGTGTGTCCCTAGTGATATTACATTAATGAATACTGTAAGAAATTATTTATACCTTAATTTATTAAAGGAATTTTGACATCCTATGAACTTTGATTGGAATGTAATATCCTAAATAAAGTTAAATCTATAGTGTTCAAGGGGAACATTCAGTTGTTAAAAGTTAAAGATGGTGTTATCAAGAACATAGATTGATGAAACCATAACACAATCTGCTAGGTTAGTGATATCATAATAAAGGGGTTATATTACACAGTGATAATTTGTATAAGGTTCTTTTTCTTTGAAAAATTTAATAATTCCAATATGAGTGCATTTATAAGTTTCTAAATTCTAACGTTGAAATTTTAGAATTCCTCTAAATGTCAAAAAGAAATTCTCCTTGAAGGATACACATTATATGTATCCAGAGTCTCAATTAAATTATTTTTCAATTCAATAAATTTGAATAAATATTATTCCCACATTGTGGATTAATAATTATTTAGTCTCGGTTGATCACCGTGATTTAATCACAATTTATTCATATGAATAAATATGTGAGTTAAATAAAAATATATATTTATTCACAATATTTAGGGAATATAATATTTATTTTTTTATCACTGAATAATGAAATAATAAAAATTTATTAGATAAATAGTCATTATTCAAGGATTCGTAAATACTATGGAGGTTTAAGAATGATTTTAATGGTAAATTTAAAAATGATACATTAATTATCATTTAGATAAATTTTTATCACCCCATGCCCGTTGGGGTGGTATGAGTGGGGGGGCATGGTCGCAGTGTCAAGTCCTCGATCCAGTGGTTTTTTTGTATTTTCTTCTTTGTATTGTGTTCTAATTTCATAGTTGTAACTATTGGTTAGAGTATAGTACTCAAGAGGGGGTGATTTGAGTATCTATTAAAAATTTCTTCTTAAAAATTATTCTTAAAAAGGTTTCCCAATAAATTTAAATACAACCCTGTTAATCAATTTTATATGGTTATAAAAGTTTGACTATTTAAATAACTTCTTAGAAGATTGATTAATTATTAGAAATCTTAATATCGGTTATTAACATTACTTTTGAAGCTATTCTAATAAGGCAAAAACAATTATAACTTCATTCTAAGATTAACTATCAAAGTAAATTTTAGTGATTTCTAAATTAAACAGTAAAACAACGAAAACTAAAGTAAACATCATAATGGATATAAAACAAGTGGTTCATTCTCAAGACGAGACCTAATAAAATTTAATTGGTGATCACCTACCACCATGTAGTTTATATAAATAATCTTGATCCACACCCTGGAACGGGGTTAACAACAGTTTACAAGACTGTCTTAGTCACATGACCTCTTCCATAGTTCTTCATGGGTATGAACTACCGGGTCACACATGGACCTCTTCCACACTTATTTGTGGGACTACACAAGTGTAAAAATATGTAAGAGAAAGGATATCTTGTATCCTTCAGTTTAATGAAAGATAAAGTTTGTGTTGTTATACAGACACACACACTCCTCAAAAGATAAAAAATAATACACAATAGAGTAGAAATGATGATATAAGGTTATAAGTGCTCTGATTGTTAGTCTATGAAGATCTGGAATTCTAGGATGAAGAAGATGCGGAAATTGGGTCCTCTCTTGAAAAACTGAGTATTGAAAGTCTGCTATATCTGGCTCATGTTCTTCATGGAGTAGATAGTGCAGAAATGTTCTCAACCCTAGGATTCGAGTATTCTTCGTGTGTTCTTCAGTAGTGTTGGGTTTCATGAATTCTCATACTACTGCGTTATCACGCACACACTTGTTTTTCTGTTAGCACAACCTTCTCCATAGTAACCACAGTCACACACTTTTTCTTCTGGCCAGGTTGTTCTTTTTATTCATGGAATGCATGGGTTGGAGCTAACAAGATGCATGTATTCTGCACCACATACCTTGTACTGTCAGGTGACATGTCTACAAAGAAACATTAATTATGTTAGTGCATTTAAAAACATCAAATATGATCGTTAGAAATTAAATTGAAAACCCAAAAACCATATTAAGAAACGGTGTCATAGTCTGTTTGTAAATGGTGTCTCCATGAAAAGGCATCTCCTTGAAATGGTGTCTCTTGGAAATGGTGTCTCCTTGAAACATTGTCTCCTTCTTCATCTTTGAGAAGTGTGACAATTATGATGGCATAGTTTTATAGAGATCAAGAACCAGTATCATAGATGTGGTGTTAGGATCATGGTGTCCAGTCACTATGTATGGATGGTTACGGTGTCTGGATGGTTACAGTGTCTAGATGGTCACGGTGTCTGGATGGTCATGATGTCTGGATGGTTAGGGTGTCTTGATGGTTACGATGTCTGGATGGTGACGGTCTCTGGATGATTACGGTTTCTGGATGGTCACTGTGTCTGGATGGTAACTGTGTTTAGATGGTTACGGTGTCTCGATGGTTACGATATCTAGATGGTGACGGTGTCTGGGTCCTTTTCCAGAAAAACACAACCGGTGGCAGACCCATGGTTTCTCAGACATAGCCAAATATCCATACACAAACTTAAACAGTGATATTAATAGAATGAATTAAATTTAATCATTCATAAGATAATTTAATTTTAAACAAAATAGTTTAAAATAATTATTTAAGGTATAAAAAAACTAAACACCTGTATACATGATTTTAGAGAGATTAAACAAGATTAACTAGCTTTACATAATTTATAAGACTTTTTATCATTAAAACCTGATTAATGCATGAGGAGTCCAACAATCTCCCCCTTTTTTTGATAACAAATCATGTGAGTGAGATATCTGTTAGTAGAGAATGTGTCTATTCTTTAATGTGAATTTAGTGCATATATAATACATATAGAATAAATATTTCTCCCCATTAGTGGATTATCAAAAAGAGTAAATATGAAATAGACAATAAAAGTGGACAGTGCATGAGATGGATAAAAAGTGTCATTACAAACATTAGGTGACAAGAAATACTGAAATCATCCCCATCAGAAGATAGTAGTAATTGTTCTTTAGCACTGGCTTGTCTTTTATTTTCCCTTTGTAGCAGCATCAGAAGAAGAATCCGTAGGAGCAAACGTAGATGTGGAGGAAGGGAGTGAACCAGTGGACAGAGAAGGTAAAGGGAGTCCTTCAAAAATAGAAGGGGACAAGGTAGGTGTAGTGGAAGACCGAGAAACTTTTGATCAAGGATAACATGCCTGATCTAACTCAATGTCTGAGAGAAAGACATAGATGTTGAGGCATGGGAAGAGGATGAGAAGGTAGGAAAACTACATCTTAGGGGTGTAGTTGTAGGAGAGAAAATTTTATTACTCTGTACATGAATATAATGCCTCAAATGTTTGATGAAGTCAGCAATGATATCACCACCATACTGCATGGCTTTCTAACAGTTATCCTTGTTCCCAAAAAACATATCCAACAAAGGAATGAAAACATTGAGCTTTTGGACTTGTGTTTTGAAAGCTTGATTGACTGGAGGAATCCTCTGATTCTCCATAAGGTACTTGAAATGGTTGGTCATGTCATTGTTAGTGAAGATCCAATTGAGGTAGAAGTCCACCTTCTTATAAATTTCATGATTAGCATCATTTTCAATCTTGGAATGAATTCTCACCAAATAAAGAACATTTTCACTATTCTTGACAGCTTCAGATAGATATTCCTTGTGAAATCCACTAAAAACATATTTAAGTTCTTCTTTGAAACTGTTCGGAGCAGATAATTGTCTAAAGAAGTTTGAGATGATTGTTTAGAAGTACAAGAATCAGTGAAAATTAAGGTAAGGGATTTTAGTTGATTTAGAAAATTCTAGATACATCCCTTATACTCATCAGCTCACTTGTTAAGACCAATAAAAATCTCACCCATCTCTTGAATAATCTTCTTGTTTCATTCAACTACCTTCTCAGATAAAGAAGTAAGATTTGGTTGAATTATTGAGGATACTTCTTGTGGAGTCTGACTAACAATATCTTCAAAAGGATAAGAAAATGGTTCTAGTCTTGAGGTTATCATTCCATTCATATCTTCAAACATACCTCTGGGAGTTTTTAATTCATCACTGAGTTGTTTGTTCTAGACTCTGCCTTCATTAATATCATGAATCATCTTGGGTTGAGTCTACCAAATGAACCTTTCCAATAAAAAGGAAGAATCTCTTTCACTTCAATTTGTTATTGGAGATGGATGTGTATTCGTGAGTTTTTCTACTCCAGCCAATAGTGTATCTCTGATTGCTTTTAGATCATCCTTATTCCCTAAGTTTGGAGGTTCTGGTAATGGTTCAGGAATAGAAGTTGAGACATGATCAGGTTCTCTGGCAGAGTTATCATCAGAAAAAGATGCTAGTTTCAAATGAAACATAGTATACAGATAGATTTCATTAAAAGAGACATCCTGGGAATCAATCAGATCAAAATAATTGGGTAATTTATACCATGTATCCACTGAGATTGATCAATCATATTAGGGACTTCAATAGATTCCAGATTGGGGGTTGCTCCCCCTCAACAGGTGAATCTTTCTCAAGAATGAGAGATTTAGATCCTTGATCTATTTCCACAATTTCTCCCCTAATTTCCTCACCCATTTCCTTTCTATCCAAATGATATTCTTTCTCAATTTTCTCTTCAGTAGATGGAATAACTTCATGAATATATGGTTCTTCTGTGTGTTCTTCAAGAGAAGTTTCTTGCCCAACAGAAAGATCTTTTTCTGTATTCTCATCTACATCATCCATTTCACTTACCTTAGCAACATGTTCTTATTTAGAAGAATGCTTTTCTTCCAGATCAACATCTTCTTTTGTAATATGCATTTACTTCTCAAATAAGAATTGAGGAGAAGATTTATTTTCTTCTTCAACAAGAAGATTTTATCTCAGAGCTAAAACAACATATTCTTCTTCTTCCTCATTAAAATACTCAACAATTTAATCTGGTTCCAAACTAGGATTAGAATTATCTTTCATTCTTGAAGGGTGTTCCACTGGATTAAACTTTTCATAAACCCTATCATTATCTTCCATCCATGCTTTTCTCCCTAGATTCCAACTAATTTTTAGTATCTTTACTATAACTATCGAAGTAAAGAACAAATAGTCTTTAAACGATTCTTTTCTTGGTCCAACCCATCCTTTTTCATGAAGCATACCTGAGATAAGCCTTTAATAAAACAAGGAGGTTGACTTGGAGGTTGTTTTTATAAACTCACACATTGTGTATAAAATACTTTCATAGGTTGATATTATGTCCATTTTTCTTGAGATGTATCAAAAATACATCATGATACTTGAGTATAGAAAAATCACCTTTTCTGGGGCTAATCAAATTCTGAACAAACATAAACAAAAGCCTGGTTTCCCCATCTAGCTCGGCATCCATGGATCTCCTATTAGTTTCATTTCCAGTTAAACTTCTCAATGATTCTTAAAAAAAAGAACTCGCTTGTAGGTGGAGGACCTATTTGGTAGTCCTCACAAATACCCTTATTAGGTATCCTATGGAATGAATCCCATAACCTTGATGAAAAGGTACAAATATGGCCATTGATCCAACTTCACACAACATAGCCATCTTCTAAATCAAAAGAGAATTGAACATTCTGATAAAATAGTGCAACTAGATTTTGGTAAATAGGCATATCTTCTATTGTGAACCATTCCAACCATCCTTGCTCTATTATCACTTTCAATACCAATTATTTACTTGATAGAAGACACTTAAGACATATCTCCTTTTTACGTACCACTATTTTTTTCACCATATTCAGATTCAGAGGGGCTTCAGATGCTAACTTCGGTGTGATTTTCAACTTCTTTTTTGAACTGTACTTATGAGGAGTGGACGACATTGGGAATTTCATCCTGGCCATTCACTGAAGGTTCGAGAGAGATAGAGAAGGGTTGAAAGAGGGGTTTTGGTTTGAGAGAAGAGAGCTCGAGTGAAGAATGAGTGAAACTTCTTTTATTTTCTCATTTAGGGATATCAAGAATCATGGGATCAAAATCACGGGGAAGTAAAAAGAGTAAAACAATGAATTACCACGATATGGGTTATAATGTATAAATAAAATAAAAAATCCTATTTATGGTGAGACCATAATCAACTTTCACTGTGAGACCATAACAATCTTGCACGGTGAGACCGTAACAAGAATTCATAGTGAGACCTTAACAGTGTGACTTCTAAACTGTGTGACCATATTGTTTGAGACAGTAAGTGCTAGATAGTAATCAAGGAATAGTAACTGTGAGACTGTAAACATGAAACATCAACTCTTAAGATAGTAAAACTATAGAACTATTAGAGTTAAACAGAAATCTTAAGACAATGACTTGTGAAACCGTAAACTGTGAAACATTATACTTACTACTTAAGATTTATCATTCCCAATTCATGTATAATGTAATCTATTCTTTCATAAATAAATGGTTTGGTTAATATATCAGCAAGATGATATTCAGTTCTAATGAATTCCAATGTGATGTCACCTTTTTGATAATGATCTCTCAAAAAGTGATGTCTTACATCAATATGTTTTTTCCTAGAGTGCGAAATAGAAAATTTTGATATGTTAATAGCACTTGGATTGTCAGAATTTATAGGTACATGTCTGAATTGATATCCATACTGTAGTAATTTGTGTTTCATCTGCAAAATTTGTGTACAATAACTACCAGAAACTATGTATTCAGATTCTACAATATATAATGCAACCGAGTTTTGTTTCTTACTACACTATGATACTAGTGACTTTCCTAAAAAGTGACATATTCTAGAGGTGCTTATTATATCTAACTTACAACCACTGAAGTTGACATTGGAATAACTCACTAAATCAAATGATTTTCCTCTGGTATAGAATAGTCCTAGATTTGGTGTATTCTTGAGGTATTGGAATATTCTCTTAACATTATTTAAATGATATTCCTTAGGATTTGATTGAAAACGATCACACATACGAACACTAAACATTTTGTCATGTCGACTAGAAGTTAAGTAGAGTAAGCTTCCAATCATTCTTTTGTAAGTGTTTTGATCAATAGATTTTCCATCTTCATCAAGATCCAACTTAGAAGTAGTACTCATTGGAGTGTCACTACATTCAGTGCTATGAAATCCAAAACGTTTTAGAAGATATGTAGTATATTTTCTTTGATTTAAAATAACACCTTCATTATTTTGAAAGATTTTAAATCCAATAATGATTTTGATTTCACCCATTAAACTCATTTCAAATACGTTTTCCATCATTTTAAAAAATTCATAACGTAAAAAAATTTTGAGGATCCAAAGGTAATGTCTACTACATAGATTTGAACTACTAAAATATCATTGGAAATTCGTTTTATAAAAAGAGTAGGATCAGAAATTTCTTTTTTAAAACCTTGGGATATAAGAAAAGTACTTAATCTATCATACCTAGTTCTTGAAGCTTTTTTTTAAACCGTATAAAGCTTTTGATAATTTAAAAACATGCTTTGGAAAATGAGGGTTTGTAAACCCAAGGGGTTTCTTAATAAAGAAACCCTCAGCTATATACCCATTTATAAATGACCCTTTGACATCCGTTTGATATATTTTTAAATTCAGATGTGCAACATAAGAAAGAAGAATTTTGATGGCTTCAGGTCTAGCTACTGGTGAAAAGGTCTCTTAAAATTCAATTATTTTTTCATTACTATTGCCTTGTGCAACAAATCTTTCCTTGTTTCTAACTATATTAACAGATTTAAATACCTTATTTCTCAACACACATTTAGTGCCTATGGTGAATGTGTCTTTGGGTCTATCAACATGTTTCCAAAATTTGTTTCTTTCAAAAAGATTATATTCTTCTTGCATAGCCATCACCCAAAATTCATCATTTATAGCATCATTAATGTTTTTAGATTCATGATGTGACAAGAAAACTAGATGTTCAACGTAAATTCTCAGAGAAGATCTAGTTTGAGTTCCTTTGTCAAAGTCTCCTACGACAATATCTAAAGGATGGGTAATAAGAGTTCTAATAGTTCTATAAAAAGTAGGATTGGTGATTTCATGTTCTTCAACAGGGCCAGGTTCATTGTGACTTAAATCTAAAGAATTTACAGAACTGGGAGTTTTCACAGATTCTTTTGAAGGATGATTAGAATTTTTTGAATTTATGTTCAGATTTGATACATTTTCCTCCTGGTTCTCTAGAGTTGTCTTAGGCTCATGTGGATCTGTTTGATCAAATTTGACATGGATAGATTCTTCCACACATTTAGTTCTTTTAATAAACACTCTATAGGCATTACTAGTGATTGAATATCGTAAAAATACTCCTTCATCACTCACGGATGAAATTTTTTCTAGATTTTCTTTAGTGTTAAGGATATATTCTTGGAACCAAAAACATTGAAGAAGATAACTCTGGGTTTTATTTTTTCCACAAATCATATGGATTTATTTTAAAAATATGTCTAATTAACACTCTATTGATAATATAACATGTTGTATTTATAGCTTCAATCCAAAAATAAAAAGTAAAGTCATATTCACTAAACATAGTTCTACAAATATCTTGCAGGGTTCTATTTCTCCTTTCTACAACTCCATTCTGTTGAGGAGTTCTATGTGAAGAGAAATTATAACTATAGACATTTTCCAAGAAAAAGGAGTCAAAATCATGATTTTCAAAACTCATGGCCATGATTACTTCTTAAATATTTAATTGTCATTCCACTATGATTTTCTACAATTTTGGCATATTTGGTAAAATGAGAGTAGACTACACTTTTGTGAGCCAAAAAGAAAGTCCATGTATATCTAGAAAATTCATCTACAAGAACATAAACATAGTTCTTCCCATTTAAGATAGAAACTCTAGATGGTCCAAACAAATCCATGTGAACAAGTTTGAGAGGTTGAGACGTTGACACTTCTTTTTTTGGTTTGAAGGAAATTTTGTGTTGCTTTCTTTTTTGACCAGGATTACACACTATATCATTTGGAAACTCAAGTTTGGGTAGGTCTTTGACTAAGCTTTTTTGAGTTAATTTTCTAAGGGAGTGAGTGTTACAGTATCCTAGTCTTCTATTCCAAATCCATTATTCTTTGTGAAATACACATAAACATGAAGGATTTTGAGAAACTAAAGATTCTATGTTAGCAGAGTAAATATTTTCATTTATTAATACAGAAAACACTAATTCATTTTTAGAATTAAAAATATTTCAAGCATCATTTTCACATTTAACATGAAATCCATCATCACATAGTTGTGAAGTACTGAGCAGATTATATTTCCATCCATAAACTAAAATTACTTTGGAAATCAAAACTGAGTTAGAGTTACCGATTTGGCCAAGTCCAATAATCATTCCTTTGGAATTGTCACTAAAGGTGACATGTCCACCATCAATTTTTATTATGTTCTTGAAGTATGAATACTATTTTTTCATGTGTCTTGAACACTAACTACCCATATACTATAAGATTTTACAGGAACTCTTTAAGAATCCTTCCTTATATGTGTTTGTCATAAAACACATATTGGCTTTGTTAGCCTATTCATCATATGAAGATTCTGAGTCACATGAACTATCCTCTGAAGCACTCCATGTTGCTCTCATTTACTATTTATACTTTATATCTTTTTCCTCATATTTCTTTTTGTACATGATCTTGTGATAGTTATCCTTGATATGTCTTTTTTCCTTATATTCATAGCAGACAATCTCATCAGACTTGTCACTTATTTTCCAAACGTTCTTCCAAAATCCATTTTGATCATATATTTCCTTCAAGTTAATCATTCTAAAAAATTTATTCTTCCTATAAAATCACTTAAACATTTTTTCTAATTGCGCCATATCCTCATCACTGTCATGTGATGATTTTTCACTACAGTAAATTTCTACAAAAACTTCCAATTTCCCATTCTATTTGTGTTTAGAGGTGGTTGTCTTAAACGTAATAGATTTTATTTTGGGTTCAACCTCATTTTCCTTATTGACTTTAAACTCCTCTTCATTCATCATCACTTTTCCAATGAGTTCCTTTACAGTTAGATTACTGATGTCACATGACTCTCTGATATAGATAGAGGTTCCTCGCCATCTTTCAAGTAGGCATCTGATAATTCTCATGATTTTTTCTTTGGCAGTGACTTCTCTTCCAGGAGTAATCATTGTGTTGACAATCTCATTGAACCTAAGATACATGTCATAAATAGGCTCATCAAGTTTCATTTTAAAGTTATTATATTTAATAGTAGAAGTATTAAGTCTCATTTCTTTCACACTAGAAGTTCCATCATGTGAAACAGACAAGGTATCCCAAATTTCATGGGTTGTTTTACATGCAGAGATCCAATTAAATTCCACATCTCCTAAAGAGCAGTATAAAGCATTCATAGCTTTACAATTTTTATTGTAGGATATTTTTGTAGGTTAATCCCAAGTGATTATATTAGTAGCAATATTCTTATATTCATCTATAATTGAAGACCAAATTTCAAAGCTCTTACATTCTAAATGCATTTTCATTTGGATTTTCATTGAGCATAATTGGTTCCAATAATGAATGGTGGTCTATTTATTGTAGATATTTGTAATCTAATATTCATAATAAATAAATACATTACAAGATCTAAAAATTTAGAATTAATAAAAAATTTCTGATCTTTAAATTACAAGAAAAATAACAATTGAATACGGTCAAAAACAGAGTCTTAATAAACAATCCTCTGATACCTAATGTTGGTCGGAGTAGAGTACTCAAGAGGGTAGTGAATTGAGTATGTATTAAATATTTCTATTTAAAAAGTATTCTTAAAAAGGTTCCCCAATAAATTTAAATACATCCCAATTAATCAAAGTTATATGGTAATGAAAGTTTGATTATTTAAATAACTTATCATAAGATTGATTAATTCTCAGTAATCATTATATCAGTTATTAAAAATACTTTTTAAGCTATTCCAATAAATAAAAACAATTATAACATATTTCCATGATTAAATATCGAAGTAAATTTTAGTGAATTCTGAATTAAATAGTAAAATAGAGAAAAATAAAATAAACAACACAACGGATATAAAACAAGTGGTTCAGTCTCAAGAAAAGACCCAATCCACTCCACATGGTGACCAACTACCACCAAGAAGTTTTTATAAATAAACTTTATCCACACACTGGAATGAGGTTAATAATAGTACACAAGACTGTCCAGATCACACGACCTCTTCCACAATTCATCGTTGGTATGAACTAACAGTTCACACATGGACCTCTCCCACACTTATCTTTGGGACCACACAAGTGTAAAAATATGTAAGAGAAATGATATCTTGCATCCTTGAGTTTAATGAAGGATACTATGCATGTTTTTATATAGACACACACACTAGTCAAAAGATAAAAAATAATACCCAACAGAGCATAAATGATGAGATAAGGTTTGAAGTGCTCTAAGTGTTAGTCTATGCAGCTTTGGACTTTTGGGATGAAGTAGATGTAGAAATAGAGTCCTCTTGAAGAAAACAGAGTATCATATGTCATGTAGATCTGGATTATGTTCTTCATGGAGTAGATAGTGTAGAAATTTTCTATACACTAGGATTTGAATATGCTTCTTCTCTTATTGAGCAGTTTCGGGTTGTGTGAATTCTCGTACTAATTCGTTATCACGCACACACTTGTTTTTCTATTATCAAAACATTCGTTATAGTCACCACGGTCACACGCTTTTTCTTCTAGCCATGTGGTTTATTTTATTCTTGGAATGCATGTGTTGGAGCCGACAGGATGAATGTATTCTGCACCTCGTACCTTGTATTGTCAGGTGAAATGTATACAAAGAAACATTAATTATGTCAGTGCATTTAAAAACTTCAAATATTATTGTTAGAAATTAAATTGAAAAATAAAAAAAATAGATTATGAAATGGTGTCACAATTTGTCTGTGAACGGTGTCCCCATGAAACAATGTATCCTTGAAACAGTGTCTCCTTCTTTGTCTTAGAGCGGTGAGACAATTATGATGCCATAATTGTATAGAAATCATGAACCGATATCACAGTTGTGGTGTTAGGATCACAATGTCTGGATGGTCATGGTGTCTGGTTGGTCATAGTGTCTGGATGGTTACGGTGTCTAGATGGTCACAGTTTCTGGATGTTCACAGTTTCTGGATGGCTATGGTGTATGGATGGTTACAGTGTCTGGATGGTGAGGGTGTCTTGATAGTGACGGTGTCTCGATGGCTACAGTGTCTCGATGGTCACAGTGTCTGGATGGTGATGATGTCTGGATCGTTACGGTGTCTTGATGGTTATGGTGTCTAGATAGTCACGATTTTAGGCTCCTTTTCCAGAAAAACACAACTGGTGGAAGACTCATGGCTTCTCAGACTTAGCAAAATATCTGTACACAGACATAAATAGTGATATCTATAGAATGAATTAAACTTAATCATTCATAAGATAATTTCATTATAAACAAAATAGTTTACAATAATTATTTAAGGTGTAAAGAAATTAATCATCTGTACACATTATTTTAGATAGATTAAACAAGGTTAACAAGATTTACATAATGTATATGATTTTTGATAATTAGAACATGATTAACACATGAGGAGTCCAATAATCTCCCCCTTTTTGATGATAACAAATCATGTGAGTGAGGTATGTTGTAACCATGATCTTCTATGCATGATTTGGAGTATGGTTTGTGTTTGTTGTCAATCCTCAGTGGAAGTTCAGAATGTGTACCAGTAAAGAGATCATACAGTTCAAGCAGACAACAATATTGAAGGTAGTGCTGTTTTCCAGTGTTTGCCAATTTTTTGGGCCTAAAAATCGACAAATGGAGAAAAAAAAAATTTGGAAAAGAGACTTGCGCGCCGTGTACTTGAAGGAGAGGAAACTTTCACGCCATATGTTTTTCAAGATCAGAACATGGGAAAATGGTAAAGGGATATGGGCCGCACAAGTTTTGGGCCAGTCGCGCAAGTGACCTGCGTGCCGTGAAGAGACTTGCGCGCCAATTCCTAGGAGGATTGGAAACTTGCGCGTCTATTTTTTTCAAGATTATTACTTCAAAATATAGCAAATGAAAGAAAGACGTGCAAGTATTTGTTTGGTCATGCAAGTGAGTAGTGCGACAGAGGTTGGGGAGGATGAGCTGCGTGCCAGAACCTGCGTGCCGAGGGAAGACTTGCGCGCCACCACGCAGGGGGTCCAGTTTGTCTATAAATAGAGGACCACCTCTCCTCATTTGGAATGAAGTTCGAGACTTAGAGATTTTTCAAGCTCTCGTCGTGCAAGTCGTTGAGTTGCGCAAGTGGTTGTTGGGTCGCGCAAGTAGAGGCTACGCACCGGCTGTTGGTTGCACATCCAAAGTGGTTTGGGATTTAGAGGCACCGAGTCGCGCAAGTTTGGAGTTCAAAGAAGCAGTGTGGCACAAGTTGTTTGGATTCACCTGCGCGTCGAGTTTTTACCACGCAAGTGACTTGCGCGCCATTCCTGAAACTTGCGCACCGGAGCTTGGAGAAGCGCGCCAGGGTTGTTAAAGTACATCCGTCCTTCTGAAGCTGCACGAAAGCTGGAGGATCATCTGGTACTCTCAGCGCAAAGTGAGATTCGTCTTCAGTTGAGAGTTGGACTTCAACAGAGCATCTACATACAACAGAGGATTCATTCTTATGAAATGATGAAGAGACCTTCACATCTATAAACTGAGTGGGACTTCACCAATGGCAGTCAGCCAGGGGAGTCAACGGGAGTGACCTAAGGGACGCAGTGAGCTATCCTTGAACTTTTGTAAAGGCAGTGATCCTGGGACAGAGTGACTATTCCTGAACCATTGTAATCCACAACTAGTTAAGTTTAGTGGAATTTGGTACGACCAGCAACTTGTCGGCGTATGCTCCTTGGACATAGCCCTTAGTAGTGAACCAAGTAAAAAGTGATGTGTCTTCTCTATGCATGTGAATGTTTTCTTTCTAATCATATTCATCATACAAGTTCAACAAGTTCCTACCAACGTGGGAACAAGATCCATCATATTAAAATAAAAAGTTGTCACCCTGATTCACCCCTCCCCTCTCAGGGTGTCCCGGGGTCCTTCAAGGTATTTGTTCGTTGGGAATGTTTCTCTTCTTTAATGTAAATTTAATGCATATAGAATTAAAATAGAATACATATTTCTCCTCTTTTTGGTATTATCAAAAATAGTAAATAAGAAATAGACAATAAAATACACAATTCATGTGATGGATAAAAAGTTTCATTACAAACAGTAAGTAACAATAAATACAGAAATCATCCCTATCGAAAGATAGTAGTCACTATTCTTTATCATTGGATTGTCTTCTCTTTTCCCTTTGTAGCATCATCAAAAGAAGAATCCATACAAGCTGATGTAGATGTGGAGGTAGGGAGTGAACCAGTTGAAAGAGAAGGTAAAGGGAGTCCTTCAAAAAATAGAAGGGGCCAAGGTAGGTGGAGCTGAAGATCGAGGAAACTATTGATCAAGGATAACATGCCTAATCTGACTCAAATCCTAAGAGAAAAATATAGATGTTGAGGTTTGGGAAAATTATGAGAGGGTAGGCAAACCAGATCTCAGGGGTGCAGCTACAAGAGCGACAATTGTAGTACTCTGTACATGAATATAAGGCCTCAAAAGTTTGATGAAGTCAGCAATGATCTCACCACCATACTGCATGGATTTCTAAAAGTCATCATTGTTTCCTGTAAATGTATTCAACAAAGAATTGAAAACTTTGAGATTTTGGACTTGAGTTTTGAAAGCATGAGTGACTGGGGGAATCCTCAGATTATCCACAAGGTACTTGAATTGGTTGGTCATGTCATTGGTAAAGAAGATCCAATTGAAGTAAAAGTCCAACTTCATAGAAATTTCATGTAGAGAATCATTAGAAATGATGGAATAAATTCTCACCAAATAAAGAACTGTGTAACTATTCTTGACAACTTCAGATAGAGATTCCTTGTGAAAGCCACTGATCACATATTGAAGTTCTTCTTTGAAAACTGTTCGGAGTAGATAATTGTCTAAGGAAGTTTGAGATGATTGTCCAGAAGTACGAAAAGTAGTGAAAGTCGAGGTAAGTGATTTCAGTTGATTTAGAACTTTCTAGAGAAATACCTTATACTCATTAATTGACTTTTTAAGACCAATTACATGCTCATGCATCTCTTGAATAATCTTCTTGTTTCTTTCAGCTACCTTCTCAGATAAGGAAGTATGATTAGGTTTAATCAGTGAGGATACTTCCTGTGGAGTCTGAATAACAATGTATTTAAAAGGATAAGAAACCAGTTCTAGTCTTTAGTTTATCATTCCCTATATATCCTCAACCATGCCTCTGAGAGTTTTTAATTCATCACTGAGCTGTTCTTTCTCAACTATGACTTCTTTAATCTCATGGATCATCTTGGGTTGAGTCTACCATATAAACATTTCCAATAATAAGGAAGAATCTATTTCACTTAAATTTGTTATAGGATATGGATGGGTATTCATGAGTTTTTCTACTCTAGCCAATAGTGTAACTCCAATTTCTTTTATATCGTCCTTATTCTCCATGTTTGGAGGTTATTGTAATGGTTCAGGAATAGAAGTGGAGACAGGCTCAGGTTCTCTGGAAGAGTTATCTTCCGAAGAAGATGCCAATTTCAAATGAAACATAGTAGACAGATCAATTTCATAAATAGAGACATCCTTTGAATCAGTCAGATAAAAATAATTGGGGAATTTATACCATGTATCCACTGAGATTGAATTAATCAGATTAGGGACTTCAATAGATTCCAGATTGTGGGTTTCTCCCCCTCCATAGGTGCATATTTCTGAGGAATGAGAGATATAGATCCTTGATCTATTTCAACAATTTCATCCCTAATTTCCTCACCCATTTCCTTTTTGGCCAACTAAAAGTCTTGCTCCATTCTCTCTTCAGCAGATGGAATAACATCAGGAACATCTCGTTCCTCTAGGTGTTCCTCAAGAGCAGTTTCTTTCACAACAGAAATATCTTCTTCTATATGCTCTTTTACAACATCATTTTCACTTACCTTAGCTACATATTCTTAATTGAAAGAAATTTGTTCTTCCAGATCAACAACTTCTTTAGGAACATGAATTTACTTCTCAAATTATACTTGAGGAGAAGATTCATTATCTTCCTCAACCAGAGTAGTTTCTCTTGGAGCGAAATCAACATCTTCTTCCTCCCCTTCATGAGAATACTCAACAAGTTCATCTGGTTCCAAATTAGGATTAAAAATATCCTTAGGTCTTGAAGGGTGTTCCACCAGATTAAACTTTCCATAAACCCTATCATTATCTTCCACCCATGCTTTTCTCCCTAGATTCCAACTAATTTTCATTATCTTTACTATAACTAACGAAAAACAAAACTCATAGTCTTTAATGGATTCTTTGTCTAGTCCAACCAATCCTCTTGCATGAAGAATAGCTGAGACAAGCCTTGAATATAATAGGTAGGTTGACTTGGAGGTTGTTTTGATAGACTCACACATAAAGTGTATAACGTACTTGCATAGGTTGATCTTATGTCCATTTTTCATAATATGTATCAAAAATACATCATGATACCTGAGTATATATAAATCACACATTTTGGGAATAATCAAATTATGAAAAAATATAAACAAAATCCTGGTTTCACCATCTAGCTCGATAGCTAGGACTCTCCTCTTAGTTTCATTTCTAGTCAATCTTCTCAATGATTCTTCCAAAAAAATAACTCGCTTGTAGTTGGAGGAAATCTCTAGTAGTCCTCACAAACACCATCATGAGGTATCCTAAGGAATGCATCCCATAACCTTGAAGAAAAGGTAAACATATGCCATTGATCCAACATCGCACAACATAGACATCTTCTGAATCAAAAGATAATTGAACATACTGATAAAAATATGCAACTAGATTTGGGTAAATAGGCATATCCTCCTTTGTAAACCAATACAGTCATCCTTTCTCTGTTATCACTTTCAATACCAATGACTTACTTAACATAATCCACTTAGGGCCTATCTCTTTTTTAGGTACCACTATTATGTTCACCAGATTCGGATTCAGAGGGCCTTCAGGTGCTAACTTCAGTGTGATTTTCCACTTCTTCTTTGAACTGCACTTCTTAGGAGTTAACAACGATGGGCATTTCATCTTGGCCATTCACCAATGGTTTGAGAGAGAGAAGGGTTGAAAGAGGTGTATTAGTTTTATATAAGAGAGATTGAGTGAAGAATAAGCGAAACTTCTTTTATTTTATCATTTAGGGATATCAAGCGTCGCGGGATCCAAATCGTGGGAAAGTAAAAAGAGTAAATCAATGAATTACCATGATGCAGGTTATAATGTATAAATAAAACAAAAAATCATATTTAATATGAGACCATAATCAACTATCACGGTGAGATCGTAACAATCCTTCACGGTGAGACCATAACAAGCATTCACAGTGAGACCGTAACAGTGTGATTTCTAAACTGTGTGACCGTATTGTTTGAGATAGTATGTGTCAGACAGTAACCAAGAAATAGTAACTATGAGACCATAAACATGAAACTTCAACTCTTAAGATAGTAAAACTATAGAACTATTATATTTAAATAGTAATCTTAAGACAGTGACTTGTGAAACCGTAAACTGTGAAACATTATACTTACTACTTAAGATTTATCATTCCCAATTCATGTATGATGAAATCTATTCTTTCAGAATTTAATTTTTTGGTTATTATATCCACAACTTGAAATTCTTTTCTAATGAATTCCAAAGTGATTTCACCGTTTTGATAATGATCTCTCAAAAAGTGATGACTTACATCAATATGTTTTGTCCTAGAGTGTTAAATGGGAATTTTTGATATGTTAATAGCACTTGTATTGTCACAATTTATAGGTACATATCTTAATTAATATCCATAATGTATTAATGTGTGTTTCATCCACCAAATTTGTGCACAAAAACTTCCAGCAACAATGTATTCAGCTTCTATAGTAGATAATGTAATAGGGCTTTGTTTCTTACTACACCATGATACAAGTGACTTGCCTAAATTGTGACATGTTTCAAAGGGTCTTTTAATATCTTACTTATAACCACTGAATTCGACATCAGTATAACTCACTAACTCAAATGATTGTCCTCTGGGATAGAACAATATTAGAATGAGTGTATGCTTGAGGTATTGGAATATTCTCTTAATAGCATTTAATTGAGATTCCTTAGGATTTTCTTGAAAACGGGCACACATAAACACACTAAACTTTAAGTCGGGTCGACTAACAGTTATGTAGAGAAAGCTTCTAATCATTCATCTATAAGTTGTTGGATCAACAGATTTTCCATCTTCATCAAGATCCAACTTACAAGTAATACTCATTGGAGTGTCACTACTTTTAGTGTTATGAAATCCAAAAAAAATTAGAAGATATCTAGTATATTTTCATTGATTTAAAATAATACCATCATTATTTTTAATGATTTTAAATCTAAGAATGAATTTGGGTTTACCCATTAAACTCATTTCAATTACATTTTTCATCATTTTAGAAAATTCAATACATAAAGATTTTTTTAAGAACCAAAGATAATGTCATCTACATAGATTTTAACTCTAAAATATCATTGGAAATTTGTTTTATAAAAATATTAGGATCAACTATTCATTTAGTAAAACCTTTAGAAATAAGAAAAGTACTTAACCATTAATACAAAGATCTTGGAGCTTGTTTTAAACCATATAAATCTTTTGATAATTTCAAAATATGGTTTGGAAAATGAGGTTTTGTAAACCCAGGGGGTTTCTCAACAAAGACATCTTCAGCTATATGCCCATTTAGACATGTACTTTTGACATCCATTTGATATAGTTTGAAATTCAGATGTGTAGCATAAGCAAGAAAAATTCTAATGGCTTCATGTCTATCTACTGGTGAGAAGGTCTATTCATAGTCAATTCCTTTTTCATGACTATAGACTTGTGCAACCAATATAGCATTTTTTCTAACTATATTACCAGCTTTATCTACCTTATTTCTGAACACACATTTTGTGCCTATGGTGAATGTGTCTTTGGGTCTGTCAACATGTTTCTAAAATTACTTCCTTTCAAACTGATTATGTTATTCTTGCATATCCATCACCCAAAATTGATCATTGATAGCATCATTAATGTTTTCAGGTTAAAGATGTGATAATAAAACTTGATGTTCAACCTGATTTATAAGAGAATATCTAGTTTTAGTTCCTTTGTATAAGCCTCCTACAACATTATCTAAAGGATAGTTCTTAAGAGTTCAAACAGCTCTTTAAAAAAATGACTGGTGATTTCAGGTTCTTCAACAGGGTCAGAAACGTTGTGACCAGAATAGAAATAATTTCTAGAAATTGAATTTTTCACTGATTCTTTTAAAGCATGGTTAGAAGATTTTGAATTTATGTTTATATTTGATAAATCATCCCCCGGATTCTCTAGAGTTTTCTTAGTCTCATGTGCATCTATTTCATCAAATTTGACATGGACAGATTCTTCCACAAATTTGGTTTTTTATTAAAAACTCTATAGTCATTACTAGAGATTGAATATCCTAAAAATATTCCTTCACCACTCATGGATGAAAATTTATCCAAATTGTCCTTAGTATTAAGGATATAGACTTTGCACCCAAAAACATTGAAGTAGCTAACTATGGAGTTTCTATTGTTCCACAACTCATATGGAATTATTTTAAGAATAGGTCTAATCAATACTCTATTGATAATATAACATGTTGTATTTACAACTTCAACCGAAAAATAAAAGGCTAAGTCATATTCACTAAGCATGGTTCTAGAAATCTCTTGTAGGGTTCTATTTATCTTTTCTACAACTCCATTCTTTTTAAGGTGTTCTATGGGAAGAAAAATTATAACTATATCAATTTTGCAAGAAAAATGATTCAAACTCTTGATTTTCAAACTCATGGCCATGATCACTTATTAAGGATTTAATTCTATGTCCAGTAAGATTTTATACAGTTTTGGTATATTTGGTAAAATGAGAGTAGACTTCAATTTTTTGATCCAAAATGAAAGTCCATGTATATCTAGAAAATTCATCTTCAAGAACATAAGCATAGTGTTTCTCATTTAAGATATAAACTCTAGATGGTCCAAATAAATCCATGTGAACCAGTTCGAGAGGTTGAGAAGTTGACACTTCTTTCATTGGTTTGAAATAAATTTTGTGTTTCATTCCTTTTTGACAAGGATTACACACTATATCATTTGGAAACTCAATTTTGGGTAGTTCTTTGGAAAAGATTTTTCTAGTTAACTATCTAAGGGAGTGAGTGTTACAGTGTCCTAGTCTCCTATGCCAAAGCAATGATTCTTTGTAAAATACACTTAAACATGAATCATTTTGAGAAACTAAAGATTCTACGTTAGCAGAGTAAACACTTTAATTTATTAATATAGAAAACACTAATTTATTTTGAGAATTAAAAACATTGAAAGCTTAATTTTTACATTTAACGTGAAATACATCATCACATAGTTGTGAAGTACTAAGCATATTATATTTCAATCCATCAACAAAAAGTACTTTGGAAATCAAAACTGAGATAGAGTTACCGATTTGGCTAAGGCCAATAATCTCTCCTCTGGCATTATCACCAAAGGTGACATGTACACCATCAATTTTTATTAAGTTCATGAAGCCTGAATAGTCTTTTGTCTTGTGTCTTGAACAACCATTGTCCATGTACCATAATATTTTATAGGAAATCTTTAACAACTTTCCTCAAATGTGTTTGTCATAAAACACATATTGGCTTTGTTACCCTGTTCATCATGTGGAGATTCTGAGTCACTTGAATTGACCTTAGAAGCACACCATGTTGCTTTCATAGACTTTTTATACATTCTATATTTTTCCTCATATTTATTTTTGTACTTGAGCTTCTGAATGTCTACCTTGATATTTCATTTTCTCTTACATTCATATCAGACAATCTCATTAGACTTGTCACTTATTTTCCAATCTTTCTTCCAACTTCCTTTTTGATCTTATCTTCCCATGAGGTTAAGATTTCTAAAAAAGTTCTTCTTATTATGAAATCTATTAAACCGTCTATCTAATTTAGCCATCTCCTCATCAATGTCAGGTGATGATTGTTCACTACTGGAAATTTCTACAGAAACATCCCATTTTCCATTCTATTTGCATTTAGAGGTGGTGGTCTTGAATGCAACAAATTTTATTTTGGGTCCATCCTACTTTTCCATGTTGACTTTCAACTCCTCTTCATATATAATCAGTTTTACAATGATTTATTTTATAGGTATCTTGATGATGTCACATGAATCTCTAATAGAGATAGAGGTGCCTCTCCATCTGTCAGGTAGGAATATGAGAATCCTCATGATTTGTTCTTTGGTAGTGACTTCTCTTCCAAGAAAAATAATTTTGTTGAAATTTTCACTAAACTTGAGATACTTGTCATAAATAGGCTCATCAGGTTTCATTTTAAAGTTATCATATTTAATAGTATAAGTGATAAGTCCCATTTCTTTCACACTAGAAGTTCATTCATATGAAACAGACAACATAACCCAAATTTCATGGGAAGTTTTACATGCAGAGATCCTATTAAATTCCTCATCTTCTAAAGAGCAGTATAAAGCATTCATAGCTTTATAATTTTTATTGTAGGCCGTTTTGGTAGGTTCATCCCAAGTGATTCTATCAGTAGCAGGAGTCTTATATTCATCTATAGTTGAATACCAAATTTCAAAGCTCAAACTTTCTAAATTCATTTTCATTAGGATTTTCCATTGAGCATAATTGGTTCCAATAAAGAATGGTGGTCTATTTGTTATAGATCCTTCCAATCTATTATTCATAATAAATAAATAGATTAAAGAGCTATAAATTTATAATTAATTGAAATTTATAGATCATTAAATTACAACTAAAATCACAATTAAATATGGTTAAAAACAGAGTCTTAATAAACAATCCTCTGATACCCAATGTTGGTCGGAGCAGAGTACTCATGAGGGCGGTTTATTGAGTATCTATTAAAAAATTTTGTTTAAAAAGTGTTATTAATATTGTTCCCCAATAAATTTAAATACATCCCATTTAATCAAAGTTATATTGTTATGAATGTTTGACTGTTTAAATAACTTATCAAAAGATTGATTAATTCTCAGTAATCTTTATATCAGTTATTAACATTACTTTTGAAGCTATTCTAATAAGGAAAAAAATTATAACATCTTTCCAATATTAACTATCAATGTAAATTTCTACGATTTCTAAATTAAACAGTAAAACATAGAAAAATAGAATAAACAACCCAATGGATATAAAACAAGTGGTTCAGTCTCAAGCCAAGACCTAATCCACTCTACTTGGTGAAAAACTTCCACCAAGCAGTTTTTATAAATAAAGTTGATCCACACACTGAATTGGAGTTAACAGTAGTACACAAGACTGTCCATGTCACATGACCTCTTCCACAGTTCTTCGTGGGTATGAACTAATAGTTCACAAAAGTACCTCTTCCACACATATCTCTGTGACTACACAAGTGTTATAATCTGTAAGATAAATGATATCTTGTATCCTTCAGTTTAATACAGGAGACTGCGTGTGTTTTTATATAGAAACACACAGTGGAAGAAAGATAAAAAATAATACAAAATAGATCAGAAATGATGAGATAAGGTTTGAAGTGCTCTGAGTGTTGTTCTATGAAACACTTGACTTTTGGGATGAAGCAGATGCAGAAATCGAGTCCTCTCATGGAAAACAGAGTATTTTAATTCAGATAGATCTGGATCATGTTATTTGTGGAGTAGATAGTGAATTAATGTTCTTGACTCTAGAATTTGAGTGTGCTTCATGTGTTCTTGAGCAGTGTCAGGTTGCATGAATGCTCGTACTACTTTGTTATCACGCACAAACTTGTTTTTTATTTGCACAATTGTCACCACAATCACCATAGTCACAAGCTTTTTCTTTTGTCCACATTGTTCTTTTCATTCTTAGAATTCATGTGTTAGAGCCGACATGATGCATGTATTCTACACCTCGTACCTCGTACTGTCAGGTGACATGTCTACAAAGAAACATTAATTATGTTATTTCATTTAAAAACTTCAAATATGACTGTTAGGAATTAAATTAAAAAATGACAAAACATATTAAGAAGTGGTGTCAAAGTCTGTCTGTGAATAGTGCCTTCATGAAACAGTGTCTTTTGTAAATGGTGTCTCCCTTAAGCGGTGTATCCTTATTTTTCTTTGAGTGGCGATACAATTATGATTACACAGTTGTATAGAGATCAGGAACCAGTAGCACATATGTGGATTTAGGATCACAATGTCTGGATGATCATGGTGTATGGATGGTTACGGTGTCTGGATGGTCATGGTGTCTGGATGTTCACAGTGTCTGGACGATCATGGTGTCTAGATGGTTACGGTGTCTCGATGGTGACTGTGTTTGGATGGTTACGGTGTCTGGATGGTAATGGTGTCTGGATGGTCACGATGTCTGGATGGTTACGGTTTCTGGATGGTCATGATGTCTGGGTCCTTTTCCAGAAAAACACAACCAGTGGAAGACTCACGGTTTCTGAGACATAGCCAAATATCTGTACATAGACTTAAACAGTGATATTCATAGAATGAATTAAACTTAATCATTCATAAGAGAGTTTCATTTTGAACAAAATAGTTTACAATAATTATTTAAAGCATAATAAAACTAATAATTTGTACAAATGATTTTAGATAGATTAAATAATATTAACAAGATTTACAGAATATATTGGATTTCTTATCATTAAAAAATTATTAACACATAATGAGTCCAATAGTAACCAATTTTTTTATAAAAAATTATTTATTTATTTGAAAAACTGTATTTATTTATCCACAAGTGTCACACATGTCATGAAAATAATAATAAAATTTATATTATTATAAAATAAGGGGTTCTACAAGGAATGGGTAATTGGATAAATGATTCTATCCATTTAAAAATGATACTCTAGGTCTATAAGTACCTAGTTGTAAAAAACATTAGGGTTAGGTGCTTGTTATTCCCAACAACCCATGAGAGAATTATCTCAAGACCTAGAGAGATTCTTATCACGAATGTGATGAAGAATAAGAGTACTAATCCTCCTCCATTATCTTATTCCATCCAAAAATCCTTTAGAATTTATTTTCTATTAAGAGAATCTTATAATGATAAATAATTAATGAAACAAGTTATGAGATTTGACTAAGATAACATCAAATGTTTCTATGATAATGTTAAAAAATTTTCTAGCACCTGTGATCCACCGCTAGTGGGATTATTCCCAAGGATCATATAAAGAAACAGTGGTAGGATGAGAGAAATAAACTAAATCATCTTTGAAGAAATAATAAAATTTCAATAAAATTTTTAATCTATCTATAAATTAACTGTAAATTATATGTGATGATAATTACTTATGGTTCTAGTGTAAAGAAATAAATTAATATTCGACTTAATTACATTTCTCATAACTTTCTTCATCATGGAAATCCCATATTATTAATCAATTATGAAAAAATCAACTTGGATATGCCCAATAGGCAATTCAAAAGTTCATATAACCTTAATATTTTATTAGAGTGATGAAATAATTAATTTATTATTATTTATTAACAATTGATTGAAAATATTCAATTGTTGGTAGATTAATTTATTAATTAATTGATATTTAAAACAAAACCTAAATATCTTCTATTCCCTTCATCTTTATAAATCATATTACCATGAAATGGTAAAATAAAAATTAAGAACAACCAAATAATCAATGAGGATATTTCAAGGGTTTTATATGGATAATATAATATTAAAAGGAATGTAGTCTAAATGTCCATTCCATGTACCCATGTTCATTGCACCAAGATGACCCATTTGAAAAGTGGATCATTGTGAATTGAATACATGTGAAGTACATCTAATTCACACCATGTGTTAACCAAACCTAGATGACATGCAATTTGATCATACTACATGCCACATATTTTATGTGTTTTCTCAGAATAAAACATGACTGGTCCAAGCTATGTTGTTTATTTACTATACAACCCAAGGACATAAAAATATTACAACTTTATGGACACATGATGTGTAGTTAATATACATTCCATGTACCTCATACACATCCATGGACAACAAACACACCTATTCCTCAGTTTTATTTTATAAATATGGGAATAATAGGTCACACTTTTTTAGACTCCATACACATTATGTAACTTTCTATACCTTGTTGAATAGTTCATCATAGAGAGAAAAATTAGTATTATCAAAACCCTAATTTGTATGCGTTCCTTGTGTCATTAATTTGAAAGTACACTCCATGGGATAAGATTATAAAATACATGTCAAATTTATTTCCATTAAAAATTATTAATTACAAGTTGTGTCTGGACTTTACTTGTATTGTACTCCGTGTATGTAAATATGATAAAAGTCCATGTAATTTGTCCATGATCATGCATCATTTACTGAAAAAGTCATGCCTTGTATTTATGGGCCTCAAAATGTATTTTAGATTACATGTGAATATAAATTATAAGGACAATACTGAGTATTTCGGATGGGTACATGTTATTTAATCCAATTACACTTATATACTTTGTTAATTATAAATAATTGTTTTATTCAATTTGATTAAAATTGTGGATGATGGAAATGTCAGGATGGTTTTGATGGAATTGTGATAAAATTAATTAATTAATTAATCAGATAATTAAATGGATTATTATGAGGTGTTAATCTTAATTAAATAATGAATTGATGTAATTTCTAGAAGGATTTCAAATATATGTTCCTTACATTTAAGTGGGTGATCATGAGCATGGAATAGACCTATAATTGTAATTGATTTTATTTTAATTAATTATTTTTATTAAATCAAATTGATTTAATATGCATCATCCCTTCCTCCCAATATGAAACTGTTTATATACCTGAAATTTCTTTTATATAAACACCTTTAAAATAATATTATAGTTCTCCTCACACACAAGTGAGTAAAGACTAAGTGATTAATAGAATACAAGGCAAGTGGAGGTTGTTCAAGTTCATTATTGTGAGGAATCAAACCTAGGTGGTTCATAGGATCCTAAGTGGAATTTTGTATCTTAAAAAAATTATGTTTCAATGATTTATTCTCCTAGGGATAAAGTTGGTTTATCATCCAGAAGATAAAAAATTAATTATAAAATTATCATGACCATACTCTTTTGTTAAATTAATCATATCTATTTCATGGTTATTCATTTATTTGAATACATGACATTATCATTAAATAAATAAACCAAAAAATCATGAGAGATAATATTAAATAATTATATTATTCATAATTGTACCAATAGTTGGTTAATCACATAACTAAATCAACTTCAAATTTACATTCATGTTATAATGATAAAATGGGATATTTATGCACAAAGATAAAATCCGTCAATTTAAATTTTTGTTTAGTATATTCTTACACAATAAGGATTGATGTTGAACTTTAGTTTAATGTGCTTGACTAGACTTCATTGGGATGTTTTCAATTATTTTACAATTTATAACTTGAGTTTTTGGATAACATTATTTTGTTCACATCAATGGTTGATCACCAATGTGAGAATTCATGCGACAAATATGAGAAGTTTAGGAAATAATTACCTTGGATTTTATGATTGTAGAGTGCACTCAATAGACCAAGGATCTATGAGTTAATGCACCTAGAATTTTTTTCACTATCAAAATCCCTTTTAATAGCATTTCAGTTGAAACAACCCAAATACTTAAAATTTATTTTCACTGTAGAAATAAATAGTTAAATTCATTATAAATGTATAATGAAATAAGTAGTATTTATAGAAATTAAGGAATATATACTAATATAATTGTAACCTCACATATGAAAGTATAATTAAAAAATATATATATATATTTATGTTAAAATATAATATATTTATATCATGGCATATGAAAGTAAATGTTCTGAAAATGATAAATAAATTGTTGGTATTTTTATAAAACAAAAAACATTATTTACCATTTGATAATTAATATAATGATTTAAGAAAAATTAAATTCATAATATAGATTCATAAAACAATATTTCATTGTCTTATGATTGTAAGATAATTTTATGAGACATCAATTAATTATTCAATGTGTAAAAAAATTAGA
Organism: Viscum album; assembly: GCA_963277665.1. Lineage (NCBI taxonomy): Eukaryota > Viridiplantae > Streptophyta > Magnoliopsida > Santalales > Viscaceae > Viscum > Viscum album. The sequence continues at coordinate 778,367,597 of OY728126.1, read as the reverse complement.
ATTTTAAAATTAGTATTTTTCGTATCAATGATAATTTTAAATAAATTCTTCATATTTAGAAAATTATTTTCAAAAAAGGGAGTCCATATTTTTGTTCTACATGTCAAAAAATGGTTAGGGTGATTTTTGGTGATCTTTGGTGATTTTTTTGATATAGATGAATTTTTGGGGAATAGTTAAATGTGTTAATTTACGGTATATGACATTATAAGATATTCACAATATTTATTTTGTCATTGAAGATGTAAGAATCATAATATTTAAATACCTTTATCTATTTACTTTATTTAGTCTTGGGAATCAAACCTATTCATATTCTTGAGTAAAAATAATAAACTAATGAATAAAATAAAAGAAACACACATCTCCTCCACTATAAATAACACCTTTCACCACCTTTTATCATCACACCACCAAATATTTTAATCTTCTCCAAATTTTGTAAAATATTCTCCCCAAGCCTCTCCCTAGAATCCAGAATCATTTTTTCTCAAAAAAATAGCAAATCTAATATCTCTAATGATGTTCTCAAGGAGAATAATACAAGAGATAACATCCTCTTTCATTTTATTTTAATTTCGTTCTAATTTATTTTATTTTGTTATTCTCTTTACACCTCCCCTCATCAAAGTTACATTATAAATACAGTATCTTATATATACTAGAATGTTATTATGTTAATTGATGTTGCTATTTTTCATTCACCTTTCCACATCCATTTTTTGTATATTTATTGACTTTTTAATTTCAAAATTTTTAATTTTGTTAAATAATTAATAGTTATTGTGTTTCTGTACATTATTGTGTAAATTAATCTTTTGTATTGTAAACAAAGTATTGTATTCATTTCTTTTGTCATTTTAAATAATTTTTAAAATATTTTATTCATTCTGACATGGCGGTGACTCATTTGAGTCATCGACACCCCACCTTCTAACGTTCTCCCCCTTCCACCGTCTACCGATACCCATGCAATCCTACCAAGAACACCCATTCTAGCACTCTCCCTCCTCTGTTAACATATTGATGCCCCTCTCCCCTCTTTTGTTGACTCACTGACGTCTCCCACGCACCACATTAAGAACAACCATATTTCATAATTCCTCTTACTTTCTGTCACCTCTCTACGAACTCAATGCCACACCAATACTCCAACGACACCACAAACTACCAAATCGACCTAGCAACCAGAAAATTCAATGAAATTCAATGGCATAAATTTAACACCCAAAGCTGCATGAATTTGAAGAAAAAAAATAGTAAACCCAAATTCTTTCAATATTAGTAAAATTTTATCAGATCCTGATGAAAAACTTCATTCACTAGATTTGGAACCCTCACAAGATCTAGTTTTCGGTGACACCATCCAACCTTTACCAGAACTGCCACTCCTCCATTCTGTATCCTCCATCCCCGACCAGCCCCACCACTGTTCGGCCAAGATCAGCCACACCCCAAGACACCTCGTTGAAGGTCTTAACCAGCACTACCTCCACCCTACCTTACCACCCATTTCCATAGTGAGTCACCACCCCCTTCCGGAGCACCTACACCGCTGCTCCTTTATAAGGTGACATGATTCCCACCTTGTCGCACCTACCTATCTGCCAACGCCACCCTCCGACCTCCACCCCAAACACTATTGTATGTATGTTCTTCCTAAAAATATATCATGTAACTGTATCAATGACATATTTAATAATAAATATAACTAATTTAATGTAATTACTTACATAATATATTTATTCTTTGTGCATAATTATTTAATTACATAATATATATATGTATATATAATAGTCATGTAATTATACATTTATATGTATATATATATATCTAATAATAAAAAATATATTTTAATTGTTTATAAATAGTATTAAGTTTATTTTTAATAAATATTGTATATATTATATTTAACATAATAATTTTTAATAATAATTTTTGATTCTTTTGTTATTTAGTTTTAAATATTAATTTTATTATTTCATTTATAAAACTTAAATCTTTTTTTGTACATATGTAAATATTTTAACTAAAAAATATATAATTCTGGTAATAAATATTGTCCTTATTTATTGATTTGTACCTTTTATAAATAAATTTCTTTTCTCTTTTAATTTATTATAATTATTTACATTATAATATAATATATATTAATAATAACATTTTGTTTTAAATTTATTTATTTCTAATTATGTTTGGCTACTATTTTAGGTTGAGGTATTGTAGCTTGAGGCATGAGCTTTTTTCATTTTGTTACAGAGAATCTACTTCTGTGATAGTTGGGGAAGAAATGGCATAGTGAAAGCACCACATGGAGGTTGGGGAAGTGATTCTCCTGATTCTAGAGAGACCCACTGGGCAAGGAGTTCAAGGTAATTTGTAACTTAATCACTTGTAGGAGCAAAGAAGGAGAGTAAAAACTCACTCCCACTTCTCATCTCTTCCATCCAAGACATCCATCGACAACTCGTAGTTCACTACGAGGAGTCGACCATCATTTTCCTCTTATAGTGAGTAGAAAATTAGAGTAGATCAGCAACACACATCTTGATACCCAGGGTGGGATATTGAGAGCACTTCATCTAATACACTATCGAGCAACAGAGATAGCTTGTTGAGGGCATCAAGAGATTGAGTAGGGAGTAAAAACATTTCTTTCACCCGTATGCACTATTTTATGAACTTGTTCTATAGCATGAACTTAATTGATTTAAATTATATTAAATTGATGATTCCAACCATGATCTTTGTCTAATCCCCCTTAGGGGAATAGGTTGGCTGGTAAAATATGTGTTTTTCTTGTTTTTGCACTCATCTTATGTTGGATGTCTCTCTCTATCTCTAATGTTTATGGATAGTCATGTTTTAAAAACATCAATAATCGATGAAAACTAATCTTGATCAAATCCTAATTCAACTATTTTCAATATTAGGATTCAACTAAAAATTTAATCAAGCTCAATATAGAGGTAGATTTCATGAGTTAAAATGAAAATTTGTACTTGGTGAATTCTGATTATTACTCAGGGTTTGATCGAATAATTTTGTCATATGAAATAACTATAGATATTATTTATTCATACATTGACTAGATGTCAAATATGACCAACTAATTTCAATCAGATCCAGACACTTTGACTTATGTGCTTGAACATAGGAGATCATATTGAAATAAACAGATGATTTCCTCCTCTCCATCATATTGTTTGTTTTCACAGTTTTCATATTCTAATTGTTCTCTTTAGTCTTGCCTACACTCATTCACTCTCATAGTCACACACAATTTCACTCACATCACAACTAAATCACCAACACCACCACCATATACCGGTTGTTTGTTGTTTTTGTGTTTTCTAGTTTTTTTGTTTTTATTTGGTCACATAATCACAACATCATTCCTCCATATGGTTCAACCATGTCTTACCACTATACTATGCAGTAATTATGAATTATAAATTTTAATTTTTTCTCTCATGCTCAATGACACATGAATTGAAAACTTGGGCACCGTTTCCAACGAATCCACGTGAGATCTAAAAAACAAAACAAAAATTCATATAATAAAGAAACATAAAACAAAAAAATATCAAAAACACAAAAACCAGAAAAAAAATATGAAAAAAAATTCCAAAGAAAATTGAAAAGAAACTTAAAAACTTCTACGGCATGTAAAACATGTCTAGGTTTGAAACCCTAGAACCTGTAAATATTTAAATTGAAAAGCACTTGAAAATTTTGAAAATGAACAAAAATGAAGTTAAAATGGAAGTAAACAGAGAGTTTGAAAATGAAAACCAGATCAACCCACCACCTATAAATGTGAATCAACCTTAAAATATAAACCCTCCTATAAATAAAGTAGGTGAGAGACACAGTTTTAGAGAATTTATATTACCTTATATGTCTAATAACCCATCTTGCATTAGGCTCTCTTATAGATCAAGAAACTACAAAATAAAGTAGTACATGTTGATTCAGCTTCCGACCTTCAATGGAATTCCTAGTGAATAATCCCTATACTTCATTAGAGATTTCTATTGTAGTGTCCAGTATTTTCCATGTAGGGGCCTTAGTGAGGAAGAGCTGAAGATGAGAGTATTATCTTTCTGCATCAAGGGTAATGAAAGGAATTTCTTCCAACGGTTAGGGGATGTGATTTTTTTCACCTCGGATAAAGTGTACAATACCTTTACTATGAAATTCTATCCTAGTATGATGAAATCTGAGATTAGACATAATATCATTGGATTCTTGCAAGATGAGGGAGATCTTTTTCATGAATCCTGGGATAGGTGAAGGGAACTGTGTAGGTAGTGTCCTAACCACCAGTGTACCCACCAATTCCACATAGACACCTTCAATAACACTCTCAGCAGTTTCCACCAAACCTTGGTGGATCAGTCTTCTAGACAATACATTAGTGATAATACAGCTGAGAAGATTAACAAATTTTCAACACACATGCTCAAAACTCCCATCATAATTTTTATTGTAGATGAACCATCGTTAGGAAAGAAACCACCCCAACCCCTCGAGTTATAGCCCACGTTTCTGGATTCTTAAATGAGAACATGCACACCCTTAGGGAGTGGTTCCTCAACTTTTTCATATATGGGCATCACAAACCTTCTGTACCAACATTAACATGCCTATCCAACCTCTAGAGAATGTAAACGTTACTGTTTATTATCTTAGAATGAATCCCAGTGAAGATCCATTTTCCAACACTTATAAGGAGGAGTATAGGAACCCCCTGAAGGTTTTATGGAGGGATTAGGGAATCCTTCAACCTACTACCCCTCCTAGATTCCTTCAACCTCCTATGAACTAGTTCCAAACCCAACCCCAAACCAAGGCCAAGTAATCTAATTCCAAATATGTGGTGAAGGAAATGATTCATCTGTTGATGTGGAAGTTTGATGAAAAAAATACCAAAAATGATTTTGATAAAATTCAAATGGATGTAAGAAACAAAAATCTGAAAATTCAGATGGGGCAGTTGGATAGGGATGCTAGAAATAGATAAAAAGGTAGGCTTACCATTACCACTAAAGAAAATCCAAGAGATAATTCCATGGATGTGACCATTAGAAGTGTTCTACAAACCCATCAAGAACCAACCAAAGAACCCCAAATAGCTCAAGATGAAAGTCTGGATGAATCTGGAAGGTCAAATCTAGAAAAACCTTAATTAGGATAACTGAATAGTAGTACAAGGAATCCCCCAGTGCCTGCTATTCCAACTCAAAATCCAAGAAAAATTGTCTTTAAAAACAAATAAAACAAATATAAGAAGAAAAATATTGAAGCAAAAGTAGTAGGGATTCCCCCAATTTTAAAAAAATCCCTTGTATTCCCTTTTCTTGAAAGAATTAAAAACCCAACTCATGATTATATACTGCTTAAAATTTTGAATGTGGTTAACAAGCTAAAAACTGATATCCCTTTCTTATAATATCTCCTTCAAATCAATTCAAACAAAAAATCACTCAAGAAAACTGATTAAAATAAAAAGTCCCTAGAGGAGTTTTCCACCAATATTCTAATAGAGGAGTGTAGTGATTTTTTTGCGAGAAAGGATAACTCCTAAAATATAGGATCAAGGGAGCTTTGAAATCCTTTACACCTTTGGGGATAAAGGTGGTAAATTCAATTGTCTGTGTGATTTGGGGAATAGCATAAATCTGATTCCTTTGTCAGTTTCAAAACACTTAAGATTAGGAGTTCCCCATTACACCACTATTGTGTTACAAATTTCTGATAGATCCATTACTCATCCAGTTCATTGGATTGATGATTTCCTAGTGGGAGAAGGAAAACTATTTCTGCCTACTGACTTTCCCATTCCTGATATGGGGTGTGACTAGGAAGTACCTATCATCCTTGGAAGTCCCTTCATATCCATAGGGGGAGTTGGGATAGATGTTTCCAAGGTTTAATTTATTTTCAACCTCAGTGAAAAAAATGAGGAATTTGACAAGTTTAATAAAATCAAAGAACTCACCTACCTAATATTTTACTAGGATGAGCAACTAGTTGCTAAAAGTTTGTTGATAGGAAGGAAGAGGAGTTTGTAAGGATGATAGAGGAAATCAATAGTCAACATGTGCTCCTTGATACCAATTTCATGGGGATCATCTCAAATAATGAGTTAGAATCTATTGATGAGTTTTAGGGAGGGTTTTTGGAGCACTTAGATGAGTTTTCTGTGGAAAACATTCTCACCCCAATAGAAGAGTTTATGTTTGAGGAAAATTTTCTGAATATTTTATTGAGAAGGACGAATCCTTATATACTACCTTCTTCAAGAGGTACCATGATGGCCTTGGGCCACCCAGGCCCAAGTATATTCCCCCAAGTGAGTCACCACCCATTATTGATCTCAAACCCCTCCCTTCCCATCTCAAATACTCTTTTCTAAGAGAGAGTTCCACTATTCCTGTGATCAGTTCATCCAATATAATGTGAATAAAAGAGGAAAACTGGTTGAGTGTTTTGTAGAAATTTAACTCTGTCATGGGATAGACAATAGCAGACATAAAGGGGAGAATCCCACCCTTCTACATGCCCAAAATTACCATGTATCCTGAGAGTAATCCTTGAGTAGAAGATCATAGGAGACTCAATCCCAGAATTAAAGAAGTGGTGAGGGAAGATTTTATCAGGATTCTTGATGCTAGGATAATTTTTTCCTTTTCTAATATCCCTGGGGTAATTCTTGTCTTGATTTTCCCTAAAATGAGTGGAGTGATAGAGGTCACCAATGAGAAGAATGAAAAAAATCCAAAAAAGGGACTTTAACAAATGGATAGTCTGTATAGACTATGGAAATTTGAATACTTACAGAATAAAAGACCATTTCCCCATTCCATTTTTAAACAAAATATTGGAGATATTAGAAGGCAATGAATATTTTTTTCCTTCTTGATATTTATTCTGGTTTCAGTCATATTTCCATTTCTCATGAGAATTATGAGAAAACCTCCTTCACTTGTCCATTTCGGACATTCTCGTACCAGTGGATCCTATTAGTCTTTTCTGGTACTCATACTACTTTTCTAATATGGGTGATGGAAATTTTCACAGATATTATTGAAAGAATAATTGAGGTTTTCATGGATTATTTTTTTATTGTGGGAAGTGATTTTCTGAACTATTTATAAAATCTTGAATTTATGGTGGAATGGTTCCAAGATACTAATTTGGTCTTAAATAGGGAAAAGTTCAAATTAATTCATACCAAGGGCATTGGGTGGGTTTCCAAAGTGTTTATAAGGGGACTGGTGGTTGATAATTCCAAATTTCATGTTATCCAAAATTTTCCCCCATGTGAAAATGTCAATGTAATTAGCAGTTTGTTGGGTCATGATGGGTTCTACAAGAGGTTCATTAAGTATTTCTGTAATATTACTAGGCCCCTGTGCTCCATGATGGTTAGAGAAACTCCCTTTTTATTAGAAATTTGTAGATTACTTTAATCTACTTAAGGAGAAGCTAAAAACCATACCTATAATCACTGCCCCTGACAGGGAGCTCCCTTTTGAAGAAATATGTGATGCTAGTGAATTTTTAATAGGTTATATTTTAGGGAAGGGGAAATATATAAATATTCATGTAATTTACTATGCCAGCAAGCTACTCGATGATTCTGAAAATAATTATTTTACCATTGAGGAGGATTTCCTTCTGTGATGCTTGCTCTGGAAAAGTTTAGGTAGCACTTGATAGGGTCTAGACTTATCATTTTCACAGATCATACTTCCCTTAAGTACATGTTGGATAAGAAGCATTATAAACCCAAACTCATGAGATTTAACTTATATCTATAGGATTTTGAATTGGTAATCAAGGATATGAAAGGGGCTGAAAATGTTGTGGTAGACCACTTGTAAAGGAATCAAAATACACAAAGTGAGGATCCAAGAGAGATCAACACTTCATTTCTTAACGAATAAATGATTACTTCTTCAATGCAGCAGTATTCATGGTTTGCAGACAACACCAACTTTCTAGAAGTTGGTGTCATGCCCAAGGACCTCTCACACAACTAAAGAATGAGGTTCAAATCTAAGCTGAAATATTATTTTTGAGACGATCCTCTTCTCTTTAGAAGGTGTACTGATGGTATTTTGAGTAAATATGTTTCTAAGGAAGAGATGTTTCCCATAACTAAGAGTTTTCATTCATCACCATTGGGTGACCACTATGGAGGAAAGTAGATTTCTTATAAGGTTCTAGAGGTTGGTTTCTACTGGCTGACATTATTGAAATATGCTAGCAGTTTAGTTAATGGCTTTGAAAAAAATGTGAGATGCTTAGAAATGTTGGAAGAAGGTATGAGCTACCTCAAAAAGGAATTCTAGAGGTTTAAATATTTTATGTATGGGGATTGGAATTTATTGGACCATTTCCATCCACTTATGGGAATGATTACATTTTGGTTGTTGTAGACGACGTTTCCAAATGGGTTGAGACAGTAGCTCTACCAAACAATTCTATTTCTAGTGTTGTTATGTTTGTGAAGAAAAACATTTTCTCTAGTTTTTATGTGGCTAGTGAATTCATCACTAATAATGGTACTCATTTAAAGAATTAAAATTTAAAGTGTATGATGGAAAATTATGGATTCTCACATTGGAAAGGTACCACCTATCATCAAAAATCTAATGGGAAGGTAGAAGTTTCTAACATAGAGGTTAAGCAGATTTTGGAGAAGGTAGAGTCTAGATCTAGGAAGGATTGGTGAGATAAGTTAGATGAGGATCTGTGGGACTACATAAAATTTAATAAGACTCCCATATGGATCACCTAACATGATACTTCTTGGGAAAACTTTTCATCTTCCTATTGAGTTGCAGAAAAAGTATTATTGGGTAGTGAAGGGACATAACATTGATTTTACGTCTACTGGTGAGAATATGCTATTAGAACTGGGTGGGATATAGGAGATTAGAATGGATTATTAATAGAATACTGAAATTTACAAATAGATAACTATTTATTTTCATGATTCAATCATTCAAAATAAGAATTTTATTGTTGGTGATAGGGTCCTTCTATTTAATTCAAGACATAAACTTTTTCTTGGAATGTTGAAGACTATGTGGTCAGGGCCTTTTCCCATTGTGAGAGATTTAGTTAATGGATCTGTGGAGCTGGTTGGAGAGTAGAAACAACTGTTCATGATCAATGGTCAAAGAATAAAATATTTTATTGAAGGGATACCAAAGGGCTTAGATTCTATATCAAAGTTGGAAGGATAATCTGTCTGATGTCTAACTGAGGACTATAAACTCAGTGTATCATGGTAACTAACCCATGGTTCCTTAGTTTTTTTCTTGTTATTTTTGTTAATAATTTTAACTATTTTTATTATTATCCAAGGTGTTCTCTTTTCTGTCTGAAGGTTCCATATGACTTGCTGCTTCTTGAGAGTATTTTGCTACCAAAAACTCGGCAATGGAAAACCAAATGAGCAATCCAGTACATCAATTGGATAAAAATTATTCAACATAATACTTGGTTTTATTTTTTAAAACATAAAACTCTGGATTATTATGTTCACTTTCTAAACATTAAGGTACTAGAAAATATTATTTACTTGGTGATGAAAAAGTGGATATCTTCAATGACTATTAAATGTTAATGCTTCAATATTTTAGAGATGTTTATTTTTTCTGTTTTTATAGTTTTATTTGATGATAATTTCTAACTATATGATGTATTAAATTAAGTGGGGGGAGTCCCCAAAATTTATTTTGAATTATTGATAATTTTCTTCTTTGTGGGTGCTTATCTTCCTTAATCTAGAGAGTTAAAAACTTAATTGAACTAAATAGTGACGTTTTCTTACACTCACTAAACTCACTTTGATTAAATTATTGCTGTGTATTCATCACATGTCATGTTGTTGATGGGATTTTCCCAAAAATATTTACAATATAATAAAAATCATTTTTTTAATTTCTTTTTCATATATATTTTTGTTTCTATTATTTTCATTTTGGTGAGGGAAATATTATTTTTGAACATTCTTGTCACCCCTAAAAAACTATTTCTAAACATTGAATTTTGTCTCCCTCAATAAAATTCATCATTGATGAAAATTATGGGTATCAAGTGTGGGGGGGGGGGGTTATTCTAGTGTCGCTTCAAATTCCTCCTTCTTGAATTTCATTTAATGAAAAAGGGTTGATTTTTTTCAAAAAAATTTCAAAATCCATCAAAAAATATAAATTCTTTCATCACCTTATGGTCATTTGAGTTCACCTAGAACATCAAGTCCATCCTTCCATGTGGATTACTACTTTATGTATGTTGAGAGTTACACATAGTCTGAAATTATTGAGGATGAGTGATTGATGAGTGGGATTGTTCACTGTCTCTATGGACTTTCTATTTAGGAACATCCAATGTGAGTGTGATAGGATAATTCTTTTGGAATTAGGGTACTGACTTTAGGTAACTTGATATTTTCAACAAAAATTAGGATACCCATACTTTTTATAAACAAAATATTTAGTTAATTCAAGAATTTGACTCAAATGATTATTATTTATGTCTTTAGAAATTGGGGTAAAATGGGAGATTGGGATCCCACGGTGAGTCTCTGAGACAAGGTGTGTTGGGTGAGTTTCTATGAATAAATAAATTCTAATTTTAATATGAATAAGTGATATAAATAGTGCTTTTCACAATGAATATGGATAGGAAAAATTAGAATATTGTTCCCTTATCAAAAAAATGAACTCATTATGATGAGGTGAATTTTGAACCCAAATAACGAGAAGAGTAATTGACATAGTTAAAATTCCTTTGTGTTGAATGAACAAAGTGTTGGAATAGATGGACTTTATTTTTTAGATCCAAGGAGAATGTGATAATTGAATGGGGATTTGGGTAAGGGTTTAATTCCACTTAATTTTACCTATCATCACTCCTTGCCTCTATACTTGAATTGGAAATTGAAGTAGGAAAGTTACTATGTATATATAAGAGGCTTGATATACTTGACAGTGTATGACTCTATGAGTCCATTGATTTCCTGTGAGTTTTTGAAGGTTGGCAGGACCTCATTTTTGAACTCATTCTTGAAAAGAATGTCCCACTACCTGGTCATGTTCTTATGGTGGTCAAAGTTTAGTCATTCTCTTTTTGAACTGAATCTCACAAATCATTTTTTGTTTTAAAAATTCAATAAACATGCATTTTTTAGTACAAACAAAGTTTTATGTGTGTGAGAAATTGATGTTGCTATTTTTAATTCTCCTTACAACATCCTTTTTTTTGTATTTTTAATGACCTTTTCCTTTCAAAAATTTTCATTCTATTAAATAATTAAAAATTGTTGTGTTTTTCAACGTTCTTATGTAAAACAATCTTTGTTAGTGTAAACTATTAATTTTGTTGAGTGATTTTTTCATTTAAAATAATTTTAAAATTATTTCATTCATTCTGCTTCCATTTATTTTATTTTTTTATTCTTCTATTTTTTTATTATCTCGTGAATTTTTTTTCAAAATATTTATATATTAATTAGTCTATTAATTACATCAATTTATAAATTATTTTTGTGATTAATTTTCATGTTAATAATGTTTAATTAATTAATATAATTTTTTGTTCATTAATTCTTTGTTATAAATAAATAAATTTTGTCACTTTTTAATTCTATGAATAATTAAAATAATTTTAACACTGAAATTCAATAATTTAAGTCTTTTAGGACTCAATTTCAATTTAGTTGTTTAATTGATTATTAGTTTTTCAGTAATTCTTTTATTAATTAAATAATGTAATCATATTTAATTATTGTGGTTTTTAAAAATTAATTATGACTAAATTTTGAGTTGCAGGTTTCACTTATTATTATTTCGTTGCTAAATTTTCCAAACTTATATTTTTCTTCAGTTTGTTTATTAATTAATTAATTTATTTTAGACTTATTAAGATATTAATTTATTTTGATTTTGTTTATGGTTGTTGTGTAGGTTATCGAGTAACCGACACCCCCTCCACTCATTGTTGCACACACCATCATGTTACCGATGGACCCCCTTAAGCTACCAACATCCCACATCAGTAACTCAAATGTGTCAATGACACCATCCAAACTTTATCACCTCCTTGCTTCCATTGGTAAGTTGCGTCATTGAAACCCCTATTCTGTCTTTTTGTTACTCATTTGTGTCACCAACACACCCCCTTCCAACATTATCCCCCCTTCCACAATCTATCGACACCCATCCAACCTAAGGACATCACCCCTGCCGGTACTCTCCCCTCTATCAAATAATCGAAGACCCTTCTTCCCTCCACTATTGACTCACCTACATGTCCCACACACCTCGATAATTACACTCATGTATCATCACCCCGGACATCCCCCCCCCCATTTTTTCTCCCTATCACCCCTCTCTTCCATGCTGAAAACAACCCCCCCCCCCTCTCTTCACTTCTTTTTCTTATTTTTTATTTATCTTTATATAATATACAATATATAATATAATACAAAACATATAATTTAAAATAAAACATATAATTATAATAATAATAAAATATTAAATAAGTAATATAACTAATATAATATAATTATTTGCATAATATATATTCTTTGTAAAAGATTAATTAATTAATTTATATATATATATAATAGTAATATAATTACACACACACATATATATATCAAATTATAATAATAATAGTATATTAATAGTTTAAATATAGTATTAGGATTATTTTTAATAATACTTGTATACATTATAATATAACAAAACTATTTTTAGTAATAATTTTTGATTCCTTTATTCTTTAGTTTAATATTTTACTTTTATTATTTCATTTATATAATTGTAATATTTTTTTATATATATGTGCATATTTTAACTAATAAAGATAATTATTATAGTAAATATTTTCTTTATTTATTTGTATTTACATGTTATAAATTAATTTATTTTCTCTTTTTATTTATTCTATTTATTTATATTATAATATAATATGTAGTAATAATAACATTTAGTTTTAAATTTATTTAATTCTTATGGTAATTATTTTGTTTCTTTATTTATTTTTACTTGTTATAAATTAATTTATTTTCTCTTTTTCTTTATTCTAATTATTTATATTCTGATACTATTTGGGAAAGAAATGAAATCATGAAAGCACCATGTGGAGGATGGGGAACTGATTCGCATTATTCCAAAGAGTTCTACAGGGTGAGGAGTTTATGGGAAATGAAGACTTCATCACATAGGGGAAGAGAGATGGAGATGACACACTCAGTTCCACATATCATCTCTTCCATACATGACATCCATTCACAACCATCAATTCACTACATGGCACAGACCATCATTCACCAATTCCAATGAGTAACAGATCAGAGCAAATCACCAGCAGACATCTCGATTCCCATGGTGGTAGATTGAGAGCACTTCATATCATCTAATATTAAGCATTAGAGATTTCTAGTTGTGAGCATTATGAGATCGAGTAGGGAGACAAAAAATTCCTTTTTTCCTTATGATCTATTTTCTGAACTTTTTTAATTCAGTGATTTAAATTCTATAAAAAAATTTATTCCAAACATGATATCTAGTAGATCACTCTTGCGGGAATAGGATGGCTGGTTAGATATGTGTTTATCATGTTTTTTCACTCATCTTATAACTGATGTATCTCTCTCTATCTCTCTCATATTTCTGGATATTCATATTTTCAAAACATCAAGAATCAGTGAAAACTGATCATGGTCAAATCCTAATTAAACTATTTTCAATATACTTATTCAACTAAAAAGTTAATCAAGCTCAAGATAGAGTGATATTCACTATGATCAAATGAAAATTTGAACCCAGTGAATTTCTATTTTTACTCATTTGTTGTTTGAAAAATTTTATCCATTGAAATAACTATAGATATTATTTAGTCATACATTGACCAGATAAAAAATCTGTCCAAGTACTTTCATTCAGATCAAGTCACTTAGATTTATGTGCATGAACAAGGGGGATCATATTGAAACCAATTGCTAATTTCCTTCTCACTATCATATTGTTTTTTTTCACTACTTACCTATTCTTCTTAATGAATGTATTATTTCTTGTACTCATTCACTCTCATTGTCACACACAGTTTCACTCACCTCACAACTACATCACCAACACCACTACCATATACTGGTTGTTTGTTTTTTGGTTCATTTTATTGGTTTTTATTTTTTTTGTCACTTAAGCACAACATCAGTCCCCCCTGTGGTTTGATCCTATCTTACAAATGTACTAGTCAATAAGTAGTAATTATTAATTTTAATTTGTTATCTCATGTTAAATGACACGTGACATGAATTAATCAAATATCCATAATCAACCCCATATTCCTCGCCTCTTATTAAAGAAAATGAAAGCATCACCTGTGATGTGTCGATTCACCACCATCATGGATGTCAAACTTTTATTTTTGTTTAACGCCTTCAAGCCTAGTCATATAACCATATATTATGGTTAGTTTTTTTAATATTTATAATATAACTTGTTTAATTTTTTGGGACTAATTTATATACATAACATAAAAAAGAAACTAGAATGAGAGGGTCGGAAAAACCCTCCAAAAATAGAATTTTTCATCATTCTTTTATCAAATGAATCATCCTCATATCGGAAAAATTAATATATGGTATTACTGAAAATTTTGGAAAGATGTTAAAAAAATTTGTTTCAACTTCCATGATTTTTGCATCCATTTGACTAAAAAATCCATAATTATCCAACCATGGTAACCATGAAATAAATTTACTCGAAACAAAGAAAATAACAAAATATTAATAATTAATTGGTGGAAATATGTTATAAAAGGATCATATAAGTTATTATAATTATTAATTTAGTTAGTAATAAATTAATAACTCTCTTTAAACCATTATAAAAGAGTTTTGAACACATTTGAATAATTTCAAACATGAGGTAATAGAATTTTCATTTCAAATACACTTTTAATTTATATTTTTGGAAAATTCAAAAGAAATGTTTTTTTACCTACAAAACATGAGAAGATTTACACATTTTATAATGCTTGAATATTTTTATGTTTTCACTAAAATATTACATGTTTATTTTCAAATAAATTTATTTTCATTGTGTGTGTGTAGTATTCCTTTAATATGTGATATCTCTAAAGGAAAGATTTATATGATGCAGTTATTCTTATTTAATGATAATGTTATGGTTCTTGGGAATTGTTTGTGATGAAGGGTAGATAGATGATATCACTCCAATGAATTGGGTATTCTTATGTTTTAAGTTGACTTTAATGGTTATTCCATGTATAACTATGATGGTTACATCACAAGGTAATCGTGAGGGTTTCATTATAATGCAGCCATGTGGGTTACAAATCATAAGGTATCCACAAGGGTTACAATCATAAGTAAGTATGGTAAGAAAATGATTTCCCATCTTACCTAAATTATTTATTATTTTTCAATGTTTTATAGAAACCTAATGTTTTCACAAATAAGTATATGTCACTTTTAAGGGTGAGAAGTTTATCCATCATGTGTTTGTAAATATTCATGGATTAATGGTTTTATTTCATTATTTTTATGTCCCTTACTAATATTTTTTATGCTCACCGCATGTTTTAAAATATTATTCACAAGGTTTATGGATGGGTAAAACAACGGATTATTATAAGTTTAATGTAATGAAGTTTTTTATGGAAAGTAATCATGTTTTGTTTCTAAAAGTTTCATATTATGAAAAAAAGGATATTGAGTAGAATTTTTGACTTTGAAATATACGATTCATATGTATATATTATGAACTAATTCTCTAAAACTATATACCGTAAAAATTTGGGAATGTAAATAGTGATTTTTTTAGTTGAATTTACTAGATTATGTAATGTTTGAGGTTGGGTCTTTATAGTTGGTATTAGAGCACAATTTAGAAATCATTAAGGGTTAGGATGATATTAATAGAATACCATAAATTATTTTTACATTATGGTTAATTTTAAATGATATTGCATTTAAATATTACCATGTTGCTTTATCTATGATATACATATTCAGAATTATTTAATGTCAATGAAACTGAGAAACTGAAGTTGGAAGGCACTGAGAGAATGATATATTTCTGAATCTGTAACCTGGAATGGGGAAAATTGTAATTGAGAAGTGTGTGAACGAAATGTCTCAATTGATGTAGTCCATAAATGGTTGTGTAATTAAATAAAGAGAACAACTAGATCTAACATGAAGGAAAATGATGATAGTGGAACATTTTATGAGGAAATACCCTCCAGTATTTAGTGGATCTTCTCACCCAATGATGGATTATGGGTGGATTAAATCACTAGAAAATATATTTCATTTCATGGGGTGTTGATTAGCCAATAAAAACACATATTTTTATTACATTTTAATGGTATTAAATGTTCATTTTTGATCTTATGGGCTTGAGTTGGTGGGTTTTAATTTTGAACATCCATTCTCATCATTTGTGCACTTCATGCCTAATATGCACCAATTTAGGCCCAATGTTTCATCTGATTTAAAAGAATGTAATTATCCATATTTTAATTTGATATTTTTGGAAATTTATATAACCTTAAATATGAACATTTTTCATTCAGGGATCAATGGAGGATTCATAAAGGATGATGAGGATTTTAGGTGAATAAAGGAAACAATTCTGGAGAAGGCAGATTGGATATCATCCCACTGATCAGACTTTGGGTCCCACAATACAGGCCCAATTAAGCACAAACTTTATGGAAGAATATAAGACATATGGGGGAACAAATTCGTCTTCTGAATTCAGTGCTAATTAGTCCTACATGGTGGTGATTAAGGTAGACCAAATTGATGATGCAATTTTGGGACAGATTCTGCATCCCAGAAAAACATCCAACTATTTATATCATATCTCACGAACGGATTTTTATTTTGGGCTAAAAGTTTACAAGATGTTAGGGAACATCCGGGGATTCATTTAAGTATTGTAGGGCCCAATCCAATTTGGCCTTCTAGATGGTTATTTCGGCGCTTCTGTTCGGTGTAGAAAGCTGCCTCCCACTTCGAGGCAAGAGTTGAAAGTCTCTTATGCATTAAATGTCCACCCACCTTTCTCCAACAAAATTAATTAAAGGCACATGTGATGATGGGATCTAGGCCAAAGGATTCCAAAATTCCTATGGAGGATTTGAGGATCTTGGTGCTTTCTTTTCATTGTAATGTTATTATGCCAATTTGCCTTTGTAATGTTCTTCCTTCTCATGTAAGTTGTTCGAATAACCTTAGTCTTAAATAAAAGTTCTTATTCATATATTATTCTATTCTTATTCATATCACCTTGATACGGTTCACTCAAGGTGTGAATTTTTTCACACCAAACCTTGTGATTTTATTCACACAACGATGGAGTGATCGTTATTTTTGTTGTTTTTACTTCTTCAATTCCACCCTCGTATGTATACTTTCCGCTTCTGTTGAGAACTTGTCATCAATGGAGGGCTATATCTTTTATGTTTTGATCCAAGGGAGTAGAAATGGGCTGGATTTAATGTTATTTCTCACTCACTAAATTTTATTAATTTCTTTAAATTGATTTTCTTTCATTCAATGATTTTTATTCTTCCTCTTCCTTATTGAATTTATTCACCCCACTTTGATGTGCTAATTATATCCTTTACCTTGGAGTGATCATGAAAATGATCCTACAAGTGTATAAGTGATTAGAATGTGTTGTGAATGTGTTTAATCAGTAATTGGTTAGGTTAGTTTGAATTCATTGCATGAATCCTTCTTGAGTTAATGAAATTAAAATCGTAAAAAAAAAGGAATTCATTCAATCCACCCCGAGAAATAACCTGAGATCAACTCATTTCCCCATAATTTGAATTCACATAGATATTTTAGTGCTCTTCCAAAACCATATAAAATCAACCCAAGTTGGCAACGTCATAGCCAAAAATCCATCTCTTTTTATTGAGTGTCTAAAGGTTCTTCTTAGGTCTCTGAGGATTCGACAACCCAAGTTGCACTGCAAGCGACCGCTTGACCCTTAAAACTTGGGTAAATTTGGGCGAGACCAAATTTTGGCACCTTTTTCAGGGACCAAGTAAGTTCCTTAGAAAAAAAACCTTCTTTAATCTCCCCCATTCTTCTATTCTCACCCATGATCTCTTATCTTTTCCCTTTCTCTCTTTTTTTCTTTTGGCGCATGTCTGCCTTCACCCGTGATAACTCAAACAGACTAGTTAGGGTGGAAAGTCATAGGATAGGGGATTCAAGTACACTATTGGATCCTAATCTTCCTAATACCCCAGAGTTAAATATTGAGTCAATTTCAATGGAGGTTATTCAAAGAAACCAACTCATAAACCCAGGCAGGAACCAAAATGGAAATCCAAATGAGGCTGCCCCGAATTTGGGGAATGCAGTCGATCAAACCATGAATGACTACCTTACACCTACATGGACCAATGCACCCTCTTGAATTAGGCATGCTGCCCTAGGAGATGACCACTATGTCTTTAAACCTCATTTCCTAAACCACCTTCCAACCTTCCATGGGATGGAGTCAGAAATGCCTTACCTTCATGTCAAGGAGTTCAATGACATTGTTGAAACCATGTGCTCACCACATCAACTTGAGTCAGCTAAGATGAGGCTCTTTCCTTTCTCACTTAAGGATAGAGCAAAGAACTAGTTAAATAATCTTAGACCTTCATCAATCCACACTTGGAACCAACTGCAAAGTGAATTCTAGAAGAAATACTTTCCCCACCACAAAACAATTTCACTTAAAAAGAGTATCCAAAAAAAATTTGAAAAAGAGGGAGAGTCATTGTAGAGACCCAAAGCTTAATGTACATAGACATTACATTACTTTAGAGGAATACTTAATACATAACAAAAACATACACACAAGGATCGTAATAGTTTAGTGTCTTTGGAAACTCGGAATATAATCTTCTAATCGTGGTGAAAGATCTTCAAAATATCCCATAAGATCTTCCCCTTTTTGTTTTCTTACCTAAAACCTTTATTTAAATCCTGGGGAAAATAAAACATATAAAGGGTGAGATAAAATTATCAGTAAGGGTAAGCATGGATAAAATAAAACAAATCATATATATTTGAACATCAAAACATGAACATAATATTTAAACATCAGAATCTTGAGAAATGACATAAATCATGGAAGTACGTAAGGCATAGATCATAAAGAAACATTAATCATGATAAAATATCATGGGAATTAAACATGTAATTATGGAAAACCATTAATCACATGATATTATTTCCATATTAGCCAAAGCATTGCTGCCAAGACCATCTTAGTGGACAAAGTCCCTTTCTGAATCGAGTTCACTCCTCGTTCCAGTCCTGTATTACTGAACCGGTTTAACTTTCCGTTCCAGCCATGTCTATCTCATGAGATATAAATTTTTACCCAATGCATTAGAGGGAGATATAGGTACCACCCATCTCATAATGAAATCATTCTTTCGTATGCCACAAAATCATAAATAATACATCATAGCATAACCCATGTAATAAAATGATATTCTTAAACATCATGCCATCATAACATAATCCATAAACATTTGATATCATTTCTTCATAAGAAAATTGAAACCATTTAAATCATAGGGACATTTTACTTGAACCATACACATATTAAATAATGTCATCTTAGATGGAAAATAGTTTTGACAAAACACTTGAAATGAATTCATGTGGAAAATATCCTTTCTTCTTTAAAATCATTTTCTTTTCACAAAATTCCATGCTATTTTAAAAGATAAGGGTTTTGTTGAAAACAATCATGAAATCTTTTAGAGTAAGCTTCTTTAAAATGAGGCATTATGAAACCGTAAAAATCCGTTCACTCCTTATAAGTTAAAAATAACATTCTCCTCGTACTTTTGTCGGAAAAGTCAAAAAGTACCTTATATGGTAACCAAAGGAAAGATTCCATTCATACAATGTGTTAAAAAGTCAATAAAGGGTAAAAATGACTTTAAACATTTATGGAAGAATGGTAAACATTTTATGAAAACATTTTTAGAAAACATGGTCATGGATGATAAACGTAACTCCAGTAAATACTTACGTATAAGCAATCTCGGATGAAAATGAGATTGAAAATTTATCCCTTACCTTAGGTCCGATATGCTTCGTACATATCCAAACCTCCTATATAATGATTTAAATAATTTCATTGACTTATTATAGAATAATATTCATTGTTATGATATCATATATGTTTCACTTATGACTTTATATTACCCGTTCTTTTGTAAATTCCATGTTAAAGCAACGTTTTGGGTAAAATCATTTCATTTATCGTATGTGTTTCGACTTGTCGTTCTTGATATTATTACTTATATCTTGATTTACATAATTTCAGAATGTAAAATATGATTTATATATAATATATATTCATCATATACATATATATATTATAGATCGATAATAGGAATGAAATACACCGTTCATGGAGACGGTAGGCCGTACGTACGCATGAACGCTATTTTCGTCTCCTTATTGAATTTAATGAAACTAAATAGATGAAATACATATATATATACATAAATAAAGTATCATTATTATTTCATATATTTCATTATTATTCATTATATAAACTTTATGATCATTCATGTATGGTTAACATGGATAATGAATCTCATCGCGTCGTGGAGACGGTAGTCCGTACGTACGCACGAGCGATGATATCATTTCCATAATTATTGAATAGAATTGTAGTGGATGGTATAATATATCAGAATCAGTATGATGTTATAATAACCATATATAGTTATTCTTTACACCATTATACCCATCCATGTAAGGTGTTGGTGGAAAAATAGATTTCACCACGGCGTGGAGACGGTATTCCGTACGTACGCACGCGTGGTGATTTTGTTTTCTGTAGGATGGATAGATGGTGAAATAGGGTTGTTTTATAATTATAATAACATATCCGTATATGAGTTATACTGATTTGATTACTTCATAATGAAACAACTAAATAAGAATAAGTGGAAGAAGAAATAGAGTTGAAAGAATTGGTAACGGACATTACCTCTTCTTTGAAGCGCCTCTTTGAGACCTCCTCTTAGGGCACTAAAATTGGTCTTTGAAGAAGACCAGAACATCTATGATGTTTCTATGGAAGTGTATAAGAGAATTTGGCAGGGTTTGGCCGAGCTTGAATGCTCAAAGTGGTGTGAGGAAGAGAGGGAGGAGGTGCCCTTTTATAAGGGAGGAGAGGGGCACCTTTGGAAAAACTAAAAATATTATTTTATTATAAAGTCATATTCGGTTTTTAATAGCTCCAAATTGGTTTATTTAGAAGCTAATGTGGGGATGGGTAGAAATAATCTCATCAAATAGAATTTATACAAGTTTAGGTTTCTATTTTAACCTTATAATTTAGATTTAACCTTAAGTTAAATAATTTTACTTTTACTGTGTCTTCTTGTTTTCTTACACTATAAGGTTAATAAACTTACTATAAAAAGCCAAAAGAACCCCAAGTTGTTTATTATTAATATATATAACCTTATATAAGTCATTTTGCCAAACCTTAGATTTTTAGGTATAAAATAACAATTAATAATATAATATTTTTTTTAAAACTATTTTATGTCAATTTTGACACTATTTGGTAATTGATTTTTGTAAAAATCATAACAGAATTATTAGTTCGAAAAAAGTTAATTAAATAAATAATAACATGTCATATTAACCTAGAAAATTATTGGAATTAATTAAAAGCCTAAAATTATATTTATTTGGGTATTTATAACATCAATTATGTCAATATTTCATTAATAAGATAATTACTGCATCATCTTTGTGTCATAAATAAATTAAATTATTTAATGTCTAAAAATTATAAATTAAATACCATTATGTAGGAAATATTTTTATCTTTATAATGAATATTTATAGTCGAATTTATCTTATGTATAACCCTATATTAAAAATGATTTACTTATACAACTTTGATTTTAACTATTTTAACCCTTCTTTAAATAAATTAATAATAAATGTCCTAATCTAATCCAAGTGGACCTAAATGGTCATATTTTATTCCAAAGGTTTTTTTGGTCAAATTAAACTTATCCAATAGAATTAGGACATGTGTTAGGGTAATAATAATATCATTTTTACCCTTAATTACCCTCTTCACTTTTAATCGTGGTAAAAAAAGTAAAAAGTTACTATTCACCAAAAATTATTTTCATCTCATTGAACCACATTTTATTTCTTGATATTAACCGTGTCTCTTGGATTTTCGAAATTCCACTCACAGAAGCGGTAAAATTAAGTTTTATGAAAAATTCAGTTTTTTAACTACCACTTAATGGTTTCACTATTCATCAAAAAAATGAAAGT
Organism: Viscum album; assembly: GCA_963277665.1. Lineage (NCBI taxonomy): Eukaryota > Viridiplantae > Streptophyta > Magnoliopsida > Santalales > Viscaceae > Viscum > Viscum album. Next base: position 778,345,183 of record OY728126.1, on the reverse strand, counting down.
TTCAAGAAAAATACCAAAAATTAGGCCTAAGCTATATTTGATATTATGAATTAAAAAATGATGTATATTTTACCAAATTCAAAACATATCAGTTGCATTAATTAATTTAAAAATTAATTCCCATCGTCAAAACAAATCGCGTGTTTTTAAAAAACAATAACTATCAAAAGATTGATACTTGTTTATATCCAATTTCAAAGTGAAATTAATTCCAATTACCAACATTGGATTAAATGGTAAAAATATATTCTAATTACACTTTAAAACCAATTAAAAATATAATCTAACCATATAAATTATTGTGATGAAATTTTTTTTTTAAATTAAAATATAGCGTGTTTTTACTATTCATTAAAATATGAAAGTTATCAGAATAATATGAAAAATTTATCCAAAGTAAATTTTTATACCCTGATTCCAAAGAATAATTTTATTTTGTAAAATTGAAGTTATAGACATTTCAAAAACAAGATTTAAGGTGGGTGTGCCATCAAAAGGCGGCAAAACTATATTTTTTGAAAAATACTTATTTTACTCGAAAAATTGATTTTATTCTCATACCATGTTCTAGAAAATGTGTAAGATGAATAATAATGTTATAAAATTTAAAATGTAGTTGATACTATTCATAACGGCTAGTTCATAATAATATTATAACCATATATTTTTGTTTAGTGAAACCTGGTATTGCGTACAACACACGCTATCGAGGAAAGTCGTGATTGCGTGTAATGCAAGTCAAGTCAGGGTTGTGTGTTGTGCAAGACTCCTTTGTTGTTTCTTAATAAAAAAATCCAACCATTTTTCATTTATACATTGAATATATATATATATATATATATAAATATACACTCAATGTTGCGTAGAATAACTACTATCAAAATTGTGTGTAACATGATCCAAGAATAGTGTTGTTTATACTGCAAGCTCATATGGTGTTGCGTGTAGCGCAAGGTAATCTTGTTGTAGTATACAACACAAGACATCAATGATATTAAAATAATATTTCTCATAAAATCTCGGGGTGTTACAGTCATTCTATGAAACATGGGAGAGGTTCAAAGACACCCTAAACATGGTTCCACACCATGGTTTTTCTATTCCTAAACAAGTAAGAATTTTCTATGAAGGTTTGGGCCCAGGGAACCAACAATTCCTTGACATGATGTGTAACGGGACCTTTAAAAACAAATCCCAAAATGATGCTTACGAGTACCTAGAAATCCTTGCTGAACAAAACCAACCATGGGGAACATCACCTTATTCTGAAAAGCCTCAAAGAACTGCTGGAATGCATACACTTAGAGAAGAGGAAAGCCTTAGGGCGAAACTTGCAGTACTCTCTAGGAAGGTTGAAGAGATATACCATAAGAAAATCCATGAAATCCAAACTGTAGACCCTGTTTTCACAATCTGTGACAAACATGACCACAAAACAGACAACTGCCCAACCATTCCATCCATCAAGGATGTTCTTTTAGGAGGACCACCTGTTGAAGTTAATTCCCTAAATTTTCAAAAGCCCCAACACCCAAACACATTCAACCCAAGGTATAATGACCACCCAGGCTTCCGATGGAAAGATAACTAACAACCTAGCCAACCACAAGGACCAAACCCCTACCCTACACAAAATTTTCAAAACCATAACCAATTCCAACCACAATCAGTCCAATACCAATATCCTTCAGTCCAATACCAACAACCCATCCAACAACCAAAGTATCCCCTTGGGATTACCCAACCAACACAAGCCCCTTCCCAATCTGTACCTCTCCCAATACTTGAACAACTATGCAAACAAATGGAAAGGATGAACTTAGAAGTCTATTCCCTTAAACAAGAACTTCAAACCATCAAAACTGGAAAGGCACCCATGCCCACACAGGCCATTCCACAACAATCATCAAGGGGAGAGACAAGTTACACTCAAACAACTCATGAACAACTAAAGGCTGTGACAATTTTGAGAAGTGGGAAATCAATTGAGAAACCTGAACCAATACTTCAAAAACCATCTGAAGCTTGAAACCCTAATTAAAATTCAAATGAACCACATGATCAAACTGAAAAACATGATAACATTTTCAAAGAAACAACCCTCCAAAAAACAACCCCACAACCTACACCATTTCCTCAACGTATGAGGGGGAAAACCAAGCCTGAATTGAGTGAAACATTGAGGGAAATATTCTCACAAGTCAAGTTGAACATTCCACTCCTTGATTTAATTCAAACCATTCATGCATACTCAAAGTACCTTAAGGACTTGTGCACTTTTAAAAGAAACTTTTCACGTAAAAATCAAGTCCTTTTGGCTGCTAATGTGAGTACCACCATTCAAGGGACCATTCCTCCTAAGTTGAAAGACCCGGGTTGCCCTTACATCAATGTTGAACTAGGAGAGAGTAAAGTTGTCAAGTCCTTATGTGACCTAGGTGCTAGTGTCAATCTCATCCCCTATGATGTGTACTGCCAATTAGGCCTAGAAGAGCTCCAACCCACATCTGTCACACTTCAACTTACTGATCATAGTATTAGGGTTCCAAAGGGGATCTTAAAAGATGTTTTGGTGAAAGTTGAAAATTTCATTTACCCAGCTAACTTTATTTTTCTTGACAATCACCCAAGCTTAGGTCCTAGGGAGAAAACCCCAATCATCCTTGGTCGTCCCTTCCTTGCAACTATCAACTCTGTTATCCGAGTCCGAAATGGGAACATGACCATCACATTTGGAAACATGAGTATAGACTTGAACATCTACAATGAAAACTCTCAAATTGGGGATGATGAAGAGATCCATGAGGTTAATTGGATAGGTAGTGTTGATAGGGAACTCAAGTAACATCAAGGAATTACTGAAGGATGTTTAAGTCAAGAAGAGATTAATTTTCATTGTTCACATGAGGGAAATTTGTCTCCTTGGCTTGAATCTCTTTTAGATAGCTCTATTGATGATTTTCTAGAATCACCAATCAATGATACCATGGGTGAAATCAATGAAATTGAGTCCATACCCATTCATTAAACTACTCTAGCTAATTTACTGGATGAAAATTCTTTTCACAAGGAACCAATTTTGTTAAGAAATATGAACAGAGAAAATGACTTCAATAAAAAGTATCATCTTTTTTTGTAAAGTGATAACCACTCTGATCTTGAATTTAAGGTTTTACCTTCATCACTCAAGTATGAATTCTTAGGGTACAATCAATCCTTTCATGTTGTCATTTCTTCCTATATTTAAGCTGATCATGAGAGGATGCTTCTAAATGTCCTTAGGAGACACAAGAAATCCATTGGATGGACCCTATCTGATATTCCTGGGATTATCCCACTTATCAAGACTCATAGAATTGTTCTAGAATCCAATTCAAAGCCATGTCGTCAACCTCAGCGGCGACTCAATCCTAATCTCATGGAAGTAGTGAGAAAATAACTTTTTAAATTGTTAAAAGCTGGTATCATCCATCCTATAGGTGAGAGTGAGTGGGTTAGCCCAATCCATGTGGTTCCAAAGAAGGCTGGAATCATAGTAATAACCAATAAGGATGGAGAGACGCTTCCAAAAAGGGTCAGTAGTGGATGGAGAGTATGTATTGACTATAGGAAACTCAACTCTTGTACCAAGAAAGACCATTTCCCCTTACCCTTTATTGATCAAGTCCTTGAGCGAGTGGCGGGTCATCAATTCTACTAATTCCTAGATGGATTCTCAGGGTATAATCAAATAGAAGTCTCCTTAGAGGATAAAGGAAAAACAACCTTCACTTTTCCATTCAGCACTTTTGCATTCAAGCGCATGCCCTTTGGATTATGTAATGCCCCTGGTACCTTCCAGCGGTGCATGATGGGAATCTTCTCGAACATGGTGGGGGATTGTTTAGAGGTCTTCATGGATGATTTCTCCATCATTGGGGATACTTTTGAGGGATGCCTTCTAAATGTTGAAAAGGTTTTGTGAAGGTGTGAGGATAATAATCTCATACTAAATTGGTAAAAATTCCATTTCATGGTAAGGGAAGGAAATTTTCTAGGTCATCTGGTATCTGGTTATAACGACCCTGCCTTTTCTTACATTACTATTACATAATTTCAATGGTAAAAAACATAATAGTATTACACATAGAGGATCCATAGGTTTAGTGTCTTGGGAAAACTAGGATCATGCATGACAAATACAACATCAACCATAAAAATTTATTTAACTTCTTTTTCACTAGATTCTTAGTGGCACTTGTCCTCTCCTTAGTACATGTAGCCACCTGAGGATATAAATCAAAAGGGGTGAGCTAGAAGCCCAGTAAGAGGATATATAAGAACAATATAGCATGGGGTGAGCATAATCATGACGTAGGCAAAAGATCATGAACATGAGAGGAGCATAAATAAAAGACTTGAAATGTGGAAATGCATAAAAATGAAACATCATGTCTTAGTGGTTAACTACTACACATACTTGTAAACAAAGATATCATCATGTTCACAGATCATTTCAAATTTACTGATGAGATTTATCACTTTACCCAATGCATTGGAGCATTGTATAATTCCAGGCGCACCCGTCACATTTAAACATTCATATTGCACTATATAATTCCGGGCGCACCCGTCACATCATAACAGTATAATTATCATGACTTCCACATAGAACACATATAACCCATGGAATGGAATGGGTTTCATCTCATAATAACATATTCATAAGCTTTGGGTTCCCAAAATAAATATGGAACAACGTACTTGATACAAGAACCATCAACCTTGAATGAGAGGTAAAAGGTGAGATCTTGAAAGAAGAGTTCTTTTGGAAAATATTTTTATGGAAATAAAAACTAGTGACAGACATGTATATCCCATAAAAGTAAAGGAAATGATGAAAAAATGATCTTTTAGGATTAACCATATCAAAAATGGAGTGAAAGAGGGAGAACCCGAAGGAAGAAAATTGGGTTCGAGATTTCCCCTTACCTTGTACTCGAATTCCTCCTTCTCTTTAATGTCCTGTATAATGAAATTATATTAATTAATTAGAAATCCAGAACCATGTGTACATTAATAGGGTTCATTATGGTTTCATTATGTTATATTATGTTCCTTTGGATGACTTATAGAGTTTAAAAACATTGATCGGGGATGTCCGTTTTCATGGTTTTCTTGAGTGGTTCACTTGTATTATTAAATTGATGTTTGGGTAGATCATGGGTAAACATCCAGAACTGATATTACATGTTATTTATGATATTACATAATCTTGAATGATTTTATAATGAGTTATATTAGATCCTTGTGGACGAATCATTAGATAAGAATTAAATGAAGATTATTTGGGTTAATTTGAGCGGTTTTTTGGATCACAACAAACTTGTTTTAACTTTTCACTTAGTAATATGGCCATAGGTTATTTCCAGAACTTAAAATAGAACATGATACATATAAAATATTCTGGTTCAACCATAAAAATAGTTTCATGACCAGATTTTAAGGTAGAAATGGAAGAAGAGAACATGTCGTTTTTGAAGGTGATAAATTTAACACCTCATGAACAATGTTCTCTTTAATAATATAAATGGAAGAGGGAAAGGGTGTGGGGTGATATAATATACCATTATAATCATAATATTACATTATATGTATAATAATGGATTTATAGAACAATTTGGATGAAGATAGGTAGGGAGAGATCAAGAAAAAAACATGAACTTGAAAGGAAATTAAAGGAGACGAGGGAGGGAAATTACCTCTTGAATCCTTCACTTGAGAACCTCCTTAAGGGCCTAAGCTTGGTCTTTTGATGAGTCCAGAAGCTCTTGGACGTGGGGAAGGGGATAGGGAAGATTATTGGGAAGATCCTAGACAATGAATGAATCTTAATAGGTGTGGTTTGGCAAGAGGAGGGGGAGGTCTTATTTATACATGAGGAGGGAGGTGTTTTTGGTATAAAATATTAAATAAAATAATATATCATAAGTTAGACTTGTAATAGTAGTTTTTTGACATCCTAAATCATATATTAATATAATAAAATTCGTTTTAGGATTTAAATCCTCTTTATAAGTCGAATTAATTAATTTATTAAAAGGAAAGTGAAAGAAAGAGAAAGAGAGACTTTAAGAAATCACATTTTGACTTTAGGCTTTGGAAAGTTTTTTTTAGGTTTGAGAATTGGATTTATTTTATTTCAAGGAAAAATTTATTAAATTTAATATTTTTTGGCCGAAACTAAAGTTCTAGAATTTTTATGTCATCATTACATCATTAATGATGCAATTTAGTGTACACCGATTATGCGAAAAACTGTATTTTTTACTATTCACCCGAAAATTGAAGTATTTCAGAATAAACCCAAAAATTTACCCCTACCATTTTTTGACATGTAGAATCCAAAAATGATGTCCATTTTTCAAAAATAATTTTCTAAATATTATTAATTTAATAATTAATAAAAATCATAATTTACTTAAAAAATAGTTTTTAAGATTAAAACTGAATTTATAGTTCTTTCAAAAATTACGTAGGGTCTTATAAAATTATCTAAAAACTATTAGAAAATGATTCAATAATTTATGAATACATTAAAGGAAAATAAATATTCTTTTAAATTAATTAATTATTTATAATTAATTATTTATGACTTATAAAATACCAAAAACGTTTACTGAGGTCAAATTGTCACTTTCTAAGATGTCTAAATTTTATTTTATTATTCATAGGTAATGTTACTCTTATTTACTATTCATAAGGGTCATATTACAATTCATAAGGGTAGTTTACTATTCATAAGGGTAGGTTACTATTCACAAAAAATTATTTTTGTTTCATTAGACTCCAAAAACTGTCTTGAACACAACCGTGTATGTCGGATTTTTAAAATTCCAAATATAGGGGTGACAAAATTATGTTTAAAGGTCACTTATCACTTAGTAGTTCATTATTTTGTGTTTTTATGACATAGATATAAGAAGGGAATTTTCCATTGAAAAACTTTGGGTCGTTACATTCTTCCCCCCTTAAGAAATTTCACCCCCGAAATTTCACTTTACACAAACAGGTGAGGGTACTTCTCCTTCATTTCCTCTTCTGGTTCCCAAGTTGCTTCCTCAAACTTATGGTTCCTCCACAACACTTTGACAAGGTGAGTTGTCTTGTTGCGTAGAACCTTATCACTTCGGTCTAAAATTTTTACCGGGTGCTCCTCATAGGAGAGATCATCTTCAAGTTGTACCACCTCTGAGTTTAGTACATGTGAGGGGTCAGGTATGTACTTCCTCAGTAGTGATACATGAAACACATCATGAACTTGAGACATATTTGGTGGAAGGTCCAGACAATAGGCCACGACTCCTATGCGGTCAAGGATCTCAAAGGGTCCAATGTACCTTGGCCTTAACTTCCCTTTCTTCCCAAATCTCATGACTCTCTTCCATGGAGATATTCGAAGGAAGACTTTATCTCCAACGTCAAACTCCAAGTCCCTTCGACGGTTGTCAGCATAGCTCTTTTTCCGACTTTGAGCAGCTTTGATGTGTTTCTGGATGACTTAAACCTTTTTGATCATCTCCTGCAAAAGATCGGGTCCAAGTAGCTTTCTTTCTCCATCTTCATCCCAACAGGTTGGAGTTCTACATCGCTTCCCATAAAGAGCTTCATACAGAGCCATCTGAATACTCGAGTGGAAGCTACTGTTATATGAGAACTCAACCAATGGGATATGCTGATCCCAACCACCTTTGAATTCTAGAGAGCATGCTCTTAGCATATCTTCAAGTGTCTGAATAGTCCTTTCAGACTGTCCATCGGTTTGGGGGTGATAGGATGTGCTGAAATTTAATTCAGTACTTAAAGCATGTTGAAGGCTCCTCCAGAATTTAGATGTGAACCTTGGGTCATGATCCGAGACAATCGAGAGAGGAACACCATGCAATCTCACTACTTCCTTCACATATATCCTTGCAAGTTGGTCAAGTGAGAGGTCTTCCCGAATAGCGATAAAATGGGCAATCTTGGTGAGTCGGTCAACCACAACCCATATCGCATTATTCCCCTTTGACGTCTTTGGGAGACCCGTGACAAAGTTCATAGTAACATTTTCCCATTTCCACATGGGTATAGGCAATGGTTGCATCATACCTTTGGACTTTTGTCGCTCAGCTTTAACTTACTGACATTCCAAGCACCTTGATATATATTCTGCAATATTCTTCTTCATGTTATCCAACCAGAAGTGTTCTCGGAGATCACGATACATCTTGGTACTTCTAGGATGGATAGAGAAAGTTGAGCTATGTGCATTATCCAATAGCTCCTTCTTTATCTCGGGTGATGAAGGCACACAAAGCCCCATTCCAAACCGAATCACACCATCATCGTCGATATGGAACTCTTGCAGCTTCCCTTCCTTTACTGCATTCACCCTCTTTTGTATCTCTACATCATCCCTTTGTGCTTTCTTAATCTTCTGTTGGATGGATGGTTGCGCAATCATTTGGGAAAGGAAGGATGTATCCCCTGCCCTTACGATTCCCAAATCCATCCTTTGCATATCCAAGAAGATAGGGTCTCTCTCAATCCTCAACATGGATAGAGTAGTAGGTTCTTTCCTGCTTAGAGCATTAGCTACCTTGTTCGCCTTTCCAGGATGATAGTGAATAGAGAAATCGTAATCCTTGATTAGCTCTAACCATCTCCTTTGACGCATGTTGAGCTCCTTTTGTGTGAATATATACTTTAGGCTCTTGTGGTCGGTGTATATGTCACACTTCTCACCATAAAGGTAGTGCCGCCAGATTTTCAAGGCAAAATCGCAGCTGTCAGCTCTAGATCATGCGTCGGGTAGTTCTGCTCATGGATCTTCAACTGTCATGAGGCGTAGGCTATCACATTATCATTTTTCATGAGTACACAACCCAAGCCTTTCTTTGATGCATCATTGTATATCACAAAACTTTCTCCACTTTTCGGTAGTGTGAGTACAGGTGCAGTGATCAATCTTATCTTTAGCTCCTTGAAGCTTCCCTCACATTCTTCCGTCCATACATACTTTACCCCTTTCCTTGTTAACTTAGTTAGTGGGCTTGAAAATCGTGAGACGTTTCTCACAAAACATCGATAGTACCCAGCTAATCCAAGAAAACTACGGATTTCTGTGACACTAGAGGGCATGGGCCATTCATCAATCGCCTTTGTATTTGAAGGGTCCACAGAAATTCCCTCACTTGTGATCACATGTCCTAAGAACGTGACTTGATTCATCCAAAAGTCACACTTGCTGAACTTGGCGTACAACTTCTCCTTTATCAATGTCGCCAACACAAGTCTTAGATGTTCTTCATGTTCCTCCTTACTCTTGGAGTAGATGAGAATATCATCGATAAACACTACCAAAAATTTGTCGAGGTAATTTCTAAAGACTCTATTCATCAAATCCATGAAGATTGCAGGGGCATTAGTAAGTCCGAAGGGCATCACCAAAAACTCATTGTACCCATACCTTGTACGGAAGGCAGTCTTATGAATATCTTCTTTATTCACCTTTACCTGATGATATCCAGAACGAAGATCCAACTTTGAGAAGTATTGAGCTCCTCTTAACTGATCGGACAAGTCATCAATCCTTGGGAGAGGATACTTGTTCTTTATGGTGATCTTGTTGAGTTCAAGATAATCGATACACAGCTCCATGGTACCATACTTCTTCTTCACAAAGAGCACTGGAGCACCCCAAGGTGATGCACTAGGGCGTATGAACCCGTTGTCCAGATGCTCTTGAAACTGCTTCTTTAACTCCTCCAGTTCGATAGGAGCCATCCTACAGGGGCACTTCGAGATAGGAGTAGCTTCAGGTATGAGTTCAATTGAGAACTCTACCTCACAATCCAGGGGAATTCCGGGTAACTCTTTGGGAAATACATCATTATATTCCCTCACGATGGTCATTTCCTCAAGGTTGGCACTTTCCTTCGACTCAACCATTTGGGCGAGGTATGCTTCTTCATAGGGAATCAACACCCAAACCATTGAAGGATTTCTCGAGGGAGATTCATGATCTTCCTTGCATTTGTAGAGGAGCATGGGATGGTTCGGAATATGAAAATATATTTCCTTTTCCCGACAGTTGATATGTGCTCTATATAACGAGAGCCAATCCATTCCCATTATAGCGTCGAATTCCACCAAGGGAAGTATTACTAGATTTTCCAGAAGAATCTTCCCACATATGTCAACAGGAGAAGAGTCAAAAACTTGGGTTGCAATGATTGCACTACTTGGTGTTTTTACAGATATCTCTACATCAAGGTTTTGGGGCTTCGATTATATAGTTCTAGCAAACTTGCAAGATATAAAGGAATGCGTAGAACCAGAATCAAATAAGAATTTTTCCATTCTTGAGTGAATAGGAAGTGTACCTTGTACGACTTCATTATTATGTTCCACCTCCGCAGTAGTGATGTCATAAGCTTCCCTTGTTCCTTTGGCTTTGGTGGTTGTTGGCGCTGATTACCCTCGAGAGCTCGAGGTTTAGTGCACTTGTTTGAATAGTGCCCTAGCTCCCTACAGTTGTAGCATTGAACCATGAGTGGTTCTCTCCTTTCATCGGCTACATTATCCTTCCTTTTCATGTCTTTTCAACACTCGTGAGCTTGGTGTCCTTCCTTCCCACACTTAAAGCATTTCTCCGTACCTTTGAGGCAGTTCCCATGGTGCAACTTCCCACATTTTTGGCATGTGGGTCGTTGTGTTTTCTTCCCATCTTTATCACTAGATCCAACAGCTTGAAACTCCATCTTTCTTTTCTTATCACCATAGCCATGGGACCATTCTCCAAACTCCATCTCCACTTTGAGAGCACACTGAACAACTTCTTCATAACTCCCAAAGTCTCTAATTGCAAGAGCCTTTCGAATATGTGGTTTTAATCCACTAAAGAATCTATCAATTTTGCTATCATTTTTTATAAAAAAACCCAAAGCATACCTTGCAAGCCTTGTGAAACTTTCTTCATAGGTTGTGACAGATTCTCCTTCTTTTTTCTTGAGCTCTATGAATTCTCTCTCCATCTTCGTGCAAAGAGTTCTTGGGAAGTACTTATTAAGAAACATTATCTTAAAGTCTTCCCATTCCATCTCTTAAATTTCCTCCCTTGGCTTGGTGTTCTTAATCAAAGCCCACTATTGATCAGCTTCTCTATCTAGAAGATAAACGGCTAGAGTCACCTTCTCTGTCTCGAAACAATGAAGAACAGAAAAGATCTTCTCCATGGAGTTGACCCACTGTTCCGCAACTAGTGGATCAGAAGATCCAAAAAATGTCGGTTGTCGTTTCCGCATAAAACATTCGATAGCTAGTTGCTCCCTCTTTGGTGAAGGAGGACGTTCCCCATTATTATGGTTATTATTCATAACCCGAGATAATTGGGTAAGCATCGCCATGAAGTTTTGAACTCCACCTCCAAAATCATTGGGGATGTCGTTCAGGAAATCGTTGCATTGGCCCTCACAAGAGTTGTTTGCCTGATTTCTCGTGGTTCCCACCATTTTCTAAAATAGAAAAGGTTAGAACAAAACATAAGTAAAAAAGTCATGAATAACTTATTCATTTAAACAATTATACCAAAAACATAACACATGGGATCCCTAGTTAAATATTCTTGTGTGCATATTTTTCCTTAGTCTCATGTTGTAGGTTTTCTCTAGGGTTCACTAATCCTAATCCCCAAATTAACTAAACCATTCCTCTGATACCAACTATAACGAACCTGCCTTTTATTACATTATTATTACATCATTTCAAAGATAAAAAACATCATAGTATTACACATAGAGGATCCATAGGTTTAGTGTCTTGGGAAAACTAGGATCATGTATGACAAATACAACATCAACCATAAACATTTATTTAACTTCTTCTTCACTAGCTTCTTAGTGGCACTTGTCCTATCCTTAGTACATGTAGCCACATGAGGATATACATCAAAAGGGGTGAGATGGAAGCCCAGTAAGAGGATAGATAAGAACAATATAGCATGGGGTGAGCATAATCATGACGTAGGCAAAAGATCATGAACATGAGAGGAGCATAAATAAAATACTTGAAATGTGGCAATGCATAAAAATGAAACATCATGTCTTAGTGGTTAACTACCACACATACTTTTGAACAAAGATAGCATCATGTTCACACATAATTTCATATTTACTCGTGAGATTCATCACTTTACCCAATGCATTGGAGCGCTGTATAATTCTGGGTGCACCCGTCACATTTAAACATTCATATTGCGCTATATAATTCCGGGCGCACCCATCACATCATAACATTATAATTATCATGCCTTCCACATAGAACACATATAACCCATGTAATGGAATGGGTTTAATCTCATAATAACATATTCATAAGCTTTGGGTTCCCAAAATAAAGAGGGAACAACATACTTGATACAAGAACCATCAACCTTGAATGAGAGGTAAAAGGTGAGATCTTGAAAGAAGAGTTCTTTTGGAAAACATTTTGATGGACATAAAAACAAGTAACAAACATGTATATCCCATAAAAGTAAAGTAAATGATGAACAAATGATCTTTGAGGAGTAACCATATAAAAAATGGAGTGAAAGAGGGAGAACCCGAATGAAGAAAATTGGGTTCGAGATTTCCCCTTACCTTGTACTCGAATGCCTCCTTCTCTTTAATGTCCTGTATAATGACATTATATTCATTAATTAGAAATCCAGAACCATGTGTACATTAATAGGGTTCATTCTGGTTTCATTATGTTATATTATGTTCCTATGGATGACTTATAGAGTTTAAAAACATTGATCGGGGATGTTCGTTTTCATGGTTTTCTTGAGTGGTTCACTTGTATTCTTAAATTGATGTTTGGGTAGATCATGGGTAAACATCCAGAACTGATATTACATGTTATTTATGATATTAAATAATCTTGAATTATTTTATAATGAGTTATATTAGATCCATGTGGATGAATCATTAGATAAGAATTAAATGAAGATTATTTGGGTTAATTTGAGCGGTTTTTTGGATCACAACAAACTTGTTTTAACTTTTCACTTAGTAATATGACCATAGGTTATTTACAGAACTTAAAAAAGAACATGATACATATAAAATATTCTGTTTCAACCATAAAAATAGTTTCATGACCATATTTTAAGGTAGAAATGGAAGAAGAGAACATGTAGTTTTTGAAGGTGATAAATTTAACACCTCAGGAACAACGTTCTCTTTAATAATATAAAAGGAAGAGGGAAAGGGTGTGGGTTGATATAATATACCATTAGAATCATAATATTAAAGTATATGTATAATACTGGATTTACAGAACAATTTGGATGAAGATAGGTAGGGAGAGATCAAGAAAGGAACTTGAACTTGAAAGGAAATTAAAGGAGAAGAGGGAGGGAAATTACCTCTTGAATCCTTCACTTGAGAACCTCCTTAAGGGCCTAAGATTGGTCTTTTGATGATACCAGAAGCTCTTGGACGTGGGGAAGGGGCTAGGGAAGATGATTGGGAAAGGACTAGATAATGATTGAAGCTTAATAGGTGTGGTTTGGCAAGAGTAGGGGGAGGGCTTATTTATACATGAGGAGGGAGGTGTTTTTGGTATAAAATATTAAATAAAATAATATATCATAAGTTAGACTTGTAATAGTAGTTTTTTGACATCCTAAATCATATATTAATATAATAAAATTCTTTTTAGGCTTTAACTCTTCTTTATAAGTTGAATTCATTAATTTATTAAAAGAAAAGTGAAAGAAAGAGAAAAAGACACTTTAAGAAATCACCTTTTGACTTTAGGCTTTGGAAAGTTCTATTTAGGTTTGAGAATTGGATTTTTTGTATTTAAAGGAACCATTTATGAAATTTAATATGTTTTGGCCGAAACTAAAGTTCTAGAATATTTATGTCATCATTACATCATTAATGATGCAATTTAGTGTACACCGATTATGCGAAAAACTGTATTTTTTACTATTCACCCGAAAATTGAAGTATTTCAGAATAAACCCAAAAATTTACCCCTACCATTTTTCGACGTGTAGAATCCAAAAATGATTTCCATTTTTCAAAAATAATTTTCTAAATATTATTAATTTAATAATTAATAAAAATCATAATTTACTTAAAAAACAGTTTTTAAGATTAAAACTAAATTTATAGTTCTTTCAAAAATTACGCAGGGTCTTATAAAATTATCTAAAAACTATTAGACATTGATTCAATAATTTATGAATACATTACAGGAAAATAAATATTCTTTTAAACTAATTAATTAATTATAATTATTTATTTATGACTTATAAAATACCAAAAACGTTTACTAAGGTCAAATTGTCACTTTCTAAGATGTCTAACTTTTATTTTATTATTCATAGGTAATGTTACTCTTATTTACTATTCATAAGGGTCATATTAATATTCATAAGGGTAGGTTACTATTCATAAGGGTAGGTTACTATTCACCAAAAATTATTATTTTTTCATTAGACTCCAAAAACTGTCTTGAACACAACCGTGTATGTCGGATTTTTAAAATTCCAAAAATAGGGGTGACAAAATTATGTTTAAAGGTCACTTATCACTTAGTAGTTCATTATTTTGTGTTTTTATGACATAGATATAAGAAGGGAATTTTCCATTGAAAAACTTTGGGTCGTTACACTGGTAGAGGGATTGAAGTTGATAAAGCTAAGGTTGACATCATTCGTCACCTTCCCTCTCCTAAAACTGTTAAGGAAGTGAGGTCCTTCTTGGGGCATGCTAGTTTTTATAGAAGGTTCCTTAGGAATTTCACCTCTATTTCTCGACCACTTTGTGCTCTATTGGTAAAAGATGCTCCATTTTTATGGACAGAAGCTTTGAGGAATCATTCTCTACACTCAAGTCAACTCTTATATCTCCACCTATCATGCAATCTCCAAATTGGAAACTTCCTTTCGAGATAATGTGTGATGCAAGTGACTTTTCTGTAGGAGCAGTCTTAGGACAACGGTGTTAGAAAACTCCATGTGTCATTGCTTATGCAAGCAGATCTTTAAATGATGCACAAATAAACTACACCACCACTGAGAAAGAGTTTCTCGATGTTGTCTTTTCCTTAGATAAATTCAAGTATTATCTCTTAGGATCACCCATCATTGTCTTCACTGACCATTCAAATCTAAAATACCTTTTCCAAAAACAAGATGCCAAGGCTAGATTGATTAGGTGGGTCCTTCTTCTTCAAGAGTTAGATTTAACCATTATGGATAAAAAGGGTGTTGAAAATGTTGTATTTGATCAACTCTCTAGAATGGAATTCAAATACAACTCACACCACCTCTCTGTGTCTGATTCATTTCCCGATGAGCACCTCTATTCAGTGAGTGATTGCCCTTGGTATGCTGACATAACAAACCATTTGGTGACTAGTGACATTCCAAAATTTCTGGGGACCCAAGATAAGAGGAAATTCCTTTCTGATGTCAAACACTATGTGTTTGATGATCCTTACCTCTTCAAGTTCTGTCCTGATCAAATCATCAGGAGATGTGTTCCCGAGTCTGAGCAAGAGACCATTCTAAAATTTTGTCATGGAGAGGCATGTGGAGGCCACTCTTCTACAAAGAAAACCACTTCAAAGGTCATCAAAAGTGGTTTCTACTGGCTGAACCTCAATAAGGATTCCTTCCAATTCTGTAAAAGTTGTCCTCAGTGTCAACAATTAGGATCCATTTCCAAAAGGAATCAAATGCCCCTCACTCCCATTCTGGTTATTGAAATCATTGATTGTTGGGGAATTGATTTCATGGGACCCTTTACAAACTCTAAGGGATACCTCTACATCCTCTTAGCTGTTGATTATGTCTCAAAATGGGTTGAAGCCATTCCCACAAAGTCCAATGACCATCATGTTGTGATCCAATTTCTGAAAGAGCATATATTTTCTCAATTTGGAATTCCTAGGGATATAATCAGTGATCAAGGAACCCATTTCTGTAATCGCCCATTCTCTTTACTCATGTCTAAGTATGGAATTTATCATAAAGTTTCCATTGCATACCATCCTCAAACCAATGGTCAAGCTGAGTTAGCAAATAGGGAGATTAAGCAAATTCTTGAAAAAAACTGTCAACCCCTCTAGGAAAGATTGGGCTGAGAAACTCTTGGATTCTCTTTGGGCATATCGTACAACATTCAAAACCATACTAGGAATGTCACCAAATAGGTTGGTTTATGGAAAATAATGCCATTTACCTGTTGAAATTAAGCATAAGTCATTTTGGGCAATCAGAAAAATGAATTTCGACATTTCTTTAGCCGAAGAAAAGAGGAAAATAGATCTTAATGAACATGAGGAACTTAGGATGGAGGATTATGAAAATTCAATGATAAATAAAGCTAGAGTTCAAGCCTACCAATCTAGGAATTTAAAAGTCAAACAATTTGAACTGGGAAAACCAGTGCTCTTGTATATTTCAAAACTTCATTTACACCCGAGAAAGTTAAGGTCTAGATGGTCAGGTCCATTCATAGTGCATCATGTGTACCCCCATGGGGCAGTAGAGATTCAGGATCCCACAAGTGGTAACAATTTTAAGGTCAATGGTCATAGGTTAAAACCATTCATTGAATCATTCAATAAATAGGAAATAGAGGTTGAGTTAACAGATCCAACCTATGAACCCAGAAAAAATTGATAGATTTAGGATCCATGTCGGGCTAACGACGTTAAACAAAAGCGTTGCACGGGAGGAAACCCGTGGTTTTCATGTTTCTAATCATTGTGAATCATATTTTGTTTCCTTCTTCTTCATTTTGTTATTTTAAAAAAAATATAGACTGTTGACATGTTCTTCTTTTATGTATAAGGATGGGTATGAAAGGGGAGCACCGTATTCATCTGTGTCACGCGGTGTGATCCCTGAGTAATACCTTACCCAGAAAATATAAAGAAGACAATGTATCATCAGTTTAATTTATTTTATTTTATGTTTTTGTAGGTATTTAAAAAAATAGATTGTTGACATGTTCTTCTTTTATGAGTAAGGATGGGTATGAAAGGGGAGAACTGTATTCATTCGTGTCATGCGGTGTGATACCTAAGTAATACCTTACCCAGAAAATATAGAGAAGACAATGTATCATCAGTTTATGTTATTTTTATGTTTTTTTAGGTTAAAAAAATGAAAAAAATATATTTATATTAAAAAAAATTAAAGGCATGTCATAGGTCATTGAGAAAAGCTGGGCACAATCGTCCAAACCATTGGGAGACAAACCAGAACTGAAGGGAGACATGGGAATGCATTTTTAATATCAACCACCAGGTGACTTCATTCCATAATTTTCATTTTCAATGTCTTCGTTGAACTTCTATCCCACCCCTTCTATGTTTCAATTCTTTAAACACTGGGGACAGTGTTATTCTAAGTTGGGGGGAGATGAAAATGTGTGGAAGGAAAAATTTCATTAAACTTGAACATGATAACACACATTCCAAACTCTGAAATTGGATATCAAATAATTTTGCATGCCTTGATTCTGATTTTAATGCAAGTTTATGTTCATGTGCATAGATATTGGAAAGTGTGGTTGTCCGATGTGATTTTTCACCGTCTATATTTTCATCCAATTATTTAAAAAACACACAATGCACGTCCTCTAGATTGTGGGGTTTTAGTTTGAGTTCTTGGGGACCCATAATAAATAGCATAGGATTGGCGATCATTTTAATTTTAACATGAGTATTAAAAAAAATCAATTGCACGTAGAGAAATGAATTGACCTAATGTGTGGCTTTCGGCACTTGGGGATCATGAATCCATAGTTATCTGGCCCAGAGTTGGGCATTTTATCTCTATTTTTGGTAATTTGAATTTGTTTTTGATTGAGTTAACTCGAGATGATGCCTGTGTATGTGAGCTTCACTTGGTTCCCTAAGGTCTTTGAGCCTGGGAGTCATCGGCAAAGTCTTGCTACATGGGTTGACTCGATTGAGTTCAATTTCAATTACCATGGAAAGATTGCAAAAACAAAAATCCACAAAAAAAATAAAAAAAAAAATGATTACTCATCTTATTATTAAAATTTGATTTCTCCTATCACTTCCACCTTTTCTCCCTCGAATGAAAATGAACCCCCATGTCTATTGTGACGCACAACACTTCATCATGCTTAATTGAATTTGGATGAAATATGGCGATGAATTTGAACAAAGTAATGGGATTTGGATTGATATATTCTTATGAACATAGCTTGTTTTAAATGATTTTGATGGGTTTCATAATTGTTTGGTATGATATCTTTGGGTGAGAAATGTGTATTAATTTTTTTTTGGAAAAGGTCATTTGAATTTCATTTTTGTAAGATATATTTTGCTCGGGTCTAGCAAAACTCAATTTGGGGGTGTGATTTTCTAATAAAAACACATATTTTTATTACATTTTAATGGTATTAAATTTTCATTTTTGATCTTATGGTCCTGAGTTAGTGGATTTTAATTTTGAAAATCCATTCTCATCATTTGTGCACTTCATGCCTAATATGCACCAATTTAGGCCCAATGTTTCATCTGATTTCAAAGAATTTAATTATCCATATTTTAATTTTATATTTTTTGAAATGGATATAAACTTAAATATGAACATTTTTCATTCATGGATCAATGGAGGATTCATAAAGGATGATGAGGATTTTTTGCAAAGAAAGGAAACAATTCTGGAGAAGGCAGATTGGATATCATCCCACTGATCAGACTGTGGGGCCCACAATACAGGCCCAATTAAGCCCAAAATTTATGTAAGGATAGAATACATATAGGGGAAAAAATAATTACTCTGAAGCCAGTGCTAATTCGTCCTATATAATGGTGATTAAGGCAGCCCAAATTGAAGATGCAATTCTGGGCCAGATTCTGCGGCCCAGAAAAACAGCCCACTATTTATATCATATCTCGCGAAACGATTATTATTTTGGACTGAAATTTTACAGGATGTTAGAAGAAATAAGGGGCTTCATTTAAGTAGTCTAGGTCCTACTCCAATGAGGCCTTATAGATGGTACTTTCATCACTTATGTTTGGTGTAGAAAGCTGAATCCCACTTCGAGGCAAGAGTCGAAAAGTCTCTTATGCATTAAATGTCCACCCATCTTTCTCCAAAAAATTACTTAAAGGCACATGAGATGATGGGATGTCGGAAAAAGGCTTCCAAAATTCCTATTTAAGGCAGTAGGGATGGAGGATTTGAGGATATTGGTGCTTTCTTTTCATTGTAATGTTATTATGCTAATTTGCCTTTGTAATGTTCTTCCTTCTCATGTAAGTTGTTTGAATCACCTTAGTCTTCAATAAAAGTTCTTCTTATTATCTTATTCTGTTTTTATTCATATCACCTTGATACCGTTGACTTAAGGTGTGAAATTTTTCAAACCAAACATTTTTATTTTGTTCACACAACGGTGGAGTGATCGTTATTTTTGTTGTTTTTACTTCTTCAATTCCACCCTCATAAGTCTACTTTCCGCTTCCGTTGAGAACTTGTCATCAATGGAGGTCTAGCACTTTTATGGGTTGATCCAAGGGAGTAGAAAGGGGCTGGATTGAATGTTATTTCTCACTCTCTAAATGTTATTAATTTCTTTTAATTTAGTTTATTTCATTCAATGGTTTTTATTCTTCCTCTTCCTTATTTAATTTATTCACCCTACTTTGATGTGCTAATTATATCCTTTACCTTGGAGTTCTCATGAAAATTATCCTACAAGTGTATAGGTTATTATCATGTGTTTTGAAGGTGTTTAATTATTAATTTATTAGGTTATTTTTAATTCATTTCATGAATCCTTCTTGAGTTAATGAAATTAAAATCGTAAAAAAAAGGAATTCATTCAATCCACCCCGAGCAATAACCTGGGATCAACTCATTTCCTCATAATTTTAATTCGCATAGTTCTTTTAGTTCTCTTTCAAAACCATATAAAATCAACCCAAGTTGTAAACTTCATAGCCAAAAATCCATCTCTTTTTATTGAGTGTCTAAAGGTTCTTCTTAGATCTCTGAGGATTCGACAACCCAAGTTGCACTGCAAGCGACCGCTTGACCCTTAAAACTTGGGTAAATTTGGGCAAGACCAGGTGTTTATATAATAAAATGGTTATTCGATTAATTTATTGTTATAAAGGTGAATAATACTAGTGGTAGTCAATGCTCAAGAATATCAATGAAAGGGAATAGATTGATGCCTTTGAATTGGATGAATTTAAGAATATTTTCCTTGAAAAATATTTTCTTAAGGTGGATATAAATAGTATTGAAAATAAATTTTTAGAATTGAAACAAGACTAGGAAAATTTAATGGATGTGTATGAAGAAAACCTCATTCGATTGGAAAGGTGTACTCCAAATCATACTCTGGATCCTGATTGTAAAATCAATAATCTTTACTCATGATTGAAGCTAAGATCCCAAAGGAAAATGTATTAACATGAATTATAACGTTATGAAAAAACATTTTATATGTGCTAAGAGAGTTAAAATGTATTTTTTTTATGATCAAGTGTACTTTGGAAATAAGCATAAGAAAATTTTTTGATGGAAAAAAATATGCAAGAATCATTCAAATAAATCTAAAGGTAAGAAAGTATAGTGTATAGTTTGTGGAAATTGTGTTAAAAACACCATTAAGAATATATTAACAAAATTTTGAAGTGTTTCTAATGGGGTAAATTAGGACATATAGCTCAAGAATACAAAGAAAAATATCACAGTGTTGGAATGTTAAATTTTGATAAGAAAACTATAAAGTGCTTAAAATGTGTTGAGATGATTCATTTTTCACATGTGATAAAACACAATTTTTTTAAATATTTTATTGATAATAAATGAAATTATTTCATCCCATTGTGTTAGATATGATTAATTATAAATTATTTGGGATTAGATCATTCATTTAAAAATTTAATGAAAATTATTGTTTTTCATCTAAAGCGCACTATCGAATTTAATCCATAAATATTTTTATGTTTATTATTTGAAGATAAAATTTTGTAACTATGATTCTAACATGATAGTGTAGAACTTTTTTTCATGACATTAGAGATAAATTTTGAATTTGATTGGAGAAAAAGGGACATGAAATCAATGATGGAAAAGACTCTTCATGTTGGACAGTAAATCAGTATTTGGGCCATAATTTATTTATCTATACTTGGATTGGCCCTAAATTTGCAGAGAATATAGCAAGTACAATTTATAATAAATAATATTTCTTTAAGGGAAGATGGTTCATGAGTTTTGGAGGTAAAATAGATAGTGAAATTTAAAATAAAATATTTTTCAGAATTTCCCCATTCACACGTGTAACCAATTGTAAAACTAGCCTCTATTATACTATATAAATATGTATTTTTATCATTTGGATGGGTTGGGACGTGAATTAGGAGATATAAGGATGAGTAAAATTTCTTACACTCTATTTATACTTGAATTTCAAGAGGGATATCTCTGGAATCATAGATCCATTTATCGAAGGCTTCTTCTTCTTCTTCTTCACTTTGTATTGTTTTTGTTCTTCCAATATAATTCTTAGTTATTATTATATTTCTTCTATTTTATTATATTTTTTTTCTAATATGATCATAATTTTTTTCAAGATATCAAAATTATAAAAATGAATTGGATATACAAAAAATGTTTCAACAATGACTACATCTCCCATGGAGGAGTAGTTGTTTTTAGTAATCGATATACATATTAATTTATTAATTTATTTATTTTGAATAAATAATCCAATATAATTAAGATAATATGATCTATTAATTGAGTTTTTAATTTAAATGAAACTAATAATTAAATTTAACAATTAACACAAAACATGAGATGTTGAGAATTGTGTGAATTGTGGGAGCGTGATCATAGTAAGTAATACAAAACCACAAGGGATCAATTTATACAGTTAAAATATAATCCTTAAACTCAATTAATTCTCATTACCAGTGTGGATATTTACCATTATTTTCCACCAACTACAATCTATCCTTAGAACATTAATCAAAGCAGGGTGATGTGATTATATGTTCAGAAGCTTGATTAGGGTTCAATTAATGTAATCTTTATGATTAAGTAAATTCTCATAGGGTTTGGGAGTTAAAAAATTATAGGATCATAATTAAATGGATATTAATTTAAATTATAATTATTAACAAGTATTTGAAGTGGTAGAGTTTGATCAAGTATTCTTTTTAAAAATAGTTTTCAAAAAATTATTATCTCGTTTCATTTTTATAATCTCATTGCAAAAGAAAAAGGAAAAAATGCAATATTCTTCCAACAAACATCTTTTAGTTTTGTAAATAATAACCCCCCATACATTAATATAGTGTGTTTGTGTAATTATATTTTTATAATACCATCAATATTTTTATAAAATTACATCTTATTTTGAGAGACTACCATTGTTATCCACTATAATGCACCAAAATAACCAGAAATTGAACATCATTTAGGTGAACCCATGAAATAAAATTTCAAATTGACACCTTTTCTAGGGAGTCAATATTTTATTCAACTAATTTGAAGAAATTTTTATATTTATTTTATTCCATTTTTTCTCTTCATTTTCCCCTTTTTTCTTTACCACATTCTCAAATTTTTCCCCACCGTCATTTCTTTTATGTTATCCAATTAATTAAAACATAGTATCAAGATATTATTTTATACTTTTCCTAATTTCAATGATTTATGACCTGATCCTATATCATGGATATCTTTGATCTAACCCTTTTTATTGAACACATCCTTCAGAATCAAATTAGAGAATCTCGGTTCATTAGAAAGTGCCTACATTTACCAATCTGGGTAATTCCTCCATTATTTGAATTTTTTAATTAGATGGCCACCTTAAAAAAATATTAAACAAGAACCAATGGTAGAAAATAATTACAATAAACTCAATAGTAACATTCTAGAGCTGGTTCCAAATCATATTAATTATCAAACTACATGCATTGCATATCCAACTCTCAAATTGGACTTTGAATTAAAATCTAGTGTAATAAACCTTCATCCAAAACATCATGGATTATCTAGTGAGGACCCAAACAGACACCATAAAGTATTCGATGTGGTATTATCAAAAATAAAACCATGAAATGTATCTTAAGATCAAATAAAATGAAGAGCATTCCCATTTTCACTTCAAGAAACTATGAAGTATTTGGATATATTATTTACAACTTGAAGACCTAACATGTTGGAATGTTTTGAAGCATATTTTCCAGAAGATACTTTATAAATCATCGAGGGACACTTAAATTCAAAATTATCACTTAGGGATCAAAAAATAATAATGGGAGTTGATGTATGATTACTGGGAGTGATTCAAGAAGTTGTGTGTAAGCTGCCCGCATCACCAAATCAGTGAGAAAATCCAAATCCAATACTTCTATGAAAGAATCATAGACATAGATAGAAGCATGGTGGATTTCATGGATGGAGGGACATTGGTCATCAAAACACCATTAGCTTCAATTCCATTGATTGATAATATGGAACAAAACACCCAACAATTTGGTGACTGGGGTACACCATAAGTTAGAGAATTACATCGGGTAAGTCCTTATTCAATTGAAAATCATTAAATTCATACTATGTAGGAATAATTGACCACTATGGTGAGATATATTTCTTTTTCTTAAAATACTTCCACGCCCACACATAAGAGGCCTTATGGAACTGGCATAGAAGCAAGCCCACCCAACAAACTTTTTCCCCCAACTGCAAGAAACATAGGATTACAAAACTTTATTCCATGGGAGGCCATATTAGTAGAAACAAAAACTAAATCCATAAATAAGTATTATTCAATATCACCAACAAAAAAATGTGGAATGAATGATCAAATATGAGGTATAGCTCTAGAAAAAAACAAATCCCCCCATTTCAAAAAACAATTATAGTAGCCTCCACCTTACCAATAGGATCTCCAACAACCCAAAAGATGATTTGAAGCCCATTAATCAACAATACAATAGAAAGAGAATACCCAACCAAAGTATAACACTGATGATATTTGGAATCAAAATTTTTTTAATCATTAAAATTAGTTGAGGAGTACTGGTTCAGAGTTGAGAGAGTTGAATACACAAATTTTCTAGATTACCACCACCCTCCATGAACTGATATGTATGAACTCCAAGAATATACCTACTCGACCTACTCCAAATCCCATGGGGAATGTCAGTTCCATAAAATTGAGAATTCAAAAGAAAACATCTAATACATCTACACCTATCATTCCACTGGGATTCACCTTAACCTGGGAGAATAATCACTCAAGAACAACTAATGAGCAACCCAAGTATAATGAAAAATGTAATAAAAATATTTTTTATGTTCATACTAAACCCCATAAAGTTCCAAATAGAGTTGTACAATCTAAGAAGATGGTTGAAGATGCAATAAAAAGTGAGGTTTTGGGCACATTCAATGGTGTTAAGATCAAAACCTCTCTACTTGAATAAATAAATCAAATACCATGGTATACCAAATTCTTAAATAACATTCTACCAATATAAGATGGCTCAAGATAAGTGAGATTCTAAATCTTGGAAGGAATGGGTCAGCACTCATTAAACAATCTCAAGAAATTCCAAAAATGTGCAAGGATCCTAATATAATCCCCATCATATACACTCTAAGGGAGTTACACATTTATGATACATTATGTTAATTAGGAGCTTCTATAAATTTGATACCTCACCCTTTATTCTCTTCATTACAGATTGGTGAGTTTATACTGACAAGAGTATTGGTTTAGATGGAGAATAGAGCTATGAAATATCTTGTGAGAGTCCTTGAGGACGTACTTGTTCAGGTAAGAGAGATGATCTTTCCATAAAATTTCTATGTTCATATCATGGAAGATGATCAGTGAAAATTCTCATGCTCCCACTATCTTATGTATTCCCTCCTTAAAACTGAAAAAATCATATATGTCCATGAGGATACACTTTTCATGGATTTTGGGGAAGATTTTGTGATATTTAATGTTATGGAATCCATAAAGTACCCCATAAAGGATCATTTTTCTGTATGTTTATCTCCCATTTTGAACCACCAAGTAAAAACCCCATGAAGCTTTATTTGAGTTTTCATAAAGAGGTTATGAGCATTGGATCTAGTGTTATTTCTAGAATAACATCCACACTTGTTTCTAATGTAAAAGTATCTCATGGATTTTATTTTTATGTGGATTCATATTATAATTTTGATCATGTTTCCTCAGATTATCACATGGATGTTGAAATAATGATGGATTTGATGCATTATTCTATGATTTTGATGATGTATATTCCAATAGTGGTGTTCATTGTGCACATATTTTTTTCCTTAA
This sequence comes from Viscum album, assembly GCA_963277665.1. NCBI lineage: Eukaryota > Viridiplantae > Streptophyta > Magnoliopsida > Santalales > Viscaceae > Viscum > Viscum album. Next base: position 778,319,780 of record OY728126.1, on the reverse strand, counting down.
ATGTATCAATCTATACTAACCCCCTTAATTGGAACTCAATCCATTGCCACAAAATTATAAATAATGATACTTTTTGAGTGGTTAGAGATTACCTATTATAATTTCTAATAATCTACCTTTTGAACATAAATAATTTTTTTGTGAACATTTTAAGGATGATAATTAGGTAAATTATGTGGACCTTCGCTAAAATATTAGGTATTATGCCCTCCATTTTCATGCATCAAATTTTTTTAGAATATGGGGCTAGAGTAGTTAGGTAGTCACAAAGGATACTAAATCCAACTCTTCTAGAAGTTGTCAAAAAAAGAAGAAAAATTTCTGAAAATCTGTATAATTATCCCATTTAAGATTCCCAGTTGGTGATTCATATTAATGTTATGTATAAGAAAAGTGGTGTTACTATTTTTAGAAATGAGAGAGATGATTTAGTACCACTGCAAGTGAAAAATAGTTGGCATGTATATATTGATTATAGTAAACTAAATCAATCCACTCACAAGGACCATTTCCCCAACCATTTATTGATCAAATCTCAAGAGACTATATAGGATGATAAACTATTGTTTCTTGGATGGACGTTATATATACTTTTAGGTTCCTATAGCTCTATTGTATCAGAAAAATAAAATATTCACTTGTCTATTCAAAACTTTTTCCTTCCAAAGGATATCATTTTGTCTATGTAATTCCCCATGTACCTTCTATAGATTCATGTTCAGTATTTTTTAGGATTTCATTGAGACCTTCATTGAGGTATTTATTGATGATTATACAGTTTACATGTCTTTATTTAATGAATGTATCTTTAGTTTGGAAAATGTGTTGAATCTTTATATTAAAAAGAATCTGGTTTTGAACAGTGAAAAATGTCATTTCATGGTAGAGAAGGACATTTTCTTTAGTATTTTAGTATCAGACCATTAAATAGATGTTGATAGATCTATGTTAGATTTTATTTCATCATTTCCATATCCTTTATGTTTTCATGATGATATTTCATTCATAAGGTATGCAATCTTTTATCAATGCATCATACTAGATTTCAGTAAGATCTCTCTACCCATACCTTGATTACTTCAAAAAGATATTGACTTAATTGTTTATGATTCATGTAGGGGATCATTTGACAAGTTAAATAATAATCTAACTACTCCATCAATCATAGATCCCCCATGAAGTGACCATCCATTGGAGCTTATGTGTCCAACATCATGGTTAGAGTTGTCTTATCACAGAGGGTGGTGGGATGATCAAATGTGATTGCCTATGTTTTGAGGACATTGGATTCATCAAAATAAAGCTATAGAACCATGGAAAAGGCGTTTCTTTTCATCATAGTTTATTTAGATAAAATTCATTCATATTTATTGGTCTCTAAAGTAGTTGTTTTTTCTGACCATGATACTCTGAGGTAAATATTGAAGAATCCAAGTGCGAAGCCTTGAAATTTCCAATGGATAATCTGACTCAAGAATTAGATATTGGGATAATGGAAAAGATAGGGTTAGAAAACTTGTTGGGGACCACATGAGTAAGATTAATTAAATGCTAAAGGATGACACCGTGTACTAGGTACCACTTCAAGACACTTTCCCCAATGGCCATCTTTATTCTACCTTGGTACACATCCTTGCTATGATGATTTAGGTAACTAGCTCATTCCCTAATAAATTCCTCAAAATATAAAGAATAAAAAGGTCCAACAATTAAAGAGTGAGTCTTTATTTTTTGTGGGGGATTATCCCAACCTATGGCTCATGTATAGTGATAAAGTTATTAGGATGTGTGTTCCTAATAATGATTTTGAGTCTGTTATGTGTTTATTCCATACAATTTCATTTGAATGACACATTGGACGCCAACATAGATCTACAAAAGTCTTAGAATTTGGATAATGTTAGCCAAAATTATTCTATGATGCCCATCTGTTTTTAAGTCATGCTCACATTACCATCACACTTGTAATATTTCTAGGAGATACGAGATACCCCAACAATCAATATAATTCTGTAATATTTTTTATGTGTTGTGTCTTGATATTATAGTTCCTTTAACGAGATCATTTATTTTTTATATATTTTGTTTATTAATGATTATATTAATAAATGGGTGGAGGACAAGGCCACCAGGACTATTGATTCTCATGTTGTAGTGGATTTTGTTAAGTCTCAAATTTTTTGATGGTTTAGAGTACCAAAGGCCATCATTATTGACCATGGGTGAAAATTTTTCAATAATAATTTTTCCCTCCTTCAGAAGTATGGGGTGACACATAAAAAATCAACAACATACCACCCCCAAAAAATGGACAAGATGAGTTTTCAAACCAGGAGTTGAATTTTTTTTTGGAGGAAATTGTGCAGCCGAATAGGAAGGATTTGAGAAACTGCTTTCATGAAGCACTTTTGGAATATAGAATGACCTTATAAACACCCCCATTATGTAACCATATCATAGTATTTTTGGGAAATCCAATCATCTCCCTATGGAGGTCGATCATCATTTATATGGGGATATAAAGATATGAAACATGGATTTGTCCAAATCTAGAATTCAAAGGAAGCTATAAATTTAACAGCATTAGGAGATTCGATTATAATTATATGATAAATCAAGGATATGAAAGGAGTGATAAAATTATCTCATGATAGAATGATCCATAAATGGGAGTTTTATATTGGATAGAAAGCACTACTCTACAGTTCACAAATGAAGTTGACGCCTAATATGTTACTTTCCAGATGGTTAAGTACTTATGTTTTATCAAATGTATTTTATTATGGTCTATTAGAGATTAAAAAAGAGGACTTATAAAGTAGATTTAAAATCAATGGGAAATGTTTGAAGAAATATATTGAGGGACTTCCAACTGATGCATTTGATTCCATCGTATTACATAACCCCATCATCACTTGCGAATATCAAGTTTCTCCTAACCCTGTCATTATTATATTATTTGTCCTATATAGAATTATAAATTATATTTTCACATTTCATAAAATATCTTCACATTGAGGAAAATGTAGTATTTTATAATTGTGTTAGAGGAAAACATTTTGGGGTAGATATTTAGGTTTTTTATTTTTTTATTTTTTGTGTGTTTTCTATTAGGTTCTCTGTAAAATTTTCAAAAAATCAAAAATAATTACAAAATTAAAAAATCACAATAAAACATACATCATGTAACAATTTTATTTACATCTGGAATATTTTAAAAATACATGTTTTTAAAAATTCATTTGTATCATGATAAACATGAGCAATATTTCATCCTCAAGGGCTGATTTTTACTAAATAGAAGTCGTCAATGATATATTTGGTTGTGTAATTATAAAACCTTTTATATTATGACACCATTATTTATGATATTTGGTCATAGTAAATTGTGTCATTTATTTCTCTACACCAATTTTCACTCAAACATGACATGTCAAATTTTTTTTACTCAATTGAAGGTATAACAAATTTAGGTAAAAATATTCATCTTATAACAATGGTAGGTCCATACATTCATTTCTATTCTGATCAATTTCATTACTACACCGAATTTACCTATGCATGTGTAACTAATATCCGATAGTTGTATGCACTACAAAAAATCATAAAATAATTATTAGAAAAAATATATCTTAATTAAGAGGGGAGTAATGAAATTTACAACATATAGGGGTATCTAGGTTGGGAGATTAAAGATTGAATTTTAGGAATTCTTATGTTAGTGGGTCTTGAAATATGATTACAAATGAATATAGAAAAGTTTTTCTGATTTAAAATATCTAATAATAATTTTTTTATATAACCAAAATATACTGAAAAAAGTGTATAGATATGATCTTGAAATTGTTTTAAAACACACACGTGGGTAATTAATGGCATGGTGGACCTATAACATGTCTCTCTATGATTAGTCTCATTAATATCACTAGATTTTATATCGATACAATTTATGAGAAAATAAGTTTCAAAATTAGTGATATTAACTCTTATTGGGAATCATACATTGTTAATATTCCCACCTAGGATTGAGAAATATGAACTTTCATATCTGTTAAGAATTTTTTAGATTAAATTATATGATTTTTTTCCCAAGAGTGAAAAAGGGTATGTGTGGAGGATTTGATAAAACACAGTCATTTTTAATATTTTACGGATATTAAATGACATAATTTCATTCCATTGTGTTAAATATGTTTTTTATAAAATATTTTGGATTAGATCATTCATTTAAAATTTTGATGAAAATTCCAGTTTTTCCTATTAAATTGAATTGTAGTAGTTTGACCATAAATATTTTTATGTGTATTTTTTGAATATAAAATTGTTTAAAAATGTTCCTAACATAAATGGATATACATTCAATCAAGACATCATAGCTAAATAATTCATTTTATTGTAGTAAAAGAACATGAAGTCAAAGACGGGATGGACTCACAAGATTGGCACTGGTTCCGTATTTGGGCCATAAATTATTCATATGTGCTTGGATTGGGCCTAAATTTGGATATTACATAGAGAACTAAATTATTCATGAATCATATTATGGTAATGATAACTAGTTCCCGCATGTTTTTGCTCAAATAGTCAGTTAATGTTAGATTTAAATATTTGGCTGAATTTCCCCATTCACACATGAAACAACATTTAACCCTTGCCTACCCTCCACTCTATAAATATTTATTTTTATCATTATTAAGGGTTGGGATGTGAATTAGGACATTCAACACATATGATAATTATTTTCACTCCATTTATCTTGGTCATTCAAGAGGTGGATCTCTTGAATCATGGATCCCTTTATTGAAGCCACCTTCTTCTGCTTTACTTCATAATGTTTTTGTACTTGAAATAAAATTATTAGTTCCTATCAAATTTATTCTATTCTATTTTGTTTTATTCTATTTTTTTAAATAATAATCCTATTTTTGTTGGAAATCAAGTGTAGAAACTTTATTATGTTACAACATTTTCATGACATTTTCACGTCCAAAATGTTTCTATGATGACTACCTTACCCATAGAATAATAGTTATTTTCAGTAATCAATCTACCTATTAACTTATTCATTAATTTATTTTCAATCAATGAAAAACTTTAATTCACATAATATGATCTATGAATATAGTTTTTAATTTAAATTAATCTAACATGATATTGAATTATTAACATGAAACACACGAGGTCATGAATTGTGTGAATTGTGAGTGCAAAATCTTAATCGGTAATACAAAATCACAAGGGTTCAATTTTTAGAGGTCAAATATAATGCCTCAAAAATATTCCTCATTTATAGAGTGGATATGTGTCCTAATTTTACCCAAACCAAAATATATCCTTTTAATATCAATCAATGTTGGGCGATGTGATTGGATGTTTCGAAGCTAGCCTAGGTTTTATTTAATTTTATCTTGGTGGATAAGTTAATTATTTTAGGGTTCAAAAAATGAGGGGATCATAATTAAGTGGATATTAATTTAAATTAAAATGATTAATAATTATGTGAAGATATATATAAAGATAGATTACACTTTCTAAAAAAATTTTAAAAATTATCTTATCATTGAATTTTCACAATCTCATTTCAAAAATAAAAAAAACAAAAAATAAAATCCTCTTGTAGAATATGTCTTCTAGTTTTATAATCTATTAAAAATCACCCATACTTTTATGTAGTGTGTTTATGTTATTTTATTTTCAGAACTACTTTTATATGTTTTTTTAAATTACATTCTCATTTGAGAGATGACCTTGTCCAACCACTCTACTACACCAAAATAACCTAAAATCGAACATTATTTGAGAGAGACCATGATAGTGCCTTTCAACATACCTTACCAAATAAATATATAAATTATAAGAAGAATTAAAACTATAAGAACAATGATATAGTGAAATAATTTTAGGCTAATTCAATAGAAGTGGGTTTATCCAATGAAGTGGTATCAAATACATTAGTTTTTTACTCAGATCCTGTTAATGTATTGTTTGATAAAGGATCTACACATTAATTTATTTCTAAGAAATTGTCTGTTAAATTGGGAGTTTCACATCAAGAAATTAAAACATAGATTATGGAATAAACACCATGGGAAATATTAAAGAAAAAAATCAATATAAGAACATTCATGTTGATGTTTTTGGAAAGACATTGCTGGAAAACCTTATTATTTTTCCCCTAGTAGAGTTTAATGTTATTCTAGTTACAGATTGGATTTTTTTTATCATGTTAAAGATTTATTGTAGATTTGAAGAAGTTTTTTTCAAAAATTGTTTTAGTTTGAATCCATGAATAATCTCATGCCATTGATAATATATTAGAAAGCTGAGAAACTATTAAAAGATGTAAGTGAATGTAATCTTGAATATATTATAGAAAATAAGGGAAATGATCAGATTAATGATGTTTTAGTGGTAAATGAATACCATTATGTTTTTCTTGATGAGTTTCCTAGTGTTTTACCTGAACGAGATGTTTAATTTACTATTGACTTTGTTTCGGATGCTATGCCTTTTTCAAAACCCACCTTATTAAATGGATCAAGTTTAACTTCTAGAGTTTGAAAAAGAAGTTGTATGAGTTACTTAGTAAAGGCTTCATTTATCCATGAAATTAACCATGTGTTGATCTAGTTTGTTTGTTTAAATGAAATATGGTTCCATTAGACTTTTCAATGATTATATATATTTGAATACAGTTAAAAATAAGAATAAGTATATATTGCCTCAAATTGATGACATCTTTGATCAGATCCAGGGAGCTTAGTATTCTTCCATGATTAACTAGAGATCTACATACAATCAGCTGAAGGTGAATGAGAGTGACATGCCAAAAAAATCATCACATGATATGGGAATTATGAGTATTTTATTCCCTTTTTATTGAAAATTTCTCCAACAATATTCATGGATCTTATGAATAGAATCTTCCATGAATATTTGAAATTGTTTTGTTTGTTTTTATTGATGATATTTTGGTTTATTAAAAATGTTATGAGGATCATAAAAAACATGAAATTATTTTTCTAGAAATCAATAAATAAAATAAGTTATATGGGAAATTTAACAAATGTGATTTATGGTTGCAAACGATTTATTTTCTTGTGATCATTGACTATCAGGATTTCATAATAGTTTATCTCACCATGATAAAAGTGGTTGATGAATGGTCAAGACCTACAATTTATACTAAGATTTATTGTTTTTTGGATTTGTAGGAAATTACCTATGGTTTTCTAAAACCATTTAACGGTTATCTCGACCACTATCTGAGGTAAAATGATAAGGGGTAAAATTTATCTAGACAGAATACCGCAACATTTGTTTTTTAGAAATGAAAAAAAGATTGGTGAATTATCCATTTTGGGATCTACCTTCTAGAAATGGAGGGTTTTTCATCAAAAATGATTCTTTATTATTGGGAATTTGTTGCAATCTAATGATGAATGATAAGGTAATTGCTTATTCTTCATGAAAACTAAAACAACATGAGTTGACTTATCACACACATGATTTGGAATTCACAGTTGTGGTTTTAAATTTTCAATTTTAGAGAAATTATTTATATGGATCCAAATGTATAATTTTTAGTGACCATAAAAGTTTGATGAAAATATTCACTCCAAAGTAATTGGACACGAGGCAGAGATGATGATTTGATCTGATAAATGATTATGATTTAACAATCAATTTCCATTCTAGATAAGTAAAAAAAGTTTAAGATGTATTGACTCGAAAACATAATTATATATCAACTATGTTACATTTAGAACATTTCACCTTGGATAATTATTTGATGAATTTTGGATTGGAAGTTTTTGGTATAATAAATTCCTCAATTTTGTTTCAGGTTTTAGTGCAACCATCTTTGTTAGATAAAATTAAGCAAGCCTAGAAGTAATAACATGAGTTTAATAAAAATGTAGATAGGTTAAAAAGGGTAATTTGTCAAATTTTTAAATTAATAAATATTTTCTTTTTAGAATTGGGATGGTATTATGTGTGCCTTCTGATGCAATGATGAAGAAAGAGCTCTTAAGTGAAGCTCATTTTTCTCCATTTTCAGTTCATCTTGTTAGCATGAAGATGTACAAAGACCATCATAAGTATTTCTAGTGGGATATAATGAAAATAGATATTTCTAATTTTACAATGAAATTTTTGACATTTAAATAGTTTAACGTATAATAAGAACTATAAAACGGGAATCTTTAGCCATTTCCAACCCCAAAGTGGAAATGGGAAATTTTATCCATGGATTTCATGGTTGGACTAAAAAGGAATTCTCAAGGTAATAATTTGATTTGGGTTATTTTTGATCGAATGACTAAATCTAGAAATTTTATTCATATTCAAGATACAATGTCTTTGAATTAGAGTTATCAACTTTATATCAAAGGGAAAGTCAGGTTGCGTAGAGATTCAATATCAATTGTATATAACTGTGATCTTAGGTTCACTTATAACTTTTGGAATGTACTTAAGAAGTAATCAAGCATAAAAATAAATTTCAAAACATTCATTCATCCCCAATCTGATATACATACTAGGAAAACAATTCATAACTTGGATAACATTCTATGTGTTTTTTCAATAGATTAGCAAATAATTTGTGATAAATATATTTATTTAGTTGAGTATTCCTGTAATGTAAATTTTCATTCAAATATATAGAATGCACCTTTTGAGGAATTATATAAAAATTAGTGTTGAACTATTGAATTTTTTGGATGAATTTTGTGAAAAGAAGTTGATAGGACCAGAAATAGTATAATAAATAGATAAGAAAGTAAAGATGATCCATCAACATCTGAGGAAAGATCAGATATAAAAGAAAATTTATGAAGATAACCAGAGGAAGGATCTTTCATTTGAGTTAGGTTATCATGTATTTCTAGAAGTTTCACCCTGGAAAAGTGTGATTCATTTTTGTAACAAAGGTACACTGAGTTCATGGTTCATTAGACCCTATGAAATCTCGATTTTGGATTATATTTTTTCCAAGTGGATTTAACTATGTGTTTATCCTAGGTACATAAATTTTTTAATGTTTTGATGTTTAAACAGTATGTGTCAGATTTATATTATTTTTTGAGACCTAATATTCTTCAGTTGGAATATAAACATTCATATGAGGAAAATCCTTCTCATATTCATGACCATAGAGAGAAAGTATTCGGGAATATGGTAATTTATTAGGTTAAGCTTTGGTGGAGAAACCAGATGGTTGAAGAAGTAAACAAGGAATCTAAAACATCTATGAGGGAAATATATCTCAATTTGTTTAATAAGTCAATAAAAAGTGTGAGGGCTCAATTTACAAGGGGGGAATGTAACAACCCCTGAACTTATAAATTTTTTTCATTCTGGAATTAAATAGTTAAATTCGTTATAAATGTATAATTAAAAAGTAAGTATTTTTATAAATTAATGAATCTATACTAATTGAAAAGAAACCTCATATATAAAATTATAATTAAAACTTATGGAAATTATAAGTGAAAATATGATATATTTATATCATTGAAAAAGTTAAAAAATGTTTTGAAAATTATAAATTAATTTTTGGTATTGATATGAAACATAAATGTTAATTTACAATTTTAAAATTAATATAATGATTTAAAATTAAATTTATCTTCATAAAACTGATTCAAAGATTAATATTTCGTTGTCTTATTATTATAAAATAATTATAGGAGAAATTAATTAATTTTTCAATGTGTAAAAAAATCAGTTATAATTTTAAAATTAACATTTCTCTAATAGATCATAATTTTAATTAAATTTATTATATTTAGAAAGAAAATTCATAAAATGGAATTTATTTTTTATTTCTCACATTTATATATGGTTTTGTTTATTTTTTTTATTTTTATGAAATCATTTATTTTTTTGTAAATAGTGAAATACTATAATTTACAATATATAACATTATAAGTTAAATACACTATTTATTGAGTCATTTATGATGTAATCACCGTATTATAGAACTACCCTTATCTCTTTACTATATTTATTCATGAGAATCAAAACTTTTCATAGTCTTAATCTAAAAATAATAAAATAATGAATAAAATAATCTAAAAACACCCCCTCTCCTCCACTATAAATATCACCCCTCACAACCTCTTCTCCTCACACATCAAAATACTAGAATATTTCCCAAATTATACTCAATAATCATTCCAATACTCTCTCCCATGTACAAGATCCATTTATATCAACCAAAGGCGAAATCCAATATTCATAAGGAGGTTCTCAAGGAGAATAATTCAAGTGGTTAAATCGTCTTTCATTTTATTTTATTTTCATTTCAATTTATTTTATTTCATTATTATATCCTCACATACCCTCATCAACATGAAACAATAACTCCAATAACTTATATAAACTTTTATGTTAGTTTTTTAATGAAACATCCATCATAAAAACTCTATTCTTCTCTACTTATTCTAGAAAATGAAAGTAACGTATGTGATGTGTCGATTCAACACTTTCATGGATGTCGAATTTTAATTTTCCTTTACTACCTTCAAGTAATGTCATAAAACAATTAGTATGGTTAAAAAATATGGTAATATATATATTATAACTTTTTAAGCATTTTAGAACAAATTTATAGACAGAACATTAAATTAATCGAAACTTGTTTGTGGTGCTCATAAAAACTAAGGAAAAATAAACCAAATTTTTATCATTAATTTTTTATGTAATGAATCATCATCATATAAAAAATAACAATATATAGTATAATTTAAAATTATGAAAACATTTTAATACCATTTTATTTACACTTCAAGAGGTTTTCTTCAATTTGAGAAGAAAATACATAATGAACCAAACATTGAAACCATGAAATAAATGCACACGAAACAATGAAAATGACAAAATATAAAAAATAATTTGGTGAAATGATGTTATAAAAGGATCAAATAAGGTATTATAATTATCAATAAACTTTTTAATAAAATAAATACACTCATTAAACAATTATATAGGACTTTCAAACAGTTTTTAAGGAATTCAAATTTGAGGTAAGATATTTTTCTTTAAAAATCATCTTTTAATTTCAATTTTAAAAATTTTCAAAAGGAATTATTTTTTACATATATGGAATGAGAGGCTTCCCAGCACTCATGGGGAATTACGGTTTTTATGATTTCATAAAAATATTACATGTTTATTTTCAAATTAAATTTTATCCTTTGAATGTGAACAATATTCCTTTAATAAGTGATTTTTTCTCAAGAAATGATTTCTGTAATGCAAGTATTCTATTTTAATGATTATGTTATGTTTATTGGAAATTATTTATGATGATGGGAATTTTTGTGATAGTCCTCAAATGAAATGTGTATTTTTTATGTTGGAAGTTGGCTGTAATGTTTATTTCAAGGGTAATTGTGATGGTTACATCATAAAGTAGTCGTGAGGGTTACAATGTAAGGTACCCATGGGGGTTACAAATCATAAGGTAAAGGTGAGGGATACAATCATAAGTAAGTATGGTATGAAAATGATTCCCCAAGTTACCTAAATTATTTATTTATGTTTTCTATGTTTTATGGAAACATCGTGTTTTCACAAAGTTTGTATATATTACGTTTAAGGGTGATAAGTTTTTTCCTTAATGAGTTTGTAAATATTCATGGATTAATGGTTTTATTTCCTTATGTTTTTGTCCCTCACTAAGATATTTCTGCTCGCCACTTGTTTTAAAATGTCTATAAAATTCCTTATGGATGGGTAAAGGAATGTAAGGATTCAAGTTTAAAGTCACGAGGTTTGTTACAGAAATAAAGTAGGTTTTGTTTTTAAAAGATTCATATAGTTAAAAATTGTATATTGAGTTTAATTCTATAACTTTTAGTATACGAGTTCCTATGTATATGTTATGTCTTAATTATCTTAAACTCTAAACAAAAAAGATATATTGGAATGTAAAAAAGTAATTTTCTAGTTGAATTTACTGGATTATGTAATGTTTAAGGTTAAATCCTTATATCATCCATTCATCTAGGTTATGAGAAAAGACATATGGTTCATTGAAACTTGAATGTCCATTCAAGTGGATGTTAAAAAATAAATAGTGAGGACTATTGTGTGTTGAAAAAAATATTGGGAGTTTAATAATCTAATAAATTAATTTTTTTTATAAAATTTTTATATCCAAATAATTTCTTGAACTACTATTCTTAATTATTGTAGAATTAAGAAGTCACAGGACTTCACCTATGTCACTAAGATCAAGAAATTTTAAATATTACCATAAAAATAGTTCAAATTTAAAATAATGATATATGATCCTCCACATTTTATTATTCCATGAATATAAATTATACATGCTTGAAACATGACTTCAGAAATCTCTTACTAATGATTCTATTGAGGATGAAGAAAATCATTAGTTGAATAGTGTGGATGTTTTCATCAATGTATAATGTTTCATGAAATACAATATGTCTAGTGAGATTTTAAGGAAACATGAAGATGTGGATTCATATAAAAACATGTCACACCTTTTTTTATAATGATACGGTGGCATATGAGATATATGACATCTCTATTTAAATATTCACATGAAATATTATATATTCACTACTAGATTATCCACATGTTGTTGAGATTATTTCCTTAATAGTGTCCTTATACAAAATTGGTATTAATATCCCCAATGAGTTTCATAGAAATACCATTCTATGCTCACCTCCTAATGGATTGTCTAGTTTCATTTTTAACAATAACATGAAAAATAATAATAATACTATTTCAGAACATCATACTACGACTCCCCATGTAGAAAGGGGATTATGGAATGAAAAACATACATTAATTATGATGAATAAAAATATGAAGAACATGGATAATGTCCCCAATACCCACTCCATGTATAATGTTCTAGATAATTATTTTTCTTTGAATAAAAAGACCCAATGAAAAGAAAAAGAAGAAAACACAATATGTTTTTTGTATTGAAAGTTAGAAAAATTGAAGAAGAACTACACCAAGAAGAATAATATATAGAAATAGGAACACTTATCATCATGTGAAATATTTCCATATCTATATGTTTAGAATTAGATATATCTTGTGGTACTCTCTTATATTTTCAACTACAAGAACCATATACATTCTAAAAAATTTATAGTTGAGTGGTGAATCTTCAAGAAGCTAATAGATCATTACTTTATACTTTTTCTATAATATATTTCCAACTTTTTTGTAAAGATGGGTTATTTTGGTTTTAAAATGTTGTTATTATGATAAAAGTTTTACCAGGAACATAATTTTTGTAACTTTTTTATATACAAATGTTTTTATTTTAATGTTTGAAAAAGAGAGTTTTTATTTTGAGTTGAAAACACATGTTATGGTACGGTGCATGGAAATAATAGTCTTTATATATTAAATTATTAGAATAATTTTTTGGTAATTGATAATGATTCAAATTATCATGAGTCATTTAACTCCCTGTTGTTGCATCACGATCTTGGTCACATAAATGATATGTATCTGAAAAAGCTATATCAACATGGTTATTAAGGTTTTTTTGAGAAACAATAACTTAAAATATATCATTATTGTTTAAAATTAAAGATAAGAAAATAAATTTGTTTATAGATGGGGTGAAAGTGAAAAACTTCTTCCATAATTTTGACACACCTATGTATGCGAACCTTATCTTATAGAAGCTATAGGTAGAAATTATTACTCTATTACTTTTAATAATGACCTGAGTAGATATGTGTATATTTACATGTTGTTCTATATGTATGAGTTCTTTGAGAAATTCCAAATATTAAATAATAGAGTAGAGAATCAACATTGAAAAAATATAACAATAAATCGATATTCTAATTGTGTTGAACATCAAAACTGATAGATTATTGACTTTCCATGGGAGTTTGGATTTTTAACTCAATCGAATCCACATTATACAACACGGTGTAAATTTTTAGTGAAATGAAGAATCATAAATTTCTTCACATGGTATGGTCAGTGATGAGTAAATAAAACTATACATTATCCTTTTGGGGATACCCATTACACACCACAACATTCATTCTAAACAAATTTTTATCTAAGAAATAAAGAATAATTACATATGAATTAAAGTATAGAAAGAACTTGGTGTCTTAAAATACTCATGAATATGGATGAAAATCATTTGTTAAGGACCTCTTAGGAAAAAAAATAGGATCTTGATACATGATGCGTATTTTTATAGGTATCCTAAAGAAGGAAGGGGATATTATCTAAAAACCCTTGAGAAAAGAATGTGATCATTGAATGAAAATCTTTTTTTTTCTTATTGGGAGCACATCACCCAGAATTATTATGGGAGAAAGATTGAATTTGATGTTTTTTATGATCAAGATACAAAGTTTTGGTTATAGGAACAGATTATATAGGTCCCATGAATGATTTTGTTCTTGAAAAGAATGTTCTAAATAGGATAATCAGAGATGTTAGACATCCAAAATGATATGTATTTCTAGTAATTAATTTTGTTTAATAAATATTTTTGGAAAATAATGACCCCTTTCATATGAGGATGCATTATATATATCATAAGTTGTAAAATTGAAGGTATCCATGAATTCTGATATAGATTACATATATCAGAAAAAAGTTTTCATTTCGGTTGATCTGATAGATGATTCAAATATTTTTGGGTGAAAATTAATATTCATGAGAAAAATTGTAAAGTCCTAGACCTCTATGGTCCATTCCTTTGTGAAAATATGGTGTTTGAGGTGTCATGGGAGGTCAAGGTGACTTATCCCTAAGACTTTTCCAATTTTCCCTTTCTGTGAATAGTAGCATCGGTGACCCTCAGTGAACAGTTCCAATGGTAGACAGTTGTGAACAGTGCATCGATAACCTTCTGTGAAGAGTTCCAATGGTGAGGTTTAACGGTAACCTCTCTTTCCTTTTACAAATTTCTAATTCTATCAACAGTTCCATTAGTGAATAGTTCTATCGGTAGCCTCTAATGGTAACCTCTCCTTCCTTTTCCAAAATTTCCATTTTGATGAACAGTTCCAATGATAGATAGTTGTGAACAGTGCATCAGTGACCCTCGGAGAACAGTTCCAATAGTAGACATATTTGAATAGTGCAACAGTGGCCTTCCAACAGTGACTTTTTCTTTCCTTTTCCAAATTTTGAGTTCTGTGAACAGTGTTTCCAAAACGGTGAGGTTTCAACAGTGACCTTTTCTTTCCTTTGCCAAATATTGAGTTCTGTGAATAGTGTTTCCAGAATAGTGAGGTTCTAAAATCATCCTCTATTTCCTTTGCCAAATTTTGAGTTCATGAATAGTGTTTCCATAACAATGAGGTTCTAAAAGCAGCCACTATTTCCTTTGCCAAATTTTGAGTTTAATAACAGTGTTTCTAGAACAGTGAGGTTCTAACAGTAGCCTCTATTTCCTTTCCCAAATTTCAAGTTCATGAATAATGTTTCCAGAACAGTGAGTTTCTAGAATCAGCCTCAATTTCTTTTGCCCAATTTCAAGTTCATGAACAGTGTTTCCAGAACCATGAGGTTCTAACAACAGCCTCTATTTCCTTTTCCAAATTTTGAGATCACGAACAGTGTTTCCAGAACAGTGAGGTTCTAACAACAGCCTATATTTCCTTTTATAAATTTTGAGTTCATGATTAGTGTTTCCAGAACAGTGAGGTTCTAACAGCAACCTCTATTTCCTTTTCCAAATTTTGAGTTCATGAACAGTGTTTTGAGAACAGTGAGGTTCTATCAACAGCCTCTATTTCCTTTTCCAATTTTCGAGTTCATGAACAGTGTTTCCAAAATAGTGAGGTTCTAATAGAAGCCTCTATTTCGTTTCCCAAATTTTTAGTTCATGAATAGTGTTTCCAGAACAGTGAGGTTCTAACAGCAGCCTACATTACCTTTTCCAAAATTTGAGTATGGTGTACAGTGTTTCCAGCTCCCTACGGTTTTCCCCTTTGACATTTCCGTTGACAAAAAATGCATTTAAAACATTATTTTGAGAACTCTAAGGGCAATTTAAAGGTCATAAATCCTATATTAATTATTCTTATGGCTCGGGATGTTTTTACTTTGTCACACTGCATGGTTTAATGTGATTATCTTTTAATGGGAAATTAAGCGTATCTTAAACTGTCGCTCTGTTAAATCTTCTAAAGGGGTGGGATATCTTTCTCAATAATTCTTTCTCCTTGTTCTTGGGTTTGAGATGCTCGAGAATCCCATTCCTTATCATATAAGTTGCACAATCAAACATTCCTCCTCGGATTGGTTCCACTCTATTTTTATGCAACCAAGTTGTATCGATAAATCATCGATATAAGGTATGTTTTATCATCATTCTTTTGGGGTTCATCTTCTCATGTTTATCCTCTTCATATTATAGCATGTAATTTCCATGATTCTAATGGATTTTTTCTTGGGTTTCGGTTGGTGTGGTCGTACCGTGGCATCCTCGGGTGGGTGTAGTTTTCACGAGAGGAATATCGTGACCCGTTGTGTGGACTGTTCTCGTATAAAGAACGTCAATAGTTGTTTGAGGTAGGCGATTCATTGCTTCTCTCTTATTTTATGTGAAACTATATTGTTAGAATGTTTTATCCCACTAGATCAAAATGTATTTGACCTAATAAATATTTAAACCAGATAAAAAAATTGATATCGGTCGTATGTTATTGCCTCTTGTTTTTCTAGATAGTGTGATATCAATGCTTGTTGTGTTTATCATTTAATTCTTGATAGAAATTGGTAAAGAATGAAAAGCCAAAATTAATTGATAATGGTTTGGATAATGATAAAAAGGCATGTAAATGAATCTGGTTCTTCTTGATTTTAATTTGATGTTAAAAAAAATGGTGCAGTAAGAATGTTTAATTATTCATGAAAGCTTACTGATTAGGTTTCCCAAATTTGGAACCTAAGAATAATAAACGGTTGATATAAGATAGAATAAAGAACCAGTTGATCGATAAAAGATAACTCCTTGTTGGGTTCTGAGTTACCCTATTGTTTTTTAAAGGGCCAAGATCCCAACTGTTAAAATGTTTGGTTTCCTACTGCGTGTGTTGTGATGTGATCATGGATGGCTGTTGTGATATGTGGGGGCATGGAGGTCTTTTGGTTGTAGTATCATATGATTCCTAGAGTGGTGATATGCATCAGTTTATGCATGTGGGTGTGGGGGGGGGGACACTAGGGATGATGGAATGGGATTGATGTGATTGTTGGATGCTTGTTGTTTCTTATTGGTTTATTATCTATTTTACTTTTACCCACTACTCAAGGCATCCAATCTTTCTTACCATTCTTCTGAAAGAGGTGAAGGTGCATGGGGTATGCCATGTTCTTTTCGTGTTTAGCTTCTCAAGGGAGGATGTGTTTATGCACTTGATATAGGCAGCAAAGACTCGAAGGGTAGTACATCTACTCACTGTGTTGATCCCCCTTGGGTTTAGTAGCATAGAATGTTATTCTATATTTCATGGGAATGTGGGAAAGTAATTATGTAATGAATAATTGAATAAATGGTGTTAACCCATGGGGTTGGAGTTTGCTAGAACATAACGATGAGGTTGTAATTTTGAAGGAATGGTGTACTTTCGGTGTGATGCTAATGAAATTTAATGTGGAATTGGTACTAGTTAATTAATGTTTAATGAATTAATTAACGTAAAGTTCAAATGATAAAAAGGGAATGAAATAATGTATTAAAGATCTTTAAATGGTTTTGTGCTTATAGAATACCTAGTCTTATAAGTGGCAGCCCGGAGTTTGAGAGACGTTAGCTACAATTGAATCTAAGACTAGGTTATGACCTTAGTGTGGTTGTGAGATATAGTATATCCTGTATTTTTTGTGTTTCTATATGTTACTTCACTGTTTCAGTAAGGGAAACTGACACCCCGGGGATTCTGAGCCCTAGGGGTGTTTTCCCCAATATTCTGTTGGGAGGATGAATGGCTTACTACCCCCTTTGGCCCCGCTCTCTTCTATTGGTAGTTACTTGTGCTGGTATGCACAACAGTTAGTTTTCCCCATATATGTGTGTAGGGGGCTATAATGGCTTGTGGTTATTCACACACATATATTCTGGATATAGTTTCATATGGAATACTACAGGTGTAACGTGTATAGGCTGTGATGGCTTCTGGATCCTTACTCAGTGTATGGGTTGTAATGGCTTGAGGTATAAAACATGACGTATGATACACATTATGTAGGCTGTGGTGGCTCCTTGAAACTACCTGGTTACTTTTCTTACATGGATGTGGTGGTTTTTTTTGCATGAGGTGCATGTTGTGGTGCTTCTCCGAGGTGTCTGCGGGTAAGCCTTTTTGGAGAGAGATGCTCAGGACGTGCGACATTGGGGAAAAGCGGAAAACCAGTGGGGAAGTAGTAGCGGGGTACCCTTGATATTCTTTATTATATGATATATTATTGTATGCATTACTTGGTGAGAGTAACCATGGTGAGGTTGGGAAATTAGTATACCTATTTATGTGATAAGTTGGTTTCACTTCTTGTTCACTATGATTTATCATTCTTTCTTTATGTTTTCATGAGAGGCTTCGTGGAGGATCCTACTGAGTATATTGTTATACTCACCCTATGAATATATAAAATGTTTTTCTGGTCACTTGGATCAGGTTGTAGACCAAGCTGGTTTCTACTAGCTTGGGGTTGCAAGAGCTGTTCGGGCTTGTGGTTGTTGTTGTTTTTACTTTCTTCTGGGTACTTGCAGTTTTCCCCTTCAAGTTGTAGTACTTTTTCATGACATTACATATGTGCACTTGGGTTTTATTTTATATTTTAGCTATGAGTTGGAGTTTTTTGGTGTCTATCTTATCTCTCTCTTCTTCATGTGTTCTCTTAGAGGGTAATGCCTCCCATTTGTGTGTTTATTATACCCTCGGTGCTAGTCGCTAACCCGAGGCCTACTGGAGGCGGGACTCAGGGGTCATTATCTCCCTTCTCACATTTCCAAGCTAGGATGGGTACACTTTGTGGGGAGGGGGTCATGACAAAACTATACATGAAAGGTGGGGTGAATACCAAAAAAAGATGACTAGTGGATAAAGGGATTATAAATTTTCAAAACATTAACTATGAGGAAAACTTTTCTCCAGTTTCCATGTTTAAATACATCAAATGTTTATTTGATATACCACCTTTATATGACTATATGATTTGGTATATGGATGTGAAAATACACTTCCTAAATAGTAACATTTAAAAATATGTGTATATAATACAAAAATAATAATTTATAACTCTAGGTAATTCCAAAAGGTTATGCATGTTTGATATATTCATTTATGGACAGAAGGAAGCATCCAAGTTATAAAACATTCAATTCAATGAATCCATAAAATAATTTGGTCTCATTAATAATAAATGTTATCCTTGTTTTTACAAGGCGTTTAGTGGGATTTTGGTTGTTATCGTAGTAATATATGTCCATAAAATTTTAATTATTGTACTTTATTAAATAGTCTTACATTCAATTAAGCATTGGTTAAATAAGGGATTCTCTACAAAAGACTTGAGTTAAACTGCCTACATTCTTGGGATAAAAATCATTTAGGATTGGTCCAAGATAATGGTTGGACAATGTTTAAACCATATAAATTTTCCAGAAAGAAAAAGAGACTTAATATGAAAATTTTGTTGAGGTTATTGGTTCTTTTATCACATGGTTTCATCATTCCAAGAAAATTTATCCTTATACGTAATATAAAGGGAGAGAATATGTAATATATTATTCACTTTTACAATAGGATCGATAATCTTTTCCATGTTATATTCTAAGATTGATGTTTTCTATTCCTAGATAATAGTAGGTAGATATAAATATGATCTATTTGAATAACCTTGGTATGTTATTATGGAAATCCTTCAGTGTTTTAGGGGAACTAAGAATATGATAATGGTATTTTGAGGATATGGGGAGTTTTTCATCATGGGTTCTACCATTTCTATATTTCATACATATCGTAATGGTCTAAAGTCATATTTATGATATGAATTCAGTATCAATGGATGAGATGAAAATTATAGGATTTTAAGGAAGCTTGTTGATTCCAAATCTACAGTGGAGACTGAGTATATAATAACTTGTAATATCAAAAGAATTTTTCTGGAAATTTTCTTTCCTAGATCTTGTTGTGGATCCTAAAACTAAAAACTTTGTCAGATTATATTTTAATAATACTAAAATAGTTGATCTCACAATCGATACAACATTTCACCAATATAGAAATCATATACTCTATAGGTATCACCTATTAACAATTTTTTATAGAGGGGTAAAGTTATAGCCAATAGAGTTTCCCTAGAAGATATCTTGGTGGACCCCTTGACTAAATCATTATCTAAATAAAAGTATGATTATAATGTAAGAGCTATAGGATAGAATGTTTTTAGTAGTTATCTCTTGTGTAAGTTTTAGTTTTTTTGGATTTTTTCTATAGAATAAAAATCATTATAATTTACGATTACATGTATTCATTCTTTTTAATATTAGTAGACATAATATCACATCATGATTGTTCTTAAAAGTGGCATAATATATGGTAATGTATTAATAGTTACTATCACACTGATAGATTATATAAATTTCCCACAATGATGTGAACCTCGACATTCCATGATAGTATTGCTAAATATATGTTCTTTAGATGTGTGAAATCATTTAAATGGATTACAATGATATAGGATATCAGGGATGGAGACTAAAATTACTTTGATGAACATTCTCAAGGAGCATGCACATGGTAATTTCCAGTGCATTAGATTATGCGATCAAGACCCTCCAATAGGAAATATATATTCATATGTTTCATTTAATGTTCCTATATAGGGAATTGTGTATTAATCCTTATATGATAATCGTATTGTTAAGATATATCATTAGTTATATAATTTTCTGCATTGATGAAAACCATGATGAAAAATTTTCATGGTGAAGTAAGATATATTGGTTTCATAACGAGAGATATTGAATTAATGAATAATTTGAGAATGTATATTCCCATTATATTTTTAATATAATTAGATATATCATACCCTTTTATGGGAATGTAACAACCTAAATAAATCATGTAAATATTTTTCTATGTGTTGGTTCAATTCTAGAAATAAACAAAATGATTTATCAATCACAATGGTTGATGACACTATTACGAAACCTCCTTGATTAGAGATATCGAAATAATTGAATTTTATTTCATAGTGAGAATTCATATGAGGTTTTATGTCATTGTGATGTTTACTTATTTCTCTATGGATTTCATTGTGTGGTGTTTAATTATAGCCTTGGACTTTAGGAATTCTGCCTAATGCCACAGAAAAATTGTCCCAGAGGGCCACAGACAAAGTATATATAGAATCTGAGTTAAATTATATATGAATATTATATGTTATAATAAATATTATTTCTTCTTTATAGTTTAATAATTTTTCATGGTTAGTTGATCACTAAGATTTAATAATGATTTATTTATAAGAATAAATATGTGTGTTCAATAATAATAAATATTTTTTTTCAATATTTATTAAATATAATATTTACTATATTTATCAATGAATAATGCAATAAAATTTATTTATTATATAAATAGCCAGTATTTAAGGTTCATAAATTATGGAGGAGGGTATCATACTGACATTAATGGTACGACTAAAAATGATGTATTAAATTTCATTTAAGTAAATATTATTTAATTTATTTAAAAAATGATATTAATTATCTTCAGGTGTTTCACAAGACAAGAAGATAATAATATTATTTATAATAATATTAGAAATGGGGTTTTAGAAGGAAGAAGTAATTTACTAAGGTCCTATATAAAATTACCAACCCTGGTGTAGCTCTATAAATATATGGTTACATCAAATTTCAATGTTATCATCAAGTTGTGTACAAAAAACATAGAGATAATGTTATCAAGCCTTAGAGAGAAACCTCTATAGAACATGCTTATGAATAAGAGTGTCAATCCTCCTCTAATATCTCATGAATTTGAGAGATCATTAATAACCCTTCAACCATGAATAGATTCTTCTAGTGATAAAAAACGAATGATGCAAGTGATCAGATTTGACCGCATTGGAACCTAATGATTCAATCGTGATGTTTTGAAATTTTGGAGCATGTTTGGAAAACTGTTAGAGGGATCATTCCCTTAATTCCTATGACACAATGATGATACAGTGAGTGCAGTCAAAAAATCATGAATGAATAATTAATTATAAGTTAATATAACCCTATATATATACATGTTAATTATAAATTATATATGATGATCCTGCAATTTTTGTTGTGATGATAATATTTTGATTAATATTCTATTAAATTTCACTGATTAGTATGTTCTTGTTCATGTAAATCCTAGATTATTCATCAATTATGACAAAATTCCATGTTGCCTATGCCTAATAGGCACTTCAACAACACTCACAACCTTCACTAAACTCACATTAAATAGTATTAGAGAAGGGATTTTTCTAACTATTCATTAAAGAATTACTTAGGATATGTTCTCCTAAAAAATGAAAAGTATATAACTTATGATAATGATAATTAAATGATAATGTGGAAAATTACCTGACACACAATATAGAGTTTATAGTTGTATTTTTTGTATTAAATATTTGGTGTCATTATCTATATATAAAAATGTTTTTATATATACTAATCAAAATAGATTAAATTAAATATTAAAAATTATGGATTTTAATATCTATGAAATATTTTTTTTAGAATTGTTCAGGGATTATGATTTATCAATAAAATTATTTTAAGGGATGAAAAAATCTGCCTCATGCTTGGAGTAGAAATGATTATGCATCCCTAGTTAGGATTGAAAGATAACCAATAGTTATGGATATTTAAATCAGGGAAATGGAAATCATAATTCAAGGGATGAAATTTTACCTTTCCAAAATGATCCCTCAACTACCTATCTAAATAAATTTCAAGAAGGAATAAAAGGAATTTATGGTTCTATAAAATATAGTGGGAAATATTCTTGAGTTCAGCCTTAAAAAATATGGAGTAACAAGATTTTGAATAAAGATATATGTCCCATCCATAATGGAAATAAATAACATTATTTTAGGTGATTCGCATAAAAAATTAATCATTGTTCACTCAAGAAGAAAATATTTTTATACATTTCTCAAAAGGAACTTTTGGTTAGACGACATGAAGAGGGATATTGTAGTGTATATATTAGGATACTTAGTCTACAATAAAGTTATGGTTAAAAAACTAATATATAAGTATATGATGCAACAATTACCCATACTCATATAGAAACAGAAGAACATAACCATAGATCTCCCTATAAGACTGAAAATAACATTGATTGAAAATATTCCATTTGGGATATAGTTGATTGGACAAAAAATAAAACACACATCATTTTATCAATTATATTTTTAATCACTTCATTAAGATTCTATGATATACATAAATGAAGTTATAAAGATGAATTTAATACTAATTTTTAGTTTATTTAGTCATGATAAAAGGTTGACATTGATGTTATGGAGAAATATTCAATAAAGATGGATACATGGCTAAAATATAGCACTGTAAATCATATACAAACTGATGGTTAATGTGAATGGTACATTCATACATTAAAGGATATTTTGAGAGGAAGATAAATGTATTTAAAAGGATACTAGGATGAAAATATTCCATTATTTGAGTTCTTATATAATGATAGTTTATACTCAAGCATTGAAATGGAATAATATAAGGATCTACATGGGAAGAGAAGTATAAATTTGACATGAAAAATATTAAAATAGAGAGTAAATATATTGAAACCATATCTTTCCTATGAAATAATAAAGAGTATTCAAAACATTCATTGAAATATTAAAGTTGTATAAATATTATAGAAGATATATGATGATTTTTTTTAAAGGTACATGGATTTTGATACTGGTGAATATATAATCCATTGAATAACTCTATGTAATTGGTTCATGTGATTTTAGAAGAATATAACGTTTTGGATTGATTTAATTTTATAAAACATGAAATAATACATAGGGACCCCACTTGGTTTGGTTGTAAGTTTCTTTCCCCACCCCAAGACTAAATTTAGTAGGCTATGGGATGGGGACTAAAATCAAGAAGGAATTACATGCATGGGAATAATTTTCCTAAAGTAACCTATTATAAATACACAACTCTAACACATGATATATCCAATAATAACTAGTAATAAATAAATAAATGTATATTAGATACCAATATGTTTCCCCATGGATAAACACTAAAGTCGAATCGTATATGTATATAGGATAATATCACTTAGTACAATAGATACTATATGGGGGATGATAACTCCTTAGTATAAAGAATATTGAAAAAAATTCTACCATATACATCTTCTATATGTAATGTCACACAACATTAAGCATCAATGTTTCAAGATTGAATATCTTCACATCCATTAACATCACCTCAAAATTATTCATAATTTATATAGACAATACTTATTTGGTCATGAATCCCATGTCGTGGTAATTATTAACATACACAGTCAGATCCCTCGTGAAATAATGTAAAGACGAAACAATAAATTAACAAAGACCATGATATTAAGGAAATAGATAGTAACCTAATGTTTATAGATATTTTAAAAGGTCATGAAAATCATGTATAAAAAAATATTTAGAATCCTCTCAACTCAACTCCACCATGGATTTTATAACACTAACAACCAAATAATCCTTAAATATCAATGGTCTGATAAATCCTGAATTGTAATGCAATGTTATAAGTTTTGTATCGAAGGAAAATGAGTTTTCATAAAATATCCCATGATCTGAGATACCTGTATCACAGATCATCACATCAAATCATCAATATTAGCTCTAATATTCCTCCTAGTAACTGTAGAGGGGGGCCTTCATCTCGATTAGGTGTTCATGTTAGTCAAGGGAGTATCGTACCCTATAGAGGACATAAAAATTATTTTGTGGTGTATGTATTAGTTATAGGGTTACTAATTATATATGTGGAGGAACCATACACTATCATGAATGTGGTTACTTACTAAACTATGTGTACTAAGGTCCTATTCGCTGGTATTAATATTCCACTAGGTATTTCATTAACCCTTCATAAGCTATAAATTTCTTTCATACTCTCCCAAAATCATTTCTATATATAAGAAACATATTCTACTTATAGAACCTTAGAAAAAATCCCTATAAGATGAAGAGATATATACTATTATTTTCTATATAATAAAATTATTATAATTTACTATTAAAGTTCCCAATTGAGA
This sequence comes from Viscum album, assembly GCA_963277665.1. NCBI lineage: Eukaryota > Viridiplantae > Streptophyta > Magnoliopsida > Santalales > Viscaceae > Viscum > Viscum album. The sequence continues at coordinate 778,294,452 of OY728126.1, read as the reverse complement.
CAATATAAAATGATTATATAAATAACACTAAATAAGGAATAATATATTTGATGTGATATTTTGTATATTATATGTATCTAGGTTTATTACATCACAATCCAATTCTCATAGGGTGATCCTATATTTCATTATGAGTAAGAGAAATGGTGGGTGGGACTCACTCCAATATTTGGGCATGTACCACCTGTGCATGTTGAGATGTAATGCCCAAAACATAACATGTTATCTAATGTACACAACCTATATACTACCCAAAATATATTTCTTTTGGGGTAAATCAATATGGTTCATCCAGTAGGGTACATGGAATGTGAATCCTATAGACTACTCATGTGCATACTGATATAACATCCTAATTCATGTCACTATTAAACACATGTTTTACCTTAGTCCACATGGTGTGTTTGTCCAGTTGGTTTTCCAGACATGTAATCTGGTATATGTCCAAGTCATTCAGAACAATATAAATGACATGTGACATTGATTCACACCCTGTGTTATATTAATTTCATAGAAACCATAGATCTGTATGGGGAAGAATACATAATGTATAACCCAAATGAGTACACACCATGACATATGGAATTTCATATCTAGACTTCTTTGTAACCAGATTTTCACATCACAACCAACAATATATCCTCCACCTCTTATTGTGCCTCCACTACAATAAAACTGTAATTCCCTCTCGGAGATCCATTTCCATAATATAACCACTCCATTATATTCATCTTTATTAGGCCAAAATATCTCTACATATCTTTAATCACTTATCAAATCTCACCTCAAGCCATTTCTAGTGACTTTATTGTGTTTGCTACCATGACACTTCCTACTGTAGAACCCCACAAAACTTCCATACCTATAACAAAACATCTTGAGTAAACCAAAAAAATCACTTGATATGTCATGAAACATGGTTAGAATTATCACAACAACCCAGTTCTATTGTATAACAAATTATCAAATACATTACATAGAAAAAAATAGTAAACATCCATATGACATATAAATCCAATCCCAAAGGGGATGAACCCAAAAGTAAAAAAAAAAATATGCCAAATTTTTTACTCCATGTAACCATTTTTAACAACTAGATCATTACACTTAAGAGTTGATGACACTCAAGTGAATCTCACAAACTACAAGATTACCTTCCCTTTACATGTGTCTTCTAAAACCAAAACTACAAATTACCAAAGAAAAAATTAGGGTTTATATAAATGGACATGCATTATTTCACGAAATAATCTACTCAATGTTTAAAATTAGGAAAAAATTAGATCTATCTTAAAAAATAAAAATATTAAATAAGTTTCTTGTGATAAAACAATTTTGTAAAACAACATTTCATCTTTGTAAAATAATTTCATATTAAGAAAAACAAGGAATCTGACAGGTTCATGATTTAAAGCTTGATAGTAAAAGAAAACCCAACCAAGGATATACCATAAGATAAAAATGTAATAAAATAACCAAGAAATATTTCATTATGTATAAATATATTAATAAAATTAATAGAATATGATTTGGTCTCTAGACTATGTGAATAGGTACTAGACATAAAAATAATACAATATGACCAGAATCTTGGGAATTAACAGATAAATGTTCTTCTCATAGTCTATTTATATTAGAAACTCTAGTGGTGTCATAGACACTAAAGTGATATCTACAGTTCCTAACATGCGGATTTCTCCTATCATGATTTCTATTTTATTAAAATTTGAGAATAATGATTAAATTTTATAAAACAATTTCAAATGGAAACTCAATGCTTCCATGCTTAAAAATCCATTTTAAAACCAAAACCATCTTATATAATTTAATAAAAAAAATCATATATAATCATTATTACTTTCATGCTTGAAATCCCATTTTTTAATCAAATCCTCTTTTGAGGATTTTCACTAACACATCGTGTGTGGAAAATTCCCTATATTGTTGTTGGGTTCCCTAATACACATCCAACCTCACCACTTGGTAATCTACACCCTGGATGGAATATATCCTAGTAGAATCCTTGGAAAAATATAAATTACCTTTAAAGTCCTAGAAAATTTGACTAAAAACACTCAAATATTAAATGTATTTTTGAATGTAACCCAATGTGTGTCACAATTCTCTGCACCACAAATTCTTTTCCTCAATAGAAATTTCTGATGTTCTGGAATTACAGAAAGAGAATTCCCCTACTACCTCACTAAAAATTTATGCTCCAACTTTTCATGGTTATCCAATATCAACAAATATAATATAAATAAAAAAGGTATGTGTTTTAACATGTAGTAACCTATATTTTCAATCCATAATCTGAAACAAATTCTCAACCATAGTGGTTTTGGGATCAAGATCACTATCCTCCCAATCAATCACATAATAAGGGCTGAGTTGATACCACCTTATCTAGGAAAAATTAAATACATCATGAATCAATTTTAATAAAAATATAAATTCAAAACTATTTCCTACCATTCTAATTTTTTCAATAATACCAAATGGGACACAAAATCTCATTTTCAACATACTCTACTTACCCAACAAACAGTTCCCCAATAGTGGAAAATATTTGAGAGATACTTGATCAAAAAATTAAAAATATAGTGACCGATGAAGGAATTATGTTTAGACTCTCTTATTAAAATCTTCCACGACCAATCTCTTGTAGATCAACTGCACCTTTCCCATTTTGTCCAAACCTAGGCTTGGTCTAACTGAAGGACCACTCTCACAACTCTACCCAACACAAGGGAGATCTATATGGATTTCTATATAAAAAATTAAAGGTTAAGATATTAATCAAAACCTGATAAAAAAATTTTTAGGAAAATTATACTAGAGGAAGATGTGTTTCCCAATAACCACCAAAATCAAGAACACATACCCATAGTGTATCCTCTAAAACCAAAATAACTAATTTTTTCTTCAATTTTTATACATATGATATGTCGTGATTAATTTCAACTAGGGACACATAGAAACAATAAAACCATTCCAAAACATAGATGTGAACCATGGATACCTATTTGAAATAATTTCAAGTGAAACTGCATGATTTCTCACAACCTATCTGACATATAGGCTCCTGATATGGTACCCCTTGATCATCTCTATAATAGGGAGAAAATGAGATGATTTCATAATTTGATCTGTGATCACTCAAATCGAATCCATCTCGCTAGGATTCCATGTAATACCGATGATGAATTACATTGGATATTCATTCCATTTCTATACAAGAATGGTAAAATTTTGCATCAAGACTTCAGGTTTCTAGTGTTCTACCTTAGTTCATTATCAAGTACGACACTATGATATGAAATATATAATCAAATTTCTTATCCCCATACACTAATACATTTTTCTGAAATCACGATACATCTTTGTTGTCCTATGGTGTAAAAACTAACAATAATGATGTACCTTTCCTATCAATTTTAGCCTTGTAAATATAGAGACAACCAACCTTCCTCATAAACACAAAGAAGCCATGGGGGGCCAAGACCACTCACCCGAGGTCACCCTACCATTTAGGATTTTACTGAAATGAGTAAAATGACTATTTGTCACATATTCTTGTCTAATATGATCATAAAATGATGATTCAATATTTATATAAGCTAATAACACCTTCCTACCAACCTATTACAATACCAAGATCATATTAGAGAAAAAATAATTTGAGACCACTAATACACTAATTCATTTAATGATTGAGTCAGTAATTATCGATTCAAAGAAACAGAAACCCAATTACCTTCCATGTGATTATAATAAACATCACAATCAAAATTAAAGAGATAATAAATCCAACATCTATATCCCAATTTCAAATCTATATGATTAAAAATATATTGCACGCTATATTGATTAGAATATTAAACAAACCACTCCATAAAGAGATTGGGATGCAGAATTTTAATTGCATGCATAACCACTACCAACTCAAGATCATGTGTAGGGTAGTTTTTCTTGGAAGGGCCTTACTATAGAGAGGCATATACTACTTCTTACCCACCTTTCTTTAAGACATAACATAATCACATACATGAAGAATTGAAGAGAACATCATTTCCAAATCCCAGATTTGGGAGAACGAGAACTAGAGAAGAATTTGTTTGTACTTTTATTTCCTCAAAAATATCTCTTACAATTTTCATTCCACTAAAAAACATCACTCATACAAGTAAAATATATCATTGGAGATGGAAACTGGGATATGTCATGAACATGCTTCCTATAATAAACAGCCAATCCCAAGAAACTCCCGATCTCAAAAAAAAGGATACTCCAAGTATGTTACCACATATATCTTTTCAAGATCTATTGAGATTCATCTATTTTATAAAACATTCTTTGAAAAATTCATTATATGGATCTACAATTCACACATATAAATATTACCATATAAATTATGTTTCCACTAGATTACAAGGATGACTTCTAGGTTATCCTTATGATCCTTCTATAACCGGGAATACTACAAAAAATTATCCAAAAACCTGACTATGAACGAGTCCAAAAACTATTGAATGATTTGGTTCAACAATGCTATAAATACTTAAGGATAACTAATGACACTGAATGAATTAACTAGAGACTCTAAATGGACATAGAATCTCTTAAATAATGTCTTTGGTATATCTTCTTCTTAAAATCTTAATGGGTGGTACCCCAACAAAAGGTTAATCTTTGAAATCTGATGAACCCCTTTGACTTGATCAAAGAGATAATTAAATATTAGTAATGAATATTTTTCTAACTAGAAACATGATTTCAATTTCAATAAAAAATTCAATGTTTTAGGCCTTTGTTTTCATTCATGGGAAAGAGAACAAGCATAGCCCAATTTTTCATGCTTGGATGAATAAAACCATTTCCCCCATGGCCCATAAATGATAATTTATGTTCCATCGACTCCATAAATTCTCTATGATAAGATAGAATATAAATAATCATCATACCAGGGAGTATATCAATAGTAAACTTGACCTAATTCAATGGGGTTAACCTAGAAAAACATCGAGAGAGAGATCAAGATATGCACACACCATTTTAGGAATTTTTATTGTGAAGCGAGATTCAATAAAATCAAGTAACATATCTGATAACTAGAATGGGATCAATATATCATAAGGAAAAATATGCCCCACTTTCCCAAATCTAGAATCCCACCCACCATTAAATACATGGGAGACCCATTGGGAGATAAAAACTAAACATGATGATGATTAAAAATTATTTATTACTTAATATGGATCATCTAATACATGATAATAATCAAGTTGATTTTTTCATGATCAATAAATAATAAACCCAAACCACTTCAAGGTTGGATACCATTAACTAACACCTGAGACATTTGAAACCTTATTTGGATCTCTTTTTTAATAGCATGGAAAGGTCCAACTAGAATGAAATAAGTTCTGAATTCAATCCCAACAGATCAACCAACTTTGAAGATATAAAATAATGATTAAAATATGTATAAAATAGAGATAACACCATAGAGGATGAAATAAACAATGTACTAATAAGAATAGACAACCCTAAATTAGGTTCCTCCAGAACATACTCCACGGAATGAATATGTACATTACTATCTCCTCCATGATCCATCTTAACCACATGATCACCCCCTTGGTATGAAGATAATATTCAATACCATTAGAAACATCAGAAAAACATACCCATCATTGGGGAGAGTGGATCCATTTACATTACCTTGGGGCATCCTTCCAAAAAAATACATGAGATGACCAAATTGTACATAATGATAAAATGTTTAGGGAATTCTGTATTGTTAGGATTTTTATTACTAGACATTTCAATCTAATATAAAACAACCTTACGATTTCCTGTAGAATTCCCTGAAACAAGTTCGGAAGAAATCTACTCACCCTTATGGTTCCTTTTATGGATAAAAGACACATCCTTAATAAAAAATATATAATCCTAATCACCACATATTCTCATTTTCATATCTATTTCTACCTCAAACATGTTTACTTTTTCAACTAACTCCATGAATGTTGATAGGAATAAAATAATTAGTATCAAATGAATACCAACCCTTAAACCCTTCTAAAACCTCTGATACTTAAAGTAATCATTAATTGAAATATTGGTTTCTTGGTGACGAACTCATATAAATGTGTGCAATACTCCCAAAACATATGCTCCCCTACTCTAAGGTTAGAAATTCCCAGGTCTTTGCCACATGAACTTATCAGGATATAATTCATGGTTGAATATTTTTTTAATATAATTCCAGGTAAATAATCATGAAGCATATCTTGTATGATAGAGTCCCAAAATCTCCTTCATGGTACATCAAGAATATACATAGAAAACCCCATATTAGATTCCTCATAAGTTTTAAATAAATAGAAGATCATTTCATTCAACTCAAGATATTCCTCATATTCTTGGGGTACTTTATCACCATATAAGATGTGTATATTTCTCTTACTAAATTATAATTATTGATCCACCACTAATCCATGGCTTCTTACACCCACTTGATAGAGAGTTTAAATAGTGTGGATTATAGCTTCCACCAAAGAAGGGTCCACTAGAGGATCTTTTAAAAGAATGTTTCTCATATCTTCCTCACTCAGAATCAAAGAGAATTTCTTGGATATATTGTCAAAAAATACAAGAAAATAACCAATCAGTTAAGGATAAAATTATGAAATCATAATTCAAACTTACATAATCTATATCAACCCCCTTACATGGTAATAATTTAAAACAATCGTCAATTTTATGAATAAATTATAATAAATTATAAGGAAGAATTAAATTTATATAAAAGCCATATCAAGTTCATTAAAATAACCTCAAACACCCATTATAAAGGATGGTAAAAATTGTTGACCACCCATGGTAACTCAAGTTTAGACATTGAAGTGATATGGAGAAGAACCCTCCAACTCTTACTACCTGAACATCGATGGTCCTAACTATCATCTACATATATATTGAACCAAACCTAGGTGGTGTCGTAAAACATCATTCTAGGTAATGGCTATGAAAATATTTTGTATGAAAACTTCTCGAGTCAATTGAACACATCTCCAAATATGTATTTCCACATGGAGAGCATCATAAAAAACCAAATTCTCATGAATAACGGAATAAAAAATAGAGTAAATAGTAAATGAAAGAGTCAAAATCTATGATACATACCAATTCAATCCAAAGGGGGATGAAAAAAAGTATAACAAGATAATAAAATGATCTAACTCCATGTGACCATTGGTCACCACCAGATAAACTCACTAGGGAGGCCATCGCACTCAAGTGAATCTTACAAACAAAAAGACACCCTTCCCTCTACTCGTGTCATATAAAACCATATATATAAATTCATAAAGAAAAAAATTAGGGTTTTAGAACATAGATCAATATAATTTCACCAAATAATATGTAAAAATTATAATATCAAGAAAATTATATCTCTATATTTAAAATAAATCCAGTTTATAAATAAGTTTCATAAGATAAAACAATTGTGTAGAACATCCTTTGGTTTTTAATAGAATATTTTCATATTCTCAAAATCAAGGAATAAAATGGTTTATGATAGAAATATTGATAGCATAAGAACAAACAAACATGGTTACACTGTAATATAAATATGTGATCAACTATCCATTAAATGTAGCATCATGTGTAAAACTAGGTATAAATGAGAAAGCACATAATTTGGGAATGATCCTATTTGAATACATACTAGATATAGAAATAATTCACTACACTATAATTATAGTTAATGAAACTAATATAAATTTCTATCACGATATATAAATATTTGAACCTATAGTGGTGTTACACACACTAAAGTGATATGAACATTTCCCAATGCACCCAAGGTTCACAATGATATTTTCTTATCGAAAAATATTAAAAACCATGCTCAAATTTTATAAAAAAAAGTGAATCTCACCATCCCCATTAATGAAAACCCATTTTATAACTAAAATAACTTATGTCGTTTTTAAAAAATATCTTAATAGAGATGCATTATTGCTTCTATGCTTTAAGCCCCATTTTTTAATGAAATATTTCATTAAGGAATTTTACCAACACATCATGTGAAACAAACAATCATAAACATTTTACCCCTAGAAAAGATCTCTTAAAAATACTCCTTTGATAATAAATATATGACTTTCATAAAAAGCACATGGACTATCATGGAAATCATGACATTCGGGAATTAAAAACATTTTATAGACACACAATCCACAAGAGTGGAGATGAATCTCTGTGAATTGATATGCCAAATCTTAGGATTGAACCTGATCAAAAAAGGATTCAAAGTCTTAAAATACCGATCTTTGAAACATAATTTAATAGAGTTAAAAGGTGTAAAAATAATTATTTTTGAGTAAGTTTTGGGTATTTATTAGTATTTAGAGAAATATAACACCATGTTGTAGCCTCCTAGGCCATGAAATAAAGGTGATAGTAGAATCCCACACTAGGGTAAAGTAAAGGGGGCCACACCACATCCATTCTATTTAAAAACATGTTTGATAGCCATGGTGTAGATCTTATTTTATAAGAGAGTTAATATGATGAAGTGTAAAGGACCACATCGTAGAACCTAAAATCCATGAATGGAGACTAAACCATAGATGAGATCCATGCCATAGGGTTTTCAAATTTTATTTAACTTACAAAATTCATCCCTGAGGCCCCTACTCCATAACCACCCTCTCCATGCCCAAAATATTAGTCTTCCTACACAACAACCTACCTCTATACAATATTTATTCATGATTTGGTTGAAGCTCCAAAACATCCACCTCCCAGACTCCACACTACAACCAATTCTATACAACGTAACCATGTGAAAATTGGATGATTCTTAAAATTTTCATACACTACAGCCAGGTTATCCATGGAATAACCAACCTAAATATTTTATAATCTCCAACATACATGGATCAACCCCCAGTAAAATCGCAGGTATATAATAAATTACCTCCAAACCCCCTAGAACTGAATGTTACAACTATTAACATTAAAAAGGAATGCTTACCAATCCTAGAGGATTAAAAAATATATATAATATATCTATGAATTAATTAACATTACACATCAAAACACATTGAGCTATAAATTTTCCACCACTAACCATTGTTAATGTCAGTGAAAATATCATTTGAGATAATAGAAAACCAAAAAATTAGGAAAATTTCACGAGGCCTTTGGTCACCGTTTTCTACAGTTCATTGTGTGTCGAACACGATTCCATGATTTTATTAGTAATGATAATAATAATATAAAATATTCTAAAATATATTTTTTACAAACCATAGAAAATACTCTAGTAATGTAATCAATGGTAGGGGGTTCTATAATAAAAAAACATTTTTTAACCCATGCAACTAAAAAGTTTTAAATCTTTAACTTAATGAAAATGAAAATTTAATTATTTATAAATTAAAAAAAACGTTATTGTGGGTAAAAATATAATACACATTAAAATTTATAACCAATTGAATATAATATTTGACTGCTCATGTTTGATTGTTTAGTAAGTAATAAAAAATATAGTTATTCATAAAATTTCACTATGTTAACATAGTATAAATTATTGATGAATTTTTTTAGGGAGAGGAGAATAAATAATAACAAAGATAAAAGATTAAAATAAAAATAATATTCTACCTTAGTAATGAATCATTACTACATTTATATTCCATCACCTTCAATTAAAACTTCATCCCTTTCTATCTCACGAATCCACCACCATCCCATTGATCGGATATCAATACCACTAATGACCAGATCCTCCCTCTCCAATATCTCTAGATCTATATTACAAATGGATATGGATAACCCTATATTGAGGAAAATAAGATTAATTTATAATTTCCAACTATATAGACTAATAGAATAATGAAATAACTTATAAAGGATCGATAAAGGATTCGGTTCCACTATATATAAATTACACTCCTAGATAATTCTCCATTTATAAGACACAATCATGTTGTTAGAATTCACAATAGAGATCCAATTAAATATATATCAATATTAAAACTCATGGCATAACTGTTGATTTTTAAAAAAAATAAATTTGCCTAAAATTAAATTAAATTAAAATATTACACTAGAATAAAATATGTATATAGCCATGGTCAAATAGGACTTTGGAAATATGTGATAATGATTTTCTACAAACACCATAGGAAAAATTATAGTTCACAAAAATGAGATGGGAAGTACCCTATAGCCACAGTCCTAGATGAATGTGCCTATATACATTCATTGATGCACCTTATAGCCATGATAATTGATAACCATGGATATAAGACTTGGATTCAGACCCTATAACCAAAATAATATATGAATGTAGATATAATCCTTTAAATATGACTGTGTACCCACAATAATCTATAACCATGTCTATAGGTCATAAAATTTTACCATGTAACCATAGTCATTAATGACCATGACTATTGGCCTTAAATAAAAAACTTATAACTATGATCATTTGTGACTATGGATATAAATATATATTTTCAAAAATGGTATCCCAAATATAATTTTTTTCATAATAATAATAAAATATGTTGAAGTAATTATATATATATATATATATATATAATTTTTTGTATTTATACATGTGTAATTTATTTAGTTGATTGAGAGAGTATGTTAGATTATACATGGGAGATAAGGGTTCAAATCATGAGGACATCATATATTTGAAAGTAACCTAATAGCTACGGTCTTGTGAACATAGAAATAGTTTTTCCATGGGGATATGCAATAGCTTCAATCCCCTTTCCCAAGGATATAGGTCTTCTGTAGACCATGTAATACATTGGAATAACTATATCCACTAGAAATGATATTGGATATAGAAAAAAATTTTCTCCATGACATTTATAGGATGAGGAACTATGCCTGTGGAAATAAAAAACTATTTTTATCTGTGTCACCGAAATTTAGCATATGACTACAAACTGTGTATAAATTCCATTGAAATGATCAAAAAAAATTATGAAGTCATTCTATTGGGTAATTTTACGATTTTATAGCATTAAAAGGACCCTAAAATTTGAATAAAAACATATATAAAAGTTCTAATTAGGGAAAATCGAAGACACTACATACTCACCCCATTTAAACTTTTTTTCCATGAAACAGAAACAGAAAGAGTTACCAAACAAAGAATCTAATAAAGTAACCATATGTATAAAACAACCCATTATCCCATATACTTGATACAAATCAAGAAGTATAGGATCATAGATAACAAGGTACATAACCCCATAAGTTAAAATCTTCTATTTATATTACATTAAATTCAATTACATTATATTGTTTTATCCTTCTCATTGGAATCATTCAACTCAATGCCACAACTGAAAGGCCTCAACAAAATAATAATATTACATTTCATAACTCCATTCACAAGTCCCTACCAAAAAACATTCCATACATAGGTCACCCATTATAATATCCTGAATAAATAACCAAAAACTATTTCCATCAACCTTATAAAATTTATTTATCAAGGGAACCACTTTTGAGAGTATTACACTCCTTACATTTTAAGAAAACCCTAGAAGATTCCATAAGAAAATAAGAAATCAATAGTATACCTTGATACATGGTAATTAAATTAATTATTTCTCATTAATCTCATAGAATCGCATATGTATTACATATTTAAGGTTTTTATCAACTTTGTATAACCACTTGATAAGGAACATACACAAATATTTCCAACTCTAATCTTATGGAAGTCCTACCCATGGCTTATTCATTCATATTATATTGTATAAAACAATATAATCACACCTACATTATTAAAAAAGATCATATTCATCACCAAAGATATATTTATTGGGGTGTAGTTAATCTTCATGGAAGTTATTGACAATAATATCAAAAAAAATAACACAAACCTTGTAAAACCATTTATGTAATGTACCCTTATCTCATCAATGAACAAGTAAAGCACATTTTGAAAAATATGTAATTGAACAATTTATATGTCCTTTATCTTATTGTTACAGGTCATATGATAACACCTTCTAGAACTTGAGCTACCCAAAGGATATAAATTGATGAGAAATATTATTCACTATGTTGTTAGATCCACCATAAGATAAACCCAAATGATTAGTTAATCCTACACCACCAAGGTATTATAAAAAACTAAAGAACCTTAGTTTAAAATTTTACATAAGAAAACTTATTACGAGTCATATAGGGTAACTACAATCAACCCTTGGAGAAGTATGATGTACTCTCCCACCTTCATTGGAATCTGTTAGGTGCAATACCTTCAGATACATTCTGATACATTATTTGATATTTTTTTTCATCGATATTAGACTAATTATACACATTAAAAAGTGTAGGATATTACAACATATAAAGTACACACAATTTCCCCATATTCCACCAAACTCAACAATAATGAGGTTATTTTATCACACATATACCTCATTTATTGTGAATTAAATATCCACTAGTCTGAGGAGATATCCACAGTACAAGTATGTTACTATAAGCACAAAAACCATTTTAGCCTCAAGATTCATTTAAGCCCATAACTATATGACCATAATAAATATTATTCGTAAAGGGATGAATCGATCACAATCATAACCCTTACCTAGAGATCCCACCACACTATTGGTGATCTCAAAGTAAGATAAGAATAACTACTAAATTATTGAGAATATTCCTTATATTTTTTATCAAATAAGGTAAGTATCAATAAATATCACAAAAAATTAACCTTTGGTTATATGAACTCTTCATAGCTATTCAATACTCCCAAAATATTAATAGGACTTCAATATGTCTCTAGAAATCCCTAAAAACTATACATAGAATTCCATTAGAATGAAAACGAACATAATACCCATTAAACTTATTTTAAAACCTCAGGATGCCCTTTATTCCTTTCCATAGGTCGAAGTGGTCACATTAATACAAAATAAAAAAATTCTTTAATAGGTATCCCAACTACCCTATTATCCCTTATATGTTTAGTTGGACTATCTGATAATCTGAAAAAGATATCATTATGGCCTATATAGAAATTTGATAGGAAATCCAATAAAATTATATGGAAAACTATGGATCCTTATTCAGAAAAATCAATACGTGATTCTTATCCAATAGGGGAAACCACACCTCTAAAATATCCCACGAATTCTAAGCTAATATTACCAACCGATGGGTAATTTTCTATAATCTTTCATTGTTTAACCAACATATCTAACCTAGGGGTTTGACTCACCACTATGGGAGATAATTAACCCTTCCATTTAGCTATAAAATAAATCACCATTCTTATGAAACATATATTCCAATTCAAGGATGATTATAAAATGTTTTATCCTAACATTATGTAATTCCACAAAATCTCTCTGTCACACACATAATGAGAAACCTATAATTTCAAAAACTATGAGTAAATGGATAATAAATATAGTTTTATTCTATATCCAAATGTGTTTGGATTGAATTTTTAGTAAAATCACTAAATCTAAGAAAAATTAATTAGATGAAAATAATGGTTTCCATAGACATTGATAAGTACAAGTGTTATTTAATATGACAAAAATTAAACCTCCAATATCATCAAGTATTATCTTATTAGAACCATCAACTACATATAATTATCTAGGACCTAAAAATTGAAATTATATACCTAATTATGAATACATGGATGTTACATAATATTTGGTTAAAAGAATCACCCATCCCTATATACTCATACAATAACCACACTTCCCTTAACACCACCTCCTAGAAGTATATCGAGCCTATAGTAGGAATGAATTTGAAAAAATTACTAACATAATGAGGAAATATTTCCTTAAAACCAATTTTGATTGCCTTAATAAAACATATATGTATCCAAAATCTTAGGATCATTTGATATAGTAAATTTTAGCAACTAAATATTTTTCAAAGGTTTTTTAATATGTATGGGATGTAGTTAGATTTACCCTAGAATGACTCTCACTTTGTATACCTTTCTCAAAATCCAGATCAAGAAGAAAGTAAATGTCATAATTGTAACCAAGGTGTACCTCCTCAATATAGATGAACACACACTTGGAAATGATCACACATAATTGAATTGTGTCTAGAACCATTCAAATTCAAACCATCCTCAACATAATCTGATATATTTTCCTAAAAAATATCAAATTTCAAATAATAAAAGAAGAAACTATCATAAATTCTAAAAATATATGATTATAAATGTATTTCCATGTTATAAAGGTAACTACATATAAGAACCACCATATAGTAAAGTGATATCTAACCTATATAAAAGAGATGAATCTTAGACTCCAACCAATTATCTATTACTTAAGGATTTGGTTCTTCTACAAAATCATAATTCCACTTATGTTAGAACACATATAGTGTATTCAAACTTTATGTAGTCTTATACATATCAGAGAAAAAAACCATATGGTAAATAATAAATTCTTCAATTTCATAAATGATAGAGAAACTTCCCTAAACTCAGGGGTAAAGATACCTCTCAATTAGGTATTTGAATCAACTCCCCATTTATCATGTAATCAATAAATAGAGAATAAATAATTAGTATATTCATATCATGACCTTGAATATAAATATGAGTTAGTTTTCTATTGGAAACATCCTTTAATTGATATAATAATCCCACACCCAGTAGAGAATATATTGTGATTTGACATATGAAGGGAACGAAACCAAAAACAAAATACTCTATCTTGTATGTACCATATTAATTTCATCTTGTAATATATTTCTTATATAATAATGTTGATAAATAGATTATAAAATTCTTAGTATAGAGATATATCATTTTCCACACCAACTTTAGATTTTATTATTTGAAAATTTAACCAATGTACCCCATAAAATATTTACCCCTAAAACAAAAAATAATCCATACAAAATAACAAAATCCAAACCCTATTATTATGACTCTAGATGACCTAATACCATTTAGAACTGACATTACCCATAGGGACTCCACCTAGGTTGGAAATAAGATTGTTATCCCACCCTAAACACACCATCAATTTTATAGAGGGTGAAGAAGAGCAGTAATAAGGAACAACATACATGGGAGGCCTTATCTTATAACAATATAAGCAATATATAAAATTCCAACACATGATATATCCAATAATAACTAATAATAAATAAATAGAAAACTATATAGCCTAGATATCCATATGTAAATAACTAACCAACATGAAACCACATAGAAAAACACAAATGAAAAAACATAGATACATATGATAATATCTCAACGTTTAATAAGAACAAGATAAGGGACGACACCTCCTCGCAATAAGTACTCTTGGAATAATTATTGACTATAACCATATCTACCATGAACATCCATGCACCACTAATTATACATGAATATTTTCCATAATATCCATGTTCTCCAAGGAATCCTTCAAACAATGCATCTTTTATATAGTCACAAAACATGTTGTAATAAAAATAGTATAATGGCACATATAAACATACCTAGTAGGAATCCCTAAAACCTAAAGTCAAGTCAAAACACAATGTTACTTCAAACCCATGGATGGGGAAAATAATAAATATCCCAATGGTACAAAAATTCATTCTACGGTAATTCTAAACATGGATAGAAGAAGATTCACTTTCTTCCAAGATCAACTACACCAAAGATTATATTTCACTAGAATCCATATTAACCCAAAATATCAAAGCTGTTATAACTCAATAAGTTCAAATCCCATCTATAGTTTGCATCTCAATGTATATAATTTTTTCCTGAAATATTTACAGACCTATGAAGCTTTTATCACACATCCTCATATCAACTAAAACCTATTTGTTAAAATATATTCTTCAATAATCATAGTGGGATACCCACACATCATTGAGGTGTGGACACTATTTAATGGGGTATGAAACCCTATGTAGGAAACACACCTCATATTTTGGTATTTTCATATATAGACGGGGATACCAAATCCATATATAGTGGACCAAAACCCCATAAAAAGGGTGTTTACCTTTTATAATATGTTTATGGAGGACCTTTTCCCTGATATCAATATTCCACCAGGGATTTATAACCTTATTCCAACTCTAACTATCTCACCTACTATCCCCAAAATCATCTCTATGATCTAGGTAACTTCATCTACTCATAACACCTTAGAAACAATCCCTATAAGATGAATATATATACATTATTGTATTCTATGTGAAAAAATTATTAGAAAGGACTATATTGGATCTTGATTCAGGCACCCAGGTGAGAATATATAGAGAACACTAATTAAGGGAAAATACCTGAAACATATTATTCGGTACACATCGTACTGTTGGGATTATTCCATCATAGAAAAATTCACATATTGTAAAACTATAAGGAATTTCTAATATGATATAGTTCATGTAAGTAAAACTACTCTATTCAAGAATTTACCAAAAGTACACACTGATCTATAACTCCAAAATAAAAAAATTGTACTCGTATGTACTCAACTTGGGAACTAAAACACAATAAAAATGAGTGTGGTCTACTAAAAAGAAGTTTCTAGTAAGGTAAATTTTTAGGGAATTCACTAACCAATTTGGTATGTACTACTATAACTGTGTGGGTTGGGACTCCATTATACATGGCATATACCTTGGCCCAAAAGGTATATATATCCAATAGGTTATTTAGGATCATCTTTAGTAATTTGTAGATTCATATAGAATAATATACACAAGGGGTGACCTAGAGTCACACCTCACATTATATTTATAATGTATCGGAAACCCTAGTGTTGTATGGGGAGTAAGACATGTTGTTTTAACAATATTACTAATTTCATACTAGTTAGAAATTTTAAATATACACTACTAGGTTTCCTATCTTTTTAACCACATCCATTCAAGCATCCTTCACCTCTATTAATATCATCACAAACACCCAAACCTAATTCCTTTTTAGAGATCTATAACCATCATATGGGAACCCCTTTTTTCCACCCTTCCCGAGAAATACTATCAAGATCAGGTTTATACTCTCCAATCGAACCTCACCCTACAATATTTTTAAAATATTCATCATGCTGACTATCACCAAACTACCTTGGGTATCACACCCTACTAATAATATATATATATATATATATTACATCCATGATTCAATTATCAATTATATACACCCCAAAGCTTATAGTGTATATTTATAAACCGATAATGGTGATTTTTTTGTGATAGAATGGTGATCAAATCATGTAAAATGCTATGTGGTTTGAGGATGATAATTCTTCTCAATCCATTACATGTAAAGCATGGTTCTAAGTTGTTATTATTTATTTAAATAAAAATAAAAAATATTCTATAATAAGTTTTCTAAATGCCTAAAAAACCTATTAACAATGTATTCATATTGGGATTTCTATAATAGAAATATATTCAAAAATCCATGCCACATAAAAGATATACATCTTTAACATGAAGAAAGTTTTATGTTCATTATTCAAATATTCATATCACATGTGACATGTTCCTATCGTGGGGAGTGGGGAAAAATTTATTTCTAATGTTAAAATATTGTATAGTAGTCAACCAAGAACCTAGTGGGGGTGATCATCGACCAACGAAATAACAATAATGGAATCTAAAACAAAATATGATAAAACTTGATAACCAAAAAACTACTATTAGTTAATTGAAACTAACTTTAGAGAAGTGATAACAGATTTACTTAATTTAATGAATGAACTCAAGAATTAATAAATTAAAATACACCCTTACCCTAATCACTCAAATATTTACCCCACCATGTTAATGTTAACCAAGAAGAATGGGGATGGAGAAGACATCAAAAACATTGAAATTGGAAAAATAAGAATACAAAATTTATTCTCCATAATATATCAATATGAATATTTCACCATTACTACCCACTAGAATTCTGAAACTCACTAAGGATATTTTTTAATATTTTTTCTTAATTTTTTTAACCTAAAAATATAAAATACTTTGGAAAAATATACAAAAAGTTAATCCCACCTTACTAACAATATCATTTTCTATCTGAAGACACTCTTTTTCTTCCTACAATTTGACATATTAAACGATTAGATAAATGAGATAATTAATAATAGAATTTAATGTGTGAATAAACCTTCATGTCTTAAATAATTTACAATTGGTATCACTAAATTTTGTTTCTTTTATTTAGAGATATCCTTCATTTAATGATCTTTCAATCTCACATTCAAAAATATTTTTAAAATTGATAATTTTTTTGGGCCTTTTGTGGATAGAATGAACTCCAGGTATAACTTATGATATTTAATCCAATGAAATTAAGAATCCTAACGAAGAAAATATTTCATCTATTTTGATTCATATTGATAATTTTATTCATGAAATACATAAGTGATAGAAAAATGTTAAAATTCGATAATAAATGAATTTTCATAGTTAATCTCTGAACATCCAAAAAAACAAAAAATGATACAATTTTTCTCAAATTGATACATTGGTGGGGATTAATTAAAATTAAGAAACATTAAAAATATTGTAAATATTATGTCTATCAATTAACCCAAATTGAACACATGGACACCTAGAAAAGTAAGCAACAAAATAAAATCAATGAAATTTAAAATAGACCCCCATAAGATCCAAAAATTTAACACCATGAAAAAAAGATACCATGCCTCCTAAAAAATTATTTTAGGTTCATAATTCAGGTCATTCAATCCATTTCAATTTCATCTTTCATCTCATTCTCACAAAACACATATGTCACATATATTTTCTCTCATAAAAAATTTGATAATTTTCACCAAATATTTTATGGTACAATCTCATTATAGAGCTAATATTGGATTGATAAATTTCAATATATCCACCTGAGGTAAGTCATGTACATGTCTTTATCAAGAGTAATTTTCAGGATTATGCGTTGAATTTCAGTTTTATTGTTTTAGATAATAAAAATTATGAGTAAAAATAATAAAGGATGACTCTTTTTATATAAAAATTTAATGATTTAAATTTTTACTCATGTATGGTCTCCTCCTCACTCTAATTAGTAGAAACTGATCCAAATAATGATGAATAATTTAAGGAATGTGCATGCCATTTACAATTTTTGAATCCGAAAGAATATCCAATCAATTAACTTCAACATAATTAAAATTTTGAGGATATTTTTAAATCATGTACAACCTTTTTTATAATGGAAGTGAGCGTGGTTTCAATTAAAAATAGTGTTTATTACTTCATATCCCTTTTATTGAATGAAAACACATATTTTAAACTTCAAAAACATGGTTCTTCAATGATATTTCCAACTACTTCAATGAAATATATATTTTTAGAATCCTACAACTAAAAAATACCAAAAATAAAAGGTTTTATAAGAATAACGTTTTTAAGAAAAAAACACATATTTGACAACATTATATTCCACAAATAAAATAGAACTTGATGATATAAAACACTGTAAGATAGATCCCCCCCAATTAAGTTCAACTACATAATAAAATTAAACATCAAGAGCATATTGGATAGGGAAAAATATCTTTTTATGTTGATAAATTAACCAGATATTCATGGATACTGAGGAAAAATGGATTAAATATAAAAGTTAGTTCAGAATTAAAATGATTCAATTGAAATATAAATTTAAAAATAATAAAATTTCTCAATAATTTAAAACACAAGTACAAAAAACTCTCAACTTTTTAAATAAATAAATCAAATTATGGATAAAATAAACATGGATTGGTTCTATCAAAAAATTAGTCAAATTTATATAATATAAAAAAGTTTTAGAAGGATCGTGTGAAGGTGATTTTAAAAATAAATATAGTCACAAGTATAATGAGTTTCAAAAATCAAAGTTATGTAAATGAAATTATAAAATTATAAAATAATAAAAACAAATTTTTCAGCATTTATTTAGGTAAATTTTCATGGGATAACTTTTTTAACTCATTTAAATGGTTTTAAAAAATGTATGTTTTAATCATTTGAGTTCAAAAGTTTCAAAAACACACTAAAATTGATTTTTTTTGAAAGGATAGAAAAAATTTTGAAAAAAAAATTAATATCCTAAACTACAAATGTTCCATATCCCACACTTATATGTTTCATTATCCTAAATTCATAAAAGTATATTTAATTTTTAAAAATATGTTTAATTAAATTATAGAAAATAAGTATGATTAAAATAATGGTATTTTTTTATATTGGAAGAGAAAAGTTGAATTAATCTCCTATGTGACACTCACAACAAACCTAAAATAAAATTTAAAAATGAAAAAGAAATAAATTAATTAAAAAAATAAAATAGAAATATAATTAAAATGGAAATAAGTATAAGGATGGATCTTGGTTTAACACCCAAATGGGCCCTGGGATTTGACTACCTCTGGATTGGAAGGTCTAGTGGGTTATCCCCAATATAAAGGTGGGTGTGATTTTTTTAGTATAAACCACCTACACCATTTCATTACATCTTACACAAATGTCTTTTTAAATATGACTCAATTTATATATTATATCAAATATATCTAAATTATAATGATATACAACAAGCATAATGGGTGTTAGACAAATAATGGGTCATCCTCTTTCTTGGATTCCACTTGTATAAATGCTTATTCATTCCCTATTTTTTTCATAAGTTATGATGTATCCATGTAATATTCAAAAGCTATGTCATATTTTATTTCTATTCAAACAAAATTAAAACATGTGGAACCATTATAAAAATATTTTTCTTTAATGTAGGTATCTTGTGTCGCAATTTTCTTAGGTAAAGACACATTGGAATCCTCATTTACTCCCACTAATAAATTTAAAATCTGTCGAGGATGAATTGTATGTTCCTCAGTAGGTTTATTTATTTCTATTCTTATTATGTTTTGGAAAAATTAAAATTTCCTAATTTTGAAAATGTAAAAAAATTGGAGGTGATATTCAATTATGCTTAAATAAAAGAATAATGAAAAGAGATAAAAATATATTTCCCCAATTAATTAGATTTTAATTAATTGTTTTTTTTCTTTTGAAAGAGCCTAATAGAGTTGAATTTCACTAAATAGAGTTAGTTAGTGAGGATCATCTAATATTTCTTCATATTCTACCACCTAGGTTTATTTTTCTTCAACCTTGTTTAGAGAGAGATACAAAGGAGTTGTATCTTTTAATATGTTTAGGATAAGGAAATATTGTTGCACTTTTTGTTTGTTTTCGATGTTATATGTATCCATTAAATATCCTAAACATAGTATAGAATGAATGTCTTTATCACCAATCTCCTAAAGAAATTTTTTAGTGAGGTAGAATGGATCTTCAGTTATATCCTACATTACCTCCATAAGTTATATAACATAAAAGATATGTGGGGAAACATATTATACCCTCTAGATCAGGTTCAGGTTAGGGTTAATGTAGATACTAACAATACATTGATTACTTTTTTATTTTAAAAAAATGTTTTTTTCTTCAATATTTTTAATCTGGTCATTTATATCTTTGTAATCCACTTTTTCTTGATGTTGTACATGCCGAATTTATTTAGATAAAGTGGGGGTGAACAAGAAAGATAATTTTTGTGAATTGACCATTTTTCATCATATAAAATAACAATCCATACCGGAATCATATAGTTATTATTCATTTGGAAACATAGATGCATAAAGCATTGGTTCATAAAAGATATAATTTTTCTCCCATGATGTTAT
This sequence comes from Viscum album, assembly GCA_963277665.1. Classification (NCBI taxonomy): domain Eukaryota; kingdom Viridiplantae; phylum Streptophyta; class Magnoliopsida; order Santalales; family Viscaceae; genus Viscum; species Viscum album. The sequence goes on along the minus strand of OY728126.1, from coordinate 778,272,700 downwards.
TCATAACTAGTACCCTTCATAGACATATCATATTTTTAACGTTTCTTTATAACACAGGAAAGGAAACATAATAATGGGTGAGTTCTGATTCTCACTAAGGTAAAATGAGAGATATATCATTGATTATTTGATCATTACAATAAAATAATGGTATGAAAACTTGAGAATAACATTTAAAAATAATACCTCACATATCAAAAATAATAATCTTGAGTAATGGAATAAATCTTAATAGTTCATAAGAAATTAATAAAAAAATAATCAATGAACATGATCCATGAGAGAATAACATTGGTTTAAGAAAGAATTTTATGGAATAAATATAAGCATAGAAAGTAATTTTCTTAGTAGTAAAGGACTAGTGTCATGATTATGATAGTGTAAAGGGTTCACTCTCCTAACCACTATAGTATTGAATCTTCACTCCCAAAATAATCATAGTGGAAAAATTCTAATATTGAACTGGGTTCAATCCCCACATTATCTTTGGTTATCTCATAAGATATTAATCTTTACCAAGTTAATTGGAGAGATATGTCAGTTCCAAACATGTTTGGTTAAAACGTGACCAACTTCCTTGGTTATAACGTAACCACTGGACTTGGTTATATCATAGTAATCATCAAATAATGAAACCATACATATTTGTGCCATAATATTATAAAAAATTCAACATATCATCATAGCATAACCTATATGAGTAAAATGGGTTTCATAAACATTTCATTGATTCACTATAATATAACCCATAGAAAAATAACATGTTCATAAAAATCCCATTAATACAATCATTAAGCATCCATATATATTTTAATAAAGTTATTTTTTGATCATATCCCTAGAAAAGAAACATTAATATCAAATATGTCATCATATATGGAAAATTTTTTATAAATATCACATGAAACATGTTTTGTGGAATATATAATTTTCACATTGATTTTTTTAAAATATAATGATTTAAAAATTATTGAGGAATAATTTTATTTGTAAATATTCTTTGGAAACTTGTAATATAAAATTCAAAACCATTATCATCCATGATGTTGGGAAATTACATTCATGTTCTCTATATTAATATAAATCATTCCTTTCAAACTTATGTACAAAATTAAAAAAGTAAATCATTCTAAAAATGAAAAAAAGTTTCTTCTAAATCCATTCTGTAAAATGTCTAACATGGGTAAATATGTAATTAAACAATCATAGGATAATATTAAAACCATTATCTATCACATTCTCAGGAAAAATTAATATTGGAGAAAAATTGTTTCTATGAAATAGAGTAATAAAGTTAATTTTATTTTTAAAAAAAATTGATATCTTTGGTACAATAGATAAGGAATGTGAAATTAAAACATCTATTATCTATACTAAATTACGGTTCTTTCTAGCTAACGTGTCACCTGCAAATGCATCCATGACACCTAAATCATTTCCCTCCGCCATCTCATTTCATGATTCTCCACCTACAGGATCCCAATACCTGCGTTTCCATCTTCTCTTCCCTCCCTATTAGGGTTTCCCATTCTCTGTCACTTCCATCTCATTCGTTGTGGCCGACTCCTCCTTCACCTCCACCTACGCCGCCTCCACCTGCCCCACTATTGGCTGCCTCAACAACGGGTGCTTCGACTCCACCAACTCCACCTCACGTATTTACTCAATCCCTCAAAACTATTTTGATTCCGCTCACAAAATCTCTCACCACCTCCTAGGGTTCCCACTGAAAATCTTCTCATCCAACCTCTACCTCATGCACGCCCACTCGTTTCCACTACATCATTGACCGGGTTCTCCTCCCCTTTCTACGACTACCCTCTATCAAAACAATACCTACCCAGCTGTTCACATGTTCGGTCACCTTCTCTTAGGATTCTTTGTTTCATTCATCTACTCCTGGTTCCACAATCCGAAAATCGTCCAAATGTCTCTTCACCGTCGACCGTTGTGGAGAACAACCGACAAATGATTCGGGAATCTCTTCAACTTCACGGACACCTCCTCATTCCTTGGAAAATCAATCTTCCTCTTCATTTTTATATCTCACCGAATTCTGGACAAAGAACTTTGATGTAGATTCAACCATTTCTGGACGCCTCCAGCACCATGTATGTTTTCATTCCTAACAAATCTGTTAGATTATGCTCTGATTTTAAGCTATTTATTTAGCCCTCTTGATATAATGATTCCACAATTTAATGCCATATTATTGATTTCAAAGATTATTTTTTGGGGTACCAATATGTTACTAACATATCTCTATCAGTATTCAGAGAAAATAATGTTCAAGATCTGCATAAAAGATGTTCTATCCTCATTTATTGAAGCATTGGCATCGTAAGTACAACCCATTTCATTACTCATCGTTCATTTTATCCCATTGTTTCACACAGCTCAATCATTTCATTTTCTGATTTACCTTCAAAGGTTCATCACATCATACATTAATGCATATTTTTACATTACTCATCATCCATTTTATGCCATTTTTTCATAAAATTGAAAATTTTTGTTCTTAATTTTACATGAATGGTTCAGGAGATCTTACATTAATGTCATTAAGACATGTAAAGCATGCTACTTTTGAAGGTAATATCAGTAATCAAGTTTCTTAATCCCGGAATTATATAACAATTTTCATTTTAAAACATATTGTTTATAGTATTTTCATGTATTTTTGGATCATTGGTGCACGCCTCATAATTAGTATGTTTGATATTTTTATCTCATGTCATCATGATTTGAATGGATGAATTATTTAGATGGGATTGAATTTAATGTTGCAGGATATTGTGTCCATGAATCAGTTGAACCTATTATTGGTGGGTATGTGTTTTATATATATAATTATCAATACATCCCTCAAAATGAGTGATTACTGTTACTGTGTACTACCATGAATCATTTTTTATTTGGAGGTACACACTATGTGAATGCAGGTTATTGGTCATAAAATCATGGAGTTAACCTCTCTTTCATCCAACATATGAATGCAGGTAATCTGTTTTCACTATTCACTCCACTGTATATTAATTTTTTTGAACTAAAAACATATGAAACAGATGATTATAATGCTTTAATACGATTATGTTTTCACTATTGACTTCAGTGTATATTGACAAGGTAGTATTTTAGTATGATTATGTTGTGATTCAGTGAGTTCTGTCTCCATTATGGGATATTCATCTCATAATGTTTTAATTATGCACTTCATCTTTTAATATGAATATTGATTATTTTTATTTATATATTGCAGGTGACTCACCTTGCACATGAAGAGATCAAGGGAATCATGCACTAATAAGTTCCAGATCTCTACAACAGGTGTGTTTTCCTAAAACTGTGGAATTATCCTCCCTACCATGCATCATTTTTCATTTTAATTTAATCACTACATGAATGCAGTTTATTGGTCGTAAAATCATGGAGTTAACCTCCCTTTCATCCAACATATGAATGCAGGTGATATGTTTTCACTATTGACTCTACTGGCTACCTCACCACCGGGTGCTTCGACTCTGCCAACTCAACCTCAAGCATTTACTTTATCCCTAAAAAACATTTCAAACCCGCTCACAACATCTCTCACTGCCTCCTAGGGTTCCCACTGAAAATATTCTCTTCCAACCTCTACCTCCCGCACGGCCTCCCGTTTCTACTACATTATTGATCGGGTTCTCCTCCCCCATCTATGACCACCCTCTATCAAAACAATCCATACCCAGTCGTTCGCATGTTCCGTCACATTCTCTTAGGGTTCCCTATTTCTTTCAACTACTCCCGGTTCCACCATCTACAAATCGTCAAAATGATTCTTCACCATCGACCGTTGTGGAGAATGACCCGAAAATGATTCGTGAAGCTCTTCAACATCACTGAAACCTCCACTTTATTTGGAAAATCAATCTTCCTCTTCATTCATATATCTCATCGACATCTATACATTGAACCTTGATGCATATTCAACCATTTTTGGATGCCTCCGGCACCAGGTATGTTTTCATTCCTAACAAATCTATTAGATTATGCTCCAATTTTAATCTATTTATTTAACCTTATTGATATAATGGTTCCACAATTTAATGCAGTATTACTGATTTCAAAGATCATTTTTTGGGGCCCCAATATGGTACTAACATATCTCTATCAGTATTCAGAGGAAATAATTTTCAAGATCTACACAAAAGGTGTTCTATCCCCATTTTTTGAAGCATTGGCACCATAAGTACAACCCATTTCATTACTCATCGTTCATTTTATCCAATTGTTTCATGAAGTTGAATCATTTAATTTTCCAATTCTCCTTCAAAGGTTCATCACATCATACATTAATGAATATTTTTACATTACTCATCATCCATTTTATGCCATTTTTTTGTCAAATTGAATCTTTTCATTCTTAATTTTACATGAATGGTTTAGGAGATCTTACATTAATTTAATTAAGACATATAAAGCATGCTTCTTTTGAAGGTAATATCAGTAATAAAGCTTCTTAATCCTGGAATTATATTACAATTTTCATTTTATAACATATTGCTTATAGTATTTTTAGGTATTTTTGGATCATTGGTGCACGCCTCATAATTAGTATGTTTGATATTTTTATCTCATGTCACCATGATTTGAATGGATGTGTTATTTAGATGGGATTGAATTTAATGTTTTAGGATATTGTGTCCATGTGTTAGTTGAATCTATTATTTGTGGGTATCTGTTATATATATCTAATTATCAATACATCCCTCAGAATGAGTGATTATTGTTACTACGTACTGCCATGCGTCATTTTTTATTTAGAGGTACACACTATGTGAATGCAGGTTATTGGTCATAAAATCATAGAGTTAACCTCTCTTTCATCCAACATATAAATGCAGGTAATTTTTTTCACTATTCACTCCACTGTATATTGATTTTTGTGAACGAAAAACATATGAAACAGATGATTATAATACTTTAATATGATTATGTTTTCACTATTGACTTGAGTGTATATTGATAAGGTAGTATTTTAGTATGATTATGTTGTGATTCAGTGAGTTTTGTCTCTATTATGAGATATTCATCTCAAAATGTTTTAATTACGCACTTCATCTTTTAATATGAATATTGATTATTTTTATTTATATATTACAGGTGACTCACCCTGCACATGAAGAGATCAAGGGAATCCTGCACTAATAAGTGCCAGATCTCTACAACAGGTATGTTTTCCTAAAATTTATGAATTTACTTCCCTACAAGGCATATTTTTTCATTTTCATTTACACATTATATGAATGCAGGTTATTGGTCGTAAAATCATGGAGTTAACCTCCCTTTCATCCAACATATGAATGGAGGTGATGTGTTTTCACTGTTGACTCCACTGTATATTGGTTTTTTTGGTCTAAAAACATATGAAATAGATGATTATATTGCTTTTATACGATTATGTTTTGACTATTTACTCCAATGTATATTGACAAGGTAGTATTTCAGTATGATTATGTTGTGATTCAGCAAGTTTTGTCTCCATTATGGGATATTCATCTCACATGACAAGTCAATGGATCTGTACAATGATACAAAGTTGTATATTTGTGGGTCATTTCTAAGAGTTTCTAAACATACTTTGATTTTTCTCATCCCAGTAGAGAGATGAACCGAAATATTAATGAATGTGCATGGGCTGATGGAATGAATTCCTTCAATTTACAAGCATAGAGAAGAAACTTAAGATATGTGTATCATTTATGTCTCAGCGAGGATTGATGCAGGTATTTTTTCCCAATTAACTATTCAACAGGATAGGATGTATGGAAGTTTATATTGGTTACAACTCAAGCAGTAAATGATTCAGTGATAATCACATTCTTCGTGAGTTTGACTGGACAGTCTACGAGTTTCACTTTATATTTGTTGAGCTAAATCTGATATCGACATACTAAAGCTATACAACAACTTGAATTCAACTACATTGAGCATCTTGTGAGTTCCATCCAGTATTTAATGAGATTAATCAACATATTGATATGTCAAAATATATAAATTATTGTTAATTTATATTTATTATTTTAATATATTAATAAATTCATTTTACATGTTTTTTGTTTTTAATTTCATGTACTTTAGTTGTGCTTAAATGGGTGGGTTTGATTTATTCATTTTCAAAATCAAATCAAATTTGAATTTTGAAAACCAGTATTTGACTGTGTTTAAGTTGTGTAATGAGTTTGAGCTAAATATCAAGTTTGAGTACTGTAATTTTTCACTCTACTCAACAAAAATATACTTTCTTTTGTTCAATGAATTTACTAGGGTAGGTTTGTTCAGATTAAAAGTCAATATACAATGTTTTCATAGGTACCTTCAACAACATGTTTCAAATATATATAGTCTACTCAATTATTATTTTTAGGTGATCAACCAATGGGTGTCCTTATTAATTGTGTAAAAATTATTTTTAATAATGCGCTTAATTTTTTAAGATGAATGTTGTTTAATTTTATTTATATATTGTAGGTGACTCAACCTGCAAATGAAGATATCAAGGGAATTTCTACAATGGAGTTATACTTCATGAAATACTAAAAATAGTATGAAAAACAATTTGGGGAAATCATCAAACATTGGGCTAGGGACTGAGCTAGAACTTGACCGACCCATGCATATGGGAGCATCCCATTCCAGTCTGCGATATATAGAGGTGTCTTCAAGATACACATCAGTGGATTTTAGCTGACATTGGGAGATGGTTTTCCAATTCGGTTACAGATTCTATCCTCTGTATGGGGTCACGAGTGGCCGTGTTTCATTCATGGTGTAGTGACTTCTCTGAATTCCTTCTAATCATCATAATGGAATGATTGGGTGAGTCTAAATACTTGTGTTTTATTTACAGGAACCTGATGTCCACTACTTTGGGTTTTTTATAAGGTATGTTTTTTTTAGTGTTCAATGTGGAGTTTGTATTGTAGAATGTACTTGGTATTTTCATTTTCATTTCTATAATATTTCATATGAACTAATGATTTGTATATTTCTCTTTCCCCTATTTTCCCTACTAAACATAAACCAAATAGAGGAAATAACTATCTATGTTTTGAAAAATAACGTAAAACAAAATTGAGGGAATCATTATTTATGTTTTAGAATAAAATACTTCAATTCAACACTAATCTTCAAAAACCATCACTAGAGTTATGTTTGAAATTATGTTTGATTATGTTATTATTTTTATTTTTTTGTAGTGAATCATGTCTTTATCTATTTTTGACTTGTAATTATGTTCAAATAATGATTTCTATTTTAGTAATGGTGGATCTTCTAGGCATTTTGGGGGTGCCAACTAAATTATATCAGGAATTTGGATTCTTCTCCTAAAAAACAAGAGTTGAGGAATTTTTTTCTACGGAACCAAAGTTCTTGGATATCTCATCATCCCCATTGACATTTCATGATGGTTTCACATACCATGTTAATGAATACATTTGGGATATCAGTTTGGTGCACCTACATTTAGATGACACCCAAACTTATATAATTTCCTACAAGTTGTTGAAACAGAACTGATTCGAGATTATTTATGTCCAACTGTTTTCATATTTTTCATACATAGATATCTATGGAATTTTTAAATATTACTATATGTACAGGTAAACATATTTCATGATCGTGTGCACGATCAGGTCAAGGCTTATTAGCTCTTATTCCACCACTATGACTCCTCATCACTAAAAAACTAGGTAAAACAATACCTTTAATTTCCTAAAATTTTTTCATATTGGTCATCAAGAATTTAACTTCAAAATATTATTAGTTAGTTCTAATAAATCTGACATGACATGTTTTATATAAGTGTATCATTTTTTCTGGTAGTGGATCATGTATTTTAATTCAATACTAGATCATGTATTGTATTTCATGTATCACATTATTTTTTAGAGTATTGGAATATGTTTTTTCTTTGACCGGTGGCTCATGCATTTTTTTGGTCATAGAACTTGTAATTTGTTTGAGAAGAGGATCTTGTGATTTATTAGATCATTAGATCATTTTTAAGAGCACTATATCATGTATTTTAGATCATTGTATCATGTGTTTTAGAGCATTGGGTCGTTGGAATGTGTTTTTTTATCTTCAATCTTTATCATGCATTAAGCAAGGAATTATTTCATCTCATTGCAGAACCATGCTTTACAAGTAGGGATGATGGTAATGATATATTAAGGAATTTTTTTTTATGAAAAAAGTATGCACTGCTATATGTGTTTAAAAATTGTATATTCAGTTATTATGTATACATCTTTGACTTTTTATAGAATTGTGATATTAATTCTCATGCTACATCAATATTAAATCTATCTTAAACTAAATTTTTTATTCAATTTCATGTTGTCTGGTCTACTCAAGTTGTTGACGGCACTCTGTTGAAGCCACTTAGCATGGGTGAATGACTCCACTCATTCAATTTATTATTATTTCATTTATTTTCACATTTCTCATTTTTATTATTGCAACCACTGCCTTATCGTGGATTTATCTTTAACATTTTATTTAAATTCTTGAATAATAGTTATTGTGATCAAAATTTAAAATGAATTTAAATCTTCCTCAAAATTTAAAAATTCATATACTTTTACTCTATTATTTTTCTTTGTCAACTATTTCAACCACTGCCTTATCCTGGATTTATCTTTAACTTTTTATTTTAGTTCTTTTATAAACGTTATTGTGATCAAAATTGAAAATGAATTCAAATCTTCCTCAAAATTTAAAAATTCATATACTTTTACAATATTCTTTTTCTTTTTCAACTATTAAAATGGTGTCTCATAATTCTCTGCACTCCTATTACAAACTCATGGTGCCATCATCTAGGACCATATGATTATGCATACCTTGAAAAGAAATAATCAAGTAATGTTGTATATAAATTGAGGAATGATATGTGTATTATTTATATTATCAATTGTACATATCAATATTGTTACTAGCCGTCCTTTTCTTATTGTATAATTAATTTGGGAGATAGTGGTACCAGTAGATTCCCTTGCTTGTCTACATCTACTAGAGATTCATATTGGTGGTGATCATCTTTTCAACTACATTTTCTTGGAATCGAAGTTTAGTATAGGGAATAATGGTTCTATATGTGTTCAACTATAAGTAATGTCTTCCTGCCTATTTACATGCAGGGATCCATAGGTTTTGAAACAGATTTCACTTGTAATTATCTTGTAGTCAGAGACACCAACATTCAGTACATATTTAATTCATGTATACTTATAGTCATACCTATTAAATTGCCCATCATATTGCATATCAGTTGAGATAAATCTCTTTATTTTCAATGATTCTGTAACCATGCACCCTGTCTTACATTGAATCTATCATCTATGATAATTACTGTCAATTACTATCACTACAGGTGGCCTATCCCAAACTCATGGTGTCATCATCTGGGACCATATGATGATTCATACCTAGAAAAGAAATCATCAGGTAATGTTGTAGATAAATTGAGATATGATATGAGTATTATTTATATTATCAATTTTACATATCAATATTGTTATGATCCATTCTTTTCTTATTGTAGAATTCATTTGGGAGTTATAGGTACTAGTAGATTCCCTTGATTATCTCCATCTACTAGAGAATTATATTGGGGGTGATCTTCTTCTAAACTAAATTTTCTTGGACTATGATTTTACTATAGGTAATACTGGTTCTATAAGTGTTCAACTAGCAGTAATGTCTTCCTTCCTCTTACGATGTAGGGATCCATAGGTTTTGAAGAAGATTTCATTTGAAATTCTCTTGTAGGCAGGGACACCAAGATTCAGTACATATTTAATTCATGTATACTTGTAGTATCCCAATTAATTTTTCCATCATATTGCAAATAATTTGAGATAAATCTCTTTATATTCAATGATTTTGTTACCATGCACCATCACTTACATTGAATCTTTAATCAGGTAAAAAACTTCTATGATTTCAAATTTGAATTTTTTATAACTACTACTACTTGCTAATTATCCCTCCTTATTTATTGAAAAAGCCTTACCCATACACAAATATTTTCTAACTATTTTGTATAATCCAAAATCATGCATGGTTTCAATTCATAGTATCTCTTACTACCCTCTATAAATATTTCAATCTAGCGTTTGAAGATATACTCTAAGATGAAGCTTCATAATTTCACATATGAGGATCGGGTCTATCATAGAATTTGTAATGGGAACCCAAAAAAACATGTGCCTTTTCTGGAGGATTCCAACATTCGCAGTTAGGATTCCAAAACAGTTCATGGGGATGTAGATTTAAGACCATTGTACACATGATAAGAAGTTTTTCTGCATCTAAAAAAACACCAGTTGGAAAATATAATTTCCATGCTTCCAATTAAGTACATATTGTATCTTCCTAAGTATTGTGTCATTTATTACATTGTTTCTTATTCGATACTAGTCAGGGAAGAGGCTGAGGTGGGTGGGAGATCTTCTAGGATTGGGTGGGAGACAAGAAGAGGAGGGGGGAGGGGAGGGGTAGAGCTGGGTTGGGGGTATGAGGATGTGCTGGAAAATTGGGGGGGTGAAAAGATGGCCAGATTAACCCCTTTTTCTATTTCAATTAGTACTGATTTTTCTATTATTTCAATTAGTAGTGATTTATCATTTTCATATTATTAATTGTTTTCACTGAATTTTTATCAAGCTTCTTTTCATAGATGAATATTGTAAACAAATAATCCATTTTTTATGACATGTTTTTTTTTCACTTCACTAATTTACCCAGTTTTTTTTCATAGTAATATGTCTCATTTACTCACATTAATGACTAATTATATATTACAGGTATCAATATAACAGTCAAAAAAATGACACACTGCTACTCTACATCAATGATACATGGTAGTACTGGGAGGCTATTGACTGCACATTCTGATGACATGAATTGTAATCTGATCTGCAGACATGATGTTGTTGAAAATCATGGTTCCTATAATTTTTGTCAGAAATGTATATGATACAAAGTGTATTTATGTTCTCTTATCATGATTAAATAACATTCCATAGTTCTATTTCACAGGTGACATGAAAATGACATTTAATGTCTGTTTCCAATTTCAAGTTCTCTTACTATGATTCTGTTTCACTGTTTACCTATTACAAGTATGTAGAAATTAGATTTTCATACTTTGTTTAAATGAATACATTTATGATTTCAATATAATATTTATTAATTTCCATTGATCACTTCTCATATTTCTAATGCATTTTGTAGTTCAGATTTAATTTATAACGTCGTGCCTATGCACGGGCAATATACTAGTTTATTATAAAAAAATAACAAGAGGAAAATAAATTTCAATATTTTATTGAGAGGTAGATTATAATTTTTCGACATAATAAACATAATCATAAACAATCCTGAGAAACAATGAGATTATAACATATAACCCTTACCACTTTGGTAACTATTGAATCATAATCCCCATGATAGAAGTAACCATCAAAAGATATGTAAACCCACATTAAATTAATAATAATAATAATAATAATACATTAATGGTAAGAATATACACCACTTCAAATAAACAAGTGGTGAATATGGCATGTGTCTCTCACAAATAAAAGTGAGACAAAAATCTCTTCCTTCATTGTAATATTTTGAATCATAATACATATTAAAGAATAAAATATAATTAAACATTAAATAAAATTAAAATAATTATATTAGTGATATAAATTGTCAAAATTTAATAATATACACTAAAAAATAGAAATTAGTGGTTAATATGGCACATGTCTCTCAGAAATAAAAGAGATACTAGAAATTCCTTAACTTAGGGACAACTTCCTTTGAACGCACTGGAACCTACATTATAAAAAATAAATTTTTATTATAAATATATTAAATAAACATAATAATATATATCATAAAATATATAATTTATTTATATCCATTTATCAATTATTTGTTACTTCCCTTTTTCTTTAAATCATTATTCCGGGTGATATCTACTTCAATATTCATGTATGTTTTGGTTCAGTATTTTTTTAATTTGTATTTTGATCATGGTCCCATTATTTATATAATTTTAATAATGATATAAATATCATATATAATCATTACAAACATGGTAAGATACATTCATTAAATACAGAGATAGAAAAATGAATTACATTATTCATGGAGACGATAAGTTGTACGTAGGAATAAACGTAGTTTTCATTTTTTTTAGAGAGACCGATAGAAAGGTGAATAATAAATCACCTTTAAAATCATGAATATATATTATATATCATATATAATAATAAAATAAATCATTATTACCTTCTAGGTAAAAGAGAAATGAATAATATATCACATCGCTTCGTGGAGTGGATAGTCCACACATACACACGAGCGACATTATCATTTTCCAACAACATGTAAGGTAAGAAGGTAGATATGGTATTATAATTCCATAAGTTTAATTATTTTTTATGTATAATATATAAAAATTAAAACCACCATAATACCCATTCACACAATATGTAGATGATAAATGAATTTTATGTCTATGTGGAGATGATAAGTTGTACATACGCACTAGTGATATTTTCACTTCCTGTTTTATGGAAACAGGATAAATAAAGGTGGTTTCATAGTAATAATAACATTTAATTATATTTATGATACCTTATTTGTAATTTAATTAAGATTATAATATATTTATAAGAAATAATGTAATAACTAAAAAGAAAGTGATTGTTTAAGTGGATTACCTATTCTTTGAAGTAACTCTCTTTAGATACCCTTTTAAGGGCTCTAGGGTTGTTATTTTGTGATGAAAATATACTAAATAATGTTTCCATGGTAGTGTATAGGAGAACCCGGAAGTCTTTGACTGAGATATAAGGCTTAATTTTGCATGAAAATGAGAAAGTATGGGTTCCCTTTTATAATTGTAGGGAGATGAACTTTTGTAATTTAGAAAAATATTAAATTAATAAAAATTAATTTTTATCTTAAAATAGATAATAAAAAATTGATTATATTAGCATATAATCTGTGAATTATTTTTTATCCTATCATCCAATTAAATTTTTACATGTTTAGATCACATTAATACCATTATTGTTTTGTTTTAACCCATTATTCAGAATGTTTATAATTATAGAGGTATCAATGTTTTTCACTCTTAATATTTTAATATATTTACAATAAAAAATGACCATAAATTTATCATGTTTTATTTTTAAAACCATATCCCATTCATTTATCATAATTTAAGGGTTTTAGGAATTTTAAATCATTTAAAAAAATATTATTTATTTTAAAATATCATTAATATCATTTTTACCAATATTCATTTAATTTGACTTTAAATACATCAATAAAAAGTGAATAATTATAATATATTTACTTAACATAATATAAATATTTCATATTAATCTATTTTTTTTGGTAAACCTTAAATAGATAATTATATTACTTTTAATATTTTTAAAATCATCATATTTCTTTTTTACTAACTGGAGTAATAATACATTACTGTTTCATAAGAATTTAAGGTCATTGTATAATTACTAAAAATTAGAAACAAATTTATATCATGAAAATAATTTCAATAATATTAAAATATATTTTTTCTATTCATAAATTCATTTTCCCTTTATTTGGAAAGATAAAATATATTTAAAACTAAAAGAGTAAAATTTTATACCTTTATTTGCCTTAAATATTATATAAGTAATTTTCATGAAAAATGTCCATTAAATACTCAATTTAAAGTATAATAAGATATTTTTATAATTAAATACATAAAATAAAAAATTGGATTAAAACTTATGGCCTTATTATATTTTTTTAACCAAGATTAACCTTATTTTCCCTTAATCGAAGTGTTAAATTTTACCATTGTTACTATTCATATTGAAAAAAATAAAATGGGTCTATTTACTAAACATAAACCTCTAGATTCAAAATATAATATCAATTTTATCAAATTGAATACATATATGTAGAATAATTCTATTTTCAATAAGTGCACAAAATCAAATGAAAACTGCTTTTTAGAAAAATACATTTTTAAGTATAAAAATTTGTTTTTTTTATCCCATGATTAAAAAATGTAAATTCAATGTTATATTTTTTATTCAATATATATAATAAAAAATTTAAATAAAATAATTCACTAAAAATTAATAATTTAATTCATTAAGATAAAAATATATTGCACACCCAAAAAAATTTTCAGAGAAATATTTCCATTACACTCAAATGATTTTTATTTTCATTTATAATCATCAGATAGAAATCGTATTAATTTTATACATATATGAAAATAAAGAATTAATATTTATGAAGTCTTATTCATACCCTCCAATCCAACAACTAAGTGATAAATTTCAATTAAATTAATAATATTTTAACTGTATATTGTGGTTTGTTTAAACTTGTAATTTTGTGTAACACAAGTTATCAATGAAATTTAATTTATTTAAAAATTGTTTTATAAAATATTGGAGTGTTACATAAAAAAAATAAACACATGATCGATTAATTTCTATATAAAAATACCATTCCTAGCCACCATTGAGCCTGAGTTCCCACACATTCCATATCTTATAATAATAATAAGAATGATAATGATAATGATAATGATGATTACTATTACTATGTTGATAATGAAGATGAAGATTATAATAATGATAATGAATATTATGATGATGGTGATGATAATTATGAATATTATTATTAAAAAACAAATAATAATAATAATAACAATAATAACAAAAACACCAAGAACAATAATAACAACCTAGGCCCCGCACTCCAAGATCCTTTGCTGAAAACATAAACATTATATTTCTGGAAATGATTCCAATAATTGTGATCCAAATTTCTCTATTTAAGCCTTATAATGTTAAAAAACAATTAAATGGATCACTTACATCCTAGAGGACCATTTAGGTTTAGATTTTTAGTGAATTAGGACGAAGACATATCAATATGGACTCATAAACAAATAGTTCGTAATAATAAACATCATCTCCCATCATAGACATATTTTGTTATTTCACATTTGGTACTCAACATCATTATTATGAAATAATTTATAGATATAATCTTTTCAACCTCATTCTTTATAACCCGGGGAAGACGAAAATAAGAGGGATGAGCTCAAATGATCGGTAATGGAAAATATAAGAATTATAAAAATGAGTTTTATCAGTGTGAATAAGAAGATAATAAGGGTGTGATGAAACAAGAAAAGTGCTTGAATATAACATATGAATATTTATACCCATCAATATCAGGATCATTAAATATGGAAAAAATAATCAATTAATTAAAAAATAAAGATTCACTACTATCATGTACCATGTGATATCAATATTGATTAAATGAAACTTCATAAACCCATACAAAGTAATTAAAAAACTTTTATTTATCTTCGATAAACACATTAATAATACACATTCAAAAACATTTCAATTAAAATAACCACACAACAAAATTACAATATAATCATTACCCAATACATTAGAGAGATATAATAGGCTAAACCGATGCTATTTAGGCTACCCCATCATATAACCTACAAGGGGATCACCCGGTTCTATCTAGGACACCCCATTATATAAGCTATAATGGGATCACTTGATATTATATAGGCTTCCTCGTCATATAGGCTATAACAGGCTCACCTGATGCAATATAAGTCACCCTATAATATAATTATCAAGTATCCTATAATTAATAAAATATATAGAGATTTCACATCATCATAAAACTCATAGAAAAATCATTATTCATTTTATAACATGATTAACCAATGTAAAAGAAATGGTATCCATGATAATATCTTTGAAACATGATTAACTATAAAACCCCGACCCCCCGAATACTAGATATGGTGCGTTATTTAATTGCATTGGCAATATTTCAAGGAATAAAATCTAATTGACTTATTATTTTAGAAGTGTTTGAAAACTATATTACATACATGATACTAATATTACATTTGAAAAAAAATTCTAAACAAAAGTAAAATCTCAACTTCCAAGAAACTCATTCCAGGAATTCATCTTAATATATTTGGGAAAGGAATAAAAATAAGAGTTAGATAAAGTTAAGTAAGGGTTAACTATAAATTAATAATGAATGAACTAATGAGAATAATAAACATGGTTTGGTAAATAAATGAGTAAAAATTCCATTTGAATAACTAGATAAAAAAATCCATACATCATGGTAAGTAACTAAAACACATGGAGTTTAATCAATGAACTAAGATATAACTATATCCATAGAAAATGTAAAAGTAAAAAACTCATGGATAAATAATAGTTGGAGTTGTATAAATTAAATGATTTATTATTGTATTTCATTTTTCCTTGGTACATGATACCTTTACCATCAAGACCTTTCACAAGACGGTTTATAAAATACTGGTTTAAAACCCATCTGATTGGCCAAAGGATTCATATCATGAGAATATCAATGAATCAAGGGGAATATATGAAACATTCCCCATAACATGTCATACCTATCCAAATAATTTCCCATATATAAAACAATAAATTTAATTCATACAGAATTTTTCTTATCATTAAGTATCTATATTGAGTAAGGATATGGATTTACTATATTTCCCCAGCTAATCAAATATCTTTCAAAGTGTATACCATAGGTAAAAGTGTTATACAATTTAGAAAATAATTTTACCAATTATATAAGAGTACAGATAATTAAAATAAAATTAATTTATAATGGAAAATTATCATAAGGATGTTCTTGTTTTTTGAAAAAATTTGAATTAGAAAAGAAAGTGAAATTTCATAGATAACTTTTATCACTTAGTAATTTTCAAATCAAACCCATTATATTAAATAATTCAATTTTAATCCTAAAATACCATGAATTAAGTGTTAATCGTGATATTAAATGAAAATAGGAAGTATATAAACCACATTAATGTGTATTGGTGTATAATATTGAATAAGTCTCAATGGAATGTAAATTAAGACGAACCCCCTTACATTACAACACTATTTGGTTGAAAACTCACTAACCACTTGTATAATGGATTTTTGAAGGTTATAAAAATATACCATAATGATAATTAAATTTATAATATCATATATGGTTTTTTATAATATATTATTACCTATTTGTTAATAATCTTTTAGTCATTTCACTATTTCTGGTGTTAATTGCCTAGTTTTTCGACTATGTTTTAACTTGTAATTTTTGATCATGTTACGTCGATTAGGATTTTAAAATATCTATAATTTAATACTTGATTTAAATATCATATATATTAATTATATATTTATTTATATTAATTCATAATATTTAGTGATAGGCTATGAATTGCATCATTCATGGAGACAGTAGGTCATACATACGCATGAACATTTCTTCAATTTTTTTATGATATTACAAGAAAGAAAAGTAAATTATATATATATATTATAAATAAATTATAATTTTTATTTTTTATATATCACATATGTTTATAAAAAACATCCTTAATAAATTTCATGTAAAGGATGAATGAATCACATTGATTTGAGGAGGCGGGAGTCCACACTTCTACAAACAATGTTACAATATTCCCAAAAAAGTAATTCATTAAGGAATGTGTTATCTAACAATTATAAAAAATATAATGACATTATAAATACCATATATATCATATTAAAATATTAACCCACTATTATTCCTAAACGTGAATTGTGTAAATGGAAGAACAAATGACGTTGATTCGTGAGGCTCTAGTATTTCGTAAACATGAACGATGATTTCATATTTCATTTATCATAAGTGTGTGATGTTTTAGGTAATACCATTAACATAATAAAATATTTTTATATTTAAGATACTGAATTTATTATATAAGTATGATATAATAATAATTTAATGGGTCGGGAAAGAAATAAATGAAAAGTGTTCATTAAAGAACATTACGTCTTCTTTGGGAAACTTATTTTAGTTTTTACCAAAGAACTTAGTTTTATTTCAACCAAAACTAAGTATTCTTGCATTATTGGAGGTATTTTTTGTGTTTATTTATCCAGTTTTTTTATTCAAAATTCTTGAGATGTATGAAGAAGTAAGGGAGTGATTTCCCTTTTATAGTGGAGGAGGAATGACATTCTTGTAAATACCAAAAGTTAAACACTATTGGGAGGTCTCTATTACATCATATGACCAAATTAATGAAATATTTTTTATATAAGAGGTTATATGGTCATAATTTTTAAATAAATGTGGTGTTGAATGAGTTTTTAGGTCATTTTTCCCCTTAATATTAATGTTTAACCACTAAGTAGACTCATTTTTTTTTTACTTTAGTCATTGTAATTAATTTTACTTTTTCACTAATTTATTTGTTTAAAAAATATATAAATTAATATAAATTATAAATTATTATTATTATTACATATATTTAATACAATTTTACAAATTCGAATCTCATATGTGGCATAAATTATTATAAAATTAATCCCACAAACAGGACAAGAAAGCAGGTTTTTAAAGTTTAAATGATCAAAAGTTTACTATTTTCTATATCTAAATTCTAGATAAAAATTATTCCAATGACCTAAATTGGATTAATAAATTAATAATTAATCTAATTTTATTTTAATAACAATTAAATATATTATTTATTATTATAAGTTATTCAGTTGAATGGTTAGATTTTAATTAAAATCTAGTATTGTTCAGTATTCATGAAAAAATGAATCTTCTTAGAAAAATAATCAAAAATAACCCTAATATAGTTTTTACAATAATAATTCCAAAATTATTTTTATTTTTTCAAATAAAATATATAAAAAATTCAATTGTTTTTAAAAAAAGTGCGCTAATAAAAGGTGGAAAACTATTATTATAAAAAATACATCTTTTGTGTAAAATAGAATTTCTTAATATCATATTCCTAAAAAATACATTGGATGAATGTCAAAAATATTTTATTTAATATATAATATATAATTTTTTTTAATTTCATTCATGTCATGACCTGCCTTCACCAACATGAGGAAAGGGACAACAGATTTCCATACCCTTCTTTTTCAAGTTAAAGGAGAGATAATGAATCTTGAGACCCGCCTTCGATGTGTCTCGGAGTGGCAACTAGCACCAAGGGTATAGAATCACGTGTAATATAGAAGGAATTACCCTTTTTATTTAGTAGGATCGAGAGATAAGATAGTAAATCTCATATAACACTAAAACTGGATGTAAATGTAAAGACCAAAAAATCCATTCCCATATGCATGTTTCAGTAATAAGTGTTACAAATACAAGAAAACTCCATAGGGAAGTACCAACAGAAAGAAAAACAGTAAAAAAAACAATCCCAACATCCAAATTAGTATGGTCCCGCACGATCCATGAAGCCCTCCCGGAAACTTAAAAACAATTTATTATATATAGGGTGATTATATATCTATAATCAGTATGAGAAACCAAAATCTCTCGTGCACTAGTGGGGAGGAATTCTAATGCCCCGTGAGAAAAGGAGATAACCAAAGCACCTAGTAAGGAAACAGTCCATCCAACCTCACCAAGGCACACTTTCAAAAATAACATAACTTAGGTAAAATTGAATATTAATAACACATCGATGTTTGGGTACCCCACACCACTTTCCCACTGGTTATTGAAGACATCTTATGTGTCAGACCTCCCCCGCTATTCTCACCGTAGTCCCACTACCATACCCTTCCCACACACACTTAGGAACCGCAACCACACATCTTTCCAGCAAACATCAGGGCCACAACAACCACACGTAACCATGCCCGAAAACACTTGGGCCAAAAAAACTATTATCACGGCTAAAGACACCTAGTCCAGAACAACTTCTACCATTCCCTAGGACACCTAGGCCTCATCCCAAAGACACTTGGGAAACAACCTACTCGAACACACCTGAGAAAACCACAAACAATACCCTACCTGAAGAATATTGGGCTATAATGGACCTCAGGCCATCACAGCCTGTCTGAAAGGTCTTGGGCTACTTGAGAAAGGGAGCAGAAAAGGATCTAATAACTAGCCATGCGTGGGAGTATTGGAAAATCACCCTCCCCCTTGAAATGGGGGTGTCCATAACAAAGTTATCATCTTGGGTGGGGAGCGAATAAAAAACATAAGAACTAAATTATACATATAGGTAAACAAGCATTCATCACAACCTAGGGGTTCCAAAACTAACCCATATACAAACACCGTCATTATTATTCATTCATAAGAAGCACAATAGTGAAAACCAAGTCAAAACTCATTCCTGGAAAACAATTACCCATTTAACCAATTCTTGTTTTCATATTCACATTATTGAATTTAAATAATCCTTCACTATCAGGAAACTAACAGGAATAGCCACAATCTAAGGAAGGAAAAAAACATTCATGCAGCAATTTAAGCATTCACAACTGGTTCTTGTGTAAAGACACAACAATAGAATGGATCCGTGAGATCCCTCAACGTACTAGAACCAAACCAAACCCCAACATATGGCACCACACGACCCCAAATCCAAAAACTAAAAACTAAAAAATAGGGGATACCATCCCCATCCATGTGACCTCAAAAGAATCAAGCAGAACAACTATACACATTACTAGGACAAAGTAAGGAGTTCACATATTTAAAATCACCATTTCTTTAGTTTTGTTTTTTCATTTGGTTAACCGGGGTGACCACAAAAGGATTCTTATTCATTGGTATTCCATTTAATCAACCGAGTTTTGAATGATTAACCAATTTCTATGTTATATCCATTCAATCATAGAAATAAGCAGAAAATTGAGGTTCATTTGTGCGCAAGAAGGGACCACCAACGAACACAATTCTGAGTGCAAATAAGCCCATAAAATTCACAGCATATAAGAAAAGGTAAAAGAGTACAGAAATATAATCAGACACACCTATGAATTCTTTAAAACAATTTATTATCTTCATTAAGGTTTGGTTTCATCCATACCCATAGTAACATTATCATACCCACCCTGCACGATACACAGTAAGGAGAGACGAATGAAAACCCCCACCTGGATGATCAACGATTGATGTTTTTATCCATGCGCCATGAACTGGGGATGCACGACTTGTATGGGATGAACTTAGAGGACTCCAAAAGTGAGCAAGAAAGGCTCTATCATAGGCGCACAACTATCCTTAGGAAGGGGGACTCCAAATTCACCAAGTAAAGGAAAGCAACTATCCATAAAGAAGAGAGAATCTCGTGCGATAAAATATTAGATCCTGGAGTTATGGGATATGAATTATTGAACTACTTTAAAGTTGGATTGTGGTTTATCCATGCATTTTTGTGGTTACACATGATGGAATTAATTTTTATTTAATAATTCTTATCAGAGATGTGTCCATAACGACTGTGAGTTAAAGGGTTTCCTTTAAACATAGGAAAACATGTAACATGGGAGGAACATGAAAGTATGGAAAAAACGGTGTGACACCAATGGAAAATCCACACGTTTTGGTATGTCAAGGGTCTCCTGGATCTTGGGGGATTTTAGATATCATTTATGGGATTTAAATGGATTTTAAAGGAGGTATTGAAACACTTTTATGTTTAAAGAAACATTGTGGGGGAGGAACTAGGAAGACATGGCAAACTGGGAAAAACCAAGGGTGGGACACTATTTGGTGAGACATTGTAACAGTGCCACCGGTTCAGTGGAACACCGTAAGTGTTACCACCATTTCGGTGTGATGGTGCGACTACTAGGGTGCCA
Source organism: Viscum album (assembly GCA_963277665.1). NCBI lineage: Eukaryota > Viridiplantae > Streptophyta > Magnoliopsida > Santalales > Viscaceae > Viscum > Viscum album. The sequence continues at coordinate 778,250,930 of OY728126.1, read as the reverse complement.
CCGTCACGGTGCCAGCATCATGGTTCCATCATCACAGTGCTACAATGACTGGTACCACCATCACGGTGCTACTGTGAATGGTTCTACCGTGACCGATGCCACCATGACTAGTTCTATTGTTTCAGTGGAACTGAGTTTTTGGAAAAGTACAGGACTTGGAGGTTCAAATCCATTACATTAGATACCACTCAGACTATTATATTCCTAGAGAATATAAAAGTGATGAGAAAATAGGTCTGAACATCCCTCTTAAGATGCCTCTCAGGAGTAACCCTCCTCAATATATATCTCTTGAACAACCATGGAGACTCTAAGGCCCCACAAGGACACCTCCTCAGCATCTTAGAACATCTCTCCCTAATACCGATCAACTCTAGAAGCACTACTACCTCTCTCTCCCATGAAACAACACAACAAATAATGGCCTCACTATCTAGACATGTGGGTTAGGGAGTCCCTTTCTCTATGTCAAGATACTATCCGCTTTGGGCGGCACTAACTCACATGCACGAGTTTATTCTAATCCACCTTAATGCGTCTTGATTAGGGATCAGGTTCTCCTATCTCCTTAGTCAGTACTCTTCACACACATCTATAGAACAAGGGAAACAACACATTTCATAGTAAAAAAGTTCATGTATTACATCACAATCAAGTATGAAACAAAACAGAACAAAAGTCAAAATAGCTCTGGGTACCGAGCATGCATCTGTGTCTCCCTTTCCCAGGTACTTTCCTTGAGACCACCATGCCTCCATAACACATGAACCAAGGGAATGGTTCATCCATGAAGAACCTTCTTCCCACAATCCTATATACTCAATTGTTTCTCTACCAACATAATGTTGTCCTCGATATCCTGCTCCCCCTAGTCGAGGACGTGTGAATCATCATGTAGATACCGAAGGAGATGTGACACATGGAAGACATTGTGCACCTTCTGTAGTAGCGGTGGTAGTGCCAGCTGATTTCGCTGACCTTCCACAACACCTCAAAGGGTCCTATAAACCTAGGAGAAATCTTACTCCCCTTGTTTAACCTCTTTTTCCCATGCCGAGGGGAGACCATCATGATCACATGGTCCCCGAACCTGAACTCTGGTGGTCTCCTCCTATGATTGACATACAACTTCTTCCGGACCTGAGCCGTCTCCATCCTATCTCGTATAAGTATAACCTTCTTTGTCGTGCTCTGAACCACCTCCAAGAAAAGAACACCTACTTCCCCAACCTCTGTCTAGCACACAGGTGAGAGACATGACTTCCCATACAAGGCTTCGAACGAAGCCATGCCAGTGGTAGAGTGATAGATATTGTTGTAGGAATACTCTACCAGAGGCAAGTGTCGTACCCACAATCCCCCTATGTCTAGAAAATATGCCCATATCATATCCTCCAATGTATGGATGGTGCACTCTGTCTACCCATCTATTTGGGGGTGGAAATCAGTGCTGAGGCATAGATTAGTGCCAAAAGTAGGTTTCAAACCATTCCAAACCCATGAGGTAAACCAGGTATCCTGATCAAAGACTATGGACCTCATAACTCCATACAATCGCACCACCTCATCCACATACTTCTATGATAAGGTATCCACCACACTCGACTCCTTTATTTCTTGTAAGTGAGCAGATTTTGTTAACCAGTCTACCACTACCTAGATAGCATCATGTCCTCCTTGATCTCTGGGTAGTCCTATGACAAAATCCATTAATATGTCATCCCACTTCCACTTGGGGACATCTAAAGGTTGAAATATATATCCTGAGGCATGGTGTTCATCCATCACCTACTGACACACAAGGCAATTAGCCACAAACTCTGCCACTTCCCTCTTCACCCCGGGACCCCAAAACTTACCCTTCATACCCCGGAACATCTTGGAAACTCCTGGGTGTACCGCCAGGGGTGTGTTGTGGGACTCACCAAGAACTCTCATGCATATTCCTATGGGGAAAAAATTCTAAGAAACAACATCTAAGTCTTCCCGTCTTCCGACCATCCACTTGGAGCATCACACTGGCTAACACGATTGTAAATCAATTCAGCCTCTAAGTCCCTCCACTAAGACTTCTCTACCTACTGCAACAGAGAGGACTACATTGTCATCTAGAATAGATATCCTCTTCCATCCTCCACCCTTGAATCCAAGTGTAGGGTAGCCAACTCCTCCATCTTCTTCTAAGCATCGGCCAACTCTCGAACCACATCCTTCTACGACTTACTGCCTAAGGCGTTGGCCACCTCATTCCCCTTACCTTCAGTGTAAGAGATTTCAAAGTCGTAGTCCTGAAGAAACTCCATCCACCTCCACTACCGATAGTTTAGTTCCTGTTGGTAGAAGATATACCTCAAGATCTTGTGATCTATGAAGACTCAAAGCGCTCCCCGATGAGGTAATTCTGCCACGACTTTAGTGTAAACATGACCACTGCATGATTCAGATCATGGGTGGAATAGTTAAGATCATGGGGACGTAACTACCTAGACCCATATGAGATCACCCCTGCTATTGCATCCTCACACACCCCAAACCTTGGCCTGAAGCATCACAGAGCACCTCAAACATCACCCCTTCTTCTGGAAACCTCAGTACTAGGGCACTAACCAACTCCCCCTTCAGACAAATGAAGGATTCCTATAACTACTCAGTCTATATAAAAGTTAGGTCTTTCTTGGTGAAGGATGTTAAGGGTAATGAAACTCGAGAGAAGTTGGGAATGAATCTACGGTAGTAACCCGTTAAACCTAGGAAACTACGAACCTCTGTCAGATACATGTGTGATTACCAAGAAACAACCACATCGATCTTTGATGGGTCCACTACTATCCCCTACTCGGACACCACATGTCTAAGGAAGTGCAATTCTCATGTCCAGAACTTAAACTTGGACAACTTCCCATAGAATTGGTTCTACCAAAGGACCTCTAAAACCATCCTCAGATTCTCATTGTGATCCTCCTCTGATCTTGAGTAGATCAGGATATCATTAATAAACATGACTACGAATCAGTCCTGATATTTCAAGAAGACGGAGTTTATGATCCCCATGAACATGGCTGGCACGTTTGTAATGCCGAGCGGCATGACCATGAAATCAAACTTCCCATATCTACACCTGAAGGAATTCTACGATAATTCACCCTCCTTCACCCTCAACTGGTGATTTCTTGACCGCATGTCAATCTTGTAGAACCATCCTACCCCCTTAAATTGATCAAAAAGGTCATCTATCCTTGGGAGAGGGTAATGGTTCATGACCACTACCAGATTCAGTCTACGGTTTTCTATGCATAGCCTGAGACCATCGTCTACCTTTATCAAGAACAAGACCGGAGCACCCCATGGTGACATGCTTGGTCGGACAAAACCCTTATTCATTAGATCGTCAATCTGAATCTGTAACTCCCGCAACTCAGAATGTACCATCTGATAGGGATCCATCAAAATCAAACATGCACCAGGTTAGAAGTCTATCCCAAACTCAACATCACGTCGAGGGGGTAGAGTCAAAACCTCTTCCGGGAAGGCTTCCATGAAATCACTAACAATTACTGAAGCTTCCACCATATCTGAGTCCACTAACTCCACTGGAAGCTCAGCTAATAAGAAAAGTAAGGATCCACTCACCGGATTCCCTCCTGGAAACCTCAATCACTGAAAGAAGTCACATGTTGGCCACACATATCGGAAAACACAACCCTTATTTGAAAGAAACAGATAATGAAACACATAGAGAATAGCCAGTCGATGCCTAAAATGATATCATATGGCTGCATTTTCAGTTGAAGAAGGCCCCCACTGGACTGATGTAGTCCCAACATCAGTCTACATCCTCAAAAAACACGAGACAATCTGATCTGACCTCTAATTGGAATACTCAAAAACAAGTGTATGGAAATTCTATCCACTTATAGACCAAAATCATGGGCTAGACTAGGTGAAAAAAAGTAGTATTAAGCTCTTTCATTAAACATGGCACATGAAAGAGTACTAAACAAGCCGATCGTGCCTCGAACGACTTCTGACCATGCTACAACTGCTGCCTCTGTGGTATGAAACTTCCCACACCCATATCCTCTTCCCATCAGATATTGGTTGCCTCCCTGAACACACCCTAGTCAGGGTCCCTGAGGGGTGACTTGAGGTTGGCCTCCTCCTACAACGTCTGCTCTTGGAGGAGCGGGAGCTCGCTGTACCTGTTGCTGCTGCTGAAAGGCCCTGGCTGGAAACTGCTGCTTCTAAGGTAGGCGCTGAACCTACCCACCTCCATTGTACTGCACTCAATCCAGTCACTAATTCCAAATATTCCCATGACTACCAAATATGAATAATCTATGTCATGGGCCTACAAAGAATGGGTGAGGGCTGGGAGATTGAAACTAGAAATGTTGGGGCCTGCTCCCCACTTGTCGAAACCTAGAAGGCTATGATGCTGGAGGCCTACTGCTGACTACCTTTCCCTTTGATGAGCCTAACTAGCTCCCCTCTCGTAGCACACCTCTCAACATGTTCATCCTCTACACCACTTCATCCTTCTTCTAGACATCCAAGTATGTCGATAGAGTGATGGGAGTAACATTATACTGAAGGGAAGGTAAGAGTGCCTCCTCTAAACATCTTTCCAGAGACTCCTCATTCGAAAAGAGGTCCAGAGCAAAGCAAAGGAGATTCTTGAACTTGATCACAAACTCCTTCACTAAGATGCTCCCCTATTGAAGGGAGAGTATCTCCTGCCTCTTCTCCACCTTCATCTTGGATGAGAAGAATTCTTCCCAGAACTCCCTATCGATGTTTTTCCATGAAACCATAGCCCCCCGCTTCTCCCCTAGATAGAGAATCTACCACTGACAGGATGATCCCCACATCTGACATATAGTTAGAGGAACCCAGAACTCTGTTGAAGCCTAGATCAAGCTGAATGCTACCACCATCTCCTTGAGCCAGCTCTCTATCTCCAAGTCTAAGACACTACCCTTGTACATCCCAAGGGTCTTCTGTTGAAAGGAACGAAGCATCCTCTTCCAATGGTCCTCCTCCTCCTTTCAATAATCCCTATGTTGATAAGCCAAATCAGCCTCTTGGGCCTCAATCGCCCGCACTAACTGTGGTCATAATCCGAGTGCCATAGTTGCAAGGTAAACAAAGAATGCCTAGGACTGAGTAGTATAGAAGATTGATTTTAATTTTTCCATAAACTTTTTATTTGTTTTAAATCCCCAAAATACCCAATACACACAAGAACATAGTTAATTATGATTCATGTACCTTTCCTAGGTTATCTACCTTGCAATCAGTGTAGCCTCACTTGGTCGTTTGGTAGGTCCATAGTCCATTCAATGGATCACAGGGTGCCCTAAAATCTCATGTCATATCCGGTCTTACCTAGCCTATTTTATGCACCAAGATTATGTAACATTGTTTCCTTACTATCCCATCCAATCCTTACTATGCCTAACCCTAGACTTTATCCTATCTTTCAACCTCTACCTCTGATACAATTCTATCATGACCCACCTTCACCAAGATGAGATAAGGGACAGCAGATTTTCAAACCCTTCCTTCTTCAAGTTATAGGAGAGATAATGACCCCCGAAACTCACCTTCAGTAGGTCCTGGAGTGGTGACTAGCACCAAGGGTATATAATCACACATAATATGGAAGTCATTACCCTTTTTATTTAGTAGGATCAAGATATAAGACAGTAAATCCAAAACAACACCAAAAATAGATGTAAATGTCATTCCAAAGTAATCCAATACCATATGTATCTTCAAATAATTAGTGCTACAAATACAAGAAACCTTTAAAGGGAAGTACCAAAGAAAAGAAAAAAAAAGAATCAACAAATATCCCAACGTCTGAACTAGTACGGTCTCGCAGAGTCCCTGAAGCCCTCCTGGAAACCAAAAAACAATTTTTTATACATAGGGTCAGTATATAGGTTTACTCAGTAGGGGAAACCAAAATCTATTGTCCATAGGTGGGGAGGAATTCAAATTCCCCGTGAGAAAAGGAGATAACTAAAGCACCTAACAAGGAAAAAATCCCCCAACCTCACCAAGGCACACATCCCAAATAATGAAAGTTGGGTAAAAATAATAGTAATAACACATCAATGTTTGGGTACCCCACACCACTTTCTTATTGGTTATCAAAGACATCATACGCGACAGACCTCCCCAGCCATTCTCACCGCAGTCCCATTTCCATAACCCAACCGCACACACCTGGGCTAGCTCAACCACACATCCCACTCACAAACACCTGGGACACAACAACCGCTTGTAACCACACCCGTAGACACATGGTCCAGAACAATTATCACCACACCCAAAGACACCTATGCCAGAAAAACTATTGTCACGCCTAAAGACACCTAGGCCTCATCCCGAAGACACTTGGGAAACAAACTGCTCACACAAACCTGAGAAAGCCACCAAAACTACCCTACGCAAATAATATTTGGCTATAATGGATCTTAGGTTCTCACAACCTTCCAAAAAGGTCTTGGTCTACTCTGTAAAGGGAGCATAAAACAAGCTAATGACTAGCCACTCGTAGAAGTGTTGGAAAAAACACCCTCCCTCTGAAATGGGTGTGTTTGGCACAAAGTTCTCAACATGAATAGGGAACAAATAAGAAACATAAGAACAAAATTTTACATATACATAAACAAGAAATCATCCCCACCCAGGGGTTCCAAAACTAGCCCATACACAAACACCCTCATTACTATTCATTTATAAGAAGCATAACATCCACAACCAAGTCACAACTCATTCCCAGAAAAAAAATTCCCCATTTAACCCATTTTGGTTTTCATATTCAAGTGATTCCATTTAAATAATTCTTCAGTACTAGGAAACTAATAGGAATAGACACAAGAGAATGAAGGAAAAAAATAAGTAATCATTAATTTAAGTATTCACGCCTAGTTCGCTTGTAAAGTCACAACAATAAAAGGGATCTGTGAGATCCCTCAAAGTATTGGAACCAGACCAAGCCCCAACATATGACCCCACACGACCCCAAATCCAAAAACTAACAACTGTTCAATGGGGGATCTTATCCTCATCTATGTCACCTCACAAGCATCAATCAGAACAACTGTATACATCAAAAGGATAGAGCAATGGAGTTCTCCAATTTAAACACCCCATCTATTTAGTTCCTTATTTATGTTTGGTTAACTAAGGTGACCACACAAGGATTATTATTCATTGGAAAACCAATTAATCAATCGAGTTTACGTGATTAACCAGTTTCCATGTTATAGCCATTCAATCATAGAAATTACCAGAAAACCGAGGTTTATTCATGCACAAGAAGGGACCACCAAGGATCATGATTTTCAGTGGACATATTCCCATACAATTCAATACATATATGAAAAGGTAAAAGAGTACAACATCATCGGTAAACACAACCCTTCATTATTTATAAAAAATTATTATGTTAGTTAAGGTTTGGTTTCATCCATCCTCATAGGAATATTATTATACCCACCCCGCATGATACACAACAAATAGAGATGAAGGAAAAAATCCTACCTGAAAGATCAATGATCAAAGTTTTTCTCCATGTGCCAAGAACTAGGGATGCACGAATTGTAGGGGAGGAACTCTGAGGACTCCATGAGTGAGCAAGAAAGGCTCCAGCACAGGCGCACCACTATCCTCAGAAAGGGGGACTCTAAACTCACCAAGGAAAGGAAAGAGAATATCCAAGAAGAAAGAATCTTGTGTGATAAATAATGAGATCCTGGAGTTACGCTATATGAATTAATGAAGCTATTTATAGGTGGATCGCGGTTTCTCCATGCAGTTGGGTGGTTACACACAATGAAATTAATTGTCATTTAATAATTCTAATTAGAGAAGTGGACATAATGGTTGTGAGGTAAAGGGTTTCCTTTAAACAGATGAAAATGTGTAATAGGGGAGGAACTAGAATGTAAGGGAAAAAGGGTGTGACACCGAGGGAAAACCCACATGTTTTGGTTATTCAAGGGTCTCCTAGATCTTGGAGGATTTTAGATATCATTTATGGGCTTTAAATTTCTTTGAAAGGGGGGTATTGAAACACTTTTATGTCAAAAGAAAATTTGAGGGGCAGAATGGGGAAAACTCTAGAAACTGAGAAAAAACGTGTGGGACACCATTTGGTGAGACACCGTAATGGTGTGACCGGTTCATTGGAACACCGTAAGTGGTTCCACCGTTTCGGTGTGTGACCGTGACGGTGTGACCGCTAGGGTTCCACCTGTACAGTGCCACCATCACGGAGTTTTCATGACTGGTACCACCATCACAGTGCTACCATGAAAAGTTCTAATGTGGACGGTGCCACTGTCACGGTGCCACCATGACTTGTGCCACCATCATACTGATTTAGTGACCGGTTCCATGATCACACTGCCACCATGACCGGTGCCACCGTGACTGGGGCCACTGTTTCGGTGGAACTGAGTCTTTGGAAAAGTACTGGACCAGGAGGGTTCGTGCCATTACAATTCACTAATATTATTTAATTTTATTAATTTTCATATAATTCTATTCTCATTAAAGAAATAGTTTTTTATAATAACATTTCCTTTATATTCAGTTTTTTTTTATATTAATTTCTAATTAACTAGTAACCAATTAGTTAATTTTATTTTTTTGTAAACCACATAGGTTCATAAGTTATTTGATCATATTCATAACCTCTAATTTAATATATAATAGATATTTTTGATTTTAAATAATAATATTAAAATTATTTAGTACAAATCAGGCTTGCATGTAACACAACCTATCTGAGAAATTATTTTTTGCATATAAGGAAATTTCACTCAATATTTCATGAATTAAAAGCGATAGAATAGATTATATTTATTTAGAATAATAAATATTTTTAAAATTTTTTGGGACTTTATATCCCTTTCAATGCTTGGTGTTTCATGTCAAACATGTTATTGAATACAAAGTTCTTACATTAAAATTTTAGGGTGTGACCTTCTCCCCGCCTAAATTATATTTCATCCTAATAATTTAAGCACAGTCTCCATAATCAAGGGTGTGATATTTTAAAATAAATTACTGGAAAACACCACATTATAAAATGGTTAATAAAAGATCCTATAAATTTTAGAGAAAAGGAAGTATGAAAATCATCTAGAATAAAATAAAACTATGTTTATGATTATGAGAAAGTATGTGGGAAATGAAAAGATGGACATAGAATAGAAAAGTAATATTTAAATACTATGGCTGTGTGATAGAAAACATGTTAAAGATAATGTTAAATATGAAAAATCCATAAACTAGAGGTTTGAAGAAGGTCATTCATATCATAAAAATTATGATAATTGGATAACCATTTTATTTCAAGCCCCTTTTCGTAGAGTTTTGGAATTATTTCACATTATAAGAATATAAGAAAATATGATTACATGATATGTTCATTTTTATAAGAACAATATTATCCCTTGGTTGTGCTATAAATAATTTATACATCATCTATTAGTTTAGTTTTTAACATATGGGGACATAATAAAATAATAACTAAATCCTCATATAAAGTTCAACATAAACCATTTCATAAAAGTTTAACCTTATGGAACTTCCAAATATTATGATCCAAAAATTTAGAATTAGTTTCAAGGTTGTTTGTAGTATCCCAATTACTTTATCCATATCAATCATCACTTTATCCAAACATAATTTACTTAATATCAGAAATACATTAAAGTATACATTTCCCTAAACCATATGTTTTCCAAAAAAATAAACTTACTATCAAATATATTTTCATTTTACTAGTCAACATATTCTATCAAATCATTAATGAAAAGGTACTATATTGTAATAATTATATATTTCATGATTCTTATGATGATAACATGATAAATAAAATAATTTTACAATATATTTCATAGATCTATATATAGAAGAACATTAATCTTTCCACTTCAATTGTGTAAATAAAATATGCTTGACACCGATCCATTAGATTCTTCAGAGGAAAATTTTCTGGATACTTTGGGTACTAATTTTCATAGTTCCCCATCTTCTTATAGTTGTAACACTAAATAAAATTGTTTTCCCTCTTCCTTTTACATTATTTTCCCTAGAGACCCTTTTCTCTACACTTAAAAAACTCTTAATCCATTCAAAAAATTCCCAAGGTAATTATTTCCATTATTATCACAAGTAGGATAATCCTTCCTTCCCTTCTTCCCATTATCCCTTATATTTTATAATGTCTTATTATTCTCTTACTTACCTATAATTACATTGGACCTAGATCATTATTTATATGACTTTATAGAACATAAAAAAGTTTCATCATATAAAGAAATATTTTTGGAGACCATTGCCCTTCAGATACATGGAATAATCCCTTCATATAAATGGGAAATATTATAATGATTTTTTCATATAAAATTTGTATCATACCTTTATAACCTTGAAATGTATCCTCATACTCCACAAAACTTTCTTCCTCCTTTTTATTTAATAAAATGAACCTTATCTTTATCTCATTTTATTAATCTCGAGGGAAATATTTTTCAAAGAATGTATCTTTAAAATCATTACATTCCACAATTTCTATTTCATATTCTTCCTTGTAATTCTTTTTGAACATCCACCATTGATCATTATTTCCACTGAAACAATACACTAAAATTGTATAATTTTTTGTTTACCATATTTCTATTCTATAAATATATTTTCTAAAGACATAATCCATTACTCTGTTAAAATTATATTAATTGTTCCACTAAATTATGGGGGCATCTATCATATAACGTGATCCAATATCAATGAATCTCAATGTGGAATAGAGTTCCCCATAAAAAATGTTATTTTTCATAAGATGACTATGTTACACGAATATATCCATAACATTCTCAGTTCCAATACTTGCAATATTTTTTTCCTTATAAGGGTAAATTCTATATTTTCCTTGAGTATTGATACACTTTTTCTTTCTAGGTTCCTTTTCTAAATAATGAAATGCACTATATTAGATTTTATCATTATGTAACATAATTTTTAATCCCAAAACGATTGAAATACATATAATAAATTGAGAAATTTATACATATATAATCTCATAATCATATAAATTATTTCATTGGGATTTTATTATATGTATATCCTCAATGTATATTATAGGGTTGTGTTCTCTAATATAGGTTTTCTTAAATCTAGTTGTCATGTTTTCTAATAATCTCCCTATGATACCAACTGTATCCTCCCAACCTCAGAATCATTGAGCTTGTGCCTTAATTTATTACATTGGAATGATTACATGGAATCAAATCTTGATGGGGCAATCATTTTATCAGTTTTAGAAAATGATATTACATAAATTATACCCATATTATACTATTAAATAAAAATAAAGTATAAAAGGAGTAAAATCACATTATCCTTGAAACTCATACCTTGAAATCATATTTATATCATGGGTAAAGGAAAAAAATAGTGTGAGATAAAATACCCAGTATGAATTAAGTAGTGAATAATAAATAATGAATCAATGATCATAATCAAAATGTAAAGTTATATAAAAAATCACACATTATATTTATATAATTGGATAAGAAAAATCAATATGTCAATGTATGTAACTGAAACATATTCCATTTAATTAATAAAATGAGAATGAATTGCATACAAAGATAATTTTACTATGAAAATATCATGTATAAATAATAAATATGTTTTAATAATGGAAATTATTGATTATTGGACTCCATGTTTACTAGGTACATGATACACATACCATTAATGCCTTTCAAAAGACTGCTTATAACATACTAGGTAAAACCCATTTGATTGTCCAAATGATTCATCTCATGAGACTACTGATTCATCAAGTGAACTAATTTATATAAACCACAACCCATGTAAAACATGTACAAATAATTCCAAATATATCAAATAATCTTTTTGATTCACACGAAATTTTCTATTTCATCAAGTTTCTATATTGAGTAAGGATAGAGATTCATTAATATTTCTCCTGCGAATCAAATATCTTCAAAAGTTTAAAATGTATATAAAGATGGTATAAAATTTATAAAATATCTATAACCATCATATGATAGTTTTTATACATAAAATAAATTTAATTTTCTATGTAAAATAGCTATAATGAAGTGATAATTTCTAGGGAAAATTAACAATCACAAAAGTAAAATAGGATTTGAAAGATAACTTTTACCACTTCATAATTTTTTGGTAACACCAATTGAGTGATATAATTCAATTTGAAACTTAAAATACCATTAATTATGAGTTAATAATAATATAATGAATAATAGGGAAATATAAACCACATTTAAGTGAATTGGTTCATAATAATTCTCAATAGAACGTGAATTGAGACGAAATATCATACATTACACTTCCTTTTGGATGAACATTCTTTAACCTATTATATAATTTTTTTAATCATTTTATTACCTTATATCATAACCATAATAACATTTATAATATATTATATCATATTCTTAAAATATCTTATTACCTGTTTGTTAATAATATTTCTTTATATTCTCTATTTTGGGTGTTTGTTGACTAGTTTTTTACGTTTGTTTTGACATGTTATATTTTTCCTATTACATATATCATGATTTCACCTTATAAAAAATTTAAAATAGTATTTATATATCATATATATTCATTATATATGTATTTATAGTAATCTATAATATTTAGTGATGGCAGATGAAATTCATCGTTCATGGAGACGGTAGTTTGTATATTTCAATGAGCGTTGCTTCCATTTTCTTGTCGTATTAAAAGAACAAAATGTAAATGATATATATATAAATATATTATAATTATAGTATCATTTTTAGTTAATATATATCACATATGTTTATTAAAACTATCATTATTTTATTCCATGTAAAATATGAATGAATCACATCAGTTTGAGGAGGTAGTAGTCCACACATCAACATGCAATTTAACATATTCCCACAAAATGGAAAGCATGAATTTATGTGTTATATAATTATTTATTAATAATTAATACATTATAAATATCATATATATATATAATATAAAAAATAAATAATTTATTATTCTCAACCATTAAAGGTGGTAATGGAAGAATGAACAATATCGGTTTACGAGGTAGTAATCCACGTTATAGACAAATGATGATTGTGTATCCCATTTGACAGAAGTGTGTGATATTTGAGGACATATCAATAATATAATAACATATCAATATATTTTTGATAACTAGAATATTATATAATAATTATATTATAATTTTTTAAGGGGAGAATAATGAAATAAAACAAAAGTTTCTATTGAATAACCTTACCTCTTCTTCTGGTAATTCCTTTTAAATTGCACCAAAAGATGTATTGGGTTTCATTGAAACAGAAATTTAGGATTCTAGGATGATGATAGGGATTTTTTTAGTTTATTCAAACATGTTTTGGGTGATCCAAAATGATTTATAGGTGTGAAGAAGTGGGGGGTGAGTACCCTTTTATAGTGGAGGATTTGTGACATTCATATAAATTCCAAAAGGTAAACTATATTGAGAGGCCTCCCTTAAATAATGTTCCTAAAATAAATTAAAATTTTAGTTAAAAAATGGAATATTTCTAAATATTTTCTTTCAATGGGTTTTGAACAAGATTCTATTTTATTTGTCCCCTTAAGATTAAAGTTTGACCACTAAGTGGGCTCATTTTTACATCAATTTCTGTAAGTGATTTTAATTGATTCCACAAATATTTTTGGTCAAAAACCAATACTAACATTATATAATTTCTATATAATATTTATTCTATAAATATAATCCATCGTTATGAATTAAAATTTCATAAGCATCAGAAATTAATTTAAAATTAATATTGCAGTCATGACGAGAAAATGAGTTTTTAACGTTAAAGTGTTCAAATGTTTAATATATTTTTATATATAAAATCAACATAAAAATTATTAAATGATATAAATTAGATTAATATATTTATAATTGATCTAATTTTACTATAAACCAAACTAAAAATATAATTTATCCTTATAAATGTTATATATGATAAGTGAGTTTTCAATTAAAATGTATAATTTTTAACTTTTCATCAAAAAGGATAACTATCAAAAAAATAATAAAAAACCACCCCAAAATAATTTTTACATAAAATATTCAAAAATTGGTTTCATATTTTTCAAATAAAAATTTTAGAGGTGTCAAAATTTAGTTTTAAAACTAGTTCTCCATTAAAAGGCTGAAAACAACCTTTAGAAAAATACAACTTTTTATTTGTAAAATTAAATTTATTCTTATATTTTTCAAATCAAATATATTTGATGAATGTAAAAAATGTCTGATATAAAAAATAATATATAAATTTAATTAATTTCACTAACCAATACTAATTAATTTTTTATTATTATTTTTGAATTCCTTTTTGGGAATAAATATATTTTTTTATAAAAATATTTCTGTTATATTCAATTGGTTCTTATACACATTTCTAATTAATTGGTATCCAATGAAATAAATTTATATTTTTTTTAAACCAAAAATTTTCATATGTTATTTAATATTACACATATCATCCAATTTATCATCTACTAGATAATTTTCATTTTATATAACAATATTAATAGTATTCGGTAAAACTCAGTCTTGCGTGTAATAGAAGTTGTTGAATAAAATATTTGTTGTATGTATTGTAAGATAACTTAGTAATGTGTGCATGAAAAATCTATAGAATATATTGAATTTATTTAAAATATTAAATAGTTTATAAATTATCAGGACATTATATTCTTTTCTAAACTTGGGGTTACATTATAATGACCCAAAGTTTTATCCAAATAAATTCCCTTCTTATAATTAGTTTATATGGTATAAAAACATAGACAACACAATAAGAGATTTATAAATTATTAATGAATGAAATATTAAGATTTTATAAAAGTTAAGGAACCTATACAGATGAAATAGTAACTTGACCTTTGGAATAGTAATGTGATCCTTATGAATAGTAATTCAGAAAAATAAATAGTAACCTCACCAATAAAAGTATAAATAAAATTTATACATCATATAAGTGTAAATATAATAAAATCATATCATATTATAAGTAAATAAATATTTCAAAAATTATTAATTAAGTTTTTTTATTTTAATAAGTCATAAATATTTATTTACAATTTTAGGAAAAATTTAATAATTTAAAAGTAAATTTATTTTCCTAAAATGTATTCATAAATTAAAATTTTGATGTTTTATGATTATAAAATAATTTTATGATACCTTAAATAATTGTTCAATGTGATATAAAATCATTTATAATTCTAAAATCTTTTTTTTTCAAGTAAATTTGGATTTTATTTAAAAATTAAATTTCTCATATTTTGAAAATTATTTTAAAAAATGGAGTTCATTTTTTCATTCTACACATAAAAAAATTGTTAGCGTTTTTTTGGTATTTTTATGAAATTTCTAAATTCTTAGGGAGTAGTAAAATACAGTAATTTACAGTATATATACATTATATGTTAAATATAATATTAACTGAGTTATAACAGATGTAATAAAAATTGGTTTTAACCCACATGATCTAATTAATATATTTAGTATCATGAATTAACACCATTTTTGTCTGAAAAAAATAAACTATTTAATTAAATAATGAGAAAAGTCCTCATACTCTACTATAAATAACACCCCTCACCAACTCTTCTCCTCACACCTCTAAATCCTTGATCCATATATATATATTCTCCAAAATTCTTCCCAAACCTCTCCATTATGTCCAAGATCTTTTGGTCTTAACAAAAGTTCAAAACCAATTCCATAAGGAGGTTCTCAAGAAGAAGTAATCAAGAGGTAAAACCCTCTTCCATTTTCTTTTAATTTCATTTTCAAGTTCATTTCTTTTCTCTTTATCTCCCCACCTCCCATAATCCAAATGGTATGATAAATCCATTACCTTAAATATATTGTTAATATTTTATACTAAGGGAATAATTCCGCATCATCTCTCTTTCCCCCCTCCTTTTATAAAAAACATATTTTTTGATGTGTTAATTTATCGCATTCAAGGACTAAAATGTTTCCAATTTACATTAATGTATTATAGGTTGGTCATGGAACCATTTTTATGTTTTAATAAGATTATAATATATTCATTAAAACCTATTTAATATCCTAGAACTAGTAGATATGCATGATATTTAATAATATAACAAAACTAGTTTGTGATGATCAAAAATTGATAAATTAATCTAAACGATTATCAGTAGAGATTTATCTAATGAATCATCCTAAATTATGGAAAAAATGTTATTTTAATATTTTATATGTTAATTAATAATATTTATGTTTATTTTTATACAACTATCCTCATTCTACATGATTTGACCAACACATATTCAAGTAAACCAATCATGAAAACCAAGGAAAACAACACTCATGAATGATGAAATTGAACCACTTAACCCATCCAAAAGACCATAAATAGAATTAATAAAGATATAATAAATAAAATTAATATATAAAATTTTATTTAATTTTTAATTAATGAATCATATTTGATTATCCAGAATATTAAGATCATGTGAAGAACGCATATGGACTTAAGGTATGGGAATCTACCTAAACCTTCTTTATTCATCAGTTTACTCTTTCTCCCTTTCTACCCAAATAAAATTATATTTTATTTTTATGTAAATATTCTAAATTATTTTTATATTTTCCAAAATCATGCATAAAGATCTATTAAACCTTGTTTTTGGTGATATGCATGTTCTTAAAAGGTTCCATACTCAATTCTTCCTGATAAGTAAGCCCGATTTAAGGGAACTTCTCTAATTATTACTCATTTTTAAGTGTGATACATAATATATTATAATCCAAAATTATTTTTCTACATTAAATCCTTTTATCATGAAAAAATAACTTGATTCAATTATATTTTTATACAAACAATTATTCCTTTTTCTAGTTTAAAGAATCTTGAAAGTTTTCCCTTAAACCGTACTAAAATGATTCATTTCTAAAGTTTCTTAAACTCTTTTTTCACTTATGTTTGACATCACCTATCATGATATATTCCTATATTCCCTTATAAATTTACTTTTTTTATTTAAATCCATCCTTCCATGGAAACCACTATTATATTCTCTTTTGATATGCCTTTTGAAATAATTATGATACCAAATTATTTCCATGGGTAACCGTTATATTTATGTTTGATTACTTATGTATGTATATTTATGACGAAAAAATATTCATGAACATGTTATTATGGGTTCTCTAAAATATAAGTCCAATCATTTGGGTAATATTTAGTTTCATGAAACTTTATGTGCAATGGTCTTGGTGGTTATCCTTAACTTGTGCTCCTCTATATGCACTGATCATAGAATCGTGCACCTATATGTGTAATGAGCCTTGACTCATGGTACTATATATGAAAATATCCATTAATCTTCATAAATTCATGTTTTATTTCACATACATATTACTATGAATCCATTATTATATGATCCCATGTTATGATTCTTCATGTATAATCATGTTCCATGCCTTTTTATATCATTATGTTATGCCCTCTAACCCATGTGCTGAGATTTATTTTAATGTTTATTACCTTAATGGTATTTTTATCTCATCCCTTTTTTCATGTTATCCCTAGGTTATCATATTAATATGTTAGAGGTCCAAGGAAGTTATGAGCATATAATGGATGATAAATATAGAAATGCTTTTCCAGTCCCACGTTTTCTGTTTTATGTAACTAGACTTCCAATGCCATAGACATTATGATCCTTGGATTGTAATTTTATATTTAAATATTATTAAAATCATGTATTAATATTTTCAAAATATTATGGTATCTATATTAATTTCATACACTCTATCTAATACAATGTTTTTTACTTTATAATTTTAAGGTGTTACATTAACACATGAAAAAGAAAGAGGGTCTGTAACAATATCTTTGAAACAATATCATTCCATCCAAAGAAAGAATGTTGATATAATCAATTAAAAATATCCAAATATTAAGATAATTAACAATTATATTTTTAATTTTTATGAATGTAAATACCAATATAAGATCATTTAATATATTCTGGAGGAAAATATCCTTTTAGCTCGAAAAAATTCTTTTTAACACAACAAAACTATTTAAAAACATTTTTCTCTCATAATATATTTGTAAAATTATAAATAAAGCTATGAAAATAATTTAAAATAATTTTTAAACATATAACCTTTTTCAAAATAATTCTCATTAAAAATTATTTTAAAATATTGTTTAAAATTATTTTGAAAACACTCTTAGAAAAAGATTTTGCAAGAAAAAAATTTCTAACTTAAGAGATGAATGAAGTTAGATTTTATTAAAATCAATTTATCCAGAAAATTACATACCAAAGAGTGTAAAAATAGTAAAATTACATTAAAATATCATGAATAATAAATATATAATATAATTGAGGACAATTATAATATTTAAACATGAGAAACATAATCATACACAATCACAATAAATGATGACATTGTTAGAAAAGACTCTTACCGCTTTGGTAACACTGAATAATAATACCTATTAAAGAATTAAATTAAATCAAACACAAAAAAAGATAATAAATAAATTTCTTATATTACATGTCAATGGTTATATATACACAACTCAAAAAAGAAGATAGGTGCATAACACGATATAAGTCACTGAGAGGAAAAATTGTGACCAAAATTCATTACAGCTTTGGTGACATTGAAACCGTAAACCCCATGAAAAGTATATCCACACATGGATATTTAAATAAAAAAAATAAGTATAACAATAATAAAAATCATTCATGGGTATTATATACACCACATAACAAAAATAAGTTGTGAATATGGCATGTATCTCATATAAAGAAAAGTGAGGCGATAAAAAAACCCTTACCTTGAGTTTTATTCATAACACATGTTCTTTATCTTCATGAATAATAAGATAATGTTAAAAACTAAATTTCTGGAGAAACATATAAGTTTATTAATAGTTTTATTTCACTTATAAATAATAAATATAAAATACGTACTCAATTAAGATTATGTCGGATGTTTTGACCATATATGGATTATGTGTCAAAACAAACTTTGGTAGGTTGAATAAGGTCAAGGGGGTAATTATTTAAACATATCCAGAATAATAACCATGATATAATTATCATATTTATGAATAAATTATAATATTAAATTCATTCATGAAATATTTTTGTGCAAAATGAATCAACCTTATGATCAGGGTGATGATACACCATACATATGCATGAGTAATGTTCCCATTTTTTCAACGATCATAATATATAGACGTAAAATAAAAATTATATTCTTAGAAAGAAAAATATATCATAAAAACCATATTATTTATTTATATATACTTTTATATTTCATTATTTTTATGTGGTGAGGAAGAAATAAGAATCACATCGGTTTGAGGGGGCGATATTCCATACATCCACGAATGATGTTTTCAGGTTTTCAGTGTGTGAAATTAAAAGAATAAAATGCTATAACTTATTTAAATAAGTATAATTATGTCATTAATATAATAATTATGTCATTTATATTATATATATTCATTACAGTTACCCGTACTACCTTCTATGTAACATTTTAGTGAAAAACTCTTCACAACGCTTCACGATGTGGTAGTCTATTGTACACATGAGAGGTGTTGTCATATCACTAATGAAATGGAATATAAAAATGGTGTATATTATATAATAACTCAAGTGGTTATATTATGTTATAAATATAATAAATATTATATATAAACATTAATTACATCATTATTCCATACCATGAATGGTGGTAATGAAAAAATGATTGATATCATTTCGCAATGAGGTCATCGACCGTACACACGAATGATGATTTTGGGACCCATTTTATGGAATTGTGTGGGGTATAGGTTATAAACATAACATATAAGAATATAATTATATTTTGGATTCAAAGGATATTATATAATCATGTTATATGAATAAATGAAGTATATGTATAAGGAAATAAAATAAAAATTCTTTTCGAAGAACATTACCTATTCTATGGGTATCATCATTAGTTTTGAACTCAAATAATGATTAATTTGTTTTATTCCTAAAATAAAGATTCTAGGATGATTATACGGAGTTTTTTAGGTGATTTTATAAGGTTTTTGACAAACCATGATAGGTGATAGGTGCAAAGATGTAGGGATAGTGAGTGTCTTTTTAAAGTTGAGGAGGACTGATATTCTTGTAAATACTCAAAATTATTCACTATTGGGAGATAAAAATTACATAATGTGGCAAAAAGTGTTATAATTAAATGTTTTTAAGGATTAAATGGTATAAAATAACCTCTAACAAACAATTGAATAAATTTTTTACGCATTTTTTACTTTAAATCATATGCTTCATTATGTTTTTTCATTTTGGGTTTTCATTAAGGAAACTAGTTTTCTAGCCAATGTAATTTATACATTAAGAATAATTAAAGTGATATATATTATAAAATTTATAACCATTAATTATAATTTTTAAATAAAAATTATCAAATATCTATCTCATGTGTGTTAGAAATTTATTTTAGTAGATGCAGATGTAACGTAGAAAAACATAGTTTTAACCCTAACCAAGATAAAAGTGTTTTTACTATTTAAAGGTTAATTTATTAATTATAAAAGATAAATAGGTCCAAGAATGGAAAATATTTAATATTTATTAGGATTTAAAAATCACTGTGCCAAAGATATTATGTTTATTAACTCTAAATCATTTACTGAAATATCATTTATTATAAAATAACATTGATGTAAGTTTTGAAATTATTTTTTTAATTTGAATTAAAAAAAATAAAGACAATTATTGAATTTGAATATATTATTTTCAAATATTTTTATCACAATATATTCATCCAAAACATATTTTAAAATAATAAATTATTCAACAATTTTTTTTAATATTTTTAGTATCATTTAATTTATTTAATTGTTATCTAAAAAATTAATGAGTTGGAATTTCTTAAGAATTATAAGTAACTAATTATTATCTAAATATTAAATATAAATTATTTTCATAAAAAATTAACATATATTTCTGAATAATGTTTAAAAATAAAGATGTGTTGTCTTCTATCCAAATCCAAATATTTATTAAAATTAAAAGGAAAAAAGGGATCATTTCTAACTTTTTATTTACCTAACTTATTATATGTGTCACTATCACGAACAAGTGTCCCAAAAACTCACAAATATCAATAATAATATTATAATGGTCTAAATATTTCCATAAAATGGGTTTTGGAAAAAACTTTAGTGATCCTCTCACTTCTTGGTAAAACTTCTTATACTGCTTCATTTTGTATGAATTATTCTTAATTAATTTTTTGTTCCATCTTGGCCTAGATCCCATACATTATTAATATTTTAAATAATAAATTTTGTAAAAAAAATTTGCTGGACACATTATAAAATATTATTCATTTATATTCCAAATATGAAATCAAAATTTTCAAATTAAAATCACAGAATTGTCGAATTTAGTTTAAAATTAGCCCCATAGACATGATGAGAATGCATGTTTTTTAAGTAAACGTGTTCAAATGTTCAAAATGTTTTTGTATCCAAATTTAACAGGAAAATGATTCCAATGACCTAAATTGGATTAATTAATTTATAAATGATAAAAATTTCTTTTATCAAAAATTAAATTATAATTTAACATTATAAATTTTTTAGATGAATAGTTAGTTTTCAATTAAAATGTGATATTATACTTTATTCATAAAAAAATTAATATACTAATAAAAATACCAAAAATTAACTATATGTTAAATATTAAATTATTATTTCAAAATAGAAGTTTAGTTTTTAAAATTAAATTCATATCAAATATAATATTTAGTTTTAAAAAAAAGTGTCCCATTAAAAGGCTTCAAAAATTCTTTAGAAAAAACACAACTTTTTATTAGAAAAATATAATTTGTTCTTATGTTATAAATATAAAATCTTTTTTAAAACGTTAAAAAAATTTAGAAAATAACTAACATATAAACTTAATTTAGATCACTCAGTAGTATTAATTTTTTTAATTTATTAGGATAAAACACCTTCGGTGCATAAAAATAGTTTTTTATAAAAAATAATTTCCTTTATATTAAATTGGTTTTCATTTTCATTTATAATTAAATGGTCATAAAATAATTCATTATATATTCATGTTTAATACATATTTTAATAATTCATTTAATCCTATTCATACCCTTCATTCCAATGCCTAGTTTTATAACAACAATATATATCCTGTGTCATTTAAGTTCATTGTTGTGAGTTTGATACACTATTGAACCAAAAAATATTGGGGTTCTGGGTAACACCAGATAAACTAAGTGTTATGTGAAATGAAATAAAAAAATAAAATTTTTGTTTTGTTTATGCTATTGAATAAAATTTTCTCCTATTAAATCATAGGGTGTTACATCCTCCGCCTTTAATAAATTTTCCCCCTGTAATTTGAACTTTTTCTTTGTAATCAAAGGTTGGGCATTTGAAAATAAAATTTGTTATAATCCTACATTGTAATAAAACATACAATTAAAAATAGATAAATTTAATTAAAAATTTCATATGGAATAACACCTAACTTGGTTTCCAAATAGGAGAATATATGTGGGAATAGATGAGAAGTGTAAATAATTTTAGAGGGTGATTGAGTTCATTGATCACAAACAAGTGAATGATAAATATAATGTTAAGGGACTTCAAAATAAATCTATGCTAAATAAAAATACCTAGGTTCATCCGAAATGAATTTACTAGGATAATTTTTTTATTTCATGAACATTTTTTTAGATTTAAGGAATTATTTTACCATCTAGACTAGAAACATAGTGAAATATGCTTACCTATCAAGTTGAATTTCATAATTCTGAAAATTTAAATCATAATATCATTTTTCTTATCCAAACTACTAGTAATAAATATTATTTTTTCATGATTGAAGCACTGAAATAATCATTTCAATAACACATAACCTTAAAATGGAAACATTCAATTCCTCTTATATTTATACATTAACAAAAAATTAAGTGGCTGAAACATGGGATGACAATTCCAAAAAATGGATAAACCTTTATATGTTAAATTAATCCTTAAAAATCATTAATATTACCTAAAGGTGAAACTAAATCAGTCTAAAATTACTATCCTTTAATTTTATTGATTTTTTCTTGAGGTTTATATCCATAGAATATGATGATTTGATTATATATTTATCCAAGATAAATCAACCTTAATTCACCAAATAAAGTCACATAAGATTCTTAAATTAACTTAGAATTTACGTATAAAAATTTTATACTAATTATGACATCACATAGGTTAGTGGTAGGCATTACACATTTATTTCCCTTCGGTTATGGGTTCAAGCCCTACAACCTTTCCGGATGTGATGAGTTTTACCAACCATATAGTTTTCCATTTTTTCTTTCAACATGAAAAATAATTCCTCCCTAAATACCACTTAATGTTGATCTCATCAGTTAAAAATTTCAAAACCCAATAAAATGAATTCTAAAATATCATTAAAAATCTCAAAAACATTTAATACATAAAAATATTTAATGAGTTTTTTAATACTTTGAATATATGATCAAACTTAATCTTATAGACTTATGATGGTATCCATAGCTCTTAATATAACCTTGAATGAAAACATAATAATATATATATTTATCTAAACCAAACATTAATACCGATTATAACTTCCCATAACCCACACTCCTAGATCCTATACTAAAATCTTGAACATAACATTTCCTTCCATGGTGTTGATAATTATGACCCAAATTTTTCCATCCAGACCTTTAAACATAAAAATGTAAATTTGGATCACTTAAATACTATATGACCTTATAGGTTTAGAGTTTAAAATAACTAGGACCAAATCATATCAACATGGACTCATAAACAACTGGTTAAAAAATATGAGCATCATCTCTCATTATACCTAGATTTTATTGTTTCAAATTAGGTCATAAAGATCATCCATGTGAAATACTTTATCGGAATAATTCATTCAACCTCTTTTATTATAACCCGGGAAGTGGAAACATGAGTGGGGTGAGATCAAATGCTCAGTAAGGGAAATGGTAAGAATTAACGAATGAATGTCATATGTGACTATAATAAGAGCATAATGGTATGTTTAAATAATCAATGTGCATGAGTATAACATACGAATATTAATACCAATCAATACCTTTATCATTAAACATGAAAATATGGAATAAGGCCATATCAAATGAAAAAATACACAAAATCATGTGACATGTGATATCAATATTTATCAAATGAAACATCATAATTAAAAAACATTTTGGTAGCTTGATGCATCACTTTAATAAAACCCTTTCAAATCCTTTTTAATTGGAATATCCATATGGCCAATATCTAATATAATCACATCCTAATGCAATAGAGATCTATAACTGGATCACCTTAGGAAATCCAGATCACCCCATCGTATAATCTATAACAGGCTTACCCGACTCTATCTAGAACACACCATTATATAAGATATAATAATCTCACCCATCCTTATCTTCTATACCCCATCGTATATGTTATAACAGGCTCACCATGTGCTATTTGGGCTACCCCATAATATAATTATCATGTATCATATCATGAATAAAATACATAAATATTTCACTTCATCATAAAACTCATATAAAAAATCATTACTCCTTTAAAATATTCAGTAACCCATGAAAAAGAATGTGTTTCATAAAAATCACATTGAAACATGATTAACCCATGGAATGAAAATGGGTTACATAACAATCTATTTGAAACAGTCTTTTTCCATCTATAAAAAGAATGAGTATTGCATCAATACCTAATATCCCTAGTGGAGGATAATTAATATCAATGGTTTTTTATGTTGATTAATTTAAATAGCATTAAAATACCATCAGAAACATTATTTAGTAAAATATAATTTTAATTTTGAAAAAATATTTTTAAAACAAAAAATATATTTTGAAACCCTTTTTATTTAAAAATATCATTGAAGACTTATAAAGGATGATTTGAAAATCACTTAATATTATTTTTAAGAATAATATTTTTCCAAATTCATTTTTTATAATTTTATTAAAATATCATTTAAAAAAGTTTGAAAACATTTTTAGAAAAAATAATTTCAAAGAACATAGATTTTTGGCCGAAGATAGAAATGTAGTCGAATATTTTTAAAAACATATTATCAAAAAATTTATGTTCCAAATAGTGTAAAAATTGTAATATTGTATGATAATATCATTAATAATCATAATATAATATAATTCATGATAATTCTATGATTTCAAAATTGGATACTTAATCATACATAATCCTGATAAATGATGAGATTGTAAAAAAATCCTCTTACAACTTTGGTAGCACTGAATCGTAATCCCAAGGAAATAATTACATTAATTGAAAAATAAAATACAATGAGAATAAATAATTTAATGATTATTTGTCTCAAATGGTATGCATATACACCTCATAATAGAATATAGGTACATAAAATGATATATGTCTCAAAGAAGGAAAATTTTAACATACACCCATTACTACTTTGGTAAAATTGAAACCATAACCCCCCGGAAAGATATATACTAAAATGGATATGTAAATACCAATAAATTTATGTATAATGATCATTAATATAATTCACGGTCAGTATATACACCACAAAACAAAAAAATCAGTGAATATGGCTTGTATCTTCTAGAAATAAAAGAAAGATGAGAAAAATTAACTCTTACCTTGAGTCTGATTCATCATACATCATATTTGACTTCAGGATTAATAAATTCATTTAAGTTATTTAAATTATTGATAACATTTTAAAAGTTTATTATCACTTTTATTTCACTTATAAACATGTTGTTGGTCGTAGTAGAGTACTCAAGAGGGGGTGAATTGAGTATCTATAAAAACATTTGTTTGAAAAGTATTCTTAAAAAGGATTCCCAAGAAAAATAAATACATCCCAGTTAAGAAAAATAATATGGTTATGAAAGTTTGACTTTTTAAATAACATATCATAATATTGATTAATTCTTAGTAATCATAATATAAGTTATTAAAATTACTTTTGAAGTTATTCTAATAAGGAAAAGCAGTTATTACTTCTTTCTAAGATTAACTATCAAAGTAAGTTTAGTGATTTATGAATTATATAGTAAAACAGAGTAAACTAAATTAAACAACATAGAAGATATAAAACAAGTGGTTCAGTCTGAAGTAGAGACCTAATCCAGTCCACTTGGTGATTACCTGCCACCAAGTTTTTTAAATTAATAAACTTGAGCCTCACCCTATATTGGGTTAAACAACAGTACACAAGACTTTCCAGGTCACATGACCTCTTCTACAGTTTTTTGTGGGTATAAACTAACAGGTCACACATGAACCTCTTTAACAATTATCTATGGGAATAAAAAAAGTTAAAAAGATGTGATAGAAAGGATATATTGTATCCTTCAATATAATGCAGAAGACAGTGTGTGTTTTTATACAAACACACAGACATACTTCTCAAAAGCTAAAAACAATACACAATAGAGAAAAAAGATGAGATAAGGTTATAAGTGCTCTTAGTGTATGTCTAAGTAGCTCAAGACTTCTATGATAAAGAATATGTAATAATTCGGTCCTTTTGCAAGAAACATAGTATCGCAAGTCTGGTGTTCTGGTTTGGATCTGGCTCGTGTTCTTCATGGAGTCTGTATTGCGAAGATGTTCTCAAATCTAATCAATTATATCTCATTCATTTGGATTCATGAATGATTCATGTGTTCTTCAGATGTATTGAGTGGCATGTGTTGGTTTTTCTCAAGAATGTTTGTGCTTCTTCATTATCACACTCTCTTGTTTCTATATCCTATCTTTTTACTGATTTTGGGCACACTATTATTTTTATTTTTAGAGTTCATGTGCTGGAGACAATAAGATGCATGTATTATGCACCTCATACATCATACTATCCGGCGAAATGTCTACAAATAAACATTAATTATGTTAGTACATTTAAAAGACTCCAATATGACTGTTAGAGATTAAATTGAAAAATGAAAAAATAGATTATGAAACGGTGTCACAATCTGTCTGGAAATAGTGTCTCCATGAAACATTGTCTCCTTGGAACAGTGTCTCCGTGGAACGATGTCTCCTTGAAATGGTGTCTCCTTGAAATAGTGTCTTCTTATTTTCCTTTGAGTGATGAGACTGTCATGATGTCATAGTGGTATATAGATCTGGAACTGGTAGCATAGATGCAGTGTATGATCATGGTGTCTAGTCACGGTGTCTGGGTCATGGTGTCTGGTCATGGTGTCTGGTCATGGTGTCTGATCACAGTGTCTAGTGAATGTGTCTGGGTCATGGTGTCTAGATGGTCATAGTGTTTGTATGGTCACAATGTCTAGTAATAGTGTCTGGGAGGTCACAGTGTCTGGTCACGGTGTTTCGGTCCTTTTCCAGAAAAACATAACCAGTGGTAGACTCACGGTTTCTCAGACTTAGCCAAATATTTGTACACATACATAAACAGTGATATTTGTAAAATGTAGTATACTCAATCATTTATCAAGGAAATCCATTATAAAAAAACACAAAATAGTTTACAATAATTATTTAAGTTGTAAAGAGACTAATCATATGTACACATGATTTAAGATAGATTATACATGATTAACAAGTCTTATAGAATGTATAAGTTTTGTGGTCATTAAAACATGATTAACACATGAGGAGGCCAATAATCTTCCCCTTTTTTATGATCACAAATCATGTGATTGAGAGATCTATTCTTAGTGAATGTGTCTCATCCTTTTCCTTAGTGTGCATATCTATCAGTGTACATATCTCTCCCCCTTTTTTTATTATCAAAAAGAATACAAAAGTTAATCAGAGAGTAAATAAGAATAGTTATCAATGCATTAGATGGATAAAAAAATTTCATTACAACCAGTAAGCAACAGAAATACAGAAACCAACCCTATCAAATGATACTACTCATTTTTCATTCACACCGGTTGTCTTCTCTTTTCCCTTGGTAGCAGGATCACCAGAAGCCATAGGAGCAGAGGGAGAAGTGGAAGATTAATTGAAGCAACTGACAGATAAGGTAGAGTGAGTCCTTCAAAAATAGAAGGGGTCAAATGTTGGTCGAGGATAACAGGTCTGATCTGACTCAGAGCCTGAGAGACATGCATAGAGGTTGAGGAAAAGGTATATGATGAGAAGGTAGGAAAACTAGTTCTCAAGGGTACAGCTGCAGGAGCCACAAAGTAGTACTCTGTACATGAAGATAAGGCCTCAAAAGTTTGTTGAATTCACCAATGATCTCACCACTATACAGCATGGATTTCTCAAAGTCATCCTTGTTTTCCATGAACTTTTCCAACAAGGGAGTGAAATCCTTAAGATTTTGAACCTGAGTTTTGAAAGCTTGAGTGACAAGAGGGATTCTTAGATTATCTACAAGGTACATGAAATGGTTGGTCATGTCATGCTTCGAGAAGATCCTATTGAAGTAGAAGTACAACTTCTTAGTAATCTCCTCTTGAGCATCATTCGCAATTTTGGAATGAATTCTCACCAAATCAAGGACTTTTTCACTGTTCATGACAACCTAAGATAGAGACTCTTTGTCAAAGCCACTGAGCACAAATTTAAGTTCTTATTTAAAAACTATTCTAAGAATATCACTATTCAAATATGGTTGAGATGACTATCTAGAAGTATTAGAAGCATTAACAGTCAAACTAAGAGACCTTAGTTGATTCAGATCATTTTGGAGACAACCCTTATACTCACCAGTCAACTTGTTAAGACCAATAACAAGCTCACACATCTATTGAACAATTTTCTTATTTATTTCAGCCACCTTGTCAGCAAAGGAAGATAGATTAGGTTGAATCAGAAAAGATACTTCATTTGGAATCTAACTACCAATATCCTCAGCTGGATGAGAAACATGTTTTGGTATTTATTTCAGAACTCTCTGAATATCTTCAACCATACCTCTGAGAGACTTCACTTCATCACTGAGCTGTTTGTTTTTGATCCTAACTTCTAGAATTTCATGAAGCATCTTAGGCTGAATCTTCCAAATAATCTTTATTTAACAACATAGAATCATCTCTTTCACTCAAATTTGTCACAGGAGCAGGTTGAGTATTCATGGTCTTTTCAACCCCATCAAATAGGGTAGCTTCAAGAGCATCCCAATCTCCCTTACTCACCAAGTTTGAAGGTTCGTGTGAAGGTTCTTAAATAGGATCTGATACAGGCTCAGGTTCCCTTTATATTTATAAGATCAAGAGTGGATACTGGTTTCAATTGAAACATAGTAGATAGATTTATACCTTTCACTATCCCTTCATGGGATTCATTCACATCAAAATAGTTAGGAAATATCTACCATTCATCCACAAAGATTTAAACAACTAGATTTGGCACTTAAACACTTTCCAGACTGGAGGGATGCTCCCTTTCAACAGGTACATCTTTCTCAGGACTAAGAGATTTAGATCCTTGATCTATTTCCAAGATTTGATCTCTAATAGCCTCACCCATTTCATTTCTAGATAATTAAAATGATTTCTCCATTCTCTCTTCAGTAGATGGGATAATTTCATGAACAAATTAGTCCTCTGGGTGTTCCTCAAGAGCAGCTTCTCTCTCAAGAGAAAGATCTTATTCTAAATGTTCTTCTAGAACATCCTTTTATTTTTCAATTACAATCAATTTTTCATAGAGGAAAGTTCTTCCAAATCAACAATATATTCAGGGACAAGTATTTCTTTCTTAGTTATTTCTTGGAGAACAGGTTCACTGTCTTTCTCATCAAAGACAGTTTCCCATGTAGTTACAACAACCTCTTCTTCTTCTTCCTCGTCATAAGACTCAACAATTTCCTATTGTTCCAAAACAGTATCATAAATGTCTTTAGGTCTTCAAGAGTGCTCCACCAGATTGAACTATTCATAAACTATGTCATTATCTTCTACCCATTCTTTTCTCTATGGATTCCAACTAATTTTTATTCTCATTATTATAAATTTTGAAAGAAAAAATTCTTAGTCCATATAGACTTATTCATCTGGTCCAACCAACCCTTTTATATAAAGCATTGTTGAGTTAAACCTTGAGTAGAATACGGAGGTTTACTTGGATGTTTTTTGGATCAACTCACACATATGAAGTATAACATATTTTCATAAGTTAATATTTTGTCCATTTTTTATAAGATGTATCAAAAATACATCCTAACACTTGAGTGTAGAAAAAACACATTTTTTGGGGCTAATCAGGTTTTGAACAAAATTAAAAAGAAGTATAGTTTCACCATCTAGCTTTGCAGCTATACCTCTTTTTATTGTTTCATTTATATTTATGCTTCCTAATGCTTCTTCGAAAACAAAGAACTTTCTTAGAAGAGGAGGACCTCTTTGGTTGTCCTCAAAAATACCCTCTGAGGTATCCTTAGGGATGCATCTCATAACTTTGAAGAAAAGGTACATCTCTGGCCATTTATCTAGCTTCTCAAAACAAAATCATCTTCATTATCAAAAGAAAATTGAACATACTGATAAAACTGTGCAACTAGCTTCGAGTAAATCAACCTATCTTTCATTGTGAACCAATCCAGCCATTCTTTCTCTCTTAACACTTTAAATAAAAAATACTTACTTGATAGAAGCCACTTAAGGTAAATTTTCTTTTCAGGCACCGCTATTTTTTTCACCAGGTTTGTATTCAAAAGACCTTCGGGTGCTAACTTTGGCGCTATTTTTATATTCTTCTTTGATCAATGCTTCTAAGTAGTTGATGATGATGGGTATTCCATCCTGGTCATTCAACAATTGTTTGAGAGAGAGAAGGTTTGAAATAGGGGTTACGATTTCAGAGAAGAGAGCTCAGGTGAAGAAATAAGTGAAAATTCATTCATTTATTTCATTTAGGGATATAAAGAGTCCAAAAAACAAAAGTGTGGGAAAGTAAAAAATAATAATTACAACAGTATGGGTTATAATATGTAAATAAAATAATAATGTGTCTTTATGGTGAGATCGTAACCGACTTTCATAGTGAGACCAAAACAAGCATTCACGGTAAGATCGTAATGGGATTTCATGATAAGACCATAACAGGATTTCACAGTGAGACTGTAACAGTGTAATTTCTAAACTGTGTAACCATATTGTTTGAGATAGTAAGTGACATACAGTAACACATAGATTGTATCTATGAGATTGTATACATGAAACAACAACATTTAAGATAGTAAATCTATAGAACTGTTATAGTAAGACAACAATATTAAGACAGAGACTTGTGAAACCGTAAACAATCAAATAGTATGTTGTGAAACCTTATACTTACAACATATGATTTATCATTCCCAAATCAAGTATGATGTAATCTATTCTTTCATAATTTAATGTTTTGGTAATTATATCAGCAAGATGATATTCGGTTCCAATGAATTCAAAATTGGTATCACCTTTTTGATAATGATATCTCTAAAAGTGATGTCTTACATTAATATGTTTTGTAATAGAGTGTGAAACATGATTTTTTTGAGATGTTAATAGCACTTTTATTGTCACAATTTTTAGGTACATGACTGAATTGATATCCATAATATAGTAATGTGTTTTTCATCCACAAATTTTGTGCACAAAAACTACCATAAACTATATATTAAGCTTTTGTATTAGATAATGCAACAGAGTTTTGTTTCTTACTACACCATGATACTAGTGACTTTCCTAAAAAGTGATATGTTCCATAGGTGCCTTTTCTATATAAATTACAACCACTAAAGTTAGCATTAGAATAACTAACTAACTCAAATGATTTTCCTCTGGGATAGAATAGTCCTAGATTGGGTGTATGCTTGAGGTATTTAAAAATTCTCTTAGAAATATTTAAATATGATTCCTTAGGGTTTTCTTGAAAATGAGCACACATACACACACTAAACATAATATGAGGTCAGCTAGAATTTAAGTAGATTAATCATCCAGTCATCCCTCTGTAAGTGGTTTGGTCAATAGATTTTCCATCATCATCAAGATCCAAATTACAAGTTGTACTAATAGGAGTGTCAATATGTTTAGTGATATCCAAACCAAAACGTTTTAGAATATATCTAGTATATTTTCTTTGATTTAAAACAATACTATATTTATTTTTAAAAGATTTGAAATCCAAGAATGAAATTTAGTTCACCCATTAAACACATTTTAAATTCATTTTGCGTCATTTTAGAAAAATTCAATACATGAAGAATTTCTTGAAGATCCAAAGAAAAATGTCATCAACATAAATTTGAACTACTAAAACATCATTGGAGATTCATTTTATTAAAAGTGTAGAATCAGATATTCTTTTTGTAAAACCTTTGGAAATAATAAAAGTAATTAATCAATCATACCAAGCTCATGGAGCTTGTTTTAAACCATAAAAAGATTTTGATAATTTAAACATATGATTTGGTTAATGAGGATTTGTAAAACTAGGGTGTTTCTCAACAAAGACATCATCAGCTATATACCCATTTAGAAAGGCACTCTTAACATCCATTTTACATAGTTTGAAATTCAGATGTCCAATATAAGCAAGAAGAATTCTGATGGCTTCAAGTATAGCCACTGGTGAAAAGGTATCTTCATAATAAATTCTCTTCTTCTTAGTTATAGCCTTGTGAAACCAATCTATCCTTATTTAAAACTATGTTACCAGCTTCATATACCTTATTTATAAACAGAAACTTAGTGCCTATGGTGAATGTGTCTTTGGACCAGTCAATAAGATTCCAAACATTGTTCCTTCCAAACTGATTAAGCTCTTCTTGCATATCCATCACCCAAAATTCATCATTGATTGCATCATTAATGTTTTTTAGGTTCATGTTGTGACAAGAATACTTGATGTTCAACCCGAATTCTAAGAGAATCTCTAGTTTTATTTCATTTATCTAAATCTCCTATAACAACATCTAAAGGATGAATCTTAAGAGTTCTTACAGCTCTAGAAAAAGAAGGACTAGTGATTTCAGGTTCTTCAATAGGTTTGGGTTCACTATGACTTGAATCTAATGAATTTCCAGAACTGGAATTTTTCACATATTTCTTTACAGGATGGTTAGTTGATTTTGAATTTATGTTCATATTTGATACATCATCATCCAGATTCTCTAGAGTGGTTTTAGGATCATGTCGATATGTTGCAACAAATTTGACATGGACATATTGTTCCACCAATTTATTTATTTTGTTAAACACTCTATAGGCTTTGCTATAGATGGAATATCCTTAAAAAATCCTTCATCACTCTTGGATACGAATTTTTCAAGATAGTCCTTAGTATTAATGATACATACTTTTCAACCAAAAACATTGAAGTAGCTTACATTGGGTTGTCTATTGTTATATAACTCATATAGACTTATCTTAAGAATAGGTCTAATCAACAATCTATTGATAATATAGCATGATGTATTTACAACTTCAACCCAAAAATAAATAGGTAAGTCATATTAACTAAACATGGTTCTAGGAATATCTTGAAAGGTTCTATTTCTTCTTTTTACAAATCCTTTCTGTTGAGGTGTTCTAGGGGTAGAGAAATTATGAATATAGCCATTTTGTGAGGAGAATGATTCAAACTCTTGATTTTCAAACTCACGGTCATTATCAATTCTTAGGGGTTTAATTCTATGTCCACTAATATTTTCTACAGTTTTGGCATATTTGGTAAAATGATATCATGCTTAAATTTTCTATTCCAAAAAGAAATTCCATGTATATCTAGAAAATTCATCTACAAGAACATAAACATAGCGTTCCCATTTAAACTAGAAACTCTGGATGGTACAAAAAAATCCATGTGAACCAATTCAAGAGGTTGAGAAGTTGACACATCATTCTTTGGTTTGAAGGAAATTTTTTGTTTCTTTCCCTTTTGACAAGGATTAAACACTTTATAAGTTTGAAACTCATGTTTGGGTAGGTCTTTGACTACGATTTTTCAAGTTATATTTATAAGAGAGTGAATATTACATTGTCCTACTCTCTTATGCCAAATCCAAGACTCTTTGTGAAATACACATAAACATGAAGCATTTTGAGAGACTAAAGAATATATGTTATTAGAATATACCTTTTCATTTCTTAATGTATAAAATAATAATTCATTTTTAGAATTGAAAACATTGCAAGAATAATTTTAATATTTAAAATGAAATCCATCATCACATAGTTGTGAAATACTACACAGATTATATTTCAATCCATCAACAAAAAGTACTTTGGAAATTAAAACTGAGTTATATTTACCGATTTGGCCAAGGACAATGATATTTCCTTTGTCATTGTCACCAAAGGTGACATGTCCACCATCAATTTTTATTAAATTCTTGAAGAATGAATAGTTTCCTGTCATGTGTCTTGAACACCCACTATCTAAGTACCATAAGCTTTTACAGGAGTTCTTTAAGCATCTTTCCTATAAAATAGTCAAATAAAAATAGATTTGGGTATCCATATTTTTTGGGTCCAGTAATATTAGTGACATGTGCTTTAGGAACCCATATCAACCTCATAGGTTTCCTATAAGAATTATGTTAAGTTCATGAAAAATAAACTCTATTTGGTTCAGGAAATCTTGAAACAGTAGAGAGTGTATCATAACTTGAACTAGATGAATGTTTTCAAGAACTAGGAGTAAAGCTGTATGTCCTATATTTAGAAACAAAATTAGTTCTTCCAAAATTTCTTTTACTTGGTTGATATCCAATGCCAGTAGTATATTTAGGATCAATCTGTTTACCTAGAATTTGTACCAAATTATCTTTACCATTAGTAAACTATTCAAGATACTTTTTCAATTTCTCATTAGATATCTTTAGTTAATTTTGTTAAAGAATTGAGAATTTTTCTCCCTTTCTATAGTAAGTTCAGACTTAACATTGAGGTGAGAGAATGTTGTTTATTTAAAGATTTGTATTTATCTTTTAGTTCATTACACGTCTCTTCATGAATATTATAGTAATCACACATTTCTTTATTAGACATATTTTTAGAGTCACTCTCATCCCTAGAATAGTATGAACTGTGTATAGGAGATTCCAGTGTTACCTCAGATGTGTTTGTCATAAAACACCTATTGGCTTTCTTATCCTATTCATCATGTGAAGAT
This sequence comes from Viscum album, assembly GCA_963277665.1. Taxonomy (NCBI): domain Eukaryota; kingdom Viridiplantae; phylum Streptophyta; class Magnoliopsida; order Santalales; family Viscaceae; genus Viscum; species Viscum album. The sequence goes on along the minus strand of OY728126.1, from coordinate 778,215,642 downwards.
TCTGATTCACTTGAACTATCCTTAGAAGAAGTCCATATTTCTTTCATTTCCTTTTTATACTTTATCTCTTTGTCCTCATACTTATTTTTTGTACTTGATCTTCGGACAATCAGACTGTATATGTCCATTTCGCTTACATTCATAGCAGACTACCTCATCATACTTGTCAATTCTTTTCCAATCTTTCTTCCAGCTTCCTTTTTGATCATATCTTCCCTTGAAGTTTGGATTTCTAAAAAATTTATTCTTCTTGTAGAATCTCTTAATCCTTCTAGGTAATTGATCCATCTTATCATCACTGTTAGGTGATGATTGTTTACTACTGAAACATTCTATAGAGACTTCCAATTTCCCTTTCTCTTTGTGTTTAGAAGTGGTTATTTTCAATGAAAAAGATTTTCTTTTGGGTTCATACTACTCTTACTTGTTGACCTTCATATCCTCTTCATACATCATTAGTTTCCCAATGAGTTCTTTTATAGGTAACTTTCTGATGTCACATGATTCTCTAATAGAGATAGAGGTTCCTCTCCATCTGTCAGGTAGGAATCTGGTAATCCTCATAATTTTTTCATTTGCAGCTACTTCACTTCCAAGAGAAATCATCATGTTGACAATTATGTTGAACCTGAGATACATGCCAAAAATAGGCTCTCCAGTTTTTATTTTAATGTGATCATATTTAATAGTATAAGTATTATGTTTGATTTCTTTCACACTGGACGTTCCTTCATGTGAAACAGACAAAGTATCCCAAATTTCATGGGTAGTTTTACCTGCAGAAATTCTGTTAAAATCATCATCTACTAAAGAGAAATATAAAGAATTCATGGCTTTTCAATTGTTATTATAGGAAGTCTAGGTTGGTCTATCGAAAGTGATTCTATCAGTAGTGGGAATCTTGTTATCATTTATAATTGAAGACCAAATTTCAAAACCCATACTTTCTAAATGCATTTTCATTTCAATTTTCCATTGGGAATAATTGGTTCCATTAAAGAATGGTGGTCTGTTTGTTGCAGCACCTTCCAGTATATTATCCATAATTAAGAACTACATTGAAAGAGATATAAATTTAGAATTTAAAAAAATTACATATCTTTAAAGTAAAACCAAAATCACAGTTACATAGGGTCAAAGACAGATTATTAATAAGAATAAAAAACAACCTTTGATTCCAAATGTTGGTCAAAGTAGTGTACTCAAGAGGGGTGTGAATTGAGTACTCTATAAAAATTTCTTTTTGAAAAGTATTCTTAAAAAGGTTTCCCAATAAAAATAAATACATCCTAGTTAATCAAAGTAATATTGTTATGAAAGCTTGACTGTTTAAATAACTTCTTAGAATATTGATCAATTCTCATTAATCTTAATATCAGTTATTAAAATTAATTGTGAATATATTCTAATAAGGAAAATTAGTTATAACATCTTTCGACGATTAACAATCAAAATAAGTTTAGTGATTTTTGAATTATATAGTAAAACATAGTTATCTAAATTAAACAGCACATCAGATATAAAACAAGTGGTTTAGTCTCAAGCTGAGACCTAATCCAATCCACTTGGTGATCACTTTCCACCAAAAAGTTTAAATTAACAAACTTGATACACACCCTAGATCGGGGTAAACAATAGTACACAGGGTTTTCCAGGTCACCAAACCTCTTCCACACTTATCCGAGGGAATAAATAGGGGTAAAAAGATTTGAGAGGAAGGATATCATGTATCGTTTAGTTTAATGAATGAGATAGTGTGTGTTTTTACACAAACACACACAAACACACTACTCAAAAGATAAAAACAATACACAATAGATAAAAAATAATGAGATAAGGTTATAAGTGCTCTGAGTGTTAATCTATGCATCTCTGGACTTCTTGGATTAAGTAGATGTAAGAATCGTATCGTTTTGCGATAAATAGAGTATTGAAAGTCTGGTGCTCTGGTTCAGATATGGCTCATGTTTTTTGTGGAGTTTGTATTACGAAGATGTTATCTACTCTGATCAATGATATCTCAGCCTTTTGGATTCAAGAATGCTTTGTGTGTTATTCAGATTTATTGAGTTTCATGTGTCAGTTTTTCTCAATAATGCTAATTCTTCTTTGTTATTGTGCTCCCTTGTTTCTCCATCCTCTCTTTTTGTTTCTTGAAAGGCTGTTATTTTTATTCTTGGAGTGCATGTTTTGGAGCCAACTTGATGCATGTATTATGTAACTCGTACCTTGTACTATTAGGTGACTTGTCTACATAGAAACACTAATTATGTTAGTGCATTTAAAAGACTCAAATATGATTGTTAGAGATTAATTTTAAAAATGAAAAATTAGATTAAGAAATAGTGTCAGAGTTTGTATAGAAATGGTGTCTCCATGAAATGGTGTCACCTTGAAACAGTGTCTCCTTGAAATGGTGTCTCCTTGAAATGGTGTATCCTGGAAATGGTGTCTCTTTATTTTCCTTTGAGGGATGATACATTCATGATGGCATAGTTGTATAGAGATCTGTAACTAGTAGCATAGATGTGGTGTCTGATCACGGTGTTTGGTCACAGTGTTTGGTCACGGTGTCTGGGTCACCGTGTATGGTCACGATGTCTGGGTCACAGTGTCTTTAATTTTTTCCCCCACTATTTAGTTTTCCAAATATAGCGTTAATAACTTCATCACTACTCTTACGAACCCTTAAATTCATAAAATTTAGATTCCTCTACTATTTCAATTTATTATGAATTCAATTTCCTCATTTGGAAAAATTAAACTTAGTTATTTTATCTTCTTTCATATATCATAAAGATTTATTTCTATGTTGTTTTCCATCTTTATCGTCATATAATTTCTTGGTAAACTTAGATATATGGTTATTAACCTTTCCAAATAAAATTAATTAAATTGGATGCTTCCCTTGTAATATTTATTTTTTACCTTTTTATTTGTATGTAAAATAATAGCATTCCTTCATTAACCATTTTATTCTTTGGTACATCTTTATAAATGATCTTCATTATATCATCAAATAAAACTTTTCTATATATGTAATTTTTATAGTTAAATCTTTGTTAGTTATCACATCAATTAAACAATTGTATTTTTAAAATCCTCTTATAAGATAGTATTTAGATACTTTTACACAATCACAAAAACATTTGGATTGATGTAAGGTGGTAGTAACATCAATAACCTCTTCAATAGTTAGACATATTTATTGGGTTTTTTAAAATTATATGAATTACCTACCCAATCACATTCACCAAATAATAAAATATGTTAATGGATTCATTTGATTGCATCATTATGTTATTTTACTTATTTGGTTCACCTAAATTTCCCCTTTGGGAGAAAGTCATCTATTTCTATATAGGTAAGTGACCTAAGAAATACTTCGTATATTTTTAGACATATGGTGGAAAACATATTACAGTGTAATGATTTGAGGAATTTAAAACCCTAATATTGAAATAAAAGTAATTAATGAATAATAGTTAATTATATGTTCTTTCTTGGGTTGGAATAGATGTATTTTTATAGAAACTTTCATTACATTAATTTAAGAATAATTTATTCAATGATATAAGTCTTACCTCATCAATCACAAATAAATACCCTTCAAGAATCCAATTCTAATCGTATATACACTAATAGAATCAATTTCATGGTAACTCTGAGGTATATGATCATATGAGCACTGAAATTATTCCTTTTTAAATTCAATAAATACCAAGAATAAGATAAATCATTAGATTTTATTCAAAAATTAAATAATTAAATAGTTTTTTAAATTACAAAAAAAAAAATTATCCAATACATTCCAAGAAACACCATAAAATCAACCCATATGAATGTTATCCTAGCATTAATAAATTTATATTATTATGAGAAGGATGTTGATAAATATAATTGTGATTAATTAAAATAAATAATAAAATCACAAAAACTTCCCTTATTGTATGAATAACATCACCCAAGAAACTAAAATTTTATAGTGAATAATAAATGTTAATTAAGATACAAATATAAGGAATTTTTTTTATTTAAACTCTATATTTGTTTGAGACCGTTATAATTGAAGAAAAATCATGAAATAACAAAACATTACAATGAATCATGATTTAACACATCATAAAATGGAAAAGTTATGAATGGTTTCTCTAGGTGGTACTAGGGTTTTGTAAAATTGTTCATAACATATTCTACATGTGATAATACCAAATTACCTTCCATTACTCCTCAAATTTTCAACCACTTTAATTTAATTTGAGTAATCTATTTATAATATAGAGGGGTGGATATTTTTCCCTCTAATTCAATAATTTTAATTTTAACCCCTATTTATCCTAAAAGTAATGGAATAATAATAAATCTATCTTTAATTTTTTCATCCCTCATAGAGAGTCACCCATAAAATTTCAATTTAATCAGACAACTATATCTAATGTTTTGTCTGAAGTACTAAATCTGACTATACTGGATTGAGGTACCCTATATATTCCCATGATTCAGTTTAACATGGATTCATGACATTGAAAATAGTGAATATAGGTGGAAAATATTTCAATAAATTCCTGTAATTATTATTTTATATCTCTAAAACAAATTGGTGACCATTTTGATCTAATGTATTGATGTTATTAAAGAAATGGAGGGATGATGTTTTGGACCATGAAATTTGGAACATTATTTTTATCCTTAAAATGGGATGTATGAGTCACCCTATAATAATTGAAACTAGCATATTAAAACGTTTAGTTAAATATTTCCCATGAATTACTCTATCTTTTGTTAAAATTTTAGCTTCATTGGACTTGAATTTTATACAATATATCCTTTTTTCCAATTTGATCTACCCAAACAAATTATAGATTCAAGGAAAAAAATATTCCTCTTCAATTTTAAAAATTTCATTTCTTAAAAAGGAAAAAAACAATGCCATAACTTGGATAAATTTATTATGAAATTTCATATTCAATTCATTGTAACAGAGTATTCTAGAATTTGATGTTTAAATGGGTCATGATACATGCATTTTATATAATAATTTTATATATGATAATTAATGGAAATTTTTTTTTAAAATTTATTAACCTTGTGTTTTATGAAGAATTAGTTTCAAATTTTATTTCAAAAATCAAAGAAAATTATCCACATTAAGTAGCTAATCATATTCCCCAACATGAGTTTTTCTAGTCCTGTGAAAAGTACAAGTACACAATGATCAAAATTCAATTCCCCTCTCTAAAAACATTTTAGCATACAATGTTTAACATTAATAACATTTATTAAAAAATTATGAAGAGTATAAAAATATTTGAAAAAAATATTAGTATATAAAAATATTAAATGATTAATCCCATTATTTTTTTATGTTCACCTATATATTCCATCCAATTCAAGTTAAAAAAAATATGTGTTATGAATCACCAAATATATGGTGGGTTATGTTATTCATTTGGAAAAAATATGGAATCACAAGGTAGGAATCACAATTTAAAATTATAATAAGTATCTATGTTTTTTTGTTTTTTATATGTGTGTGCATTTTTAACCATAATATAAATGAAATGACTAACTATGGGAATGGAAATATTTATTCATTATCCCAAAGAGACATACACTTCACATTTGGTCAAATAAATACTCTATAATAGTCATTTAAATCCTAACTAAAATAAAAGATAGTGGAGTTACTATCCATATGTTTTAGATGATGCTCATTAGGATAATCCATTTATATAACCAATCATTTTTTTTAAAAAATTATCAATATTTTCCTATATATTCAAATTAAACTCAAAGAGATTCAAAAACCAATTATATGAATGTGTGGACCCAATTTAACCTAACTTATTCCTCTATAATCCCATGTATTCACATAATTTCTTTTTAATTAAAATGGAAGAAAATATTAATGGTAAAAAATACAATTATACAACCATTCTTAAAATATTTAATGTTAATAAACATAAAATTTCATAGAGATCAGAATCAAGGAATAAAAAATAATTTTATATTTATTTATAATGTTTAAAATTATGTTATTACATTAAAGAATAAATAAATTAAAATATCTATCAATGGTCAATTTTTTTCTCAGAAAATCTTGAAATTTTTACCCCAATATAGAATGACATGACCCTTTTTGTTATAATATAAGAGAAAAAAATTATAAAGGTGACACAATTGGAATAGAGAAGTTTAAAAATTAAATTTTAAATGAATTGATTATAAAAAATAACATTACATTTAGATAAATAAAAAGTATAAATCATTTGGGGTCTATTCCATACACAAAATCCTCATGGATGATTGAATGTTGAGATTGAATTTTTAAAATCATGTGGTTCAATTATAAATCCTAAAACATATATCGATCCAAAATATCAGATAAAAAAATATTATTAAAACCCTTATGGGGTTCACATATTTAAAAAAAATTAAAGAAGAAATTAAACATTATTTTTTTATTTATTAGATGAAGAATAAAACAAAAAACAAAACAGCTAAAAAGAGGCATGGTTTCCTACAAAAAAATCACTTTTATTATAGTTGTTTGGTTGAAATGGGCCCACTAATATATCAATTATTTTTTCCTTTATTGATTGGGTCATTTTACTCTGTTTAGTTTCATATTTATGATATAATTTTATAGTTGGATTTAACTATGAACATCTTACTTGATTATTTGATCATTAGTGGGATTATAAATGTCAACATCCATTTGTGGTGAGACATGATGCCCAATATAGTGCCTTAATGATATCGAACTCAACTTCACTAGGTGAAAATGTTTTCTGGAACTATATAAAAACACTAATATTATTGTTTTAAAGGGATTGATATTAATATTAATATGTTTTTCAGATTAAACTCAATATTAGTTAATCTTTGAATTATTATATTCTGATATACTAAGATTATAATGTTAACCCATGTCTAAATTCATCCTTATTATAATAAAATAAAGTTTGACATTCAAATTTTTCATGGTCTAAAAGTATTTTCTCTCAATTTCAATTAGAAAAGGGAATGATTTTAAATAATGAAATGGATATGGTGACATGCCTATGATTGGGTTTTTTGTAGTTTGATATTCCTAAAGGGTTTCCATGAGCTTCCTGGAAAACATTTTCTAGAGGGCTCGCCCACATTTTCATGAATTTTTTTTGTTTATCTATTTTAAAAAATTTATTAACCGTTGGTTTGATGGTGGTATGTTATGGGATCTTTGTGAGAGTTGCCATACTTTGGTATAAGTTCTTATATGGGATGATTACATAAATGGGATCAAATATGCCTAATTATATCCATATGAATTTTAAATTTGAAAAATATGTTTTATTTGAGGAATATAATCATGGTGGGATGATCATTTGAATTAGGGAAAACTTAATCAACCCATTTATACACATAATCAACATATAGGATGACGTTAAGATATCACCTAGAGTTTATTATGGGGCCCATTTTTACAGCCTCGGATTTAGAGGAATGATTTACTATAGTTTTAGAATATCATAAATGGATTTTTCCCACATTGGGGACATTTTAGAGGTGTTAGAGATTAGTTATCCATGGAGAAGAAGTTTAGACCACCAGTATAAAAGTTTTTGGATATAATCTAATAAGGAGTTTGTATGAATAGTGGATCTGAAAATATTTAGACCCCACTGGATAGCCAATGACTAAGGCAATATCCCCTATCGATCCATGGATCTACCAACTAATTGGTGTTAACCACAAACCAGCTGGTGGAGCCATCGACTAGATGGTGAGGCCTACCAGTTGACCGATGGAATCCAATAAAATTTTTAGTAATTTAAACCTTGTATTTTAACCCCTTATCCCCTATTTTATATCTCTCTCGTATCCCAAAACCCTCATTTCACAGAAATTATTAAAGGGTATCTCACTTACTGAATTTGGTTCCCTCTTCCTCTATCCTTCACTATTTTATGCTTGATTGATTTAGTGGATTCTATATGGTATATCTAATATTATCTCCTAAAAAATAACATTTCACTTTAGAGGAATCCTATATATAAATTGTTTTGGATATATATATAGATACTTATGAGACTTAATTGATAATTATTATACAGTTGAAGGTTAGAATCCTAGATCTATTGAAAAATGTTTTTTCTATATTGATACAATCTAGATCGATTAGTGATGATGGTTACGGTTAGTAAAGTATAAATTCATTCTATCCCTAATCAGTATCTTCTTCTTGGAATGTTATTCTAGAGTCCCTCTTGAGATGTTTTGTGATTGGGTATAGGGAATTATTTGGTTGATCTTAATATGTGTAGAAATCATTTTTATTTGGAATTAGTTCACAAAAGAAATCGAATCCTTAAAACTTGGGCCTTCATATGAAATTTTATATTATTATTCACGTGAGGGTGTGTGTATAACCAATGATTACCTAGCTTGAAATGATTTTTACATGGGTATGATTGTAGCCCAGGAGACCATTGGTTTATATGATTCATATATGGGTGTGTGTATATCTGATGAGAAAATTTCATGGTATTATTTTCATGTTTGTGTGTGTTTTTGACCCATGAGGTCTTTTATGATATGATATTATAATTACATCCTATTGAGGGATTGTTTTGGGATGCACACAGAACAACTCCATAGCTAGTTTCAAGATTCCATGTTGGTATAAGACTACTAGGTGGACATAGAGGGGGGTGCATCTAATATTTTTGTATGTTTTTTATTTCACCTTCTAATATGAAGTATAGTAATGTTGCTTTCCCCAGCTCTAGATATTGTGTCGACATGTGTAGATGTGAATTTCCCTATAATTTGATATTTGATTGACATGTAATAACATGGCTTTCCCCAGATCGATGAATTGGGTCAACCTGTAGACACCATTACATTCCATTTAAGGATGGTGGGATGTTTATAATTAAATGTGGAACATGGATATTGGATAGTTAGATGAATCTTTTTGGATTATTTTTAGACCTTTTGGCATGATATAAATCTTGCATCACCAAATTCAATTTTTTTCCGGCATGGTACTGAAGCAAGGCATGATTCATTGATTCTTAATTAACACATGACGGATCAAAAAAAATTCCATTTACATTATTTTCATGACATATAATTTCACATATATTTCATCACTTATATTAAGGAGGAACTATTGGTGTCATAATAGGTTTATACTCACTCTAAGTACAAGAATAAAATTGCATGTGTAAACATTATGGTTATATATCTGGTGAAGGGAAAAGTCTCTATATCAAGAAGCTAATCTGGTGGAGATTGGGTGATGGATGTGATGAAGAGATGGAATCCAATTGACTTATATCACGTTTCAATTACATTTATTATCTTTTTTCAATTTATTAATTTTCTATGTTGGGATCCATTGGTTTATCTTTTAGGACCGATATGCCATTTCTAACAAGATGGTATAATTGTTTTACTTTCCTCGGTAAATTTATAAGGTAATTTATTTATTTATTTATATTTATCTTATGTTTGTATATTCTTACCAAGGGAATTGAATCCCCATGACACCATTTGGGACCTCATCGCTAGTTATTAACCTCTTGTGTATGTGGAGATCTGCATGAGTTCACATCGTACACCGACCAGTCCTAGTGATTTGTTCATTATTTTAAAATGTTTTTTTAATGTTTATTTTACTTTTCATTCATATTTAATGTGTTTAGGGAATAATGGAAAGGATATATATTGTGTGTAACTCAGGTAGGAGAGCTATGTGGGTTCCTGTCCATCTCACGTGTAATGGATCTCTATGTTACAGGTGATTGGATTATTGTTATAAATGGTACTTTTATAGATTCGTGATGATTTTGAGTATTATTATTATATTAATTTTTATAGGATTTTGGTTCATCAAAGAATCATGAGTTTTATTATAGTTACACATTTCATGTATATAATTTCTTATCATAGATAATGGTTTAATTAATTATATTGATGTTATAATCAATGTGGCGTACCTCCCGATTTATTATTATTAATGGTTAATTATTTGAACCAAACCATGAAATACCTTTCTATATGTAAATTAATTTCACAAATGTTCATGTATAGGGGAATTGGGTTATGTTACATCCCATACAAGGTTTAATTATATGTAACAGAAGCTGGTTGGTCGCATGGCCTCAAGTGCACCTTCCCATACACTAGAGGTTACTGACTAGAAGTGAGGGTCAAATGTGTTATAGTGGAGATATTATACCATCATGGTCAGAGTATCATAGTGGTGACAACAAATGAAAAAATATTGGAAGCGTAAAAATAAAAAATAGATAAGTGGAAGTAAAATATTTAAGACAGTAATAATAAATAATCCTAAAGTTCTGTCATATACAAATGGTAGGTATACAATACATACATGGATAAAAAAGTACAAAAATACCAAAAATGATATCTCCAATAGAATTAATCAAATGATTAGTCCAATGCTCCTAATCTCGCATTCTATGAATCAATAAAGAATCCAGGACTGGAATCTTTTCCTTACCCCTATCTATATCCTAGAATTCCAACTGGGTACCAATGGGTGGCCAACCAGGGTATGTGATATACTCCATATTCCACCACCAACAGTGTGTATAACAAGTCTAGACTTGGTATGAAAACTGAATCCATTTGAAGGTATAACTGGATTGGATATAATATTAATGACATATATAAATAAAAACATGAACATGGATATAAGTATGAGCAGGGGATAAACGATGAATATAAATATAGAAAAGTAAAGTATGCTAGTATCTACTAGTTCTAGGAAATACCATATATGTAAAAAGTATCAAACCTCATGGAACATGTTCCCAAGACTAGAGTACAAAGAGACCTTATTTATTTGATGGAACTATAAATAGTATCACACCTACATTGGGTGGGAACTAATGGTAAAATGAGAACACATTCTAATACTTGAAGATATAATTGTATATGGAGGTCTTAGGTTTCATTCCATAATCCCCCAAATCAATTCCATATCATAATAACGATCAGTTCCATACCATAAATAAACATCTTTTCCATATTTCATTTATCAAAATCAACAAGTAGTATAAAAACCAGGGCTATGTTAGTTTCCATACCCAAGTATAATTCTCTATTAATTAACTCTTTTGGTTTATTCATGTATTCCATAATTTCTTGGAAATATAAAACTCCCATGGGGTGGTTTTTATCATATAATGATGGATGAATCCACCTTATAGGTTGTTTGGGTTGGGGATGACAACCTCCAACCATGTCGTGGTGCTATGTAAGAACCACATTGTGGCTCGAAAAATTAATTTCATTGATTGGTTATTATTTTAAGAGAAATGTCCAGAAGTTCCATCAAGTGAAACACTGAATATAATTTAATAAATGGAAAAATAAAAGAGAAAATGTATAAACACCTACCATGTTGTGGTAAATGGAAACTCATCCAGTATTGACTCTCGATTCAGACTGGAATAAGAGAAAATTTAGAATCAGATAATCCCCATTAAAATAGGGAATATTTGTTCGCACCATTATAGTATAGAAGATATAAATATAAAAATACAAAATATGGTAAAATATGAAATTTCTTATTAGTGGTGATCCGACATAATAAACGACACTCAAACTAGTAATTATATGGAAAAGGGATATCAAATCTGAGATGAGGCCAAAGGGGAGCTCTTAATGTGAGATGAGATACATGAGAAATGGAAAAATTAAAGATGTTTTATGTTTTTTAAAAAATGAAGTAAATTTGTAAATTACCACATTTAATAAGAGGTTTCATAGTTTGGACAAACTTTTGGCTAAATCATACACTAACCATGTGATAAAAACCATCCAAAGGAACCCCATTCATAGACTAAGTGCATAGTTTGACTAATCATACATAGCTCATGAAAAACACCTCTAAAAATATACTTGTATAATTTTCAACGTCATGAAACCAAGGTTACAAGGTAAAAAAAACTGTGCGACCACCTATTGTAAAATAGAGAACCCTAAACAGTTTAAATAAACCCTATAGATTGGGTGGGGTAGTTTATACTGACTATGTGCCCCACTTCTTTCCTTTAAAACCAAGGGATCCTAGGCCTGAACAAGCCCCACACACACTCAAAAAATCTTCAATGTCATTATGAATTTATAATAGGTAAAAACCAAATAATTAAACATTTATTAAATTTTTATGTACCTTATAAAATAAATGGGGTTATAGGTTCCCCCAAATAATATAAATCATCATCGAGTTTTCCTATCAAGGGTAATAAAATACCATCTTGAAATGCTCAGGCCACCGGGTATGTACAAATAATTTTCACTCCTAGTTCGTGTCATGTTGAGGGTCATACTTCCAAATCACCCATACTAAAGGAACCAATCTACTTTATAGAAAATTTATTCTTCGTTCCATGATATGAATATGGTTATCCTTAAAAGAAGCATCAACATCCAGTCCCACCACAACATGTTAGAAAATATGAGATGAGTCTGAGAAGTAACATGTAATTGAGAATCATTAAAGACGTTTTGAATAACTCTATATATATTTGGAAGTGTAATATGATAAGCTATTGATCTTACCCTCTCCAAAACCTCGGACAGTTCAACAAAATGACCAAAAAACAACCTTTCCTCAAAAACCGTTGAAGCCCCAATATAGTCAAAACTCAAAAAGAATACTATATATTTTATTCTAAACTCTATTTCATTGACATTATTTGGAATATTATTTATTCCTAGAATAAACCATAACCATTCATTTCCTTATTAGCTAAAATTTTCTTGAAGTACCCTAAATGAGATGAGGTCCATGTAGTGTTTCCTAAACTACCTCTAACCAAAAAAGAGTTGATCGTTATGGCCTACCATATAATTCCTCATTAGGATCCATCTGTATCTTCTCTTAAAATATTTTTTTGTAATAGAATTTGTCTAGAGGTATATATTTTTTCCATTATCCTCCAAAATTAAGGATTCATTCTCTAATAATTTCGTCTAATACAAGTATTTTCTACTCATATTTCTCATCGGTCTGAGGGTATAATGTCGTATTCAAAAGTACCTAGGTAGATAATCCCCTCTACAATCATTTAAAAAAATGAACTGAAATGAGCATCCATGTCCGATAAAATAGTTAGTGGGAATCCATGATGTCAAAAAATCTATTGAACATAAAGCCTTCTGAGCTCATTGATAAAAAAGTCCATTTTAATAGGTAAAAGCTGAGAGACCATCATGAGCCTATTGAATATCACCCACAATGCATCATTTACTCAATAGGATCTTGGAAAACCAATCACAATGTGTATGGTGAAGTCATCCCATTTTCACTTAGGTAAGGGAAATATCTAAAAAACACATACACATTTCTTGTATTCTACCTTTACCTATTGAAAAGTTGAGCACCTTTAAACAAGCCTACCTATATCCCTTTTCATAATAGTCTACCAATATTGGTGATGTATATCACGATACATCCTTGTAAGCCTAGGGTATACCACCCATGTAGAAGCATGAGACGCTCTCATAAATTCCCCCTTGTTGTCGATGGGAACCTAGATGTTCCAATGGATGTGCAAGACCTCATCCTCATCAATGATCCATTATGTCAATGGGTCCTTCATTAATATAATCTCTATTTGGATTAAGCCCTTGAGATATGTTAGATCCCTCATCATCACTCTTTTTAGGGGCGAAGTGGTTACTACCAAAGATGTAAGTATAGGCTATCCATGATAGTTCTTCACCTCTAAATTCATCTCAAATAATAGTTCCATAATCCACCACTCACTATTGTCCTCCTACAATGCCTGGGTCTAATTCTTCTAGATTAATGAACCCACTACAACATTTTCCTCCCCAAGCATACATGCATGATCAAAATCAAAGAACTATAGGTATTCAACTTAATTTCCATGAATGAGGTTCATGTTATCCAATTTAAAGATGTACTTTAGTATTTTGGTTTGTATACACAACACAATTATCTAGAACAAAATAATTCCTCCAACAATGGAAGGCATGAACCAAATTAGTGGGCTTGAGATAACGCGTTGAGAAATTCCCATCATCTGGCCTCAAATAAAGATACTTATATTCCATGAATCTATATCTATACATCAAAAAGACTCAGATACCAATAGATGATGTGTCAAAATAGACACTAAATCTTCTTCCTAGATCATGAATAATCAGGATTCATACTGAATTCAGTCTCCCTTTTAGCTCATGAAAGGATTTCTCATATGCGCTTGACCATAAAAATTTGGTTCCCTTCTTATTCAAGCCTATGAGAGGTGCCAATATGAATGAAAATTACTAAATAAATTGTATTTAATAGAAAAAAATCTCTAAGAAACTCTAAATCTCAATACAATATTGGGGTATTCCCATGAAACCATAGAACTACCCTTCTCTAGGTCAACTGACATTCCTTCACATTAGATAATATTACCCAATAATGATCCTTGTTGATCCAAAAGTATAATTTATTTAGATTATCATATATCTGGTTTTATCATAATATATTCAGTATGATCTGAATATTTTTGACATAGTCATGTTGAGTACATAAAAACAAACAGATTTTCATCCATGAAGACTGACACAAATTAATTCATGTATAGGTGGAAATAATGATTCATCATATCTGTGAGAATGGAGGGTAGGTTCATCAAATAAAAAAACATAACAAGGTACTCATAAAGACCATAACTGCTATGAAAATCCATCCAAATTATGTATTATGGTATCACATCCACCTGGTAATAACCTGACCTCAAATAAATCTCAGACAAAACCCAAACTCCTTATAGTTGATCAAAGAGGTTTTCTTTGAGAGGAAATGGATACTAATTCAACTTAGTAACTTGATTCAATTTATAATAATCCATGACATGAATAAGGGTCCCATCCACATTCTTATTGAGATGTATGATTGATCCCCAAAGTGATGTATTGGGTCATATAATACCCTAGCTTCCTGGTCCTCTAGTTGTCCACTGAGATATTGAAACTCAGAGGTATTATACTTTTATTAAGGAATGGAAACCGGTGTACCTTCTATAACTATCTAAATAGGTAACCCTTACACTCTTTTATGAGGTAATACAAAAAATTAATCAGGGAAGAAATCCCTAAAATGATCTACCATATGAGGAAAATTAGATTGATGAGTTTCTTGAACATCCATATAAGGACTAGAAATTTGGATTGTCACTTTACCCAACCCAATATGCTCTAACCTATATCTACTTTATTGGAAATCCCATTCACCCTTTTCAATATATCTACTTTCCTCTAAGGGTGTAAATAAGACCCTTTGGTGATATTATTCCACATAAAAATGGTAAAAACTAACCAGTGCATTTAGATAATGACATCAAATCCTATCATCTCGAGGATGAAAAAGTTCCAAATGAAATGATAGATTCCTATATCAAGGGGAAATTCCTTGAAATAGCATACACTCTCTATCTAGATACCCAACAGTATTTCAAGTGACATTATTCTGAAAAATTTCTCAATCTAAATTCCAAGGTGTTCAACAATCAATATAGAAATAAAGTAGTGGGATTCACTATGGCATCCCGCCTTTTTATTACATAACTTTTCATTAAATTTTACAAACAGAGGATCTTTAATGTCTAGTGTCTTGGAAATTAGGAACCTAATACATGAAAAAAAACATAAAAAATTCTTCTAAACCACTCTTAGGGCGTAATCATAGGTTCTTCCTATGTAAAATTACTGTGTCTCATATCCTGGATACATACATAAAAGAAATGGGTGAGCAGAAGGCTCGGTAAGGAAAACAAGTCAAACAATTGATATTTGATCTTGAGAAATATTAATAAGAACATGATAAAAGTAAAAAAGGTGTGAGAAATGGAAGAATAGGAATATCATAATAAAAAGAACTTTAATCATAACTTTAATATGTGGCAACAACATTTCATTTAGACATTCATGAACATATCACCAAGGTTTATCCCCGAGGTGTCATAAAAATTACCAAGGTTATTCACCAAGGTATCGTGAAACTTGTCATCTCTAGAGATTAATTCTTTACCCAATGCTTTGGAGTGGTATTAGGGAGCACCCTTAATATATCTTTACTTCCATGTGAGCCACATAGATCATAATCAATCATTTCATAAATAACCCAAACAGAATTAATGAAATGGGTTTCATGTCAAAATCATGACATTTAAAAAGTACTTAAAAACAATATCATTATATCATTTATAACCCATGGAAAGAGAGTTATGGTTATATTTATTTAAATTATAGAATAAAATATATCATATTTATATATTTATGAACACACATAGAAACTAAATAGTTCTGGGTATTCAAATAAATAAAACAAGAGAATTTATGGAGAGAAAGAGAGAAAAATTTCGAGACGAACTTTATGCAGCATAACAGCTATATAACTTGGTTTTAGAAAATAATAAAAAGATTGGGGACAAGGTAATACCATACATAAAAGGTTAATTTTTCAGTAGAGGGACAAAATAAAATGAAACTGGATCATGGTGTAGACAATTGAATGAAACACTACATGAAAAGGAAACTAACAAGGAAATAGAAAGTGTGATTTCATTTACGAAAATTTGATAGCCTAACGGCGTCACATAAAAATTAAGAAAATAAATTGATGAGAGCTGAAAGGGTATCAAAACAATTAAACATGAAATGGAAAGTAATGAGAACAAATAAGAACACACCATCAATATAAATATATGGAAATTAGAAGACACAACATAAACGAAGTCATGACTTAAAAGAGGAGAGTGAAAGGATCTCTTACCTTGAAGAGTAACTTTGAAATCTTGAAGTTCAGGACCTTGGGAGGCTTGAGGGAACCTTGGGAGGACTCCTTGGGAGTTAAGGAGACGAGAACATCATTGAGGAGGATTTTGGAATGAAATTAATGAGTGAAATGGCTTTGTATTCATAGGATAAGTGAGGCAATAAATTATTAATTTCCAAGGGACACCTCATCGGTGGTATTTGAAAAACCATGGGCTTGCCCATGGTATTGGACACATGGGACACCTCATAGAATATCTCACTCTTCATAAGTAGACCAGAATGCTTACATCATTATTACATCATTAATGATGCCATTAAACACCCGAAATTCAAAACTGCATTGTTACTATTCACTGATAATTCAATTGTTTCAGAAAAATCCCAAAAATTAACCCTAATCTAATATTGATACACTAAATTCAAAAATTAAGTCCATTTTATGAAAATAATTTTCTAAATAATTTTTATTTAATTTTTAAATAAAATCATTATTTATTACAAAAATACAACTTTAAAACTATAACTCATTTTGTAACACATTAAAAACGTAATCAAGGTCCCATGAAAAAATCATATACCCATAATACAATAAAGTAACAATTTATGATTAAATTTTATGAAAATACATTTCCATTTTAAATTGTCAAATTCATTATAAAATTGTAAATAAAATATTTATGGCGTACAAAAATACCAAAACATAAACTATGATCGTTTTTCACTTTTATGATGTATAAAATGAATTTATACATTCATGGGTGAGGTTTCTATTCTTTGGTCAAATTAATATTCATTACTATTCATATGGGTATGTTACTATTCCTACTTTACTATTCACTAAAAACTAAGATGATCTTATTAGACTCTAAATTTCTCACTGATCACTACTGTAGAAGACCATTTTTTGAAAATAATTTCACATTATTAATTATTTAATGAATACAAAAATATTTTAAAATACCCCTTTTTTCTAAATTATTTAATAATACACATCCTATATTTATTCGTATATTTGAAATTCACAAACTTTTCCATAAGAAAAAATAACCATTTTATTTATATAAAAGGATTACACAAAGTAGCTAAAGTCTCTTTACATATCCCCTTATAACACCAGCATAAGACCTAAGTGTATGGTGTGCTATAATGATTGAATCTTGGGGTGGCTCAAACAACATTTCCCTAGTGGTGATTTCTATCAGCTAGAACTTCTCCCTTAGGTGATTCCGTTCAGGCTTCATATGTTGAAGTTCAGCTTGGGATTGGTCCAGAGCAAAGCCCAGTGATGCTACCTCCTTCCCAAGCTCCGACAAATGGGCTTCATATGGCTTGAGTCTACTGGATGAGGACATTCAATATTCTTTCTGTATTAATTATCCAAGATAACCGTATTTATAAAAACACAATGTTAGGATTATATTGTCAAACAGTCATATTGACCAATGGTCATATAACAGTCAAAACTCAACTTTCACATTTTAATTATACCCACTTCATAAATTAAAGGATATAGTTTTGTTGTGTATAAAATAAAATAACACACAAAATAAAAAAACTAATATAATTAAAAAGTTCGGTCGTTATATTCTTCCCCCCTTAAAAAATTTCGTCCCCAAAATTTTATCTCATACCTTATGATGGGAAAAGGTTTCGATA
Source organism: Viscum album (assembly GCA_963277665.1). Lineage (NCBI taxonomy): Eukaryota > Viridiplantae > Streptophyta > Magnoliopsida > Santalales > Viscaceae > Viscum > Viscum album. Next base: position 778,197,162 of record OY728126.1, on the reverse strand, counting down.
CTTCTGTCTCATGGAATCCTCCAGTTCCCATGTGGCTTCTTCACATTTTTGGTTCCTCCACAACACCTTAACAAGGTGGGTAGTCTTGTTGTGTATAACCTTGTCTCTACAATCCAAGATCTCTATTGGATTCTCCTCATAAGAGAGGACATGTTCCAATTGTACCACCTCTGGATTTAGTACATGCGAAGGGTCAGGTATGTACTTCCTCAAGAGGGAAACGTGGAAGGAATCATGAACTTGTTCAATATTTGGAGGAAGTGAAAGCCAATGGGCCACTGCTCCTACGCAATCAAGGATTTCATATGGGCCAAAGTACCTAGGGTTGAGCTTCCCTTTCTTCCCAAACCTCATGAGTCTCTTCCAAGGTGAAATCCGAAGAAAGACTTTGTCACCAACATCAAACTCCAAGTCCCTTCGATGGTTGTCAGCATAGCTCTTTTTCTGACTCTGAGCAGCCTTAATGTGTTGTTGGATGGTATGGACCTTTTCTATCATCTCTTGCACAAGATCAAGCCTAAGAAGCTTTCTATCACCAACTTCATCACAACAAGTAGGAGTTCTACATCGCTTCCCATATAGAGATTCATAGGGTTCCAGTGGAATGCCTGAGTGGAAGCTGTTGTTGTAAGAGAACTCAACTAAAGAGAGATGTTGATCCCATCCAACTTTAAATTCCATTGAGAAAGTTCTCAGCATGCCCTTGATTGTTTGAATAGTCCTTTCAGATTGGCCATCAGTTTGGGGGTGATTGGCCGTACTGAAATTCAATATAGTGCTCAGAGCTTGTTGGAGACTTCACCAGAATTTTGATGTGAACCTTAGATCACGATCAGATATGATAGAAAGTCAAACTCCATATAGCCTTACCACTTCCTTCATGTAAATCTTAGAAATTTTATCAAGAGGGAAATCATCCTGAATGGAGATAAATTTGGCAGCCTTGGTGAGACGGTCCGCAATAACCCATATTGCATTATTTCCTTTGGAAGTTCTCGGGAGGCCAGTGATGAAGTCCATAGTGATATTGTCCCATTTCCATGCTGGTATGGGTAGTGGTTGCAATACCCCTTTAGGAAGTTTTCTCTCTGCCTTCACTTGCTAACATATCAGGCACCTTGATGTGTAGTCAACAATATCCATTTTCATATTATCCCACCAATAATGATCATGAATGTACCTAGACATTTTCATGATACTAGGATGTATAGAGAAAGTAGATCTATGAGCCTCATCTATCAGATCCTTCATTATTTCCGAAATAGATGGAACACATAGTCTTGTATGAAATTTCATTACACCTTCTTGATTAGTATTGAACTCAAGAAACTTCCCATCCTTCACAGGCCCAAACATCTTCTGTAACAAAGGATCTTCTTTCTGAGCATTCTTGATCTTCTCTAGTAGTGACGGTTGAGAAATCATTTGGGTTAGGGTTGATGATGTCTCTTCCATTATAATTTCCATATCCAGTTTTACTAGGTCATTGATCAGAGGATCTCTTTGAATCCTCACAATGGAAAAAACAACTGGGACTTTCATACTTAATGCATCAGCGACATCGTTTGCTCTTCCGAGATGATAATGAATTGAACAATCATAGTCTTTAAGAAGTTCCAACCATCTTCTTTTTCTCATGTTAAATTCCTTTTGTGTAAAAATATACTTCAAACTTTGATGGTATGTGTATATATCACATTTATCCCCATAAAGATAGTGCCTCTATATCTTTAGAGAAAAAACGACTGCAGCGAGCTCCAGATCATGCATAGGATAGTTCTTCTCATGATTCTTCAACTGTCGAGATACATAAGCAATGACCTTGTCATTTTTCAGGAGGACGTACCCAAGACCTTTCAGAGATGCATCGCTAAAAATAATGAATCCTTCTCCACTTGAGGGCATAGTTAACATGGGTGCAGTAACCAATCACTTATTCAGCTCTTGGAAACATTCCTCACAATACATTTTCCAGATGAACTTGACCCCTTTTTAAGTTAACTTGGTTAATGGATTAGAAAGTCATGAAAAGTTTATCACAAACCTCATATAATATCCCTCTAATCCAAGAAAACTACAAATTTAAATTATTATTGTAAGCTGAGGCCACTCCTCTACAACTTTTGTCTTTGTAGGGTCAACTGTGATTCCTTCATTGGTAACAATGTTCCCCAAGAAAGAAACTTGTTGTAACCATAATTCACATTTACTAAACATTCCAAAAATCATGTTCTTCTGTAGAGTTTGATAAATAACCCTTAGATGATCCTCATGCTCCTCATAGATTTTTGAATATATTAGAATATCATCAATAAAAACTACCACAAAGTTATCAAGTTAGACCTTAAGGACTCTATTCATCAAATACATAAAAATAGTTGGTGCATTAGTCTATCCAAAAGTCATAACAACAAACTCATAATTCCTATATCTTGATCATAAGGTAGTTTTTGGAATATATTCTTTCTTCAACCTCAATTGATGATAACCAAATCGAAGATCAATCTTAGAGAAGAATTGAGCCGCATGAAGTTGGTCAAATAAGTCATCAATTTTTTGGAAGAGGGTATTTGTTCTTTATTGTGATCATGTTCAGTTCTATATAATCAATTCATAGACACATTGATCTATCCTTCTTCATCACAAAGAGAATAAGTGCTCCCTAGGGAGACACACTCAGTCGAATAAACCCCTTCTCCAAAAGATCTTAGAGTTGTTTCTTTAATTCCTCCAGCTCCAAATTTTCCATCTTATATGGGGTCTTTGATATCAGATGATATCTAGGTACGAGTTCAATAGAGAACTATACCTCTCATTCTGGGAGAGGTTCAGGCAACTCCTCAGGAAATACCTCAATGTATTCCTAGATGATGGGGACGTTTTCTATCCTAAAACTCTCCTTTACTTATTCTTATTCACTGATCAATTCCTTAAAGAAGGATATAGGAGGTCCTTCTAGACAAATATCAGGTTGATATATCTCTCCTTGGAAGATAACTTTAGGTTTTCCATTCAATACTACTAATATTTCCTTACTTCTGGATTTGATCTTAGCATTATACATTGAGAGCCAGTCCATCCCTAGTATAATGTTGAATTCCAACATGGGAATGACTACTAGATTTTCAATATGATCGTGCTCACCTAAGTAAACACTAGAGTTTCTAAACACTTACGATGCTTGTATAATCCCACCAGGAGTCTTAACTGATAACTCTACTTTTAGAAAGTTGGGTGTTGATTCTAGATTCTTTGGAAACATGGAGGAAATAAAGGAACGCGTAGAACCAGAATAAAAAAAAGTACTTTCTAGCTTTGAGAGAACAACAAGAGTACCTGCTACCACATAATTTGGAGCTTCAAATTCAACTATCATGATAGAAAAAGCATGACCTTGCTCCCTTGGCCTTTTCTGAGGCTGATGGTGGTTCCCCTCCACTACCCTCAATTTTGTACAGTGATTGGAAAAGTGCCCAAGTTTTCCACACTTAAAGCACTTTACATAAGTTAAGGCCTACACAATCTTCCCCTTGTCGTTAGTGTTTGGAAGTTAAGGTTTCACCTCACTAAGAAAATTCCTCGCAATATAGCAATCTCTTCCACAATTGAAGCATTTCATGCTCCCAAGCAGGCAGTTCCCCGAATGCTTCTTCCCACATTTATTACACATGGGACATTACACTTGCTTGCCTCCTCTTCCTTGATCAGAGATCCTCCCTAAGATGGGCTCTATTGATCTATTTTTATCATTGGATTTATGAGACCACTACGTATCACCAAACTCCAGTTCGACTTTCATCACACTTCGCACGATCTCTTCATAGCTGTCATGATCTTTGTTGGCTAGATTCTTCTGTAGATGAGGTCTCAGTCCACCGAAGAATCTATCAACCTTTTCATTTATATCCATAAAAAAGCTAGAGGTGTAACGTGAAAGCCTTGTGAAGTTCATCTCGTAGCTTCCCATAGATTCATTCTCCTTCTACTTTAGCTCAAGAAACTCCTTCTCCATTCTTTTTCTCATGGAACGAGAGAAATACTTACTGAAGAAGATCCCTATGAACTCTTTACACTCCATAGCTTCAACCTATACTCTTTGCCTCATGTTTTTAATCATCTCCCATAACTGATCAGATTCTCCATCTAAGCGATAGACAGCCAGGGTGACCTTCTCTTTCTCTGAACAGCGGATCATAGAAAAGATCTTCTCGATAGAGCTGATCAACTGCTCAGAAATCAATGGGTTAGTCAATCCACTAAAGTTTGGTGGTCGTTGATGCATAAACGACTAAACAGAATGTTGTTCCCTTCGTGGTGAGATCGGTCTCTCATCTTGATTCAAGTTATTTTCCATAAATTGAGTCAGTTGGTTCATCATTCGCATGAATGTTTCCATTCTGACTTCCATCAGAGGGTCGTCAGTGCATGGTCCATTGCGGTCACCATTGGAAAGGTTCCTCCAATTGCCCACCATTTTTAAAATAATAAAAACTTAAGGAGAAACTTATTTCATTTATGAATCTTTTAACTATAAAGGATTTATGTCTTAAAACTTCTTTAAACAATTACATTTCTCTATAAATCCTTTATAATGATTCATAAAAAGCTTATGATTAACCAAACATATCCCCCGGGAGTGTTGTAACCAAAAGTGCAGCAAGGCCTGTTGTTGTGTACCAAGATACCCTGGGTCAAGCCCCAAAATCCTTGTCAGAGTTTTCTCTACTAGGTACCTCTGTGCCAGAGCCACCTCTACCTGCTCGTATCCAGACAGGGATGAATTTTCTTGATAAAATATTTACTTAATACTCACCAAAATACCAGGAAGTTTCCCTATATTTAAAATTTTCAATAGAATTATTCATAAAGATTTCATAGATTAATTTCCATAAATAACTAAACTATCCTTTGATACCAACTATGTCATCCCACCTTTTTATTACATAACTTTTCATTACATTTTATAATTAGAGGATCTTTAAAGTCTAGTGTCTTGGAAATCAGGAACATAATACATGAATACAACATAAAACATTCGTCTAAACCACTCTTAAGGATTAGTCATAGGTTATTAATGTGTACAATTACTGTATCTCATATCATAAAGACATACATCAAAGAAAAGGGTGAGAATAAGGCTCAGTAAGGAAAACAAGTGAAACAGCTGACATGTGATCTTGAGTAATATTAATAAGAACATGATAAAAGTAATAAAGGCGTGATCAATGGAAGAATAGGAATATCAAAATAAAAAAACATGAATCATAACTTGAATATGTGGCTACAACATTTCATTTAGACATTCATGAACATATCTCCAAGGTTTATCCCCAAGGTATCATAAACATTACCAATGTTATTCACCAAGGTATCGTGAAACTTGTCATCTAGAGAGATTAATTCTTTACCCAATGCTTTGGAGCACTATCAGGGCGCACCATTAATATTTCTTTACATTCATGTGATCCACATAGATCATAATTAATCATTTCATAAATAACCCAAACAGAATCAAATAAATGGGTTTCATGTCAAAATCGTGACATTTAAAAGTACTTAAAAACAAGATCATTATATCATTTATAACCCATGGAAAGGGAGTGAGGGTTATTTGTATGTAAATTAAAGAATCCAATATATCATATTTATATATTTATGAATACCCATAGAAACTAAATAGGTTTGGGTATTCACATAAATAAAACAAGGGAATTTCTGGGGAGAAAGAGAGAGAAATTTTGAGACGAAATTTCTACAGAATAATGGCTATATAACTTGGTTTTAGAAAACAATAAAAAGAGTGGGGACAAGGGTATCCCAACCATAAAAGGTTAATTTTTCAATATAGGGACAGAATAAAAATAAATAAGATCATGGTGTGGATAATTGAATGACACACCACATGAAAAGGAAACTTGCAAGGAAAGAGAAAGTGTGATTTCATTAACGAAAATTCGGCAGCCTAATGGCGTCACATAAAAATTTAGAAAATCAATTGATGAGAGCAGAATGGGTCTATCAACAATTATAAATGAAATGGATAGTAATGAGAACATATAATAACATACCATCAATATAAATAGATGGAAATTAGAAGACACAACATAAAGGAAGTCATGACTTAAAAGAGGAGGGTGAAAGGATCCCTTACTTTGAAGAGTAACTTCAAAATCTTGAAGGTCGGAACCTTGGGAGGAATGAAGGGAACCTTGTGAGGACTCCTTAAGAGGTAAGGAGACCATAAAATAATTGAGGAGGATTTTGGAATGAAATTAATGAGGGAAATGGCTTGGTATTTATAGGATAAGTGAGGGAATAAATTATTAATTTCCAAGGGACACCTCATCGGTTGTATTTGCAAAACCATGGGCTTTCCCATCATATTTTCCCATGATATTGGCCACTTGGGACACCTCATAGCATATCTCACTATTCATAAGTCGACCAGAAATCTTACATCATTATTACATCATTAATTATGTCATTAAACACCCAAAACTCAAAACTGCATTTTTACTATTCACTGATAATTCAACTGTTTCAGAAAAATCCCCAAAATTCACCCTAACCTAATATCAATGATCTGAATTCAAAAATGAATTCCATTTTAGGAAAATAATTTTCTAAATATTTTTAATTTAATTTTTAAATAAAATCATTATTTATTCCAAAAATAATACTTTAAAACTATAACTCATTTTGTAACACATTAAAAAAGGAATCAAGGTCCCATAAAAATATTTTATACCCATAAGACAATAAATTAACAATTTCTGATTAAATTTTATGAAAATAAATTTCCATTTTAAATTATCAAATTAATTATAAAATTGTAAATAAAATATTTATGGCGTACAAAAATACGAAAACATAAACTATGTTTGTTTTATTACTTTTAAGATGTCTAAAATGTATTAATACGTTCATGGGTGAAGTTTCTATTTTTTGGTCAAATTACTATTCATTACTATTCATATGGGTATGTTACTATTCCTACTTTACTATTCACTAAAAACCAAGTTGATCTTATTAGACTATAAATTTCTCACTGATCACAACTGTAGAAGACCATTTTTTGAAAATCATTTCACATTATTAATTATATAATGAATACAAAAATATTTTAAAATACCCCATTTTTTCTAAATTCATCAATAATACACATCCTATATTTATCCGGATACTTGAAATTCAAAAAAAAATCCATAAGAAGAAATTATAATTTTATTTATATAAAATAATTACACAAAGTAGCTAAGGTCTTGTTACATTGACCATTATAACACCAGCATAGGACCTCAGCATAAGGTGTGCTATAGTGATAGAATCTTGGTGTGGCTTGGACAACATTGCTCGAGTGGTGATTTCTATTAGCTTGAACTTCTCCCTTAGGTGATTCCATTCAGGATTCATATGTTGAAGTTCAGCTTGGGCTTGGTCCAGAGCAGAGCCCAATGATGCTACCTCCTTCCCAAGCTCCGAAAGATGGGCTTCATATGGATCGAGTCTACTGGATGAGGCCATTCAATCTTCTTTTTGTATTAATTAATCAAGATAACTGTATTTATAAAAACACAATGTTAAGATTATTGTTTTCAATGGTCATATTCACCAACAGTCATATAACAGTCGAAACCCAATAGTCTCATTTTAATTATACCCACTTCATTAATTAAAGGATATATTTTTGTTGAGTATAAAATAAAATAACACACAAAATTAGGAAACAAATATAATTAAAAAGGTCAGGTCATTACATACACCTATATCAAATAAATCAAATGATGTGGAAGATGTTAAAAAAATCCTTCCTTGAACTATAGAAGGCATGGCACTCTACTTCATAGGAACAAGTTTCACTATAAAAATCTGACATGATCCACGACCCTGATATAAAAATTGAATACCCTAAGATGGGTTACTCTATAAGCACTGTACTACTCATGTATGGCTACCATGACCATGAATACCCCTGACCAGATCAGCCGGAAGAACACTATATCCCTTCCTGATGTGAAGCTGCTGATCCCACTCTAGTAAATAGAGTTGGTGTAGATTCTCTCTCACTAGAAACTATAGGAAAACTCTAAAAATTCACTATAAATGGAACATCCTATTTTAGGATTGATGCTCAACTGGGGCTCAATCAACATGAGATTTAATGTTCAATTTTTTTACCACACCTGGGACAGAACACAAAACCACCAATATATGTACCCTAACTTTTACTACCCTCATGATAGGTCTAAAATAAATTCTTCCTACAATCATATAATGTACCACTATATCAAAAATTTGTTCCACTCTGATCCATACCTCCAGCTTCACACATGTTATGAATAGTAATTAGAGCATGGATTACTATTTTAGACATGGTATTAATCTAAAATACTTTCACCAGAGATAGAATAGAACACCTGAGTGCATCCTCAAAACAACTTTCTCTTGAAACATTATCAGTATAATATATAGTAAAAATGCAATGAATCTCTATGAAGTGAACATAATAAAATATAACTTACATAGTTCCAAGGTCAAGGTGTATCAACTAAACATCTCAATCATTCCTCAAAATCTCAGGCTAAAAGTGGTCCTAGAATCTATATTATAAATCCATCCATATCATTTTCATGTGTTGACCAACTTGGTTCTATAAATTCCACAAATGTTTACTGGATCCACAAAGCATATACATAAAGAGTTTTATCCCCATCTCTTTATGTGTCTTGAGATTCTCATAGATAGATAAGATGGCCGAAGACATAACTCACATGTGGTACAGCCTCCCCAAAGAAAGTATGGGGATTGCACTATTGAAACTCTTTTGTAAAATATTTTATAAAAGGTGTTGTTCAAGGAGTTACATGCATATTCTACATTATATGCATGTATCCCTCTTGAAACTGGGCATCATTTCCCACTTTGGGATTAGCAGGAGGTTCCATAGGTGGCACTACAAGAGGTGAAACTAGTTTCTTAGGTCCCACCACCTCTAGAGCATGGTCATCACCACCCTACCAGTGCATAACTTGAGGAAATCTTGGTGTAATAACTATAAAAAGTCTAATAACACACCTCAAATAGGATTTCATAACATTAAATACTACATATATAAGAGTATGATATGTACAATCTTTCCTATAAGTATGTAACGAAACTCTATGTACTCCTAAAACTAAGTATGGGTAATGTATTAGACCATAATGAATCATAGGAGACATTGCATGCAACCCTCTACTAAGGTTGTTTTTGGGTAAATTTATTTATTTTATGCAGTGGTCTCAGAATATGGAGTGTTAAATGAAAGTTATAGAGGAAAACAGCCTTTATTTTGTAATTGACATACCCATTTGATATAGACCATATTAGAATATAAAATTTATCAATTATTACATTCATATTATAGACTAGTTATATTAATTACCATTCTGAATTTATAAAAGTACCTACTTTATAAATTATAATTACCAGTTTGTTTCACTGTATCAAAACCATTACATTTGATAGTCGAATATAATAGGTAGTATAAGAATATTTGACTAAATTAATTCTCATTATCAAATTATAAAGGGTTATTAATTCATTAAAATAAAAATTAAATAGATTTATTAAAAATGAAATAATGTTTTAGTCAATGTAACCACAATTACATAACTCAATCATGTGATGATTGGATAGTTAATGTTCACACATCAAACAATAAAAGAAAAACCCATTTAGGTTGATGATGACACCTTAGTAATCAATTATTTAAATTCATTTTTCCTACATAAATATTATTTTCATAAAATATATGACACTCAAGAAACAAACAACTAGTATCATGAATTTAGGAAAATGAAACCTGCATGGCATGGCATGATGTATGGCATGTGAATATCTAAGGTCCTTATAAGGATGCATGAAAAACAGTTCCTTTCCATGCCAAGAAAAGGATAAATTAAAACAAATAATATTAATAACAAACACCACACCTCATGTATGTAACCCAATGGTGAAATTAGTGCACCTATAATAGGAATAATTCCGAATGTTAAATTCCATCTTAGACAATTTGGATTTTTCCCCATACATGGGTCAACTACTACCATGAACATGCTCATTACCAAATTCCATCACATCCTAGTCTCATTTTTACCAACCCAAATAGTAATAAAGAGGAAAATGCAAATGATACTAATTTTTATCACCTTGAAACCAATCCACTCAGAGGTAATAGTAGTTGGTTGGTCACATGACCTCAATTTCACCTCACCTTACACCAGAGGCTGCCAAATTGCAGTGATGCTATAAGGTGGTACAGTTGGGAGAATATACCCTCATCGTCATAGTAGTATAGTGGTGATAATAAATAAATAAATAGAAGAATCATAATAATTAAAAATAGAGTTTTATAAGTAAAATCATCCAAACTTTAATAATAAACCAACCAAAAGTGACATCATATACAAAATGATGAGTATTACACGGATCTATACAGAAAGTAAGATATACATTATATACATTGATAATAAAATTACTAAAATAATAAATGGTTTATCTATAATAGAATCAAAATCCATGGACTACCACTATGATCTTAATCTATAATTATATGAATCCATTAAGATTCCATGACTGAGTGCTTTCCATTGTCCCTACCTCCCATCAAGAAGTATATCTGAGTACCAATTGGCATCCTAAATAGGGTATGAGATATACATAGTATGACACCACCAATGATGTCTATAATAATTCCATAATTTTTATGAATATTATAACTTTTTACATGTATAATAGATAATGTTATAATATAAATGACCGGTATAAATAAAACAATGAACATTGTTGTAACTATGAGCATGCAATAAACGATGAATACCATTACATAAAATTAAACTATGATAGTATCTACTAATTCTAGGGATGTTTCATTTGTAAAAAGTATCATCCCACTTGGGCTAGGTCCCAAAGCTATAACCCAAGGAGGCCTCTTTGAGTCCATGTAACTTATAATAGTATTTCACCAACATTGGAAAAAAAATCAAGACCAAAGGCAAAGGTGTCCTAATATTTGAAGATATATATGTATACAAACTTTTTAGGTTTTATACCATGATCTCTATAATTGGTTCCATAACACAATAATGATTAATTCCATACAATAAATAATCATATTTTTTTGAGAAAAGTGAGCTCAAAAGCTCTAGATAAATTAAAATTATTGTTTACAGTAGTTTGTAAGATTGGATTTTACATTTATCCCATTGAAAAGAAGGAAGCATGTCATAAGAAAAAACAAAATAATAAATGAAAACTTTATCAAAAACTTTTTAATTTACAAGATAGTCAGCAAGTCAGTTGGCTTCACAATAGACATTGGTGATGATGTAGTTCATTGAAGAAAGTCTGGCAAGACACTTGGACCATTCAGCCATCAATTTCCCTTATAGATTGATATATCCTAACCAGACAGCCTGAACAACTATGGTAGAATCTGATTCCAACCATATGGAATTCTAGTTTCATTGACATGGAATTGAAATAACTATAATAAAACCCAAAATTTCTGCCTCTAAGGTAGTAACATGACCACATGGTCCACATATACATTCCAAAAAATATCCCTCATAATCCATAAAGATGACCCCAAAGCTAGATGGTCTGAGATTACCCCTCGAGGAACCATCTGAATTACATTTCAACCAGTCAACAAAAGGGGAAACCAGAATAATTCATGAATATTTTGAGGACTAGGATAATTACCACAAATCTTTAGCATCCCTAAAGTTGATAAGTCTTTCACCAAGTTGTTGCAGCATTAAGCGTGAAGTGAGTTGGAATTTGGAATGGACAACATGATATCATCAAGTACAGTGCTGTGCCTAAAAGAAAAATGTTCATGAACACTCATGCTCTAACTTCTCCAAATCTCATGAATGAGTTCAATAAAAGAAACTTTGAAAAGAATTGTTATTTTCTGGGACATAGGGATATATGTCCATGCATGTAGAAAACGCTTCATGTTTTTATCCAAAAGTGGAGTAATATTGAACTACAACAGTATTGGTCACCATAGTGCAGCAGCTATTTGGTAGGACAAGAACAAATGTTTATATTCCTCCTGATGTTGGTGGAAAATCACGCATCATGAACAAATATAGAATCAAATTCGTTGTATGTTGGAATCAGTGGGGAGTTTTTTAAGAGAGATCCACCATAGTAATGTGAATCTTGATGGTGAAATATATTTTTTTCCTGAATGTTATAATCTATTTTTTTCTACCCTAGTCATGTGCTTATAGAATCCCTTAGATTCAAGATTCCATTTGGACTTGTTTCCCAAATGAGAAGATCCCCATGTGTCAATAAAACATAAGGAATTACAATGAGATCCATGTCAGGAGGCATTAGATCCAAGTTTTAAAGTTGATCTTTGATGGAAATGTTGTAATCGATGTCCGAGTCTAGTGTACTAAGCCCATTAATAAGTGGAGCTCGTAACAAATTGACTTTCTCAAACATTATAGAGGAATTAACACTAACTATCCATTGGGAATTTGTGGAGATTTTCAGAATATATCTTCTAAGTCCATAACAAATAGAGGACATCATATATCAAATGCATCCTTTAAATAGTTTATCCAAAATTCTTGATCTAAGGAATCCCTAAGATTCCACATTACCATTGATGAGCCTCCATATGAAGTGAGATTGTATGGAATGATTGAAGAGATCAATATTTTTTCTCCCAATACCTCCCATGGATGGAGGCATACAACATTGCTTCTAAGGTGAATTGATGGTCTTCCTTTTAAATATGTTTCCACTCTAAAAAAAATTCATCATCATAGTGTTAACTAATTTAATGACAGATATAGTCAAAGAGAACACTGTAAAAGGGTAAACCAGCTTTGAGACCACCACATTCTTGAAAAGACATATCCTTCCTTCTATAGATAGGGACTTATACTACTAGGATGAAAGAGTTATGCTAATTTTAATTACAATATTAGTGAAATGAGAATCCTCAGGCAATCCCGAGAACATTTGAACACAAAGATAAATGAAGGGGAGGGAGCCTTCCCTTATTCCCAAATCATTTATCATACTTAGTTTTCTAGAGGCTGGTACATTATTTCCAAAATATATGTTAGACTTACTCTAATTGACTTCCTGACCTGAGATATTCTCATATTTTACTAATGATTTCTTGATGTTTTTGATGGGTCATTGGTAACCGTGTTTGAAAATAATGATGTCACCAAAAAATAAAAAGTGATAAAGAGCAGACATACCTCTCGATGCACTAATGGTATTCAAATATCCCTTTCCCACTATATCAAGTAGAAGCCTATTTAGATTGTCCGCTATAGTTGAAAAATAATTTCTAATAGAGGGTCCCCTTTCCTATCCCCCATGAGAATTTAAAGAATCATTTAGAGGATCCATTGATAGTAATAGATATTTTGGAAGATCAAAGAAGAGATTTATCCACTAAATAAACCCCAAGATAAAACCAAAATCATAAAGGACCCGACCAATGAATGTCCATTCCATGGTTTCAAAAGCCTTTCTGATATCCAAATTTAGTTAAACATTTCCTCCCCTAGTGGAATTCTCTAGAAGATTCACACACTCTAAACTAGTTAGAATACAGCCTTGAGTTTTTATCCCTATCCAAAAAAAATTGATTCCATTAAATGAATATATCCAAGATGCGAGTAAGTTGATTTGTGAGGATTTTAGTGATGACTCTGTATATCGTGTTGATAAGATCATCGTGTTGATAAGATCTACCTGTCTGAAATAACTGATGTCACTTGCATTCTCTTATTTAGGAATTAAAGAAATGAGTGAGTATTGAAACATTTGTAAAAGCATCCTCCTATGAAGAAGAGTTTGAAATGTTTAAAAACATCATTCTGAATGACATCCCAGTAGAATTGAATAAAGTAATTGGTGAAGCCATAAGAACCCAGAGAGATCCCTTTATTGAGACTAAATACAACCTCCCTTGTCTCAAAAATCCCTAAGGAGTGAGGTGAGAAATGTGTTATCTTCATCCATAACAATATTTGGAATGATACCTTCCATATTCCTCACATTCTGAGGTGGGCCAATGAAGTGATTTCTGTAAAAGGAAACAATTTTACTAGAGTGGGATTTAATATCCTATATAATAGTGTATCCATACTTAAGAAGAGAGAAAGACCAATTGGCCTTCCTAACCCTTTGCAGCGTGTGTAAGAACTTGGTGTTTCTGTCACCATTGGTGAGCCGTCTAATTTTGAAAATTTCCTTCTGAATTTTATCCCTCAGCATAATAAGGTGTTTCAACTTTGAAGACATGATGAATTCTCAATTAGTGTCATTAGAAAAGTTGTTGTTGGTCATAGAATCTTGGAGAGAATTTATAGATCCTACAAGAGCATCAATATTTTCATCCATGGGGCTGAACATTTTTTTCCCCACTCTTTCTTTTTAATCATGAGCATTATTAGTTTGAAAAGGAAATCCAAAGGATCACTATTGTCTTAAACCACAACCTATAAGTCATGAACAATATGAAAGCACTCCAGCATTGTAGTCTAGTAATTGTTGAATTTGAAGGGAATGGGATACTTTTTTTCATTCTCATTAAATGTTTCTAGAATGGGATGGCGGTCTGAATTCTACTTTTCTATAGTTACACATGAGATTTTTTTCCATTGCTCAAGCAATGAATCACTAACAAAATCTCTGTCAATCCTGTTGTCCCTTATACCATCCAAATGTCTTTTATACCATATATATTTGGCTCAACAAGTTTGAACTCTATCAAATTCACATCCTCAACACATGCCTGGAAATCATTAATTATTATGGTGGTGTACACATGAACTATTTTTTCATCAACATTCAAGATTTAATTAAAGTCTTTATTTATGACCCATATGCCTGAGATAGAATCAGAAATTTCCTTGATGTGCATCCTGAGAAATCTCCTGCTAATGTAATTATTAGAGGTATAAAACATTTAAAATGAGATTTTTTGGCCGAGTTGGGAGAAGATTTATATGATAACTTTATCACCAACATGAACAACAACAGGGTTTTCCACATTGTAAGGAACCATCAACCAAATTTTATCAGTATTATAAGGAATCAGATTTTCTGGTAGAATTTAATTACCAAAACTATAATGTGGGGAGATTTTATTTAATGAAAAAATATTGGGTTCTGAGAGACCTATAAATTTAGGATTTTTCCTACCTGAAATATTCCTTATGGAACCCATCGTTCTAGGGTTGGGAATCCCTTGGTAGTTCCAAAATATGATCCTCATTTTGATTTCTTTTTCGGGGAAAGTCCCCCTTTTTCTTTAAGCTCTAGGAACATCCTCCTTTAAGATTTTCTAATTTCTATTTGTTTGTTGTTGATGACCTACTACACTTCTCTAGGTATTTCTATTATACATTGATGGGTTGAACTAGTTTCTTTGAACATTGAATCATTAGGGGTCTCCCCCACTAAATCTGTATCATTATGTTCATGAGAGGATTTTTTCTATTGAGTTATATGAGGAGTTTTCTTATGTGGGTATTTCAAGTCCATTTATTGAAGTCATGAATTTAAATCCGTTTCAATCATATCAAGTATGTGACCCATAAATTAAAATGAAATTTTGTTGAAAATATCTCTGATGAGAATTCCATAATCAAGTTATCATGCTCATTTCAATCATCTCCTTTAATAATATTCACTGTTTGAACACATGGAGAATCCTTGTTTGCTTCTGGGCAAGGCTGTTGTTGCTATTTCTCTTCAACAAGAACTGCCCAAGGTTTTCTGGGGCCAGAAGTCTTGTCCCAGCTCATCATTTTTGTATGATCAAGTGGTCCCTTTCTAACATATTCTACTTCGGAATCTTTCTTCCCCCTTATGACCTCCTTCCATGCCAAGCAATTATTGGCAGGTTTGATCAGCTTTTTCATGACCCTGTAATGCTGTCTGACATACCCCATCATTATGTAGTGTTCATAGTATTTAAGAATGTTTTCAAATTCAAATATAACATCAATAAGATGATTATTTATATCCAAGGAAACATGATCCAGAGGAGGTGATTCCTTATTGATTTCAATATGAACTCTAGCAAACAACCTTATATCACCATCGAGTGTTCTATGTTTAATATTTAAAAGAGAACCAATTATAGAATCCATGTCATTAAGAATTATAGGATGTATGTATGTCCATGGATGTCCAAGTATTTGGGTCTATATCTTAGAAAAAGACTACTTTTAGTTTAATGGGTTGAAATTGTCATCCCATTCAGAGAGGTGAGAAATAATTGGTTTGAGGTTCAGATTAGATTCACACCATGCCACATTGATATCTTCCTATTTTTCCATGATAATATGAAATTATCCTATTCTACTCAGTATCAATATCCATTTTAAGAATTCTAGCAATGATAGATGTTCCCTTTGAGGTCAGCATAATTCCAATGTTTCTACACTTTTTATAAGAAATACAACTAAAAATTGAGAATCTGCAAATATACAGCCCTTTCCAAATAGAATCCATATCTGCGACTATCGTGATGGTGACTTCACCCAAATTCTTGATGATATGAGTCATATTGTGCTCAAGATATGGATTCAAAGAAACTATAAGAACCTATACAAAAGAGATGTCCGGGCGAGGCCTCATAGATGGATGAACCCTCCTCATAGGTGGTCTGGGATGAGGTTGAAACATCCATACAAGTCAAGGTTCTATGTAGGATTAATAGTAAAGATCAAAACATTGATTTAAAACATTGATTACTTTTTTAGGATCAAATCCTGGAAGGTCTAGGGTGTGTCACATCAATGATAATTTAATAAATAAAAAAACCTTATTGAGAAGTAATAATCTCTCTACCTTATAATGGTAGAGAATAAATATTAAAGTATTATTATCTAATTTGTACTATACAAAGAAGAAATAGAGAAATAAACAAAAACCCAGAATATATGGCATATTATCTCACACCATGATAGTACATGAAATGGTGAGATAACCAATAAAATAAGTTAATGGATCAAATCTCTTACCAACGGTGGTTCAACATAATAGACGGTGATTGAATCATACATTAGGTGAATAGGGGATATCAAAGCCTAACTTAGACCAAATGGGATATCATTAAATCAGATGATCTTACAGGGGAATGGGGAAATAAAAGTGTTTTTTTAAATAAAGGAGGTAAATTTGGTAATTTCCCCCTTTAAAAAGGGTTTTAATGGTTTGGAAACATGGTTGTCACTTACATGGGATAGGTGAAATGTTAGACTAACCATGCCCAACCCATGAAAAAAACATCTTTAATGACACTTATAACATTTATGAAGATGTTCATCCTAGGATGCAAGTTTAGGAAAAATTGTGCATCCCC
Organism: Viscum album; assembly: GCA_963277665.1. NCBI lineage: Eukaryota > Viridiplantae > Streptophyta > Magnoliopsida > Santalales > Viscaceae > Viscum > Viscum album. The sequence continues at coordinate 778,179,758 of OY728126.1, read as the reverse complement.
CTTCTCAGCAAAGGATCACCCCACACGGTTTAAAAAAACTATGAGGACTGGGTGGAATGAGTGATAATAACTGTGTGTCCCAACTTCATCATCCAAAAATCAGATCTCCATGCTCTAAAAATCCTCAAACACCATAAAAACATTTTTTATGTCATTAGGCATTCATATATAGTAAGAAAAAAAGAATTAATTTTTGATTAAAAGTTTTCATAACATAGGGAAAACCAGGGTGTTACTAGTTATGGATTGGTTATTTGTAAGGGTTAAGTCTTATAAACATCATCATCCTATTAGGATAATTTTATCTAAAGTTTTTTTATGTGAGTTCTTATATATTTTGGGTGATGTAGTCTTATAAGTTATTTAAGGGATTTTTATGTGTTCAAGATAATGGTACCTTAAAATTGAAATAAGAGATCACCTATGGAAGTTTTTCAAAATGATCATGAAGGGGAGTATTCTCCTATATTTATTAGAATATCAAATGAGGGTTCATTTGAGTATTATTTTTTATTTTCTCTAACAATATAAGTCATGTAACTACATCATGATATAGTCTTTGAATGGTACATGTGTAGGTAGAATTAGCTCATTGGGGTAAGATATCATTAGTCAATTATACCCAATATTCAAAGCTTCTTCATCCTTTATTCAAATTGGGCATTGGAGGCCCTTAAGATATTGAGGATTAGATTAAAATCATTGAGGAAATATTTGTCTTGTTGGGGACACTAGATGATTAGTGGATGAAAATGAAAATTTTATTCTCATCTACCTACGTAATATTGGTGTATAATGATGAATGGAGATTGGGGATTTAGGATCCAACATGTATGAAATTCAAGGAAATTTTCTTTGTGGATTTATTCCTTGATATGATGAATTTATACCATGATCAATATTTCATAGATATTCAAAATGGAATAGTGTTATTGGTTTCTTATTCAACTCATTTTAATGATTTTCTATGTTTTTATCCTATATTTTCTTATAATGAGGGGTAAAAGGATCATAATTTTGATACTCTCTTTAAACATTAGTTATGGTTTTAGGTTATTATCTTTCACTATATGATGTATCTAGAAGTTATTCAAAATTCCTTTACAATTAGGAAGAGGATAGATAAGGATAAAGTTATTAGTTTTCATCCTATCAATATTTAATCAATGGTTGGGATTCCTAATGAATATATAGGTTCATATATTGTTAATTGGAAGTGGAAAACAAAGTAGATGTGTTGGGGAAACTGAAAAGAGACATAGCCAAGTATATATTCTTCAGTACCCACTATATAAGGGTGTTCAATTAGATGTTATAATTGTATATGGAATGAGAATAAACTCATGTCGTTTCCAAATCATCATAGAGATTTAAAATGATGTGGAATGACATTACATATCTTATATTTTTGTGTGAAGGAATTGTGGTTGGTATTAGGGAGATTGATCCATAGAGAAATAAGAGGACCCCATTTGGGGATGAAGACCCCACGGAATAAAATGACTAAGGCATGTTTGGGAACTAATCCATAAAATTTATATTTTGTGGATCTAGTTATAGATGGTCATAGAGAGGGACCTTATAATATTCAAGGTACAATTCAGATCAATCTGATTCTATCTATTATGTTTTCTGATACATGATATTCCCATTATTTCATATCCTCTCATTCATTGGTGGGTTTAAACTTATCGGTTTAATTCTCTCATCAGTTTATTTCTCATAAAATACCATTATAGAAGAACATGGATTGTACTATGAGATATCTAGAATGTCTTATAGTTATTCTTAGTTATGTTCATCAATGGTATTTCTTGATTTTAGAGATGAATTCTTTTATGTAATTTTTATTACAGATTGGTTGACTAGTTACTGTGCTCACATCGATTGTTACCAAATATGAGTGGGCATTACCTCTTATAATGGAGGGAAGTATTTCCGGAAAAAAGAATGGGATTTAGAATATAGTGCAGGAAAATACCATGTCTATGTTAGATCCATTATAACATAGTTGGTGAGTATAGTTATTAATGAATATCATGAAATAGTTTCATCCGCAATTCATCCCATAGTGGTTCTTTATCATGAAATTTTTCTGGATGACTTCATAGATCTTCCACCTATAAGGGTAATTGAGTTTGGAATTGATATCATTTCAGTTATATAGACTATATTGATTCCACTTTACTATATGTTATCTGTTGAGGATATTAACTAAGGGTGAAACTTGTGGATTTAGAGGTGAAATAATTTATTCAACCAAGAACATCACCTTGGAGTTCTCAAGTTTTGGTATCTAAGAAGCCAGATGGTATAATTCTATTATGCATGGATTATAGGAAGCTAAATTAGGTCATTGTAAAGAAAAAGTTCCAATTTCCAATGATTGATGACCTGATCAATTGGTTGATTTGTGGTCAATGATACGCCAAGATTTAAAGGAGTTATTTCTACCACCTGTTTCAAGTAAGAGAATAGGACATATTGGAGAAACATCATTTAGGAGAATACATGAGTTATATGCGTATATCATGATACCTTTTGGGTTAAAAATTTCTACAAAACATTTCATTTTTATCATGAAAATTATCATTCACACATACCTAGACTCCTTCATCATTAAATTCATTGATGATATTATGATATATTTTCAAACCTAACAGTTTCATAGTAGACATCTAGAGAACATAGTAAGTATATTTTTTGCATAATCTATATTCCATGAAATTGAAGTGTAACTTTAGAATCCTTGTGTTAATTTTGATGGGGAATGGTATTTCTACAATTATAATGTAGTTTTTTTTAGATATGGTAGAGATGGTTATGTCTTGTGTGTGACATAAGAACTTGTTTTTTATTTACAATTTTCATGGTTTTACTGAATACTAAATGAATTTAATTATGGTATTATCCCTCTAGGAAGTTTATATGACTAGGATTACAAAAAATGGGGTAAATTTTGAATGGAAAAACCAGTGTGAAGATTATTTCCTAGAGTTTATGTGAAGGTAGACATCTACTTTGATCTTGATTTTTCTGGATCCGGGTATTGGTTATGTAGTTTACTAAATTAAATCAGGTGTTGGTTTGGGTGTTTTCACTATAAAGAGAGATTAGGTAGTCTCATATGGGTCTTATCAACTAAAATACCATGAGTGGAACTTCCCTAATTATGATATGGAGTTTGATATATATTTTCATTCCCTAAAATTTTGGGGACATTTTCTTTTTGGTGAGAGATATGTCATTTATTTGGAGCCCAAGATCTAATGTTATATCTTATCTGAGTTAGATATAAACATCTGATATAGATATTAGGTTGATTACTAATATAACTTTAACATTGAGAAGAGTTATGCTTTTGGGAAAGGAAATAATATTTAATATTATCTCTATAGGATGTTACAGTAATTAAGATAGAGATCATTAGATGATGAATGTAATTTGATGATATTATTAGCATATTGGTCAATGGGTTTATTTGAGGATGAAAAGGAAATGTACTGAAATACCTAATTCATCACTTCTACATTGGCTGATCGAGCGGATGATATCTATGTGACTAATCTTGAAATATCTATAATGTGAGAATGGTTGGTGGGGAATAACTTATTTCCAAGGTGGTATTTGGATGTGGATGATGTGATATACATTCACTACTAGGTAGTTATTTCTAAATCCATGAGTTAAGAGTTAATGAGAGACTTCAAAGCATCATATTGGATAATTATATAAGGATAAACTATGATGTATGATGATATCAGATGATGTTTTTGGTGTTGTGGTATGAATAATGATATTTTAGGCTACTTCCCTCATTATTTACTTTTCAGAGGATTAAAGATGATAATTATCAACTAGGTGGATTACTTTAGCCACTCATAGTGCCAATGTGGATGTGGGATATAGTCATTATGGATTTTTTTATGGAGATAATCATTTTTGTGAGAGTTCAAGATATGGTATGGGACAAGGTTGATCAAATGATGATGGTTTCTCATTTTTTCTAAATCAAAAGACCCATTCAATTGATGTGTTAGTAATCCTTTATATATGAGAGATAGTGTAGCTACATGGAGGGGCTATGAGCATACTATCTTACTATGTTGCATGTTTCATGTCACGATTTTATAATGGCCTATAAAATGAAATGGGGATATAGTTGAAATTGAGCACATTGTGTCATTCATAGACTGATGAAAAATTAGAAAAGACGATTCAGATTTTAGATGATATACTTAGGATATGTATTTTGGAATTTAGTGGTGGATGGGATGAACAACCATCCATAGAAGAGTTTATGAATAATAAAATTTTCCAATACTATATATATATATATATGGATCTATTTTATTCCCTCTATATTTGAACTTTTCTTTCACCAAAGTGTTGGAATTGAGATGGTATGTCAGTTTTCATTTGGGAAACGTATAGTATATGAGACATATAAGAGAGAGTAGTTATTTCAAAAGTGGTTAGTGATTAATATTATTAGAAAACAATTATATATTTTTAGGATATGATTACCATAGAAGTTATCTATGTGTAATATGGTTTTATTATTGGTGTCACTTTGATTGGGGCATCAATGAATATATAAACTCATAAAATTGGTGTTATGTTTTATAGGATTGTTTGAAATCATCATGCTCATTGGGATAATGTCATAGTGATTATACGATCCTATATGAAATCAAGGTGTGAAAAATTTGTCCCAAGTGTCATAGCTTCAGAAATAAATTTCTGCTATTAGGCATGTGATCAAAAAATAGGATATTGAGTTGGAACTTGATGCATCATTTTTGGAGTGTCCATTATAGATTGTCAAGCATAACAAGAATGTGTTATAGGGGAATTTCGTTACACATGAGGAATTTATCTTGTGTAACGGGTGGATCTTATAAGAGACATGGTAATTATAGTATGTTGTTTAGGATATGTGGCCTATGTTTCTTTTTACCTCTAAAGACACATATTTAATAAGAGTATTCATTAGAGGTTGAGATATGTGGAATCCTTGAATATCAAGGTATGATTTATTCTAGTTTTAGTGTATATTTAATGTATTTTGTCCTAATTATGAGATATTTTAGAGGTGTTTAGGATTAAGTATTGGAATTATTGGGAGAAAAATTCTTTACTAGTTACATTATAGTTGTTAGAGGAACACAAGCAAGATGATCTCACACCACTAGCCAACCAGTGGCGTGAACTAAGGATCGACACCACTATAGAGCTAATCAGCTAACCAATTGGTTTATACTTGTGGATTATTGGTAGATATAGCATATCATGGATTTTTTTGGAGCTATTAGCTAGCTAAGGGACAACCATCATCCCACTAGTGGATCCATATGCCAGCCAGTGTGATCCAGGTGAATTTAATTGGGGGTGACCTCGTTAGTTCAACCATTAGCCCATAATTGAATGGGAGATCAATATGCTATGTTGAAATGGGAGATTGAGGATTTTTTCTTTATTGTTCCTATTTTTTAGAGTTTCGGTAGGACTTTGTAGACCTTTATTTTCTAAACATGATGAGGTACTGATTAAAGTTGAATAAAGATATTTATGATGTCTATTAGATTAACATGTAAATATGTCACTTGGAGGTTATGAACAAATGTTGTGAAAATGATGAATGAAGATGAATATTTGTAGATGATGAATAGAATTATGAATTTTGGCTCACATTCATGGTGTATTTTAAAATCCAATTCTGCTATCAAAAGAATTTTTTCTTATATATGATGTCAAACGGGTGGACATATGAGAAGAATAGGATGTAAAGAATTTTTAGTGAATAAATGAAAAAATTGTAGAATATATCTTTTCTGAATGATTGGATAAAAGTTTCCTAAAAATATTAGAGAAAAGATGTGGAGATCATTTTTCAGAGTTTGATGTGGCTCTTGATCAGTTAGATCAGACAACTGTCTTTATATGATGTTTTCTAACATAGATTTCAATGTAAAATTAATGGGAATATGTTTCAATGAAATAAATTGTACATATGTTAACGAGGTTTTTGAATACTTATATTAGAACAAGTCTCCATATGAAGTCATAAGAAAGTGGTTTTTTATTTATGTTCATTATACAGATGTTTTTGAGTAGTGGAATTCGAAAAATGATTTGGAAATAAGAATAATGGTTATGAGTCCATTGAATTATCACATAAAGGGTCAACAAACCAATTTATTCACATGAATTTTCTCAGTTCGAGGTTCACCATGCTAAGAAAACATTTGAAATTTTGTGAATAATTTCAATGTTCATAGGAATATTCTTGAGAAAGACTTTTGTAACAATGATTAGAAGTCATAAAGTAACATCAGACATTGTTTCAGGTAATAAAATATGTAAAATAAATTTTCTTGGATGAATGTATTCAAATTAATTGATGAATATTTTCAAAATTCGTTAATTATAATGATGATAATATGGAATATCAACATTTAAATAATCAAATAGGAATATTGTTATTCTAGAAAATATTTTAGGAAGATGTAAAATATTATTGATGTTGTGATCTAAGGATGTTTTCTATGAATATTTATTATCTTCAATATATTATGAAGTTTAATAGTGGTTAAACGAAGATGGTTTTTAGTTGGAGTCCCAAAATATGTGTGGGAATTTTTAATTTGAACTATTCACCTCACCCTAAAACTATGGAGAACCAATATCTATATAAAGGGGTGATGATGTGTTGATAATTGGTTGATGAGAAGATAGTTACAAGGATATTCATTATGATGAATAATTATAGTGTAATATTAAAGTGTTAGAAATGAAACATGATTGAAATTTCAATTTGGGGTGATTCTTTGAAATAAGTGGTACCTGATGATGCAAAGGGTACTAGATAGAGTTGATGCTCCGGATGAAGTAATAATGCATTATAAAAGGGAAATAAGAAAGTAACTATTAGATATCAGATGAAGTTTCCATATCAATTAGAGATGTGATGAACATGGTGTATAAAAAATTATAATACATAGATATAGTATACTAACTAGATAATATAAAAAATAGAACTACAACAAGAAAATGGGGTTTATTATGATGAATAGGAAGAAAGGATAATCCAAATACCAAAAAATGGTTTCTTATTATTTATTAATGGATGAATATATTGTATAAGATGGATCAAATAAACATTCACCTGGTTAACCATGAACATAAGGGAATCCTCATCAAGATTTTATCATAATGATAGGATTGGATGATGGATATAAAAAATATTTTGTATGAAAGAAGGGGATGAAAATAATGTTACTTGGACACTATTGTAGAAGTAACATTAGAATAAGAGAAACTAGAGAGTAATAAAATAATGTGACTTTCAAAATAAGTATCAACATGTGGAATAATTTATTTTTTTACAAAGTACATTAATAAGAAGGTGGATACTATTCAAACATGGTGTATAATAAATACTATATAGATTCATGTTGGATTAGCTCATCCCCAGTCTAGGGAAGAAGGTTGTTTTCTTATCCCCCTCATAAAGTGTACACACTCATACATTGGGTAAGAATTTTTTTCGATCCAAAGTACAATATCATGTATCTCATTATAGTTTTTAATTCATTTATTAGTCCTTAATAAACTTTTAAAGTACTAGATAGTGTTATTGATAAGAAAACATTATAAAAATATCTTTTTATATATTCTACCTACTTTCATATACATCCATAAAATAAGAAAAAGAGAATGGAAAAATAAATATCATATAGATCTAAGAGATAAATGGATAAAAAGTTATAATTGATTAAAAAGATCCCAAAAAAGATTCATTGCCCATCTTATTGAAGAGTATATCTTGACATTTTTCTCAAAATTTATGTCATATGGTTGGTTCAACATTGTTGGATTCTCTACAATGAAATTATTTCTTTTGATGATTTTAGTTTATTTCATACATTTACAATTAAGTGAAGTTATGATAATAATTTTATTATCCCTTAGCATAATTATATTTATACCATGTCCATGATGAGAAGGAGGAAGAAAGAGAAAAGAATCTAGCACAAGTTATCCCTCTCTTCTAAAAAATAGAAAGTAAAAGATTCTATATATCTTTATAACAAATAATAAAGATATGAATTGGAAGGAGAGGAGTAAGTGGATCATGTTTCTAGTAAGGTGGAATAAAATATTTCCACCTAATGTGTGTAAATATTGTTATTTTATCATGTGGTATGTGAAGGTTCTTGTAAAAACAATCATTAAGATGAATATCCAAAAATAAGTAGTGATGATGATCTATCTACAAATTCTCAAGAAATGTCAATTTGTATATTGAACAATATTTTTAATTGATTTCCTAAGGAAAAATATTAACTTATCTATTGCTTCATTCATGTTATAAATGAATAGATCAACCATATAAAAGAAGAAGTAACTAACATGCATACAAATTTACAAAAAATGTTTCTTGAATGTATAAATAACTCCCAAAAGGTTGAAACCATTGAGTCCAAAAAATAGAAGGTTGAAATATATTCCTAAACATTTAAAAAAATGTCTCAAATAAGTTTTAAGGTTATATAGATTCAATTAAAATCTATAAGAATATATAATTTCACGTCAAGACAAGTTGAAAATCGCATTGAGTTCAAGGATCTACAATAGGGATTGAAATCCAAGAAGATCAATGAACATGAAAATTTTTTATTGAAAAAAAATTTAATATACATAAAGAGTAATTCGGTATATTGAATAAGGATTGTGTAAATTTGTTTAGAAAACTATCTCAACCTTATGGATTACATTATTAATCAAGGTAGAGAGACCTTAATCACGTAACTTTTACTATCTATATGTGTCCTTATAATGATGGGAATTGAATGTGATGAATGATCTAAGGATGGAAACTGAGATAGTGGATGGTTACCAGATTTGGATATCCATTGTAAGAAAATTTATATTCATGAATTATTTATATATTAGGTCACCAGAAAAAACTTATAAAAGGTCCATCTTTGAGGAAGTTTAAGTGTGATAGAAAAGTTAGAGAAGATTCATTTCAGTGTTTTAACATGCTTGATGTTATAAAATTATATATATTGAATATATTTATCATCATGATGATCATAAATAATGTCTCCTTGATAGAGATATATTTTTATATTGTTGATTTTTCTTCTTGAAAAATTATCCCATGAAAATATAATTATTTCTAGAATGTGCCCAATGGAATTTCATTGGAAAACATATTTTTTCTTATTCTCTCATCCCCGGTAAATTAAGATATAAATGTTCATATAAATTGGTATAAATTGAATTGATCAATTTCATAAAAAAGTGAAATTATGGAGTTCCTACATGGATAATAATACATCATAATAAAACTGAATGTTTTTAATATATCTATTGAAGTGAGTGAAGGAGTTTCAAATTGAAAAACATTATAAAACATTCATATTTAAATTAGTATCATCAACCTAGAATAAATTTGGAAACCCCTTGATGAGAAACTTATTAGTTATCATTCCATGAGGTATCTAGACTAGTCGGTAAAGGATATATTAGTAGTCTAAATCAAATCCCCTTGAATTATACACTGAGAATAGATCATGAATAATTAGAGTGAAATGATAGATTAAACAATTAATAATAATAAAATAATACCATTTTCACATGATATATATATTTCTTATTAATAATTGTGTGATTAAGTGAAATAATGTGATGTTTGTAAAATCTAAGGGAGAGAATAAGTTACATATTGACATATTCATTTGAAAAGTACGTTGAATGTATTTCCAACCAATATGAATGGGGAGATTGATGACCCCGAATTGTGTGTGATTTATATTTGATGTAAATGGATATAATTTATTTTCAATGGTTTCCTAAGAAATAGAAATATTTTTTTAATGTCAATATGTTGAAGATGTTATAAAGAGGAAGATGCTGGAAAGTTTTGTTGAAGTATCAAACTTGGTAATAAAGTTGATATAGCTAAGATAAATTGATGAACAAGAAATGAAGTACCCAAGTCTTATTATCTAAAGAAACGTATAAATGGTGTTTTTTTATTTATTGAATATGGATATTATTTATCACATGGAAGGTGGAAATTCATTGAATATATAGAGTTAACTTATAATGATTAATGACATATTCTTAATATATCAAGCATGTAAAGGTTATTTGAAGAATCATGTTTATTATAATGAATATAAAGTTTATTTAACTGGTTTCCATAATAATTTTTTATTGTTGATTGTATGGAGATAGAGAATATGATGGGATAGAGACCATCGTACTGAGGTGATTTGATTGAGTTAATCGTACTAAGGTGACCATAAAAAACTGATCATACTAAGGTAATCATATGAGTATTTTTGAGTAGTTTCATCCGACAGAGAGTCTATTAGAAAATAATTCCAAAGTCATCTTACACATTCTATATGAAAAAAATAATGTAATGTAAAATTAGGTAGAGGTATGTTTTGGTGATCATCGAAGTGATGTTCACAATTATAGTGGAAAGATTTTAATTGACCGAGTTGATCAAACAATGGGAGGAGATAAATGGTTGGTTGATTAAATTTATGGTTACATTTTAAATATAATGATCATAAAAACAATATTATATTTTTCTAATTCGAATATTCTTTTTGGATCTGAAATCACAATGTCATGTGGTTAGGAATCAAGATGATGTTTAGATGAAGAGCATCTTATATAAAATATAGTTCATCTAGGTATGTTCAAAGGTTAGATTTGGGAGTGGGTGTTCAGTGTCTATGTTTCTAGAGTTGTGTCAAAATATTGGGGACAACAAAATCCAAACCATTGTGATGTTTTTATTGATTTTAAACAATGATCTATATGCATTCTATTACACAGACATGTAAAAATATATATACATGATGTAAAATGAACAAATAAAGAATGTTAATGAAAATATAATAACTGATGAAAGAAATTATGATGTCTAGTTCATGAACTTAGTGAGCCATAAAATAGACTTTTTTGTTCAGAAGAATGTTTACTTATGTATGGAGTCCAATGTATGAACTTTCTTTAGGAACATGATGTGAATAAGATGTTGTGAATAAATGTTTTATGGGTATATGATTAAAGTTTATGAATGATCAGACCAATGTTTCCTAACAATAGTTAAGTGAATGGTTTGAAGATCATTGGACAAATATTGATGAGTTTTTTTATTAGTATGACTAGAAAAATTATTCATATGATGTTATCAAGAATAGGATTCCATGAAATATAAATCAAACTATCATTTCAATCAAGATCATCAAAAATAGGTTGCTCAGGTTTCCTATTACTTGAATAAAACATAAATCACTATATGAAGTCATCCAATAGAGGTTTCAGATTGATTTTTATTATAAAAATTTTTATGAGAAGTGACATCAGATAGGTGATTTTCAATGAAGAATATTGTTTGTGAAACCCCTAAATGAGTTCATGTTTGGCCATTGGAAAAATAGGCATGTATTAATTTCATCGATAGAAGGTTTACCAGATCAGTTAATGGAAAAATATTTTTGAATCATTTCATTAGTCATAGGAAGAGTGTTGTGAAAGGCGTTATAAATGTTCCTATGAGGTTGTAATGAAAAAACAGATGATGTTTCACTTGACAGAATAAGTTTTATGATGTTTTATGGGATGAAATGTTCAAATGTCTTTATGATGATTTCTTAAAGTCATTAATTAAGTCCATGGTTCGCTATAAGATCAACCATTTAATAATAATAATAAAAGATTATGATTATTATAAAAATTTTAAGAAATTTAAAAGGTTAAATGATTCCAATATATATGTAATTTTACTCAGAATATAGGTTTAATATTATCTTTTAGGATGTTTAAAGGTAGTAAAATAAAGTGTGTTTTGAGTGGGAGTCTCAAATATTTGGTATGTATTTGGACTTTTTATAATGGTACACAAAAAGAAATTATAGAGAACTACTATATATATAGAGGGGTATTGAAGAATTGAGAATACCATAATGAGAAGTGTGTTAGGAGGCTATGTGTTGTAAAGAAGAGTTGAAGTGAAATAATGATTTTTTGGCCACAAATCATTAGAACAATTCTAATTTTGGATGATATTTTTGGAAGAATAGGTATTGGACAAAGGAGTGGGTACCAGATGTAGTAAATATACAAGATAGAGAAATAAGGAATTAGATGAAGAATATAAGAATGGATATTCTAGATATCATAAGAATATTCTATAAGAATTGGGGATTAGATGAACATTTTGTAGAATAAGTGATAAAATGTATATATACCATAATCAATATAAGATATCAGATAGAGAACTAGCATCAAATGAATGAGTACCACATGGTAAAATAGAAAAATAAGGGGTCCTTAATATTCATTATATATATTTCATATCATTTTGAATCAAAAAATAGTTTTTATAAGAGGTATCGGAAGATATGACTCAAGGAAAACTATCATTGGATGAATATCATTAAACACATAGGATCTGCCATATATGATTAGATATAGGATCAAACGAATAGGTTTGAGAAGTAAGGATAAGCATAAGAAATTTTTCTATCACACTACTTTGCAAGTAACATTAGAGGAAGAAGAAGTGGAGAAAAAAATAGCGTTGTTACATACAATAAAAGTCTCAAGGTGTGTAAAAAATTATTTGTGCCACAATATACTATAAAAAGAAGGTGAAGATTATCCACATAGGATGTATAAAGAACCATTTTGGAGTTTCATATTCAGTGTGGTCTTACCAGTATTAGGAATAAGGATTCTTTTATTATCTGCATTCCAAAATTATAAGGAAACACTCTTAGGATAGGGATTTTTTCTTTTCAAATAATTGTTACTTGTATCTTAATATAGTAATGATTCTTTCTAATAATTAACACCATAAATGATAAGGAAATTCTAATCCTATGGAGAAGTAATGATTGTAAAAATATCATGTTTCACATTTAACCTACTTTCCTATACTTGAATATGATTTGGAAAGAAATAATAGGAGAATCAAGGCCCTAATAGATCTATGAGTTAATGGAATAAAATGTTATAATTGTTCACATCACTAATTTGACCCTCCGCTTAGTGTTGAGTATAAAATGAAGTTTCCAATCACATTAGATTGATTTTTTTGGTATAGATGCATTTAAAAAATTAGATAATTAAGCTATATAGTCAGTCCTCCCAGAACAGTGTTCTTGAATGAGGGAGTGGTTAAGAAATTTCCAATTCAATGGTCCTTGTTTTAAAAAAATTAAAATAGGGTTAATAGATTGAAAATCATAGGATTTCATACTAAAAATTTTCTTGAAATCCCTAGAGGTTCCTACATATTTATCTCAAAAGATTTAATCATCCTTAATATTGGTGAATTCTATTATATTTTATGGGATTAACACACTAGAGATTGGTTCCCCATGTTTTTTGTTCCATTACACCTTCTAAATACTCATCGTCATCATTGTGAGAATTTTTTAAAGTTACCATTTCACATCATGTAAATGAATTATTTATTTCAAGGACCTAACCCTTTATAAATGATTTCAAATTTTTCTTTTATTAAAAAACCATGTAGAGGTAGCATGTATTTGGTTTCTTCAAATCATTCCACAGTTTAATAAAAGTGATCACCATATTTTTTAAGTATTCTATTAGCTTTTATGAATATTATTCATATAGATGAGGAATTATTTTTTAAAAAAAATATTTTTTAATTATATCCATCAATTGATTTATATTGGCTTAAATTTATTTAAACAATTATTTTGGTGTATTTTATATTAAATGGGTGGTATTTTAACTTGTTGGCTCGATTTGAATATGTGTAAAATGTTCTTAATGTTTTAATTAAATGCTATTATATAATGGTAAGGATAGTATATGTCTATTACATGAATGATGTGATAGTATATTATGACATAAGTTTTGGAAAAATGGTTGGCTTTACATTTTGATGTTTATCTAATGTAATAATGAATACTGTTCTGACCCATTGTAAGGTTCTCCTTTATGATTTGATCTAAGGAATTACCCATGTTACGGGTTTCCTCCTTTGTAATTTATATTTTATTGCAAACCATTTTTTATATGGGTTTATTTGAATGAATTTACATGGTATTAGACCCATGTTTATGTTCAAAAGTCTAAGAAATTTTTTTATCTAAAGGTAGAAGAAACCTAAGTTAATATGATTCTCTTACCCTAATATTATCGACCATAAATTATAATTTTGAATCATTATGAGTATGAATGGACTAGTATATATTGAAATAGTACATGACAACAGAAATATTGGTGAGAACTGAATTAGAGTTATAAAGTTTAAAAAATCATTCCCTTGAAGATGATGTCAAAATTTGTTTCACTCATAGTTTAGTTATTGGATAAAGCGGTCTCTTTTCACACATAAGGGTTATATCATACACATTGACCTAATATTTGAATAAGAAACATTGATATGTTGATTATTTTGGATATAATGTGGAAAACCATTTAGGTGACTTGATTTGAGGAATGAAATATATTAATATTCAAATTAATAGAATTAATTTAGATTGGTTGATCTTAAATTTTTCTATGGGTATATTGTAAGGAATTTTTATATAATATTTCGTATTGTTAATTGGAGAATAAATAATTCAATTAATTTAGTATTACTTAATAATTCACTGATTTAATCCCTAAAAAATTCCAATTCTAATAATTTATGAAATTGGATTACAATTTTATGATCACACCTAGGTATAGGAATATATTAGCGCTAAAAATATGTCATTTTTAAATTTAAAAAGGAAGAAGAAGAAAAAAACAATAAAATTAAACTATCAAATAAAAGAACTAAATGGAGGGTTTAATAACATCAAATAACATGACATAAAATACATTAAACTTGTTAAAATCAACCAATAAGATTTTTGAACCCTATTAATTCCAAACACTCAATGGAATACCATATTCTATTAAAAATAAAAGGTATTTAAGAAGAGAAATAATAAAATCATGTAAATTTATGATGTTATTAAAATAGTTTAACACCATGAAACTAACAATTTGTAGTGAAAAATAATAAATAAATAAGAATTTAGATTAAGGGGAAAATTTATTTAAAGCAATATAGAATTTTGAGCTAGTTAAAATTAAATAACATGATTTGGATAAAAAATTATTTGAATGAAAAATAGTGTAAATTTTGAGATGAAAGGATAATGAATAAACATTTATCTTAGTCAAACTAGAGATTTTAATATTACTTCTAGAAAATATTTAGTATGTTTTCATTCAAAATGACCAAATTATATCCTCAAATTTTCTACCACTTAAATTGAAGTGGGGGAACCTATTTATAGACAAGATAGGTGGCTAGTTTTCCCTCCAATTATATCCCTTGAATTCCCATTCATATTTATCCCATTGGGTAATAAAATGTCATATAATTTTCTTATATTTTTTTTTCTTCACCTTTTTAGTGATTTATACACTTAATTTCAATTTAATTAGACATTTTTAGTTAAAGTAATTTTCTAAAAAATAAAATTGAATTTTCTATTCTCATTAACTCTTTACATTCATATGATCTAATTTACGATGAATTTATGATAAAAATGATAGAATATCAGTGGATCATGATTAAATTAAAATTTTCCCATTCTTTTATCAATATCTACACCACATTTTATCCCATTTGATTAAACATGATAATGTTATCAAAGAAATATATAGTTCAAATTTTGGGGAATTATATCTTGTCCAAAATGTGCATCATTAAATTTGTTTTTCCATATATCATTCAAAATTACATAAATGTATTGTGAAATAATTGAATTAAATGTTACTATAATGATGTATTTCATATATATTTAAAATTAAATCTTTATTGAACTTGAATTATGGGTTCCAAATACATTTTATGGGGATAATTTAGAATTTTATATTATTGAATATTTATTTATTTAAGGATAAAATTCCCATCTTCTATTGTGATTATTTTTTTTCTCCTAAAGAATAAATATTTCTTATATTTTTGATAAATTGTTTTTGAAATTTCAATTTAAAATCAATATCATTGAGTGTTTTATAAGGTTATTTTTAAATGGTCTGAGATTAATTCATTTTAAACAATAATTTCACATATAAGGATAAATGATGCTTGAATCATAAAATGAATTAACCTTCACATTTATGAAATATAATGAACAAGAAAACTGTTCAATATCGAATGAAAATAGCCCATTGTTAGTATCTAATTATTATTCTATGACACTTTTAATTTAGAATCTCTCACCTTTGAGTTATCTTTATGGATATATATTAATGTTTCCTAAATGTATTCTGAGAATTTACATGAAATCAAATTTTTTTATATCACATTACATAAGGAAACCCCTATAGAAATGATTATTTTGAAGTTAATATCAAATTACATGTGTTCTCTTTTTTTGACAACTCTAATATCCATGTTTTTAATATTTTCATTTATTGTAGCTTGGTACGCATCAATGACCTATGATTGTGAAAATTAATTCATCATATTCTTCAATAATTGAAATCAATTATAAAAATGTTTGGTATTCCCTTAATAATCAAAATCACTGACCTATACCATTAAGTGATAATTCATCAATTCAAATGATTTTTAGTTATGTTTTGACAACCAAATCCTAAAATTATTCTCTAATACCACTAGTTAGTCCCACTAAGCTATGATTCCCTAATAGGTGAATGAATTAGGGTATATAGGATTAAAATTTGTCACCATCGAATAATCTTTATTTTCAATTATTCAGAACAATCCACTATTCATTATCAAATTAAAAATAAATGGAGTGTAATGTATAATAAAATTTCCTAGATCACCCTCAGTAGACTACATCCAAGAAGAATACATTAATGATATGATGATATCCCAAAATTTAGGAAATTTCATTTCTTTTACATTTATTATAGCTAAATCACTATCCCTCATGATTTATAACAACTAAAAAATTAAAAATAAATCATTTTCATATCACTCAATATATATTTAATATCCCTAAAGTATACACTTTTTGATCTTAGAAAAAAATATAAAAAATTATGTTGGTATAAAAAATTAATTTGTCTTTAAAATACATTATAATCTTTTTATTACTCATCTTTTCTTTGTCTTGGTAGATTAAAAGTAGTTAAAACTTCCCTATATTATCTAACATGAAATTATTTTAATTATCTCAAATATTTTCCTACTATGTAAAATTATCATCCATTATATTACAACATGAGATTTGATCAATGAATAAGATTCATCCATGTGATTCAAATTCTCCATTATCATGAACCATATCATTCCCCTTTAATAGAAAGTCCATGACGATGAAATTTTTAAATCTATATCATTATATATCTTCCAAAAACCACCATATTCAACATATTTTAAATTATTCAAAATTAAATGAACCATACACCATTAAAATGTAATGAACATGGTTACAGTGTAACTCCTTTAACTTAAATTTATCTCATAAAATCATGTAATAATACATATCTGGACTCAAAGAATTACAGTTTGATCATCCCTATAATCTACATATGTGAACATTATTATAGAATAATGTTAATTATCATGGTGTAATAACCACCTAATGAATTTCATTGGAAGTGTGAGACACAATCCAAAATGACCAATATTGAACACATTTGTTAAGACAAATCTATATAAATAAACAAAGATGTATTTTTATGACTTTTAAATATATCCACAATCTATAGTGTTTTATTCATTATTTTTTAATTTAAATAATAATAATAATAATTAGTTCCACTATGGAATTATATTTCCTTACTATTTCCTATTAATGTATTTTATATATATACAACATATATAATTTATAATTATGGAACCCCTGTCAGACCCCAATATATATCCCAACATTAAATATTTTATAGTGTAACACATAGGGACTTGAGGTGGATTTATAAACAAAAAACACCCTTTAAACATCCTAAAAAATCATGAAACTCTAAATAATAGAATACTAATGATATATTAAGTACTTTTTATAGATTTCAAACTACCATTTTCAATTAACATTACCCAAAAATTCATTCATTTATATTTTTTTAACAGGATACTTAGAATGTAACAGTATTGTAATATTATCACAATAAAAATTTTGATTATAAATTATATTCTTGGTATAATAAATAAATTATATATAACTTTAAATATCCATACCACTTGTTTTGTTACACTATACGACACAGTATACTCATGATCTATGGAATTTGATACCACTTGATGTTATAAGTATCTATTATAAATTTTCTTAGCTTAACTATTACCATAGATTGTATTGATATATTAGAAGGATATTTTTTATATCCCATTAAAGATATAATTATTCTATACTTTCAGAGAAATGTCAATTTTAACGCTCATGTACTTATGAATGGTTTCAACTAATTCTAAATAAAAATATTTTTTTATATCCTTCCATGATGATATGTGGATAGATAATATTAAATATTGTTTTTAACACTGAATATGTGATAAATACAACTACTAAAGCCTGAATATTTATATTCATCTTATTAATATCTGCATATGTTATAAAAACATTGTCTTGGAACAATTTACATCACATTATATCATGATGTAATCATGTAATTTATTATTACATTGTTTATATTTCATTTTTTTATTATATGTACTTTGAAATTATAGGGTATACATTATTGATTAATTTTAGAAGATAATTTTCTCTATAACATAGGTTTCTACATTTGATTTGTTCATTGAGAAATATTTTTAGATAAGTATTAATTTACTATAAGAGTAAAATATATTTCTCTATATATTATCAAAATATATCAATTTAGAAATTAAAACACCCCCACTAGACTATTGTGAACACCTGTCAAATTTAAAATAATCATTCTAGGATTTGATGCCTATTATGAAGCTTACAACACTTACATTATATTATCACATTTTGATTCAGAAAACCATTCTAGTTGTTTTTATAAAATATTTAAAAAAATTCTATCTAGGAATGTGTTTTCACATTTACCACCAAATGTAATAATAATTGAATGATATTATGGAAATTAGAATCAAAATGGATTTTAGCATAACTATTTGTGAGAATGGTTACATCACAGTCAATATATTATCTTATATTGAAAATTTTATAATCAAGTCCTTATTCATTGGAATTCACTTTACCCTCCATCTTTAACACATTCTTAAATACACATTTTCACTAAATAGGTTTTACATTATTATGATTTTTACTGAAATAAAACAAGATTTTGTAACATAGAATCCATTCATTGAATTCATATCTACTTTCCATTTAAAATTTTAATTTATATTTACTACTTCCTTGTAGGTTAAGGATTAATTATTCTTAATGAACCATATATCACTTAACTTAATGATGAGAAACACATGTCTTATTTAATATTTTCTATATAGTATGTGTGTCATG
Organism: Viscum album; assembly: GCA_963277665.1. Classification (NCBI taxonomy): domain Eukaryota; kingdom Viridiplantae; phylum Streptophyta; class Magnoliopsida; order Santalales; family Viscaceae; genus Viscum; species Viscum album. Next base: position 778,160,292 of record OY728126.1, on the reverse strand, counting down.
AACATCCCCCATTCAAACTCCTCTTAGGACAACAGTAAAGGTGAGAGTGACCCTAGTAGACAACCACCAATATAAAAAAAATTATGAATAATATCAAGGTAATAAAAACATCTAATGTGATGAATTACACTCATTCACATCAAAATAATAAAGATAACCCCCAAATCAACTCAAAATTATTATTATTAAATAAACAATCTACCATAACCCAATGTTACCTATTTGTCAATTCATACAAACACCATAAAAACTATGAAAGGATGAGTTCTAGGAAGTCCAAATCAGCCACTGAACATTACGTAAGCAACTAAAAATATATTTCCAATATCTGTCAGGCTGTCCAGCTAAAAATTAAACAATCCATGGAGGTGTGATAACATTGGAGTGGTAATTAAAAACTTCCATCTAAAAAAAATATGCATCCTGTTAAATTAAATATGAGTGAGTATAAAAGTGTGATATAAACCAAGAAAAATATAACCAAAAATAGAAACAAAAAATGGATAAGATGTATAAATCAATAAACACAACATTCCATCCCAATATAAAACAAATTATTCGATATCCTAATACATAATCATTGGTTTACCCAATTTTGAATCCATGCCAATTCCTAGTCCAACCATGTTTAATAGTTTCATGAAAAATAATCAAAAAAATAATAAATATAATCAAATCCTTAAAAATCATTAAAAATAATATAAAATTTCCCAGAAATTTGACCACTCTTACCTATCATTTTAGAAGTCAGTCAAACTCAACATTGGGTAGAATAATACAAAGGAACAACCCATCACCAACTAATTAGGGAATAGATAATGAAATAAAAACACTACAACATCAACAAAAATCTCATCACATAATAATAAAACCACCACCCCATTTATCCATATGCCTCATCCTCACATATCAACACATCACATCCATTATTGTTAGGAAAATGTAAACTTGAATGAAAATGACCTCATTCCTTTTCCCCCCATGTATGTCCCCCACCCTCATCATTTCAAAATTCTTTATATAACAATAGTTTGTCCTGAATATTAAGTAAATAAATCATATTCACTCCACCTTCTATATAGGCCCCTCCTCATGTATTCAATGATAAATCACATAACTTGGTTTGCTAATATATATATGTAAATAAAAAATCCATAGAATCTTATGTGTATATATATATACCTGAGATGATCAATTTATTCCAATGAATCATAACCTTGAGACATGAAACCCCAAATAGATATATAAATATATATATATATATAACCTAGACTCATTTTATGACAACCTATATATGTCAAAACTATAATCTATTATAGGACATGAAATTTCACCTTCCATCCATATCTACTATATCATATCCAAAAAACAACTATAAAAATATTAAGAATTAAAGCATTGTAACTCTACACAAAATGAAAATTTTCAAGAGAAAATTATCATCTATATAACAATAGTATCCATAGGAAATTGAAGAAACATAATAATAAATTCAAATTTTCCCACATTATTTCCAATCCCACCATTTACCATTTAACAAAAAAAATATTTTTTATAATATGAATTACTTCCAACCCTTCATTCAACATCAAAAATATACTTTCCTTCATTCATTTTAGTTATATCTATATATTAAATATCATGCTACAAAATAGGATTATTCCAATTATAACTCGATCATAACACCTTCATTTTTTCATTTAACACCATTCCACCACTCATGAAATAAACACACAAGAACATCCTCTTATTTATAAATCCATATAAGAAACTCACAAATCTAGTTATTTAATCATTGGTAGAAGAATAATATAGAAGACAAAAAAAACTCGTCCCATAAAACTTAAACTCATAACTTTTCACCTCCCAAAACACACAACACTACCTTATTATAATACTCCCCTTTTTAATCACTCATTTCAAACAATTGTACACATCCAAACTCATTCATATCCAATGAATGTTCATATAGAATTAATAATATGGGATAAAAACCCATATTCCTACCACCAAAATCATCATACTAATAGAACCACTCTAAATATATCAGCAATGCACCAAATCCTAAAACATTCCCATTATCATTAAATTCCATAAATAACTCATCCCAATGAAATTTTAGAAGGATTTCTGAATACCTACACATAATTATTAGAAGTTCACCTTGACCAAGACCTCTATGGTAATTGAATCAAGAAAATTATCACCACCCAAGAATAATGAATCCCTAACTGCCTCAATCTCCATAGTATTTAATCTATATTATGTTTATTTTTTTATTAATTCAAACCCTAGCTTCCACCTTCCATTACTATTCTCATTATAATCATTAACAAATAATTAGATTACAAATATGAAGGTAAATCTTAAAAAACATCAAATTATAGAAACACCCCATTTCCATTTTAAAAAAAATCATTTTCAACCAGGTTACATTAACCACAATATAAATAAATAATAAATAATAGATTATCAATTTAAGAAAAATTTACTAAATAAATATATTTTCAGCTTCCATTTTTTAATTCCCTTTTAATTTACATCTTTATGTAATTATTTTATTATGAAGGTGAAAATTTTAATTAACATTTACAGGTAGTAATAAATATTGTCATTGAATATCACTCAAAAAGAATTATCATATAGTAAATAATTTTAAAACTCATAAATAATATATCACCATCCCTACCCAAACAATTCCTCATACCCAGTTCATTACCTATATTAAATTCATCCATATTAAAGATAATTACTAACATGTTTTACCTACCATGATAACTACGAAAATTTAAGATTCCATCACCATGTAATTTTTTATACAGAATATAATAATTAAATAAAACTAAATCAAAATAATACTTTCAATCAGATCATTCTTCATGAAAAAATATGGTTTTGGAAATCTCATACCTCAATAAATCTTTATAAAATCATTGTTGAGTGAAGAAAAGTGAATCCAGTCTCCAATAGGTTCACAAAAATATTTCCTTATACATATAACACATAATATACCTATCAATCAAACAAAAAATACACACATAGTCCATGAAAAATAACTAGCACATCCTATTATAAGTAAGAACTAGGAAAGAAATATTATATAATAATAGAAGATAAGCATAGATTAAAAAAGAATCAAAAATATAAAGTCAAACAAAAATGTATTATCCTCACGTAATTTTAATCACTAAGAAAAGAACCCAAGATTTCATAAGGTCTAGGAAAAGTCAAATAAATAGAAGGGAATGTGGAAAGATAAAAAATTTATTATAAAATAAAAATAGATAATGATCACAACAATAGTATAATCATAGTTTAATGGTACCATGTTGAATAAATCATTGGAAATCACAGCATGATCTTACCCTAATCTCTCCCTGAAATTACATCACCTAACTACTGAAAACAAATAAAATAATGAAATTCACATCATGATCAATATTTTTATTCAACAATTCTTGGAAACCTAAGGATTATTGTTTGATCCTTAGTCTTCTCTCTTTATCCCAAATAACCCTAGATACAAAACCTAAAATAATACTTTCCATTCACACCATAATAGTTCCAAATATTTTAGAACCACACAATACATATCCTATGTAATCCTAGAATAGTGAGAAGATTCGGAATGCAAAGATACTCATGTAATATTTACATGAGAATCTCACATCAGATCAGACCCTGGAAAGTTTTATGTAAGAATAACTCGGTGATATCAATGGTGAATCTCAAACCCATTGCATCATAAATTTACTCCTAGAGGATTATATCATAAAAAAAACATGATACCCTTCACAACACAATATCTAAAACACGCCAAAAAAATCATCCAAATATTAAATAACATAACATACAGATCACAAGATGCAGTCCCTATACTACAACACATTATTCATGATATAATGACAACCCTTAAATAACAACATTTTAGATATAAAAAACTCCCTTTATTTAGGAAACCGACTTGGCCCCAACACATACGGTCACAGATTGATCCTTTATCTAAGTTACATATCCATCCAAAACTCCACCTATCCTATAAAATTCTACTCAAAAACATTCCATAGCACTTACATAACCCAAAAAGTACAGTGCAATGGTCTAAGAAAATCATGACTATTATATTGTGAAATAATAAATCATTCCTTTTTCATATTTTCTCATGGAACTTATTCCCCTTTAATTTCTTGATTCATATTAATACATAAGTTTCTATAAATTCTATTTATGTCCTACTATATCAAATAGATATGTGTCCACTATAATATAAATATAGTCTATTACTTGAATATTTATTTTCTATGTTATGGATTTAAATAATTTTTATTTATTAAAGGATAATTTACTAGGACACACACAATGTTTTGTTGAGGAATATTTCATTCTAAAATTATATGTAACCAAAATTTTGAATCTTTATAAAAAAATTTGAATTAAAGGATTCATTCCCATATTATATCTAATTTTTTATCTCATCTATAACATTAGTTAGATCATTATTAAGTTTAAATGTATATGCTTGAAAAAATATCTTAAAAGTATAATGGATTATTTTTATGGTATATCATAGATCTATCCATAACCAACATTTTGTAACTCTTAATTTTTCTAACATTAAGGCTCTAATATGTTCAGTGAATCATGATTTAAGAAAAAATCATATTCTAATTTAAAATATAGATGGATACTTATATAATAAATTCTTTAACTTAGTCTAAATTAAACATCTTAAATATTTTTTCTGTTTTCATTCTTTAATTCATTTTTACAACTTTTAAATATAATAAAGTAATCTCTTTGATATGTGTGCATCCATAACAATCATGAAGTATGAGAATATACATATATATTCTACTTCAAATTTATGGTATATATCACTGTGAACTAACTCAAGAAATAATTTTGGTTCATTATCATTCATTAAAAAAAGGATCCTTATTCATTAATGATTATAACATAGATTATTAGCCATTGAATATTATTTCTATAATTAAATTATAAATATACTCCATGGTTTACTTTTGAAATGTCCTTTAGTTTTTTGATTGACCAAGTGTTATATTTCAACAACCAAGTATAGTTTTAGCCTTTTGTTTTGTATTCATCAATAATTTATAATATAATATTTTTCAGATATAGGTATATGTAAACTATTATTCAAGTGAATTATATAATGAAAACATTTATATTCAAACTTTAAACAAAAATTAATCATTTATAATCATAACATTGTGATCATGCCTCTAGTAATACACATTATATAATAATTGATTTCATAAAAGAGAATTATTCCTTTAGGTTAAGTGTGAATGTGATAATATATAACTGACATAGAAACCTCAATCCATGAAAACTATAAGATCCACATTAACTATTAAAATATTTTTAAGCTTCATTGGTTTCTGTGTTTGGATAAAATTTTGTGAGTCATTTTTTTTATCTAGTACAAAAGAATTCAAAACATAAATATTTTGAGCAACGATGAATATACTTGGATTATATTCTTATGATTACTTATAAATTACTAAATTTAAGTCTCACTTATAGTGTCCTTCCCTACAAAATTCCATATAGATAATCACCAATATGATTCTCTCCCTATAAATAATTTTTTCCTTAAAATAACGGTTTGAATATTCCTTCTATAACAGCCATAGAAAAGTGATACATAAAAGACTAAATGTTACTACTCATGTCTACATGGTGCACCATTATTTTCAGGATCATACTATAGAAAACCATAATTTTATTTCCTAGATATCACTTTACTTAGATGAATATTCATTACATAACAATATGAACCATTCCAAACTCATTTATGTATAATATATTTGGAAATATGGATACACAAAAAAGCTTGTTCAAAAGTTAAATACATCATCTCTAAATAATTTCTTCATATCTATCACCTATAATATATATATCATACATAACACACTTCTTAATAACCTAGGGAAAGGAAGCATAAGAAAATTTTGAGATCATATTCTCGGTAAGGGTAAAAAAGGTAGATATCAATATGACTTGAACATAAAGGTATCATAAACCTAAAATAAAAAATCATGCCATTCATATCATAGAATATAAAATTGATTCAAGGAAGAAATCATGGTTGTTCATAAAACCTGAATCATAAAGGAATAAAAAATCGTAAGTCATGAGAGCATAATATTGGAATAAGAAAGAGATTTTTGGTATTTACATAAGTAAAGAGAATATTTATTCATGGATTACCACCAAGGAATTCATAAAATTATATGGTTTTTCTAACCATGCATTTACTTATTTTAGGCATGGGATGACCTCCCATGTACCCACTTAGTTTGTCACGAACCAACCCAGGTCGACCCTGAACCGGCCCGCGACATGGCCTCAAGCGCGTCTCCCCTTACGCCAGAGGTTGCCGACTAGCGGCGAGGGTGTAAGGTGAGTCAGGGGGGAGACTATACCCTCTTATCAAAGTGGAACAAGGGACCAAAAAAAATACAGCAATGGAAGTAGTGTAAATAATAATAAGAAAACAGCGGAAAACATTATTCATTTTTAAGGTTTGAATAAATTTGGTGAACGGCAGTTTATATAAGAGATGCATTCATGACATGGTAATGATACAATGAAAGCATTAAATCACGCGACATACTTACACATAAATGCAGAAGTAAATGAACAAAAGTCTCCAGACCTGAGGGCGATCTCCATGAGCATCCCGAGCCCCAACTTGGTCCTTTGCTCCTAACTCCAAGTACAAGAAACAACAACAACACGGTCCTGCAACCAAATGGAGTCTACTCGGGTACCCCAGTGCAATGGCGGCCTGAGTAGGGTGTGAGATATATATATCTCAGTAGGCCGGAACCACCGGGGTCTATCCCACTCTAGACCATGAAATATAATTAAACAAAGTGCTGGTATTTTCGAACAATAACGACACAATGCAAACAATAAACGCCCGTCCAGGTTCCAGAAAGGACACCTGGCGGCACTACCTGCTTCGGCCCATAGCCAGGATGAAAACCTATTTAAAACAACACAAGTAAATTTGGTTCAAGCATAAAAACACTTTTTATCATTTTTCTCACTTACTCTATTTATTCACTTATCATTTCAACTCAGACTGGAAATCCACTCATTCTTACCTTTCTTTATTTGATCACAATTCACTCAGTTTTACCCACCTCTCTCATTCTTTTCATAAATCATCATTATCATCCGCTCGGTGTAGATCGTCAGGTCTAACACCTCGTATCACATTTGGTGTAGATCGCCATGTCTAACACCTCAATAATCGTTCGGTGTAGATCGTCATGTATAACACTCCGTATCACATTTGGTGTAGATAGCCATGTCTAACACCTTATATCACAAGATTGGATAACCATTGGGAAGGAACGCCATGTCCAAACCCAGATTTTTAAGTCGATCTAGAACGCCATGTCTAGGACCCAAAATCTCATTCAGTATAGATCGTCATGTCTAACACCCTATATCACAAGCTTGGATAACCATTGGGGAGGAACGCCATGTCCAAACCCAGATTTTAAGTCGATCTAGAACGCCATGTCTAGGACCCAAAATCTCATTCATTTATCACTTAATTAATCAATCGACGCAATTCTCATTTCATGATTAATCCTTCACGTTCAGTTATCCAAATCAGATCTCAACTTTTTATAATCAATTCTCATAATTAACTATCCTTGTTCAACATTCTGGGACTTGCACGAGAAATGTAAGGTAAACAAAAGCATATGGCACCAACATGCCTCTATGTTAGGTGATTAATGACATTAGATGGTACAAGTACAAGCATGTCATTGATCAAGTATAATGTCAAGCATAAAGTGTCATAATACTTTTAAGCAAGCAATCACAAAAAAAAGAAATCTGCTACTACACGTTTATTTTGAAGGCATCTCACCTCCATTGGAGGAGTTTTATTAGAAAACATGTCATTACTTTATCAAACAATTCATTTAGTGATATTTAGAATTTACTTTAAAACTCATTCAACACTTATCAAAGTTAAGAAGCCACACAATAAGGAAGGCAATCATGGAATTCTATTGCTGCATTTTTAGATTGAAGGCAGCGCACCTCGAAAGAGGGGTTTTATTATTAAATCGTTAGTTTAGTGACCAAACAACCTATTTTATCTTATTCCTGCAATTCACACGATTTGCACAGAAGCATTTAATCGGAACTAAACTTGCATAATTAAAATACTAAGTGCAATATTAAACTCACTATTACTTTACTTAAATTTAAAAGGGCAAGGAGAGGGACCCTACCTCAAGGTGGATCCATCCGTCCACTCCGGCTCTTGGCGCTTTCTAACTAAAGCTGTCGCAGCTGCTCTCCCACGAGGCATATGTGATTTCACATACGTATAAGGACACCTAGCCCCTATGCACACGCTCCGCATGGCCATGAGCGTGCGCAAGAGGATCCTTACACATATGCTTATACACATAAGCCTGTCTCCACTCACCTGCAAAGGAACTTTTTATATATGTAATGGGGACAACTAGCCCTGTACGTGTGTATATTCGCTGCCATGGACAAATATACGCACACCGGGGGAACCCACGTACATATAAATACGTACCTATGCCTGCGCAGGTGAGTCGCCTAAACTCCGGCAACCCAAAAACATACCGAAACCTCAAACGCACTATAAGACAACCACTACGAACCTTAAGACACAAAGATAAACCAATTTAAGTGAGGCAAGACCAACCAACGGTATTAAATCCTTACCTCGGGCGTTGGCGACAAACCAAAACGAAGGTGAACCCACACCGCAAGCTCAACGCACTGCCAACAACAAACCAGGGACTCATAAACATCAAAAGCCCCAAATTTAACAAGTGCAAAACAAGGGGAAAGGTGTAAACCTCACCCCGAAACCATTCCAAAACTCGAACGGACTAAACCAAACCAACCAGGAACCTCTAAAACAACCTGATAAATTAATTTAGAGGCTGCGAAAACCAAAAAACCGGTAGAAACCTCACCTCGGAAACCAACCGGCAGACCGAAATCACCGCAAACCGCCTCGCCTTCGGTGGCGGACACCAAACGCGCACCCACGATGTCCCGAGAGACCTTCCGCATAACCCTAGAGCAGGCGAAACAAGAAAAAGGAACAAAATCAAAAACTAACCCCAAACTAGGGTTCGGCCGAACCTCACCGGGAACCGATTAGGTCAAAATGAAGCTGGAAACGGGGAGGAGAAGGGAGAGAATAGCTTACCATGATGATTCGGAGCGAAGCCGAGAAGAAAAACCGGGAAGACGGGGAAGGAGGCGGCGCCGTGGAGGGGGGGGGGGGTCGCGCGCGACTCGCTGGGGGAGAAGGGAGGGGGTCGCGGGTTGAGTGAGGGGAGGGAGCTAGTTTGGGTTTTTTTTTTAATTTTAATTTATTTTCTTTGATTTTAATTTTAAACAAAAATTAAAACACACCTAACCCGCACGGTTTTATTCGCACCGTCAGAAACACCGTGTGCAGCCCGCGCGCCTGCAATCGGATACCCGGGGTACCCCGCACGCCTGACCCGCACGGTTAAACCTACCGCGTGTGGTTTGATATCTCCGCTTAAAACGGCTCCATTCCTCGGGACCTCGTTCCGAAGCTCGGTTTTAAAAACCGACCCGTTGATAAAAGAAAGAGTTCAAAAACCTTTGCATTTTATCCGCTCTAAAAAAATGGTTCGTTACAAACTACCCACCAAAAAAACTTCTCGTCCCCGAGAAGCCTTCGAAAAACAACGAAAACATCACCCGACCTACAAGGGTCGTGAATTTTCATTCAACCGGTCGCATTGCGTTTCCAACGCCCAATGCACCTTTAAGCACTTTCTAAGAAAACTGCACTTAAGCCTTTACAACTCGAGTCAACGCTCACGTTACAACTGAAACATCAAAGCAGATCTTACATCCGAGGCCATTATAGGGACCTCAACCCATGAAAACGGTTGAATCACGATCGACCAACTAAAATTGGTCACACAAGATTTCCTCGAAAGACATCGCCGACCCGAGATTCACACTCGCCCTTAAACCGACGACATGCTTTTAAAACTGTTCCGTTATCAACTACGCATACACCGAAGTCCTTACACGACCTTTGGTGACATTCGTAAGTCAAGCCATCACAAGACTATTATAAAACTATCATGCTTCAGCACGAAGCGTAACTCCAATAAATCGTGCATCCCACGCACAACCAGAGAGAGATTACGAAACAAATCAACAACTTTTAAACTTTAGCGCGGCGTATAACCGACACTATCTTAGTGTATCCAAGACGACATCAAGATGGGGGACATGCTCGTCTCATCCAACAGAGTACACTAAGATTAAACCAAGGTCGCTGAGAAGATCATTCGGACCAACTCTGATGCCTATACCACCCGAGGCATTCATATACGTCCAAGCTTAACCACTGAAACTCTTCTCGCACTAACGGAGTTTCTAAAGTGTTGCGCACACAACCAACCTTATCACAGTCGTGCTGCCAAGCAAGCACCGACATGAAAACAGAAACTCATGCAACACTACCCACCTTAGGAGTGTCCATGTCGTCGTAAGAACTAGCCGCTCACCGGCGCGCTATGTTTGAAACACTTTAACGAACGGGTGGCGTTCCTCGAACTACGATCACCACATCATAAGCTCACACCGAAAACTAGGCAACTCAAGCTCTAAGGGTACTACCTAGCACGGGCTAGTCCCTTACGAATCACACAGGTCGACCCTAACTCTTGGTCACGCAAAACAAGGATTACTAGGCTCAAAAACCCCTTTCCATTTTATCCACTTCATCACTTCTTTTCAACCTTTAAAACATTTAAAGAATTTTAATCAACCCACAATTACTATTTCAAAACTAATTACTTGGTTTTCAGACAATGCCCTATGGAAAAACAGACAAGCTATAACCAACTTCCTCTTTAAAAAAAATTAACACATAATGTCATCCAAGCATAAACAGGTAATTTAACATCTAAATTCCTTTTAACAAAGAGGCGACCTCATAAGGTCCCATTCATTCAAACTAGGTTCATCAAAAGGAAACCATATCATAGTTCATTTCAATAAAACATGCCCCAACTGACCCACTCAGTCCAGTTGAGCATGTTTAAAAGTACTCCAAAATTTCAATCAAAACTCAACAGTTTTACATTTATAACCATTTTCCACATGCAATGGTTAAACAAGGTTCAATCACATGGGTGGCCACCTACCAATCGATAAGGTGCCCATACACCTTACCGCTGGAATTTGGTCCCCATTTATCAGATAAATTTTTCCATTTAACATTTAAACTTCAGCAGCCGTCTTTTAAAAAGTTTGAAAACACGATTTACCCTTTTCCCAATTATAAGGCGCCCATACACCTTATAATGGAAAATTGGTTCCGTCGTAATCGCAACCAACAATTTCAGCCAAAGAAACCAAGCTTTTACTAGCAAGCTAACAAGCCACTACAAACAGCTAACACAAGGCAACAAGCTAACAAGCTGAAATCACTAAAACATGGTATAACACAGAGCATGACACACAAGCAATATAGAAAAAAAATGACATGTTATCACCCAAACATGTTAATTATCACCGAAACATGCTTTCTAAAGAGACGTGCTAAATAAATCCAGACATGACATATTTCCAAGGCACACAATCAAAATCAGCAGGCATCCTACTAATGCAACTACATGGCATGGCACATATGCATGACATGTGAATCTATAAGTGTCTAATATGATGCATGCAAATGAAATTTTCTGGCCATATCGGGCCAAGAAAAAAAAATTCAAAACCTCTTCATAAACAAATAAGTAGTGGAAAGTACAACATTCACCCAAGGTGAAATCACATCAACTGTAACAGCAATCAACATTAACATCAATTCCCAGCCCTGGCCACTTGGTCATTTACCGTACGTGGGGTGATCAGTCCCAGACACGGCTATTACCCAAGCGCCGACACATTCCTAATCTCATATCTACCAATCCCAAAACAGTAAGACAATGAAAAGAAAGAAACCTCCTTTGATACCATTTTGTCACGAACCAACCCAGGTCGACCCTGAACCGGCCCACGACATGGCCTCAAGCGCGTCTCCCCTTACGCCAGAGGTTGCCGAATAGCGGTGAGGGTGTAAGGTGAGTCAGGGGGGAGACTATACCCTCTTATCAAAGTGGAACAAGGGACCAAAAAAAATACAGCAATGGAAGTAGTGTAAATAATAATAAGAAAACAGCGGAAAACATTATTCATTTTTAAGGTTTGAATAAATTTGGCGAACGGCAGTTTATATAATAGATGCATGAATGACATGGTAATGATACAATGAAAGCATTAAATCACGCGACATACTTACACATCAATGCAGAAGTAAATGAACAAAAGTCTCCAGCCCTGAGGGCGATCTCCATGAGCATACTGATCCCCAACTTGGACCTTTTCTCCTAACTCCAAGTACAAGAAACAACAACAACACAGTCCTGCAACCAAATGGAGTCTACTCGGGTACACCAGTGCAATGGCGGCCCGAGTAGGGTGTGAGATATATATATCTTAGTAGGCCGGAACCACCGGGGTCTAGCCCACTCTAGACCATGAAATATAATTAAACAAAGTGCTGGTATTTTCGAACAATAACGACACAATGCAAACAATAAACGCCCGTCCAGGTTCCAGAAAGGACACCTGGCGACACTACCTGCTTCGGCCCATAGCCGGGATGAAAACCTGTTTAAAACAACACAAGTAAATTTGGTTCAAGCATAAAAACACTTTTTATCATTTTGCTCACTTACTCTATTTATTCACTTATCATTTCAACTCAGACTGGAAATCCACTCATTCTTACCTTTCTTTATTTGATCACAATTCACTCGGTTTTACCCACCTCTCTCATTCTTTTCATAAATCATCATTATCATTCGCTCTGTGTAGATCGTCAGGTCTAACACCCCATATCACATTTGGTGTAGATCGCTATGTCTAAAACCTCAATAATCATTCGGTGTAGATCGTCATGTCTAACACCCCGTATCACATTTGGTGTAGATCGCCATGTCTAACACCTTATATCACAAGATTGGATAACCATTGGGAAGGAACGCCATGTCCAAACCCAGATTTTTAAGTCGATCTAGAACGCCATGTCTAGGACCCAAAATCTCATTCAGTGTAGATCGTCATGTCTAACACCCTATATCACAAGCTTGGATAACCATTGGGGAGGAACGCCATGTCCAAACCCAGATTTTAAGTCGATCTAGAACGCCATGTCTAGGACCCAAAATCTCATTCATTTATCACTTAATTAATCAATCGACGTAATTCTCATTTCATGATTAATCCTTCACGTTCAGTTATCCAAATCAGATCTCAACTTTTTATAATCAATTCTTATAATTAACTATCCTTGTTCAACATTCTGGGACTTGAACGAGCAATGGAAGGTAAACAAAAGCATATGGCACCAACATGCCTCTATGTTAGGTGATTAATGACATTAGATGGTACAAGTAAAAGCATGTAATTGATCAAGTATAATGTCAAGCATAAAGTGTCATAAGACTTTTAAGCAAGAAATCACAAAAAAATAAATCTGCTACTAAACGTTTATTTTGAAGGCAGCTCACCTCCATTGGAGGAGTTTTATTAGAAAACATTTCATTACTTTATCAAACAATTCATTTAGTGATATTTAGCATTTACTTTAAAACTCATTCAACACTTAGCAAAGTTAAGAATCCACACAATAAGGAAGGCAATCATGGAATTATATTGCTACATTTTTAGATTGAAGGCAGCGCACCTCGAAAGAGGGGTTTTATTATTAAATCGTTAGTTTAGTGACCAAACAACCTATTTTATCTTATTCCTGCAATTCACACGATTTGCACAGAAGCATTTAATCGGAACTAAACTTGCATAATTAAAATACTAAGTGCAATATTAAACTCACTATTACTTTACTTAAATTTAAAAGGGCAAGGAGAGGGACCCTACCTCAAAGTGGATCCATCTGTCCACTCCGGCTCTTGGCGCTTTCTAACTAAAGCTGTCACAGCTGCTCTCCCACGAGGAATATGTGATTTCACATACGTATAAGGACACCTAGCCCCTATGCACACGCTCTGCATGGCCATGAGCATGCACAAGAGGATCCTTACACATATGCTTATACACATAAGCCTGTCTCCACTCACCTGCACAGGCACTTTTTATATATGTAATGGGGAAAACTAGCCCCGTACGTGTGTATATTCGCTGCCATGGAAAAATATACGCACGCCGGGGGAACCCACGTACATATAAATACGTACTTATGCCTGCGCAGGTGAGTCGCCTAAACTCCGGCAACCCGAAAACATACCGAAACCTCCAACGCACTATAAGACAACCACTACGAACCTTAAGACACAAAGATAAACCAATTTAAGTGAGGCAAGACCAACCAACGGTATTAAATCCTTACCTCGGGCGTTGGCGACAAACCAAAACGAAGGCGAACCCACACCGCAAGCTCAACGCACTGCCAACAACAAACCAGGGACTCATAAACATCAAAAGCCCCAAATTTAACAAGTGAAAAACAAGGGGAAAGGTGAAAACCTCACCCCGAAACCATTCCAAAACTCGAACGGACTAAACCAAACCAACTAGGAACCTCTAAAACAACCTGATAAATTAATTTAGAGGCTGTGAAAACCAAAAAACCGGTAGAAACCTCACCTCGGAAACCAACCGGCGGACCGAAATCACCGCAAACTGCCTCGCCTTCGGTGGCGGACACCAAACGCGCACCCACAATGTCCTGAGAGACCTTCCGCATAACCCTAGAGCAGGCAAAACAAGAAAAAGGAACGAAATCAAAAACTAACCCCAAACTAGGGTTCGGCCGAACCTCACCGGGCGCCGATTAGGTCAAAATGAAGCCGGAAACGGGGAGGAGAAGGGAGGGAATAGTTTACCATGATCATTCGGAGCAAATCCGAGAAGAAAAACCGGGAAGACGGGGAAGGAGGAGGCGCCGTGGAGGGGGGGGGTCGCACGCGACTCGCCGGGGGAGAAGGGAGGGGGGTCGCGGGTTGAGTGAGGGGAGGGAGCTAGTTTGGGTTTTTTTTTAATTTTAATTTATTTTCTTTGATTTTAATTTTAAACAAAAATTAAAACACACCTAACCCGCACGGTTTTATCCGCACCGTCAGAAACACCGTGTGCAGCCCGCGCGCCTGCAACCGGATACCCGGGGTACCCTGCACGCCTGACCCGCACGGTTAAACCTACCGCGTGTGGTCCGATATCGCCGGTTAAAACGGCTCCATACCTCGGGACCTCGTTCCGAAGCTCGGTTTTAAAAACCGACCCGTTGATAAAAGAAAAAGTTCAAAAACCTTCGCATTTTATCCGCTCTAAAAAAAACGGTTCGTTACATAGTTTCTTAGAATAAACTCTCATAAACTGTTTATGCTCATAGAACATTTATCACTTCCCAATTCATTAGAGGGATATATAATTCTGAGCCCACTCATAACATAATAAAAATCATATACATGTGTTCCAGAAAATCATTCATCATACCATAACGTGTTAAAAGTAAACGGGTTATATAAACATTTTGTCATAGAATAAAATTTGGGAAAGAAATGTATTCCATAAACATTTGTCATAATAATCATAATTAACCTAGAGAATAAATAAGGATGGTATCATTGGATCATATCCCATATAGGTGATAAGTAAAATCAAGGTATTTTATCATTACGACATATAAATATGATTAAAATATCAGTAATTTTTTTTGAAGAAAATATGCTTTCTATTTTGAAATGACTTCTTTAAAATATAAAAAAATTACCAAATATTAATGAAATGATTTTATTTATAAAATATATGGAAACATGTAATGTCATATTAAATGCATCAATCACTCATTATATTTATAAATTCTATACATTCTTTTTAAGTTAAAAAAAATTCCTTTAAATATTTGGTAAAAAAAGTAAAAAGGTTCCTTATTTGAAAAATGATACGAAGATTATTTTTAAAACATTTTCTAAATATTACTCAATATGTAGAAATTACTTTATACAATATTTTTATAATACTAATAATATAATTTAAAACTTTTTAGTAAACCTAGACATGGAATGGAATGGATTTTTGACCGAAGAGAGACATAAAGTCAGTTTTCCCTTAAAATATACTTTCTAAACTATTGTGTGTAAAAAGGGTGAAAAGTAAAAGGGGAAAAGGTAATTTATATAAATAAATAGAGGAAAATAAAATTAATGAGGTTATTAAGAGATATGACACAATATATTATCATCATAAACATAATTACAAATAATTTAGGAAAATAATGACATTGTATCATAACAATGTTTCCACTTTTTTAACTTTTATATCAA
This sequence comes from Viscum album, assembly GCA_963277665.1. Taxonomy (NCBI): domain Eukaryota; kingdom Viridiplantae; phylum Streptophyta; class Magnoliopsida; order Santalales; family Viscaceae; genus Viscum; species Viscum album. Next base: position 778,143,859 of record OY728126.1, on the reverse strand, counting down.
AATCCCTACGAAAGAAGGAACCTTATATGGGTTTTTAAATAAAATAGTTTTCTTTATAATAATTATAAAATTCATTTATGGAAATTATATACCCCAAAAAACAATTATGTGTTGAATATGGCATGTGTCCCATGGAAATGAATGTTAGATGAAAATACATTACCTCAAGTGTTGAATTCCTTCATACGTTGTTGAACCTCCAATATAATAAATATAGGATCATCATAAATATTTTTTTTAAATTTAATCATAAAAATGATACCATATATGATTTAATTATTACCTTTTATCACACATTTATTACAAAGTTTTTATTAAAATCACTATTTTAGGTGATAACTGCTTTGTCTTCCATTTATGATTCAATTCGATAGTTTGGGTCCTTATAATTTTTTTATGGTTAAATAATATAAACAAAGTTAATAATTACATAAATATAAAATATTTCCCTGATAATCATATGTATATTCATTCATAAAAGTTATAGATGGAAAATGAATTAAACCATTATTAGGGTCGATAGGTCATACATACTCATTAATGTTATTTTCGTTTTTTAACGGATGGAATGAAAGAGTGGAAAATTATATTTAAACTTTTTCAAAATCATTTTTATAATTTATATATCATATATTTTTTTTAAATATATCATTAATACCATTTATTTCAAAATAAAATTAAAAAACATAACACATTGCTTTGTAGTGGTGGTAGTTTGCACATACGAACGAGCGGTGTTATCATTTTTAAAAATAGTAGAATGTAAGAAGGTATATATGTTATTAAAATTATAGAGGTATATTTAATTAATAAATATCATATATATATATATAAATACTCTAAATCTATAATTAAATTAATTGGTGAGTGGCACTGATGTAAAATGAATGACATTGGTTCGCGACGCGATAGACCAACGTACACACGATCGACTGTTTCGTTTCCAATTTTATTGAAGAGGATATGGATATATTATATGTAATTAATAAAATAAAATCTTATTATATGTAAGATATATGTTTTATTATTACAGAAAAATTGAACAAGATATTATGGAGGTGGAAGAATAAATAAAAAAATATATCCATTTAAGAATGATACCACTTCTTTTGACAACCTATTTAGGTTTTCCCCAAATGCATTCTGAGTAGGGTTTTAAGATAAATAAAAATACATGAGGTTTTGTGGAGGGAGTTAATAAGTTTATTAAGTCATGTATTGGGTAAAAAAAGTATTTTTTTTATGCGTGAAGAGGATATGGGAGTGTGTTCCCTTTTATAATTGAGGTGAGTGGAACACTTGTAATTTTTTAGTGTTTAACAATAATTCCATGATAATTAAAAAGAGAAAATGAACCAATATAGATCATTATAGAACATTTTTTGTTATATTTTTGAAACATGTCCATAAAATTGGAATTAGACCTGTTTTTAGGTCTTTTTATTCCATATCATTGTAGGTCCAACCCTCAGCAAACTCTTTTTAACATTAACCATGATACTTAATTTTAATTTTTTTCCGATTCATTATGAAAAAAAAATAATGTTGTAAATATTAAAGAATATTAATTAAGATGAATCCAATTATGTAGTTTTTTTACCAAAATAAATTCACATAATTGGTTGAATTTAATTTAAAATTAAATCCATTAATGCATTGAGAAATGCATTTTTTCACTGAAAACGCTTTCTTAAGTACACACTGCTTTAATATAATAATTAAACATTAAATTTATATTAATGGAATAAATTTTATTAATAATAATATAATTGAACTTATTTTATTTTTTAAACCATTTTAAAAAAACATTTATTTTCATATTCATTAAATGAAAAGGTCATTTTCAATAAAAATAATCATTTTTCACTTTTTATATAAATAATTAATATTTCCATAAAAAATTTTAAAATTCAGTATTTGACTATTTGGACATTTTTATTTATTTATTTTCATTTTTTGAAAAAAAATTACAAAATTGGATAAATTTATTGTCTAAATATATGTGTAAAATGTGACCAAAATTGTTTTTTTAGAAAAATAGGTTTTATGTATAATATTAGATTTATTATTATCACATGCCCAGAATGAATATTAAATGAATTATAAATTTTTTTATTGAATATATACTTTATAAATCTCACTAAAATTACTCTCTAATAGTGATTAAATTAATTTATTATTCCAAAAACTCTATAAAAAAATTTTATTTCAAAAAATCATTTCGTTTGCTTTGAAATTATTTATGTTTTCATTTCTAATCAAATTAGAAATGAAAAATTTCTTTTATAATTGTATAGACTAACAATTTTTTCATAATTTTTTCATTCATATTCATAACCTTGAATTTATATGCTAAGCGATGACTGTCATGTTAAATAATAATATTTTAATATTATATCATGTTTTTTTAAACTCGTTGTTGCATATAACACAAAATATCAAGAAACTAAATATATTTTGAAAAATATATATTCTATAAAATCTTAGGGTATTTCATTATAACTCCCTTAATATGAATTTAAAACTTGACATTCCATTACTTGGATACAAAAAACTCAGGATACTTTTGCATCAACATATCCTCATGTTCCCATGTAACTTCCTTAAATTCACAATTTCTTCACAAATCATTGACCGAGTGAGTGGACTTATTTTTTATAAGTTTCTCTCTTTGATATAGAATCTACATTGGTTGTTCCTCATAATAAGGATATTTCTCCAATAGTTTGATATTTTATTTCTTTACATGTCAAGGTTCAGTTATGTACTTCCTCTCGGGGATACATGGAACACATCATGGACTTGATAGAGGATTGATGAGAGCGCTCAATGATAAGATACCATCACTAAAGGATCAAAAATATATAATGTTACAATCTACCTACAGATCAAATTTCCTTTCATACTGAATCTCATAAACTTATTCTATAGTAAAAGTCACATAAACACCTTTTCATGAACATAAAACTCCTTAACTTGATGAAAATTAAAAATATAACATTTTTATCTTCTTTTTTTCACCCTTATGTGTTTCTGAATGAATCTAAATTTCTCTACCATTTCATCATGTACCTCAGTTCCCATATCTTTCTTTCTCTATCATAATCCCATCATGTTTGTATTCTACCATTATTTCCATATAGGGTTACATAAGTTGTCATTGGAATTATTGAGTGAAAATTATTATTGTAAGAAAACTCTACAAGAGGAATGTTTTGATCCAATCCACCTTTGAAATAAATAGAATAATGATCATATAATATCCTATATGATTTGTGTAGTTTTCATATATTGGAAATCTATCTGAGTATGATACACAGTGGTGAAACCTATCTCTATATCCAGAGCCTGCAAAATACATCACCAGAACATTGTGGTAAACCTCATATCATGATCATATACCCTATAATGTTGAAATCCATGCATCCTTACCAATTAATTAATGTATATACGGGATATATGATCCAAATTGAAATATTCTCTAACAATAATGAAGTGTGATAAATCTATACGGAGATCAACTAAAACCCAAATACTATTATGGCCTTTATAATTTTGGGGTGTCTAATGGAAAAAATCGGGGTGTTGTTTTCTTATTCCCATTTTTCTATGGGTAACAGTAGTAACAACTAATATACTTTTCTCTTTATGACTTAACTTGTTGGCATACGAAGCATTGAGACACAAACTCTTCAATATCTATCTTCATTCCATTCTTATATAAATACTATTTCAGATCTATAAATATCTTTTTTACTTATATGATAAATAGAGAATGAATAATGAATACATTATTCTAATAGATATTTATTCAAATCTAAAATAGACTGAGCACATACATAGTTTTATAAGCTTATCATTTTATTATAATATAAGTTAAAATCTTTAAAATTTATCACCTTCTACTTTATCTCATTATATTTATTTTGTTCCACTTTAATCTTCAATTGGATAAATTATTGAACACTTATTTGATAAATACAAGATATTTCCATTCCTCCAAGATTTTAAATACCCTCATTTTAAAATATATGAATATTTGATCATCTGTGATCCTCATCATAGATAATCTAGAATGATCCTTTTTACTCAAATCATCATCCACTTTGTTCGCTTTCCCAGGCTGATAATTTCTTTAGAATTCATAATTATTAATTATCTCCGACCATCTACTCTAGAATATATAAAACACTTATGTGAATATATAATTTAAACATTAATTATCATTATATATATCACACCTTTCTCCAAAAAGATAATGCATTTATATATTGTTTGAAAATTTTACAAAAGTTAACTCAAAATCCTTAAATTTTACTCATTAACCATAAATTATTTTGAGTAATAAGATATAACTATATCATTATTCATGATAAAAAAATACTATGACCTTCTTTATTGCATAATTATAGATTAAAAACCATTCTCTACTACCAGGTAATTTAACTATAAGTGCTTTGACTATCATTCTATTTATTTATTTGAAATTGTATCCAAATTGTTTTTTACAAGGGAACTTGGACCCCTTCCGAGTTGGCATAGTGTGTGGATTAGATAGTCATGATAAATTATCCACAAAAGGATGATGATTTCCTAAAAAAATAAAGAAAACTTTATAGATCAATCATATTCATTGGTTTGGCCCAACATTCAATAACATCAGTGTTTGATGTGTGCATAAATATACCCTCCTTTAAGATTTTATTACCAACAAAATGAAACCCTTTATATCCAAATATACAGTTACTAATTTTTTCAAATAAATTATCATTTCTTAGGGTCTTCAACATAATTATCAAGTGATCTTCATGTTATTCCATTCTCTTTTATTGTATCAAAATATCATTTGTAAATACAACCATAAATTGATCCTTGTAATATCTAAATAATCTATTCAATAAATCCATGACGATAGTAGGGTCATTAGTAAGAACAAATAGAATCACTATATATTAATAGTTTCTATACCTTCTATTGAATTATTTCTTTAAGTATATCTACATTCCTGACCATAAATTGATGATATCAAGATTGAAGGTAAACCTTTGAAAAGTATTAATATCTATTAAATTGATCGTACAAGTCAAGAATATGAGGAAGATGATACTAATTCTTTATTTCGATAAGTTTATGTTCCCAATAATTAATTTAGAGTCTCATTTTACCCATTATTATTCATAATAAAAATAACTATTACACCCCAAGGAGGCATACAAGTCCAAATAAATCCTGTTTTCAGATTCTTTTGGATTATCATCTTTAATTCATATAACTCAATTAGGTCCCTTATAAAGGGAGTCATTGAAATATCTGTATCACCATACATGAGTAATATTTAAAACTACCCATCAAAATTTGGTGGAATACTAGGAAACTCTTGTGAAAAAACATTAAAAAACTCCCCCACAATTAGACTATATTTAATGGAATGTTTTTCAAAAACAATATGATATAAACACCCTTTTTTAAAAGGAATCCTTACCCATATAATAGATACAATTTCCATTGTATGTTCATATTTATCGCCACACTAATAGATGATAATATGTTGGTTTATAATATCAAATGTGGCTTCTCTTAATTGCAAATTGATGTGTGATTTATATATAGAAATACAATACATTCCTAAGATAACAAGAAATTCAACCAAAGTGATAATAACAATATTTTTGGAAGAACATTCCCCAAAAATTCTACAATAGAAGAATCACATATTTGATATGTGATTATCATACCATTAATGGTTTTTACTAATAATTCAAAATATAATTATTTGGTTTTGGAATTAACATTACTAGATAAGTTTCATGATATAAGATAATTTACACAATTAATGCACAAATATGATACATTTTTATTTGATTATACTTTCAACTACCCCAAATTTATTAATATATTATTAATACCTTGCTAATGAAAAATGGTTTGAATAACCATCATGCATCATTAATGATAATGATTAATCATAAAAAAATACTTCATAGGATTTCTAAATCATGAAAACTTATTTTCAATCTATGAAACATTATGTTTAACCTAGTTCATTCATGGTCATTATCAATTCAAACACTTAATAATTATTAATAAAGAGTTTGGGAATTTACAAAACATATTCCTTTGGAGTTTCATTCCAAGTGTGTTGTAATTCTCATTATCATGCACCATGTGAGGATCAATTCAAATACCAATTCACCCTTCAAGTAGTTTTTACCCCAAGGTAAATCTTTTCCATATCCACATCCACTAGTATTATCCATATTGAGTTATAATTTCTAAGAAACCACTCTCTTTATACTTCACCAAAATTTTAGGACATTTTCCTATACATTGACTTATCCCTTCGGTTATCACTAATATTTTATCATCCTAGTTCCCAAAGGTTAACTAAACCTTTCCCTAATACAAATTTTAATTACCCATACTTTTATACATGGATATCACATGTTATTATAGGAATATTCATTATATAACATAACTATCCACCCCATAATTTTATATGTACAGTATCTTTGGAAAATTTGATACATAAATAGATATCTCATAAGTAAACTATATCATTCCCCACTATATTCTTAAAAATAAGAACCCTTCATAGACTTATCATAAAAAATACCTTTATTCATAACTTGGGGACAGGAAACATAAGAAAAGGTTGAGCTCAGATTCTCAGTAAGGTTAAAAAATGGAGATATCAATATAATATGAGAATAAGTGTATGATAACATGTGAATAACATTTTAACACCATGCCTTGTATATCATATATCAAAAAAATGATCAATGTCATAAATCATGGTAGTTCATAATTCATGAATCTTAAATGAATAAAAGAACAAATTCTATGAGAGTATAAAATAATCATATGAAATATATCTATAGTATACACATAATCATACAGAATCTTATGTTAAGGCTACCCACCAATACATTCCTAAAATGTTCTTCTTAGGTTAAACACCAGTATACTTACATCGGGTTTCATATATCCTCCAATATACCCTCTTTTTCAAGTATTTTATAACCTCTAATATACTATATTTTTTGGATTGGGATATCCTCCCATTAACCCTTTGAGATCATAGGAAATCATTACACAATGCATTAGATGACTATATAATTATGGTCCACCTACATTACAATAAAAATCATGCACAATTTTTAAAAAAATATTTCATAATACCATAACCTGTGAAAAAATAGGTTTTCCAACCATTTCATCATAGAAGAAATAGGGTAAAGAATCAGTTTGGATAAAAAAATCAACATAATCATAAAGAATCGTGAGAAGGATTTTGGATGGAATCATTGAATCATGTACCCAACATAGAATAAGTAAAATCAAGTGTTAATTTCTTTTATGAATATGAATACCATTAAATGGCCATTACAAAAATTCTTATGGAAAATTTCCCTTCCATTTTGAAATCAATTCTTCAAAATCTAAAAAAATCCAAAATATTAAATAAAATATAATTTTGGAAAATAAATTTGAAATATTTTAATGGAATCTTCAATGAATCTAACCATAATTATTATGGTAAATTCTAAAAATTATTTATAAGATGAAATAAAACATTCATTTCACTTTTTCATAAAAAATTAGAAAGGTAACACTTAAAAAAAATCAAGAACATAATTCATAATCCATTTTTTTAATTAATGAATAGTGGGAAATCAATTTAAATGATCTTGGTAGAATTTTAAAAACAACATTGAGAAAAATAGAAAACATGGACATGGAATAGAAAGGACTTTCGGCTGAAGAGATAAATAATATCGATATTTCATTAAAAATTATTTTAAATCGATGATTATATAATGAGAGGAATATGAAATTAAATCATTTATTTTACGAAAATAACTATTTTATAATAAAATTTATGATTTTCCATAGAGATAGGTTATATGATTTCATCATCAAAAACTTAATCACGAACAATCCGAAAATACATTTAGATTTTAAAATGAAAATCTTACCACTTTTTATAGCATTTGAGTCATAATCCCTATGAAATAAGAAAAAATATATTAATATGTATATCCCATAATTTTCAAGATAATAATAAAAAATAGTTATGGGTTTATATACACTATGTAAAAGTTACAACAAGTGAATATGTAATGTGTCTTAAAGAAATTAAAGTTAGAGGAAAATCCATAACCTCAAGTCTCAAATTCTATCATATGTGTTTAAAAAACTGTATAATAAATATAGTCTTATTATAAATATAATTAAGAACCATAATCATATATACCAAAACATATATGATTTACTTATAATCATTTATCACCCTTTTATTATCAATACATTATTAAAATCACTATTTCGAATGATAACTACTTCGGTTTCCATGAATGTTTCAATTTAGTAGTTTTGGTCCTTGTACAATGAATCTGGTTAAATAATATAAATAATTTTAATAATTATATTAATATATTTTATGTATGTTATATATTAATATATATATATATATATATATTCATTCAAAAATGTTAGAGATTGAAAAATGTATGAGATCGTTTATGGAGACATTAGGTTGTTAGTTTGCATGAACTATGTTTCTGATATTTCTAACACATGGAAAAAAGTAATTGAAATATTAATTAAACAATAAAGAATAATTTTTATATCATATATTTTCATTAAATCTACATTTATTACAATCTATGTCAAAATAATATGAAAAGTGTGTAACATCTCTTCATGGAGGCAGTAGTCCACATGTATACACGACAAACACTATTGTTTTCCAATGAACTGGAAGGTAAGAAGGTAGATATGATTTTATAATTACATAATTATATTTTTTTAATAAATATAATATATATAATTTAAATATATAATAATATCCTACTATGATAGGTGGTGATGGAAAACAAATTCCATCGGTTTCTGAGGCAGTAGTCTGCTACACACAAGATCGACAGTTTCGTATCCCATTTTATGAAAGAGGAGATGAATATCAGTTATGAAATTAAAATAATGACATCTAAATATATATAATATAATGGTTTCATTATTTCATCATATTTTAATAATATTTTAATGAGTTTTAAGAATAAATAGAACAAAAATAATCAGTTAATAACAATATATATTCTTCTTGGAACCTCATTAGGTTTTTGTAACACCCCGAACCTAGTTACCCAGAGTCGGTGCATTATTTTAATACATCGGCATGATTACAAGGAATCACGTCTTGAAGGATCGATCAGTTTAGTAGCCTTGGAAGTACTAGATACATCCATAAGTTTTACATTACATCATGAAATAAAAACAACGACAACATTTTTTCCACTTTTGAACACACTTATATCCCTTAGCCTATCCCTAAAAGTCAACCATTAAATACTTCTTCACAAATTGGAAAAAATAAAACATAGAAAGGGGTGAGCTCAGATGCTCAGTAAGGATAACAATATAGCAGAAACTTTCATAAATAAAGATAAACATTTAAGGCAATGTATAAAACTAAAAAAAAACCTTCTAAACTTAAACATCAGCATATTACAGAAAATATAAATAAGATAATTTCATTTCCTTATTCACGTGGATATTCTACTAGTCGAATAATCACATGTAATATCAATAGTTGATTTCATAAGGATGGAATGCATAATTCCGGACAACATAACCACATAGTGAAAGCCTCGTGCCAAGACTACAAATAAGATTTTGTCAAGGCCTTGGGCTAAGACACTAGTTTGTATCATGAGACCTACTGATGTGTCGAGGATCTAAATTAGGCTCCACATATCACATACTAAGTCCAATGCATTCCTCTTATAAAAAGTTTGAAACATAACATAAACATTCGTATTAAAATTACCATACAAAATGTTAATAAATTATACATAAATCATGAATTGTATAAAAATAACCCATCCACAATCAAACATATCAAAAAACCATCAATAAAATATGGATGATTTGTATCATAATAAATTGACTTCAAACAAGTATAAAATCCATTAATGGATGTTGACATAGATGAAATTAAAATTATTTGAGAGGAATATCTCTTTCTATTTGGAAATCATTTAATAGTTAAGTAATTATAAAATAAAACATTTATTTTGAAAATATTCTTATAATATTTTATGGGAAGCTTCAAAGGTGTTATAATGGTGGAGAATAACTACACTTATCGTATAATTCAAAAAAACATTCTTACATTAATTTGTCGAAAAGGTCATAAAGTACCTTGTTTGAAAAACGATGGAGAGATTCATTTCAAACCATTTTATAAAAATTAATTAAAAGGTATAAATGACTTTAGCCCATAGACTATTAAAGAATAAATTTTTTTGGAAATACATTTTTAAGAAACATGGATGTGGATGATAAAGAGGTCCCAATAGATACATAAAAACAACATCAAATAATAAAGAAATTGTGAAATTAACCCTTACCTTGTACTTTTCCTTAATCGAGGGTATGTTAACCTTTTATATAATAGTTAAACTATTTTTATTAAATTATAAAAGAACCACATAGAGAAATATGATACCATATATGATCTTCTAATATTTATTTATTAATAATATTTCAGTAGTATCATTATTTCGGGTGTTAACTGATTTGTTTTCCTTTATAGGCTTGGTTATGTAAGACATGTTTATTATTGATAAGATGTATTTGATTTATATGTAGAATAATATTAAGTTATTAATACTTATTTTTAATCACCAAATGAAAATAATTCATGAATGGTTATGATGGGGACTGAATCTCTTTGCGTTCGTGGAAACGGTAATCCGTATGTACGCATGAACGCTACTTCCATTTCATTTTTTAAAAGGAATAATACCAAATTATACATAGGTATATTATTATTCATTTATTATATAATATTTTATATACATTATTTATGGTAATTAACACCATAATTTATATGTTCCATTATTGGTATGAATGAGTCATATCACTTTTAGGGGCGGTAGTCCACACTTCCTCAAATGAAATTATCGTATATATACAACATGAAAAGAATAAAATTATTCTATAAAATATATATTACAGAATATTATAGATAAATTAAATATCATATATATAATATATAATTATAGTACCATCATAATGACCACCATAAGAGGTGGTAGTAGAAGATTGAACCATCATCATTTCGTGAGGCAGTAGTTCATTGTCCATAGAAACATAATGTTCTATACCCATTAGATGGAGGTGTGTGTTAGTGTACTTCAAATACATATCATAAAAACATCATAGTATACTGTGGATACTTATTTTCTTATAAAATTAATGAATAAAGAGAGTTTAGGGGGTTCGAGAAGTAAAATAAAAGAAAAGAACTTAAGAGGATATGTTACCTTTATATTGGGTAACTCCCTTTGGATTCAACCAAAAAGCTTCCTTGAAATTCCTTATACCTAAGGTAAGTCTTCTAAGGGGAAGAGAGGGATTTATAGAGATTACTTGGGAAGATTTTGGATGATCCAAGGGGCTTGAGAGGTGTGAGTAATGGGTTAGAGGAGAGGGATTTTTATAAGGGGGAGGAGGGGCTCTTTAGGAAAGTTTGAAAATATTATTTTATTATATAATGATTTTCAGTTTTAAAGGTCCAAAACTCATTAATGTTGAAGATAAGATGACTCATGTTCGAAATAAAATCATCCAATAAGAATTGTATAGGTTTTTGATATTGTTTTAATTTTTATAATCTTATTTATTTAAATCATTTATTAATGAGATAAACACTCCATCATTATTACGTCATAATTAAGGTAATTAATTTGATGTATAAAAATTATAAAAAAATATCATGATGTAGGAAATCATTTTTTTCTTTAAAATTAATATTTATAGTCCAAGATATAACTTATATAACTCTATGTAAAAAAAATTCTACAAGAGATATGTTTATGTCAATTTTATCTTTACTTTAAATTAATTAATATAAAGTGTCATTATCACTCTCAAGTGGCTCCATGGGGTTCCAAAATCGACCCAAAGATTTATATGGTCAGACATGTATCAACCAATAGGAATAGGACACATGTTAGTTTAATTTAATAATATTATAATAATATTTATTTACCCTTATTTACCATATTTACCCTTTAACCATGGTAAATGCAATATTTACTGAAGTAAATATTCATAATGTCTAAAAATAAAAGTTACCTATTTACACAATTTTGACCTCCTGATTCCAAATATGGAATCCATTTTTTTAAATTCAAAACATAGAAGTCGTAGAAAATAATTTAAAATTATTTCCCGTTGTCAAAACAAAAAAGCGTGTTTTTAAGAAATAATAACTATCAAAAGATTGACACTTGTTTATGTCTAGTTTAAATGTGAAATTACATCCAATGACCTAAATTATATTAAATGATAAAACTATAATCTAATGATCCATTAAAACCACTCAAATTTATAATTTAACACTATAAATTATTTTGATAAAAAAATTGTTTTTAATTAAAATTTAGTATTTTACACTATTCATCAAAATGTGAAAGTTATCAGAAAAGTACCAAAAATTTATACAAACTAAATTTTTATGTCCCACTTCTAAAGAAAAATTTAATTTCATTAAATTAATATAAAAAGGTTTCATTCTCTTAATTTGAAATTTTTCTTTGAAAATAAAATGTTAAAAATATAAAAATACCTTTGTGGAAAATCTATATCGGAAATTGGGTTAATGAAATTTATTCTTAATAAGAGGGAAAGAGAAATGAACAAGTCACTACCAAATTATGATCTCGATTAGGAGAAAATTGGTTGTAATTAGAGACACATAATTGTAGTACAAACGTAAATATTTATATGGAGTGATTAAGGTCATCAATCACAAACAAGTATAAAATTGAGGGACTCAAAGACATCAATCTATGATAATTTAAAATATCATCAGTTTAGAAAAACATAAGGTATTAGGAATACAGATTTTTGGTTTTAATATCCCTTACCTAAACTAAAAGAATTAATTTATTCATATAATAATAGGGAAAAAATATACTTGACCAGTAGAGTTTCATCCTTCAACTAATTCCTACCACAAACTCATCTTTCACTCCAAAAGATAATAGAATTCAAAAATATTTTATTTATTTTAATTTTATAGGGTTCCAAAAATAATGAATTTATAATTCATCTGTCAGACTATTTAAAAAAACTAAATTATACAAACCAGTACATCATGTAGGCCAGGGTAGGTGATGTACCCTTGTCTCCCTTCAGTTGCGGGTCCAATATCTCGTGGCCTTGTCGGACGCGATTGGTTGTTGCCCGACCACCCGGATTTCCTATTTATGACAATCCAAAAAAAATCTTAAGAAATGATTGAACCTTAAAAATAGTATCCAATGTCAATCTAAATCTATTCTAACCTTTAGGCTTATCTACAATACTTCTGTCTGAACTCTTAGTCCAAAATTTATAAGGAAGGTCGCATAATATACATGTGAATACCTTCATCATGTATTCTCTTAAAATATGGTAATAAAATGAATTTCTAGAAAACCATATTTTAATAGGTATATACTTCCTTATTCCTTTTGTAAATCATAGAATACTGGATATACTCCTTGAATCCAAAAATGTTGTAATCAAGAACAATGATGGAATAAAAAGCATTAATTAATTCCAAGGAAGTCAATAATATCCAATATAATTTATCCAAATCAATCATCTATTATTTCAAAATAAATACCAAAATATCAGGACCATAATAAAGTTTATCTTTCCTTCAACCATGTATTTTCCAAAAATTTTAACTTGCTATTGAGTCACTTTTCTCAGTACCACACAATCCCAAATCCTTAATGAAATAGAACTGTAATAGAATCATTATATACTCTATAATTATTATAACTGGTACATCATTGATACAAAAAAAAATGACATAATTATTTAATATAAACATAATAACACTAGTCATTACTCTTTATCTGTGGTAATATCATAACTTGATTATTATCCAACAAAATCATTTGCGGTATACTCTGATTATTGAGACATTGATTCGTGTAGTGTTCCAAATCCTTGTAGATGAAGGATTATACATTTGAAACCTTTTTCTCACCCTTGTAATCACTTACTTGGTGTCCTTTTTCTCCGCACTTATTAAAAACTCTCATTCCCTTTAATAATTTACCAAGGTGATTATTTCCACAATTATAACATATGGGAAAATCCTTCTTTCCCTTATTCCCTTTATCCATATTTCTCTCTACCATTATTTTATTCTTTGGCATCCCTTCAAATCCATATGACTCAGAGAATTATTTACTTATCTTATTAACACAAGATACTATTTCTTCATATGATGATAATAAATGGGAGACTATTTCCTTTCTAAATGTTTTCTTAATACCATGAAATATTGGATCCTTCTTTATCTTTGGATCATTCGTATTTCTGGAGTTCTCATTCCATCTACTGGGCGCCATTTCTAAACAATGGCATACACTAGGTAAGTTTATGAATCGCAATTCATAATTACAAACGTATAAAATACCTAATGTAAATTGAAAAGATTATTCATATGATTTATAATCATAAAAAATGTTTTCTTTGAGGAAGTATTTACTTATAAATCCTTCATAATGGCATGTAAAGAAAATGTGAATTATCCTAAGCATATCCCCTAGGAGTGTTGTAAACAATAGTGAAGCAAGGCTCGTTGTCGTGTACCAAGATACCTCGGGTCAAGACCAAAACTCCTTATCATAGTTTTCACTCCTAGGTATATCTGTGCAAGAGCCACCTCTACCTGATCGTATCCAGTCAGGGATGTTTTGCTTGGAAAATTCACAAAATCTTTACATTACCAAAATTATAGGATATTATTCTATACTAATCCTCAAAGACTATCTTAGGGTAATGTTCTCTAAATAGAGTTTTTCTAAATCTAGTTTCCAAGGTTATTACTAAACTTCCTATGATACCAACTGTAACGCCCCGATCCCAATTACCCAGAGTTAGTGCATTACTTTAATAAATCAGTATGATTACAAGGAATCAAGTTCCGAAGGACCGATCAGTTTTGTAGCCTTGGAAGTACTAGATACATATATAAGTTTTTCATTACAACATGAAATAAAAACATCAAAAACATTTTGTCCCCTTTTTAACACACTTATATCTCTTAGCCTATCCCTGCAGGTTAACCATAAAATACTTCTTCACATTCTGGGAAGAATAAAACATTGAAAGGGGTGATCTCAGATTCCCAGTAAGGATAAAAGTATAGGGAAACTTTCATAAATAAACACAAACATTTAAGGAAAGGTATAAAACTAAAACAAAATCCTTTTAAAGATAAACTTCAGCATAATATGGAAAAGATAAATAAAAAAATTCCATTTACTTATTCACAAGGATATTTTACTAGTCAAATAATCACATGTAATATCAACAGTTAATTTCATAATTATGGAATGCATAATGTCATACATTATAACCATAGACTCAAGGCCTCGTGCCAGGACTACAGATAATATTTTGTTAAGTCATTGTGCCAAGACACTATTTTGTCTCATTAGACCTACCGATGCATCTAGGAGCTATAACAGGCTCCACCCGTCCCATACTAAGTCCAATTCATTCCTCATATGAAAATTTTGAAACATTACATAAACATCCGTGTTAAAACTAGCAAACAAAATGTTAATACATTAACCAAAAACCATGAATGGAATAGAAATAACACATCTATAGTCAAATATATCATAAAACCTTTAATACAATATAGAAGATTTTTATCATAATAAATAAACTTCAAACAAGTATAAATCCACTAAAGTATGTTGACATAGATGAAATCAAAATTATTTGAGAGGAATATCTCTTTCTATTTTTAAACCATTTAAAATTAATGTAATTATAAAATAAAACATTTATTTTGAAAATATTCTTATATTATTGTAAGGGAAGCTTCAAAATTGTTATAACTGTGGAGAATAACTGCACCCACCGTATAAGTTAAAAAACATTCTTACCTTAATTTGTCGAAAAGGTCATAAAGTACCATGTTTGGAAAACGACAGAAAGATTCCTTTCAAAACATTTTATATAAAGTCAAAAAAGGGTATAAATGACTTTAATCCATAGTCTAGTAAATAGTAAAAATGTTTTGAAATACATTTTTAAGAAACATGGATGTGAATGATAAGGAGGTCCCAGTAGATACTTACGTAAAAATGACCTTGGATAATAAAGAGATTGTGAAATTAACCCTTACCTTGTACTTTTCCTTGATCGAGGGTATGTTAACCTCATGTATTATTGTTAAATAATTATTATTAAATTATAAATGAACCAAAGACATAAATATGATATCATATATTATCATCTAATATTTTTTTGTTAATAATATTTCAGTAGTATCATTGTTTCGGGTGTCAACTAATTTGGTTTCCTTTATATGCTCGGTTACATAATCCATGTTGGTTATGGATAGGATGTATTTGATTCATATCTAGAATGATATTAAGTTATTAATCATTATTTTTAATCATCAATTGAAAATTATTCTTGAATGGTTACGATGGGGAATTAATCTCATCGCGTTCGTGGAGACGGTAATCTGTACGTACGCATAGACACTACTTCGATTTCATTTTTTTAAAGGAATGAAAATAAAATGATACATAGGTATATTATTATTCCCGTATTATATAATATTTTATATACATTACTTAATTTAATTAACACCATCATTTATGTGTTCCATGTTTGGTATGAATGATTCATATCACTTTGATGAGTCGGTAGTCTGCACTTCCTCAAATGAGATTATTGTATATATACAACATGAAAAGGATAAAGGTATACTAAAAAACAGAATTACTGAAGATTATAGATAAAATAAATATCATAAATATATTTTATAATTATAGTTCCATCATAATTTCCACCATAGTAGGTGGTAGTAGAAGATTGGACAATCATCGTTTTGTGAGGGAGTAGTTCGTCGTCCACAGAAACATTATTTTCTATACCAATTAGATGAAGGTGTGTGTAAGTTTAGTTCAAATATTTCTCATAAAAACAACCTAGTATACTTATTATACTAGTGTGGTTATAAAAGAAAGTAATTAAGAGAGTTTAGGGGGTTGGAGAAGTAAAATAAAAGGAATGAACTTAAGAGGAGATGTTACCTTTATATCGGGTAACTCCCTTTGGTTTGAACAAAAAGGCTTCCTTGAAGTGCCTTATGCCTAAGGTAAGGCTTATAAGAGGAATAAAGGGATGTATGGAGATTAATTGGGTAGAGTTTGGATGATACAAGGGGCTTGATAGGTGTGAGTAATGGGTTTGAGGTGAGGTCTTTTTATAAGGGGGAGCAGGGGATCTTTATGAAAGTTTGAAAATATTATTTTATTATATAATGATTTTCGGTTTTAAATGGTACAAAACTCATTAAAGTCAAAGATAAAATGACTCATGTTCGAAATAATACCATAAAATAATAATTATACTGGTTTTGGATATTTTTTTAATTTTTATAGTCATATTTATTTAAATCATTTATTAATGTGGTAAACACTACATCATTATTGTGTCATAATTAATTTTATTTATTTGATGTATAAAAATTGTAAAAAAATACCATGATATTGTAAATAGTTTTATATTTCAAATCAATATTTATAGTCAAAGAGATAAATTATATAACCCTATGTAAAAATTGTGTTACTAAAAGAGATATTTTTAAGTCATTTTTGTCTTTACATTAAATTAATTAATATAAAGTGCCATTATCACTCTCGAGTGGCTCAATGGGGTCCCAAAATCGACCCAAGGATGTCCATGGTCAAGCATGTATCAACCAATTGGAATAGGACACATGTTAGGGAAATTTAATATTATTATAATAATATTTTCTTACCCTTATTTACCATATTTACCCTTTAACCATGGTAAATACAATATTTACTGATGTAAATATTCATAATGTCTAAAAATAAAAGCTACCTATTTACACAATTTGGATCTCCTAATTAAAAATATGTAATATGTATTTCAAAATTCAAAATTCATTAGTGTCATAAATTAATTTAAAATTAATTCTCGTTGTCAAAACAAAAAACGTGTTTTTAAGAAATATTAACTATCAAAAGATTGACACTTTTTTATGTCCAGTTTAAATGTGAAATTATATCCAATGAACTAAATTATATTAAATTATAAAAATATAATCTAATGACACATTAAAACCACTCAAATTTATAATTTAACACTATAAATTATTTCGATTAAAAAATTTGTTTTCAATTAAAATTTAGTATTTTTCACTATTCATCAAAATATAAAAGTTATTAAAAGAGTACCAAAAATTTATCAAAACTAATTTTTTATGTCCCACTTCTAAAGAATAATTTAATTTTATAAAATTTAATATATTAAAGTTTCAAATATTGGTTTTAAAAAAGGTTTACCATTAAAAGGCAGTAAAATTGCATTTTTTGAAAAATAATTTTTCTATCTGTAAAAATGAATTTGTTCTTATATTATGTCTAAGAAATAAATAATATAGATTCTAAAATTATATGGAGTATTTAAAATTCAATATTCAGTTAATACTATTCATAATCGCTTATTGAATGGCTTGTTTGGTAATTCGTGGTGTGCTCGGACTTGGTGTTGCGTGTAGCACAAGTTATTGAATTACTTTGAAGAGATAGCGTACTATGAAATCATGTGGTGTTATAGTTTTCACCATAATACTTCCTATGAGGATTTACATATAAATAAAAGGCATATATGTTGTAGTTAGGAAATTAATGATGGTATTTAGGTTGATAATGACCAAACCAAATGGCTTTATAAGTGTTAATAGTAGAGGACAGGGTGTTGCCTTTTATAATTTATGTGAGTGGAACACTTCTAATTCGCAATGTTTTACAATAATTCCATAAAACATTCTATTAAAAAAATATAAAAATGGATAATTCTAGAATATTATACGATTAAATTTATAAATATATCCATAAATAGTAATTATGCATGTTTTTTAGGTCTTTGGAACCCTTATCTTTTTAGTTTAATCTACGGTAAATCATTTTTAACTGTAACTATAATAATTAATTTTCACTCTTTCAATTATTCCTTATTCCAATACATTAAGTTGGGATTATTAAATAATATTAATTATAATTATTTAAAATATGAAATAAATTTTACAAAAATAATTTAAATATGTTTTATAATTTAATTTAAAATTAAACCTACAAACGCGACGCAAAATGTGGGTTTCCAAATAAAAACTTTTGTTATGTACAAAAAGTTGTTATAACAAAATAGAGCATAAAATTTATTCCAACAAACTAAATTAGACTAATAATAATATATTTTTATTGATTTAACATTTAAAACCATTTTATAGGAAAATTTACCTTTTTAATATTTTAAAAGAAAAGGGAGTTTTCAATAAAAATTATTATTTTCACTTTTAATCAAAAAATTAATATTTTTATAAAATTCCAAAAAAAATAGTAAAAGAACTTTTTTTGAAATTTTTATTTATAAAATGAATCAATTTTTTTAAAAAATGTTAAGTAAAATTAAAAAATATATTTTTTTAAAATATGTTCACAAAATAGGACCAACCAATTTTTTATAAAAATTAATTTTTAAGCATAAAATAGGATTTATTATTATCCCATGTCCATAAAAATATTACATGGATAATAATAAATTTTATTGAATGTATAACATATAAATATAATTAGTATAACTCAAAATAATGATTAATTTAATTTATTAATATAACAACAAAATGTCGGCATAAAAATAGTTTCTCAAAAAAATTCTTTTACTTCATAATGTACTTTATTTTTATTTAGAATCAATTGGAAAAAAATTAATTTATTTTAGACATGTATAAATAATATACTTTTTATAATTTATTTAGTCTTATCCATACCTTCCATTTAAAGTGATAGGAGATAACTATCACATTAAATATAAATATAGTAATAGTATACTACAATTTGTTTAAACTCTGTGAGGCATGTAACACAAGTTTTTGAGAAAATGAATTTATTTAAAAACAATATTTCATAAAAAAATTTGTGTGTTACACATACCTAATTAAAATTCTATAGATATTAATTCTTTTATTTTATTATGGTCAGGTTTTGTGACCTCTTGGAAATTTTCTTAAGGTGAATCAAAGTGAGGAAAATATACACTAAAAGAAAATGTGTTACCTTTTGGGAAGGGTTATTAGTGTGATAAGTTCCCTGGGT
Organism: Viscum album; assembly: GCA_963277665.1. Taxonomy (NCBI): domain Eukaryota; kingdom Viridiplantae; phylum Streptophyta; class Magnoliopsida; order Santalales; family Viscaceae; genus Viscum; species Viscum album. The sequence continues at coordinate 778,123,634 of OY728126.1, read as the reverse complement.
GTGTCATATCATATGGTGTTTTTTAAAATTATCCAAGGTATTATAGGATACCCCTGTGTTAAGATGAATATATTCATATTATATGTAGTTTTTTCATTGAAAATTTGTATCAAAGCCAATAGATAACCGAATATGTTTTGGCATTGACTGGGTTTGAGGTTTGGGGTCCACAAAATGGGATTAGTGATTTAAAGAGGGGATATTGTAACACCCCTAGATAAGTGTGACTTAAGAGGATAAATTTTACTCTCCTTTTTAGTAGTTCACACATTTATTTTCCAGATTCTACCTCATAATAAATCCACAATTAAGCATGTTTGACTTGGTTTAGTGTTAGGATGGATATCATATTGGTATGTTTCATAGGGTGTCTAAGATTGGGGAAAATGCACACTGAAAGAACATGTGTCAGCCTATGGGGAAGACATTAATATTATAACTAAACATATTAGGTAATTACTTGTGGGGTGATGTGAAATCAACCATGTTATTACAGGACTCATTCGGGTTTATATGACTAGGTCCATGGCCCAATAAGGTTTTTTTGTTAAAACATTAACATTATTCTTAAAATTGGATTGTTTTTAATGAATTTTATCATTTCACATGAAGAAATGAATTTATATCTATCTTTTTGTTTCCATTAACTTTGTTAAACTTTTAAAAAATATATGTATGTGATCTATCAATATTTTTTATCTTATAACATTAAATTAAACTTGAGAAACTGGATATTAATGATGAAGTGGTAAGATGTGTGGATAGGTAATTATTCAACATGAATGAAAAAAAAATCAATGAATTAATTTATTATATCCACATGAGAATATGAGTACCATCCTAGATTCCATATTTTAATTTACATGTGTATATATTATTGATAATATATTTAATTACATTCCATATATTATCTTCATAATTATATTGTTGATGTGGAAACATGGAATATATGGCCATGTATTCAGGTTTGTTTCATAACTCACTAAATATTGATGATAATATGATGTCGTAAACATCAAATGCATCATCAATATGTTTTATACAGGAATAAATACCACAATAACTTTCTTCCTATGTTATATTATCTAGTTTAGAATAATATATCACATAAAATTTCTTCCAAATATTTTATTATTATGCACAAACCCCTCTAAGACACTTTTAAATTTATACTAGTGATGATATTTTCCTTTTTAGAAATTAATCTTAGTGAATCTATTGTACTAATTTCTATTTTCTATAAATATTTAAATCTATCAAATTTGTGATTTTACCTTCATTATTCATCATTTTGACAATTTTTATTTATTATTATTTTTTTATATCATGCAATTGTATTGAAAAATAAACATCCCTCATCAATTGAATTTAGAATATTTATTAAAATTTATATTTTATAGGAGTGGGATCCTTAAATATATCTTCATAGTATAATATATACAATGCTACTACTCAAAGAATTTAAGGTATAAAATTTTCTATAAAATTTCCTTAACATGAATCTCTTTGATCCAATAAGTTTATTCCCACCTACCTTGAAGGATAAACATGTATTAACTCACCAATTAACATTAAAATTGAAAAAATGATGAAATAAATACTTTATTGACTCAATTTTCACTTTTAACAACCCATCTATATTTTTAAACCCCCTATAAAAAGAGTCACTCTTAAATATGGATTATGTGCTACATAAACTATAGTTTCATACTGAATCATTTCATGAATTGATTTACATAAATAAACATTCTTTAGTAAATTTTTAAATTTATTTATTTAGTGAATGGAATCCGATTATTTTTATAATTATATTTAATTTAAAATAATAAATCACTTTCATAAAAATTATCCACATATAAATAAAAAACATTCAATGATATATAATCCATTTTTATCTTTAGATGCATATTAACAAACCTATATGATCACATTTTATCCATGAATTCACATAATAACAAATCATAAAAATTAAATTAAATAAGTTATGTGATCATGAGTTATATTCTACTAGTTTTATAATAATCTGACCCCAACCATCACCCCTAAACCTTACTTGATTCAAATCTAGAGGATAACAGGCCATAGGTTTATATCAATAATTACTGATGGATGGAAAAAAATTCTATGGTTTTAGAAAACAATACTGTGTGATAGTTTATCATCATATAGATCTCCCTCCTCAAGATATGATTATACAAAAAATTCTCCCTAAAGTATATGCAATTTGGTAATTACCAACTAGTATATAGATAAAAAAATACAATAGAAAATAATACCTAAAATATTATACATGATTCATGATAAAACTCTTAAAAATTTCCATAACAATTAAATAAAAAATGAATAGTGTATTAAGTCTATACAACACCAGAGAAAGGATGATGAGAAAATAAATGGGACTCCCAAAGAAAATCCCACAACACTTCTCCATGTCTCCCAAATAAACTATATGAGACCTACCATAATATAGAATAACTCTTCCATAGATAAACATACTAGGATTTGGTATTCCACTCATGAAGGACTTCTTATCCTTACTTATTTCACACTACATTCACTATAACCATTAACTAAGTGGGCCAATGGGGAATGAGTATTATACCCAAAAAAATTCGCCATGATTTCCCCATGCACCAAACATATCTAAAAATAAATCAATCCCTAAATGTGTTTGATAAAAAATTCCTCAACCCATGGAATTTTATAAAACTACTATAAAAAAAATTACTTTTTAATAATAATGAAATTTAACAAAAAATATTAAAAGGAAGAATAAAATCCCTAATATCTCAAATAAGGGATCACGTCATTAAATACTCAACCAAAACCCTAAAAAACATGTGAAAAATTATAAAACCCCAATAATAAATATGTTTATGTCCTACTCATATGTGTACTACTACACACAACATCCCTATAGATCCTATTGGGGCACCCAAAGTTAACTATGAGATAAAACCTTTCCAAACCTAACAAGGAAGCTATAATAAATTAGTAATTTCTAACCCATGTATTAGACCTCACATAAACTTCAAAAAAAGAAAAATACAAATATTAATAAACTATAAACATAACATGGAATCCCAAAATGATACCATATCCATAGAACACCGTATAAAAATCAACCACAAAACCATCTTCGTGTAACTCAATGAAAAAACCAAAATAATAACCAAATTTTGAAAACTAATTCATAATTAAACTAATAAAAACATAAAATAAACTAAATTCAACATTTCATAACAATAGAGCTGACTAATTACCATTTTCCCCAATTTATGGTAACCATAATGGAACACATAAATTCATCAATAATCACATGTATTTAATTCACAACTAGAGTGAAAGAAATAGGGTTGTGTAATTCATATCTTCCATGGCCTTCCAAGGGGCCTATGTCACTTTACTCTCTCATTTGGGATCCTTACCTTTGGAAAGTGAGAACATAGTGATGGGAGATGCTTTCAATTTACATGACTTCAGACCCCTCATAATCTGGTTACCTTTCTCATGTTTCCCTGATCAACCAAGATGGGCCATTAAATACCCAAGTTTCATACCCTGGTCTTACTAGAGTGGTGAGAAGAACCAAGGTCATCAATGAGAGATGGTGGGAACAATTTTTCACAAGATAAAAAAGAAATTTTAGTATAATGACAAATGAGAAGCCCAATGTAGTTATAATAACCAATAAGAAGAACAAGACACAACTAATGACTAAAAATTAGCATTTTTATTAATTTGAAAACAAAATACATAAAATATCATCACGGTGGTCTAAAGTACTACAAATACAGAGCATCATTGACAACAAACTTCATCCCCTCAGTAGGAAATGACCCCCAATTAGAGAAAGAAAACATATTGTAGATCGGGGTTTCCAGAGATGCCAAAAAATCAGCTAGCATATTTCCCTCCTGCCAAGTGTGAGAGACCTCCATGTGAGGCCCAATTAGCATTTTTAATCTCCTAACAGTGTAATCAATAGTCCAAGGAACCTTTCCTTTGCTGAGCAGCACATTGCACAAAAGCATGGAGTCTGTCTCCACCGATGTCAGAAAAATCCTCCTCCGATAACACATTTCCAGACCTGCAGCCAAGGCTTGTGCTTCTGCCTGGATTAGGTCGCCTCTCCTAAGAACGCTAGAGAACACAGTAGTCACAGACCCCCCCCCTGCACATCTCCCCCATGATTGTCGATCCATCCGTGTTGAGTTTTAATCCCTGGCTTGGAGGCCTCCAGTGAACCCACCGTCCCTGTCCTGAGGTGACGACCTGGGTTCCTGAAATTTTATATAAGTATACATGTGAGTATTAAAACTCAATAGGTGTTCCAAAACAAACTTATCCCTATTCATTACCTTTAATTAAAATATTCATTTACTGATAGATTAAAATACAATATATTAATAGAGGTTTTTCGTATATTCTATTTTAAAATAATTCATTGTCTATTCCCCTATTTATTTAAAATTGGTTTTACTAAAAGGGTAACATTAAAATTTTTAAATGAGATTGGAAAAAGATATATAAAGAGAGAGGGAGAGAGTAAAACATTTTTTATATAATCATTTGAAACCAAAAATTCATATTTACCATAGAGACACATCAGAAATAGGTAGCGAATGAAATGAAAACACAACGAGGGAAATAGGAAATCCATGCACTAGTAACCAAATATGGTGAGGCACCTAAATTAATCACCATATATAAATAAGTTCTACGAAAAATGGGAATACCTAGGATATCAATAGAAAATATAGAAAATATGGATCCTGATTTATCCTGTTGGTGAACTTGATGCAATCAAACAACCCAGAATATCAGTTATACCCTACCTGGCCAAACTGAGGGGCACTATCCCTAAAGTTGATAGTTCCTATTCAAAGGGGTCTCCAACCAAATTATAATCCTAAAATAATATAGAAATCATTCTCAGATATTTTTAAAAGTTATTCTAAGATCTCATTTCATATCTAAAATGGTGTATTCTCCAAGAAAACCTACAATCAATAATGTATAAGTATAATAAGAACAAGCTTCCATATGGGTCACACACAAAAATTATTCTTAAATCAATACAATGGATAATACCATTACCTTACAACCATCAATTTATATGGGAATTAAAATTTCAAGGACCTTCCATTACCTTGATCAATCAATAAGTTATTAGATATATCCCATGGAGTGTTTTCCCAAGAAAACCCTTTTTTTAAGATCCAACCAAGACTCGTGTACTCATTATATGTCAAACGATCTCCAAAAATGTCCATGAAACCCACTTGTATATCCAATAATAAATTTGGAAACCCATTTGAGAAACATGAATCTCAATTTATAAATCAAAACACATTTACAAAGTCCAATTGAACATTTCGACAAACAATTGGGGTCTGATGCCCAATAAAACCATTTAATACAATTAAATTCAATAGAAAATGACTTGATTATTCCAAATAATTATCATAAATATAAAATATTACTAATTTTTATCAAAAATAGTTGTGGAAATCTAGAAATACGTGTTTCAAAATATTAATTTTTTAATACGAAGGGAGGCCTAACTCAAACTCAATGTACTTCTTCAAGGGAAACCCAAATCAGCTTCAAGAAGGTCCACAAATAAAAGAACACACAAACAGATATTTATGAAGAAAAAGGCTCCCAATTTAAAAAAAATAAATTTAAACCCTCAACCAAAGTAAATAATGGAGAAAGGTAATAAAAACAATAAAGAAGTGGAAGAAGATAAGAGGGGATTACCTTGAGAAATCATCCAAAATTCATGAAGAAACCACTTAGAATCACCCTATGGGGAGGAGAAGATCTGTGAGGAAGAGGGGAGGAACTCACTAGGGTCATAAGATGTTAATGAGGTGGATAATAAGTGTTTTGGGGTTAAAATTGAAAGATGAAAATTGTTAAAAATCTATTTTTAATAAACCTAGGCCCTGTTCATGGTAAGGTTGTATTGATTGGAAAAATTTATGCCAATTTTGTGTCCCTTAATATACTCATAGGATACCCATATGGTTCATTCACGTTGTTTGGGAATCCATATTCCTGCCATTACATTTGATTTTGAAAAAAATCATAGAACTTTCTATATACTTCTCACATACTTGGGACTAACCATTATGAATCCATGCACCCTTATCCAGCGACCCCCCAAATCTTTAATAGTTATTCCTAGGAGCTGTATAGTTTGAATCAAACTTTGAACAACCCGTTCGACCATAAATTTTCAAAAAAAATAAGCTAAAATGGATTCTACATACAGAGGTTACACGGTTTCCCCTTAGTCATGAAATTAAACCATAAAACATATGGAAAAAAACCAAAACACAAAATTTTGATCCAAAACATACATGACTCTAGATAAATCCTAGAGAAAAAATGATAATCCCAAATTAGAGATTAAAAAAACTAGTATGTGATAATTATTCCCACTATAATTCTTTACATTCCCATAAAGAATAAAAATTTTAAGTTGTTTTGATTGAAAGAAAAAGGTTAACATACTCACAAAATTTAATTCCTTAAAATAAATATTATATTGAGTAAAACTTAGACAAGGAAAACACTCCTACTCAAAATAAACTATAAACATGAATAATTTCTCAAACAATGATGAAAATACCAATCCAGTAGAAAAAAACCTTATCAAAGACAAAACCATAAGTCCATATATAAGACCCCCACATTTTCTAAAGGAGAAGGGAAACTCAAAGTTAGACAACTCAGGAGGTAACCACCTGAAAATTTCTCAATGGAAAGTAAGGAGAAAGGAATAGGTAGAAAAAATAGTTCGATTTAGAGGCATCAGGAAGCCACGGTTGAAGACACACCATATTAGAATTAACTAAGAACAATACAAATACACTAATGAATCACCGAAGATCCAAAATAGAAGAACCACACAAAATCACTCAAAGAGTTAAGTGACTGGAACATTTAATGCAATGAAAAATTCTTCCCACTACCGGATAAAGAAATTAAAATTTCTACTACAAGATGTATACATTATAACATTACATCCTAAAATATACACACATCCTTAGTCATTTAAAAAAAGGTGGAAATACAGGACAAAACCATTACAACGAATGAAAATTTTACATCAAAAAAAATTAAACAGAGCTCACCCTAGCACCATATTCATATGATTGAACCACACACTTCATTGATAGAGTAGGTATAACTCAACTATTATTTTTGGTGATACCTATGAAAAACTATTGAATATATTATATAAATCTACAAGAATGATGGGTCTTTGGATTACTTGGATATAAAGGCCTCTTATGAACTTGATTTTTACATAGTTAACACTCTAGTTCCCTATGCCTGGAGGAAGGTGATGAAATATCAAAAGTCCCCTTAATTCCATCACAAGCACTACCATCTTTAGGCTTATTTATTATCTCATTAATGAAATTACCTTACCCACTTCTAGGTATTGAATTAGTGTTGTTGTATTGAGAACCCCTGATGAAAAATCCTCAACCTACATAACTTGTATCACCACATTGATGAGGGTTGTTAGACTGGATTCTGATACCCTCTATTGAAAGTCTAGGTGAAACCCATTATAAAAATACTAGAATTTCAAATAATCAATATTGTCCAAATCTAGGATATATGGAAATTGATCCACAAAATAACAGATGAATTCAAACACTGAAAAATTTATTTACTAAAGGAATCACATATCTATTGCCTTCACCACATTTATAACCTCAGATAGGTACTATCAAATGAACAAATCCCTAAAAAATTCCAAGGTGATGTATTCTCAAATAATTTCTTTAATGATCTTTTTCCACCACTTTAAACTATGACCTTCATAAAAAGGGTAGTGAATCTAACATTAGATACTAATGAAAATAAAGGAAACAAAATATCCTTTTGATTTTCCTTATCCACTCTTATACTTCAATAGGATACACTTGACCATAAAATATATGTGGGTTTAACTTCTGAAACACATGTAGGATGCCTTTAGGTTGATAAAATAGATGGTCCACTAATTGATATCCTCTCATATATTTACCTGTAAATTCCATCAAATTTTGGTTTTGGAATTCACTACATAGTAGAAAAAAAAATCAATCAAAACCAACTCACCATAGACAACGCGTCATAATTAAACACCAAACACAAAAAGAAACAGACCCCCGGATTCTATAATATTTGTTAACAGAGTTCCCTAACCACCACAAAGGAAACCATTTTCTTATTCCACACTCCAGTATATTTCATTCCAAAACAAATTCATTCAATTACATCAATAAATATACCACTTCCTATTTAATCCATCTTCTCATTTTTAATTAATTTTTTAAAAATTATGTCGAAATAACACACCAAATTTTAAAATTTTCAATGATGAATGAAAACATTTTTCAAAAAAAAATTCAAAACGTTTTTTATAAAATGACTTTTAAATTAGGAACCCATTTTCCAAGACATTTCTTTAATAGGTTTGAAAACCTCGTTTATCTTTTCTGAAAATCAAAACATCACAATTTGAATTTTGGTTATCATTTTATTAAAAAAATCATAGATTTTTAAAATTAGGAAGAACTAAAATAAGTTAAAGGAGGGGGAAAACTATTGTTCGTGTGTGAATTGGACATATGGTTGGAGAACATATTCCTATCACACCATAGCCACAATGATTCGTTCAAGACCACATCCTTAGGCTCCATAGAGCTTTCCAAACCCTATAAGATCACCAGAAACACTGTCCTAACTCCCATTTTATTACCAAAGAAATGAATAACCCATAAACAATCCAAAAAACCTAGATAAACCTAGTGACATCAACCAATGCTAAGAAATACCAAAGTAATATTTGAAAAAATCAAAACGAATAACTCAAAACCCAAAATCTGATGGAAACCCAAGGTTATCTATAAAAATTGTTGTCTATAAAAGTACTCATACATACACACCATGTTATGAAAGTCATAATCCTTTTATATTTATAACTCAAATAAAAAAGGGTGTTCGGAAATATAGGTCCTTTAAAAAATATATGCTCTGATACAATTTTTTTTCATGAACCATCTCAGGTCAACCATGAATTGGTCACTTTAATAGAACCAAAATAACCCTACAGTGCATTCTGAATCACCTTGGGGTGGAAAAATTCACCAAATGAACCAACTAGAGATAGTGGATGACATTTCAACAAATAGGAATAAGGAAATGAAGTGAAAAAGATAAAATAGAATCCCAATGAAATTATAGTAACCAACGAGAAAAAAAATTAAAAATTAAAAATATAACCAAACCAATCATGACAAACAACAGATCTTTTTGTGACCCTATAAGTAACTAACTAAACCCAAACCTATAATCACTCTATAGAGATCAAGAACAATATGGGCCCTTTACTTGAATCTAAACACAATAATTGAAGTATAGTCATTAGTATTGAAACTCAGTTGGTTTAACCAAATAAATTATTCCATATATATTTTAATTAAATAAATGATTCATTTGTTTCATGTTTGAAATTAAATATATATATATATATATATATATATATATGTTTTTCACAAATTTTATTTAAAAAAAATCATACTTTTTTCGCCCTTTATTTAAAACGGGTTTTTTTTCTAAAAATTAAAGTTTTGAGAATTTTAAAAGGAATGGGGAAAAGGGAGAAAAAGATAAAGGTAGAGGGTAAATATTTTTTCATAGAATGATTTAAAATTTAAATTCCTTTTGAACAAATATACACATCATAAAAATTTAGTGGAGGCAATAAATGCACAACGAGAGAAATGAGAAAGTTTTACACTAGTAACAAAATTCGATGAGGAACCTAAATTGTACTCCATAGAAAAATAAGTGTCTAGAAACATGGGAATACCTAGGATCATATTGGTAAATGTAGAACATTTTAATCGTGATCCATCCTATAAGTGAACCTATTGTAATAAAACAGCCTAAATGGATGGTTGTACCCTACCAACACAAACTGAGTAGCACCATCCCCAATGAAGAGTATGTACAAACTTTTGGCCACTATCTAGAGCGTAATCCTAAAATAGTGTAGAAATATTTCTCATATATTATTCTAGATATTCTAGGTTCTTATTTAATACATAAAATGGGTTTGAGAAAAGAAAAACCAATAAACAACTATATATATATAATAAGAAAATGTCCCCACATGGATGTCACAACCAAAAATCACCCCTAATCATCCTAAGGGACATTACCCTTATATTTTAACCATTAATTTACAAGTTATGTCCCATATCAAGTTCCTCCCATTCCCATTAATAATAAACAAGTAAATATGTACATCCCATATAGTGTTTTTCAAAGAAAACCATTTTCTAATATAGAAAATTTAGATTTATGTTCTATTTAGGTGTCAAACCATTTCCTTAAAGGGCCCTAAAAACTACTTATAAATCCAAAAAACCATTTATAACCCCATTTTGGAAACCTGAATCATAATTTATAAATCAAAAAATATTTTCAATATTTAACCATACATTTTAAAAAACACTTGGTGTGTGAAGCTATATAAAACCATTTCGTAAAATTAAATTCAAACGAAATTCACATTATTTCAATGTAAATTATTATTATAAAAAATTATAATAAATTTGTATAAAAATGAGTTTACATATAGATAAATTATTGTTTATTAAATTTAGAGGCCAATTGTAAAGGGTAACCAACCTCAAACTCAAGATTCTTGTTTAACGACAACTCGATTCGACTTCAAGAAGGTCAAAAAAGGCAAGAACATCCACAAAGAACATTAGGATGATAAATAACCAATATTAAAAAAATGTAAACATTAACCATATACCAAAGGAAGAAAGGAATAAAGTTAATTAAGAAGAAAATTAATGAATATGGTAGAGGGAGTACTGATGAAGGGATTACTTTGAGAAATCATCCCCACAATATTGAAGAAACAACTTAGAATAATTATGGGAGGAGGGGAGGTGTGAAGAAGAGGGTAGTATCTCACTAGGATTTCATGATCCAAATTAGGGGGAGGATATATATTATGGAGTTAAAATTAAAAATTAAAATGGAAAAATTCCAATTTTAATGAACCGCATGGTTAGGCTGCACGGTTTGGAAAACCATGCGCCTACCGTGAATCTCTTATTGGACTTAGTGGACACTGAATGGTTTAGCTATATAGTTAATGAAACCATGTAGAAACCATGAAATTTGGTTTTTTAAATAATTTCAGAACCATGATCACACATCTTTCATTATTTAGACTAACCATTCTAAACCGGTGTGCCCTCATCCAAGGCACCGCATGACCCGAAAGATTATTACTAGGAGACACACGGTTTGAACCAGATCATGATGTACCTATCAAACCATAACAATAAAATAAATAAATGAACTAAAAATATATTCTAAATAAAGTGGTTGTAAGACTTCCCATTAACCATGTACATAAACCAATCAACATGAATAAAAAATTTCTCAAAACCCAAAATTTTGATCTAAAACACCCAAGAATCAAGAGAAAATCCATAGATAAAATGATAAAAAAAATTGAAAATAAAAATAACGATCGTAATGTGACCCTAACTCTATTAAATGATGTTGGATTAATTATAATATTTTCCAAAACATAAGTCTAAAACTATTCCATTTCATAAATATTACATCCTATTAGTTTCCAAACATACTAGACTCATTTTACCATCAATGATTAATACTCAATCCTGGGTATTTCCCTCTTACTAGAATATATTTATTGTTTTCATCCAATAACCTATGTAAAACCTTAACTAATTCTTAGTTTGGACTTCCATGCACGTTAATACTAACAATTACCAATATAGTACCTAAATTAGAGTCATATCCATATATGCCCAATGGATTACTCTATAGAATTTTGTTTTATTTATCCCTATCAAATTAGTTCAAAAAATATAGAGTTTTATCATTTCCCAAATTTCCCCACTCATGAAACATAATAATTGGAACATGATATAAATATCTCATAATCCTTCTTGAGGTATTGTAGTTATCCCAATTATTTACACTATACTAATCTAGTTTTTTCAAAAAAAAATTCCACAACATATAAGTCTCAATGAGTATACATTATGCTAAATAACCACACATGATGTTAAGAACCACTTATATTAAAACTCACAATGATATTTACTTTATCCAACTATATATTTATCAATTTTATCTAATGTATATCACACTATAGTTGAGACACTATGAAAATTACATGATAATTAATTCAACCTCTTTAGTGTAATAGTATTCTAAATAATTCCTTGGTTACCACATATTATTTCATATTTTTATATAGGTTTAATCCAATAACCAACATGAGACAAAAATTTTAACACCCCCAATATATTCATGACTCCTTTGGTTATCCATTACAATTTTATATATTTCTCATTGCCCACACATGTTATTCCTTAGTGATCAATTTATCATTCCTTAATCTACATCTGGTCATTCGTATAGTAGCTCCAACTCATAATCACATAAGAAGAAGTTTTATAATTTCTTAATTACATATCAATATCTAAATCCTGACACTATGTGTCACACCATTACATAGGATGTTTTATACATAAAGCATAGTTAAAGTGTGATAATTCATCAATTATGACCATCCTAGTTCCCCAACAAGATCATGTAGTCACTCTGAGTGCGGGGGATTAGTTTGACATATCTTAATGAATTATTTTTACCTATTAATTTATTCAATGAATATTTAAACCTATTATATATTTTAATAAATATATCGATATGATTAGGATTACATATCACCCAATTATCACATATAAAGAATTAGTGAAAGAATAAATGTAATGCCCCGACCCCAGTTACCTAGAGTCGGTGCATTATTACATAACATTGTCATGATCACAAGAAAGATCAAATCTCGAAAGACCGATTGGTTTAGTAGCCTTGGAAACACTAGATATATTCATAAGTTTTACATTACATCATAAAATGAAAAACCACTACAACAACATAATGTCTCCAAAGTCCACACTATTTTCCCCTCATAATATCCCTACAGGTCATTCATAACTTACTTCTTCACATCCTAGGGAAAATAAAACATAGAAAAGGGGTGAGCTCAAATGCCCAGTAAGGATAAAAATATAGAGGAACATTCAAAATAAGCATAAACATTTAAGGCAATGCATTACTAAAACAAAAGCCTTTTAAACTTGAACTTCAACATAGTATGGAAAAAGTAAAATGAAATAATGCCTTTTAATTATTCACATGGATATTCTACTAATCGAATAATCACATGCAAAATCAATAACTACTTTCATAATGATGGAATGCATAATGCTAAACTTTAGTTTCTTTTCAAGGCCTCGTCCCAAGACCTTGGGGCTAACTGTAACCGGAACCCAACCTGGAGTGCCTCTAATAACCGGACACCAACCCGGAGTGCCTCTAATAACCGGACACCAACCCGGAGTGCCTCTAATAACCGGAGACCAAACCGGAGGGCTTACTTTTACCAGTCCCTAACCTGGAGGGCTTACTTTTACCAGTCCCCAACCTGGAGGGCTTACTTTAACCAGTCCCCAACCTGGAACATACTTGTCCAACACATTCATATGAAGTAAAGGTTGAAATATAACATAAACATTCTTATTGGAACTAACATACGAAATGTCAATACTTTACTCATAAACCATGAATGCTATAAAAATAACACATCCACAGTCAAACATAACTCATTCGATATAATATGGAAGATTGTATTGTATCACATTAACCTCAATCAAGAATAATTAAGGATGTTGACATAGATGAAAATAATCATCAAAACAATTTGAGAGAAATATCCCCCTTTTCTTGAAATCATTCAAAAGTCACGATATTTGTCAAGAATCCATTTAAAATAGATTTTTGAATCAAAGTGTCCCATACCACTTTGAAACTTTTAAAAGGAGTTTTGATTTTAAAACTTTAGTGTCCATATAAATAAATCCTTAAACCCATTTTTAAAACATGGACATTAATGAGCAAGATTTATAAGAATAAGTCTTTAAAATATTTAAAAATGGTATTTTAGTTAGAGATTCTAACCAAAAGAGACACTTGAATACAAATAATTGAGGTAATCAAAACTTTGTAATATCATGAGAATAAAGGAATTCATGATATACTATGTCAAAGTACATTATATACACCACATAAAAGTGATTTGGTGTATATCAACAAAGAAGTCTCAATGGAATGTAAATTGAGATGAAATCTCTCATAAAGGCCGTATCCTTAGGTTAGGGATAAATCAACGACATAATTATGTGTGAAAAATATAAATACACTAAATATGATTGGATATTCAGTGTAAAACAATCAAAGGATATTCACACATATTCTTGTAAAAACAACACCAACGAATTGGATGTTTAACTCAACAAATGGTGAATGAGTTAAAATTACTCTTATCAAATTCATATCAATGACTTGAGAATTACCAATGAGTGATTATGTGTATCAAACTTATATCCACAGGAAGGGGAGTGGAAATTATGACATAATCAAATGAATAGTGATTCCTCACATAATCATGGAGTAATATAATCAATGAAATATGCGTAAAGCCAAATGAGTGGGAATTGAAATCTCAAATTCCCTTACCGATTAGGTAACATACGAAACATACACCCATGAAAGAAGTATCATACCATGATTATGTAAATACCCATAAATTAAAGTATATTACACAATGAATACAATCATGGGCAGTACACATACACCACATGCAATAATTAAGTGGTGATCAATGGAAATATCACGAAATTAAAAGTGAGATAAGAAACCCCTTACCACGTTAATCAACTGAGTCATATGGCCAAAAGTTAATAACCACCAAATTATTTACAGAATAACATGAATATAAATAGAATCATGAATATATATCAAATGGCAGTACACAATACACCACTTTCAATAATTTAGTGGCGAAAAATGGAAATCTCACGGAATTGAAAGTGAGATAAGAAAATCCCTTACCTTGTACTTTTACTTGGTTGGGGTAGGTTAACCTCCTGTATAATATTGAAATAATTGTTATTAAATTATACAAGAATCATATATATTAATATCATATCATATATGATCTTTTAACTTTGCTTTGTTAATAATGTCTTAGTATTATCGTTGTTTCGGGTGTTAACTTACACGTTTTCTTTTATATGTTTTATTACGTAAGCCATGTTTGCAATGGATAGGTTGTATATTATTCATATCCAGAATGATATAAAGTCCTTAAACATCATTTTTAAATCAGCAAATGATAATTATACTTGAATGGATATGATGGAGAATGAATCTCATCGCGTTCGTGGAGACGGTAGTCCGTACGTACGCACGAGCGACAATATCATTCTTTTGATATTAAAATAATATATAAATGAATGGTATATAATATATACAGAATCACTAACATGTTATATTTATTATTTACATGAGTTACACATCATTATTATACCCATCCAAATAATAATATATTGAATAACAATTACACCACGACGTGGAGACGGTAAGCCGTACGTACGCACGTATGGTGACATGTTATTCAAAGGGTGGATAGAATACTGAATATGGTTGTACCATATTTATAATAACATCACAGTATATATATGATTCTGGAGTTATTATTTTATAATGGTAACAACAAAGTAAGAAGAAGTGGAAGAAGAAGGAACTTGGAAAAAGGGTGGTAAAATCATTACCACTTCTTCGGTTCCTTCCTTTTGATTTGATCAAAAGGGCTCCTTAGGTTGGCTTTCTGATCAAACTAAGGCCTCTAAGTTGTAGTGAGGGAATTTGGGAGAGTATTTGGGCAGAGTTTGGCCGAACCATAAGGCTTTGAAGGTGTGACAAAATGAGAAGGAGGAGTGCCCTTTTATAAGAGGGGTGAGGGGCACCCTTGGAAAAGCTAGAAATATTAATTTATAATAAATTCTTATTCGGTTTCTAATGGCTCCAAATTTTATTATTTAAATGTTAAGGTGGGTATGGGTCGAATAAAACTCAACCAATATAATTTAGACAGGTTTGGGTACTTATATTAACTTTATCTTTAAGTATTAACTCTAAGTTAATTAGTTTCACTTTTACAATGTCTCTTTGTATTTTTATATAATATGGTTAATAAACTTACTATATACATCCAAGAGACCCCCAAGTGGTCCATTAATGATGAACCTATCATGATATAAGTCTCTTGGCCGAACCTTAGATTTTTTGGAATTTAATATCAATTAATAATATAATAGTTGTTTTAAGAACTCTTTTATGTCAATTTTGACACTATTCAATAGTTGATTTTTGTGAAACTCATAAAAGATTGATTACTTCGAACAAAGTCAATTAAAGCAATACTAAGATATCATATTATCCTATAAAATTAGTTTAATTCATTAAAAGTTTCATATTATATTTATTTGGGTATTTATAATATCAATTATTTAAATTTTCACTATTATAGTAATTACTGCATCATCATTGTGTCATAAATAAAATAAATTATTTAATGTCTAAAAATTAGAAATAAAATATCATTATGTAGGAAATCTTTTTATCTTTCTAATGAATATTTATAATCTAAAATCCAACATATAAAACCCTATGTAACAATTGTTTTCCTAAAAGATATATGCTTGTGTCATTTTTGTATTCATTTTAACTTAATTAAAATAAAGTGTCATTATCACTTACAAGTGGATCCATGGGGTCCCAAAATCGACCCAAATATGCCCATGGTCGAACATGTATCAAAAAATAAGGCTAGGACATGTTTTAGGGTAATTTAGTATTATTATAATATTATTTTTTAACCCTTATTTACCGGATTTACCCTTAACCATGGTAAATAAACTTTTTACCGCAGTAATTATTCAAAATGTCTAAAAATAAAAGTTACCTATTTACACAATTTGAACATCCTGATTCCAAATATGGAATCCATTTTTCTAAATTCAAAACACATAAGTGGCAGAAATTAATTTAAAATTAATTCCCGCTGTCAAAACAAAAAGCGTGTTTTTAAGAGATAATAACTATCAAAAGATTGACACCTGTTTATGTTTGGTTTAATTGTAAAATTATGTCCAATGACCAAAATTATATTAAATGGTAAAAATATATTCTAAATATACTTTAAAACCACTTAAATTTATAATTTATCACTATTAATTATTTTGATTAAAAAAGTTGTTTTTAATTAAAATTTAGTAATTTTCACTATTCATCAAAATATGAAAGTTATCCGAAATGTACCAAAATTTCACCTTAGGCTAAATTCGATATTCCGAATACAAAAATGAAGTCCATTCTAAAATATAAAATATATATAATTTCAAAAAGTAGGTATTACTATTCATAACGACTAGTTTGATTGGTTGTGGTGTGTTAGAACTCGAAGTTGCGTACAACACACGCTACTATATTATTCAAAGGAAAGCGTACCGTGAAAGCTTGGGATGTTTCATTTTAAATTTTTTTGATCTCCCCATTTAGTCAAAAAGTTTAAAATATTGTATTTAAAAAGGTTTCACTATTAAAAGTTGATAAAAGTGCAATACTGAAAATGAATATGTTCTTGTATTATGTCTAAGAAACTCATAATATGGATTCTAAAATTATAAGGATTATATAAAGTTTAAAATTTAGTTAATACTATTCATAACCTCTTTTGAACGGCTTGTTTGGTAAGTCATGGTGTTCTTGAACTCGGTGTTGCGTGTAGTGCAAGTTATTGTATTATTTTAAAGAAATAACACACTATGAAATCTTGGGGTGTTACATTCTCCCCTCCTTCAATAAATTGCGTCCTCGCAATTTGAAATTGTTCTTCGAAAATAAAAGGTAAAAAATATCTTTGTGGGAAAACCCACATCGGAAATTGGGTTATTAAAATTTAGTCTTAATATGAGGAAATGAGAAATGAAAGGGTCACCACCAAATTATGATCTCGATTAGGAGAACATTGGTGGCGATTAGAGACATATAATTGGAGGAAAAACGTAAATATTTATAGGTAGTGATTGAGGTCATCAATCACAAACAAGTATAAAATTGAGTTCCTTAAACTCATCAATCTATGATTATTTGAAATACCATCGGTTCAACGAAACATAGGGTATTAGGATAACACATTTTTGACGTTTCAAAATATCTTAGTTGAAATCCCACATTGAAAAATGAATTAATGAGGCCTCTATTTAAAATAAAGAGTGGAAAGTATGAATATTACCGAAAATAACACATACTAGGGTTCCATGTAGGAAAATATGGATATGGAAGAGAAATATAACCATCAATTATCTGATGGAGAGTGGTAGAGAACAAGGCTATGAAAAGGCCAACAATCCCAAAGCCATAAATTAGTGATGATTTAAGGTACCATCTAGGAAAACATTTTTGTTCTAAGTTCCTTTTCTTAATGTTGAGGAATTTATTTATGAAATTGGATAAGATCATAAGGAGATATACTTACTTTATAATTAGAGTTTTTTCCATTAATAAATTTCTACCACAAACTCATCTTTCACTCGTAAAAAAATTCTATTTATACTATTCGTACAGGGTTCCAAAATAAACGAATTTATAATTCATCTGCCAGATCTTTTAAACAAAACTACATTATTTAATCCAGAACATCTCTTGGGCCAGTGGTAGGTGATACACCCTTGTCGCCCTTCGGTTGCGGGTTCAAGTCTCGCAGCCTTGCCGGACGCGACGGGTTGCCGCCCGACCTCCGGGTTGTCCTTTTATGGCAATCCAAAATTAATCTCAAACTAGAATTTATCCAAAATATTTATGACCAAACTCACAGTCCAACATTTATAAGGAAGTTAAACATAATGTAGATCCTTTTTACCACATAATAGCATATGAATACCTTCATCGTGTATTCTTTTAATACACTGAAACATCCTGAATTACCATATTCCTTATTGATTACATTCATGCTCCCTTATTCCAAATAGAATGCTGGATATAACTCATCAATCCAAAAATGTTTTAAACCCCAACAATAATGGAATATACAGATCATTAATCAGTTCCAAGGTAGTCAAGAATATCCAATATAATTTATCCAAAACAATCATGTATTATTCCAAAATCACAAACTTGGTATCAGAACTATATTATGGTTTATCATTCTCTCAACCATATATTTTCCAAAAATTTATCCTGCTGTTGAGTCACCTTTCTTTGTTCCACACAATCTCAAGTCCTTAATGAAATAGTACTGCAGTAAAATCCTTATATACTCCATAATTATTATAACAAGTACATTGTTGATACAACACTCAATTGACATAATCAACATAAGAACTCTAATCAATCCTCTTCATCTGTGGTAGTATCATAACTTGATTATTATCCAATAACATCATTTGCGGCATATTCTGATGACTGGGACATAGGTTCGCATAGTGTCCAAACTCCTTTCAAATGAAGCATTGTACATTTGAAACCATTTTCTTACCCTTGCAGTCACGTACTTTGTGCCCTTTTCCTCCACACTTATAACAAACTCCCATTCCTTTCAGGCAAGTTCCAGGGTGTTTCTTTCCACAGTTACCACATATGGGAAAATTCTTCTTTTTCCTCTTCCCTTTATCCATCTTTCTCTCTTCCACCCTTTTCTTCTCTTGCTTCCCTTCAAAGCCATAGGACTCAGTAAACTCTTTACTTATCTTATCAACACATGATATTATTTCTTCATATGATGATAATACATGCGACACTATTTCTCTTGTAAATTCTGGCTTAAGACCATAAAATATATGATCCTTCTTTCTCTTTGTATCATGTGCATTGTTGGAGTTCTCATTCCTTCTACTAGGCGCCATTTCTAAACATTGGAATACACTAGATTAGTTTATGAATAACAATACCTAATCCCAAACTTTTAAAACACATAACCTAAATTAAATAGTTTATGGATATAATCCATAATCATAAAAATGTCTCCTTTGAGGAAGTATATACTCATAAATCCTTCATAATTATTTGTAAAGAAAATGAGAGTTATCCTAAGCATATCCCCCGGGAGTGTCGTAACCAAGAGTGCAGCAAGGCCCGTTGTCGTGCACCAGTTCCCGTTCGAGTCTAGCTCAAAGCGGTGTTTTCGGGTTTTACCCCTAGGTACATCTGTGCCAGAGCCGCCTCTACCTGCTCGTACCCAAACAGGGATGTATTGCTCGGAAAACTCACAAAATCTTTACAATACCAAAATTCTAAGAAGTTCTTCTATACTAATCCTCAAAGTTCATCTTAGGTCTACGTGCTCAATCAGAGTTTATCTAAATCTAGCTTCCAAGTTTTGTACTAAACTTCCTCTGATACCAACTGTAATGCCCCGACCCCAGTTACCTAGAGTCGGTGCATTATTACATAACATTGGCATGATCACAAGAAAGATCAAATCTCGAAAGACCGATTGGTTTAGTAGCCTTGGAAACACTAGATATATTCATAAGTTTTACATTACATCATAAAATGAAAAACCACTACAACAACATAATGTCTCCACAGTCCACACTATTTTCCCCTCATAATATCCCTGCAGGTCATTCATAACTTACTTCTTCACATCCTGGGGAAAATAAAACATAGAAAAGGGGTGAGCTCAAATGCCCAGTAAGGATAACAATATAGCGGACCATTCAAAATATGCATAAACATTTAAGGCAATGCATTACTAAAACAAAAGCCTTTTAAACTTGAACTTCAACATAGTATGGCAAAAGTAAAATGAAATAATGCCATTTACTTATTCACATGGATATTCTACTAATCGAATAATCACATGCAAAATCAATAACTACTTTCATAATGATGGAATGCATAATGCTAAACTTTAATTTCTTTTCAAGGCCTCGTCCCAAGACCTTGGGGATAAATGTAACCGGAACCCAACCCGGAGTGCCTCTAATAACCGGACACCAACCCGGAGTGCCTCTAATAACCGGATACCAAACCGGAGGGCTTACTTTTACCAGTCCCTAACCTGGAGGGCTTACTTTTACCAGTCCCCAACCTGGAGGGCTTACTTTAACCAGTCCCCAACCTGGAACATACTTTTCCAACACATTCATATGAAGTAAAGGTTGAAATATAACATAAACATTCTTATTGGAACTAACATACGAAATGTCAATACTTTACTCATAAACCATGAATGCTATAAAAATAACACATCCACAGTCAAACATAACTCATTCGATATAATATGGAAGATTGTATTGTATCACATTAACCTCAATCAAGAATAATGAAGGATGTTGACATAGATGAAAATAATCATCAAAACAATTTGAGAGAAATATCCCCCTTTTCTTGAAATCATTCAAAAGTCACGATATTTGTCAAGAATCCATTTAAAATAGATTTTTGAATCAAAGTGTCCCATACCACTTTGAAACTTTTAAAAGGAGTTTTGATTTTAAAACTTTAATGTCCATATAAATAAATCCTTAAACCCATTTTTAAAACATGGACATTAATGAGCAAGATTTAGAAGAATAAGTCTTTAAAATATTTAAAAATGGTATTTTAGTTAGAGATTCTAACCAAAAGAGACACTTGAATACAAATAATTGAGGTAATCAAAACTTTGTAATATCATGAGAATAAAGGGATTCATGATATACTATGTCAAAGTACATTATATACACCACATAAAAGTGATTTGGTGTATATCAACAAAGAAGTCTCAATGGAATATAAATTGAGATGAAATCTCTCATAAAGGTCGTATCCTTAGGTTAGGGATAAATCAATGACATAATTATGTGTGACAAATATAAATACACTAAATATGATTGGATATTCAGTGTAAAACAATCAAAGGATATTCACACATATTCTTGTAAAAACAACACCAATGAATTGGATGTTTAACTCAACAAATGGTGAATGAGTTAAAATTACTCTTATCAAATTCATATCAATGACTTGAGAATTACCAATGAGTGATTATGTGTATCAAACTTATATCCACAGGAAGGGGAGTGGAAATTATGACATAATCAAATGAATAGTGATTCCACACATAATCATGGAGTAATATAATCAATGAAATATGCGTAAAGCCAAATGAGTGGGAATTGAAATATCAAATTCCCTTACCGATTAGGTAACATACGAAACATACACCCATGAAAGAAGTATCATACCATGATGATGTAAATAACCATAAATTAAAGTATATTACACAATGAATACAATCATGGGCAGTACACATACACCACATGCAATAATTAAGTGGTGATCAATGGAAATCTCACGAAATTAAAAGTGAGATAAGAAACCCCTTTCCACGTTAATCAACTGAGTCGTATGGCCAAAAGTTAATAACCACAAAATTATTTACAGAATAACATGAATATAAATAGAATCATGAATATATATCAAATGGCAGTACACAATACACCACTTTCAATAATTTAGTGGCGAAAAATGGAAATCTCACGGAATTGAAAGTGAGATAAGAAAATACCTTACCTTGTACTTTTACTTGGTTGGGGTAGGTTAACCTCATGTATAATATTGAAATAATTGTTATTAAATTATACAAGAATCATATATATTAATATCATATCATATATGATCTTTTATCTTTGCTTTGTTAATAATGTCTTAGTATTATCGTTGTTTCGGGTGTTAACTTACACGTTTTCTTTTATATGTTTTATTATGTAAGCCATGTTTGTAATGGATAGGTTGTATATTATTCATATCCAGAATGATATAAAGTCCTTAAACATCATTTTTAAATAAGCAAATGATAATTATACTTGAATGGATATGATGGAGAATGAATCTCATCGCGTTCGTGGAGACGGTAGTCCGTACGTACGCAAGAGTGACAATATCATTCTTTTGATATTAAAATAATATATAAATGAATGGTATATAATATATACAGAATCACTAACATGTTATATTTATTATTTACATGAGTTACACATCATTATTATACCCATCCAAATAATAATATATTGAATAACAATTACACCACGACGTGGAGACGGTAAGCCGTACGTACGCACGTATGGTGACATGTTATTCAAAGGGTGGATAGAATACTGAATATGGTTGTACCATATTTATAATAACATCACAGTATATATATGATACTGGAGTTATTATTTTATAATGGTAACAATAAAGTAAGAAGAAGTGGAAGAAGAAGGAACTTGGAAAAAGGGTGGTGAAATCATTACCTCTTCTTCGGTTCCTTCCTTTTGATTTGATCAAAAGGGCTCCTTAGGTTGGATTTATGATCAAAATAAGTCCTATAAGTTGTAGTGAGGGAAGTTGGGAGAGTATTTGGGCAGATTTTGGCCGAACCATAAGGCTTTGAAGGTGTGACAAAATGAGAAGGAGGAGTGCCCTTTTATAAGAGGGGTGAGGGGCACCCTTGGAAAAGCTAGAAATATTAATTTATAATAAATTCTTAATCGGTTTATAATGGCTCCAAATTTTATTATTTAAATTTTAAGGTGGGGATGGGTCGAATACAACTCAACCAATAGAATTTAGACAGGTTTGGGTACTTATATTAACCTTATCTTTAAGTATTAACTCTAAGTTAATTAGTTTCACTTTTACAATGTCTCTTTGTATTTTTATATAATATGGTTAATAAACTTACTATATACATCCAAGAGACCCCCAAGTGGTCCATTAATGATTAAACTATCATTATATAAGTCTCTTGGCCGAACCTTAGATTTTTAGGAATTTAATATCAATTAATAATATAATATTTGTTTTAAGAACTCTTTTATGTCAATTTTGACACTATTCAATAGTTGATTTTTGTGAAACTCATAACAGATTGAATACTTAGAAAAAAGTCAATTAAATCAATACTAAGATATCATATTATCCTAGAAAATTAGTTTAATTCATTAAAAGTTTCATATTATATTTATTTGGGTATTTATAATATCAATTATTTTAATTTTTCACTATTATAGTAATTACTGCATCATCATTGTGTCATAAATAAAATAAATTATTTAATGTCTAAAAATTATAAATAAAATATCATTATGTAGGAAATCTTTTTATCTTTCTAATTAATATTTATAATCTAAAATCCAACATATAAAACCCTATGTAAGAATTGTTTTGCTAAAAGATATATGCTTGTGTCATTTTTGTTTTCATTTTAACTTAATTAAAATAAAGTGTCATTATCACTTACAAGTGGATCCATGGGGTCCCAAAATCGACCCAAAGATGCCCATGGTCGAACATGTATCAACCAATAAGGCTAGGACATGTTTTAGGGTAATTTAGTATTATTATAATATTATTTTTTAACCCTTATTTACCGGATTTACCCTTAACCATGGTAAATAAAATTTTTACCGCAGTAATTATTCAAAATGTCTAAAAATAAAAGTTACCTATTTACACAATTTGAAAATCCTGATTCCAAATATGGAATCCATTTTTCTAAATTGAAAACATATAAGTGGCAGAAATTAATTTAAAATTAATTCCCGCTGTCAAAACAAAAAGCGTGTTTTTAAGAGATAATAACTATCAAAAGATTGACACCTGTTTATGTTCGGTTTAATTGTAAAATTATGTCAAATGACCAAAATTAAATTAAATGGTAAAAATATATTCTAAATATACTTTAAAAACACTTAAATTCATAATTTATCACTATTAATTATTTTGATTAAAAAAGTTGTTTTTAATTAAAATTTAGTAATTTTCACTATTCATCAAAATATGAAAGTTATCCGAAATGTACAAAAATTTCACCTTAGGCTAAATTCGATATTCCGAATACAAAAATGAAGTCCATTCTAAAATATAAAATATATATAATTTCAAAAATTAGGTATTACTATTCATAACGGCTAGTTTGATTGGTTGTGGTGTGTTAGAACTCGAAGTTGCGTACAACACACGCTACTATATTATTCAAAGGAAAGCGTACCGTGGAAGCTTGGGATGTTTCATTTTAAATTTTTTTGATGTCCCCATTTAGTCAAAAAGTTTAAAATATTGTATTTAAAAAGGTTTCACTATTAAAAGTTGATAAAAGTTCAATACTGAAAATGAATCTGTTCTTGTATTATGTCTAAGAAACTCATAATATGGATTCTAAAATTATAAGGATTATATAAAGTTTAAAATTTAGTTAATACTATTCATAACCTCTTTTTAACGGCTTGATTGGTAAGTCATGGTGTGCTTGAACTCGGTGTTGCGTGTAGTGCAAGTTATTGTATTATTTTAAAGAAATAACACACTATGAAATCTTGGGGTGTTACAATAAAACAAGGACATAATATTTTTACAGTGTTTGACCACAATGTGAGAATTTAATCATTTTTGTATTTGGGTAATGTATTAGACACAATTATATACTATAATGATCAAGTTATTAATATTTAGTAAGTTATCATCCTTAGACTCAATGTTATCACTTAAAAGTCCTATTTAGTCACTTGACTAATTCATAATCATTTAATTGGTTAAATATACTAGATCTACCAAGTTTACAAATGTTCATTAAAAAAACTCCATGAAAAGATCTTCAAGTTGATTCAAATGTCTCTAAATCATAGTAATAAGATGTTTTTCCTGGGTTAGAGTCTGCAAAAACTAAAGGATTATCTACTATAGTATCATGCATGTCAGTCTCTACCTCTGTACTCAAACCATGTCTATTTATTCTTCATCTTCTTCATGTTCGAAGAAACAAAAATCATTAACAAGATGTTTTTATGTCATCCTTTACCATCTATCTTCATCTTTTATATTCGTACCCTTATTTATTCCCATATTATTTATTCATTTGTATCTTTTTGGATAATATATATAATAACAACACCTTCATTGAATTGTTAATTCTTCTCCCTCCTTAAGGAACATGATCCTCTCTCACTATGTATCATCGACTTCTATTCTTCTTTCTCATATATACATATGATCAAAAATTAATAATTATCTACTATCTCAATATTCCCACCTACATTGATACATGGAATGTTAAGAAATAATATAGTATCTCATATCATGAATCACTAACCACTTACAAACATCTCATAATCTTGTAAATATTTTATAAAATATAACCGAGAGTGTGATCTTCTCAATAATATTTTTCTCAACTAGTATTACAAAATTAAACATCATGTAATTTAATCCCACTCAAATATATTTTAATATTTTAATAGAAACTAAATTTATATTCTTCAAAACATCCTTAAAATCCTCTTTCTCATTACTATAAAAACATATGTATAATCCATCAAAACATGATTTTTCTCTTTATAGAATAGAAAACTCATCAGAGTTTAGAAATTGAGTTTAATTATCAAGTTTTTACCCTCTAATAGAATAATGGATATTTAATGCGTCATAAAATTTAATCAACTTTAGAATATATTAATATAATCAAATTATGATATTAGTAATAAAATATTATTCTAGTTAGTATGCCATTATGTATCCCCTAAGAAGGATTAATTACTCTTATATCTTGTCTTGAATACCATTATATATAATTTTTTCTCTCAATATGATACACACATATTCTTTTGATTCATTACATAGATCTCATGTATTCTCTATATAACATATTAAATTTCTAAATTCTTCTAACTTTTCTGAACTCTTCCATATTTTGTTGATAATATTTATATAATTTACATTTACATATCCCAATGTGGATTAGCATATTGTAAATTATTCAATTCCCTATATACACTCATGTATCCTCTAGTGAGTAAACTTATATATTGCCTTTGAAAACTGTGATATATTTTTCTTATTGACGAACAGAATCTTAATTATCCTAGTGTTCCTCAAGTAAATTTACAATTATTCTATTTTTATCACTGAGTTCCTTTACATATCCATCTTATAACCTTTATGCACAAAGGAAATAACCATTATATTTCATTTTGAGGCTCAAGATGTTTCCAATTTCTAATCATAAATGGTATGAGAAATCGTTATATATCATCTTCAAGTTAAAATTATGTATCAATGTAATGTTTTTCCATAGTTTATTCTTATACATAATATTCTAGGTAATCATAAATATGTTCTTGTTGAATCTTATGTATTCAATATAAATTTTCCATTTCCAATATATCAGTTTTCATGATTTAGATGACCCATATGTATCCAAAATTATTGTTTTGGGTACCTTTGTAAGAAGAAGACATTTAGAGTTACTTTTACATATCATCTAGAGTATAATTACATTTCATAATGTGTTTTTTCAATTTTCCAATTTTCATTCCACATAATCTTGGAAAACCTTATTAATTCATTATAGCTTCCGTTATATATTCCATGATTTTCCTATTTTTTATTGTAATTCCCAAACAATTTCAAATTAGCTCATAACATTATCAAATATTCATAGGGATTCTAAAATCATTTAAAATCACCTAAAAACATTCTAAATGAGTTTAGAAAGTATCGTAATGTTACAAAATTTATTTAAATTAATTTTCAAAGACTTTAAATATATGATTAATTAATATTTAGTACTTTAATGGATTTCCACTACTTCATCAATTCAATCATCAATCACACCCTTATCTAATCATCAGCCTTATTATATTCTATATTTAATACAATTTCCATTATAATTGAAAATAAAAGGATGAATTCTCAATATACCCACTTGAAATTATCTTCAACATTAATTTTCTATTCTCTATTAATGATATCGAACTTCTCAAACAAATCAAAAAAATATAGTTGAAATTTTATTCATTAACCAAAGAACAAGTCCTTTTTTCACATTTGGTTTATCTCATTAATCATTAGATATATCGATCCCACCTTGAATATGTTTCCAATGAAATCATATAAATAATAACCTTACCCACCGTCAAGGGTATTATTTCAATATTCTTATTTAATCAAACCATATGATTGGTGATTTTCTATTCAATGCATGAGAAAAATTTATTCACTCTAATGAAACTCTAAGATGTATCTCAAATAAGTAGAATCTTCATTTATTTATATTTTCCACCATGAAAAAAAAATTATTTATATCTTAGTCATTGATTATAAATAAAATCATCACATTCTATTAGTATCCTCAATCTCCGCATTCAATTTATTTCCAATACCTTTAACTTATTAACATATATTATTATCTATATCTCTTTATTATTTATCCTTTTTCTCTCCCATTATTGATAATAAATTAAAATGTGCATGTCCAATAGAAAGAAATTCCCATCTCATGCATCAAGCATAGTTTAAATTCTATCGTATCCCATTTAGTGAAACTTGATACACTCAAGGGAAGGGTGACATAGAATCTCTCTAATTAATTAACAATAAATTAGTCAAATATAGGTAAACCTAAAGAAGATTAGTGTAGTAAACTAGAGTGACTAACCTAGACATCAAAGATATCTATAAAACTATCCATTATTTTATATCAATTCAAATAACATTTTCTAAGGGATATTTAAGAATATTTTCATAGGTAAATTAATACCTACACTAAATACAAAAAAATATAAAAAACATTTAAGTGTAAAGAAGATTATTTAACATTAATTATAACTTCCAGATTATCAATCACTCCCATAATAATCATATTTGATAAAATCTAACTAGTTTGGATAATGTTTCATTCTCATAACTCATGTAATGACTCGAAATTTTTAAAAAAAAATTGTTTTCTAACTTTGTGTGTTATTTCATTTTATACTCAAAAAAACTATTTAATTTAATAAAATGAGTATAATTAAAATAAGACCGTTGGGTTTTGATTGTTATATAACTGTTGGTCAATAAGACCATTCGAAACTAAATGTTGTGATTATTGTCTATAAATACAAGTGATCTTGATTATTTAATATAGAAAGAAGATTTGATGGCCCCATCTAGTAGTCTTGGGCTGATCGAAGCCCATCTGACGGAACTTGGGAAGGAGGTAGCACCTTTGGGCTTTTATTTGGACCAAACCCAAACTGAACTTCATCGTGTGAAGCTGGAATGAAACCCCTTCGTGAGAAGTTAAAGCGGATAGAAATCACTACTCAGGCAATGTTGGACGAGCCACCCCAAGATTCTATCACCCTGGCATGCCTTACTCTTAGGTCCTATGCTGGTGTTATAAGGGGTTATGTAACGAGACCGTAACAGCCTTGTGTAATCCTTTGTTTTAAATAAAAATTGTGATGTCTTCTTATGGTGAAGTTTGTGAATTTTCAAATTTCTAGATAAATATAGTATGCATATTATTGATGAATTTTTGAAAAAGGATATTTTAAAAATGTTTATGTAAACCTTAAATAATTAATAATGTGTAATGATTTTAATAAAATGGTCTTCTACAATTATGTTCAGTAAGAAATTTAGATTCTAATAAGATCAACTTAATTTTTGATGAATAGTAAATTATGAATAGTGATTTTACTCTTAGGATTGGTAATGTGACCAAATGGATTAGTAATCATACTTAAAGAAAGTATTAATATAATTTAGGCACCTTGATTAAGTAATGTGATTTAATAAAATAGGTAAATAACTATTTCAGAAATTATTAGTCAAGTATTAGTTTTTTCAGGTGAATAGTGTTTTTTATTTAAAAATAAAAATAAAATTATTTATAAAATTATTTTCATAAAATGGAGTTCATTTTTGAAATCAGTGCATCGATATTTGGTTAAGTTAAATTTTTGGGATTTTTCTAAAATGGTTGAATTTTCAATGAATAGTGTTTTTATTTAAAAATTAAATTAAAAATATTTAGAAAATTATGTTCAAAAAATAGAGTTCATTTTTGAAATTATAGCATCGATATTTGGTAAAGGGGAATTTTTGGGATTTTTCTGAGAAAGTTGAATTTTCAATGAATAGTGAAAATACAGTTTTTAGTCCCGGGTGTTTAATGACATCATTAAGGATGTAATAATTATGTGATCTTTCTGGTCAACTTATGAATAGTAAGATAAGGTATGAGTTGTCTCAAGTGGCTAATACCATGGGAAAATACCATGGGCAAGCCCATGGTTTTTTCAAAACCACCAATGAGGTGTCCCTTGGCAATTAATGCTTTGTCCCCTCATTTATCCTATAAATACTAAGCCTTTCCCTCATTCATTTCATTTCCCAAATCCTCTCCAATGAAGTTCTGGTATCTTTACCTCCCAAGGAGTCCTCCCAAGGTTCCCTCAAGCCCCCAAGGTCCCGAACTTCGAGTTTTAGGAGTTTCGTTTTAAGGTAAGGGATCCTACCTCTCTCCTTCTTTTCAAGTACTCTCTTTTATGTCATTTCTTTTATGATCCATGTTCATATGTTAGAGGATATTATTTATATTCACCTTACTGTAATTTTTTTGACATATGATGAGACACCCCCTATTTCTCTTATCAATTCATTTTAAGAATGTTTAAGTGGCGTCGTTAGGCTGCTGAATTTTTGTAAGGGATTCTTTCACCCTTCTCATTTCCAAGTTATATTTTCATGTCAATTCTTTCAAGTTCTTTTTCTTATGTTGGGGTATTATATTCCATATCCATAATACTTACCTCTTTATATTCATATTATTATAGACCAAATTTTACCTCATCAATTCATTTTTTTGAATTTTTAAGTGACACCGTTAGGCTGCCGAATTTTCATAAGAGAAATCTTATTTTTGTCTTCCTTTCATGTTTTTTATTTCATATGGTATGTCTTTAAAATTTCATTACCATGTTCTTATATCATTTATATTATGTCCCTATACTATTTTATGTATCATTTATGAGTGGGGGACTCATGTCCCCTCTCTTTTCAACGTTTTCTAAAACCCTGTAACATAGTCATTATGCTGCAGAATTTTCATCTCAAAATGTCTCTCTCTTTGTCTTAAATTCTTTTATTTTATTAATTGAATACTCAATGATATTTATTCTACAGGTTTATTCGCATATATATCAAAATTTTCTATTTTAATTCTGGGATTTACATATATGAAACCCTCTTTCCTTTTCCGTGGGTTTAAAGGGACATAAAGATCATGTCTTAAAAGAAGTTTTTAAAACGTTATGATTATGAAATGAGACCCAATTATTTTATTATATATGGGTTATTTATGAAATTTTTGATGGTGATATATGTGTCTCACATGATAATAAATAAAAATTAAGGGTGCTCCTTGATAGCACTCTAATGCATTGGGTAAAGATTTAATCTCTAGAGATGGCCATTTTAACGATACCTTGGTGAATAACCTTGATAATTTTTTTTAATGACACCTTGGGGATGGACCTTGGTGATACGGAAATTATTATCTAAGTTAAATGTTGTAGCCACATCTTCAAGTTATGAAACACGTTATTTTTATTATGATATTCCTCATGATCTTTTTCTCATGCCTTAAAGTTATTTATCATGACTTTATTGATGTATCTCAAGTTCACATGTAAAATGTTTCCCTTGTTTCCCTTAATGGGTATTATTCTCACCCTTTCCTTTGATGTATGTCCTCAGGTTATGAGATGAAGTAATGAACTTAGGATGAACAAGTATGAAGAAGCCTTTCAAGTGTTTAAGATGAATGTTTCATGTTGTCATGTTTTAAGTTCCTGGTTTCTAAGACACTAAACCTTAAAGATCCTCAGTTTTGAATAATGTAATGAAAGTTTATGTGATAAAAAGTTGGAATGGCATAGTTGGTATCAAAGGATGGCTTAGTTATTTGTGGAAATTATGATTTGAAAACTTTACAAGGTTTCTTAAATGAAAATATTAAATATAGGAAAACATCCTGGTATTTTGGTGAAGTATTGAGTAAGTGGTTTCCAAAAAAATAAATCTCTGTCTGGATACGAACAAGTAGAGGTGGATCTAGAACAAATGTACATAGGGGTAAAACCCAAAAACACTGCTTTGAGCTAGACTCGAATGGGAGCTGGTACATGACAATGGGCCTTGCTGCACTCTTGGTTACTACACTCTTGGGGGATATGTTTGGTTAATCATAAGATTTTTATAAATCATTATGAAGGAATTATAGAAAAATGTAATTGTCTAAGCATGAAGTTTTAAGACATAAAATCCTTTTTAGTTAAAAGACTCCTAAATGAAATAAGTTTATCACGAAGGATTTATTCTTTTAGAAAATGTCCCCGTCGTCTAGGAATACATTGACGTATTTCCTGAGGAGTTACCCAGACCTCCTTCAGAAAGAGAGGTAGAGTTCTCTATTGAACTC
Source organism: Viscum album (assembly GCA_963277665.1). Classification (NCBI taxonomy): domain Eukaryota; kingdom Viridiplantae; phylum Streptophyta; class Magnoliopsida; order Santalales; family Viscaceae; genus Viscum; species Viscum album. Next base: position 778,091,377 of record OY728126.1, on the reverse strand, counting down.
GTACCTGGATATCATCTGATGTCAAAGACCCCCTATAGGATGGAAAATGTGGATCTAGAGGAATTAAAGAAACAACTCCAAGATCTTTTGGAGAATGGGTTTATCTGACCAAGTGTGTCTCCTTGGGGAGAACAAGTCCTCTTTGTGAAGAAGAAGGATGGATCGATCCAGCTATGCATTGATTGTAGAGAACTGGATGGGATCACAGTGAAGAACAAATACTCTCTTCCAAGAATTGATGACTTATTTGACCAACTTAGTAGGACTCCATTCTTCTCTAAGGTTGGTCTTCGTTCTGGTTATCATCAATTGAGGGTGAATAATGATGATATTCCAAAAAACAGTCTTCCAATCAAGATATGGGCATTATGAGTTTGTTGTTATGCCCTTAGGACTGACTAATGCACCTGCTATTTTTATGGATCAAGAATAAGTTGAATTTGGAAACTTATGTTTTATCAAATGGATATCCTTTATATAGGAAAATGATTTGGTGATTAAATGACAAAGGTTATTTTGGAAGACATTTTCTCTTTTGGAGTACAATATAACTAAGGTAAATAAAATACTACAATATTTAAATTGAGGAGGAATGGTTGAATTTTTTTTGTAAGAATTTATGTATTTATTGTGGACATATAGTGATTTGGGTTATTTCTGGAAAATTATGAACCTAGCATAGAGAATATGTGAATAGGTTAATTACACTTTAGTATGAGACTTTAATAGTAGTCAATGTTATTCGGAGATAAATGTTAAGATTTATTGGGGAAGACTATGTGATTAAATCCTTATGAGTTTTCAGTTCCAATCTTATTTTGGATTATTCTGAAGAATTTTAAGGATGATTGTGTATTGAATGGTCTTTCTGTAACTTTGGGTACTTTTGTTGAATTTTGGAGATTAATAGTCCTTTTCTTTTTATAAAGGACTATCCTTTTGGGGGATTATATTATCTCGTACTAACCTTTTTAGTTTTATTTGATGACTAAAGACAAGGGAAAATATAGTTATTATTTTGTGGATTATGTGATTCTCTAGAAGATGATTCTTATGCTTTTTATGAGACCAAGTCTTTTGAAATTACCATTGTTTGGAGAAAATATTAGTCTTGGTAGAAACATATTAAAGGATGAAACTCTACTTGAAGGTAAGTATATTTCCTTATGTTTTGGTTTTATTTAGTGAATTAATTCATCAAAATTTTGAAAAGTAACGTAAAACAAAAACGTTGTTGGTTTACGTTTCCTATTGGGTAATCAAATACTATTTAACACATCTTAAGTTTGTGATCTTCTTGTGGTTAATTTTCTCCTAATCATGTTTTCTATTACTCTCCATCAGAAAATGATCCTTTTTTTCACTTCCATATCCATTTTTTCATATATGGAATCCTAGTATGGTTTAACTTGGGTGACCTTTGTACTTCCCTTTCTTTCTTTTAAAGTAATAGTTTTACTGACTCTTTTTCCGATGCGGGACTTTCAATGAAATTTCCAAGCCCAATTTTAAAATTGCAAGGACACAATTTCTTAAGGGGGGAAGAATGTAATGACCTAAAATTTTGAAAAAATTTTGTTTCCTAGCTTTGTGTGTTATTTCATTTTATACTCCATAAAACTATTTCATTTAATAAAATGAGTATAATTAAAATAAGGTCATTGGGTTTCAATTGTTATATGACTGTTGGTCAATATGATTGTTGGAAACTAAATGTTTTGATTATTGTCTATAAATACAAGTGATCTTGATTAATTAATATAGAAAGAAGATTCGATGGCCCCATCTAGTAGTCTTGGGCCGATCAAATCCCATCTGATGAAACTCGGGAAAGAGGTAGCACCTTTGGGCTTTGCTCTGGACCAAACCCAAGCCAAACATCATCGTGTGAAGCTGGAACGGAATCGCCTTCACGAGAATTTCAAGCTAATAGAAATCACTACTCAGACAATGTGGGCTGAGACGCCCCAAGATTCTATCACCCTAGCACACCTTACTGTTAGGTCCTATGCTGGTGTTATAAGGGGTTGTGTAATGAGACCGTAACTGCCTTGTGTAATCCTTTGTTTTAAATAAAAATTGTGATGTCTTCTTATGGTGAAGTTTGTGAATTTTTAAATGTTTGGATAAATATAGTATGCATATTATTGATGAATTTTTGAAAAAGGATATTTTAAAAATATTTATGTAAACCTTAAATAATTAATAATGTGTAATGATTTTAAAAAAATGGTCTTCTATAATTATGTTCAGTAAGAAATTTAGAGTCTAATAAGATCAACTTAATTTTTGATGAATGGTAAATTATGAATAGGGATTTTACGCTTAGGATTAGTAATGTGACCAAATGGATTAGTAATCTCACTTAAAGAATGTATTAATATAATTTAGGCACCTTGATTAAGTAATGTGATTCAATAAAATAGGTAAATAACTGTTTCAGAAATTATTAGTCAAGTATTAGTTTTTTCAGGTGAATAGTGTTTTTTATTTAAAAATTAAATTAAAAATATTTAGAAAAATATTTTCATAAAATGGAGTTCATTTTTGAAATCAAAGCATCGATATTTGGTTAAGTTAAATTTTTGGGATTTTTCTAAAATGGTTGAATTTTCAATGAATAGTGTTTTTATTTTAAAATTAAATTAAAAATATTTAGAAAATTATTTTCATAAAATGGAGTTCATTTTTAAAATCAGAGCATCGATATTTGGTTAAGGTGAATTTTTGGGATTTTTCTGAGAAAGTTGAATTTTCGATGAATAGAGAAAATACAGTTTTTAGTTTCGGGTGTTTAATGACATCATTAGGGATATAATAATTATGTGATCTTTCTAGTAGACTTATGAATATTAAGATAAGGTATTAGGTGTCCCAAGTGTCCAATACCATGGGAAACTACCCTGGGAAATCCCATGGTTTTTCCAAAACCACTGATGAGGTGTCCCTTGGCAATTAATGCTTTGTCCCCTCACTTCTCCTATAAATACCAAGCCTTTCCCTCATTCATTTCATTTTCCAAATCCTACCCAATTAATTTATGGTCTATTTACCTCCTAATGAGTCCTACCAAGGTTCCCTCAATCCCCCAAGGTCCCGACCTTCGAGTTTTAGGAGTTGCCTTTTAAGGTAAGGGATCCTACCTCTCTCCTTCTTTTCAAGTACTCTCTTTTATGTCATTTATTTTATGATACATGTTCATATGTTGGAGGATGTTATTTTATATTCACTTTACTGTAGTTTTTATTTTCATTTTATAAGACACCCCCACTTTCTCTCATCAATTCATTTTAAGAATGTTTAAGTGGCGCCGTTAGGCTACCGAATTTTTGTACGGGATTCTTTCACCCTTCTCATTTCCAAGTTATATTTTCATGTCAAGTATTTCAAGTTCCTTTTCTTATGTTGAGGTATGATATTAAATATCCATCATACTTCCATATTTATCTTCATATGATTATATACCCAATTTGATCTCATCAATTCATTTTTTTGAAGTTTTAAGTGACGTCATTAGGCTACCGAATTTTCATAAGAGAAATCTTATTTTTGTCTTCCTTTAAAGTTTTTCATTTCATATGGTATGTCTTTAAAATTTCATTACCATGTTATTATATCCTTTATATTCTGTCTCTATACTGTTTTATGGATAATTTATGAGTGGGTTACCCATGTCCCCTCTCTTTTCAATGTTTTCTAAAACCATGTAACATAGCCGTTATGCTGCAGAATTTTCGTCTCAAAATGTCTCTATCTCTTTGTCTTAAATTATTTTATTTTCTTAAGTGAATACTCAGTGATCTTTATTCTACAGGTGTATTCACATATATATCAAAATTTTCTTTTTTAATTCTAGGATTTACATACATGAAACCCACTTTCCTTTTCCGTGGGTTTAAAGGGACATAAAGATCATGTCTTAAAAGCAGTTTTTAAAATGTTATGATTATGAAATGAGACCCAATTATTTTATGATATATGGGTTATTTATGAAATTTTTTATGATGATATATGTGTCTCACATGGTAATAAAGACAAATTAAGGGTGCGCTCTGATATCTCTCAAATGCATTGGGTAAATATTTAATCTCTAGAGATGACCATATTAATGATACCTTGGTGAATAACCTTGGTAATTTTTTTAATGACACCTTGGGGATGGACCTTGGTGATACGGAAATTATTGTATAAGTTAAATATTGTAGACACATATTCAAGTTATGAAACGCGTTATTTTTATTATTATATGCCTCATGATCTCTTTCTCATGCCTTAAAGTTATTTATCATGACTTTATTGATGTATCTCAAGTTCACATGTAAAATGTTTCCCTTGTTTCCCTTACTGGGCCTTCTGCTCACCCTTTCCTTTGATGTATGTCCCTAAGTTATGAGATGCAGTAATGAACTTAGGATGAACAAGTATTAATAAGCCTTTCAAGTGTTTAAGATGAATGTTTCATGTTGTCTGTTTTATGTTCTTGGTTTCCAAGACACTAAACCTTAAAGATCCTCGGTTTTGAATAATGTAATGAAAGTTTATGTGATAAAAAGGCGGGATGTCATAACTCATCTTAACATTTACCAAGATATTTTAAATTCTTATTAATGGCTTTATTTTAGAATATTTTATATCTTCTTAATTATCCCTTATAGAATAAATTCCATATTTTATTCCTTATTGATGGAGTTGTTTAGAATGGAATCTAAGAATATATTTTATGGTACCAGTTTACATGTTAAAAGGTGAAAAAATCAATTCACTCCATGATGGGGAACTTAATACTGTATGATTTTCATAGAATTATAATCCACTACATTTATACAACACCTTCACTTCTATAAACAAAGTAAGCATAAAAAATTTATACATAAAAAAGGTGTATCCTATTTTTATTATCACTAATAGAAAAAAATAATTAGATTTACCTCTCTACTAAGAAACTCTTTTCATTTCATCTCTATATTTATAAAAGTACATCCTATATTCTCTGTTTTTTTATTTAGACCACCTTGGGTAGCATGAGATTTATTATTTATTTAACTTTCTTCATAAACCGAATTGATTTTTCAATTTACAATTCACATCACATATTCTCTTTTCTTCCTACTCCATCATCTTTGACCAATCAAACTATTCTATCCATATGGTAATAAATTGCACAGAAATGTTCTCAAAAATTTTTATGTCAATAATGCTTTTTTATATAAACCCCTTAAAATATAAATTCAATTATTCTTTTACATTTTTTATTATCAACTCCTTCAATTTTTGTTCTCATGTTATTCTTTTTTTAGAGTGTTCCTTGTATTTTCCCTATTCCACACAACTTCTAACCAGTATTTGGTTTACCTTGTTTAGGAATCCTCTCAAGATCTTCTTATATGATTTCTTCTACCAAACCAATACTCTTATTCCTTTCTTATATTGATTCCCTTTATTATTTTTGATTTTATCCACCAACCATGATATCCAGGTCCAATTTTCAAAGGTCTATGGTGTTATATTTTATTCCATGATAGAAGCATATTTTATTTTTTATCATACACTCTAGAATTCGTATTGTTTGTGACTTTCTTAAAACTATTATTTTGTTTGTAGACCACAAGAGACTTACCATTTAATTTTACCTATTTATTCATTTTAATGGTCTCCACTTCTCATAATCATGTGATTTATTCTTGGTAGGAGTTAATAAAAAATCATCATTACAATTATCACTTTTATTAAATATCCAACATAAGTTTTAATGACTTAAAATCTATTTTTAGTGAACAAATTTTACTTTTTTGTTTTGATTTTATTCTTTTCATCTATTATTCCATTTGTTATATGGATTTTGTAATCACTGTAGACTATAATATATTTGCATCATTCAATAGATCTATTCCCAAACACTAAAAATCAATAAAAATGAATATTAAATCATATTTTATTACATTTTCTTATAATCTATAATTATTTTACATATTTATATCTTTGGAAAAAACAACCCTTTAGTTGAGAATATTTAGGGTAACAATAATTCTTATTAGTTATCACATAAATATTTGATGAAGTGGTGGGTTTATCATCACTACTAATTACCAATAGGTTCCAAAAAAAATTTAAACCTGTACTAATAAAATAAGAAAATTTAATACAATGAGAAATTTATTAGATATGGTCATAATTTTTCAATAACACTAAAAAAGATACTTATTTTTATGACATAACATGATTATCTCCACTAATGTGAGTGTATTTAAATATAATAATCTTATAATAATATTTCATGGATATTTTACTTTTCTTAAAAGTTTTGGAATCCTCAACATGTGTCTCATATAGATTTATCATTTTGACTTCTATTTCAAGACACATCTTTTTTTATATATATTTATCATCCTTAACTTATCTTACCTTTTATTCTCATTATTTCTTTATCATAAAATTATTTTCTTTATAAATTTTATTTACCTATTTTAAGGATTTCCAATATCCATTAAAATTTAATCTTTACTATCTAATATGGGAATAATTTTTACTATTGATAGCTTCTAATGTGTCAATATAATCTTCAAATATTTTATCAAACTCAGATTTCTCCAAAAATTATTTTTAGACTTAAACTTTTCCTAAAATTAATTTTACATTCCAATTGATATGATTTGTCCATGACTTCAACATTTTATATTATAGTTTTATCACTTTTGAAACTTTTTATCAAATTCATTCACCATATCATTGACTCCTATCTCTAGCTATTTTTTTGGTAATATAGTTTCCTGATAATACAAAATATATAAGAGAAAACATTAACCTGTTTTTTTTAATATTTCTTAAATTTTGAATGGAGATATTAAATTAGTTAAACAAAATCATACTCATCAAAGATTCAATAAGATTATTATAGAGGATAATTCACATAATATTTATCAGGAAAATTAATATATTGATTATATTCAATTAGAGATGAATCTTATTTCTCCTTTAAATTATATATTAAATTATAAGCCCCTATTTTCTTCTTCCTGTTAATATTTTTTGCTAGACCTTCAATGTTTGTATTAATAAGAATGGAAGCAGTATTCTCAATTTTAAGAAACTCATAATCGTATTTAAATCAATAATAAATATATTAATGAAAAAACAATTTGATAATAAACTAGTTTAAATCATAGTAAAACTAGAATATTACTGATATAACTTGAAATTTCCCAAGGCGATCATATAGTAACATTGGGTGGGTGAATCATTGTATCCTTTTTATCGAATTATATTTCAATTTTAATCAATAATATGAGTATTGGAATCACTTTTATCAGTTAAGATATATATGGATCTACTTTTGATTACCCAATATTAAACTACCACATACAAAGTAGTGGAGAAAAATAGAAAGTAAAAAACCTTATTTTTAGAGGTTTTTAACCCAATGTGAAAATATACGAATTTATATGTTTGGATCAAGATCATGTAAAAAATATACAATATAATGATAAAGTTAACATTAGTGGGAAATGTATCATCTTTAATTCCAAGGATCCCTACCAAAAGTCTATACAGTCTCCTAACCATTTTCTAATATCCTAATTTTCTATTTATACTAGATCCCACCACTATACAAATTTTATTTCCAAATACACTCCTAAAATATAGTTAATATTCTCTACATGTTAAAATATCAATAATACCCCCCCAGGTTTAGTTTTTATTTAATTTTAAATAAATAAAATGTCTAATAACTTTTTATATAGATGACACCAAAACAATTAGAAAATAATTTATTTTATTATGTTTTAATATCATAAAAAATATTCGGCATATAAATGAAACATAATTAGAAAAATTAATGAAGGAATAAAATAGCAAGTAAATAAAAATATTAAAAGAATAATTTTCACATAATTATTGTAAAAATACCAATCTAGTAACTGAGATTTAGTGTCTAATTTATTACATTATAATAGATATAGGGGATCACATACTGAATAAATAATATTTTTAGTGTCCATAGAGTTCCAAATACATACATAATTCACATTTTATAATGGGAATAAAATATATAACAAAAGTAATTGTTCTTCTAATTGTAAATCATTAGAAGAATTCTTCTTCACATCATGGGGAATGGAAAAAAATCGGGTAATCTTAAATTATCATAAAGGGTTAAATAAAATGATATCTATCATGATTAAATAAAAAATAATTTATATGTAATGTTAAATAATTAAAAACATATACCATTTAATCAATAACTTGAGCATGAAATGCATCCACGGATAATATCAATGTAATAATCTCATGAATAATTATAAATTAATTCCATATGATAGAATTGAATAATATTAGATATCATAATCATAGACATCATGATATATATACCATCAAGTAATTTCCCCAAGATATTTTAATTAATGGGCATGTATATAGAAAACCCCCATTTAATTTTTCCAAATGATTTGTCTCATAAGTCCCATCGATGCATTAAAGGGATATGTATAACTTTCTCCCACCGATCACTACATGTCTAATTCATTACTCATATATCTAATGAATTATTAAATTCATAAAAATGTTGCATTTTCAAAAAAAATATTTATGGAGTAAATAATGCAGATTTATCATGATTTTCCCCAGCCAATCAAATAACTTTTATAGTAAAACACAAAATGTAAAAATGGTATATGGTTAAAAAAACTAATCATATCCATGAGAAAAAATATGGATATTTAAGAGAAATTTAAAGTAAAATGATCACAATAATGCGAATATTCCAAGATTATATTAATGAAAAAAAAGTAATAAGAGATAAAATATGACCATCAATTCATCGAAATTATAGGTTTTTTAATGAAATTACACCCTTTAGAAAAAGGATAAAATGCCAGTGAAATATTAAAATTATCTTTCCTAAAAGTGTTTTATTTTTAAAATAATTGAAAACATATAGATGATGCAAAATATCATAACTGGTTAAGAAGGTGGGGATGTATTTTAATAATGTATACATTAAAAACATTATTTTTTACTCTTTATAAAGAAATTAATAAATTAAATTTCCTAAAAAATAGAAATCATCAATTAAAACCATTAAAAAAATTAAAGTATAACATAAAATTTCATTAATAAATAATTTTGGTAATAAGTGGGAATTTTTTATTTCAATTTTGAAAAATATGGACATGGAATAAAAATATATCTGATTAAAAGTGAAATAAAATTAGATTATCATTTAAACATTTCTTTGGATAATAAAAGTTCTAAAGAGAGAAAAACTTGTAAGATAATATTGAAACTAACTAAATATATTATATTTAATAATATATATTTTTTGTATGAAAGATACATTATAATATTCCTTCAACAAAAATTATAGAAATCCAAAAAATAATAGATATTGTTAAATAAATCCTTACCTATTTGGTAAATTTAAAATTCAAACCCTTGAAAGAAAATACATGAATTGAAACATTAATAATCATCAATAAATAGTAATTTAATATAAATATATTATGGGGATATTATATACACCATATAAAAGTAATTAGGTTTATAATAACAAATATGTACCAAAAGAGTTTAAATTCGTATGAAATCCCTTACCACACACTTATAATTAGTTGAAAATGCTTTAAAGTCATGTATAATGGTTTTTAAAATGTTATTAATTCATTAAAAAACATTATCAATATTTATAAAATCATATATGGTCCTCTAATAAATTTTATCAACCATTTGATAATAATATTTCATTATTTCAATTTTTTGGTGTTAACTGATTTTTTTTTCTCATAAATTATATGTCATAAAAGTTCTAGTTCATTTATATAAAATATAGTTACATAATTTAATGAATTATATATTTATTATACATATAATATTGATTAATTAGATACATTTTTGAATTACTCGTGAAATTAGGTCATGGAAAATAAATCACACCGCTTCATAGAAATGGTAGACAATATATACACATGAGGAAAATTATCATTTCATTAATGGATTAAAGTGTATGTAATTGGATGATATTTTAATTATAAATAAATAATATCATGTCATGGGTATCAAATATAGTCATTATTTAAATCATTATGTCTATGCATGGGAGGTGGTGGTGGAAAACAAATTAAATTGGTTTTTAGGAAGGTAGTTCACATTACATATGGGTAATTGTTTTAGATCCAATTTGATAGAGAATTAGATAGATTAATATAATTATATCATCATAATTACATATATTTATATGGGGTATATTGGTGTTATAATATTAGAATTTTTATGGCATAATTGAAGGTGATAAAAGAGGATGTAAAAATAGATTGAGCTTAGTGAAGATGATTTCCATCAATCAGAAAAACCTCTTTGGGATATTTTGTTTATGTCCCTAGTGTTGGTTTTTTAAGAAGACATGAAAATTTATGACATTTTTATGGATTATGGGGATGGATTTTGATATGGGTTGGTTAAGCTAAATATCATAATTGGTGTGGTGAATTAATAGGAGAATATGCACTTTTGTAATTGAGGTGAGTTGCAGACCTGTAATTTTTAAAAAAATTAAAATAATATTAAGTAAATTTAATTGTAAAATGGATTCAAAATAGATTATATTATAAGGTGATAAGGGAAATGTTGAAATAAAACCAACCTATTGGGTTAAATAAAGTTTTTATGTCATTTTTACCCTTATGTTTGTAGGAACCCCTCAGTAAACACATTAATACTTTGACCTTGGTAATTTATTATTATTGTTTTTAATATTAATTATAGAAAAAAATAATTTAATCTTACTACCTAATGTTAAATATGATAATTACACATATTTACTCAATTTTATCAAATTTAATTTAAAATATTAGAAAATTTTATTTTAGAATAACCCCATAAAACATGTTGGCTAGTAAGTTTCATTATATGGATTTAAATTCAAATAGTTTGATATATAATCTATACATTTAATTCAAATATTTCATACAAAATTATTATTTTATAAACTAAAATGGAAAGACATTGTACCCTAAAAAATGGTTTTCCAAAAAAACCATTTTTAACTCCCAATGATCCTATCTTTATTTCATTCAATCTAATAATCAATAAATGGTTAATTATACATATTATGGAGCATTATTATAAATAAATGGAGCAATAGTTAAATACTACATTTTAAAATATTATTTCTAAGAGAATGTTTCCAAAATTAATTATTTGATTATTTTAACCTATTATGTGTAAAATCAATATTTATCCTTTAAAATTCTAACTTCTTTTCATTAAAATATTAAAATGTAAAATATATTATTGTTTTGTTAATATTAAATGTTTTATTACTATCATTGAATGTTTTTTGTTACATTATTCAATCCTAAAATAATTTTTCCCCAAAATTTTCGTGATATTCCTTTCTAAACAATTTTGGGTGGTTTTTCATCATAACATCCTTTGGTTCCTACATTGATTCCATTATTTTATGATTTCTCCAATGAAACATTACGAGTCTACTCACACAATTACTCAAATCCTTTTATCTAGTGTCATGAATTTGGATAGGCTCTTCACAGTAAGATATAGAAGGTTCCAATTCTATTTATTTATATGGGATAACATGAATTGTTTCTAGAATGTAATTCCTTTAAAATTATATGCATAAATCATCATTTTGATAGGCATTGTGTAATTTCAAATCAGTAATACATTATTCTAATTTATTGCAAAATTATAGGTCTAATATACTTAGGGATTAGTTTCCATATCTAAAATAACTATATGTGACTCTTCCCTAGAAATATAATCAAGAAAACATGATCTCCCAATTTTAATTCGAAATAATTTCTTTGGTTGTCATCATTACTATTCTTCCTCCTTTAGGATTATTTGATATGATTCTACAAATTTGACTCCATTTTCATTTCCTTCTCAACATTTTCTGAGCCAATAAGTTTCTTTCCAGCTACTTTATCCCATTAAGTAGGATTACAACATTTATTTCCATATAATTCTTCATACAGTTCAATTTGAATCTTGAGAGGAAATTATTTTTGTTTGAAGACACTAAAAAGTTAAATAGTAATCATGCATTCATTGAAAGTCATGTTAACAAGAACTCAACATGTCTTCTAATGTTCGAATAGTCCTTTCAGATTGTGCATCGATTTGAGGGTGATAATCGATGCTCAAATGAAGCTTGGTATCCAAATACTTATGAATAATTTATTATAATTTTGATTTAAATAGTGGATCAAGATGAGACACAACTAAAAGTGCTTCTCCATGAATCCATAAAAATTAATAAATATTGATCCACGTAAGGTTATCATGAGTTGAAACTTATCTTATAGAACAAAAAAAAATTATAATTTGGTAGAGAGATAAAACATAACCCATATTGTATCACTCTTTATAAGATTATTTGGTAATCTTCTGAAAATTCCATACTAATTTCAGGACATTTACATATAGGAATAGGTTGTGGTTTCATGACTTCTATAGGATGTTGTATATCATTATACACCAATTGAAGGACTGTGTATATTGTAACACAATTAGAAACATAATTCTTTATATTATCCTACTAAAAATGTTCCTTTGAATACATAATCATCTTGGATTTACCAAGGTGTATAGAGAAATTCAAGCTATGAAAATCATCCAATAATTCCATTTTTATCTCATGTAAAGATATAACACAAAACCGATTTCAAAATTTTATATATCCATCTTCATATGTGATATTTTCCAATTTCACATCATTCATGGAATTAATTTTCTTCTAAAAATTCTTATCATCAGTTTAACTACATTTTTTCATTTCCAATAAATATTATTTAACAACCATTTCAAAATGGGGTGATTTCTCCCATTCCTAAATAATTCCCAGATCCATCTTTATTAGTTACATAAACATAGTATCCCTGTCAATCCACATTTAGGTCAAATGTGTGTGTTCTTTCTAACCCTAAGCATCTTCTACAACATTTTTTCTTCCCTAGGTGGTAGTGTATTGAGTAATCATAATAATGGAGAGGTTAGATCAACCACCTTTTCCTCATATTGAGCTCATTATATAAAAATATGTATGTTGGTCTCTTATGGCCCATTTATATCTCATAATAGAAAAAATGTGTCCATATCTTCAAAGAAAATACTACATTTTCCAACACAATATTGGGGGTTGGATAGTTCTATTCATGATTTTTTATCTACCTTAATGCAAAGACAATAAATTTTTTACTATGTATAAAGACACACAAAATTATCTTATATGATTCTTCACTATATATCATAAATCCTTCACTTATTTATGTTAATCGTAGAATTGGATCATTGAAAATTATCCTCTTAAATTCTTTGAAAACTAATTTACAGTCCTTTATATATATGATCATAAACACTTTACTTGTAATCTTGGTTAAGGGGGTATACAATTGTTGTTTTTTTGAACTAATATATCAAAGTAAAATTTCAAACTAATTCCATTATGTACCTTTGTTAAGTTCATTGTTTTAGGTCATTATTTGACTATATTTTTTACATGATCAAAATAGATTCCATATTTAAAAAATGGACAACTAAAGTAAGTTTATATAGACATAATTAAATCATGTTAAATTTCTCATACAATTATTTTCATCTAAGAGTCTCAAGAATGATTTGAAAGTGATTCACTTAGTTCTCGTATCTTTTAGAATAAACTAATTTATCAATAAGAAATAGAACAAAAATTATATCTTGATATTCCTCGAATAATTCCTTCATTAGATTAATAAAAATAGAGGGTGAATTTGTCAATCCATATGGAATCACTATAAACTCATAATTTACATACCTCATATGAATTGAGTTCTTCAGAATATGATCCTTATTTACTCATAATTGACAAAATCTTGAACATAGATGAGTCATTTAAAAATATTGTTTTATATGAATTTCATCGAATAATTCATCAATGTACAGTATATGAAACTTGTTCTTTATCATAAAATAATTTATTTCCCTAAAATCAATATAAAAGCTCATAGATCCATATTTCTTATTAATGATTATAATATGGGCTCCCTAATGAGAAACACATGTGCCTATAAATATTTGATCACATAAATACTCTTGTTATTTATTTGAATCCACTAATTCCATTGTGGCATCATATAAGGAGTCTTTGATATTAGGTTTATATCATGGATTAAATCAATGAAAATATCAAAACCACGCTTTAATGGATTCCTAAGTAATTTGTTAAAAATATATCAATATATTCAGGTATAATGGGTACATCCTGAATTTGAAGATTACCTTATCTATTTATTGGTTGTTTTTTCTCTTATTCTTCAAGAATCTAATTTAGAAGTGCTTGTGATTATTAATCTAGACATGACCGAGATAATGAATTCTCCCCTCTAATGATAATAAATTCCACATCTCCATCATGAATCATAATTTCCTTATCTTTGTAATATATTTTTGATTAGTATTTTCAAACCAGTACATAACATGATGTATATTAGATTCAATCATAGATAAAATAGTAAATTTCATAAATAGGTCCTGTTTATATGTCACAATGGAAATTTCATAAGACAAAGTTTTTGTAGGGAGATTCCCATTAGGTGTTTTGACTGAGAACTCCAATATTTAGGTTCTAGTAGAATAAATAATTGTATTTGAATACATGGATGAAAAAAAAGTGTGAGGATCTAGAATAAGAAATTGAAAAACATAAATATATTATTAAAGTACATTATATCATATCATTAGAAACTTAAAACTCTAATATGGTGATCTCAAAAGCTTGAACTTATCTACTAATCATCATATGTGGTAAGTTACCTTGATGGCTGGGACATTGGTTTGAATAATTACCCAATTCTTTATAGTTGAATCACTAGATATTAATGGTAACTTTATTTCCATTATATTCATTATATAGATAACCCTTCTCTCCAATCATGTAACAAAATCATATTCCCTTCAATAATTTTTCATAATTTTTCATTCCATAATTTTCACATGATGGAATTCTATTCATTTTCTTATTCTCCTTTGATGTGTTACAGTTTTACTAGTGTTCAACTGACCTCTTTTTCCTTTTTATTTATGTTAACAAACATTATTTTAATTTTAGTTCAATTATCATGTGCGAAATATTTTTCAAATAATATTTATTCAAAATTTATCAATTCGATATGTTCTATTTATTCTTCCACCCTGGTATTCTATATGAAAGACCACCTTTTATCAACATCAACTTTGATAAAATATAACTATAACTATAACATTTTACCTTCTATCATATCCCAAGGCTAGAGATATCTTTTTAATGGACTTAATCCATTTCTAATCCACCATTGGATTGTTAGTCCCACTAAATGATTGGAAATCATTTTAATGAAATAATTAAATATAGTTGTATCATTCCATAGAATGTAATTTTTCTCTATGTATGAATGGTTATTTACCATTATCTGGTTCAACTTACCAAATATAGGCATGATATTATTAGATTTATCACTGGTTGTATTGGCTAGCTCTATAAGAAAATTTTTACATTAACCATGATTGCTAATACCATTCATTATACTAGGAAACGCATATAAAAAATGGAATATAATGGATTAAATCATATAATTATGAATTTTAAATCATTATATATATTTATAAATCTATTTTAATACTCAACATAAATTGAATATTTATGCATTGTTTATATTATTATCATAAATATGGTTTCATTGGAGATAACTTTAAATCATAAAAATATTTTAAAATCCTTCATAATAGTATATAAATGAAATATGAATAATATAAATTATATATAATGGGAGTGTCAAACTGTGTATGCAGTATGGTCCCATTCACCAGGCTCCAGAATGAATGCTGAGATAAACTCTGCCAACTTGTTTTGGATTTATTACATCCAAGATGCATCTATTCCATAACTATAGCAACATTTAGTATCTATATAGAGTTTTATTTTAACGAAAAACACAAAATATCTACATTAAAAAAAATTATTTTATTCTATATTTATAAAAATTATCAAAGTCTTTCATAGGGTTATGTTCCCTAATATAGGTTTTCTTAAATCTAGTTCCTAAGGTTTGTACTAAAATTCCTCGGATGGAATCATTAACAATCCCAACTCCAGCAACCCATATTGAGTGTGTAATTTCTTAAATTGGAATGGATACATGGTATCACATCTTAATTGACTGATAAATTATCTAATCTTGGGTATCCAAATACATACATGATATACATTTTACATTGGGAATATAATATATATCTAAAGTAAATTTTCTTCTTACTTTAAACTCGTTTAATGAATTATTATTCATATCCGGGGGAAGGAAAAAAGAATATTAAGCTTAAATTATTATTAAGGGTTATTTAAAATGTAAAATATACTGAGTAAATAATTAATTATCAATATATAAGGTAAATAACTAAAAACACTTACCATTTAATCAATAACTATAAAAAAAAATACATCCAAGGAAAATATTAGTTATATAATCTCATGGATAATAATATATAAATTATCAATGATGGAAATGAATAATATTAGACATTAGGATCGTATAAATCATGAAATCTATGCCAACAAAATCTTTCACCATTTTTTTTAAATGATGGGTAGGTATACACCGAAAAGCATTTAATTTGGCCAATAGATTTTCTCATGAGACCAATTAATTCCTCAATGGACTATATATAACTAAGCACCACCATTAATTTCATTTCTAATTCATTACTTGTATATTTAATTGTTAATTAATTTCATAAACAATATTCCCTAACAAAACATACCCAAATCGAGTAAATTATACATATTTCATGCTTTTTTCTTGTCAATCATTTAACTTTCAAAGTAAAAAAGCCATATGTAAAAATGGTATATATTTTAGAAAATAATCATATACATGAAACATATATACGGATACATAAGGTAACTTTAATGTATAATTATCACAATAAATTGAATGATCCAAGATGAAGTTAATAACAACAAAAAATATAAGTGATAGAAGATGACCAACGGTTGAGCAGAAATATTGATTTTGTTATAAAATTATTTAGGTTGAAAAAATAAAATAAGTGGAAGTGAAATATTAAAATAATATTTCCTAAAAGAGTTTTCATTATAAAAAATTAATTTTTTTAGAAGAATCTATATTTTATAAAATAGTTATGGTTGCAAGGAAGTCTTTTAATATTGTATATGTTTAAATATTTCCATTGGAATTTTTTTAATGAAAGTCAAAATGAACATTTTAGATAACATTATAAATATTACATTAAAACCTTTTAAAATGAATATTATAACTAAAAATTTTCTTAGTAAATCATTTTATTAATAAATATAACTTCTTTAAATCAGTTTAGAAAAATATAGACATGAATGAAAAATATATTTGGAAAAAACAGAAATAAAATTGGGTTTTATTTTAAACAATTATTTTATTGATTTAAGTTCTAATGACTGTAAAAGTATAAATAAACTACTTAACTTCCATAAATATAAATCATATAATAAAATTTATATACATTACGAAGGATAGATTATAATATTCCTTCAATAAAAATTAAGGTAATCCCAAAAAATTATATTGTAAAATAAATCATTTTTTCTTTGGTAACTTTTAAATTATTACAACATGAATGAATAAAAAATAATTAAAACATTAATAATCATGAATAAATAGGTATGAATGTTAAATATATAAAATGGGTAGTATATACACCATATAAAAGTGAACAGGTGCATAATAATATATATGTCTTAATGGAGTGTTAATTGAGAAGAAATCCCTTACCTCACGATTCCTTTATGTTAAACAAGCATAAAACACCTGTAAAATGGATTTATACAAGATATTAATTTATAATAGAACCATAATAATATTTATAATGTCATATATGATCATGTTATAACATTTTATCTTTTATTTTCCAATAAAATTTTATTAATACCATTGTTTTAGATATTAACTAATTCATTTTCTCAAGCATGTTTTGTCATGGATGTTCAGGTTATTGTGAATAAGATATATTTCCTAAATATATATAATTATATTAATGTTATAAATATAATATTTATTCATTAGATACATTTTTATAATTATTCTTTAAATTTTACATGGGAAATGAATAACATCGCTTCATGGAGATGGTAGGTCATACGTACACATGAGCGATGTTATCATTTCTATAATGGGTTAAAGGGTAAAAATATGATATATGAATTTTCAGGAATAAATATAATTTCATGAGTATGATTTTCATTTCTTATTTTCATCATTATTACCATCCATGTGATATGGTGATGGAAGACAAATTACTTCGGTTCACTAGGTGGCAGTCCTCCGTACACATGAGTGATGGTTTTGATTCGCATTTTATGGGGATTGAGATGGATAAATATTATTCGATTAAAGTAATAAAATATAATTATATGATATATACTTGTTTTATTATATTGTATTTTTTTATAAAAATATTTATGGTGGTAAAATATAAAGTAAAAAACAAAGATCTTGAAAATGATGATTACCTTCGCTTAGAATAACCTGCTTTGGATCTCTTATAATGGACCCTAGGGTTAGTATTTTGGGAAGGAATAAAGTTATAGAACATGGATAATGATTTTGAGGAAAAAAATTATCATGTTTTTTTAAGATAAATGGATTAATAGCTAGGAATAATGGAGGGTAGTATGTTCCATTTTATAATTGATGTGACTGCACACATTTAATTTTTTAAAGATTTAAAATAATGTCACATTCTTGGAAAAATGGCTCAAAAATAGCTCATAAAATAATTTGATTAGGGTAAGGTTTAAATCCAATCAATAAATTAGGTTTTATATTATCTTTAGGTCATATTAACACTTATCATTTTAGGATTACCTCTTTGTAAACCCATTTTTATATTACCCATTTTAAATAATATTTACTATTTTACTATTAAATATTTTCAAATATTTGGTTTAAATTATAACCAAATTTTAATTATTATAATTTTAAATATGGAATATATTATATCAAAATCAACTCCCAGAATTTCTAGAATTTAATTTAAAAATAAACTTAAAAAATGTATAAAAAATTATTTTTTGTGAAATGATTTTTTCAAGAATAAAATGATCATATACTAAATATATGACTACTAATAATCATTATATGGATTAAAATTATTATATATATATATAATCTAAAAATTTCATTTAAATCACTCACCATTAAATATTATTTTAATTGATTAAAATTGAAGGGCATTATACCATTAAAAAAGTAGTATTCTGAGAAAAAAAATTTACCTCTAAGTGATCATATCAAAATTTCTATAAAACTTATTTTCGATAAGTTTTTATTTAAAAATATTATCACATATTATTATCAATAAAAGGATCAATAGTTAAGTAATACATTTTTCATTATTCATAAAATCCTATTTCTAAGGGGAAATTTTTTTAAAATATCATTCTAGGATTATTTTAACAAATTATGTTCAAAATAGATATCCATCCTATAAAATTATAATTTTTGTTACGTAAAATATTAAAATTTTAATTTTATTATAGATTTATTAAAATATAATGTTCCCTTATTATAACTAATACATGGGTGTTACAATCATGATCTTCTAATAACATCATATCACTAATTATAACAATATATAGAATATAATACATTTTAAATATGATAAAAATTGTTAAAATAAATCAAGTAATATCATGAATTATTTTATGGATGTATGTAAGGATATATATATATATAAGAATATAATATTACTATTATATATATATATCCATTGGAAAGATGACCATTTAATATATAATAATGTTATATATGGCTATTGGATATACCTATATCTAATTGATATATTAATGTTTTTTCATTATGAGCAACAAATTAAAAATAATGTAAATAAGAAATATTAAATAATTATAGAATTATAAAAAAGATGATAATTAATTTAAATTATAAATTTTAAAAAATTTCGTTTTTTTATTAATTATATATATTTTATTATTATTATAGAATAATTTTATGTTTTAATAAAATTTATATAAGGATTAAAATACCAATGGATTAGTACATTTTAATGTTTATAAGATAAATAAAAAACTAGATATGATTTACATCCTTTAATATTAGAAGTCATATCTTTCAAAGAATTGGTTTTTCAATCTTTTTTATTTTTAAAATTTAAACTCATCTGTAATCAGTAGTGATTTAAAAAAATATTACTTATATATATATATATATATATTGAAACAAATCACCAAATAATAAATTATTATCACTTTGTGAGGAATAAAAATAATTTCATTTTTATTCTAAAAAACATTTTTAAAAAAATATTAATCCCTATACATTCATTTATTACAATTATTTTATATTTTTTAAATGAAATATAATAAAATAAAATATATTTCATATTTTGAATTAGTATGTACAAATTAGGTAAAAATTTAAATATCAATTTTTTCCCATAAAAGTAAATTATCTAGGTAAAAATTGAGCAATAATGGAAATGGTGAAATGATGTAGAATGGTTAAACTAAGTAGTAATGAATAAATATATCATAAAATATTCTATATAAATGGATGGAAGAGGAAAATATAGGCCTCCCCTAATCATACATTAATTACTTTTCCACTTTGGATCCACTTTACATGAGAAATTATCGTCCTGATTCATTGGGGAATGAATCTTTGAGAAAATGACACTTAAACTCACCTATAAAAGGAACCCTACTCTACCCCATCCAAACCCACACTTATAAATTAGTTTACTGATGCTCCCAAAAATTTAGTATAATTTTCATGGGCTATGGTTAGATTATTTTTTCTTTTTCCAAACTAAACTTGCTACTGGAGCGTAGTATAGTGGTAGTGTGGGGTAAGTCCCATGATGATTTTTGGATTTCAAGGAAAGAACTAAAGCTTATAACACTTTGGTATAAGACCTTATAAGATATTTGATCTTGTTAAATGACTAATGAAAAGGATTGGTGGATAAATATCAGATATAAAGAAGGGATCGGGATTGATTTTGCGATTTAGAAAAAAGGTTTATGTTTATTATAACATGGTATAGCCTTTAAAGCTAGGCAACGAAGAAGGTAATGGTCACTAGTTGTCTTTGTTCAATCCAACTAGATCTATACCAAAGAAATTTATTCCTTTTTGTAGAGATAACTGCAATATAGATGCATTATTCCTAACTCATGGGGTTGAAAGTATCATAGGCTATTGGTTGTAGCCAATTATACTACAATCAGGTAAGGGTATTTCATTCAAACATCCCATGGTCTTATTTTATTAATCAAATAAAATAAAAAATTGTTATTTTACCTAATAAAAATCCTTATAGTTACCAAGTTGAGAATTTAGTATTAATTAAATTCAAACTCCCCTACACTTGATCCCTACCCTAAGAGGTTTATCTACTCATTGTGGGTTCGATTAAAAATATATAGAGAATTTAAAACATGATTAACATACCAACATAAATTGAGATTAAGTAGTTATCAAAAATTCAAGGATTGAGATTAATAATTTATAAATTTTTTAATTAAGAATAAGAAATTTAATCCTCAAAAAATTACAATTTTAATCAATTACATACTTGAAATAAGAACAAGAATGAGAACAGGGAGGATTTATCATAGATTGATGGTCGAGATGATGAACACACATATTTTGGAGATGGTGATGTAAAAATATTGAATAATTATTCTAAAATCAATCAATGGTACTTATCTATAAATAATAAAATAATATAATTGATGAAAAATAAATATAGGGTGGAGTGGGAGAAAATTGGGTGAAGATTCAAGAGAAAATGATAAAAATAATAATTAGAATTCAATCATGTTCTGTATGAGGTTCGCCTACTATATCTAAATAATCAAGACCTTACATGATGTATAATGAGGTTTCATATCATGTAATTTTGATCCAATTTTTCCTTTTTAAATTTTAAATCTATGTGAATCTCATGCGACTCTTACTTGAATATCTTCTGATGATTTTGAAATTTGACTCCTTTCACAACATGTAACTAGGAGTCACAATGTGTATCTTCCTTCAATTTGTATCTTGAAAGAGGTAATTGAGTTTTAAGGTTACATTATGTGTATTAGTGGATCACTTTATGTAATTTTTTCATTTTTTGAAAAAAAATTCATGACTTGCTTCATAGCTTTTCCTATGCAGTGAAAGTAGACTATACATCGTGTAACAGAGTTTCATGATGTATAATGGTCATTATTGGTCATTTTCTCCAATATTTAATTTGAAACCTTGAAAATTTATTTTCATAAATAATAAACACATACCTGGTTCATTATTGAGTAAAAATATGGATAATCCTTAATAAAATGATATAATTATTTATGTATTATTTAAACTTAGAAAATTCCCCAACACTTGAATAATTTCTTATCCTACGGTGAAAATATCGCAATAGTTGTTTCAAATGGAACAAAAAATTTAAACTAAAAAACATTCATTATATCCATATAAATAAAACTATGTGTTAGTAGAACAAAAAAAGTCTCTAGAATCATCATGCATAAAAAATTAGCCATGCATCAAAGCCGGTTTATTTAAACAAATTCTTAATATTTTAGTTACAATTTCTTAGTTGTTCCTAAAATTTTATACTCATTTTTAGTTTATCTCACAATTAATTTTCTCTCATCACACAGGGTGCAATGAAACCAGAGTTATGCTCCTATACTAAGTATATGTTCCTAGTCATCAGCTTATATTGGTCCTATCATCTCCTCTTTGTAAAAAAATACAATATTAATCATGAGTGCATCCCCAATTTGGTGCAAATGACACTGAGGATGAGGGTCGATGGGTAAAAAGTGCAATGAGTAGGCTAAAAAAGGAGGCTAATATCTAATTTATAATGCATGAATGTTGTGAAATGTGTAATTAAATGAATCTTTCATAGATAATAATGTCCATGATTTGAGAAAGTCAAGTTGGATCCATGAATATATGAAGCTATTACAAAAAAGGATAGCATGTTCTTTACTTTTTCTGTGGTTGTTTTTATTTTTCAAAACTCACGTTTAGCTCAGATCTCACATTCTTCCCCTAATAACATATAATCTTTTAGGGGATTCCTCATTCTAGAAATAGTGATTTTGACAATCCTAATACACAACCAAATCATCGTCATTTTTTAATAGAACAGGATATTATAGAAATTCAAAAAATACACATTGATCTCAATTAAACAGTCTAGTTAGAACCACAATACAAATCCTCAGTAAAATCATCCAATGTCTAGTGGATGAAAAACTAATCCCATAATTTTTCAAGGTAAATTTGTGCATTATACAAATATTATGGTGTGAATGGATAATAAGATTGGAATAGCTACATCATACTAAAGTATTTCATTTAAACTATAATCTTAATGAAGTAATGTTGTATGTTGGGTCTCAGGAAAAATAATCTTCAAAAAATATTGACTCAATCATATTAATATTTTATTTATTAAAACATATCCTCAATAAGAGATAAATTTAATTTTTTATAGGATTTTATTTCTCATGTTTCACTCAATAAATATGCTTAGAATAGAATATGAATGTGTAGGTTCAGTACCATCTTAGGAATGGGATTAAATTAAGTAAATTGGAAATCACTAAGTGTATAATATAAGTAATAAATTAATTAAAATTAATTTAAAAAATTTAAATCTGAATTAAATTACTAAACACTGTAATCATTATAAAAAATATAAACTGAAGAAAAACATTTAATTCCAAAAATTAAAATATTATCATTTTCTATTACATAAATTTCTGTAATGAGTTTCAAGTTTAAATCATGCTTCTGAAGGAAAAAAATGTATCACATATATATGAAATCAAGCCAAAAAATCAAGTGTATCAAATTTGAAACTCAAGAAACCCATCCCCTCTCCATATAGAATGATGTTGTGTCTACACTATCCATGGAAGAACCATTTAATTGTTCTAGTAGAGATTACATAGATTATTGAAATGGAAATTTGAAAATAAAATACTATGAAATCAAGATATGCCTATATAGAGTGGTATGCTATAAGGAAATTTTATTGGTCTGGAATTTGTAATTAGGATACCTAAAAAATTAGATATAAATACAAATTTTACACTATATAAAACACTATTACACAGGTTTGACTCATTTAGTATGTAGTAAACTAGGAAGGATCACACATTTTAGAACAATAAAATACAGTTGATATAAATGTAGGTTTGTGTAGAAAATAAGCCTCAATGTGATTCCAGATAGAAAATAAAAAACTATAAAAATATGATGAGGATAAAATTATTACTAAAAATATAAGAAAAGAATATGGAATATGGGTTGCCTCCCATAAAGAGATTCAAATTACATTGTCAGCCAGATGGATTGACAAAGTATCAGTCGGTATCGTGCATAGGATCTACTCTCCTCTATCATTTGTAGATACTGATGGAAGTTTCCTACAGATCTCATAGTCATTTGGTTGGATTAATTACTTTATGAGAATACCATGAATGAATTTTTTGTGTATGGAAAGGTATATTTTCTCATGATTTTGGTTTCTGAGCATGAATCTCAAGTGATATCTCATAAAACTGGTGCTCAACCTTATCCTAGTGCTCATTCACTCATCGAACAAGGGCTGATGGTTGCATAGGCACATCAATTACTATAGATGAAAAAGAATAACTATACGTGGATAATATAATAGTGTAATAATTTTAAAAATAATCCAAGTAAAAAATGGAAAAAAAATTATTATCCAATATATATATATAGTGCACTGATAAAATCATTATATGGAATAGAATTTGTATAAAAAATTATTGTCACCCTAGAAGAATAAAAAATCAAGGGAGGGGATTGGGGTGTACTAGGAAAAATAAATAGTAGCTATAACATCATCTACAGTCCACTCCAGAAGAGAGCGTGGATGCAGCTGCCTCTCCAGGTCAATAGTTGTTATGGTATAAGGGGTTGGTTGGTCTACTGCTGATGGTGGTGAAATGGTGCTGGAAACTATTTCAGTGTTGGGTGGTGGGGAGGTACTGATCTGGAGTGTGTTCATGGGTTAGGAAGTTAGATCAATAAATGGAACCTCGGTGGATGGGGTGGCTTCTGGTCCCTTTTCCATTCGAGCATACTCAACTAGATATTCTTACTGGGCAGCAATGTCATCTACTATAAAGTAATTATGTCTAGGGTTGTTGCTAGGGTAGGAGTGGTAGATAGTGAGGGGCTGACATAAGTCGTTGGTGGTGACAAAGGTGTATTGAATTGGTAGAACTCGGTGAAAGGAATATATAGGTGTTGGGAAATCTATCACAGGTTCTCTAAGATGAATATGTGCATAGCTTAGAGATCTACTGGATATGATGGGGTGGGAGGAGAACTAGGGTAGGTTGTGTTGGATGGAGGGAAATGGGGAGGTTCTTGGGTAATAATGGAATCTATGGGTCCTGGGATGGAGGTGGGGGTTGCAGGCGACGAAGGGTCTCCATCATGATCTCTTGGGTCTTTGTTTGCAGCCTCAACTACCCTAATTTCCCCCTGGTAGGAGTCACTACCTTTGTTAAATGGCCACATCTTGTGCAGAAACATAAAATCTATGGACTCCATTGGATTGGGGGAGGTGAGTTGAAGGGTGGTGTCAAAAAACACTGAGATGACAGGCCAAGTGGGTGATAAAATATCCCCTCTTGTGTGTGTCTCACATCTTCTTTGTATGAGCTCTAAAGTAATATTTTTATAGAGAATGCATGGTGACAGATGTTCCTCAAATGGATGCAGCAAGTATAATGACATTCATATGACTAAAACAGTCATGAGACTCGTCTCGGGTAAACTAGGCATGTGTTAGGGCCCTATGTAGGGTGAGGAGCACTAGAGCTCAAAGTTATGAGGATTTGGTAATCCATGTATCATGCTAAGTGTGAGTATCTTGGGAAATCATCCTCTAAATACTCTTTGAATTTTACTTAGATGGTTGAATCTATAGTGTAGGTATTTCCTCAAATATGGTGATATCTTCAGTGTAATCCTCAAGACCTATGCTAAATTCTGTGAAGGAAAGATCATGAGAAAATCTTTCTAGTCTGAAGTGGAGGCTATCATTGGTGACCTAAAATGTGGAAAGTAACTATAAAAATATATATTTATATGCTTCCTCACATATTTCAATAATAGATGAAATATGTAGGTGCTCAAGGAGATGGATGACATCTTGGCTGATATTGAGGTGAGTGAGGATGACCATATCGATAGTTTTGGTGGTCTTTATTGGCTTATCTTACAATAATTTGAGTTCCACATGGTGTTTTGGGTATAAAAATTTGTTTATATAGTGAATATTAGTTTGGTATTCCTCATACAACCCATTGGATCTTGAGTGGACCTCCTATATGACAGCAGGGTTTTTAAACTATATATCAGTGGTTCAGGGTGAAGCTGTTTGTGGTGGTGGGGAAGTAGCTCCTCGCATGCATTTTACTAGTAGAGAATCATATTGTTCATGTTTGAGATCAGTAGGAGGATTTTGGATGTTTTTCATTCAGTACATTTCTGTTGCAGGGTTGGATGCAGAGAGGGGCAGAAAGACTAGAATTGGAAGGGTAAGGGTTGAAGAAGGGGGAGGAAGGTAGGGCACAAGCTCAAGTGGTGGGTAGGGGAGGAGGGGGTGTGGGTTCATGAAACCTGGGTTTATATCCTTTTTTTAAAACAATATAAGGTAAATATAAGACATTTAATTGGGTTTCACATCATGTATTTGGGAATTTTATTAAAATTTATGTTGTGAAAATACACGTTGGGAGTTATGTTTACACGATGTGTAATTCGTTCTCTTTTATCATAATAAGAGAATACCCTAGATCTTTTATTATGGAATTACCTATGATATACTAATATTATTCTAAAAAATTATAGCTCAAGGTGATATAACATATGTTTCCCCCTAGTCAACACATCATTTAACATTTAGAGCTTGATGTTTTGACGCTCAGATGAATTACAAACTATTGAAAAACCATTCCTAGAAGGGTTCTGGAAGTATTTTTAACTATTGACCATTTACATTGAATTGGGGTGTGGATTCTTTTTTATTCTCTATCTTTATATATGTAAATATATGAATAACAACAAATGTTCTTGATCGTCTAGATTTGAGCTTCATGGGGAATAATTTCAAATGCATGTTGAATAACAAAACTTTATTATTTAGGACAAAATTCTATCTTGAAATGTGTTTATCATGCCATTTTTTGTTTTTTGTTTATAGATCATAGCATACTCATAAGAATAATTTATAATTTCTTCTAATTCATCCAATTTTTTCATCCTGGCTTCCCCATCTATTTGAACATCCAAATTGATATTTTTAACTTCACAATATGAGAGATGATCATGTTCTATAGGAAAATGATAAGTATTCCCATATATAAATTAGAATGATGTCACACCAATGGGTGTTTTGTAAGATGTGTGGTACATTCACAGTAAATCATTTAATTTTAGACTCCAATCGCTTTGATTTGTGCTCACTATCTTTTCAAGTATTTTTTTGATTTCCCTCTTTGAAAATTCAACTTTCCTACTTGTTAGTGGGTTGTAGGGATTTTCAGTGCTATATCAAATGACATATTTTGTGATAAATCATTTGAAAAATTTATTAGAGAAATTTTTTCTCCAATAACTAATTATTATTCTAGGAAATTCAAATTATGAGAATACATTTTTCTTTCAGAAATTCATGACCAACTTATAGTGTCATGAGCTTTAGCTTCAGCTTCTACCCACTTAGAAACATAGTCAACACCAAAAAAAGATACAGGTCTTTACAGGTGAATTAGGAAATGGTCCCATGATATATATTCCCCATACATCAAATATTTCTACTTCCATGATTGGTTTTTGGGGCATTTAATTCTTTTTTCCAATGGTTCCAGTTTTTTTGCATTGATCACAACTTTGACAAAAAAATATTACATCACAGTGGAGTGTTGTCAAGAAAATTCCATTAAGTATAATTTTCTCTACAATGTGTTCAGGTCCATGATTTCCTAATGGTATAACATATGCCTATTTTTTGGATTTCATCCTTTTGAACACAATGATGTAATAAGGCAACAACACAGTGCTTAAAAAGGAGAGTTTTATTCTAGTAGTATTGTGATTCTTAAACCAAAAGTCACCACCTTTCGTAGTAGGAGAGGTATGGGTATTGATATCTTGTGGATAGATAGTTTTCAATGTCTATAAACTATGTTTTTTCATTTTTATTTTTTCTAAAAAGTGTTTCATTGGGGAAGTCCACTTCAATGTTGAGATCATTATCGTCATATATAAGGGGTATTGGAAGTTGGTATAGATGATCATCAATAATATTTTATGTTCCCTTGGTATCTATGATGAAAATGTCAAATACTTGAAGCAATATGATCCATAGTATTAGTCTTGGATGGGTATCCTTTTTGTCCATCAATTCTTTTAGGGAAGCATGATAAGTATGCACAATTACTCATGAAAAAACTAGATAGGAGAGAAATTTATAGAAGGAAAAACTAATAATAATATATAATTTTATATGGTTGTTTAGTTTACTTTAGCATCATTCAGTATGTGAATGGAATAGAAGATTGGGCTAAATATGTGATTGATGTGCTTTCCTAAAACAGTTCCAACAACAATGTTGATGGAATCACACATAAATTCAAATTATTTTTCCCAATCTGGTGAAATGATTACAAGAGTGGTGATGAGTATTTTCTTCAATGTATTGAATTACATCTGATATTCATTGGTGAATTGAAAGAGAGTTTCTTTAGATTATAGATGTGACAATGTGTAATGACCTCGACCCTAGTAGCCTAGAAAAGGTGCCTTACTTTATTACATTGGTATGATTACAAGGATGTCACATCCTGATGGAAAAATAGTTTAACAGTTTTGGAAACCAAATTATATACCTAACATTACATTAAAAATTGAATGGAAAACCACATAGAGACTCCATTTATAACATCCAAGAACTCTTAGATTACCCATACGCTCCATTAATAATGTACCTCTCGTAATCCTGGTGAAAGTAAACATCAGAATGGGGTGAGATAAAATGACTAATAGGGATATGAAATACAGTGTAATATATAACATAAACAATAAGGTATGAATGAATAAATTATAACAAATTCCATTAAACCTTAATCTTGAGAGCGATATAGCATGAATAAAAGCTGAAAAAATATTTCCATTTAATAATCAAATTAAACTTCACCATAGATATTATATTATATGAATAATCACATTATTTATCAATTACTAATATTATAATGAATGAATTCATATTCTGGTCATCATAATCCAATCATTGAGGCCTTTTCAAATACATCTTTAAATATTAGGAGAAGGCCTCAGCCCAAACCCAACTCTATTTTGTCTAATGATACCTACTAATGCACCAAGGTGCTATAATGAGCCTAAAATGTCACCTAATAAGTCCAATTAATTCCTCATATTTTTAATAAAATGAAAATTTTAAATATAATTGTCCCATACCACCTTAAATTATCATTTCTAAAATTACTATAATAAAATCACTGAGAAATCCTTGAGGAAAATAATCATTAAGCATTCCAAATTGTCCCCTACCACAACAAAACATTTAAATAATAATCCCTTTTAACATTAAATGAAACAAATACTATCATGAAAAATAATATAATTCATCATATTACATATTAATGTGTAGTATATACCCCATACACAAGGAAATAGTGGTGAACTAGGTATATATCTCATAGAAGTAAAAGTGAGATGAGAAAACCCATTTTTTACTTTGGAAAGAAGAGTTCTTTTGGTAAATCATTTTAATTTTTCATAAAATTATATTTTAAACATATATATATTAGAAAATAAATTTATTTAAATTGAAATTTTATTTGAGTCATAAATTATTTCCTACTGAAGTTAAATTATTTAAAAATAGTTTTTACGAAACTATAAAAATAAAATATTTTAGTGCGGTTTAAGTAAAATATTAAAGATATTTTAAAGTCGAATGGCATGTTTGTTTTCATAAAATGATAAATAAAACAATATATTTATTCTTAATAAAATTAGTGATTTTATAAAAATAACATTGGCTTAAAATATATATGGGAGTGCACTTGAAACAGTGTAAGAAATTGGGATGTTTAATTGAATCGGGCTTATTTATTATGAAGAATTGTGAAGGCCAAATTTTTTAAACATATATATCCCTATAAAAGAAGGATTATCTGAAATTTTTATATGATTTTTGAACATATATACATAAATTATAATAATTATACAAAAATAAGTAAGCATTACATTTGAGTAAATATTGAGAAAGAGTAACCGAAAATAAAAATGAGGGTTTGGGTAGAATCCCTTACCACTTTGTAATCAATCGAATCATATGCCCCAAAATTAATAATCATCAATTAATAAATTCAATAATATTAAAATAAATAAATTAAATATATTATACATAAAATCGATGTATACATACACCACACAGAATAAATAGTGGTGAGTAAGCCATATCTCACAGAAACAAAAGGGAGTTGAGAAAACCCTTTCATTATGTCTGAATGAGTTCCGCACATGATCATAACATCCTAGATAATCAAATTAAATACATTAATTAATTAATTCAATACCTTATATACATTTATTATAATCATTATAGTTTTATTAAGTTCATTTATTTCCTTATTGGGGACAAATAGAGTTTAATTTCATCTTTCTAAAGCATTTGTTTTCTTGGTTTTCATGATCGGTTCGCTTGTTTGTGAGTAATGGAGTTCGTGTGGAATGGATATAATTCACCAGAATTGATTTTATATGATACTAATGAACATAAAAAAGATAAAATGGTCATATAATTAATTTTTTATATAGTACAAGGATGATTTATTAGATAAAATAATAGTGATAATCATATAAATTATTTTTGAGGTTATTGATCATCACGAACTAGTATTTTCATATGAATTAGTATTTTGTACATATACGAGTTCTAGACCATACAATAGGTTATAATAAACATATTATAGTCTTTTTTAACCATTAAAATTGTATAATTTCTAGCTTTAAATAAAAAAATTGATGAATGAAAGTTTATCATCCATGAAGGTTGTAAATCAGCACCTCCCTGATGATGATTTCATTTTTAAAATAAGACAGAGAGGGTAAGGATATTTATGATTGGAATTCCATTAACATGATATAATTCTAGTATATAAATGATACTAGAGTTATTGTGATCATTTTCATTGTGGAAATGAGGATATGATAATAAATAAAATAACTTGAAGATAAATTAAAAGGAAAATGAAGAGGATTTTACCTCTTGAATACACCTTGAGAACCTCCTTAAGGTAAGGGATTTTGGTCTATTGGAAATACCATGAGCTCCTGGATGTGCAGAGATGTCACGACCTGCCTTCACCAAAAGGAGGGAAGGGACAACAGATTTCTAGGCCCTTCCTTCTTTAAGTTGAAGGAGAGATAATGACCCCCAAAACCTGCCTTCAATAGGTCCCAGAGTGGAGACCAGCACCAAGGGTACAGAATC
Source organism: Viscum album (assembly GCA_963277665.1). Lineage (NCBI taxonomy): Eukaryota > Viridiplantae > Streptophyta > Magnoliopsida > Santalales > Viscaceae > Viscum > Viscum album. The sequence continues at coordinate 778,059,760 of OY728126.1, read as the reverse complement.
TCACAAAAAATGGAAGGCATTACCCTTTTTTATTTTTATAGGATTGAGAGATAAGATAGCAACCCCAAAAATACCAAGGCTGAAAGTAGAGGTAAAGACAAAATTAACACATTCCCATATGCATGTTCAACAGTAAATGATAAAATCCACAAAAACTACAAAGGTAAAGTACCAAGAAAAAGGGAAACGATAATAGAAATTGCCCCAAGTTCTGAGCTAGTACGGTCCTGCATGATCCCTGAAGTCCTCCTGGAAACCTGAAAGCAGTTTTATATACGTAGGGTGAGCATACATGTATACCCAGTAGGGAAAACCAAAGACTCTCATGCACAAGTGGGGAGACATTCTAATGTCCCATGAAAAGGGAGATAACCAAAGCACCTAGCAAGTAAAACTATCCACCCAAGCCTCACCAAGGCACACTCCCCAAATAACGCAAGTCAAGTAATTTATAGTAATATCACATCAATATTCGAGTACCCCGTGCCACTTTCCCACTGGTTATTGAAGACATCCAATGCATCGAACCAATCCCACCATTCTCACCGTAGTCCCACTGCCACACCCGCCCGCACACACCTGGGCCACAACCGTACATCCCACCCGCAGACACCTAGGCCACAACCGCACATCCCGCCCGCAGACACCTAGGCCTGGGTTAGAACAACTAATTCAACGCCCGAAGACACCTGGACTAGAACAACTACTGTCATGCCCAAAAACACCTAGGCCTCATCCCGAAGACACTTGGGAAACAACATTCCCTAAAACACCTAGGCTAACCACCACAACTACCCTTCCCGAAGATTCTTGGGCTAACAATGGACTTCAGGCCATCACAGCCTACCCGAAGAGTCTTGGGATATTCGGAAAAGGAAGCAGAAAAGGATCCAATAACCATCCACTCAGAGGAGTGTTGGAAAAAACACCCTCCCCCATTAAATGGGGGTGTTTGGCCACTAAGTTCTCAACTTGGGTGGGGTGAGAATAAGAAACATAAAAGCTACAGATATATATATAGTTAACAAACAGTCATCCCAACCTATGGTTCCAAAATCTAAGCACAAACACCCTTGTTACTATTCATTCATAAAAGAACAGCATAGCACTCACGGCTGAGTCACAACTCATTCCCAAAACCAATACCCCTTTAAACCATTCTTTCTTACATGTTTAAGTGATCTAATTTATGTGGATTCTACACTACTAGTAAACTAACAGGAATAACCACAAGCTAGGAAAAGAGAAACAGCCAAACATCAATTTAAGCATTCACACTCGGTTCTCTTGTGAAGTCACAACAACAAAGGGATGAGTGAGATCCCTCAAAGTACTGGAACCAAAGAAAATCTCAAAAAAGGGATAAGTGAAATCCCTCTAAGTACTGGAAACAAAAAAAACCCCAAGACACATTCCCATGTCCCCAAAACTAGGAACTAACGGTTTCTCAACAATAGAGGATCCCACCTGAGTTCGTGTCATAGCAGAGCAACCACACAACTTCAGATTCACAACCAACAACTGTACGATAACTGAGGATCCCATCCCCATCCACACCTTCTCATAAGAACCAAGAAGAACAACACACCTACCACCAAACAGGGTGGGAAACTTCCAGGTTCAAGCACATCATTCATTAGGTTCTTCTTTATGTTTGTTAACCGGGGTGGTCACACAGGGGTTCTTGTTTTACTGAACATCCATTTAAACCAACTGAGTTTAGGTGACTAACCAATTTCAATGTTATAGTTATTTAGTCATCACAAAAGACAAGGGTTTATTAGGATGTAAGTAAAGACCACCAATGTCCATGATTTTCATTGAGCACAATCCCATACAGTTCACAACACATATCAACATAAAGAGTACAGTAGAACATCGATCACACCCCCATCATTATTTAAGGTTCGTTCATTATCTTCGTTAAGTTTGGTTTCATCAGTCCCCACATAAACAAAAGCATACCCACCCTGCATGATGCACATTAAAGAAATATGAAGGAAAACCCTACTAGATTGATCAAAGATCAAAGTTCTTCTCCACACGCCAAGAATAGGGGAAAAGTGCGACTTGCAGGGGAGGGACGCTGGGAACTCCAAGGATGAGCAGAAAGACCCCAGCATAGGCACACCACAAGTCTTAGAAAGGTGAAATCCAAACACATTAAGAAGAAAAGGAATCCTTCCAATAGGAAAAAGAAGGAAGAATAAATTCTCGTGCAATATATAGATAAGATCTTGTTGTTACGGGATATGGGGATTTGAACGGCTTTAAATTTGGATCGCGGTTCCCCATGCGGTTGGGTGGTTTCACACGACAGGATTAATTTTTATTTAATATCCCCCATTGGGGAGGTTCCTCGGGATTTTCGGGTATTAATTATAGGATTTAAATGGCTTTGAACCACTTGAAAAGGGTTAAAAGGCCCAAAAGAGGTGTTACGGGAAAACTGTAGAAGAGAAACCCGACAAGGCTGGTTGACACCGATCGGTCACGCCGATCGGTCGCACGCCAATCGTCCTCACACCGAAATGATGTCCTACCACCGAGACGTCACCCTTAGGATCCGTAATTTGGAAAAGGGATGGACCGTGAGGTTCTGGGTCATCACATCAGATACCTCTCAAAGCATTCTCGCCCTAAAGAATTTAAAACTAGACCTGAAGAAAGGAGTGGGGTCCGAACAACCACCCCAGAAGATACCTATAAGGAGTGAACCTCTCCAACACATGGGAACAACTTCCCTCCTTAAGCAACCATGCAACATTTAAGGTTCAAGTTGTCTAGTCGTACAGGTTAGGGAGTTTCTTCCTCCATGTCAAGATACTATCTGATTTGGGCGGCACTGACTTGCCCGCACGGGTTTAATCGCATCCACCTTAATGCGTCTTGATTGGGGATCGGGTTCTCCCCTCCCGCAGTCATGATTTTTCACACGCATCTAGGGAATAAGGAAAACCATACATTCCATAGTTAACAAGGTAAAGTGTCCCGTCACAACCAAGTACAACAAACAGAACTACTCAAAACAGCTCTGGGTGCTGGGCGCGCATTTGTGTCTCTCGTTCCCAGGTACTTTCTTCAAGCCCACCATGCCTCCACAACACATGAACCAAAGGAATGGTTCATCCACAGAGCACCCTCTCCTCATGATCCTCGATCATCACTGGTCTCTCCACGAACGTTTCATCGTCTTCGATATCTAGATCTCCCCAGTAAAGGACGTGTGAGTCATCGAACAGATACCGATGAAGCTGGGACACATGGAAGACATCGTGCACTCTTTGTAGCTAGGGTGGAAATGCAAGCTAGTAAGCCACCTCGTCGACCCACTGCAACACCTGGAAGGGTCCAACGAACCTAGGAGAAAGCTTACTTCCCCTGTCGAACCTCCGCTGCCCACGCCGAGGGGAGACCTTCAAGAACACGTGGTCCCCAACCCCAAAATCCAAGGGTCTCCTCCTATTATCGGCATATGACTTCTGCCGGTCCTGAGCCACCTTCATCCTCTCCCATATAAGCTGCACCTTCTCTGTCGTTCTTTGCACCACTTCCGGGACAAGAACACCTACTTCCCCAACCTCGGTCCAACATACGGGTGACCGACATGGCATCCCGTACAAGGCTTTGAATGGAGCCATGCCAATGGTAGAGTGATAGCTATTATTGTAGGAAAACTCTACCAGAGGCAAGTGTCACACCCACGATCCCCCAAAATCCAGAATACATGGTCGTAGCATATCCTCCAACATCTGGATGGTGTGCTCTGTCTTTCCATCTGTCTGGGTATGGAAAGCAGTTCTAAGACATAGTTGGGTTCCAAAAGCATGCTGCAATCCCCTCCAGACTCGTGAGGTAAACCGTGCATCCCTATTCGATACTATAGACCTCGGAACTCCATACAATTACACAACCTCATCCACGTACCTCCGTGCTAAGGCATCCACTGCACTCGACTCCTTGACTGCCAGAAATTGAGCCGATTTTGTCAACCAGTCCACCACTACCCAGATAGTGTCGCAGCCTCCTTGATCCTTGGGTAGTCCCGTGAAGAAATCCATCAAGATGTCATCCCACTTCCACTCGTGGACATCCAAAGGATACAGCAAACTACTTGGAACATGGTGTTCAGACTTCACCTGCTTACACACTAGGCATTTGGCCACGAACTCTGCTACTGCCTGTTTTACCCCGGGCCACCAAAACTATCTCCTTAGGCCCTGGTACATCTTGGAAACTTCTGGGTGCATTGCTAGGGGTGAGTTGGGGAACTCACCAAGAACTCTCTCGTGCATCGCCTCTAGAACAAACATCTTTCCTTGGAAAAGCACCTGATTCTGACCATCCTTCGTCCACCCTTCCGGAGCATCACCTTGGTTAACCTAGTCACGCACCACTTCGCTTTCTGAGTCTCCCCACTGAGACTCATCCACCTGCCGCAGTAGAGAGGATTGCACTGTCATCTGATACAGGAAACATCTTCCACCTTCCACCCATGCATCCAGGTGTAGGGAAGACAACTCTTCCATCGCCTTCCAAGCATCTACCGACTCTCGGACTGTATCCTTCTGTGATTTTCTGCTCAAGGCATTAGCCACCACATTCCCCTTTCCTGAGGTGTAGGAAATTTCGAAGTCGTAGTCTTTAAGGAATTCCATTCACCTTTTCTATCATAAGTCCAAGTCCTGCTGGGAGAAGACATACTTCAACCTACCATGAAGTGCTCCCCAACGACGTAGTGCCGCCACAACTTTAGTGCGAACACGACTGTCACAAGCTCCAAATCATGGGTGGCATAGTTACGATCATGGGGACGTAACTGCCTAGACCCATAGGAGATCACCCATTTCCACTACATCAACACACATCTGAGTCCTTGCCCTGAAGCATCATAGAACACCTCATACGTTTTCCCTTCTTCTAGTAACCTTAGCACCGGGGCACTAACCAACTTCTCCTTCAGATGGATGAAGGCTGCCTCGCACTGCCCATCCCATACGAAAGCTCGATACTTCTTCGTCAAAGCTGTCAAAGGTGTTGAAACTTGGGAGAAGTTGGGAACGAATCTCCGGTAGTAATATACCAGCCCGAGGAAACTACGAACCTCCACCACGTTCTTGGGTGCTGCCCAAGAAACAACCGCCTCGACCTTCGATGGGTCCACTTCTATCCCCTGTTCGGACACCACGTGCCTAAGTAAGTGAACTTCTTGCATCCAGAACTTTCACTTAGACAAATTCCCATCGAGTTGGTGTCGTCAGAGGACCTCTAAAACTATTCTCAAGTGCTCAGCGTGATCCTCCTCTGATCTTGAGTAGATCAAGATGTCATCAATAAATATGACTACAAACCGATCCAAGTACTCCTGTAAGACGGAGTTCATGAGCCCCATGAACACAGCTGGAGCATTCGTAACACCGAACGACATGACTACAAACTCAACGTGCCCATATCTGCACCTGAAGTCAGTCTTCGAGATGTCACCCTCCCTCACCCTCAGCTGGTGGTATCATGATCGCTGGTCAATCTTAGAGAACCAACCTGCTACCTTTAGCTGGTCAAAGAGATCGTCTATCCTTGGGAGGGGGTAATGATTCTTGACTGTTACCTGGTTCAGTCTCAGGTAGTCTATGCATAGCCTGAGACCACCATTCGCCTTCTTAGCGAATAAGATTGGATCACCCCATGGCGACACACTTAGTCGAACAAAACCCTTCTTCATCAAATCGTCAATCTGAATCCGCAACTCCCGTAGCTCCGAAGGTTCCATTCGGTAGGGAGCCATCGAAATTGGATGAGCACCAGGTTGCAAGTCTATCCCAAACTCGATGTCACGTCGAGGGGGTAGAGTCATCACCTCCTCAGGGAAGACGTCCATAAACTCACTGATGACCCCTGGAACATCCACCATCTTTTCATCCACTGACTCCACTGATAGGTCAGCTAACAAGGAGAGGAGGGGTTCTCCTCGCTTGCTGCTCCCCTGGAAACTCCGCTCACCAATGAAAGTCACCCATTGGCCACCCAAGTCTGAAAACACAACCCTTACTCAGAAGCAGTCAATGACGGAACATAAAGAGAACATCCCTTCAATGCCTAGGATGACATTGTATGGTTGTATCTACAACAGTAGAAGATCCCTGACTGACTGATGTGGCCCTATCATCAGTATGCATCCTCGACAAACATACAACAAGTCGGTCTAACCTCTGACTGGTGTGCTCAGTACCAGGGGCACTGGAAGTCTCTCAGCATCTAAACCCGAAGCATGGGATAGAGTGGGTGTAACAAAGGAGTGTGGAGCTCCTGTATCGAACAAGGCATATGCAAGGGTACTAAACAAGCTAATCGTACCTCGAACGACCTCTGGCCCTGCTGGAACTGCTGCCTCTGCGGCGTGCAACTGCCCACACCCAGCTCATCTGCCTCTCGACTGTCAGCTACCTCCCCGACCACGCCTGGGTCAAGGTCCCTGAGGAGCGCCCTGAGGTCAGCCTCCTCCTGCAATGTCTGCCCTCGGTGGAGCGGGAGCCCGCTGCCCCTACTGCTGCTGTTGAAAGGGCCTAGCTGGGAACTACCGCTGCTAAGGTGGGTGCTGGACCTGCCCACCTCCACCGTACTGTACTCTATCCAGGCACTGATTCTGAAGGTGCCCATGGCTTCTACAGATGAACCATCTCGTCCCTAAGCTCGAAAGAAAAGGGCGAGGGATGGAAGGTCGGAACTGGAACTACTGAGGCCTACTCCTTGCTGGTCGAAACCTAGAGGGTCCTGATGCTGGAGGCCTACTGCTGACGGCCTTCCCCTTTGACGAGCCCAACTGGATCCCCTCTCGTGAAACACCTCCCAGCATGTGCATCCTCTCCACCACTTCAGCCTTCTTCTACACCTCTAAGTATGTCGGTAGGGTGAAGGGAGTAACAGCGTACTGAAGAGAAGGTCGGAGTGCCTCCTCTAAATGTCTTGCCCGAGACTCCTCATCCAGAAAGAGGTCTTGGGCGAAGTGAAGGAGATCCTTGAACTTGATCCCCAACTCTCTTACTGACATACTACCCTACTGGAGGGAGAGTAGCTCCTGCCTCTTCTCATCCTTCATCGTGGAAGAGAGGAATTCCGCTCGGAACTCCTTCTCGAAGTCTGCCCACATCACCTCAGTCTCCCTCTTCTCCCCAAGATAAATCATCCACCACTAACGTGCTTCTCCACGCATCTGTCTTATAGCCAGAGCAACCCAGTACTCCATCAGAGCTCAGGTCAAGTTGAAGGCTATCACCAGCTCCTCTATCCGGCTCTCTGTATCCATGTCTGAGATGCTTCCCTCGTACTTCCCGAGGGTCTGTCGTTGAAAGACTCGAAGTGTCTTCTACCACTGATCATCCTCCTCCTCTCGGTCGGCCCTCTGCCAATCGGCCAAGTCAACCTCCTAGGCCTCGATTTCCCACACTACTCGTGGTCTCCTCCCAGGTTTCATAGCTATAAGTTAAACAAGGAATGTCTAAGCCCGAGTAGTGTAGAATATTGTCCTTAAATTTTATTAGACTTATTTATTTATTTTTGAATTCCCAAGACACCCATGAAACATAAGAACACAAGTCATTATGATGTATGTACCTTTCCTAGGGTCTCTACCCTGCAATCAGTGTAGCCTCACTTGGTCGTTCGGTAGGTCCAGAGTCCTTGCATCGGATCACTAAGGGCCCTAAAATCCCATGTCCTAGCTGGCCTTCCCTGGCCTAATTCACGCACCAAGGTCACCCACCATTGTTTCCCTACCACCCCATGTAATCCTCACTGTGCCTAAATTCAGATTCCATCCTATCTCTCAACCTCTCCTCTAATACCATTCTGTCACGACCCGCCTTCACCAAAAGGAGGAAAGGGACAACGGATTGTCAGGCCCTTCTTTCTTTAAGTTGAAGGAGAGATAATGACCCCCGAAACCCGCATTCAATAGGTCCTGGAGTGGCGACCAGTACCAATGGTATAGAATCTCACACAAAATGGAAGTCATTACCCTATTTTATTTTTATAGGATCGAGAGATAAGATAGCAACCCCAACAATACCAAGGCTGAAAGTAGAGGTAAAGCCAAAAGTAACCCATTCTCATATGAATTTTAAACAGTAAATGATACAAGCCACAAAAACTACAAAAGTGAAGTACCAAGAAAAAGGAAAACGACAACAGCAACTGCCCCAAGGTCCGAGCTAGTACGGTCCCGCATGATCCCTGAAGTCCTACTGGAAACCTGAAAGCAGTTTTATATACGTAGGGTGAGCATACAAGTATACCCAGCAGGGAAAACCAAAGACTCTCGTGCATAAGTGGGGAGTCATTCTAATGTCTCATGAAAAAGGAGATGACCAAAGCAACTAGCAAGTAAAACTATCCACCCAAGCCTCACCAAGGCACACTCCCCAAATAACGCAAGTCAAGTAATGTATAGTAATAGAACATCGATATTCAGGTACCCCGCACCACTTTCCCACTGATTATTGAAGACATCCTATGCATCGAACCAATACTGCCATTCTCACTACAGTCCCACTGCCACAACCGCCCGCACACACATGGGCCACAATCTCACATCCCGCCTACAGAAACCTGGGCCACAACCACACATCCCGCCCACAGACACCTGGGCCACAACCGCACATCCCACCCGCAGACTCCTGGGCGCAAACACCTGGGTCAGAACAACTACTGCCATGCCTGAAGACACCTGGTCCAGAACAACTATTGCCATGCCTGAAAACACCTGGGCCTCATCCCGAAGACACTTGGAAAACAACCTCCCCACAAACACCTGGTCCAACCACCAAAACTACCCTGCTTGAAGATTCTTGGGCTAACAATGGACTTCAAGCCATCACAGCCTGCACGAAGAGTCTTGGGCTATTCGGGAAAGGGAGTAGAAAAAGAGCCAATAACCAGCCACTCAGAGGAGTGTTGGAAAAAACACCCTCCCCCATGAAATGGGGGTGTTCAGCACTAAGTGCTAAAAATGGGTGGGGCGCGAATAAGAAATGTAAAAGATACAGATATATTTATAGGTAACAATAAATCATCCCAACCTAGGGTTCCAAAATCTAATCACAAAGACCCTTATTACTATTCATTCATAAAAGAATAGCACAGCACTCACGGGCGAGTCACAACTCATTCCCAAAACCAATACCCCTTTAAACCATTCTTTCTTACATGTTCAAGTGATCTCATTTATGTGGATTCTACACTACTGGGCAACTAACAGGCATAACCACAAGCTAGGAAAAGAGAAACAGCCAAATAGCAATTTAAGCATTCACACCCGGTTCTCTTGTGAAGTCACAACAACAAAGGGATAAGTGGGATCCCTCGAAGTACTGGAACCAAAGAAAACATCACAAAAGGGATAAGTGAGATCCCTCAAAGTATTGGAAACAAAAAAAAACCCGAGACACAGCCCCATGTCCCCAAAACCAGGAACCAACGGTTTCTCAACAATAGAAGATCCCACCCGAGTTCGTGTCACATTAGAGAAACCACACAGCTTCTTATTCACAACCAACAACCGTACAATAACTGAGGATCCCATCCCTATCCACACCTTTTCGTAAGAACCAAGCAGAACAACACACCTACCACCAAAAAGGGTGGGAAACTTCCAGGTTCAAGCACATAATTCTTTAGGTTCTTCTTTCTGTTTGTTAACCGGGGTGGTCACACAGGGGTTCTTGTTTTACTGAACATCCATTTAAACCAACTGAGTTTAGGTGACTAACCAATTTCCATGTTACAGTTATTTAGTCATCACAAAAGACAAGGGTTTATTAGAACGTAAGGAAATACCACCAACGGCCATGATTTTCAGTGAGCACAAGCCCATACAGTTCACAACATATATCAACATAAAGAATATAGCAGAACATCGATCACACCCCCATAATTATTTAAGGTCCGTTCATTATCTTCGTTAAGTTTGGTTTCATCAATACCCACAGAAACAAAAGCATACTCACCCCGCATGATGCACAGTAAGTAAAGATGAAGGAAAACCCTACTTGATTGATAAAATATCGAAGTTCTTCTCCACGCGCCAAGAACAGGGGAAAAGCATGACTTGTAGTGGAGGGACATCGGAGACTCCAAGGATGAGCAGAAAGACTCCAGCACAGGCGCACCACAAGTCTCAGAAAGGGGAACTCCAAACACACTAAGAAGAAAAGGAATCCAGCCAAGAGGAAGAAGAAGGAAGAAGAAATTCCCATGCGATATATAGATAATATCTCATTGTTACGGGATATGGGGATTTGAATGGATTTAAATTCGGATCGTGGTTCCCCATGCGTTTGGATGGTTACACATGACAGGATTAATTTTTATTTAATATCCCCCATTGGGGAAGTTCCTTGGGATTTTCGGGTATTAATTATGGGATTTAAATGGCTTTAAACCACTTGAAAAGGGTTAAAAGGCCCAAAAGTGGCGTTATGGGAAAACTGTAGAAGAGAAACCCGATAAGGCTGGGTGACACCGATCGGTCATGCCGATCAGTCGCCCTGATCACTCGCGTCGATCGTTCGCCCCGATCGGTCACGTCGATCGGTCGCACACCGAAATGATGTCCTACCACCGAGACGTCACCCTTAGGATCCGGAATTTGGAAAAGGGATGGATCATTAGGGTCTCGGTCATCACAAGAGAGACTAGGTAAGAGGGTATTGGAATAATTTTGAAAAGATTCAGGACTTATATGTGTGAGGAGGAGAGGATGTGATAGGTGGTTTTTATAGTTGAGGAGAGGGTGATTTCTCATTATTTTATTCATTATTTTATTATTTTTCTCAAGAAAAGAAATAGTATTGATTCTTATGACTGTTTATAGTAATAAGAGCATGTGAGTTCTAACCATGGTTCCTTATATCATACATGTCTAAATTAATAGTTTTTTTAGCATATAATTTATTGATACTGTAAATTATTGTATTTTACTATTCACTAAAAATTTAAAATAATAAAGAAAAGTCCCAAAAATTCACCCTAACCATTATTCAATGTGCATAATTTAAAAATGAACTCCGTTATATTTAAATAATTTTTTATATATGATAAATTTAATTTTTAATTAAAATTATAATTTACTCAAAAAATGTTGTTTTAAATTTATGACTGATTTTATAACACTTCCAAAAACTAACTAAGGTATCCTAATAGCCTCCAAAAATCATATGAAAATAAAATATTGATTTATAAATAATTTTTATTAAAATTAATTTTCTTTTAAATCATTATAATATTATAATTACATATTTAAGGCATAGAAAAATACCAATACTAATATATTAATTTTTAAAATATTCATTCACTTATAAAATGATATAATTACATCATACTTTAATTTATATAGTGCCTAAATTTTATTTATATATTCATGGGTGAGGTTACTTTCCATTTTTCTGTTTTACTATTCATATGTGTATAATACTATTCATAAGGGTAATAATATTATTCAAAAGGGTTAAGTTATTATTCACTAAAAAAATAAGTTGATCTGATTGGACTCTAAATATCTTACTAATCCCAACCTTGTATGCCCATTTTTCAAAATTCAAATCATTGAAGTGGAAAAATTATGTTTAATGGCTAGTTTATATTAATCGTATTATAATAAAAAGTGTTGATTCGAAGAGACTCATTGTTGTCTGCATTACATTATATATTAAATTTATTTGTAAATGCTTGGGGTGTTACATTATTTTATCCTTTAATAAATTAAATCCATGCAATTTTAAATTAAACTTCAAAAGTTAATGTTTGATACTTGATATTTTCCTCTTGGATAACCCACATTGGAAATAGGGTTAAAAAATATATATTTCTAAAAATAGGTTAAGGTAAATGAAGTGGTCGCCAAAAAATCATACATTCAATTAGGAGAATGTTAATTGGAAGTAAAAATATTGACATGAAAGAGAAATATAACCATCATGTTTTGATGGAGAATTATAGAGGACATGGTCATTGGAATGTAATTAATCACAAAACAATAAACTGTTGTTATAAAAATGTTCATTGATATCATAAAAAATTATGAGAATAGGAAAAAATTATTTTTCAAGACTCTATTCATAGAGTTGAGGAATTATTACACTCTATAAGTTTATAAATATTTCTTTCAATTTTATAGACACAATCATATCCTTTTTTCACCTCATGCTATCTATACCCCGTCTCTTATAATAGGATACATCATGTGGTGAAGTTATAAATTAACCTCCAAAAACTCATACAATGATCAACTTAAACCATTTCATAAATGGTTACACTTTAAAAAAGATCATGATCCAACACTTTAGAATCATTCACATGGTAGTTACTATTATCCAATTTACTTTATACATATAAGTGATCTCTTTACACAACCTTATTATCTCATCTCTAGGAACATTTTAAGTTTTATCGTTCCCTTAACCATGCGTTTTACAATGTTTAACTTGATATAAAAACATTTTTCTTAGTATCATTCAACATATGACCTCAAGTTCTTAATGAAATAGTACTGGAGTACAATCTTTATATATTACTTAATTTTTATAACTAGTACATCATTGATAAAATCCTCAAATGAAATAATTATTTAATCCAAACATAATCACATTAATCAGTCCTCTTCATTTGTGGTAGTATAAATATATAAACCGTGACCTATTATCTTCTATTGTGGTATATTCCACAGATTCATGGGACATTAAATTGTATAGTTTCCCATCTATTTTTAGTGTAGGCATTGAACAATTGAAAACTCTTTCCTTTACTTAAAATCTTGAGCTTGGTGGCATTTTCTATAAATTTGATGTGATATCCTTTTTACACTTAATAATAAACTAGGGTGTTTCCTTCAAAAATTATCACATGTGGGAAAATAATTCTTTACCTTCTCCCTTTATCTATATTTTTCTCGATTGTATTATTCTTATATTTCTTCTATGTGAAGACATAATACATAGAAAACTCTTTCTCCTTCTTTTTAGTACATGATATTATCTCCTCATATGATGATAATGTTTGAGCGACTAGTTCCCTTTTAAAAATTGATTTAAAACCATCAAAAAATGATAATTTTTACTCTTTGGACTATGTGCATTAATGAATTAACCATTACATTCAGTGGGTTACATTTCTATAAAATTTCATACAATATATTAGATCATAAAATTATGAAACATATTGTATAATACCAATACTAGGGAAATAATAAACATAAATTGAAAATTTTATGCATATCAAATCTCATAATCATAGACATGGTTTAGTTGGGGACATATTTACTTTTAAATCTTTCATAATTATTTCTAAATAAAAAGTGATTTATCCTAATAATATCCCCTTGGAGTGTCAAAAAAGGAGTGCGGTAAGGCCCGTTGGTGTGTTTCAGGTAAACACAAGTCAGGCCTAAGACACCTTGTCAGAGTTGTTACACCTAGGTACATATGTTCTAGAACAACTTCAACTTGTAGTATCCATAAATGAATGTATTTCCAAGAAGACCCACATAATCTATACTTTAACAAAATTATAGGATTTTATCCTAAAATTATATCTTAGGGTTATGTTCTATAATTTTCTAAATCTAGTTTCCAAGGTTGCTACTAAATATCCTCTAATACCAATTGTAAGGACCCTGACCCCAATATCTCGGAGCCAGTGCCTTACATTATTACATTGGTATGATTAAAATGAGTTCAAATCCTAAAGGACCATAGAGTTTATAAAATTTTGAAACCATATTACATACATGAACTTTAAATTACAAAAATTAAAGGACAAACAACATAGAAACTCCATTGATAACACCCAATAACTCTTTGATTAACCCCTAAAGTCATTCAAAATATACCTCTCTGAATCCTGAGGAAAAGAAACATATGAAAGGGGTGAGATCAAGTGGTCTGTAAGGGTATGAAATAAATAAAAATCTATAACATAATTGATATGTGATGAATGAATAAATAATAACACATTATATTAAAACATAATCTTGAGCACTATATAATAAGAATAAAATCTGAACAAATAATACCATATAAATAATCACATGAAAATTCACCATGGATATTATAAAAATCGAATAATAATAAGATTTAGAAATTAATAGTAACATAATGAATGAAATTATACGTCATACAATATAAACCTATCATTGATTCATCAACCAAGACTTCTAAAAATTCAAGGGTAAGTCCTTGGTAAAAACCTAATTCTGTTTTGTCTCATGAAACCTATCGGTGCATCGAGGGGATATCATGGGGCCCACCAATCACATACTAAGTCCATTTCATTCATAATATATTGAATAAAATTATATCTTTAAATAAAATATTCCCACTCCACTTTTATGTATCATAGATGAAATTACTCTAATAAAATCATTGAGAAATTATTGAGCAAAGTAATCTTTAAGCATTCTAAAGTTTCCCATACCACTTTAAAAAATATAAATCATAATCTATTTTAAAATTAAATGATACCTTGAATGTCATGAAAATTATATCTTTCATAATATAACATATTAAATGGTATTATATACACCACGCACAAGAAAAAAGTGGTGAACAAGGCATATATCTCATAGAAGTAAAAGTGAGAAGAGAAAACCCCTTTTTTACTATGGAAAAATAATTTATCTTGGAAAATTATTTTTATTTTTCATAAAATCATAATTTAAACCTATATATCTCATAAAAGAAAATTTAAGTACATTTAAATTCCATTTTATTCAAAATTTATGTCCTACTGAAGTGAAATAACATATAAATAGTTTATAAGAAACTTTAGAAAGAAACAATTTTACTGTAGTTTAAGGAAAATATTATAGTGATTTTAAATAACAAATTCATGATTATTTTTATAAGATAAAAATTATAAAAGATATATTTTTATGAAAAAATTATTTATTTTATAAAAACAGCATTGCCTTAAAATATATTTTGGAGTGCACATGATAATGGGTAAGAAATCGGGAAGATCCCTTGAATCAGTCATGTTTATCTAGAATAATTGAGAAGGGAACCATTTTAAAACATATAAATCCCCATAAAAGAAGGATGTTATGATAATGATATATTAGTTTTTAACATATACACATAATTTATAAGTAATATAAAAAATAAATAAGCATTACATTTGAGTAATGATGGAGAAAGAGTAACCCAATGAAAAAAATGAGGGTTCCAGTAGTATCCAATACCACTTTCTATTTAATGGAATCATATGCCTCAAAATTAATAATCATAAATTTATAAATTTAATACCATTGAAATAAATATATTCATGATATTATACATCAAATTTTAGTATACATACACCACACATAAGAATTAGGGGTGTGTAAGGTATATCTCACCGAAATGAAAGTGAGTTGAAAACCCCTTACCTTATGTCCAAATGTGTTCTGCATACGATCTTAACATACCTGATAATAAAATTAAATACATTAATTAATTATTAATAAAATTATATACATGTATTATAATCATTATAGTTTTTTTAATATCCTTTATGGCCTCATTTATGAGTTATTCAGTTTAATTTCATCATTCTAGAGCATTCATTTTCTTGGTTTTCATGATCGGGTCTCTTGTTTATAAGTAATGGAGTTAATTAGGAATATATGTAATTACCCATAATTGATTTCATATGATAATAATGAAAATATAGTTGATTAAATGGTAAAATAATTTATTTTTTTATATGGTATGAGGATGATTTAGTAGATAAAACATTAGTTATAATCATTTAGATTATTTTTGCTATTTTTGATCATCATGAACTAGTTTTGTCCTATGAATTAGTATTGTGTATATATACTAGTTATAGACCATTAAATAGGTTATAATAAACATATTATAGTCTCCTTTAACTATAAAAAATGGTATCATGACCATCCTTGAAGAAGAAATGGAAGAATTAATGTTCATCATCCAGGAAGGTTGTAAGTCAGCACCTCCCGAACAATGATTTTATTTTTAAAATAAAATAATAGGATTATAGAGATTGATGATGGGAATTCCATTAAAATTATATCATTATATTATATAGATGATACAGTATTTATCATGATTATTTTTACAGATAATCTTATGAGATAATAATAAAGAAAAGAACGTGAAAAGTAATTAAAAGGAAAAGGAAGGCGATTTTACCTCTTGAATACTCCCCCTTAAGAACCTTCTTAAGGGAAGGTGTCTTGGTATTTTCATGAGAACAAGAGTTCTTGGACATGCGGAGAGACTATTAGAGATTATTTGGGATTAATTTTGACATGATTCAAGGATTATATGTGTGAGTAGAATAGGGGTGAGGGGTGGGTTTGATAGTGGAAGAGAGGGGTGATTTATCATTATTTTTTTCATTATTTTTTTCATTATTTTTTTCATTATTTTTTTCATTATTTTTTTTCATGACAGGAAATAATAATTAATATTGTGTCTAAATAAAATAATAATTTCATGTGATTTCTAATCAAGTTTTCTTAATTCATACACGACATAAGGAATGGTGTAATTAGCTTATAATGTATTTATTCTGTAAATTACCATATTTTATTATTCACATAAAATATATGGATTTCAAAAAAATATCCTAAAAATTCACCCTAAGTTTTTTTCAATGTGTAGAATTAAAAAATGAACTCCATTTTATGAAAATAATTATCTATATGTGAGAATTTTAATTTTTAATTAAATTCATTATTAACTCCAAATATATAGTATTAAATTTATAACTGATTTTATAACACTTCAAAAAATTAACTAAGGTATCAAAAAAATTACTTAAAATCATACAAAAAAAATATTGATTTTTGAATATTTTTATGAAAATGAATTTTATTTTAAATCATTTTAATATTTTAATTAAATATTTATAAATTACTAAAATACCAACACTTAAATATTCATTTTTAAAATATTCATTTACTTATATAATGTTATAATTATGTCATAAATTCATATATAAGATTCCTAAATTTTATTTATACATTCAAGGGTGAGGTTACTATTCATTTTGTGGGTTTACTATTCATAAGGGTCATATTACTATTCATAAGGTTAACATTACTATTCATAAGGGTCAACTAACTATTCGCCAAAAAAAATTATTCGATACTATCATAGTCTAAATATCTTACTAATCCCAATCGTGTATGTTTGTTTTTCAAAATTCAAATCAGAGAAGTGGAAAGTTGTGTTTTATTTCTAGGTTTTAACAATCTTATGATAATAACTAAGTGTTGTATTGTAGAGACTTAGTGTTGTGTTCATTACATTATATACTATATTTATTTTTAAATGCTTGGGGTGTTACACAGAGGGTGGGAAACTTTCTAAAAGTCCTACATGAATCGCTGATAGAATCCATCATCGTATATAAAGCTCTTTATGCCTTTAATATTGGGAGATCAAGTAAATTGTTGACCACTTATATCTTTGTGGGATCCACTTATATGATATCCTTGGAATTTTTTTGTCTGAGGACTATGCCTCCTTGGACTATAAAGTGGCATTTTTCCTAGCTTAAAACTATGAAATTCACCTCACAATGTTACATGTAAAACTCAAGATTTCTTAGCCATACCTCGAAAGATATTCAATCAATTAAAAATATAACCATAAAGTTTTCAAGTAATTCATCTACCATATCATGAATTATTTTTTTCATTAATCTTTGAATGGTTTTAAGTGTATTTCATATATTGAATGACATGTTCGAGTATGTGAAGGTACCAAATGGAAATATGAATGTTGTTTTATAGTAATCTTTTAACCTGACTGTAACCTGACTGTATCTCGAATTTCCTTCTATGAAATAATAGAATTAATTTCCTATGAGTTTTTATATCATTTTATCCATGATGGGTAATGAGAAATGTCCTTTTCGAGTTGACACATTCATATTTATATAGTCAATACATGCTCTCCAGCAATTGATGGTGTGAGTTGAGATCAATTCATTTTCATTATTATTTTCTACTGTGAGGCCACCTTTATTTGGTATGACCTACAATGGTCTCACCCATTCACTATCATAGATTGAAAATATTATTGTAGAATATTGAATTTTTAGTACTTCCTTCTAAACTATTTCTTTTATTGGTGGTGACTCACCTATGTGGTTGGATCTTGGGGTTTTCACCTTCTTATAATAAAATATTATTTGTCTGTAATGAAGGATTGATTCCTTTAATGTCATTAACTCTCTAGGAAATTGATTTTTAAGGTATTTATGTGAATTCATCGAATTTTTCCTCTTATTTTTAGGTTAGTTATGAGTTGATGTTGAAGGTTAGTACAACAACAATCTCTAGAAAAGAATACGTGAGTGTACTAGGGAGGGGTTTCAATCCAAATTTTGGTGGCTGAATGACTAAGGGAATTAAAGGATGGATGTTTTAACTTGTAATAGGTTCTATATAGTCCACATATTAAATCTCATATTCCTCAACTTTTTTAGGGGTCATTGCTTCACTCTATTCTTCAATGTTGAAGTATCCTTCTATTTCATCTGTGATAAAAATATTTTAATAGTGAAAATAATTATTTATTTATTTTTCTAATTTTTTTAGATTGAACACAACATGTTCTTAAACTATTCAGAATACAATTTGTCCTCAATTTATATCAATAATAACCTTTTTATTGGAATGTAATGGTCATCCTAATATGATTGGAATGCCTTATTCTTCTTCCATGTCCAGAATAAGGATGTCTGCTAGAAAAATGAAATTTTTAACTTTGACTAGGACATCCCCACAAATTGCATAGGTATATTTTACTGATAATTCCGCCAATTGGAGTTATACTCTAGTTGGATTGAGTTAATCATGTCCAATGTTGTGGAATACACTCATCACCATGAGGTTCATTTTGGCTCCTAAATCTCACAAGGCTCTTCCAAAGTTACATTCTCCTATTACGCATATGATTGAGAAGATTTTAGGATCTATAATTATCTGAGGAAGTTTCATCTAAACAATAGTAGAGTAGTATTAATTAAGAGAGATGATTGATAGGTATTCCATTTACCTTTTTTTAGAATGATGATTTTGAAGAAATTTTTCATAGCAAGACATGTGAGTGATTTCCTCAGCAAATGGAATGGTGATGTGCGGTTTTTTGAATATATCTAAAAAAATTATTGTTTTTAATTTAATTATTCCTTGTTTAGATCATTCTATAAAAGGGATAGGTGGTTTTAATGATGTTTTCACAATATAGACATCTTCTTTGGGTTGTTCTTGAATTAGAGATTTTGAAGATGGTGGCATTTCTTGAGGTTTATCTTGCGCAGTTTTAGTTTTTTCATCATCATTTTCTTTTATATGAATTTTGTATACTTTTTGAATTCCTCAACATGTTTTTCTTATCATCATCATGGTTTCTAAAAATATTGCACTTTTCAACTCCTAGGAAATGCTATCTTTTCCTCTTCTCTTGGGTATGTCTCTGTGTTACCAATTAGAGTACCTATAAATCTATCTAAAAAGATCTTTTATATCTAAAACATTTTATCATAAAGGTTAGATAATGATTCCATTTGGTTCTTCATTTTAGTCTCTTGATTTTTCATCCTCAGATATTTCTTTGGAATAAAGGATGAATGTTGATTTTTCAAATTATTTTTGAAGTGGAAAGACATGTGGTGGAGGTCTTGGTGAATCTATTTTAATTTTTTTGGATCATGAAGGGAAGGTTTGTTATGTTTATTCTTATGGTGGTATATGAAAAATATTATTTGGAGTATATTATGGTGGTACTTGATTTCTGAATGGTTCCTAACCACTTCATTTCTAGTAGTATCCTTGATTATATTATGGTTGCTATTGGATTGGCATTTGTTGAAATTATTATTACAGCTGCTAAAATTGTTGACCTTTATAATTTTAATTAACAAAATTAAAATATTGGATTGGTTTTTCATCAAAAATTATTGTGTATTCTTGATAAAGTTTCAAGCCACCAAATATTTCAAGTGATTGGATCTCCATGACTAGAGTAGGGGTGGAAGCGATGGAGTGGGTATTTTAAATGATTCCAACTTATTAGTTAAAGCCTCGACTTGTGTAGATAGTAGATTATTCTCTTCAACATGGTGGGTCTCACATTGGGGCCACCAAAAAATGATCTTCCACAAAATGGAATTATGGGAGACGTCATCTAAAATTACATGGCCTGTGTCGGGTGTTTTAAATATTAACCATCTATCAGTGGATTCATCAATGATAGTGATAGAAACTTGTTGGAGGCCTTGATAAAATGTTTGAAATTATATCCACATGTCAAGTCCATGATCCAGGATCTTCGGAGTATGTTCCTTAAATATATCACATGCTTTCCATGCTATCTCTCCATCTACTTGAGTGAAATTTTGGATATCATTCCATAATTTTTGTGTTTCAATTGGTGGGAATTACATATCTAGTAATTTCATTACTAAATCATCCCAAGTTTTTATGGGCTAAGGAACTTGAATTTTGATCCAATCATTGGCTCTCTATCGTAGGGAAAAGTTAAAGAATCTAAGTCTTATGGATTTGTAATATACTCTAGGTAGAAAAAGGTATCACATACGACCAAGAATTTTGAGATATTATCATGGGGATATTCAATTTGAATTCCACTGAATTGGACCATATTATGGATCATGTGAATGATTTCAAGTTTAACCCAAAATGTATGTGCCTATATATTAGGGAAGACAATATTGGGTATAACATCCTAGATATATGGAAAACCATAATTCATGATGGTGTGCTCAAGCTACATTGGCTGATATCAGTGTATCGCAGGTAGAATGTTTGTTGGGTTTGGCTGGTTTGGACATCCAGGATTACTTTGGTCTACCATTTTTGAATGAAAACTTTTAGAAAAATAAATATTGATTTTAGGTTCAAAGTAAAGTTGATCATGTGCATCAGGGATCTTTGAATGAGTCAAATAGGCCGGATTCATGCACTAATCCACATATAGAAGAAGGAAACATGGGAATCCATGAATAAAGAAGATTGAAAAAGAAGATAGAAAGGGGAATCGGGTGTGGTAATAATAGGTTCTTATCGTAGGTTTCCATGTGAATCAGGGTCCTTTTGATACCCGAAAATGGTGAAAAAATTTCACGAACCCTCAACTGTCGTTTAATTGACTTGAGCTATGGTCAGATTTGATTTATTTTTTCCAATATACAGTTTTTACTGGGGCATAAAATTGTGGTAGTGTGCAGTAGGTCCAACAAGGATTTTTGGATTGGATGGAAATAACAAAGGCTTTAAACCCTTTGGATATGATTCCACACAAGGGAACTAAACTTGTGAAATTAATAATGGAAAGGCTTTCTGGATAAATATCAAATATAAAGTAGGGGTCATGGTCAATATTGAGGTTTAGGAAAATGGGTGATCTTAATTCTAACTTGGTGTGGTCCTAAGGTCAATGTTGTGAAGCAAGAAAAGTTCACTAGTTGACTATGGTCAATCCAACTAAATCTATCTAAAATATTTTTATTCATTGATATAGAGATAAATGCAATATGGTTTAATTATTCCTAAATTCTAAGGTAGAATATATCATCGGTTATTAGTCATAGCCTATTCTACTCTAATCAGGTTAGGTTCTTTCATTCAAACTTCGTATGGTCAAGGTTACTTAATAAAATGGGATAAACATTTTTTGTTTGACCTAATTACTATCATAAAGGTAACCAATTTTAGAATTAAGGATTAATTAAATTCAAACAACCATATTATCTATCCCTACCCAAAGGGGTTTATCCACTCATGGTGCAACCAATTAAAAGTATATAGAGGATTGAAAACATGAATAACATACGAACACAAATTGAGATTAAGAAATTTTCAAAAATGAGAGGATTGAGATTAATCAATTATCAAATATGAAATCATGAATGGGCAATGTAATCCTCTAAAAATATCAATCTAAACCGATTACTTACTTGAAACAAGAACATTAATGATATCATTATTGATTCTTCATAGGTTGATGACTGAGACGATGAGAACAATTAGTTTGGTGATGCTGATGAAAAAAGTAATGAATAACTCCTCCCAAATCAATCCATGGTACATTAATAAACATAAAACAATGAATTTAATTTATGAGAAATGTGTTTATGGGGAAAAGTGGAAGAAAATTAGGAGAAGAATCAAGAGTTAAAGAGAGAAATATTAGAATTTTATCATGTTCTATTTGTGGTCTTCCTACTATAGGTAAATAATCAGGATATTACACAATGTGTTATGAGGTTTCATGTCATGTAATTCTGATGCACGTTTTTATTTGAAAATTTTGAATCATTGTGAATACCATGCAAATCTCATCTGAAGATTTGAAAATATGACTCCATTAATGATGTGTAACTAGGATTCATGTCATTTATCTTCCTTACGTATGTACCTTGAATGTAGATATTGAGTTTGAAGGTCACACAATGTGTATTGGTGAACAATGTTAAGTAATTGTTTCATGTATTGAAATTATTTCCCAACTTGATTCCCGTATTATCCAATGCTATGAAAATTGACAACATGCCATGTAATAGAGTTTCATGAAATGTAATGGTCATTTTTAGTCATCTTCTTGAACATTTTATTTTGAAACCTTTAAACCTATTTTCTGTAATAATAAACACATACCTGGTATAGTATCGAATAAAAACATGGATAATATTTAAAAATGACATAAAAATATATATATGATTCAATATTATCATGTAATCATGAATATATTCCCAAATACACTCAATAAAAATATTATATTATGTTTGGGAAAATACTCCCATAGTAATGAGTCTCAAATCTCTCTTTTCAAAGAGGCTCTCTAAGAGAATAGTCCCATATTCAATAAAGTTAGAGCATGTATCAATAACTGAATGTTTGAGGAAAGTGTTTCTTTTCCATTGTTATATTCAAATGAATATTTTATTTTCTTAAAATCCTATTTGGAGAAATTTTATATGCATTCCGTATAAATCCTATTAATTTTATTATCCTATGGTAATTTCAAGGTTTTTCTAGTCTCCTTACCATTTCACCTATCCTTGGTTCGTAATTCAAAATAATGGTTTCATGTAAGTGGGACAATAATATCTCTTCATTACAGAAAAAGAATATATCTCCTACATATCCTTGTATTTCAATTTATTTTATGGTTTTCCTTATCCCTATTACAATGATTTCTTAAAGTGTTTTTTATTAACATTGACTTTCTTTACTAAAGTATGGAAGTACTATTTTTAATGATTTATGAAAATTTTATTTCCCCTTGATATTAATTGATTTTCATCAGAATATTTCATGTTATTATGGTTTTCAATAGTATTTTTTACTTACAATATTTTTAATTTTCTAAAATTATTTATTTTTAAATTATTTAATTTAAAAATAAAATTAATAAAAAATCAGATTGTATTTCTTCTTATTTTTTTCAAATTAATTTTATACTTATTTTACAAGGTTCTTTTCATCTATTTCAATATCCTTTAATGGTTTTTATGATTCACTGGGTGTATAATTGAATAATATCATCCACCTTCTTTGTCAGGATGGAACATGAACATGTACTATGGAAATTATTAGGAAACATGTTTCTTTTACATATGTATATTATGTTATAATGAACCATTTAATATGTTGAGGTTAATAAGACACATATATTTATGAATTATAAACATATAAATGATGGGAATGAAATTATATATCCCTTAAATTAACTATTAAATGCTTTATATTTCATGATATGATAGTTAATGAGCAGTGAAACCAAACACCCATGGATCTATTGTCACTACCCGGCCTGGAAAACCCATCAAACTAAACACCAAATTAGACTATGGAAATTCCCAAATGAAATTCTTGATCCCCATGAGTTGGAGACTACCACCATGCATTGAAAAAATGAATGGGAATGATATCACAACACCCAAAACAAGATAAATTCAATATATGCAGGTAGAAATAACAACCATAAATGAAATGTGCCATATCAAATAGTTCCTATGGTAGGAATACATCTTAAAAGTATATGTCCATAAAAAATCCAATAAGTACCACTAAAACTATCAACTACAACTCAATGTGATATGTCTGAAATATCCCACCAAATCACCATGAACTACCTATACCTAGATGAAAAAAACCCCACCTCAATGTGGTGCCTTTTGATTCCCATAATTAGATAAAACATGGTATATGAATTACCAAGGGAGTGTGAAGGGTGTGAGAAAAATAGTATTAGTAGTATCCCACCCATGTTACCTATGTTAGGTATTTGTAAAATAATCCCAATATTCTCAAATATAATGAAAAAGATGCTTGATAAGTAGTTAAACAATTTTATATCAAAATAATAGTAAATAGTTCCCCTTTTCCAATTCATTCACAATAAAATTTAAACTAGTTTCATAATATAATTTTAAATAAAAATTTATACATATAAAATAATGTATTATTTTAAATAATACCAAGTATTAAAAAGACAACACACAAAGGAAATCAATACAAGGATAACATAATGTTTGTCTAACTTGGTCACTCATACATCAATCTCAAATAAATACTAGTGTGTAGTCAAGTCCTTGGACCACATGAATCATAGCCCTGGGAAATGTACAACAACCTAAAAATTTAACATTGTACAATGTCATCCAAGTCCTATAGAAAATGTATCTACTATTTAAGAATGGAGGAGAACCCCATACAGTGAACCCCCTTACAATACCAATAGAAGAGGCCTAATAATACACCATCCACCTATGCACCCAGGGTTCCCATGTTTGGCATATATAAGATAAATTTAAAAGGGTTTCCAATTTCAAAAAAATCTGAACAGTAATTTTCTCATAAAAATTTGTTCTAAAACTCAATTTTTCATCTATTTTATAATGATTTAAAAATAAATTTTTTCACCAAAATAACAGAAATTCCATATTTTAGGAAAAACTCATTTACACACAAAAATAAATCAATCATGAATCATTCCAATTCATTCAAAAATTAATTTCATAAATCAAGATCATTGAAAATTCATAAAACATAGTCTAGAGACGGAACCGCCTACTTAAATATCCAGATGTACACCTCCCACAGTGGGATCCACATAATAAAAATGGAAGAGAATGAAATAACAATGAAAAAATGCCCCAAAATTGATTATAACATCATAGAATCAAATCCGATAGGAAACATGCTTGGAATATAAGGTATATCAAAACATATCTTGAGAATCCCATGTCCCGCACTACAAACAACATGAGATATGGCCTCTGAAAGATAATTACATAGAGGATCTAGAAGATATTATAGAAAAATCATAACATGATCATAAATCCATGAAAAAAAACCCAATTCTACTTCCCATCCCAAGAGAAATAAGGGAAAGAAGAAGTTAATGACCACACATACAAAAAGAGAAGAAACCAACCCATCCAGGTATCAATGTTCTTAATAGATAGTCCCAAAAGATAAATATTCACCTAAATTCACCTTAGGGGACCTAGAGTTCATTGAAGGTATTATGAATGTGAATGTGAAAGGAGTCAGATAAACAACACATATAATTAACTAGAACAGAAATAATTCGTGGTGTGAATTTTGAATTCATGATGTGAACCTTTAGAATAGTCATTACACCAAAAAAACATGTCACCTCAACATAAAATCCTAAAATCCTCATTCAAATTTGAATAAAATTTTTAAACCATTAATAGTTTTCAAATCCTAAAATATAATCATGTATTCTTCTATGATTCCTTCAATTAGTGAATTTATATTTCATGGTGTGAACCAACTCCTATAACCAACATTCATCCCAATCCATTTATAAAATCCCTAATATCTCCTCTAGGACCAACCAAACATGAAAATTGATCTACTAGTATAAAATGAGAATGTAACATAACCAATATTTAACAATTATCCCCACTATATGAATTTTTGTTGAAATAAATTTATGGGTAAAATAAATGCTCTGGAAAGAGGTCAGACCATTGATCCCTCATTGATTATTCTCACTCCCAATTATTGTAACAATGAAATATATTCCCCCTATCAATTTGACCAAAAAATTTAATTTCCCATGTAGAAATTTCAACTAAGAATCAACTATATCAATTTGATTCTCTACAATAAAAAAACATTTTTCAAATAAATCTCCTCCTAACTCATAAAATGGAAAGGATCAAGATAGTACTTTGTGAGATAAGATATGTGGAAAACATCATGAATACTAATCAACTAATCTAGAAATGTAATCAAATAAGTAAACTAACTAATATGATCAGGGATATCAAATCGTTCAATATATCTTGGAGCCATCTTCCCCTATTTTCCATGATGATGTTGACCTAACCATAGAGAAACATTCAAGAAAACCTAGTCAGGAAAAAATAACTCCAATAGACGATCTGGATGATCCACTTATGATTTATAATGAATCTCTACCACAACCAATAATTTACATATATATGAAATTCCCTCTAATATCTATTGAATGAGACTCGTTACAATAGTAGAGGTCTCTCTTACATATTCCCATCAAATAGGTGACTTACACGAGTGACCATACAAAGCCTTAAAGGGAACCATTCTTATCAACTACTGGTAACTATTATGATAAGTGAACTAAAACTGTATTAGATGATTTTCCCATGATCCATTGAAATCCAAGATGGAAACTCTGAGAATATCCTCTATAATATTTAAAGTATGATCAATATTGTTGGAACCATGGTTTTATATGCATGAATTGGTGTATGGTTTGTGTTTGTTGACAATCCTTAGTGGAAGTTCAGAATGTGTACCAGAAAAGTGATCATACAGTTCAAGTAGACAACAGTATTGAAGGTGGCGCCGTTTCCCAGTGTTTGCCAATTTTTTGGGCCTCAAAAATCAACAAATGGAGAAAAGTGATTTTTGCAAAGAGACTTTCATGCCATGTACTAGAAGGAGAGGAAACCTGCGCGCCTAGATTTTTTCAAGATCAGAACGTGGAAAAATGGAAAAGGGATAAGGGTCGCGCAAGTATTGGTGTGGTCGCACAAGTGACATGAGCGCCGAGAAAGGACTTGCGCACCGGTGCCTAGGAGGATTGGAAACTTGCGTGCCTATTGTTCTTCATGATCAGAACTTTAAAATATGGCAAAGTAAAGAGGGTCATGCAAGTATTGGTGTGATCGCACAAGTGAGTAGCGCGACAAAGGCTAGGGTGGTTAGTTGTGCGCTGAGACTTGCACATCATGAGGACACTTGTGCACCACCACGCAGGGGGTCCAGTTTGCCTATAAATAGAGGACTACCCCCCCCCCTCATTTGGAACGAAGTTCAAGACTTAGAGATTTTTCGAGCTCTCGTTACGCAAGTGGTTGAGTCGCACAAGTAGAGGTTGTGCACCAGTTGTTGGTTGCGCGACCAAGGTGGTTTGGGAGTTAAAGGTGCAGCGTCGTGCAAGTTTGGAGTTGAAAGAGACATTGTCATGCAATTGGGTCGGTGTCACCTATGTGCCGATTTGTACCGTGCAAGTGACTTGCGCGCCATTCTTGAAACTTGCGCGCCAGTCTTGGAGAAGCGTGCCAGGAGAGGTTGGAGTACGCTGGTCTTTTTGGAGCTGCACGAAAGCTGGAAGATTGCCTGATATCTTCGGTGCAAAGTGAAATTAGTCTAAGAGTGAAAGTTGGACTTCAACAGAGAATCTACACACAAAAGAGGATGCATTCTCTTGCAATGATGAAGAGACCTTCACGTCTATAAACTGAGTGTGACTTCACCAAGGGTAGTGATCCAGGGGGAGTCAACGGGAGTGACCCGAGGGACATTGTGATCTTTCCCTGAACCTTTTGTAAAGGCAGTGAGCCTGGGAGATAGTGATTATGCCCAAACCTCTCAACTAGTGAAGATTAGTGGAATTTGGTACGACCGACAACCTGTCGGTGTATGCTCCTTGGATGTAGCCCTTAGTGGTGAACTAAGTAAAAAGTGTTGTGTCATATCTCTGCATTTGAATGCTTGATTTCTGTTCATATCCATCATACAGGTTTAACAAGTTCCTACCAACGTGGGAACAAGATCTATAACTTTAAAAGAAAAAGTTGACACCCTAATTCACCCCTCCCCTCTTAGGGTGTCTCGGGGTCCTTCACATCTAACCATCCTTCTATGGATGGTAAATTTTTATCAATATGATCTAAGTACACATTTCCTCTTTGTCACTCTTCTTGGATACAAAATAAATTTTGGGATCCCTATTATGGAAAATGTATGATGAACCCCATACAACCTAATAATTTATTTCAGGTATAGCATACCCAGATCTTAAACCATGGCGATGTCCCAAATTGTAAAAAATGATCTTATTTTATTATCTAATCAGTCAACATCCATATGTAATTACTTCCTAAAGGATTCTGTGAAAATACAATAATGACGTCCATTTACACCTTGTCCCATTTCCAGATTGACACTAGAAGAGGTAGGAGTAGACCATAGGAATTCAGGTGTTATTTCTTTATCTATTGGAAGGTGTAACATTGGGACACGTAATAAAAAATTTCATTAATCATACCCAGATACCAAAAATTATATCTCATATCATAATAAATATTCATAGTTCTAGTGTGAACAACCCAAAAGAACGTTTAATATCATGAAATAATTAATTCATCTTGAATTAGGGGATTCCAAATAGGCCCTTGAAGTCTATAATTATATACAAAGGGATAGAACAACTAGAAAGGGTCTCTACACTATATAGGGGTTCCTTGATTCCTATGAACTCATTGTCATACTATTTTTCTAACTGAATGGACTCAAAGAGAGATGTTGATAACTGAACACTATTCAAAACCGTACTTAAGACACCCTTCTATGAATCTAAATGCAACTAAGAAAAAAACATATAAGGTAACAATCCTCCTTCGATTCCTATGAATCCTATAGTGGAACATTCATAGTAAGAGATTCATCCATGATATTCCCCTTCACTGCATTGTAGGGGATGTCAAAGTTGAACATCTAGAGAAATTAAAATCATCGACTGTAACTATGGTTATTGTCATAAGAAAATATATATCTATGAATTTTATGATCTAAATAGACTATGAACCTCTCCCCAAAAATATAGTTCCTCCAAAATATAAGCACATGCATATTAGTGGAGAGATCTCAATCATGAGTGGGTTAATTTTTCTTATATGAATGGCACTAATATGAGATGTATTCCATGACATGATCATCATGCATAAGAATACAGTCTAAAATAACATCATGACAAACAAAATATATCCCATACACCATACTAGGATCAATAAAGATAAAAATATGGATAATGTCCAAGACAATTTCAATTCATCAAAAGAATTATGACACTTAGCGTATTAATTTAATTGTACCCTATTCTAAGAAAGATAATTTAGTGGTTATACTAACATTGAAAAATTCTTGAAGAATATCTAAGAGTGTCATGCATGACCAAAGATGTTCCAAATCGTGAATTTTTTCATTGGGGTTTTCATAAAAAATACACAATCAACCTTTTCAGGTAAAACTAAGATACCATTTTATGAAATAATATTTCTTAAGAATTTTACTTCTAGAATCCAATGAATGAATTTCAAAATAATTCCATATAAGTATTGAGACCTCATGATTTCAAAATACATATTTAGATAGTGATCTTAATCACACTCAGATCATCGGTAAAGATGGATACTGTTAAGAAATACCACAAAAAATGTGTCAAAATAGTTATGGAATATCCAATTCATCAAGGCCATAAAAACTAATGCAGTGTTAGTTTGACCATATGTAATAATAGGATATTACTAATTTTTAGAATATATTTTGAAAGTGATCTTTTGGATATCAAACTCTCAAATCCTGAGATGATGATAACTTGACTAAATTTCAATTTTTGAAAACCACTTTTCCCCCATTAAATGGTCGAACATGTCATCCGTGCATGGAAATTAGTATATGTTCATAAAAATAACCTTATTAAATTTTGGATAGTCTACCTAGAGACACAATAATAAATCATTCTTCTTGTAAAAGAGAATTGGGGGTTCCAATGATAAAACAAAGGGATGAATAAATACATTTTCAAAAATAATTTCCAATATAATATTAAGCTCTTTAACATTGGTAGGTTACATATAATAAAAGGGTATAGAGATTGGATTCATAAAAATTTCAAAATAAATCATGATCTCTACCTCTATTTTTAGATGAAGACTGGAATAATAATCTAGGAAAACATCAAGGAAATCCTGAATTACCTAGGGAAGTTCAAAAAAGAAGGAAAAATCATTCTGCTCAACTAGAATGACATAAAACAAACTCTTGAACTCTAGGCGGAAAGGTCCAACATGACCAGACCTCAAGTTTCAATCTCCATGGAACACTTGAGATCTACCATTAGAGCAAAATAATGAAAATGGAAATGATAATAATCAATCTCAACATTATGAGAAATTAGCTAATCCATAATGATGATAGCATCGAACAAATATTGATTGAGAACATATAAATCCATGAATAACTCTATTTCATCTATCGATTGATGACACATAAGACAACAGAACCCCTACTCCATCTTTCTAGGAGGAACTTCCCACTACATAAAAAGTACATGAGCACGATCATAATTTTTATCATGTTAATGAAATTAGAATACATAAATGAGGTTAAAAAATCTATATCAAATAGAGAATATACTACATATGATGCATTAAATATGGTACCTCTCACAATATTCGGTCCCTCATAAACCTCCCCTAAAAACTAATCCAATGCATAAAAGCACTTTACTCCTGATGCCAGTGGATCGAGACCTAGATATTTTGATGTTTCTAATTTCACTATAGTGGACATTTGAGATGAAGATCACTAACCATAATGGAGATTTAAAAATACATAGAGAACCTCTATAGATATATTTGACAACCATATTCACTAAAATCATTGTAGCTATGAGACAAGAATGTTGGGTGAGGTTACCTTGATACACTAATTGAAAGTTAGCGGAAACTGTTGGTTGTTACTGATGGTATATGGGAGGACCATTATTGAGAACCACCTCTACTACCCTTTTAATTATCATTCTATTTCCTCTTCTTTCCTTGTGTGTCATTGAAACTACTAATGGGTGGAAGAGAAGATCCATTGAATTCAATCTTACATACTATGTCCATTTATTCCATCATATTCCTTTTTAAAGTCTACACATTGGGGGAAATGTTCACGATGTATATATAAATATATATATATATACATACAGGAAATCAGATGTCAGATCCCAAACCCTTTATATATTTCTATGATTTCAACTGGCTGTTCATCATTACCTCAATAGAAATATGAAAAAACTTTGGAAAATGGTTGGTGTAATCTAACACAATGTCCTATCCCTAGTGGAAAGAGATGGAATATAGATAATTCATTATTTTCTGAGATTATTGGTAGAACTGCTAAAAGATAATGTTCTTAATACCCTTTTAATCCATATGTACATACTAGTTTTCCTATTCCATTGAATCCTGCCACTGCATGTTGATACCCTTAAGATTGAACATTGTGCATTTCACATTTATAGAATCTGGTGTCTCCAATATCTTAAATACCATTTAGATCTTATTTAGTTATTCCTCAACCAATTTTGGTTCATTCATACCCTTAAAATATGGGGTCTTATCATGTTGTAACTCTTGAGATTTATTCCCCTCTCCTATATCTTATAGTTATGCCTTAATAGTTTTTTGAGACTATGATACATTATAGACTATGGCATGAACTGCCCTTATGATAACCACTAATATATTCTGATCTATAGAAGGATTTCCTTGAGGAAAATATCTTACTAAACTCTACTTTGGAATTCATGGAATTAATCTCAGAGGAAAGTATTATATACACTAAAAACTAAATAAAAGGATTATAAAATAGCATAATATCATTTTAAACTAGAAAAACACAAACAGAAATTGAGATTAGTGACAAAATCAACAAATGATACACACATACCTATATTCAATTGTGACATTAGGCTCATCATGATAATATTTGGTCATACACTCAACAAAACCAACCAATCAATTCATAAATATCCTATCTCTTATCAACCAATTTCACATGATTAACAGGTTAGGGTAAAACCTTCTCTGATAACAAATTTTCATGACCCAAACATTAGAACAAATTCTTCTCGGAATTAAACCAAATCGTGGAAAGACAAGAAGGGCATTCCCAATCTTAATGGGCTTCAAAATACTACGAAATAATTAAGAAACAAATAGTGGGAAAAATCCCAAACCTGAAACAAGATAAATGGATCATATATTAGCTTAAATAAAAACCATAAAATAAATATTCTATAATAATGAGTGAAAAAGGTAGTGATACATCCCAAAATTACATGTCCATAAAACAAAAAATAAGGAAAACTAATACGAATAACCATTACTCTATGTGATAGGCAAGAAAACAACCACCATATCACCACAAGATACCCATGTCCAAATTACAAAAACCTCAAATCCTCATCACAGTGCCTTTATCATTCCATCATCAAATAGAAAAAGGTATACACCCCCACAATGTTGTGTATAGAGTGTGTGCTAAACAGGTTCAGTAGAATCCCACCTAGGGGCTCTGTATCAATTATCTATACAATAATCCCAATATTCTAAAATATAAATAAAATAATGCATGATAATCAGTTAAAAAGTTCTATATCAATAGATTGGTAAAAAACTACCTTTTTATAAATACTTTACAAAACAAGGTACAAAATTTTCACAAAATAATTTTAAATAACCATTTATATAAATAAAATCCTATATCATTTTATATAAAACCAAATAGTTCTAATTTATCACACAATGGAAAACACCCTAAATATAAAATATGGTAAGGCTGGTTAGGTTACTCGTACCTAAATCTAATAAAATACTAGTTCCAACACAATTCCCAAGATCCCACACATCAAAACCTACAGAAGAGAGGAACCCAATAAATTGAACACCCTAAAATTTCAATCAAGTCTTAGAGATAATGTATATATGGTCTAGGATTTGAGGATCGAACTAGAAAGAAAACCCACTTATAATTCCAATGTATGAGGACCCATACTACCATATACACTTATGTACCCAAGGAACCCATGTGAGGCATATATCATATAAATTTTAAATGAATTTTAGATCTCACTAACAATTCCAAATAATCATTTATTCATCATAAACATTTTTTGAAATCCCATTTTTCAATAAATTTCACAATTCTATGAAATTATATTTTCTTTCATAGAAAAATTAGGGAAAACCCCATATTTTCTCAAAACCCCATTTAATCACACAAATAAATAAATAAATAATCATTTTAATTAATTTGTAAGACCATTTAATAAAACAATAACATTCATGGTTCATATAACATTGTCTATAGATGAAACCACGTACCTTAAACAAGGGTTAAACACTAAAAACAAAGGGATCCACACATCATAAAGGGATTAAAAGAAAGATCAATGAATAGATGTACTACCAACTATTCTCAAATATAATAATTAAACTATATAAGAAAAAGAGTTTCTGGAGAAGTTTGATCAACACATACCTCAAGAATATCACTTGCTGAACCACACCCAACATTATATCTCCATTAATAAATCAATCACATAAATAATATATTATATAATTGGTATATATTCTTAATTTGATTATATAATCTATAAATATATCCGCACACTACTACCATTCCTAATTGAAATGGAGAAAATGAGCAGAGATTGATCTAAATTACCAAAAGAGGAGAAACAAACCTACATAGAGATTAAAGATCCAAAATGGGAATCCTGAAAGAGATAGATTCATCTAAAATCACTTAGAGAATACATAGGGTTCTAGGTAGATAAATGAAAGGCTAATAAGAAAGGACATAGGTTCTCAAAAAAAATCAATTCTACATAACAGAAATAATTCACGGTGTAAATTCAAAATTCATCATATAAACTTTCAAACTGGATGTTATGATAAAAAATAGGTCACCTTTACTAAAAATCATAAAATACCTCATCATTATGTGAATAAAATTTTCACATCACTAACATGATTCATTTCTTCAACTAGAATCATGGTTTTTTCTTAGAATTCCATCACATTGTGAATATATATTTCAAGGTATGAAGCATGTTCCGTATCCAATACTCTTTCCAATCCCCTAAAAAACGGAAGCACCTTAGAAACATCTCAAACCAAAAAAATCATCTTAAAAAGAATATATAATATAACTTAACCATTATGATAAATATTTTCCAACTATATTAATAAAAATTGAGAGTTAACCCATAAAAACCAAGGGAATCTATCCAAAAAAATTTAATATTAATAAAGAGTGGACCCAATATCTTAATAGATTATTTCTTGTATGTTTATGTAAATTAAAGTAAACCCAAACTCTTAACTGGAATTTTAAACATTGTATATGGGAATTATTAATAAACTCATACCATTAAGGGACTCTATACGTTATTTTTATTTAATGGGGAGTGAGACTAATCCTCTATATTACTTTTTACACTATATAATGATGGTCTTTGTAGTGATACAGGGCATAATAAATGATTTTATAAGTTTATGTATATGTCACATTGTTATTCATTAAATATTGACTAATAAATATTCCTATATGAGGTTTTCATAGATCAATATTCTTGACTTGTGTTTTTAAACTCCTATGACTCATGCATTATGTTATTCTTAAATCCTTATGTCCTTACTCGTGATTTATGATTTATTTTTTATTTGGAATGATTTTATTATGATATGTTCATCCACTCTAATTACGGTCTCAAACCCATATGTTTCTTATTATCACTAATGATCTTTGATTGTTATTTATTATACTTACACATAGTGGGCATCTAAGATCACCCTTTTTTATGTTCCAATTACCAAGGAAATATAAATTGATATTATTTGTGATCTTCCTAGAAGGATATCATATGTGTATAAATTTATGGGGAAATTTTAATACTTACTGAAAAAATAAGAATTTCATGTACCAACTCTCCATATCCACAAAAAAATATAGGTTGTGGTGTGTGATTAATTGTGAGATGTAATAGCTATTCATGTAAAATGATAAAATATACATATATATATATGTTATGGTTGGCTTGTCTTAGTTAATTTATAGTTGGGTTTATTTATTTTTTTGGATTAAGTTATTTTGAGTAAGATGATAGAACGTAAACCAGCCTATGCTTGAAAAAAATGTGATATAGGAAAAACCCAATATATCATGGGTTGAAATGAATGTGTCATAATTTAAGACATATTAAGATTGATTTTATTTATCAGAATATTTGTTAATCTTGTTAATTGTTATTAAAACTCACACTAACCATTTTCATTTTAGCCAAGAGAGGAAATTAGGAGGAACTGAGTAAAGACAAATTACAATGGAAAATATAATGATTTTCCAAATGAAAAAATGAATGGTATTTAATTAGAGTGAAATTGTTTTAGAAACATGCACGAATTATCCATAAGAGATAAAAAATAACATGAACGATGTCAAATTCCCAAATATTCCTTGGAAGGAATAAATCTCTAGTTATTATATCATGTTTTATCATCCATGTTTCATTACTGGGTCCTCTAACTTAATAATTACTAAGTATTACATCAATATAATAGAAAATTTATTTTATATTATTCAGTTAATAAAGCATGAAAATAATTTTATAATAATTAATCATTATCAAGGTGAGGTAGATCAATGGTGAACTATAATTAAGAACATATGGTAAGAGGAATAAACCTACTCCACTAAATTAGAGATATTTAAGAAGTCATTTCTTTTAAAAAAAATAAGCAAACTTATTGAACTAAAATGGAGATATAATTCCATGATATGGTGTAAATATTGGATGGATCCACTATTACATATAAAGAAAATATCACCTGATTTTCAATTTTATCATCTAATTATATCCTTTAACCAAAAAGTTAAATTGATAATTTCATTATCATATTAAAACAATGTCTCTAAAATTGTTTGAAATAAGGTACATTGATAAATGATAAGAAATTATTAAATGTGTTGTTAAGGTGGAAGTGGAAATTGGATACTCTAATTTTTTGTGTGGTTTTGTGGAAATAATATGAAAATAGGGTTTCATGTAATTTCAATCATTAACACTATTATATGAAAGAAAATTCATCTTCGTACATTCCGAAAATAAGGGAAGAGGAATATGGGATTTTCCTTAAAGGGCCCTTTATTTGTTTCAAGTATATAAGAGAATCTTATCAAGCATAATAATTTTAAAGATATGTGATTATTCCAACTAATTAAATGTTTGGAAGAAAATATCATCCCATTAAACCACCCACACTCCTTTTTTATTTTTATAGAGTATGATCATCATTCAAATCTAAACATTAATTCAATAGTTTTTTAAAAAAATCGACATCAGAAACCCCATATTTCAAGGATCAAAGGGAAGTATTATTAAGGCATAGTTGATGAGTGGTTTTTGAAAATGTGGGGGTGAAAGGAAATCTTATCATCCAATCAAGAACTTTAATTGTATAATTTGATCGGGATTCTACCCACCCATTCATATTGGAAATGTTTTAAAACAACATTAAATGAAAACCCCTATAATAAGGTATTTAATTATTAGTAAAAACTTTTAGTGGGTTTCTAATTCAATCCCATGTCTATAACTCCTTTTTCATATAATTTTATGGGAATTATCTTCTTAAAAATCATATTTTTTCCTTTTTTCAAATTTAATATGATTTTGGGCATGGAATGGATCTCTCATCATAGATCCCATTTTAATATCGATCATATGGATGTTATATTTAAAATACCAAATCAATATTTGATCATCTATCAGTGTAATATTGACTAAGAATTCACTTTTGAAATTAAATTTATTTTAGGGGTCTTAATACCCATCCATGAGGGGTATTTAAGTAAAATAGTTGGGAAAAAACACAACATTTAGTATATTCTAATTGAGAATTAATACATTGATAAATATCTTAAGGGGTTTCACGGTGTTCCATAATATTGCGATGTTAAATTTTCAATATAACTCATAAATGGATCTAGTTCAATATTAAAGACTCCTTATAGAATGTCCCCAATAAGATTAGATGAATTAAATATGAAACTCAATGATAATATAGTTAAAGGATTTATATACCCATGTAATTCAACATGGGGGAAACTATACTCTTTTTAGAAGAAATATGGATGAATTCTTATATGTAATGATTATCATGAACTTAGTAAGACTGTTATCAGGAAAACATATCATAAATGCCATATTTGTGAGTTTTATTATAAATTATGAGGGGTAAATACTTCTAAATGATAGAACATTGATCTAGATAACATTAATTAAGTTCTAAAAAGACTATGTACCAAAAATATCCTTTCATATAATATATAGACACCATAAATACATAGTAATTCTATTCAAACATACAAATTCCCATTATATTTTCATTGATAAAATGAAATAATTATTTAGAGATTACATCATTACATTTTTTTAATATTTATAAATGATATTATAGTATAAACCAAGAGAGAGTAACAGTATGATGATCATTTCAGTATTGTGTTGATCATCTTGAGAAAATACATATTGTGTGTGAAATTTAGAAAATACCAATTATAGAAATAGAAAGTATCATTTTATGGTCAATTAATTATATGTAAAGGTATATTTGTATATCATTTAATGAAAATTTTAATTGATGATAGACCAGAAAACCCATTATACCAATGATTAGCAGTTTTCTTTGATTATTTGGATATAATAACTAAATTGGGAGAAATTTTTCATGCCGACCAAATCCACTAATTAAGTTAACATGTAATGGATTATAGTTTAATGGATAGATGAATGGGAATAAAATTTAATGAATCTTAAGAGAAGGTTTCTCACTATTCTAGTACTCACACTACCCTATAGTGGAGGGTTTTTTGATATGCAACTATGTTACAAAGAAGGTATTGGGATGTGTCATAATGAAAAATGACATGGTGGATGATTTACCTAATTTCAATTAAATTTACATGAGAAAAAATTACATATAAAATATATGAACTAATAATGAATACATTTTTATTAAAGATATGGTTGAAATATATTTATGGATAAAAGTATAATATAAATACTATTCAAAATATATTAAATTATATATTCACAAATATGGATTTGAACATGTTAAAAAGTATATATTTATAGTTTATCAAAAAAATATTATTGCTCAATACATTTTAACTCTAAGAAGTAATACATGGTAGTTGATTCTCTAATCATGAAGTATCATGTTGCCTTATCTATCATGAGGATTAAAATAGACCCAATACTTTTTATCTTCAACGATGAACCTAGGAATCATAACTTAAGGGAATAAATCCTACATTTACTAAATTACTAATCAAGAAACCATCCATTTGATGATGAAATTTAATAGGTGGAGTTCGATCGTTGAGGTTAATTTAGGCTAACTAATAGTGAATCGTACTATCAAATATTCCACTAAAGTAGGGATAACTAGTCACACCAACAATGATAATTTAGAAATGTAGACTATTATTTTTTTACTATAATAAAAGTTACTATTAACACTAACATAGTACTACAACTCCATGGAAATACTGCCACTATTACTATAGAATAGTGTACAAACTATGCAGATTTAGAACTGTAGTAATGCATATTACTGTAGAAATATATTTCTATATGAGATCAATTTGAGATATGGTATTAATAATTTGAGTATTTTATGTATATTTTACTCCAAAATATATTAATATTTTTATTCCTCTATCTGGATATAGTTATTATTCCTAAACCATGTAAATCATTAAGTTAATGTTTTTGTTCTTCTTATTGGTCTGTATTTTTCATTATTCAACTCATATTTCATGAATCATCTATCATTAAAGCTTCTAGAATTTTTAAAAAACCAATTTTAGATCTCTATTTTAGAATATCAAGGCCTTATATAAAAAATTAAACAAATTATATGAAATAAATTAATTTAAATATTGTTTGTTTCAATTGATTTGATTTAGTTACATGAGAATGAAAAAAAATTATCTTTTTTTGAAAAAGATAGACTTACAACTTATAGGTGTTAAAAAAACCAAAATGTATAAGGTTAAGTTGAAGTTATTAGATTTATGGGATCTAGGATTTATACACATTACCTTGAAAAAATTTGGTGTTTAACATCAAATAATAGAAGATAATAAAAGGGTTGATAAAAAAACTCAAAAATAAGTATGATATGACATCAAGGTTAAAAAAAGTTTACCTAATGAAATGGATATTCATAGTAAAGATGATTTAATAAAATATTTTTTTATCACATCAATAAGTTCAATAAAATAAAAATTTAGTTGATATTGGTGGAAATTATGATATATGATGAGGATATTCACTAGTTTTAATATCTTAACTACCCAAAAGTTGGGAAGTAATAATAATAGATAGGGGAAGTTCTTTTTGGAATACTATGATAATTTTGAATCTTATGAATGATATTATCATTAATGAGGATATGAAGAGAATATAATTTAGAACACTCTCTAGTTATAGTCTACATAATATGGAAGTGAAATATATATGAAATGAGATAATCATAGAGGATGATCTAAATCAATTAGAAAAATCCATGATAAGGAAATGGGATTTCTCATATTTAGTGGAGTTATAGGAAGAAATGAAACATTAAGCATTGTAGATATAGACATAAATCACTATAAACCAATCTAGTTATCACAATAGCTAAATGAACAAATGATTTGTTGTTATTGGGAATAGATTTACTTATGGAGTCTTTGATTTTAGACTTAGGGGCATCCTTCCATTATAAAAAAGAGAACAAATTCAAGAATGATTATATTACTAAAAAAAGTAGCAATGTTTGGAATAATGATGATTAAACCTCCTATATTATAGGAAAATGTGATATATGGATCAGGACCAATAGTTAAATTTTTCTAATTTTGAATAATATGAGATAAATCCTAGGGTTGGGAAGATAACTTATTTCTATTAGGCAGAGGGATGATATTGGATTTAGGGAGACATTCAATGGTGGTAAATATAAAATTACCAATGGATCTATGTTCATAGATCAGGGAATAAAAAATTCTACATGGTATAATAAGATAGAAAATTTCATGGAAATTATTGAAACAAAAAAATGCTATTGGGGGTTCCAAACAATAGAATTATAGGTTAGGAAACTTGAGTGGGAAGTGAATAAATTTTCTCAAAAAAAATTATTTCTAGTAGAGATGATGTTTGAAAAAAATTTCTTATGTGATTATTTAATATTTGGAAAAAATAATAAGGAATATTTTTAAAATGTATGAAATACACGGTTGGCCAAGAAACTAGACCTCATGTGACCTAATGTTTTGGGTTCTAAATTAGTACATTCTTTTGGAAGGTCACTATATTATTTGAAATTTATCTATGAATCAACATGTAAGGTATGGGTTTAATTACTAATAAAATATGATATATTTATAATGATTTTGTAGTGAAAGACATGGGTAGAGAATGAGTGCCTAAAATTATTGAGGTATAATAATTAAGGAGAGTATTATAGTAAGTACATCGGATAATTTTTTGTTAATAATGAAATTTAGTGGGGAAGACACTTCCAAATACATCAAATATAATAGGGTGGATGAATATGAATTAAATATATTAAATTAATGTTCCAGAACTGTTAGGATGAACCCATAGTAATTTTATAATCATAGGTTGAGGAAGATAAAATAAAAGAGTATCTAATCAATTGGAGTTTATTTGTAACAATTATTGAATATATAATAAACGATATCTTGTTAGTAAAGGATTAAAGGATCTATAATTTCTTATTCATTATTTGTGTGGAATATGAACAAATATATTTGTAATTAAGTGACTAGACTGATGCTAAATCCATGTCATATTTTTTCATCACGGTGCTATATAGTTTTTATATATCTTATGGGATGATAATAAAAAAAGATTATATGAGTCTATGATGTTATATTTAATTAAGGATTTATGTAAGAGGACCATCATGGGGTTGATGCTAAAATTGGGATGAAATAACAAGTCTACTAGGAGTAAGTGGTGCTTGAATATTTACCAAATCATGCGACACCATAACTAGTGGATCATAATCCACATATGGAGTTGAAGAGATCAAAAGGATTGAAAATACATATTTTGACATATTAATCTTTCCAAAACAATTTTTTATTGCAATATAGGTATGATTTTTAATGATTTGTAGAGGAAATTTTTTTTAAAGATTTTAAAAAATAGAACATGGCTATGAAGGACAAGATTTTTTCATTACATTTTTATAATATATAGGAGATTTCTATTATTTAGAATGATATAATAAATTGTATAAAAAATGGGTCTACCGGTTCAATATTTAATGAGATGGTAAGATGATATAAAATGATTGATTGGTGGTCAAACGTTTTAAGTTGATGGAATATGTGGCTTTCACATAAATATTGTCACGTGCATTCAATCAAGCCATTATCTGAGTGATTATTACTATTATAACATTAGAGTATTTATATCATGAGAATATTGAAGTAAATATTACTTTCCTTTATGGATATTAGGAGGAATAAATATATATAATAAAACCTATAGGATATTTTGATTCATAAAGAGAATACCTGGTGTGAAAAAATTGGAGATGTTTATTTGGGATAACGAAGGCATCCAAAATTGGAAGAATAATTTAGATTAATTCTTGTGTAAAAATGAATACAAATGGAATGAAATAAATCATTGATTTTATTTCATGTGTTTTTTTGATAGATATATTATACTGATCCTATATGTTTATTACATGATCATTGTAGGATCATGTACATAAAGAATAGATGAGATGAAAGGGAATATGACAATGGAGTTATATACGGATGATTTTGGATAAGAAAGTAATATTTGAGGGATAATTATTAAGAGATATCATGTAGATGGAACCTTAATTTTATGAAACTATGATTAAATTGGAGATGTTTTGAGAAGATTTATTATGCAGGAAGAAAATCATGTTTCTATTCTAGTGAAAATCCATCAAAAGTTATCAAAGGATCAAGCCCCAAAGATAATATAATTTATAGAGTATAAGTAAAAGTTCACTAATGAATCATTTATTGGATTCTTGATGAATGTTTTGGTCATTACATTACTGGATATAACTATTTAAGATATAGTTGTGAGTACTTACATTGCTCACCGTATAAAGAGACATTGAGATTTTATAAATGGGAGACTGAGGTATTCAAAGTGAAGTAAAGAATTATCTATATTATTTTGGAAATGAAAGTCTTTATAGGGGTATTTAGATGGTGAAATTAGTAGTGATTTCAAAATATGGAGGAATAAAAAGGTTATGTGTTTACATATAGGGGAACAACACTGATTTCGATATATAAATTAGATAAGGTGGTGGTGTTGTCTACTATATATGAAGAGTATATTATAATAATCAAAGATGTGAATGAGATAGTTTGGATGAGTAACTTCTTAGAAGACCTAGACATAAATAAAGAGGAAAATAAATTTCATTATTATATTCAAAGTGTTATACATCTTGAAATGAACATAATTTTCCATGCCAAGATGAATCATATTCAAATGAAGTAAAACATTATTAGAGGGTTTTTGTATTATGGGATTTTAAGATTACAAAATATAAGTGAAACCAATGTTCCAGAATGAATGTTGTTGATGTTGATAGTGATTTATATATTAAGGAACTATTATTCCTCTATTGGTCTTCATTAATGAATGGAGGATGAGAGGTAGAATAAGAATTATGTGTGAGCATGGAAGATAAAGTAGTTAGTATGCATTGAATCATCATCATGAAATTGAATCATTGATGGAAATGGATCCAATGGTTAATGAATAAGGGGAGGATTTTCGATGGAGACGTTTTTATAAAGATGTAAAAATAGAATGAGGTTTGTTTTTTGAATCATGATCCAATTGTGAGATTATAAGAATGGTGGATCCAGT
Source organism: Viscum album (assembly GCA_963277665.1). Classification (NCBI taxonomy): domain Eukaryota; kingdom Viridiplantae; phylum Streptophyta; class Magnoliopsida; order Santalales; family Viscaceae; genus Viscum; species Viscum album. The sequence goes on along the minus strand of OY728126.1, from coordinate 778,016,627 downwards.
AAGCTTTAATTAAATTTGTGTGAAATTTGATATGGTTATTGTAGCTAAGGTGAATGGAGACACCAACACAGTATTATAGTAAAAAGGAATTAGTTCCACTTTTATTATAGTATAATGGGCCAAATGTGTGGATTTATCACCATATTACCATGGGTGATTGTAGAACTATGTTTCTTTGTGAGATCATTTAAATAGAAGGTTTTTGTTACTCTAGGGTTTTTCCTTTATTTTCCATCTAGTCATTATGATATTATTGTGTATATTTGTGGATATATGGATTATTTTTTAATCACATAAATCTATGTGTTCAAATTATTTTTCTTGTTCTCCATATTTCATTTTCTCCATTTCTCACTTATTTTTAAAATCTTTTTGTTATTGGAGCTCTTATTATTACTATAATAGAATTAAAAGACACAAAAGGAAGATAAATATCTATAGAATAATTTGTGTAATATTCGAGATACTAACCTTGAAATAATTTAAATAATTAGAATTAGGAATCAAATATTTTTCCCTTTATAATCTAAGATATCGTTGTTTTATAATGAACATAATTCAACATTCTCTATCCATCCTAGAATGACAATGATTTATAAGGATCTCTAGTTTAATATCTTGAGGGATAAAATGGATAGGGAGATTTTATAATATATAACACATTGTTTTGTAGGTCAGTAAATTAAGGTAGAATGAAATATGTTTATGGGGGATGATCTAACCATTACCCATGCATATATTAAAATAGTATATCATTATCGGGGATTTCGTTTTTGGACATCCCATGAATTCTAAAGGCCATAATTCTATTTAGTTTTTAAAAATCACCATATGAATTTGAAACATTTCATTTCTATCGAATAGGATTACATTCTTGATAAAATTTATAGGAAATACAAAAATGATGCGGTAAGGATTCATAGAGTACCACTCTCAATTTTATCTATCCATGATCTTAGGAATACCTCAAAGTTCAATATATGTGTCCAAAAATCATTCCATATGGATTTTATCTTGATCATTGCTTACCATCCACAAATTTATTTTCAATTTAAAATATCCATCCAAACATTGTAAGATATACTGAGATAATTTTCAATAGATTTCAATGTAGGTTGGTATCAACACCTTCCCCTTATAGGGTGCTAATATGAAATTATTATACATTAAATAATTCAAATTTCACCATATGAGGCTCAATGTGGGAAAAAATATAGAACACAAACATTTTGGGTTGAGGTTAGAGTGCATAAGTTATTGGTGGTAGATCTTTCACGAGATATGTCTAAGGATAATGAAACCATACAAAAACACATTAAAACACATGAAGTCAATATAAGATCTATAATGAAAAAAATCAATAATATTTTTATTTTAACATCAAAGATAATTTATTATTTCAAATATCACCTTGTAATAGGGTTATGAGATTTTGGGAGAAGTGAAAGTTGATCCCTATATACAAGGTCCCCTTATAAAACGTTGATCATATCAGGATGGTAGTTCATTTACATAAACTTACACCAAACCTCTCCAAAGTGCATGATGTGTATCATGTATCACATTTGAGAAAATATATACCTAACAATTCAAATTTACAAGTCTCATATGTTTTACCATGGGAACATTATTTCTATTATGTGGAAAATCTAGTAGAAATCATTGACCATAAAGATAATTTACTTTAAAAAAATATCACTATCATTTTTAATGTTCTCTCGAGGAATTATAATTTTCCTAAAATTACCTAGAACCAAAAAATTAGATGAGTTAAAAGTAACCTCTTTTTCATCAAAGTCAAAAAAAAATTGAGGGATAAATTATTTTTAGGGGTTAAAATGTAACACATCATGATTTTAGTATGTATTTACCTTTAAATAAAAATAATGTTCGATAACTTATGTTACACAAAACACCCAAAAATGGAAAATTATTTATTTTTTTATCGTAGAATATTATAATTAAAAATTGAATAAATTATGAGAAAACTAAATTAAACATGATTAATAGAATTAGTAAACTAATGAGCCCATAAGTGAATAAAAATACTACAAGTTTAAAACTCTCACCATCCTGATCAACCTTAAATATCATATTGACAATGATAACTATAGAAAGAATAAAAAATTAGAAATATAATAAGCATATTGACAATAAATAAAGAATATGATAAATGATTTTAAATATGTGTGTAAGGTTACATATAAGAATTTAATATTACCATTATATATACGAAAATTATATATATTGTCATTGAATATACATATATCCAATTGATTCATTATTGTTGAGTAATTTTTAATAACAAGATAAAAATATTTCAATTCACACATAATAAATAATTCTAGACTGAAATAAAAAAGAAAATAATAAATTAAATTCTTTATTATAAAATCAGTATTTTTATTCATTAAATGTTATAGTTTTTTAAAATAATTATTTCATTTGTTTTTAAAATTAACTGAAAAATAAAATAAAAATGGATTGATAGAATTTAATGGTTAGATGATAAATAATTATTGAGATTTTATTAAAAATATTTATTGTTAAAAGTCATATTTTTCTAATATTTTTCTTGCGATGTGATTTATTTTTATAAATTAAACTAAAACCTATTAAATAGTGATTTTAATTAAATTATATATATATATATTAAAAAATGTAAAAATTTTAATGATTATTATTTTTTATGGAATAAAATATATATTTTTATGTTTAAAAATACATTTTTGCTAGACTTTTTAGCTTTACGCTTTCTTATATTATGATTAATTTTTATATTTTTTAAAAATTGAATAAATAAAATGGATTTCATATTTATAATCTTTATATACATTTTATTCACTAATTCAAATTCTTTCTTTTAGGTATAAAAAATAGTGACTGTGGTAAAAATTGAGTAACAACATTTTAGGAAAAATGACGTAAAAGGGTTTAAGTATGTGTTAAATTGAAAAATATTAGAAAAAATTATCTATAAATGATCTTATAAGATCATGATGAACCTTCCCTCATCTTATATTAAACATTTTTCCACTTTGGATACACTTTCCATGTGAAATTACATTCCTTATTCATTAAGGAATTGGTAATTGTGAAGATTTCACTAAATCTAACCTATAAAGGGAACCATCCTATACTCATCTATACCCAAACCTTTATATTAGTTACCTAATAAATACATATTAAAATTATCTCCCTATCATTTCTATTCAACTTTTGGGAAACATTGGTCTCAATAATCAGTTGCAAATACCTCACTTCCATGATTTTATCTTAAAAAAGATTCAAGTATTTAATAAAGTTGAAGCGTGTCTAGCCATGATGTTGTATATGGTAATTTTTTTCAATATCACATTGAAATCATGATTTTATTGGTATAAATTCCTATTAGGTTAAATTTTATGCAATTTTTTATCAAAAACCCCATTTAGACTCTTTTACTATAGTAATTTATAGGGTTTGCATGCCTCCTCACTCTGTCACCTTTCTTTATATCACAATTCAACTGAAATGATGATTATAAGTGAGGCTAACATTATCTCTTATTTTTTTTATTAGGGATCATTCTCCACCATTCTGTTTTTCCATATACTTGAATAGATTTCACTATGATAATTCTATAATTATATAAGGTTATTTTATATTTTGTTATATCCTGAGTCTAGTTTACTAATATGTTACTTGACTTGTTGGCCATGTTGCCCCAAACACGCCACCCATAGGCTAGAGGCTGCTAACTGGAAATGATAGTCTAGGTAAGTACGATGAGGACACTATACCCCCATTATCATGATGGATCACAACTATAATAATAATAATAATAAACAAAAATATTAGAAACAAAGTCACAAAATATATTTCAATTTAATCATACATATGATAATAATTGGACATAAGTAATAAGAAGTGGCATATATAAAGGATGATGTCGTGGTGTTGTAAAAAATGAGGAGTATGAATGCATGTATGTAGGAAAACGTTTGATACATGTATATAAAAATATAACAAAAGACCACAAGTTAGTATCCAATAGCATCACGAGCACTACTTAAGTCCTTTGGTCTTGAACTCCATCCTAGTACTTAAGATAAATCAACCATAGCTTCATGTTTTACCTTATACATACATGTAACCATGAATTAAATCTAGGTACTAAATGGTGGCCTGAATATGTTGTGAGTAAAACTCATTAGTCCAGCACCAACGGTGTCTAAATCTATTCCTTTTTGTGAATATAAAATGAAATGTGTTATGGTACATTAAATGTGAGGAAATTTTGTTAATATAAACCAAGTCCTTTTCTACTTCCTCATGGGATACCTGAACAAATATACCTACTTGGGCTAAGATGGATGTATGAACCATATATCCTAAGGTTCATGTATTTTAAAAAAGGGGAATTAGTCCAATCATTGAAAATAGAAATACGGAATGGAATGACCGATAATCCTAATCAATGACATGGAATTCCATGTCTATAATCTTAATAAAAGGGGAAATGGATCATCAAGTCCAATTATTACCAAAAAACTAATCATAACCTTGTTTAAAATTTTCAAATAAGTAATTTTTAGTAACATGTTAAACATTTCAATATATAATAATAAGTGACATAGACAACAAATTCAAAATAATTATTAGGAGATCCATGTAAAACATCTCGTTACCATTTCAAAACACCCTTTTTCTATGGACCAATAACAATAATAATAAATATTTCAATAAATACATGAGGATAATTCTAGAGAAAATATCCATCTCAATTTCCATTAAACCATTCCTTTAATTTTTTCTTTTATAATTTTTATTAAGGTTATGGTGGTATATCCAAGTCCTCTGCAAATCGTTCACTTTAACACACCCTATGAGCCTGTACAAGACATCCCTCTTTATAATCCAAGTATCACTTAAAGATTAATATAATAAAATGTTAATTTAAATTTTTTCCTACTCACCACTTTTAATTCATTTAAATCCATTTATTCATTTCACCCTAAATATATAACCCTACAAATTTTTTAAAATAAACGAATGGCCATATAAGAAGGTTCATCCATTAAAATTGGTTTTAATTACCCAATAAATTTTATCATGGAGGAATTTCAACCCACCTCAGGGGGGTTTTGGTCAGGTAACTATTGTATAAGTGTCAAAATATTTTAATATATACATCTAAGAGAGTGATTTTAGTCTTGGTCACAACCTCCAAGATATCAGGGGCCTATGGGTGTTTCTCCTAATGTTCTAAAATATTTGTTAAAGGAGTTTCATATTTTAGAGGTGACCCATGGAATGTCTGGTTCACAAAAAAATATTACACTATATAGACATCAAAACATTTTGTAATATTAGTAGACCACTAAATTTAACATGATTATAGACTCCTCATCTAGTATCGACCACTAATTCAGAATTGAATGACCGAAAATAGAGAAACCAAAAACAACTTCAAAAAATTAGGGTATATGTGCTCATATATAAATATAATCCATGATAGGAAAGGTAACATTGAAAGGAAATAATAATATTATTATACATAATGATGTGGATCCAATGAAAATGAATAACGGTCAAATTAGAAATTAGAGAGAGGTGATCCATCAAATAATAGGTGAGGGAGTGTCACAAACATGACTTATTTTAACGTTATTTTTCATTTAATTTAAATTATAGCTTTTTTTGGGTGTTTCCCTTAAATTTTGGTGGAAATGGTGGGTTTTCAAAAAAAATTCCAAACAGTGAGTCTGATTATAGATTTAAAAATTAATTTGGTTTCTTTTATAAATCATTTATTGTTCAACATTTTTTATCCATTACAATTCTTACATGTCCTCCCCTGGCCTATTAATACCACCATGTCTATTTTTACCCTTTATAAATCGATAATCATGGTGTATCTGGGTCTTTATTTAAGGAATTGGGCAATCCCGGAAGCCCATTTTTTTTAAATAGGATTATTTAATATCTTATTCGATTTTAATGCTTTTTGGGTGATTCCAACTATCACCCAAGACCACTGAACCAAGGCGCACCCCCATTATATTATGCCCCTCTTTGGATCTCATTTTCTTCATGGATTATGTTGAAATATCTGAATCTTTCACAATTCATCTAGATTTAAAAAGGTAATTTGATTCATTATAAATCCTCCATTTTTCACACTTTTCTGCCCATTTTAGTTCTCAATTAACCTTATCTTACTTATTCCAACCTCAATTTCATTTTTGGATGTTTTAAAATTCATATACTTGTGTATTTGGGACGATTTATTCAAGATCTATCGTGTATGTGTGTCTCTTTCATTCTTCTTTCAATTTGCTTAGGGTTTTATTCAATTTTATTAGGGTTTTTCCCTTATCCTTGAAATACCAAATAACCAGAGGGTAGGATTTCAAACCTAGGGCTTATCTTTTGGTTTTATGGGTCCAATATTTTATTTTTAGGATTCATCTACCTTCTATTATGTGTGGCAGTGGTGCGTTTGAGTTTTCGCACAAAGGATTCAATGTTTTTAGAAATTTGGTAGGTGATTCGATTTTGAATGAAATCCTTGTGACCTAGTTATTGTGTTTATGATATTTTCATGTTTATTTAATTTTATTGTTGGTTCAAAAATTGGTTTTAGTGGCGTTGGTAAAGCAAATGTATTTTCAGTGCCATTTTTATGTGAAATTGGGTGGTTTTCATAGAAATATCTTGTTAGTTCTTTGGGCCTACCCTATAATTGCTTAGTTTATATTATTAAAATTTATTAGGGATGGAAATACTATTTTGAAATTTTATCTCCTTTGGTTGTTTCTATGAAAATCTATTTTAATGGTGTTTTTGAAACACGTGAATTTTTAAGTGCCATGTTTGTGTGGAAATGAAGGCTTTAAAAAGATATCACTCCGTGGTTCATATAGGGCTTCCCAAACATGGATTTATTGGTTTTATTGAAAGGTATTGGGATTCCATTTCTGTTTTTGTGACTTTTAATTATGCACATGTTGTGAAAAGTGGATATTTCAAAGAGTTTTGGGTGAAATAACAAGGAATGATTTTGACAAGTTGTTTATTGAAAATCCAAATTCAATGTTGTGTGTTTTAAATGGTATAATGTGTGTATATATACTGTATAGTTTTGGTGTGAATATTAGTGGTGTTTTTATATAAAAATGGTTTTTTTATCATGATTAAATTGTTTGAGCACATAGGGGGAAACCTGGTACCTAGGTGGGCTGATATGTACTAGTACAACTAGTGAACCAGATGGGTTTTTTCTCTATTTAACTGAGAAAATAGATAAAAACATCTCTAAAAAAACAATATGGATGATGTTTTGGGACCAATAGGTTATGGGTATGTTCCATACTAGTTTCTCATGCATGGGAAATGATTTCTGACATGGTTACTTTACACAGAGGTATGAGGTACATAGGGCCCGAGACTATCTAGTTTCCTAGGGGTTTTCCCGGTTTTGGTGCTCATTGGATTTTCTTAATTTACTCTTGTATTAGGGTGTGTTTGGATGTAAATTATATTATACTACTTATCTTATTTAAATGTGTTAATATTATGAATGTTTTAGTTTGAAAACTATTTTAATTGAAAGTTTTCTTGAAATTTATCACTGCTTTTCATTACACATTAAAATTGATTTCTTTCTCACTTTGTATTGTATACTCATAGGAATCATGGGGTGATATCCTATTTGGATTAGGCTCACACCCTACTTAAACCACTTGGGTGTAAGAAGACTTCATTATGACTGACTCAGGTAAAGGCAAATCCTCAGGTGATGGCGGTTCAGGTTGTTAGTCTCCTCCTATGGTGTGGTGTTTTGGAGACGGCTTAGGGGTGATAACCCATTGTTGTGTGGTGTCTTTGTGGATGTTTTTATACCAATTTAATTTATTTTTGGACCTCTTGTACGTTATTTAAAACCATTTATTCAGATTTATATTTTTCATAAGTATTTTTTGGCATGAAAATTTCATATTCATATTATTGATTGTTTTTAAGGTTTTATGCTTTCATACTCTGGTAAATCATTTTCCAAACCTAATTTATTGATACCCAGGCACTTGTGCCAGCATGTGGGGATAGGGAACACCTTTTGGTCCTTATCATGTTCTATATTTAATGTCGGTATTAGTGGATACCAGCTTCAGTTCATGAAAAAAAGGTATCAGAGGAGGTTAATGTTTTTGGGTTATATTTTTATTTTGGGATGAGTCGGGCTAGAAATGAGCTAGGACTATCTGGACTCAGTGTTTTGGTCATGAGTAAGGTTCATGGCCCGCACCTCTCTTGGAATACCTCGAGACACTTTGGGACAATGGAATTGTTTGTTTGACTTAACTTCCAGGTGAGATGTGTAGGCTGCAGACTACACATGGACATCAGGAGGGGGTGAAGTAGTGGTTTATTTTATTGTTGTAATGTTTTTGGATTCATTATATTTGATGATATTGATTGATTTTTTTTATAAATTTTGTATTAATTTTTTCTCTTGGGAATTTTGCTTTTTTTCAATATGCCTCCTCAAAAAGCAACCATGCACCCACGGGAGGAAGTCAGAGAGAGCTCTACCTCACCACTTGATCAGAGGTTAGTAAAGGATGTGTTTTGGGCTGTCCAAGCACTAATACATGGACTGGCTCCTATTCCAACTCCTTTTAGGGAATATGAGACTAGTCTTAGTATGGAAAAATATTTGGAGTTCCTAAAAAATAATCCTCATACTTTCTAAGGTTGCATGAACATGCTGAATTTTCCAATCATATTGTTTTCTTTTGCGGTGGAGTTGGTGACACTGGTGGGAAAGAACGAACGTGGTCTCAGGTGCCCTTCATGTACACTTTCCATGTCATAGGTTAAGATGGAGTGGGACCTCATGGTCTTAGATATGGAACTGTTTGACATTATAATTGGCATGGATTGGCTAGTACACTTCCAGGAACACATCGATTACTATAGGAGGTGGGTCAGTTTCATGGAACCTAATGGGAGTCATCTTGTTTTTCGTAGAGAATGGGATCCTCGGTCAGGTCACACAGGACCTAAACTCCCAAATTTTGGAAGACTTATTTTCCTATTATAGTCCCTCACTCTAGAGGATGATGGTATTTCCCTTGAAGGTGATCTACCTCATGTGGTGAATGATATTCCGGAGGTATTCTCGGATGATTTTTTAGGTTTTCCCTTGGAGAGGGATGTGGAGTTCTTGATTGATATGGAACTGGGAACACAGTCAATATATCTTCCCTTATATCTTATGGCACCTACCGAGCTGAGGGAATTATAGATACAGATGTGAGACTTAGAATCCAAAGGATTCACTCTCCCGAGAATCTATCATTGGGCCACTCCTATGATGTTCACAAAAAAGGATGACAGATCCCTCCGGTTGTGTATTGAATACTGGAATCTAAATAAGGAAACAATAAAGAACAAATATCATTTTCCCTGAATAGATGAATTTTTTGATCAGTTGAATGGGGCAAGGTAGTTTTCTAAAATCACCTTACATTCAGAATATCCACAACTCAGGGTGAAAGAGGCAGATATCCCAAAGGCAGCCTTCTGAAGAAGGTATGACCACTTCGAGTACTTTCCCTTGTCCTTCAGATTGACCAATGTTGTAGCGGTCTATATGGAACTCATGAAACTTGAACAACTTTTCATAAAGGGGATTCTCTCGAAAAGTGCCCAGAACGATTTGCAAGTGATTCTCATGTTCCTCCACAGATTCCAAACAAACTAGGATGTCATGAAAAAATACCAAGATAAAAGAATCGTGATACTGATGGAACTCATGAACAGGGTGTTCCATCAGTATCACGATTCTTTTATCGTGGTATTTTTTCATGACATCCTAGTTTGTTTGGAATCTGTGGAGGAACATGAGAATCACTTGTAAATCGTTCTGGGCACTTTTCGAGAGCATCCCCTTTATGAAAAGTTGTTCAAGTGAACTTTTTTGGATCAAGTATGTGAAATTTCTGGGGCATGTGATCTTAGAGCATGGGGTTTTAGTGGACCCTAAGAAGATTAGTGTATTTATGTCATGGTAGAAGCTGAAGAATGTGTTCGAGGTCAGGAGTTTTCTTGGCATGGATGGTTATTACAGGTGTTTTGTTCAGGATTTCTCTAGTATTGCTTCACCGAAGACCGCGCTCACTCGGAAAGGGGTGAAGTTTGAATGGGGGCCTGAATGTCAGGAATCGTTTGAGGATATGAAGCAATGGTTGAATACCGACCCTTGCTGATTTTTCCAAAGATTGGAAAGGGGTATGTGGTGTCATGTGACACTTCATGTATGGGTCTTGGGTGCGTGATTATAGAGGATGATCATGTAGTGGCGTATTTCTCTCTCTAACTCCGACCACACAAAAAGAATTTCCCAACCCATGAATAGTAGTTGGCAATGGTGGTTCATGTTTTGAAAACTTGGTGCCACTTCCTCTTTGGGGAGTAGTTTGTGGTCTACTCTGATCATAAGAGCATGGCCTATATTTTCTCGCAGAAGGACCTCAACTTGAGGAAGCATCGTTGGATCGAGTATGTGCAGAGGTTCAACTTTGATAATTTTTATACCCTAGGCAAGGGTAATTTGGTGACTCATGCATTGAGAAGAATATTTCCAGTGAAATCTTTGAGGAAGTACAGTGATGAGTGGACTTTGATGGTGCTCTTTGCTCTGATGCATGTGGAGACCAAGGAACAGAACGGGGGTGCATTATTAGCGAGCGTCCAGTTGACTCCTTCTCTATTGGATTTGGTTCAGTAAGAACCACCTAGTGATGATATTTATCAGCGGTCGAAGAATTTCCTTCATGATGGGGAGATATACTCTGATTGTTAATTGTCTCCCAAGGGCATATTGTGCTACAAGGGCTGTTCAGTAGTGTCGTTCTCTCTTTGGAAGGTGGGGATGCAGGATAGCCACCAGTATCAGTGGGTTTTCCATCTAGGTAACATCAGGATGTATTATGATGTGTGATGACAGTTTTGGTGGCTAGGTATGTGATGGGACATAGCAAAAATTGTGTCGAGATGCTACACATTCCAGAAGGTGAAAGTAGAGCATTAGAGGCCCTCTGGTTTGCTCCATCCATTACCCTTTCCTACCTGGAAGTGGTATGAGGTTTCCATAGACTTCATTGTTGGATTTCCTCGTACACCTCAGGGTAAGAATACAATTTTGGTGGTGATTGATCATCTAACAAAATCAGTTCACTTCATTCTGATCAGAGATACATCTAAAGTGGATGAGTTGGGCCGTTTTTATCTTCAATAGGTGATAAGGCTCCATGGTGTGATGTCATAAGTTGTCTCAGATAGAGAAACATGATTTACTTCTCGGTTTTGGGAAGGCCTCTAGATGTCCTTGGGGTCTCAGATCAAAATGAACATGGCATACCACCCTCAAATGAATGGTTAGACAGAGAGGGAGAATCAAATTTTGAAGGATATTCTCTCTGCATGTGTCCTAGACTTTGGAGGTTCCTAGGATTTCCATTTGGGATTGATTTAGTTTTATTATAATAACAATTACCAATACTCGATTTGAATGGATCATTTTGAGGCTCTATATGGTTGGCCTTGTTAGTAACCCATGTGTTGTGCTAAGGTAGGTGAGACCTCACTACTGGTGTCGAGTCTGGTACAGGAGATATCAAAGATTGTCATGATGATCAGGCAGCGCTTATTGATATCTCAGAGTCTCCATAAATCATATACTGTCTAGAGGTGTCGATACATAGAGTTTTCTGTGGGTGGCAGGGTATTCTTGAATGTGTCCCATCGTCTGGGCCATCGTCGATTGGGAAACCAAGGGAATCTGACGCCGTAGTATGTCAGACCTTTTGAGATCACCGAGGGTATTTGTTAAGGTGGCGTACATTTAACATCTCGAGATTTTATGACGAAACACTATGTGATTAAATGAACTACTAAATATTATGGCACCTTTATAAACTAACCATTAAACATAATTTTTTCTCTTCTGTGTTTTGAATTTTGAAAAACTATCATCTACAATTGTGTTCAGTATGTCATTTGTAGTCTAATGGAACCAACTTGTTTTTTGGTGAATAGTAACATACCCTTATGAATAGTAATATGAATATAAATATGACCCAAATGAATATAAAATTGTGTTATTATTTTATTTTCTTATGGCTTTAAGATAATTACATCTTGGTTAATTTTTCAATGTGATATAAAAGCAATTATAGTTTTTAAATTATTAATTTTCAATTAAGTATGATTTTATTTTAAAATTAAATTAATAATATTTAGAAAATTATTTTCAAAAAAATTGTGTTCATTTTTGAATTATACATGTCGATAAATGGTATGGGTGAATTTTTGGGATTCTTCTGAAATTATTGAATTTTAGATGAATAGTGAAATACGGTAAAATACCTTATATTGAAATTATCAGAAAAATACACTATTTTTTACATCATAAGTGATGTAAGGCCACTTGATTCAAACTCAAATTCCATTATTACTATTTGGGGTCACATTAATTAATACTATTCATAGTCTTGAGAAAAATATTATAATAATGATTAAAATAATGTTAAATACTTCCTCTCCTCCACTATAAACCCCACCCTCATTTCCCTCTTCCTCCGCACCTCTCAAGCCTTGAGCCTTACCTAAGTTCTTACCAATACTCCTCCCAAGGATCTTCCCCACATCATAGAGCTACTGTTCTCACCAAAAGGCCAAAACCAATGTCCTTAAGAAGGATATCAAGGTGAAGAGATCAAGAGGCAAACATTATCTTTTGTTTTCATTCCTTTCTTTCATTTGATGTTTTTTTTTAATTTTATTTTCCTTATAAGAGAATATTTTATTCCATATTCCCCTTAATTTCCATATTATGTAAGAGTGATGAGATACCCCCTTTCTCTCATCAAAATATTTTATGAAATTTTATGTGACGCCATTAGGCAATTGTATTTTCAAGAGAGATTTCTCAAATTTTCTTTTATTTTTCATTCCATTATTTTCTACCTTCTTTCCTCAAATCATCTTTACCAAGAGGTATGAAAGCTCCAGAATCTTGTATATTCTGGATTTTATCATGTTCATGGAAAATTCTTCATCAATCTTCTTCTTCTCCCCCACTAAATCATGGAATTAAAAAAAATTGTCCGTGATGTGTCGAATTACGGACAACGTGGATGATGTGATTTCAATATGCTTTAATTCTGTCAAGGCTAGTCATGAACCCATTTTTATGATTGAACCAGTTTATAATATTTGTATTATGTATCATCCATGGTTCTATAATACTTTTGTACACATGGTTTTAATTTATAAAACAAAATGAGTTCGTTATTATAAAAAACCACTAAAATGATCTAAACGAACATCATTAATGTTTTAAATTATGAATCATCCTAATGTGATAATTAAAAATGATAAATGGTATAATTTATGGTTTTGGGAATATGTAAATACTACTCCATTCCAATTCTATAGTTTCACTTCAAATTGATAAGAACAATCCATCATGAACTGACCAGGAAAATCATGTAAAGAACTCACCCAAAACAGTGCAAGGATCAAAATACTAACAATTAAAGAATGAAATGGTGTAATTAAATTATCATATAAGGTATTATAAATATTTATATGATTATTTAGGATATTAATAACACTCTTTTAACCATTATACCAGAGGTTTAAAAAAATTTGATGTAAGACGAGACTGGGGTAAGGGAATTCTGAACCCGATTTCCATTCTTTGGGTTAACTTTCTACTTCGTTATTTGGGTTGTATTAAAAATGTTTGTGTAATTAATTATGTTTATATTATGTTTATTTATATGTATTTATAGTTTATATATATATTCCATCAACTCAATTCATTCTCACTTGAATTCTAGGATATTTACAAGGGGTTTTCTTTTTAAATCCTCTTAAAATTCTATTTTTCAAAATTCAAAAGAAATGTTTTTATGCTATTATTCATGTTGTGTGATTATGTTCTAGTTATAAGGGATTGTTTATGATGAAGGGTGGGACATATATTTCCCTCTAATTCATTGGGTATGTTTATGTTGGAGGTCATCCATATGGTTACTCCAAGTGTAACTGCGATGGTTACACAAATTGTAATGTAGCCTTGAGGGTTACTAATTATAAGGTAGTCGAGAGGGATACATGATTATGTAAGTAATTCCCCAAGATACCTTCATGGATATATTTATGTTATTATGTTTTGTATGGATATTCTGTAAATATCATGTTTCATAAAGTACGTATACATGGGTGACAAGAATGTCTTTTGAAAATGATCTCATATGTTACAAGTATTTATGGACTAATGTTTTTTTTTATTATTATATCCCATACTAAGATATTTTTCTCATCCTGTGTTTTTAAAAGGTTTTCATAGGAATCATTAGATGTTCAAAGGTCAGTTAAGGTGCTAATACAGATGAATCTAGTTATTTATATTAGTTATTAATTTTTGTAAACTCTGATTCAATATATGTAAGTGTTGTCTAATTCTCCAGAACCTAGACCGGAAAAGGTCCTCATTTGTATAATGTACTGTGTATTTTTTCAAATATCCATTATAAATGAATACACATCATGTTTTAGTATTGAATCTAGATTTGTGGGTATAGGGCTTTACAATTGGTATCATAGGAACGGTCTAGACAACTTTGGAGATTAGATGTTGGAATTTTTTTAAAACATTAGTGATAAAATTTAATTTTGAACATCTTGTTAATTATGCACACATAATAAAATCCTTTTTTCAAAAATTATTGATATGTATATTCATAATTATAATTACAATGAATGAATTTCAAGGGCACAATTCATTTGGGTGGGTAATGCAACAACCTGAGTTCTTAAAAGGAAACACTATGTGCTTAAATGAACTACTAAATAATATGGGACTTTTATAATCTAACTATTAAACATAATTTTTCCACTTCTGGGTTTTGAATTTCGAAAAACAGTCATCTAAAATTGTGTTTAGTAAGTCATTTGGAATCTAATGGAATGTGATGACTCGTCCCTCGGGGCTCGTACCATGATTACCCCAGGCCCGCCTT
The DNA here is from genome assembly GCA_963277665.1 of Viscum album. Lineage (NCBI taxonomy): Eukaryota > Viridiplantae > Streptophyta > Magnoliopsida > Santalales > Viscaceae > Viscum > Viscum album. The sequence continues at coordinate 778,001,547 of OY728126.1, read as the reverse complement.
CCATAGGCCAGGGGCTGGTGACTAGCACTGAAAGGCATTTTCCCAAAAAATGGGAAGGCATTTCCATTATAACCTGTAATGTCATGTAACCAAGCACACAGTAAGATAAAAACACAAGTAAACAATATTACAAAAAGATTTATAAAAGTAAAGGGGTCGGAATACAAACCCAACAGTAAAGGTACAAGTACAACTTAAATACAAAAAAAAACTTAAGAAATAGAATAGACCGCTACTATGTCATCCTTTGAGGTTCCTACCTAAAGGGTAGGTACAGATCGCCTCATCAGCACTCCATGTCTACCCATCTCCTCTGCGTACCGACACGTTGTATGGTCCACCTCTGGGTACCGTCCAGTCCTGGTACTCTCAGCCTCATTCAGCATTGTTCGTTGTCTTCATCCAACACAACAAGGTGTGGGCATATCCCGTGTAGGGGTGAGTATAACGATACTTAGTAGGTACCCCGAGACCCTCTAGGTCTCACAAATCCATTAAGGATAAACCACAAAGTATGAAATCAACAGATAACCCTACTTAGGTATATGCCCATACATATACCTAAGTTATCAAGTAATCCATCTCAAACATGAGGAAAACATAGAGATACTGACTCAGCTAACACCAGGACTTATTTTAGGGGTATTAACAAGTAACATCTCCAGTCACATCATCGAACACCTCGGCTGCTAGAGAACCCCTCCTCTATTGAGTATAGTGGGCATACCGCATCACATAGGGGCACTTCCCACTAATCTTGGATGAATGAGGTACTCCTCCTTTCGAGTACCGTGGGTCTTCTGCATCACACAGAGGGGCTCCCCTCTGTGGGTATGTCACATCACATAGAGGCGCTCCCCCTAGTGACTTTCTGAAATACTCCTCATGTCGAGTACCGTGGATCTTCCGCGTCACACAGATGTGCTCCCCACCGTGGCATGCTAAGGTACCCCTCCTATCGAGTATCATGGTTCTATCGTGTCACATAGAGGCGCTCCCCATGGTGGGTCTGCCGCGTCACACAGAGGCACTCTATACTAGGCCTATCAAGTCACTCCGAGTCAAAAAGGTCAATAGTTGTCAAGTCTCAGCCAGCTACTGGGTTTCTGCACTATGCTCGCCCGTCCCCAGGAGGTTCCGCTTAACGAGCTCCTGTTAGATACTCCAACTGCCACGAAATCTCACATGGAAGTATCTCAAATGTCCACCATGACATAGGGGTATCAACTCAATAGATGATGTGTCAATCGCACGCCCGGTCTATGAGTTATTAGCCTTTTGTCCCGGGGGCCCGGTTGGATTCATACTCGATCCAACCTATTTATTCCCCATCTTAATCCAAAACTCCAGTGGGGTATACTTAAAGGGACCGTCTTGCTCCACGATTCCCAACACTGCTGACAGTTTGTCAAACAGACGTCTGATGCCAAAGTTATGGCCCATGTAAAGTAAATGGGTCATATCAGGTCCGGGTTCGGTCCTACCCTGTCGGACCAACCCGACCCGACCTGGCCTGGGTCAACCCGATTCGGGTCGACCCGGACTGACCCACTGGTTCATGCCTAGCTTGTGGTGTGGCCCGGCACGTTGGGCGGCTCGGAAGGCCGTGAGGGTCGTGGGTACCGCAGGGCAACGGAGGTCGCGGGTTGGCTCGGCCGCGGATGGCAGCTCAGCCGTGGGGGTGCCGCAAGGGTGCGGGGCGGTTTGGCCCGACCTGAGGCGGATCAGAGAGGCCGCGGGTGGCATGGACAAGGCGGCTAGGAGGGTCACGGGCGACTCGGTCGGGGCATCTCAGAATGCTGCGGGCGGCGTGGGCGGGGCGGCTCGGAGGGCTGTGAGTGACACGGTCAGGGCGGCTCGGCTGGTGGCTTGGCGGGATGGTGGTGGCTCGGCCCAGTCGGCAGCGGCGGCTTGGCCCAAATGGTGGTAGCCGGGGATGGCACGGCAGGGCCGCAGGTGGTAGATCCGCGAGGCGCGGTGGTCGTGGGTTCCATAAAGCGGCTCGGCCACAGGGGTGTCGCGAGGGCACGGAGGTTGCGAGGCGGCGGTGTTGTTGTGTCATCACCTTTGTTGCATTCAACACCACAAATCATCACAAGATTTGCGAAGGGGTCGGACCATGTTTGTTTGGCCTGTATCCTCCACGTTTGTGTGGTAGCATATGGCTCAACAAGAACTTAAAGAAGAACATCAAGATTTACAACCTCCCGCAATGATTTATTCCCAATACCTAAAAAGAATTCAAGGGAAGAACATGGGAAAAGTATTCATACACAAATAAACCCCTACCCCATTCACTTGATTCATTGAAGATTGTCCGCGGGAAAGGAGATGATGTCATTGGGAAAAGATGGACATCGGTGACATTGTTGTTTCCTCAATCGTCGGTTCATTTACGCTGAAGACATTCTTCATCAACTAATGTCCAGTGGAAGGAGTCGGAGTCGGTGTTCTTCGTTGGCGTTCTTCGTTGGAGAGCTTTTCTCCAAAAGCTCTCCCCTTTGCCAATCCTTTCCTTCAATCCCACCAAAATGAAAAGATCCAACTTAAAAATTTAAGTTTTTCAAATTAAATTATGTGGGCACATTTCAAGTTGGCACAAAATTAATTGGATTAATTAAAGTATGGCATTGGCACAATTAATGTGGAGGAAGCTCAAGAGGCTCCTCCACCTTAAAGAGGGAGTTCAAGAGGTTTCAATCCTTGGGTGGTCCCCACCACCATAACCTCTCATGGGAGGTTAATTCAGGTGGTTCCTCGCCATCATAACCTCTCATGGGAGGTTTAGGTCTGGTGGTCCCTACTTCTCAACATCCACATGGAAAAAAAATAAAAATAAAAGTTACACAATTTTATTTTTATTTTATTCTTTCACGAATATGTGAAAAGCTAACTTCCACCCTCGACCTACTACGGTCGAGGTGAAGGTCTCCTTAAGCGAATACTGGTGTTGCGAGTTCAACAGTGCCCTCAAATTTCAATTTTGAGAACTGGTTCAAAAGTTATAAAATCTTGCTCGCACGTTTATTGAACGTACCCAAAATAAAGTTCAGAAATTTATTCTGGGCACTCCGGGACTCAGAATCATGTGCCGTCAATTTTTGAGGACTCGTAAAATTTCAATTTATTTAAAAAAAATTACATTAAATTTATGGGTCTTTACATTCTCCCCACCTCAAGGCTATATGTTCTCGTAATCCATAACTCATAACTAGGTAAAAAAGTGGGGGTACTAAGCACGCATCTGAGCATCCCGCTCCCATGTTCTCTCCTGGAGGTTCTTATGCTGCCAGCGAATGCACACCAGAGGTATTGTCCATCCACAAAGGACCCACTATTTTTGATCCTCAATCTCTACTGGAACCTCTGTAAAAGTCGTCACATCGTCAACATCCAGCTCACCATGGTCGATGTTGTGAGAAGGTTCATGCACGTATCTCCTCAGTTGGGATACGTGGAAGAAGTCATGCACCTAGAGCAACTGAGGTGGAAGAGCTAAGAGGTATTCCACCTCGCCAACTCTACTTGTGGACCTGGAATGGTCTGATGAACCTCGGAGATAACTTTCCTCCTCGGATAAATCTCCGCAAACCTTGTCGAGGTGAAACCTGTAGAAAAACATGGTCACCATCCTCGAACTCTAGAGGTCTCCATATCCTATTGGCATATGACTTCTGCCTACTTTGTGTAGTCTTAATCCATTCCTGGATGATCTACACCTTCTCTGTGGTTGATCATACCATCTTTGGTCCCATGAGTGTTGACTCCCCTTGGTGAGTCCAGCACAAAGGTGATCTACAAGGTCGCCCGTACAACGCCTCAAAAGGTGTCATCCTAATAGTGGAGTGATAACTGTTGTTGTATGAAAACTTCACCGAAGTCAAGTGTTCCTCCCAGATGTGATCGAAGTCGAGGACACAAGAACGCAGCATGTCCTCGAGGGTCTGAAAGGTCCGCTCGGTATGGCCATCCTTCTGAGGATAGAAGGCGGGGCTCAAATAAAGCTTCATCCCGAAAGCCTCCTACAGCCCCTTGCATAGCCGGGAAGTTAAATGTGCATCAAGATCGGAGACAATCGTCGAGGTTACACCATGTATCTGTACAATCACCTTCACATTGAGGTGTCCCAAGCTCTCTATTGAACCCTGCTCTCTGATCATTAAGAAGTGGGCCGAATTGGTGAGTCGATTGACGATCACCCAAATCGAGTCATGACCTCTGAATGTACGTGGAAGTCCTGTCACAAAGTCTATGGACATCCCATTCCACTTCCACTCTGGGACCTCCAAAGACTGAACCAAACCTGTTGTTGCTTGATGCTCCGCCTTCACTTGGTGGAAAGTGAGGCACCGAGAAACAAACTATGTTACTGCTTTCTTCATTCTCGGCCACCAGTGTTTTCATTAGAGATCCTGGTACATCTTCGCCACTCCTGTATTTTCCTCTTGAGGGGATGTGTAGAACTCCCTCAACACTTCCTCCTAAAATGACACTAGTACCAAGGTACGTCCTCTGAAGAGGATGACATGCTCCCCACCTTCAGAAAATCCATCAGGTGCTTGTCCTGTGGATATCTGATCACGTCGTGTCTCACAGTCGGTGTCCCCACGTTGCGCCTCCCTGACTTGCCGAAGAAGTGGGAGAGTGACTGTAAGAGACTGAAGAAAAATTTCTCCATCTCTATCCACAAGGGATATCTGTAAAGCAGCCAGTTGCTTTGTTGCCTCACCTAGCAGCTGTATACTAGACCTCCTACTGAGTGCATCTACAACAATGTTCCCATTCCCAGGAGTATAGACTATCTTGAAGTCATAGTCCGGTAAGAACTCAAGCCATCGTCGCTATCTCAGGTTCAATTCCTTCTGAGATAAGATATACCTAAGACTCTTGTGATCAGATTACACTATAAAGTGCTAGCCCATCAGATAGTGTCGCCAGATCTTCAATGCGAAGACCACTGCTGCTAACTCGAGGTCATGGGTAGAATAGTTCTTCTCATACTTTCTTAGCTATCAAGAACAATATGTGATCACTGCTCGGTCCTGCATCAGGACACATTTGATTCTGGTCCCTAATGCATCGCAGTAAACTACGTACCCTACACCCTCCTCTAGAAGCCCCAAAATTGGGGCACTAGTCAGCCTCTGCCTCTGCTCCTAAAAACTCTGCTGGCATTTCTCCGAAAAAACGAAGGGTTACCCCTTCTTTTTCAATGTTGATAGTGGTGATGAAAATCTAGAGAAGTCTGGCACAAATCTTGGGTAATATCCAGCCAAACCCAGGAAACTCCATACCTCTGTCACACTCATGGGTGGTTCTCAAACAAGTACCGCCTCAATATTCACTGGATCCACTATAACTCCAGCCTTCGATATGACATGCCCAAGAAAGTGAACCTCTAGGATCCAAAACTGGCACTACGAGAGCTTACCATAAAGCTCGTACTCTCGGAGTGTGTCCAGTACTACCTGAAAATGATAGGCATGCTCCTCCTCAGTAGCCGTGTAGATTAGAATGTCATTGATGAAGACTATTACAAAGCAATCATGGTATGGCTGAAAGATCCTGTTCATGAGTCCCATGAACACTACTGGAGTGTTGATCTGGCCAAATGGAATAACCAAGAACTCATAATGGCCATACCGACATCTGAAGGTCATCCTCTGCACATCCTCATCTCGCACTCTGAGCTGGTGATAGCCTGATATGAGGTCTATCTTAGAGAACCACCATGATCCCTTCAACTGATCAAAGAGGTCATCAATCCTTGGGAGTGGGTACTTATTCTTCACGGTCACCTGGTTCAGGCACTGATAGTAAATACAAAGCCTCAAGATCCCATCCTCCTTTTTAGCGAACAAAATCGGGGCTGCCCAAGGAGAAACACTGGGCCGAATGAATCCCTTCCCCTGTAAGTCCTCCAGCTGTACCCGCAGCTCACGAAGATCCACGAGAGACATCCGATATGTTGGTGTAGATATCGGTGTCGTCTCGGGGTACAAGTCAATGTAAAAGTCCACCTCTATGTGAGGAGGTAGACCCAGAACATCATCAGGGAAAACATTCATGTACTGGTCCACCACTACAGGATAGCTCAGACTCTCCACATCAATAGCTCCGAGGGTAAGGCTTGCCAACTAATGAGTGATCAGTTGCACCCTCCTCTGGGTAAGTCCTTCCTGTGATGCAAAGGCTCCTTTCTCGCCGGTGAAGGTAAACATTATCCCATCCATGTGGACACACTACACTTTGCACCTAATACAATCTATCTGAGCATGGACAATAGATAACCAGTTCATACCCAAGATGGTGTCGTAAGGCCTCGACGCTGCTACTAGGAGATCCAAGCCCAAGCTCTCGCCTCCTAGAGTAAGCTCACACTATCAGCACCAGTACGTAATCATCAAATCCGCTCCTGTAGGAGTCTCTAGCCATAAGGATTGAGCCAACGACTCCATCGGAATCTCTGAGCTCTGAATGAGGGAAGTGGAAATAAAAGAATGACCAGCACCTGTGTCTATAAGCACTGTAGCTAAGGTGGAGTAGACACAGATCGTACCTGAAATCATCTCTAGAGCGTCGTCATCGTAGGCCTTAGCTGCCTAGAGTTGAGCTTTCCCCTGTCCACCTACTCCCTACGCTTAGGGTGGACCTCCTGGTGGTGGTGGTGGTAACATCTTTAATCGTCGCCCACCACCAGCTGCACGACCAGCTCCTCTGCCACGTCTTCCTGCTCCCTGTGGACCACCTTGATCGAACCTCTGTCTCTACCTGGGAGGTCCCTCGACCGTCTGCAGATCATCCATATGATGGGTCGGACAGTCACGATCCATGTGACCCTACCGCTGCATGAGTAACACTGCATGATCCTTGCCTAACTGGTTCCACCTTGGGTGCCCCACACAACCGATCTTGAGTCATGCGGTTATCCACCTATAGGTCTGGTCATCTTGGACCTCTGCAACATCTGTTTGCTGCCAGCTACAGAAGACTCCGCTACGTGATGACTGGTAGTGGGTCTTACCACTGGTGATAGCTAAACAAAGAAACTGTCCACCATGAGGGATCTCTCTAACACCCCTGCCTGCGTCGGGATGCTGAGTGATATGATCGAAGCCCTGATCTCTCGCATGAGCCCCTACTCAAAGGTCAGGGCCCTGAAGAAAGGGTCACATACCATATCAGTAGAGTAGCATGAGAGGTCAGTGAACCTCACTGAGTATTGAAATACTAAACAACTGAAGAAAGAGAATAAACATCTACTGGATCGTCCTTCGAGGTTCCTACCTAAAGGGTAGGTACAAATCACCTCCTCAGCACTCTACATCCACCCGTCTCCTCTGTGTACCGACACGCCTTATGGTCCACCTCTGGGTACTATCCAGTCCTGGTACTCTTAGCCTCGGTCAGCGATGTCTGTTGTCTACATCCAACACAACATGGTGCGGTCATAGTCCATGTAGGAGTGAGTATAATGATACTCAGTAGGGACCCCGAGACCCTTAGGGTCTCACAAATCCACCAAGGATAAACCAAAAAGTATGAAATCAGCTGATAACCCTACTTAGGTATATGCCCATGCATATACCTAAGTTATCAAGTAATCCATCTCAAACATGAGGAAAACACAGAGATACTGACTCAGGTCACACCAGGATTTATTCTAGGGGTAGTAACAAATAACATCTCCAGTCACTTCGTCGAACACCTAGACTGCTAGAGAACACCTCCACTATCGAGTATAGTGGGCCTGTCGCATCACACAGAGGCACTTCCAACTAATCTTGAATAGCTGAGATACTCCACTTGTCGAGTACCATGGGTCTTCCAAGTTACATAGAGGCGCTCCCCACCATGGGTATGCCGCATCACACAGAGGCGCACCCCCTCATGAATTGTTGAGATACTCCTCCTGTCGAGTATTGTGGGTCTCTCTCACCACATAGAGGTGCTCTCCACCATGTCCTGCTGAGGTAACCCTCTACGGCGTCACATAGAGGCGCTCCCCACTGGGCCTGTTAAGTCGCTCTGAGTTGAAAAGGTCAGCAGTCGTCAAGTCTCAGCCAGCTACTGGGTTCCCGCACTAATCTCGCTCGTCTCTGGGAAGGTCTGCTCCACTAGCTCTTGTTTGATAGTCCAACATCCACGAAATCCCACAAGGAAGTATCTCAAAGGTCTGTCATGTCATAGGGGTCTCAACACAACAGACAACACGTCAATCGGACGCTCAGTCTGTGAGTTATTAACCTTTTAGTCCCGGGGGCCCAGTTGGATTTGTGCTCGATCCAATCTGTATGTTCCCCATATTTATCCAAAACTCTAGAGAGGTATACTCAAAGGGACCTTCTCGATTCAAGATTTCCAGCACCGATAATGATTCATTAAACGGACGTTCGGTGCCAAAGTTATGGCCCAAGTAAAGTAAATGGGACGTATCAAGTCAGGGTCCGGTCCGACCCGGTCGGACCGAAATGACCTGACATGGCCTGGGTCAACCCAGTTGGGGTCGACCCATACCAAACCACTGGGTATTTTCCAGTTATATGTGTGGCCCGACCCTCTGGGCAGCCCGGCCCGCTGAGCGGTCCGACATGTCGTGAGGGTCACGGGTGTCGCGAGTACCGCGGGGCGGCGAAGGTCGCAGGTTGGATCCGCCGCAGACGACAGCTCGGCCGTGGGGGTTCCGCGAGGGTGTCGGGCAGTTTGACCCTGCCCAAGGTGGCTCAGAGAGGGCATAGGCGGCACGGCCGGGGCAGCTCGAAGGGTCGCGGGCGACTCGGCTGGGGCGGCTCAGAAGGCCGCAGGTGGCATGGCTGGGGTGGCTCTGAGGGCCACGGGTGACGCGGCCAAGGTGACTCGGCCGACGGCATGGAAGGACGGTGGTGTCTTGGAAGACGGCGACGGCAGCTCGGCGGATAGTGGCTACGTCTCGGCCCGGTTGGCTATGGCGGCTCGGCCCGGACGGTGGCTGTCGTGGACGGCGCGACGAGGGCGCGGGTGGCAAAGCCGAGGGGCACGGGGGCCATTGGTACCGCAGAGTGGCTCGGCCACGGGGGTGCCACGAAGGCACAGAGGTCACGAGGCGTCGATGTCATTGCACAGTCTCCTTCATCACATTCAACACCACAAATCATCATAATATTTGAGGAGGGGTTGGGCTATGTTTGTTTGGCCCATACCCTCTGCATTACGGTGGTAGAATATTTCTCAACAAGAACTTTAAGAAGAACGTCAAGCTTTACAACCTCCCACAACGATTTATTCCCAATCCCAAAAAAGAATTCAAGGGTATAACATGGAAAAAGTATTCATACACAAATAAACCACCTACCCCGTTCATTTGATTCGTTGAAGATTGTCCATGGGAAAGGAGATGATGTCATTGGGAAAAGACGGACGTCGGTGATGTCGGTGTTTCCTTGATCATCCTTTTGTTGACGCTGAAGACGTTCTTCATCAACGAATGTCCCATGGAAGAAGAAGGAGTCAAAGTCAGCGTTCTTAGTTGGCGTTCTTCGTTGGAGAGCTTTTCTCCAAGAGATCTCCCCTTTGCCAATCCTTTCCCTCAATCCCACCAAAATGAAAATAGCCAACTTAATAATTTCAGTTTGTCAAATTAAATTATGTGGGCACATTTCAAGTTGGCACAAAATTAATTTTCTTAATTAAAGTATGGTGTTGGCACAATTAATGTGGAGCAAGCTCAAGAGGCTCCGCCACCTTAAAGAGGGAGTTCAAGAGGTTTCAATCCTCGGGTTGTCCCCACCACCATAACCTCTCATGGGAGGTTAATTCGGGTGGTCCCCACCATCATAACCTCTCATGGGAGGTTTAGGTTTGGTGGTCCCCACTTCTCAACATCCACATGGAATAAAAATAAAAATAAAAATTACACAATTTTATTTTTATTTTATTCTTTCACGAATATGTGAAAAGCTAAATTCCACCCTCGACCTACTGCGGTCGAGGTGAAGGTATCCTTAAGAGAATATCGACACTACAAGTTCAACGGTTCCCTCAGATTTCAATTCTGAGCACCGGTTCAAATGTTAGAAAAACCCGCTCACACGTTTACTGAAAGTACCCGAAATAAAGTTCAGAAATTTATTTCGGGCAATCCGGGCCTCGTAATCACACGCCGTCAATTTTCGCGAACTCGTAAAATTCCCATTTATTTAAAAAAAATTACAAGGAAAATCCAGATCTTTACATGGAACCAACTTGTTTTTTGGTTGAATAGTAACATACCCTTATGAATAGTAATATGAATAGTAATATGAATAGTAATATGACCCAAATGAATAGTAAAATGTATTATTATTTTATTTCCTTAAGGATTTAAGATAATGACATCTATGTTAATTTCTCAATGCGATATAAAAGCAATTATAGTTTTTAAATTATTAATTTTTGAATTAACTATGATTTTATTTAAAAATTAAATTAGTAATATTTAAAAAATTATTTTTGAAAAATTGAGTTCATTTTTAAAATATAAATATCGAGAAATGGTAGGGGTAAATTTTTTGGATTTTTCTGAAATTCTAGAATTTTTTATGAATAGTGAAATACGATAAAATATTGTATATTCAAGTTATCGGAAAAATACACTATTTATGAAATCATAAGTGATTTAAGTCCACTTTGTTCAAACTCACATGCCATTATTACTATTTTGAGTCACGTGGATTAAGACTATTCATATTCTTGAGAAAACATATTATAATAATAATTAAAATAATATTAAATACCTCCTCTCCTCCAATATAAATACCACCCTCATTTCTCTCTTCCTCCCACACCTCTCAAGTCATGAGCCTTACCTAAGTTATGACAAATACTCCTCCCAAGGATCTTTCCCTCATCCTATAGGTGTTGGTCTCACCAAAAGGCCAAAACCAAAGGCCTTAAGAAGGAACTCAAGGAGAAGAGATCAAGAGGTAAGCATCCTATTTTGTTTTCTTTCCTTTCTTTCATTTTATGTTATTATTTTTAATTTGATTTGGATTATGTTGGGATATGTCATTAAATATCCCTGTCACTTCCCATATAACGTAATAGTTATGAGATACCCCCTTTCTCTCATCAAACTATTTTATAAAATTTTAAGTGACGCCGTTAGGCTACTGAATTTTCGTGAGAGATTTCTCAAATTTTCTTTTATTTTGAGCTCCTTTATTTTATTCTTATTTACTCAAATCCTATTATCCAAAAGGAATGAAAGATATAAATATTTTATATTATAGATGTTATCATGTTCATGGAAAATTCTTCATCAAACTTCATTTTCTCCCCCATTTATTCAAGGAATTAAAAAACATTGTCTGTGATGTGTCGAATTACCAACATCGTGGACGATGTGATTTCAATTTATTTTAATTACTTCAAGGATGGTCATGAAACCATTTTTATGTTTTAACTTGGTTATAATATATGTATTATGTCTCATCCATGGTTTGGGAATTCTTTTTTACGCATGGTTTAAACTTGTAAAACAGAATGAGGTCGTTATTATCAAAGAACCACTCAAATGATCTAAACGAACCTCATTAATGTTTTAACTTAAGAATAATACTCATTTAAGAATTAAAAATGATAAATGGTAAAATTTATGGTTCTTCAAATATATAAATACTACTCCATTAAAATTCTGGAGTTTCACTTCCAATTGACAAGAACAATCCATCATGAACCGATCATGAAAATCATGTAAAGAACTCACCCAAAATAGTGCAAGGAACAAAATACTAACAATTAAAGGATGAAATGATGTAATTAAATGATCATATAAGGTATTATAAATATGTATATGATTCTGTAAGATATTAATAACACTACTTTAACCATTATACAGGAGGTTTAAACAAGTTTTAAGTAAGACAAGCCCGAGGTAAGGGAATTCTTACCCCGATTTCCATTCTTTGGGTTAACTTTCTAGTTCATTATTTGTGTTGTATTGAAAATGTTTGTGTGATTAATTATGTTTATATTATATTGATTTATCTTTATTTATATTTTATATACATATTCCATCCAGTCAATTCATTCTCACTTGAATTATATGATATTTATATGGGGATTTTCTTTTAAAATCCTCTTTTAAAATTCGGTTATACAAAATTCAAAAAGAAATGTATTTATGCTTTTATTTATGTTGTATGTTTATGTTTTGGTTCTTGTGAATTGTTTATGATGAATTTTGGGACCAATATTTCCCTCCAATTTATTGGGTCTTTGTATGTTGGAGGTCGGTCATATGGTTACTCTAAGTGTAACTGTGATGGTTACACAAATTGTAAGGTAGCTGTGAGGGTTACACATTATTACGTAGTCGATAGGGTTACAAGATTATTTAATTAATGCCCTAATATACCTTTATGGTTATATTTATGTTCATATTTTTGGTGTGGATCTTGTGTAACTCTCATGTTTCACAAAGTAAGTATACATGGATGATAAGTATGTCTTTTGAAAATGATTTCATATGTTATAAGTATTAATGGAATAATGTTTTATTTTCTTTTTTTTTATTATATCCCTTACTGAGCTATTTTCATCATCCCAAGTTTTTAAAATATTTTTCCTTGGAATTCTTAGAAGTTCAAAGGGCAGTTAAGGTGCTAATGCAGATGAATCCAGTAATTTATATTAGTTATTAAATTTTGTAAACACTGATTCAATATTTGTAAGTTGTTGTCTAATTCTCCAGAACCTAGACCAGAAAAGGTCCTCATTTATATAATATACTATGTATTTTTCTATTATCAATTATAAAAAAACAACATGGTTTAGTACTGAATCTGGAAGTATGGGTTTAGAGCTTTACAGTACATGTAGGAATTACCTTCTCACTTGACATCCATCCAAGACATCTTCCATGTATCGCAGATGAAGAAATACATCCCAGATCAGTACCATATACTGAATTGGGAGGAATTGAAAATAGAGCCTGATTTATCAGTTTTTGAGTGAATAGTTAGAATAGTGAACTTCCAAGAAATGGTGCTTTTGGGAAATTCTATGCCACTGGTTCAGGTTATTTGGTAGCATGGAAATGATACATATGAGACATGGGAGCCGAAGTCATGAGTTGAGGAAGAGTATCTGTTCTTGTTTTCTGATCAAGCTTCAGGTTGAATTTATGGGACGAAAAATTTTCATGGTGGGGAGAATTGTCACATACATGACTTATTTTAATGTTATTTTTCATTTAATTTCATTCTTGATTTTTTTTGGGTGCTTCCCATATATTTTGGTGGAAATGGTGGGTTTTTAATATTTGGGCAAACCGTGAGCCCAATTACAAATTTAAAAATAAATTTTGTTTCTTTTATAACTCCTTCATTTTTCAAAATTTACTATCCATTATAATTTCTACTTGGCCTCCCCTGACCTATTAACACCACCATTTCTATATGGACCCTTTAGGAATCTATAATCAGGGTGTATTTGGTTTTTTATTTAAGGAATTAGGCCATCCCAAAATTCCATTTCCAGTTAAAAAAATTGTTTATTTAATATCACATTCGATTTTAATGATTTTTCAGTGATTATAACTCTCACTTGGGCCCAGTGAACCTAGGTGCACCCCCATTCTCTTCTCCCCCTCTTTGGAGCTCATTTACTTTGTAGATTCGGTCAAAACATCTAAAGCTTTCACAATTCTTCCAGATTTAAAAAGGTAATTTAATTCCTTTATAACTCCTTCATTTTTCACTCTTTTCCCCCAATTTCTATTCTCAGTTATCATTATTTTTCTTATTACTACCTCAATTTCATTTTTGTATGTTTTAAAAATCATCTACTGGTGTATTTGGGGTGATTTTTCTTTGAGATCCCTCAAGTAAGTGGACATATTTCATTCTTCATTCAATTTGCTTAAGGTTTCATTCAATTTTCTTTGGGTTTATTCCCTTATCCGTGAAGTAAAAAATTACCAAAGGGTAGGGTTTCAAAACTAGGGATTAACCTTAGGTTTTCCTGCTCCAATATTTTGTTTCTAGTCTTGATCTATCTTCCTTGAGGTGCGGTAATGGTGCGTTTGAGTATTCGCGTAAAGGATTCAATGTTTTAACAAATTTGGTAGGTGATACCATTTTTTATGAAATATTTGTGACCTAAATTCTGTTCTTATGATATTTTCAGGTTTATTTTATTTTATTTTGTGTTAAAAAATTGGTTTCAGGTGCATTGGTAAATAAAATGAATTTTTAGTGCCATTTTTATTTGAAATTGGGGGTTTTTCATAAAAATCTCTAGTTGGTTCATTTGGGCTACCCTAAAATTGATTATTTTGTTTTATTGAAATGTATTACGACTAAAAATAATCTTTTAATGTTTATCTATTTTTTCTATTGTATCAAAAATATGTTTTAATGGTGTTTTTGAAACACCTGAATTTTTAAGTGCCATGTTTGTGTGGAAATGAAGGTTTTATAAAGATATCATTTCATGGTTTATATAGGGCTTCCCAAACACTGATTTGTTGGTTTTATTGAAATTTATTGGTATTCCATTTATGTTTTGGTGACTTGTAATTATGCACATGTTTCTCAAAGTAGATATTTCAAAGATTTTTGTGTGCAAAACACAGAAATATTTGGACAAGTTGTTTATGGAAAATCAAAATGCATTATTATGTTTTTTAAGTGGTATAAAGTGTGTTTAGCTATTGTATTGTTTTTCTGTGACTATTAGTGTAGTTTTTATATGAAAATGAATGTTTTTATCATTTTAAAATTGTTTTATCACAAAGGGGGAAACCTAGGTACATAGGTGTGAGGATATGTACTAGTATGACTAGTGAACCAGATGGGTTTTGTCCCTATTTCATTGAGAAAATGGATAAAGAAAACACTAAAAAAACTATATGGATGATTTTTGGGGACCATTAGGTTATGGTTATTTTCCATACTAGTGTATCGTGCATGTTAAATGATTTGTGACATGGTTACTTTACACCGAGGTTCAAGGTACATAGGGCCTGAGACTATCTAGTTTCCTAGGCGTGTTCCCAGTTTTGGTGCTCATTGGATTTATAGTATTTAACTTTGAAATATGGTGTGTTTGGATTTACATTAAAGTATGTAATTTCTCTTATTTAAATGTTTTAACATTCTTAATGTTTTAGTTTGACAACTATTTTTAATTTAAAGTTTCATTTCTTGGAATTAATCACTACTTTTCTTTACACATTAAAACAACTTGTTTTCTCTCCTTTTATTGCATACTATTGGAAATAATTTAGTGATATCCTATTGGGATTAATCTCAAACCCTACATACACCCATTTGTTGTAAGTATATTTAATTATTTTTGACTCAGGTATAGGTAAAGCCTCAGGTGATGGTGGTTTGGGTTGTTAGTCCCCTCCTCTGGTGCAGTGTTATGGAGACAGCTCTAGGGTGATGAACCCTTGTTGTGTGGAGTCTCTATGGATGTTTTGATACTGTTTTAATTTATGTTTTTACCCCTTTTACATTATTTAAAACCATGTATTCAGATCATTATTTTTCATAAATCTTGTTTGGCATGAAAATTTCAAATTCATATGATTGATTGTTTTTAAGGTTTTATGCTTTCATACTCGAGTAAATCATTACCAAACCTAATTTATTGATACTCATGCACATGTTCCAGCCCATGGGGATAGGTAACGCCCTTCATTCCTTTTCATGGGTTGGATTTGGTACCATTATTAGTGGTTACCAGATTCGGTTCGTGACATAATGGTATAAGAGGAGGTTAATGTTTTTGGGTTATATGATTATTTTGGGATGAGTCGGGCTAGAAAGGATCTAGAACTGTCGAGACTCGATGTTTTGGTCATGAGTAAGGTGCTTGGACCACACCTCTCATGGAAGACCTTGATTCACCATGGGGAAATGGAATTGTTTGATTAACTTCACTTCTAGGTGAGACGTGTAGTCTGCAGAATACACATGGACATCAGGCGGGGGTGAAGTAGTGGTTTATTTTATTATTATAATGTTTTTGGAATCATTATATTTGATGATATTGATGGATTTTTTTCATAACTTTTGTACTAATTTTTTCTCATGTAAATTTTTTATTTTTTTCACAAAATGCCTCTTCAAAAGGCTCTCATGCACCCATGGGAGGAATCCAGAGAGTGTTCTCCCTCACTGATTGATCAGAGGATAGTAGAGGATGTGGTTCGGGCTGTCCATGAACTAGGACTTGGACTAGATCCGGTTCCAGCTTCTATTTGGTAAGATGATACTGGTCCTAGGAAGGAAAAAGCCTAGTATTTACTGAAAAATAATCCTCCTACATTACGAGGTAGCGTGAACACACAGAATTTTCCAATCAAGTTGTTGTCTTTTGTGATGGAGTTGGTGGCACGCTGGGAAAGAAGATGGAGTAGGGTATCAAGTTCCCATCATGTGTGCTTTCTGTTTCAGGGGTTAAGATGGAGTGGGGCCTCTTGGTCTTAGATATGGAACTATTTTACATAATACTTATCATGGATTGGAAAGTACACTTCCAAGAACACATCGATTACTATAGGTGACTGGTCAGTTTCAAGTCACTTGATGAGAGTCGTTAGGTTTTTTGGGGAGAATGGGATCCTCAGTCGGGTCACGCAAGACCTCCACTCCCAGATTTTGGAAGTCTTATCTTATATTAATCATAACTCGTGCTAGAGGACGATTGTATTTCCCTTGAAGGATCACTACATCATGTGGTGAATGATTTTCTAGAGGTATTCCAGGATGATTTTTCAGGTTTTCCCATGGATCTGGATGTGGAGTTATCGATTAATTTGGAACTGAGAACACAATTGATATCTCTTCTCTCATATCATATGGCACATATTGAGATAAAGGAATTAGAGATACAGATGGATGAATTAAAATCCAAAGGATTCATTTTCCCGAGCATCTATCCTTAATTTTCTTCTGTGTTGTTCATGAAAAAGGCTGACAGATCCCACCAGTTGTGTATTGACTATCAGAAGTTGAATAAGGTTACAATAAAGAACAAATATCCTTTTCCCCTAATAGATGAATTGTTTGATCATTTAAAGGGGAAATGTGGTTTTCTAAAATCAACTTATGTTCAGTCTATCATCAACTCGGGGTGAAAGATGGAGATATCCCAAAGATAGCCTTCCGATGTTGGTACAACCACTTCGAGTACTTGGTCGTGCCCTTCGGATTGACCAATTCTCCATCAGTATTTATGGAACAAAGGAATAGGGTGTTCTATCAGTATCTCGATTCTTTTTATCATGTTATTTTTGGATGACATTCTAGTTTGTTCAAGATCTGAGGAGGAACATGAGCATCACTTACATATCATTCTGGGAACTTTGAGAGAGCATCACCTTTATAAAAAGTTATACAAGTGCACTTTCTAGATCATGGGAGGTAAAATTGATGGGACATGTGATCATAGATCAGGGGTTTAAGTGGACCCTAAGAAGAATAGTACTGTTATGTTATGGTAGAAGTTGAAGAATGTGTTCGAGATCAGGAGTTTCCTTGGCCTGGCTGCTTATTACCGGTGTTTTGTTCTTGATTTCTCTCAGCTTTCTTCACCGATGACCATACTCACCTAGAAAGGGGTGAAGTTTGTATGGACCCCAAAATTTTAGGCATCCTTTTGAGGATCTAAAGCGGTGTTTGACTACCACAACTTTGTTGATTTTACTAGAGGCTAGAAATGTGTATGTGGTGTATTGTGATGCTTCAAGTATGAGTCCTGGGTGCATTCCTATGTAGGATGATCACGTGGTGTCGTATGGATCTCGCCAACTCCAAACACATGAAAATAATTACCCGACCCATGACTTTTAGTTGGCAGTGGTGATGCATGCTTTGAGGACTTGGCATCACTACCTCTTTGGGGAGAAGTTTGTGGTCTACTCTGATCACATGAGCTTGACCTATATTTTCTCATAGAAGGACCTCAGCTTGAGGCAGTGTCGTTGAATCGAGTAAATATAGAGGTTTTATTTTGATATTTTCTATACCCCAGGAATGGGTAATGTGGTATTTGATGCCTTGAGAAGAAGAGTTCCAGTGCAGGCTTTGAGTAAGTCAAGTGATGAGTGGACTTTGATGGGTCTCTTAGCTTAGATGCATGTGGAGACCAAGGAACAGAATGGGGGTGCATTCTTTGGTATAATCTAGTTGACACCTTCTCTATTGGATTTGGTTCAGGTAGAATAGCCCTATGATGAGCTTTGTCAGTTTTCAAGGCATTTCCTTCATGGTGGGGAGATGTCCTCTGATTGTTCATTGTCTCCCGAGGGAATCTTATGCTTCAAGGACCGTTCAATAGTGTTTTTCTCTCTGTAGAAGGTGGTGATGCAGGATAGTAACTAGTATTAGTGGGCTATCCATCTAGGTGCCACAAATTTGTATTAATATGTGAGATGATAGTTTTGGTGTCCAGGTCTATGATGTCACATAGCGGACTTTGTGTCGAGATGCTACGCATGCCAATAGGTGAAATTAGAGCATCAGAGGCCCTCTGGTTTTCTCCAACCATTACCCATTCCTAACTAAAAGTGGGATGAGGTTACCATGGACTTAATTATTGTATTTCCATGTACACCTAGGTGAAATAATACCATTTGGGTGGTTATTGGCCGTCTAACCAAATAAACCCACTTCATTATGATCAGATATATAGTTAAAGTGGATGAGTTGGCCGTTTGTATCTTCAGAAGGTGGTAAGGATCCATGGTGTACCATTAGTAGTTGTCTGAGATAGATACCCCAACATAACTTCTCAGTTTTTGGAAGGCCTCCCGATGGACTTGGGGTCTCCGATCAAAATGAGCACGACATACCACACTCAAACGGATGGTCAGACAGAGCGGGCGAATCAAATTTTGGAGGACTTGCTTTGAGCATGTGTCCTGGACTTTGGAGATTCCTGGGATGGCCATTTGGGATTGGTTGAGTTTTCTTATAATAATAGTTACCAATCATTGATTCTAATGGCTCCTTTTGAGGTTCTATATAGTCAGCCTTGTCGGTCACCCATGTGTTGGGTTGAGGTAGGTGAGACCTCACTTTTGGGGTCTAGTCTATAGCAGGAGACATCTGAGAAGGTCAATTTGATCAAGAAGCACTTATTGATAGCTTAGAGTCTTCATAGATCATATACTGACCAAAGGCCTCATGTCATAGAGTTTTTTGTGGGTGATAGGGTATTCTTGAATGTAGTCCCTCGTCTGGGCCATCGTCGATTGAGAAAGCAAAGGAAGCTGACGTCGTGGTTTTTTAGACCTTTTTAGATCACTGAGAATATTGTAAAGGTAGAATATAGGTCAAAATTACCTTATAATTTGACATCCATCCATTACATCTTCCATGTATCCCTATTTAAGAAATACAACCTAGATCCATCCCATGTACTGAATTGGGAGGATTTAAATATAGAGCCTGATTTATCTGTTTTTGAGAGACCAGTTCAAATAGAGGACTTACAGGAAATAGTGCTTTGGGGAAAGTCTATTCCACTAGACTGGGATTTTTGGAAGCATGGAAACGAAACACGTGAGACATGGGAGTAGATGTCATGGGTTGAGGAAGAGTATTCGTTCTTATTTTCCGATCAGGCTTCAGGTTGACTTTCTAGGATAAAAAAAATTCATGTTGGAGAGAATTTTCACATAAATGACTTATTTTAGAGGTATTTTTCATTTAATTCCCATTATAGATTTGTTTTAGGTGTTTCCCATACATTTTTGTGGAAATGGTGGGTTTTCAAAATTTGGGCCAAACCGTGAGTCCAATTCTAGATTTAAAAATAAATTTTGTTTCTTTTATAACTCATTCATTTCCAAAACTTTTCATCCATTATAATTCATACTTGGCCTCCACTAGCCTATTAAAACCACCAAGTCAATTTGGACCCTTTAGGAGTCCATAATCATGATGTATTTGGTTTTTTATTTAAGAATTGGGCTAGCCCAGAAGCCCATTTATTGATTTAAAAAAATTGTTTATTTAATATCTTTTTTAATTTTAATGATTTATTGTTGATTCCACCACTCAACCGAGACCACTGAATCTAGGTGTTCCCCCATTCACTTCTCCCCCTATTTGGATCTCATTTTCATTAGGGATAAAGTTGAAACATCTGATGCTTTCACAATTCGTTTAGATTTAAAAATCTAATTTGATTCCTTCATAACATTTCCATTTGTCACTATTTTCTCCCCATTTCAGTTATAATTTAACCTTATCTTTCACAATCCAACCAAGATTTCATTTTTGGCTATTTGAAGATTTAGATACTGATTTATTTGGGGCTATTTATTCCCGATTCCTCAAGTATGTGTGTCTCTTTCATTCTTCTTTCAATTTTCTTAGGGTTTCATTCAATTTGGATACAGTTTCTTCCCTTATCTTTGAAGTCCCAAATGACCATATGGTAGGGTTTCGAACCAAGGTCTTATCCTTGGGTTATCTAGGTCCAATAATCTATTTTTATGCTTGATCTACCTTCCTTAAGGTGCGGTGGTGGTGCGTTTGAGGTTTCTCACAAAGGATTCAATGTTTTAAAAATTTGGTTGATGAGATCATTTTGAATGAAATCCTTTTAACCTAGATGCATTGTTTAAGGTATTTTAATGTTTATTTCATTTAATTGTTGGTGAAAAAATTGGTTTTTGTGGTGTTGGTAATGATAATGAATTTTTAGTGTCGTTTTTATGTGAAATTGGGGTTTTTTCATAGAAATATATTGTTTGCTCATTTGGGGCTACCCTATAATTGCTTAGTTGATTTTATTGAAATTTATTAGGGATAGAAATACTATTTTTAATGTTTATATCCTTTTTTTGTTTCTTCAAAAATATGTTTTAATGGTTTTTGTGAAACACATGAATTTTTAAGTGCCAAGTTTGTGTGGAAATAAAGGTATTATAAAGATGTCACTTCATGGTTCATATAGGGATGCCCAAACACTGATTTTTTGGTTTTAATGAAAGGTATTGGGCTTCCATTTCTGTTTTAGTGACTTGTAATTATGAACATGTTGTGCAAATTGGGTATTTCAAAGAGTTTTGGGTGCCAAACAAGGAATGATTTTTGACAAGTTGTTTATTGAAAATCAAAATGATTTGTTGTGTGTTTTAAGTGTTATAAAGTTTGTATAGCTACTTTATTGTTTGTGTTTGACCATTAGTGGTGTTTTTATATGAAAATGTATGTTTGTATCAGGACGAAATTGTTTTATCACAAAGTAGGATACTCGGGTACCTAGGTGGGCTGATATGTACTAGTACTGCTAGTGAACTGGATGGGTTTTGTCCCTATTTCACTGAGAAAATTGATAAATACATCTATAACTAAACTATATGGATGATTTTTGGTTACCGATAGGTTATTGGAATGTTAACAACTATTGTATTGTGCAAAATAATGGATTTGTGATGTGATTACATTACACCGAGGTATGAGGTACGTAGAGCCCGAGACTGTCTAGTTGCCTAGGGTTGTTCCCGGTTTTGGTGATCATTGGATTTGTGGTATCTACACTTGTATTAAAGTGTGTATTGATTTAAATTATAGTAGTTAACTTCTATTATTTAAATGTGTTAACATTATACATGTTTTATTTTGAAAACTATTTTTAATTGAAAGTTTCATTTTTTGGAATTTATCACTGCTTTTCTTTACACATTAAAATTGCTTGTGTTCTCACCTTGTATTGAAAACTCTTGGGAATATTTGGGTTATATAATATTTGGATTTGTATCATACCCTATTTTCACCCCTTGGGTGTAAGTAGACTTCATTATGTTTGACTTAGGTAAAGGCAATGCCTCAAATGAAGGCGGTTCGGGTTATTAGTCCCCTACTATTTTGCGGTGTTGTGGAGATAGATTAGGGGTGATGAACCCTTGAAGTGTGGAGTATTTGAGGATGTTTTTATAATGTTTTAATTTATGTTTTTACCTCTTATATTTATTTAAAACCATGTATTTATATCTGGATTTTTCATAAGTCTTGTTTGGCAAGAAAATTTCATATTCATATTATTGATTGATTTTATGGTTTTATGCTTTCATACTCAGGTAAATCATTACCAAACCTAATTTATTGATACCTTAGCACTTGTGGAATATCATGGGGATGGGGACACCCTTTGGGCATTTTCATGGGCTGGATTTGGTGCCAGTATTAGTGGCGACCATATTTGGTTCATGATAGGGAGGAGGGAGGGATCTCATTTAGAAGAGATTTTGTGCATATGAGGAGGAGGAAGGGTGGGTTTATGGGAATATAAAAATGGGTAAAAATTTTAATTTCATAATTTTTAATTTCTTTAATTGTTTGGATGCATGTTTTGGCTGACCATGAATCAACCGCACAATCTTTATGGTCCACACAACCTCACCTCACATGGTTGCAACACATAGTTTGGGAAATGTTGTGCCAAACAAGCGAGCCCCCTATAAAAATCTACACCACTTCATATGGTTAAATGGATCCACTCACATAGTTTGAAAAAACCATGTACCTATACTATTCGGAAACATAGTTTGGGTGACATGGTTACCCTTAACCATGTGTATACCGTCCACCCCAAGTTGTTTCTCTTGAAAACGAGTTATCGAAACCTGACACTTCTATAATCACCTAGAATCCTATGAAACCATTTGGGCATTAAACCATACTTAATATAAACTCTTCAAAGATCTAAAACTCTCTTAAATGCATTCTGAATACAGATTTTCAATTACTATCATCCACCATATGAAAAAAAATCTGTTTAGAATATCAACTCATTTAAAAAATCATAAAACTTCCCAACCTTAGAATTTATCATCTATGAGAAGACTTAGTGTTTAAGAAAAACTACCATGCCAAACTAGTTTAAAAATTCCTGTAGAAATGGTTTTGTTGTAGTTTTGATAATCCATAACACTCCCAAATCATCACTTTAGCATAGAGGTATTAACCCACTTAAACATCATATAATCTTCATAACAACAAATCAAAAACTAATAAGTCATTTAATCATTCCTATAAAACCCGATACATGACCATATCCTAATTTATTTTATCAAATGGATGATGGTTATCCCTTCTATAGGTTTTTTCCTTGAATGGGTAATTTCGAGTCAGGGTACTCCAACCATTGGAATTACATAATGAGGCATGTTGTAAGAATCCTAATGACACTCCCAACAAGATTTTAAACTAATTACACCCAGTCAAAAATGAGGATACTACCTTTGTTCATTGATTTGATTGATACAGTCAAATTCCAATTAACCACAATTAACTTGGACATGCCATATTTTCCTTAAAAATCCATATGAAACCATTGCACTAAAACTGACACATCCAAATGGTATACTAGACAACTCTCCTCAAATACCAAATACTTAGTTTCAAGATAAAACTTATTTAAGTTCTTTAAATATAATTATTTTCAATAAACTACCGAATTTAAGAGCTGACACATCCCCAAACCAGATTATGATGACTTTAATTTAAGGCCCATTGAGATCGTTTTGAGCATGCTCACTGAAGCCTATGAATGAATTCAAGAGATGTATCATGGTAGAACTATTCCCTATTAAAATATATTACCAAAAAATATCCTGAACATCAGTGCATTATCGATCTAAAAACCTTGTATAAACACATGATATCCCAGACATGATTCCCACACTCACACATCCTCTATTTCTATAGCCAAACATATAAATTCCAATCATAGTGAATACTTATAGTGAATGGTTCTGTTTATCCAATGACATCAAATAGTTAAAATACTATCCACAATCATCCCAACCAATCCAAAAACACATATCACAAGAGGTTTATCCTTAACCAACCCATGGTGATATCTCTATAATATAAATTTAATTAAACCTCTCCTCAAGATAAAATACAAAACATTCCATTTTTCAAACCATTAAAGATATTTACCAAGTTTGGAATTTATTAGATTCTCTCTCAGTAGACTCAGGATGATCCAAGATATAGGGAATTATTTTCACTAGACTGGGATTACACTAATATTTTTTCTATTTTTACTATCATAACTCAACCATATGATGTTACACATCACCTGTTTCTAACCCATGGAAAAAATAACAAAAATATTCACTAAAAGTTACATTGATAGGCATGTATTACTCTCCCTAATACATGATCAAATTAAACCAGGATTTAAATTACATTAACCCACTCCTAACACAATGCCTCTTGAAAATATGTGTCCAGGTCCAACCATGGGTCAACGGATTCATGACACCCAACATATTCCCAAATTTCTCACATCAGTCAATTTAGGCATGAGCATGTCATCATATCCAAAATAGGCATCCATTCCAAGATGGAGACACTTTCATAAAATCCAACATAAATCAATCGACATGGAATCTATATAAATGCATCCAACTACGCATAAAAAATTGTTGAAACCACATATAGTGGACTCTTCAGGAAAATGTTCGACTACAACTGCTGACGTGTCATCACTACTCGATCACTATTCCCTTGCCACTTGAGGTATCCAATGATCATTCAAGAATTCGTCTGGTGGCTCACACCGTATCCTTGATGGACCTTCCATATTTTGAAACCCCAAAATTTACAATATCCTTCTCACTGTTTCCCACCAACAACCTAGAACCATAATAATACCCTAACAATATTGTTCTAAGGGTGATGCTTGAATACAAAATAATAATATTTAACATGATACACAAAGGCAGTACAAGTCGCCATAAAAACATTATTATTGAAATTTTTATGTATTAATTCTAGGATAACCATTTTAAAGGACATATACTTCTATAACCAATGTCTTATTTACATAATCAATCACATTACATAAAATCATGATGGTACCAAGGAACATCCCGGCATAACCACCAAAGTCCAATATTGATATTTAATGTTCATAAATGGTTTTTTAATAAACCAAAAACCATTTCTTAATGATTCCATGAATGCATATACACACTTCCAACCCATTACACCTACCAAATTTCTTATGAATCCCAATATTGAATCTAATATTCATACATGATAAAAACTAAAAATTAAGTCAAAAAACCAACGTCACATCTGAGACTAGAGTGTTCGAACTTACCAGTTCATCATATTCTAAAACTATTATAATAATTACCAAATAGTTCTCTATAGTCATGTTACCTCTACACTAATGAACATGGTTCTCATAACTGATGTGACATTTCCCGCATTAAGATTGTCCCATTCATCACCATATTCTGATTGGAAACTCATCCCCTGGAAAATTCTCCATCCACTAATAAAAACAATTCCTGGATATGGACAACTCACATACACCAAGTGATGACATGAAAAAAATAAAATATCTCATCTTATAAAAAACAAGAATATAATTAAGGTTATACACAAATGTGACACTCTCACTAATTCATGATCTTGCACTTCCTTAGAATCAGATATAATATCCAAAGCAAATTTGACCAGTGGTATTAAATCACATGATCATTTTTGCAACATTATGTTGAGTATAGGGATAACTAGGCCTTCTAATAATATCTCAAGTACACCGCACTTTCAATAATATCTCAATAGCTAGGTTATTGTAGTCTAGAGATGACCTATGAATATAGGATCATCATTCTCACAACCATTATCAAAGTAATCATGAAAAAACCTTTCAATATGTTACACAAATTCATTATTCAAGTTGGCCTAATGTTTTAATAATCGCCACTAAAATGTATATGGTTCACTATAGTCATATTCTAATTTGATGGGATCTTCATATGACAACATTTACTACATCAATTTCACAACATCACATTAGGTTGATATATTATATTTTAATTCATAGGGTCAATGGATCTACACATACCAGTGTGTGATATCATACATAAATGTTTAACCTAGATTCATTTTCTTCCATATGGCTATTTAACTGAATGATGATGTTCTGAGTATACTATTATAAAGACTGATTTATAAGATAAAAAGGTATCTGAATATTCTTTATTAAAATCTATCCTACTAAACTTTTCCATTACAATATTATCACTTACCTAACATGGCTCAACATATCACACAACCACCCTCCCATCCTGGGTATCATGCTATTAACTAATATTTCTATCCAAAAAATGGCTTGAGGGACAACACTTATCATTACAAAAAAAACCATCACAAGAATTTACCGATAAGAGATGGACCACAACATTGATAACCCCTCCCATCCACTGGGATCCAATTCAAAAAACAAGGTCACTCCTAAAATTTAACTATGATCACTTTCATTACTACTTGGTTCAATTCATTTTAAAAATATGTCTTGTAATTATGAGAAACATTAACATTCCTATCTATGGAAACTCCCAATGAAACATTAAAATTATCCCCTATATGAGGTTTTATTCTCTAAACACAACTCAATGGTTTTATTTAAGCTGTTACATCAATATAAATTGATTGAAATCATTTAAGTGGATTTGATAAATGAAATGTAAAGTATTGGTGATTGAAGTAAAACTTTACAAGTAACTATATTTAGTTGATTACATATAAAACTCTAGGAAAATTATCTCATAATTCCTTCCAAACTATTAATTATAAAAAAGTTCTCACAATCGAGACTAGTTAAATAATATTTCAACAACAATATATAGGGGGGAAATAATTATGTTGTAAGTGGAATTTTAATTAACTAGAACCTCATAAAAATAAAATAAAATAAATATAAAATAAAGTTTTTATCATCCCAAAGCGATCGATAAATAAATATAGCACCATACATTCATTGGAAACACTGTATAAGTTGATAGTGATTGTTTAAATAACAATATATATTTATCATAAACTGTAACATCTGAGGTAAAGAAAGAATATAACTTTTTTATATTTATTTAAATTTTTGAATTAAATATTAATTTTACCTTAAATGGGATTCTATGTTTGATGGAATAACTGATACACAACAACAGGTTTCATTGAAAACTTGCGTTGCACACAATGTTGAGTTATACAGAATAATATTAATATAATATTATTATTTTAAATGGTAGTTAACGCATGGTCGTTGTATTAGCAGGAATGAACAAAACTAACTGTATTATGATTAAATATAATCCTTAAATTTTTTTACATTTATCCAATAAATATTATATGCTTAAAATAATAATGAATCAGATTTTAAGAATAAATACTCTAATATTCTTTAAAAGGTCATTTTACTGCCTTTTGATGGAGAACCCTTTCTAAATCTAGTTTTTGTCACTTTTATGTGTTCTATTTGACAAAATATAATTCTTATTTAGAATCTAAACATCAAAATTTACTTTGGGTACATTTTTGATATTTTTCTAATAAAGTTCATTTTTTTAATGAATAGTGAAAAATACTGTATTTTATTTCAAAAATTCCTTTTAATCTAACTTATTTATATGGCTAGATTATCTTTTTAGTTGTTTTTAAAGTGTAATTATATTATTTTTTACTATTTAATAAAATTTTTCTCATTTTAATTAATTTAACATTGAAATTGGACATAAATAAGTGTCAATATTTTGATAGTTATTATTTTTTAAAAACACGCTTTTTGTTTTGACAACTGGAATTAATTTTAAATTAATTTCTACCACTTATGTGTTTTGAATTTTGAAAAATGGATTCCATATTTGGAATAAAGAGGACCAAATTGTGTAAATAGGTAACTTTTATTTTTAGATATTTAAATATTTACCTCAGTAAATATTTTATTTACCATGGTTAATGGGTAAATCTGGTAAATAATGGTAAACAAATAACATCATAATAATATTTAATTACACTAAAATTTGTCATAATACTATTGGTTGATAAATTTCGAACATGGGAATACTTGGGTAGATTTTGGGATCCCATGGATCCACATGGGAGTGATAATGACACTCTATATTAATTAATTTAAAGCAAAGACAAAAATGACTTAAACATATATCTTTTAGTAAATAAATTATTACATAGGGTTATATAAGTTATCTATTGGACTATAAATATTAATTTTAAAGATAAAAATATTTCCTACATCAGGGTATTTTTTTGTAATTTTTATAAATAAAATAAATAAAATTATTTATGACACAATAATGATGCATTGTTTATCTCATTAATGAATGATTTAAATAAATTAGATTATAATGATTAATACAATATCAAAAACCTTTCCAATTCTTATTGGATGATTTTATTTCGAACATGAGTCATCTTATATTCAAATTTAATAATTTTTTGGAACTTTATAAACCGAAAATAATTATATGATAAAATAATATTTTTAAACATTCCTAAAGAGACCCTCCTCCCCCTTATAAAAATCCATCACTTATATCCCTTTCCACAAACTTATCAAGCCCCTTGTCTCGACCAAAATCTACTAAATTCAGATAACTACATCACTATCCTCCTTCTAGATGAATTCCCTTAGGAAGAAGGCAATTCAATTAAACCTTTTGTTTCAAACCAAAGGGAGATACCTAATTTAAAGCTAACATCTTCTCTTAAGTTCTTTTGTTTTATTTTGCTTCTCCAACCCCCTAAACTATTTTTATTCCTTTATTTTATAACCAAAAAAGTATTATAAATATTCTAGGTTATTTTAATGTTAATTATTCTAACTAAACTTACACACACATCCATCTAATGGGTATAGAACATACTATTTCTGTGGACGGAGAACTACTGCCTCACGAAACGATGATTGTTCAATTATCTCCTACCGCCTCTCAGGGTGAAAATTATGATGGGATTATATTTATATGTGATATATATTATATTTATATTTTTTATATGATTATATATTTTTATTTATTGAATACCTTTATGGTTTCCATAATGGGTAAATGTGATAATTTCATTTGAGGAAGTACAGACTACCACCCCCTCAAAGTGATATGACTCATTCATACCATATGTGGAACATATAAAGGATGGAGATAATTAAATTATATATGATATTATAATTGATTTATAATTTAACTATTTATCATTACATTTTCATTCCATTAAATATGAAATATAAATGAATGTAGTGTTCATGCGTATGTACAGCTTACCGTCTCCATGAACAGTGCATTTCATTTCTTTTCACCAAATTTTATGTATTATTATAAATACTTATATTCTAGATATATATGATATATATTATATCTAAATCATGAATATTATTCTAGAGAAAATGAAATTTTTACCACATGGACAATTTGTAATTATAACAAGTTCATTATTGACTCATGTTCCAAACATCGAGAAAAAGTCCAATATGAACTCAAATAATTAACTAATTGTTCTAGTATGGTAATAAGTGATAGAAAAGAATAATAAGATTTAAAAAATTATATTTAGCAATTATAAATTAAATTATGTTCATTATTTAGGAAGAACATGGAACAAACAAGTCAAGTCAGACACAATGTAAGGGGTTTCTTATCTCAATTTTAATTATGTGAGATTTCCATTGTTCACCCCATATTTATTACATGTGGTGTATTGTGTACTTAAATTTGATATATATTATCATGATTATATTTATATTCATATTATTCTGTGATTCATTTGGGGGTTATTATCTTTTGTTCATATGACTCGATTGATTACAACATAGTAAGGGGTTTTTCTCAATTTTTTATTCCTGTGAGATTCATGCTATATTTGCCACTATTTACTTTTGGGTGGTGTATGTACATTCCATGATTGTATTAATTGTGTAAAATACCTTAATTTATGGATATTTACATCTTCATCGTATGATCCTTATTTCATGGAGTGTATGTTTCGTAAGTTACCAAATTGGTGAGGGAATCTTTCACCCCCCCCCCTCTTTTTAAAAGACTTCATTTCTGTTATGTATTTTAATTTCCATTTTCTTATGTTGGGATATATTCTTATATATCCTTATTTATGTAAATTTTATGTCCATGTGATGATAGACCCTTTCCTCTCTCATCAACTCATTTTCTGAATTTTAATGTGACGTCGTTAGGTTGTCGAAATTCTGTAAGATAACTTCTTAACCCAATTTCAATTCTTTAGGTTAAACTTATACTTCTTGATTATGTAGTGATATGAATATGTGTGAATAACCTATGATTTTTTTACACTTAATATACACTTATATTTGGTGTATTCTTATTTTTAACAGATAATTCTTTCATTGATTTGTCCTTAATCTAAGGATATGATCTTTTCTAGGGACTTTGTCTCAATTTACATTACATTGAGACTTATTTGTTGTTATACACCAATTAACTTTTACATGGGGTATATACTGACCTTTGACATATTATATCATGAATCTATTTATTCTCATGATATTATAATCTTTTATTAATTTTATTCGTCTATTATATGTATTCAAGCATCTCTCATTGTATTAAGAACTCATTAACTAAAATATCATTTTAAATGTATTAAAGATTTATTATTCTAAAAATTTATCATTAATGTCCATGTTTTAAAAATGGTTTTATGGATTTATTTCTATGTAACATGAATGTTTTGAAATTAAAATTTCATTCAAATTCTTCAAAGTGGTATGGGACACATTTATTCAAAAATATCTTTATTAAATGTTTTTAATGGTTTTAAAAATGAATCTTTTTCTATGAAGCATTTTACTAAACGACAAAATGGAATGTTTATTTTTTAACATACATGGTGAAAATGAAATTTTCTGCCAATGCGAGTAGTATTTGATCTATGGCTTCCTTAACAAGTCCTAAATATTTTTAAAAGGAAAATAAATACCATATACTCTTTTATATATTTTGGTATTGAAAATGGTTTTGATAATGGAATTGTTTTGTCAATATATTAAAATTATACAATGTGAGTAAAATGTGGAAATATTATCTTTCCTTTATGTTTGATTTATGTGTTATGATTATGTTATGGTTCTTGGGATTTTTTTACGTATATTGGTGGTTCTGTGATAAATCTAGGGTAGGTGAGCCCGACATAGTTCTCCAATGGATTGGGTAACGTGGCGGGGGTAAACGTTAATGTTTCTCCAAAGAGATTTAGGGAATATAATGTGATGGATATTCCAACATAACTCCATATGTAGTTGTGATAGCTACAATGTAAGTATGTTTTGTATGCCACAAGTTACATTTATGATTTATGATTTCTGTGGGTTATTCATAAATCATAATATTTCATAAGGTATGTTATGATTGAAAAGAATGGTTTCATTGAATCGTATTTATTGATGGGCTAATGTTTTCTTTCCTTATTTTATAACCCTGGATGAGCTTTTTATTCTCATCTCATGTTTTTGAAATGTTTTTCACAGGACTTAAAGATGAATAGGGTCAAGGATGGGATCAAGGAAAAGTCATGCTATCTAAAACATGGAACTAGACATGTTTCTTTTTAAGAGTTTTTATTTTATGAAAAAATGGATATTGAGTATTAGTCTATGTGTAATTTTCAAGTTGATATGTTATATTTATGGCCTAATTATTTAAAACTCTAAACTAGAAAATATCATCTATGTGAATTATTTATTTAATTCAAGATTATGTCATTTTTATGGATGGGTCCTTAAAGTTGGTATCAGAGGTCAATTTAGATAAATTTATAGGTTAGGGTGTTATTTATGAATAAGTGGAATAACCATAATTGTTAGCATATTAGAAAGAGTCACAGTTATTTTAGAGGTGATAAATGGTTATTACATTTTGGGGTTCAAAATGAAACGTATTAGATAACCTTTGAGGATAAAATATGTTATAGTTAGTTTTGAGGAATTTGTCTCTTTTTTTGGAATGTTATGAAATTTTATAGTTTTTCAAAAAGGAAAACACACAGATAGTGTGACAACCCGTCACATCAGACAAAGCTGTGGGAATCAAAACCACAACCAAAGTGGGATTGGGATTTATCGCCTACCATTGGACTATGTGAATTCCCTGGTTAGTATGACTAATTGTTTTTAGTTAAATGATTTTATGGATCAATAATAAGTTTATTTGGGATCTTATGTTTTATAAAATTGAAATCCTTAGTATAGGAAAATGATTTTGTTATTAAGTAATAAAGGTTATTTTGGAACACATTATCTCTTTTGGGAACATTATATGCTTAAGGAAAAAAATACTATGGGATTTAATTTATGGAGTAACGGTTGAAATATTATTTTGTAAGAATCTATATTTTTATTATGGACATAAGATGATTTGGGTTTTTTATGGGAATGATTAATATATCATAGAGAATATGTATTTAGGTTAATTACACTTCAGTATGAGACTTTAAGAGTAGTTGATGTTTTTGGAGATAAATGTTATGATTTTCTACGGAAGACTATGTGATTAAATCCTTATGAGTTTTGGGTTTCAAACTTAGTTTGGATTATTTAGAAGATTTTTAAGGAAAATTGTATATTTAATGGTATTTCTTGAAATTTGGGTTTTTTTGTTGAATTTTGAAGATTTGAGTAGTATTTCTTTTTAAAAAGGATTATCCTTTTCGGGATTATCTGATATTGAACTAACCAATTTTGGTTTTTGTTGATGTCTAAAGATAGGGGAAATATATAGTTCACATTATATAGATTATGTGATAATCTAGAATTTTTTTCTAGCACTTCAAGTGTGACCATGTCAACTTGAATACTTACCGTTTGGAGAAAAGATGAGTTTGTGGTAGAATTTTATTAAAGGATAACACTCTACATGACGAGTAAGTATATTACATTACGATCTTAGTCTAGTGATTAATAAAATTCTTCAACTCTATGAAAATGATCTTGAATAAAAAATGTTATAAGATCTATTTTATCATAAGACTTTTACCCAACCACAATTTTATGGTATTGTGGTGGTTAACTTTCCGTGATCAAGTTCTCTATCACTCTCTATTAATCTATGATTATTAGTTTCTCTTCGATATCCATGTTTTCATGGAATCCTAGTATATGTTGTCTCGGGTGACCTTTTTACTTATCTTCCTTTATTTTAAAGTGATATTTTTATTGACTCTTTTTCTGATGTGGGACTTTCAATGAAGTATCCAAGCCCAATTTTAAAATTGCGAGGACACAATTCCCAAAAGGGGTGAAGGATATGACATCCCAGGTAAATAAAGAATATAACTTTTTTATATTTATTAAAATTTGTGAATTAAATATTAATTTTACCTTAAAGGGGATGAAATATTTGATGGCATACCTAATATGAAACAATAGGTTTCATTAAAAACTTACATTGCACACAACGTTGAGTTATACTGAAAAATATTAATATAATATTATTATTTTAAATGGTAGATAACGCATAGCCATTATATTAGGGGGAATGAACAAAACGAACCATATTATGATTAAGTATGCTTATTAAATTTTTTTACATTTATCCAATAAATTTTTGGTGCTTAGAATAAGAAATAATCCAATTTTAAGCATAAATACTCCAATATTCTTTAAAAGGCCGGTTACCGCATTTTAATGGAGATCCTTTTTTAAATATAATTTTTGTCACTTTTATATGTTAAATTTTTCAATATAAAATTATTCTTCAGAATCAGAACATCAAAATTTACTTAGGGTACATTTTTGGTATTTTTCTGATAAAGTTCATTTTTTAATGAATAGTGAAAACTACTGTAATTTATTTCCAAAATGCCTTTTAATATAACTTATATAAATGGTTAGAATATCTTTTTAATTTTTTTTAAAGTTTAATTAGATTGTGTTGTTATTATTTAATATAATTTTTGTCATTTGAAGTAATTTCACTTTGAAATTGGTCATAAATATGTGTAAATCTGTTGATAGTTATTATTTCATAAAAACAGGCTTTTGTTTTGACAATAAGAATTAATTTTAAATTAATTTTTAACACATATGTGTTTTGAATTTGGAAAAATTTATTCCATATTTGGAATCATGAGGTCTAAATTTTTTAAATAGGTAACTTTTATTTTTGGACATTTTAAATATTTACCTCAGTAAATATTTTATTTACGATGGTTAATGAGAAAATCTGGTAAATAAGTGTAAAAAAATAATATTATAATAATATTAAATTACCCTAACATGTGTCCTAGTACTATTTTATGATACACTTATAACCATGGGAATCCATGGGTCGATTTTGGGACCTCATGGAGCCACATGGAAGTGATAATGATACTTTATATCAATTAATTTAAAGTAAAGGCAAAAATGACTTAAACATATATCTTTTAGTAAATCAATTCTTACATGGGGTTATATAAGTTATCTCTTAGAATATAAATATTCATTTGAAATATAAAAATATTTCCTACATAATGGTATTTTTTTATAATTTTTATACATCAAATAAATAAAATTATTTATGACACAATAATGGTGCAGTGTTTACCTCATTAATGAATGATTTAAATAAATAAGATTATAATGATTAAAATAATATCCCAAACCTATAAAATTATTATTTTATGATTTTATTTCAAACATAATTCATCTTATATTCGACTTTAATAAGTTTTGGTCCTTTATAAACCGAAAATAATTATATAATAAAATATTATTTTTAAACATTCCAAAAGAGCCCCTCCTCCCCCTTATAAAAAGCCCTCACTTTGAACTCATTCCTCACACTTCTCAAGGCCCTTCCCTCATCCAATCTCTACCCAATTAAACTACTAAAATCCCTATTCTCCTCATATAATCCTTACTCTATGTATAATACAATTCAATTAAACCTTTTGGTTCCAACCAAAGGGAGATACCCTATTTAAAGGTAACATCTTCTCTTAAGTTCTTTTGTTTTATTTTACTTCTCCAACCCCATAAAATCTTTTTATTCTTTATTTTATAATACCACCAGTATATTAAATATACTAGGTTTTTTTAGAAGGATTATAACTACACTTACACACACCTCCGTCTAATGGGTAAAGAACATATTGTTTCTGTGGGCCGCAAACTACTACCTCCCGAAATGATGATTGTTCAATTATCTCCTACCACCTCCCATGGTGGACATTATTATGGAACTATATTTATATGTTATATATATTATATTTATATTGTTTATATCCTTATGTATTTTTCATTTATATAATACCTTCATGGTTTCCATAATGGGTAAGCGCGATAATTTCCATTGAGGAAGTGCGGACTACCGCCCCCTCAAAGTGATATGACTTGTTCATACAAAATGTATAATGTATAAAGGATGGAGATAATTAAATTGCATATGATATTATAATGGAATAATAATTTAACTATTTATCATTATTTTTTCATTCCATTAAATATGAAATGGAAAAGAAAGTAGCGTAAATGTGTATGTACAGCTTATTGTCTCCATGAATGGTGCATTTCATTTATTATTTTCAATTGTTATATACTATGATAAATACATATATAATAGATATATATTATATATATGATATCTAAATCATTAAAATTATTCTATAAATAATGTAATTTTTACCACATGGACAATTTGTAATTATAACAAGTTCATTTTTTACTCAATTTCCGAACATCGACAAAATGTCCAATATGAACTCAAATAAGTAACTAATTATTCTAGAAAGGTAATAAGTGATATAAAAGGAATAATAATATTGGAAAAAGGATTTTAATCAATTATAAATTAACTTATATTCGTTATTAATGAAGAACAAGGAAAAACAAGTCATGTTAGACATAAGGTAAGAGGTTTCTTATCTCACTTTTAATTCCGTGAGATTTCCATTGTTCGTCACTTATTTATTGAATGTGGTGTATTGTGTACATAAATTTGATATATATTATAATTATTATATTTATATTCATGGTATTCTATTATTAATTTTGTGGTTATTAACTTTTGGTCATATAACTCGATTGATTAAAATGTGGTAAGGGGTTTTTCTCACTTTTTTATCCCTGTGAAATTCATGCTATATTTGCCACTATTTCCTTTTCTATGGTGTATGTACTGCCCATGATTTTATTCATTTTTTAAAATACCTTAATTTATTGGTATTTACATCTTCATTGTATGATCCTTCTTTTATGGGGTGTATGTTTCATAAGTTACCAAATCAGTGAGAGAATCTTTCACCCTCCTCTTTTTAAAAGACTTCATTTATGTTATGTCTTTTAGTTTCCATTTTATTATGTTGGTATATATTCTTATATATACTTATTTCTTTAAATTTTATGTCCATGTGATGAGAGATTTGTTCCTCTCTCATAAACTCGTTTTCTGAATTTTAATGTGACGTCGTTAGGCTGTCTAATTTCTGTAAGATAACTTCTTAACCCAATTTCAATTATTTGGTTTAAACTTATACTTCTGGATTATGTCGTGCTATGAATATGTGTGAATGATCTCTATTTGTTTTACACTTAATATCCCCTTATATTTGGTGTATTATTATTTTTCACACATAATTATTTCATTGATTGGTCCTTAATCTAAGGATATGATATTTTCAAGGGTATTTGTCTCAATTAACATTCCATTGAGACTTATTTGTTGTTACACACCAATTAACTTTTCTATTTTGTATATACTTCCCATTAAAAAATTATATCCTGAATCTCTTTATTCTCATGATATTATAATCTTTGATTAATTTTATTCCTCTTATATGTATTAAAGCATCTCTCATTTGGTTAGGAACTCCTTAACTAAAATATCATTTTAATGGTTTTAAAGATTTATTCTTCTAAATATTTCTCACTAATGTCTATGTTTTAAAAATATTTTTAAGGATTGATTTATATGGACATGAATATTTTGAAAGTAAAATTTATTTCAAAATATTTAAAGTGTTATGGGACACTTTGATCCAAAAATATCTTTATTAAATGTTTTTAATTGTTTTCAAAAGGAATATTTTTCAACGAAGCATCTTACTAATCAACAAAAGGGAATGTTTCTTTTTAACGTATGCAGTGAAAATGATATTTTCTACCACCGTGATTAGTATTTTTTATATGTATTCCTTAACAGGTTGTAAATGTTTTTAAAATGAAAATAAATACCATATACTCTTTTACATATTTTGGTATTGAAAATGGTTTTTATAATGGATTTTTTGTGTAAAAATATTTAAATCATATTTTGTGATTAAAATGTGGAAATGTTATCTTTACTTTATGTTTGATTTATGTGTTATGATTATGTTATGGTTCTTGGGATTTTTTTATGTATACGGGTGGTTCCATGATAAACCTAGGGAGGGTGATCCCGAGATTGCTCTCTAATGCATTGGGTAACGTGACGGAGGTAAACGTTAATGTTTCCCCTAATAGATTTAGGGAATATATTGTGATGTTTAATCCAATGTAACTCCCTATGTAGCTATGATAACTACAATGTAAGTATGTTTTGTATGCCACAAGTTACCTTTATGATTTATGATTTATGTGTGTTATTCATAAATCTTATGATTTCATAAGGAATGTTATGATTGAAAATTATGGTTTCATTGAATTGTATTTATTGATGGGATAATGTTTTCTTTCCTTATTTTATAGCCCTTACTGAGATTTTTATTCTCATCCAATGTTTTTGAAATGATTTCTATAGGACTTAAAGATGAATAGGGTCAAGTATGGGATCAAGGAAAATTCATGATGTCTAAAACTTGGAACTAGACATGTTTCTTTTTAAGAGTTTTTATTTTATGAAAAAAAAATGGATACTGAGTAACAGTGTCTATGTGTAATTTTCAAGTTGATATGTAATGGTTGTTGTCGAATTCTCTAAAACTCTAAACCTAAAAAGATCCTCAATGTGAATTATTCATTTAATTCAAGATTATGTAATGTTTTTAGTCTGGGTCCTTATATAAACATAACCCTAAGGGGTTATATACTAACAAATATAAAGGTCATTTCATCATATGAGGGTCAATTCATGCCAATATTGGATTAGTTATATGGGTTTCTAGTCTAAAATTATAGAATCAATGCTCTATAACATGAAATTGGAATACCATTTAAGTGAAATACATAATAGTTAATTTTTTAATAACTATCACACCCTTATTGGGGTTATCTAATAGGAATGTGATATTAAAACTGACCTACTGGGGTTGAATCAATTATAATAGGATTTAGTTATATGTGATTTCATTCCCATGTTATAAATGTACAAAATTTTATTAGATGAAATTGACACACAATTTAACTTAAATCCATAGGTAATGACATTAATTTAAAAAAAATACATAATTCCTTGAAATTTTTAGGATTCTAATCTGGTTAATTATTTAAATATTTTAAATCAA
Organism: Viscum album; assembly: GCA_963277665.1. Lineage (NCBI taxonomy): Eukaryota > Viridiplantae > Streptophyta > Magnoliopsida > Santalales > Viscaceae > Viscum > Viscum album. Next base: position 777,963,313 of record OY728126.1, on the reverse strand, counting down.
TCCCATTTATTGAATTAAACATCTATTGATTAAATATAATGATATCATCAAGATATATGGTAAAACATTATTTAGGTTGTAGGAACATTATTTAACCAGCCATATATCATATCTTTTAACAAAAAGAACTATTACATTAGTGATGAATATAGGTAGAGACAGAAATAATCACACAAGCATGATATATATATATAAATGGAAAAAAATCACACAAAATTGTATAAATATAATAATGATAAATTATCATGAAAGAATGGTATAAAGATAAGCATGACACATTATCACACCAGAATGGTATACAGATAAGCATGCTAATAACACATAAATCCTATGTTCCTGTGAAGATGATTGAACACCCATACTATATTCCTATAAAATTCCAAGATATAATGTCCCTAAATCTCTAATCAATGGAAATACAATAAAATTCACTCAATTTGAAATGATAATAAACTGTAATAAGGATCTTCACAAACAATAGCACCATTCCTAGAATCATGATCATTCCCCAGTGGATGTGTTGGTAATTCCCATACATGATCTACATACAAAGTCCTAACACAATCCTTGTATCATATATACTAGTATAAAATAGTAATAAAAGAATATAAAATTATTTGATACGACTTTATGATATCCTGGGGTGTGTTTACAAATATATAACTTGACCTGGTAGCGATATGGGCTCAAGTTCACCTCCTTGTACACTAGAAGCTACCAACTAACAGTGAGTTTATATGATGGTATGGAGGGGGGACTACATACCTTTTATTATAATTGATCACTTCGGTAATAATAGTCATAATAATAAATGTAAATAGTGTAAATATAATCAAGAAAAATAATATAAGTAAATCATCCAGACAATATTAATAATACATAAGTAATAACCAGTGTCATGTAAAAATGATGATTTCATGATGCAAGACAAAATAGGGATCAATAATACATGTAAGTAAGAAGACAAAAAATACATTTATTAAAAAATATAAAAAATACCAAAATCTATGTTTCAATAGAATCACAAGAACTATAATGATCCTATGCTCTCTTACTCCATCCAGGTATAAAAGATAAATCATCAATAGTTAGGTTCCTTCCATTATCCTTACCGACACCCATGAAATTTCTATGGGTAACAACTGATGGCCCAGATCGAGTGTGAGGAAAACTCAGTTTTCTAGCACCAACCCTATCTAAAACTAATCTAGTAAATGAAAACAAAATGAACACTATATAGGTATAGTTAATGTGAGTAACTGTTGTAATATAAACTATGACATTCTCAGGTTCTTTATGGGACACATGGTCGACTATACCTACTTTTTTCTAAGAAAAATGCATGATTCATATATCACAAGGGTCTAATATTATAAATAAGGTTCATTAGTGCAATTATCCCAACTAAAAATACATAATGTTATGAAAAAGAATCATAATCAATGATGTGGAGATCCATGTCCAGCATCATAATCTAGGGGGAATGGAGTGTCATGTTCAATAATTCCCATTAAAAAATGAGGATCACAATTTACAACATTTCAAAATAAGTAATTATGAATAGATTGTCAAACATTTAAATAAACTATGTGTAGATCCATGTCCAACAACATCCTAATAATGATGAGGTGCTCCATGTTCAACATCGCATAACCATTTCACAACACCCAATATCAAAGGTCAAATAATAATAATAATAATCATTTATTGAAATTAATACATGCACATAATCCTATATGAAATTTTTATCTCCCTTTCAATGAAACCATTCCTTTATTTATTTCTTTTATAATTGTTATCATGTTATATGTGTTATATTTGGACTATTTTCAAGTCACTCAATTCAAAAATCTCTATGAGACATTGAAAAGGTATCCCACATCGAAATCCATGTATTGATCAAGCCATGATATAACAAAAGTTAAATGTTGAGTTTTTCCTCTACACCACTCATAGTTAATTTAAATATATTTAGACATTTAACTCTAAATATATAACCCAAAATAATGTTCAAAATAATGAATGGTCTGAGTGACATGGTCTTTTAATTCATGTTATATTTAATTATGTTATACATTTATTTAAGGTGGTAAGTCCAACCATCTTAAGATTTGGTTTGGTAACATATATATGGTATAATTTTCTTGAGAATTTAACAGATACGCCTAAGAGAGTGATTTGTGTTGAGTTAAAAACCTCCAGTGATATTAGGGGTTTATAAAATAATCTCATCAAATCCTAAACTATTAATTAAACAAAATTCACCTTATAAAGGCGGTACATGGAAAGTATGAAACATGAGACAATAGTATAAATTTTATATATAAAATCTTTTTGAAAATGTAATATAAAACATATCTCGACATCACAGTAGAATCCTCACTATGTATCAGTCACTGATTCGGGACAGAACATGTGAAAATAGAGAAATGATAATAACGACATGAAAATAGTGCATGAGAGCTTGCGTAAAAATAAAATCAAATATAGAAATGTAAATAGAGAAAAAAAATCTAGATTCCTAAGCATACCAAGGGATATCCAACACGATCAATGATGGTTTAATCAGAGCTCTTCCATAAAAGATCCTTTCAGATTGGGTGAGGGAAGAGGTAGATCCCTCAAGAGGAGGAGATGTTGTACATATGGGGAGGTGAAAGGTTTGATTTATAGTAAAATAAAATCATTAAAAATGGTAATTAAACTATTTTTAAAGGTTATAATGGTTTGGAAACATGGTTTGGATATGGGTGAACCAACTGTGTGTTCTTCATTGTCCGATAATACTCACCTTGAACAGATGCAGTGCATGGTTAGTAAAATTTTATGCCAATTATGTGTGCCCTCTCCAAAACTTCACCACATCAAATAGTTTTCTAGATCCCCTCACATGTTTTAAAAAACCATGTTCTTATACAATTATGCTAGATATCTTGGTCACTTTGTTATCACTAACTGTACGCCACAAGTTGATTTTCCTAAAAATTATTTTTTGAATCCCGATGCTCATGAAAGTCACCCAGACTCTCATTGCACCTAGGAACCTTGAACCTCATCCAAAAGAAACAATTTAAATTGTTCAAACTATAATAATTATATTCCAAATATTGGTTTTCAATTTAACTGATCTACCATGGGAAAAACTAAAATTACTTTGAAAATTTAAAGTCACATAAGAAACGTGATCTTATATATTTACATTTATATTAATAAAAAATTATGAAAGAATTATTTTTTATATTTTATTGATAGTAAATTTTTTCCTTATATTTTGTTAATTTATGTTTAAAAAGATACCATTTCATGTTTTCATGGTCTACCTATCTATTATTTTTCTTAATCATTATTTTTCTAAAACTTTTGTATTATAAATATTTCCCTCTAAAATAAACATTTTAAAAATTCAAGGGGCACTTATTATTTAATTTTAAAATTATTTTTTTCATGCTTATATAATGTGTGTGTATCTATGTCAACATCCTCCAATGGTTCTTATGATTCAATGGGTATTTTCTCTAATGATATGTAAAGACCTAGAACTTCCATGTAATTTTTTTTAATTAAATGGGAATTTTATGAGTCCGTGAAAATTGACAGTGCGTGATTCTGTGGCCCAGAGTTCCTGGAATGAATTTATGAACTTTTTTTCAGGTACGTTCAGTAAACGTGAGAGCGGGTTTTTATAACTTTTGAATCGGTGCTTGGAATTGAAATCTGAGGGCATCGTTGAACTCGCAGCACCGATATTCTCTTAAGGAGACCTTCACCTCGACTGTAGTAAGTCGAGGGTGAAAGATAGATTTTAGGATTTTCATAGGAAAATAAAAATAAAATTATTTAACATTTTATTTTTATTCTTGAAACCTCCCATGTGTGGGTTATGGTGGTGGGGACCACCTCAGCATAAACCCCCAATTTTTTAATTCCAAGAGGCGGGGACCACCCAACCCCTCTTAATGGAGGAGAAACCACTCAACTCCCCCTTTAATGTGGAGGATCCTCTTGAGCTTCCTCCACATTAATTATGTCAACACACCACATTAATTATACCAACTCAATTTAATTAAATTAGGCTATTTCGAATTTGTTCCAACAAACTAAATAATAGATATCATAATCTATTATCTTGGGCTACCTTTTCATTTTGGTGAAATTGGAGAAAAGGGTTGGCAAAAGAGAGAGCGTTGGAGAACATGGGAGAAAGCTCTCCAATGAAGAATGCCAACGAAGAACACCGACCTCGACTTCGACTTTCTTCCTCGGGACATCCTCCAATGTGGGATGTCTTCAATCGACAATCGTCTTCCCCTCCCCAATGATGTCTTCTTCTCCCTCGTGATCTCCGTTGACGAACTAAACGGGGTAGGGGTTTTGTTCCCGCGTTCTTCCCTTCTAAGTTTCTTTTGCGGGAATGGGATTAGTGACTAACGAAGTTTGTGGGGATTTAAGTTCTTAAATATCTTCTATACACATTCTTGTTCTTGTTGAGCTGCTTGCTATCGCTCTAATGTGGAGGGTGCGGTCCAAACAAACATGGCCCGACCCCTCCTCCATTCTTCATGAATGGTGTATCCTTAGCGATGGAAGAAGGCCACTTTGGTGATGGTGACCTGTGTCGGAGGTCGGCACTGGTGGAACTCAAGAACCGCCGATGAAGGCACGGACCCCACCTACCCGCAGCGCTCTGCCGCCCCACGGCCATCACCGCCTTACAGCCTCTACCGCTCCACGATATCCGCAACCGAGCCGACCCGAGTTGTCGCCGCCATCTGAGCTGTCACGGCCGTCCGAGTCGCCACCGCCGTCCAAGTTGTCGCTGCCATCCGAGCCACCTCCGCCTTTTGAGCCGAACTTCCACTGCCATCTAGGCCGACCCACCGCCAGAGTTGTCACTGCCCTTCCGGTCGAACCGCCCCGGCTGAGCCACTCCATGGCCTCACACCCTCGCAGCAACCCCTGATCGAGCCGCTCCTCAGTCTCACACCCTCGTGGCACCCTCTACGGCCTTGTGGACACCCATGGACCTCTGTGGCCCCTCGCGGCCTTTCGGGCCAGACCAGGGTACCAGGACTGGAGGTAGCTTGGAGGTAGACCTATACAAGGCATACCGCAAAGATGACCGATTGAGAGATGTACCTACCCTTCAGGTAGGATCCTTGGTGGGTCATCACAGGAGCTTTTCCAGTTACTTGTACTTTCATCTGTCTCGTACTTTCCTATTTTCCTTGTACTTTCTTGTTGGTATTGTATTCTGGCCCCTTTTTACTTATTGTACTCACTCTATTTTCTATTCAGTTTACTTGAGTTCATATCTTGTTGTGTGCTTGGTTACGTATGTTATAGGTTATAAAGGTAATACCTTCCCAGTTTTAGGTAATACACCTACAGTGTTAGTCGCCAGCCTCTGGACTATGGAAGGCGGGCTTGGGGTAGTCACAGAACGGGCCCTGGGGGACGAGTCATGACAAATTAGTATCATAGGAGTCGGTTCAATCGTAGAACATGGGATTATGATCTTTCTTTTAATGAAAATAGTGTTAAGTGTAGTGAGTGTGGTTATCAGTTTAGGGAATCCAGTGTTGGTGCGGCGGCTGACGTATTCATACACCATGACCCTGACTTCTGATTTCTGACTCAGTGAATGAAAATACTGATTGCATGTGTGTTTTCAAGAGTTTTCTTTGTGATCTCTTAATTCAGCTCGCCAAGAATAACTTATTGATCATGGTGCACCTGTTTATTTTTAGGATGCCTCCATGAAGACAACCAGCTAGGGTTCCGAGAGTTATACGCACTGAAAGACCACCAAGCGATGAGGCCTTGGTGTAAGGCCCTCTTCTAGTAGAGACACCAGCGCAGGCACCAGCGGTACCATTACCCGTTGGGCCACCGATGCCACCAGCCCCAGCAGCAGAGAGAGCACGCCACCTGAGCGCGTTACACGAGTCCCAGCACCAGAGGCCACCCAGGTTCAGGGGAGAGACGGACCCACAGGCAGCTGAGGATTGTTTGGAGGCCATGGTGAGAGTTTTCTGACTGGTAGGGACACCATCTGATCTCATGGTGATCCTTTCCGCTAGCCTTCTACGTCCAGCAGCAGGAAGATGGTGAATCTTGATCCTCCATGTTCAAGATGAGGTGACGCTTCGCTAGGAAGACTTCGACACCCTGTTTCGAGCAGAGTTTTTCCCAGTGACTCTTCACGTAGTGCGCATTTAGGAGCTACTTCATTTGCAATAGGTCAGCATGATTGTGGCTCAGTACTCAGTGAGGTTCACTGACCTCACACGCTACTCCACTGATATGGTATGGGACCCATTCTTCTAGGCCCAGACCTTCTAGCAGGGACTCGTGCGGGAGATCAGGGCTTTGATGATCTCACTCAGCATCCCGACGCAGGCGGGGGTGTTAGAGAGAGGCATTTTAGTGGATAGTTTCCTTACTGAGTAGTCACCAGTAGTGAGACCCACCACCAGTCGTCATGTAGTAGAGTCTTCTACAGCTGGTAGTAGACAGATGTTGAAGAGGTCCCAAAGGACTATACCTTCAGGTGGACAACCACATGATTCAGGGTCGATTGATTAGGGCACCCAAGATAGAGCCAATCATTCCAGAAGAGGGCAGTGTTACACATGCGGTAAGAAGGGTCACATGGCTCGTGACTGTTTGACCCGCCATATGGATGATCAGTAGATGGTCGAAGGACCGCCCAAGCAGAGATAGAGATTCAAATGAGGAGGTCCGCAGGGAGTAGGCGGACGTGGTAGAGGAGTTGGTCGTGCAGCTGGTGGTGGGTGACGATTCGAGATGCTACTGCCACCACCACCAGGAGGTCCACCCCGACTACAGGGAACAGGTGGACAAGGGCGAGTTCAGCTCCAGGTAGTTGAGGCCTATGATCTCGGTGCTCCGGAGATGATACGAAGTAAAAACTGTGTCAACTCAACCTTAGCTACAGTTCTTATAGACACAAGTTCCAGTCATTATTTTATTTCCACTACCCTCGTTCAGAGCTTAGAGATTCCGATGGATCCATTGGCTCGATCCTTACAGCTAAAGACTTCTATAGGAGCATATTCGATGATTACACACTAGTGCTGGAAGTGTGAGCTTACTCTAGGAGGCGAGATCTTCGGATGGGATCTCCTAGTAGTAGCGTCGAGGCCTTACGACGTCATCTTGGGTATGGACTGGTTATCTACAATCCATGCTTAGATTGACTGTATTAGGCGCAAAGTGTTGTGTGTCTGCATGGATGGGACCAGGTTTACCTTCATCGGCGAGAAGGGGGCCTTTGCAGTAGAGGATGGACTTACCGGGAGGATGGTGTAGTCTATCCCTCATTAGCTGGCTAGCCTTACCCTCAGAGAAGTTGATGTGGAGAGTCCGAATTATCCTGTAGTGGTGGATCAGTACGCGGATGTCTTCCCTGATGATGTCTCGGGTCTAACTCCTTATAGATAGGTGCACTTTTACATTTACTTGTACCCTGGGATGGCACCGATATCTACACTAGCGTATTGAATGGCTCCCATGGAGCTTCGTGAGCTGCTGGTACAGCTAGAGGACTTACAGGGGAAGGGGTTCATCCGGCCTAGTGTTTCACCTTGGGTAGCCGCGATTCTATTTGTCAAGAAGGAGGATGGGAGCCTGAGGCTTTGTGTTGACTATCGGCACTAGAACCAGGTGACCATGAAGAACAAGTACCCACACCTAAGGATTCAATACCTCTTTGATTAGTTGAAGGGAGCACAGTGGTTCTCAAAGATAGGCCTCAGATCAGGTTATCACCAGCTTAGAGTATGAGACGAGGATGTGCAGAAGAAGACCTTCAGGTGTCGGTATGACCATTATGAGTTTTTGGTTATGCCATTCGGTGTAACCAACACTCCAGCAGTGTTCATGGGAATCATGAACAGGATATTTCGGCCATACCTTGATCTATTTGTAGTAGTCTTCATCGACGACATTCTGATCTACTCATCTACTGAGGGGGAGCATGCCTATCATTTATAGGTAGTACTGGACACACTCTGAGAGCACCAGCTTTATAGTAAGCTCTCGAAGTGCCAGTTCTGGATCCGAGAGGTTCACTTTCTGGTACATGTCATCTCAAAGGCTAGAGTTTCAGTGGATCTAGCGATGATTGAGGTAGTACTTGCTTGGAAGTCACCCAGTAGTGTGATGGAGGTACGAAGTTCCTAGGTTTGGATGGATAATACCCGAAGTTTGTGCCAAAATTCTCCAGAGTTGCAGCACCACTATTAGCATTGACGAAGAAGGGGAAACCCTTCGTTTGGTCGGAGAAATGCCAGTGGAGTTTTCAGGAGCTGAGGTAGAGGCTAACTAGTGCCCCCATATTGAGGCTTCCAGAGGAGAGTGTAGGGTAAGTAGTCTACTGCGACACATCAGGGATCGGGCTTGAATGTGTCCTGATGCAGGAGTGAGCAGTGATCGCACATGATTCTTGACAGCTGAGATAGCATAAGCAGAACTATGCTACCCATGACCTAGAGTTAGCAGTAGTGGACTTCGCCTTAAAGATGTGGTGGCACTATCTGATGGGCTAACGTTTTACAGTTTACTATAATCATAAGAGTCGCAGGTATATCTTATCTCAAAAGGACATGAATCTGAGACAGCGATGATGGCTTGAGTTCCTCCAGGACTATGACTTCAATGTAGTCTATAATCTTGGGAAGGGGAATGTTGTAGCAGATTCACTCAGCAAGATATCAGGTATACAGCTGCTAGGCGAGGCGATAGAGCAGCTGGATGCTTTTCAGATATCCTTTGTGGAACGAGATGAAGTAGCTTTTCTTTAGTCTCTTATAGTCACTCCCCCACTTATTCAGTGAGTTAGGGAGGCACGTCATGGGTATACTAACTGCGAGGCTCGACGTACTCAGATATCCATAGGGCAGGCACCTAATGGATTTTCTCAAGGTGGGGAGCACTTCATCCTCTTCAGAGGACGTACCATGGTACTAGTGTCTCTTCGGGAGGAAGTGTTGAGGGAGTTCCACACATCCCCTCTAGCGGTACATCCAAGAGTGGAGAAGATGTACTAGGATCTTCGACGACAGCACTGGTGGCTGGGAATGAAGAAATCAGCTGCAGGGTTTGTCTCTCGGTGCCTCACTTGTCAGTAAGTGAAGGCAGAGCATAAGGTACCAGCAGGCTTGGTTCATCCTTTGGAGGTCCCAGAGTGGAAGTGGGGTAGGATATTCATGGACTTCGTGACCTTACTTCCATGTATATCCAGAGGTCATGACTCTATCTGGGAGATCTTCGATCGAATCACCAAGTTGTCCCACTTCCTACCGATCAGAGAGTGGGGTTCAGTAGAGAGATTGGGGCGCCTCTATGTGCTGGAGATTATGCGGCTACATGGAGTACCCTAGAAGGTTGTCTCTGATCATGAAACATGTTTTACTTCCCAGCTATAGAAGGGGTTTCAGGAGTCTTTCGGGACACAGCTTCTCTTGAGCACCACCTTCCATCCTCAGACGGATGGACAGACTGAACGGACCATTCAGACCCTCGAGGACATGCTACCTTCTTGCGTACTCGACTTCGGTCGTAGTTGGGAGAATCAATTTCCTTTGGCAGAGTTTTCATACAACAATAGATATCACTACACCATTGGGATGGTACCTTTTGAGGCATTGTATGGGCGACCTTACAGATCACCTTTGTGTTGGGATGACCTAGGAGAGTCAGCACTAATGGGACCTGAGATGGTATGGGCTACCACAAAGAAAGTGCAGATAATCCAGGAGAAGATGAAGACTGCACAGAGCAGGCATAAGTCGTATGCCGACAATAGACGGAGACCTCTGGATTTCGTGGATGGCGACCACGTATTTCTATGGGTCTCACCCCGACAAGGTTTATAGAGATTTGGCCGAGGAGGAAAGTTATCTCCGAGGTTCTTCGGACCTTTTCAGTTCCTCAGTATAGTTCGCAAGGTGGCATACCGCTTAGCTCTTTTACCTTAGTTGCACCAGGTGCATTACGTCTTCCACATATCCTAGATGATGAGATATGTGCAAGACCCTTCTCACATCATCGACCATGGAGAACTGGGCATCAACGAAGGGGGGACTTTTATGGAGGTTCTAGTAGAGATTGAGGATCAACAAGAGCGGGTCCTTTGTGGATGGTCAATACCTATGGTGCGTGTTCGCTGGCAGCACGGGGACCTCGAGAAGAGTACATGGTAGCGGGAAGCTCAGATGTGTGCTCAGTACCCCCACTTGTTCTCTTAGTTTGAGTTGTGGCTTACGGGGATGTAAATCCATGAGGAAAAGAGAATGTAAAGACCTGGAATTTCCATGTATTTTTTTAATTAAATTTGAATTTTATGAGTTTGCGAAAATTAACGGCGCGTGATTCCGAGTCCCGGAGTGCCCGGAATGAATTTCTGAACTATTTTTCAGGTACGTTTAGTAAACGTGTGAGTGGGTTTTTCTAACATTTGAACTGGTGCTCAGAATTGAAATCTGAGGGCATCGTTGAACTCGCAACGCTGATATTCGCTTAAGGAGACCTTCACCTTGACCGCAGTAGGTCGAGGGTGAAAGATAGATTTTGGGATTTTCATGGGAAAATAAAAATAAAATTATTTAACATTTTATATTTATTCTTGAAACCTCCCATGTGTGAGTTATGGTGGTGGGGACCACCCAAGAAAAAACCCCTAATTTTTTAATTCCTAGAGGCAGGGACCAACCGACCCCTCTTAATGAAGGAGAAACCTCTCAACTCCCCCTTTAATGTGGAGGATCCTCTTGAGCTTCCTCCACATTAATTATGCCAACACACCACATTAATTATGCCAACTCAATTTAATTAAATTAGGCTATTTATAATTTATGCCAACAAACTAAATAATAGATATCATAATATATTATCTTGGGATAACTTTTCATTTTGGTGGAATTGGAGAAAAGTCTTGGCAAAAGAGAGAGCGTTGGAGAACTTGGGAGAAAGATCTCGAACAAAGAATGCTAATGAAGAATGTCGAGCTCGACTTCGACTTTCTTCCTTGGGACATCCTCAAACATGGGACGTCTTCAATCGATGATCATCTTCCCCTCCTCAATGACGTCGTATTCTCCCTCATGATCTCCGTCAATGAATCAAACGAGGTATGGTTTTTGTTCCCATGTTCTTCCCATCTATGTTTCTTTTGCAGGAATGGGATTAGTGATTGACGAAGGTTGTGGGGATTGAAGTTCTTAAATATATTCCATACATGTTCTTGTTCTTGTTGAGCCGCTTGCTACCACTCTAACGCAGAGGGTGCGGGCCAAACAAACATGGCTCGACCCCTCCACCGTTCTTCTTGAATGGTGTATCCTTCTCGATGGAAAAAAGGCGACTTTGGTGACGGCGACCGGTGCTGGAGGTCGGCACCGGTGGAACTCGAGAAACACCGACGAAGGCACGACACCCCTCCACCCCGTGGTGCTCTGCCTCCCTGCACTATCTGCAGCCGAAAAGACCTGAGTCGCCGCCGCTATCCAAGTCGTCGTCGTCGGGCCGAGCTGTCGTCTGGTCCGAGCCACCGCCGTCGTCCGAGCCGCCGCCAACGTCCGAGTCGAGCCGTCGTCGCCATCTGGGCCGAGCTGTTTCCCGATTCGCTGCCGCCCTTCTGGATGAACCACCCCAGCTGAGCCACCCCGCGTCCTGGTGCCCTTGCGGCTACCCCCGGCCAATCCGCTCCGTGATCTCGCGCCCTCGTAGAACCCTCTACAGTGTCGTGGCCACCCGCAGACCACTGTGGCCCCTCGCGGCCTACCGGGCCGAACCCAGTGGGTCGGGCCGAACCCAATGGGTCGGGCCACCCAGCGGGCTAAGTCTACCCGAACCGGGTCAGCCCGGGCCGGGTCAGTCTGACCGGGTTGGACCGGACCCGAGCCCACTATGACCCATTTACATTCTTTTGGCCATAACTTTGGCACCAGACTTCCGTTTGACGAACCGTCAGTGGTGCTAGAAATATTGGAGTGAGATGGTACATTTGGTATACCCCACTTAATATTTGTATAATGTTGGGAAATTATCGGGTTGAATCGAGTATTAATCCAACCGGGCCCTCGGGACTAAAAGGCTAATAACTTGTAGATCGGGCATCCGATTGATGCATCGTCTGTTGCTTTGAGACCCCTATGACGTGGTGGTCCTTTGAGATCCTTCCTCATGGGACATCATGGAATTTGTAGAATCGACTAGTGGCTTGGGGAGCGAACTATCCCAGAGACAAGAAATCCTGGTGCGGAAACCCAATAGCTGGCCTTGATGAGAATAGTGCTCCTAGCTATCCTGTGTCGGTCTGCTCCTAACGATCCTGTGCAGGTCAGAACCTAGAGATCTTGTCTGGGTCAGCTCCTAGCGATCTTGTGTGGGTCAGCTCCAACGATCCTGTATGGGTCAACTCCTAGCGATCCTCTGTAGGTTATCTCCTAGCGATCCTTTGTGGGTTGGCTCCTAGTGATCTTGTGTGGGTCAGCTCTAGTGATCCTGTGTGGGTTAGCTCATAGTGATCCTATGTGGTTCAGCTCTATCCATCCTGTGTGGGTCATCTCCTAGCGATCCTGTGTGGGTCATCTCCTAGAGATCCTATGTGGGTCAGCCCATCGATCTTGTGTGGGTCATCTCCTAGCGATTATGTAAAGGTTAGCAACAGTGCCTCTTAATGGAGTAAGATGATTTAGTAGTTACATCTAATAATCTCTACTACTATACCTAAAGTTATACCTGGTGTGAGTTGAGTCAGAACCTCTATTTTCCTTCATGATTGAGATGGATTACTTGATAACTTAGGTATATGTATGGGCATATACCTAAGTTGGGTTATCTGTTGATTTCATACTTTGTGGTTTATCCTTGGTGGATTTTGTGAGACCTTTAGGGTCTCGGGGTCCCTACTAAGTATCGTTATACTTACCCCTACACGGGCTATGCCCACACATTGTTGTGTTGGATGCAGATGATGGGCAGTGTTGACTGAGCACGAGGGTACCAGGACTGTAGGTAGCTTGGAGGTGGACCTAGACAAGGCGTACCGTAGAGACGACCGATCGAGATTTGTTCCTACCCTCAAGGTAGGATCCTTGGTGGGTGATCGTAGGAGCTGTTCTAGTTACTTTTATTTTTAGTTGTCTTGTACTTTCCAGTTTTCCTTGTACTTTCCAGTTGGGCTAGTATTCTGGCCTTTTTTAATTATTGTAATCACACTATTTATTATTCAGTTTACTTGAGTTCGTATGTTGTTGGGTGCATGGTTGTGTATGTTACAGGTTATAAAGGCAATGCCTTCCCAGTTTTAGGGAATACGCCTTCGGTGCTAGTCATCAACCCCTGGCCTGTAGAAGGCGGTCTTGGGGTAGTCACGGCATGGGCCCTAGGGGATGGTTGGTGATATGATACCATCTATATTCTTTTTTTAGATAACTTATGATCCAGTTATTTTGAAATATTTTAAAACCCATTTTCACACCCATTTTAGATGACATATTATGAAAATTAGAATGTTTTAATGATCATGTGACACAAATATATATTATTTTTCTATATATAATTGGTGGGTCCAATTTTTTATAGCCATATAATACATCAGGTAAAGCTTTATTTTCCATTAGAGGACAAAGAATGGGGATTAAACCCAAACCCCTAAGGGGATATTATAAATACCCAAACCTGAGTAGCCTAGAGTTAGTGGTTAAATTATTTCATAGAGTAAGATATAAGGGATAAAAACCAATGGAAATATTAGATTAGTAGTCTTGGTGAACTAGATATATAATTTAATATTACATAGAATTTGAAAAAATTAAAACAAAACATAGTATTTTCTTCAAGGAAACAATTATTCCCTTTAGAATATCCTTGCATATCAATCATAATATATTTCCTAGAATCATGGGGAATAGAAAAAAAATAATGGGTGAGCTTAAATGCTGAATAATGTTTGTGTACATCAGAATCTATCGTGACTCAATAAGGAAAAATAAATATGGAAAGGTAAATATCTAACAAATTTCCATTTAATTAATAACATGAGCATGAAATGCATCTATGGACAATATGAAAGAAAAAATTTCAATGATAATAATAACTGAATTCTCAATGATGGAAATGATTAATATTGAACGTCTTGATCTCAATAATTGTTTTATCTATATCTTTAAGACCCTTCACCAAGGTTTTAATAAAATGGGTAAGTATACACCAAGAAACTATTTTATTCTAGCTTACTTACTATTATCATGAGACCCCTTGATGCATCAAGGGGATAAAAAATTCAGATCCCCACTCATCACTACATGTCCAACGTAATCATCATATATCGAAAAATCAAATTATTTTAGGAAAAACATTCCATATCAACAATTATCCATATTAAAGAAATAATACACCGCATAAATAACTCCATAATAAATAAAATATATTTTGAAGTAAAAAACCATATGTATAAATTTTATATAGTTTGAAAACTAATCATATACATGATGAATAATATGGTTATTTAATGGAGATGTAATTTCCAATTATAATAAGATAGTGAGTGATTCAACAGAATGTTAGTGACTTCAAAATTAATCAATAAATTGAATAAAAAAACTTTCCTTGGTCAAAATAATCATAAACCATCCATTGAAAGAATAAGGATGGTATTATTAAGACATATCCCAAATGGAGTATAATTAAAATAAAGGGTTTCTATCATTTGTTAATTGAAATACAGTAAAAATGTTCAATGAAAATATTCTTGAGTGAAATGCCATTTTAAATTTGAAAATCACTAAATATTCCTAGAATATTTGGAAACATATTTTCTCTTAAATGAAATTTTTAAACTTTTAATGGAAACTTAATTGTAATGAGCATTCAGGATAAAGGGAACATTCGGTACATCCTAATTATATGAAAACAAATATTCCAGTCACATTTTTAGTAAAAATTTAAATATATCTTATTCAGAAAAAGATAAGAAGATTAATTTTAAATGATATTGTAATAAATAAAAATAAATTAATAATAAATTTAAATAATAGTAATATAATATTAAAAATAATCATAAAAAACCTTTAGAAAAAATAGATATAGAAGAAAAAATAATTTTATACAGTAAATATAAATAAAGTTGGATTTTCTTAAAATCATTTTCTCCATAATTTTAAGCACCAAATAGATGAAAATAGTATTATTACTTAAAATTTCATGAATAATAATAGTTGAATAATGTTAAGTTATTTTATTCTAAAATGACTACATAATTTCCATTAATTGAAACTCAACCATAAATAACCCAAATTAAAATGATATTGACACATAAACCCTTAATGGTATGGTAACTTTTGAATCATAACCGCCATGAAATAAATAACAACTAGAAAATTAATTACCATTAATGTAAATTGATTAATACCATAACACAACAATGTGTAATTATATAAACCATATTAAAATAATAGTTGAATAGTATTAAATATATCTCAATGTAGTGGAAATTGAGATAAAATATCTAACAAAGACCATACCCTTGAAGTGATGGTTAATAAATAAATTGAATATGAATATAAAATTTATATCCATATAAAATAAATGGAAAAATGACATAAATTAATCAATATGCATTACACTCATAATATTATAATATCAAGGACAATGAAGAAGTAATATAACCAAATGTACATAAATTCAGTTTTGAAACACTTACCATGTGGTAACATTAATGTCCAATCCCCTTGGATGAAATAATATAAATAAAAACATAAAATGAATTATGATTTATGAATATTTCATGGTATAACATGTAAAAGGTGATGTGTAAACACCATATAGTTAAATTGGTTCATAACATTAAAATATGTCTGGATAAATGAAAATTGAGACATAATATCTTACCTCATGGTTCTCTTTTGTTTAACATGATTTAACATCCTGTATAATAGTTTCAAGATTTTTATTAATTTATTCCATAACCATATTCATATTTATAAAATCATATAGGACCCACTTATAAAATATTACCACCCATTCATTAATAATATTTAATTATGACAATTGTTTCAAGTGTTAACTAGTTCATTTTTTCACGGATGATCATGTTCTTATGAATAATATATATCCATGATATAAATAATTATATTAATTTTATAAATATATCGTTTATTAATGATATACCTTTTTAGAAACATTATATAATGATAGACATGGAAAATAAATCACATCTCGTCATGGAAACAGTTGGTCGTACATACGCACGAGCAATGATATAGTTCACTTTATGGGTGGATGGGTTTGGAAGTGGATGGTATATTTATTTTACAAAATTAATATCATTTCATATGTATAAAATATATTCATTATTTTCATCATTATAACAAAACATGTGATTCGGTGATGGAAATCAAATTACATTGGTTTAAGAGAGGGTAGTCTTCCATACACATGATTGATAACACTTATTACTATTTGAAGGTGAAGGATATGGGTAAATATTATTTCATAAATATCAAAACATCTCAGTATATGATATATATGGTTTTTTATATTGGATATATTAACACATTATTTAATATGGTAAAATAATAATTAAATGGAATGATCTTGGTGATGATAATTTTCATTGATTAGAAAAATATCCTTTGGATATCTTATTAAGGCCCCTGGAGTGGTATTTTGAGAATACTGTCAAGTGTATAATATTAATATGGATTTTAAGGATAGAATATGGAAGGTATTGGTCAATATAAATTTTTTGAGAAGTGTGAATTAGGGCAAGGATGGGGTGCCTTTTTATAATTGAGGTGGAGTGGTATTTTTATAGATACCCAGAACTTTTAAATAATAGTAATTTATCCTCAACCCATGTTCCTAATAAATGGTAAATAATTTATTGGATGGATTGTAAGTTTTGGACACACCTCCACCATAAAAAATCCTTTAAAAATTTTATTTTATTAACTTCTAAGTTTACCTACTTTTAATATTTGATTTTTCACCACAGTGACTAGTTTTTGTTGAACTAGGTAATTTATTTTTTAATAAAAAAATGAGCCTTTTTAAATAATTTATTCCAAATAATTTTTAATGATAAATACAATTTATCATTTAAATGACCTTGTTTTGAAGAAAATTAATTTTAACACTATTTTATGTAACGTATAAACCCTGTTTTACCATTTACCATGGAAATTAATCTTTAATATATTTACAATTCAGTATGGCTAAAAAATAAAGTGACCTTATAAAATAATATTATTTTTTCTTATAAAAATTTAAAATCCAAATTTATAAAATCCTATTCAGATAATTGGAGGAATTTAATTTAAAATAAATCCTCCAAGATCAATGAAAATACAACATTACAAAGAAAAAGATTTCTCATATGCCTTGTATAGGGTATTTTCATGCTGTGTATTCAATCGGTAGGTGAATAGTAAGGCAGTGAAGGTAGCCATCAGCTGAGCGACAGTACATGTCGTGTACTCAGGTATTACACACTGTGTACTCATTTCAACAGATGAACAGTGCCATGGTGGAAGGAAGTCGTCATAGGAACAGTTAAAAATGGAAAGTACACGTCGTGTACTCAATAGTACACGCTGTGTAGTCTATTTTTTTTCTTAAAATGGGCAGTAGCCTCCTCTATTCACAGAGAAGGATTAGAACTGGAGGAGAGCTCGGGAGGATGGCCGGAGCTTTGGAGATCACCCGATCGAGCACCGGGAATCTGATTCCTCCTCTGTCGATCTCATTGGAACCATACGGGTAAGCCCTCCCCTCTCCTTGAGCCGTTCTTACCAATTCTTTCCTGAGGGGAAGTTATTTACGTTTGAATGGAAATTCTTTTACCTCAGATCTACGTCATTCTTAGACAGTTCGAGGACCATCGTTCATGTATACCGATCAGGGATGATCGAGGTAGGTGGTCTGGTGTTTAAATTCCAACTGCTGTGCATTTTTGTGTACTGTTGTGCTACGAAACCATGTTGGGGTGTCGTGTGGCTGAGGCCTTGGCTATTTTAAATACCCAGAATTGTATAGGTAATTAAATGTAATTATAAACTGCTGTATGGGATCACTATTTGGATCCAGGACCACCCTGAGGGTGTGTTCCTCTGTTCATCCATTTGGCCAGGTTACCCGAGGGTATACCGTAAAATTTAGCATGCTTTAAATTGACTTGCGAGGAATTTTATATAATTTCTTGCTTATCTATCGGGCTCAGTCCGGTTACTTGCACCTGAGGGCAGTGTTCTATTTATCCAGAGGGAAGTGCTCTGTTCAGCATGAGGGAAACTTCTTTCGTGCCTGTGGGTAGTAGATTCTGTGCCTATAGGTGACACTTCGTATGCCTGAGGGCAATATTTTTTATGCCTGTGGGCAATTACCTACGGGTTGTGACTCTGATTACCTGAGGGTAAGGTTTGTATGTCTGAGGACAATGTTATCATGAATTTTCACCATATTGATTTTCATATGTTATACCTACCAAGTTAAATCATAGGCTTGGCATGATTAAATGAATATTAAAATGGAAATATAACTGGTAAGTTAGTTACTTTTGAGTACTGCTTGGTTGTTGCATTTTACTACGGCACACGTTGTTGCACATTTACACTGACAGTTGGGCACGGGCCTTTGGTGGGTGCATTTTGGGATTTATTTCTCACACCCTGTTTGGGTCATGTCTTCGGCCCAAACAGACTATGTTGCTGCAGGTGTGGATAACGACAAGGGTCCCTTTACAGGTACTTGATTGTTGTAGAGGAGTAGAAGAGCATGGGACCAAGCTTAGGCTTACGATGCTGCTGAGTTCTTGTTGCAATGTTTTGCTTTGTTTGTTGTACCTATACTTTCCATTGTATTTTATTGTTGTGTAACATGTTCTGGCTGTTTTCTTAGAACTAGAGACATGTTGCATCATTATCTATATAACTGTTGGTTCTATTTTACTATAGTTGTTCATTTCAGTTATGTATGTTTTACTTCTTCCGCTGTTGTTGTATGCTATTTATCTTTTCTGCTATGCTACACTTTGAAAAATGAGGGCATAGTTTCCCCACTATCAGACCTGGGACCTCACTGCTAGTCGGAAGCCTCTGGCGTTTGGGGAAATGCGCTTGAGGTCATGTGATTATCCGGGTTCGGGGCACCCGTGGAGTGGCACCCGGATCTGGGACGTTACAATATCTCATAATATTGTTATATATGTATGATATGTTGATTATTGGTCTAGAGTTCCAACATGTTGATGAACTTAAGATGAATATTTCAATAAGGTTTGAGATGAAGAATCTTGGGAAAGCTAAGAAAATATTGGGGATGAGAATTGAGAGGGGTAGGACAACCATCTCATTAGTATTATCCCAAAATAAATACATTAAAAAAATCATCAAAATATTTGGAATTATTTTTTGTAAACCCATATCAACCCACATCATGAGACACTTCAAACTTAGTAAAACTTAGAAACCATCAACGAATGGAGAATTTAATGACATGGTGAAGGTTCTTTATGCTTCGGTTGTAGGAAGTTTTATCTACACAATGGTTTGTACTCATCCAGATATTACTTTTGTAGTAGTAATTTTTAGTCATTTCATGTCAAATCCTAAAAGGAAATATTGGGAAGATGTGAAATGGGTATTATGATACTTGAAAGGGTAGGGGGATGCAGCTTTATGTTTCAGTTATGGTGATATTTTAAAATACTTTATAGATACAAATTTTTCTAGAGACATGGACACATAGAAAATTACTACAAGGATTTTTTTTAATTTTAGTGGGACAATAGTAAGTTAGATGTGTAAGTAAAAACCAATGGTTAATTTAGGTACAACATAAGCAAAGTAAATTGATTCTATTAAATTAGGGAAAGATTTAATATAGTTAATGAGCGCACTGAAGGAACTCAAAAAGGGATCAGATAGAGGAATTTTATATTTTGATAGTTAGAGTACCATTCATATTTCTCACAACCTAGTGTTTCATGCAATAATGAAACATATCAACCTAAATTATCACTTTATAAAAAGTCCACCAGTGGATAAATTATTAGATATACTAAAGTTTTTTGGGAAGAAAATGATATAGATATGTTTACAATGGTGATAGTCCAAGAAATATTGAGGAAACATTATACCTCAATTAGACTCTACTGATTGAAGATAGTGTATGGAACTTTATGAATCAGACAAAGGAAGAGATCTGGTGAATGAAATAAGAATAAGGATGAAATCCTGAAGCAATTTCCAAGTGGGATATTATTGGGTTTGTGGAAGTTTCTTCAAGATCTTCAAATAGATTTTTCCAGATGGAGATGATCGGATTCATATCATCAGATAGACCGTATAGATGTTTTTATATTGTGATGTTTCAAAGCATTTTGGGTAGAAGGTTTTTTCATCAGATAAATCTTCCATAGAATAGAGTTGTGTGGACACAGTTTCATCAAACTGGGGAATTATACAGTGAGGCTTCAATGATTGAACGAAGATCATAAGATGAATCTCTCACAGTTGATGTTCACCAAGAGTGGCATCTCATTTCATGGGGTTTTTTGATGAATAGTTGTTGTTAATTGAAAAAAAAGGTACAACTTTATATTAGTGGTTTCTAAAGTCAATGGAAGGTTGATTGTGTGACTCATAGGTTAGTAAAAACTTATTGAACGAATAGAGACCTCTATAAAGAGGTGTAGTGGACCAGCTCTGATGAATATAACGAATAATTGTATATATGAATAGTGGGTGTTTCTGACTTAATTGTCTCTAAACCAATAAAGGAGATGAATTGAACGAGATTTTTGTACTCATTTGTATCTCCTATATTGAAATATGTTTATAGTGTTCTCCCTTGGATGTAGGATATTTTCCAAACCATGTTAAATCATTTTTTCCCTTTTTTTGTGTAAAGTATGTTCAAGGATTTCTATGTGGTGATTAGGTTAATTATTCTGTTCCTAGTTCTAGTGCACATTTCTCTGGAGGTGGAGGTTATTGAATTAACTCTCAGTCCAATAACATTGTGAATATTTTCTATTGCATAGGCTGAAGCGATCGGATAGACATCTCTATCCAGTGAACATTTATTTTCCTAGGTCGGTCTGTTGGATCAAATGAATATAGATTGTTGCTTCACTGGGGCTCTCCTTCTAACACAATTTCATCATGTATTTACTTATTTAGTGGAACATAGTTTGTAAGGTTACATGGTGTGTATTTATCATACACGTTGTGTAACCCCACACAATGTGATGGTTGTGTGGCCAACGCATGCAGTGTGTAATTAATACACACATTGTGTATTAACTACCAACTATGTTTACATGGTGTATAGATAGTAGCATACATGTCATGTACTATAGTTTTATTCTCTATGGATTACACACCAATTCCCTGGGTGTGTGATGTGGATGGCCAAATAATAGAGTTCATGACATGTGGAAAGTTTTATATGTCATGTAACTTGTACTTGTTTACACAGATTACATGTTGATCCAGGTTGTAAACCATGTAAATTAACTACATGGAATGAATATTACTACAACATTAAACCAAACTACATGGAATGTAGCCAGTTTACATGTTGTGTGACATGGTTTTTAGAGTAATAAATACTTAATTAATTTCTATGTTAATTTTAGAACTACACACCATGTATAGTTTTCATACACATTTTGTACTTAACACGAATTTCTAATAGTATACGTCATGTATATTATCATGCTTTGTATTCCATAAATATTTATCTAATTAATTTTCTTGAATCATGAAACTACACATCATGTAATATCATGACACCTTGTGTATGCTACATGTCGTGTAAGTACACGGTATATGACAAGGACCATGGGATATGTTGTGTGTTTTAGAAGGGTACATGTCGTGTTTCCTCCAACACACTCCATGCAGTTAAGTAATTTTAAATAAAAATAATTTATTTAATTTATTTAAAATTATAGGGTATGGGAATATTATGTATCACCATGACTTATTATATTAATAATTAAAATAAATAATTAATTAATTGATAAGACCATTAATTATTAATTCAAGAAAAAATCATCTTGATTAAAAGAGTGATTTGAAATGAATTCTAACATATATGAATGTGAATTAATTGAATGTATATGAATCATCATGAGCTTGACCAACCAATGTATTTGTTGGGTTTCTATATAATTTAATAACATTATATATGATTTATGTGTGATAAATTTTTATTAAATTAAATAAGATGGTAGGTGATTCATCCCTTCCACCTTTACTATGTAGGAAATGTGTGTCCATGGTTTATTTTATATATCTCATACCCCCAATTCTCCTCACCAGTGTGTGAGTAAAAACATGTAAATGATAGTTCTCGGAGGATTGAAGGTGGTTAAGAACCCAAGACAAGGTGAAAATAACAAAAAAAATACAAAGGTCGATGATGGAATGCTATAAATCGATCCAAGAACAGCTCAAGGAGTTTTTTCCCTAGGGCCATAGGTTAATATATCATTTTCCTGATAAATCAACCATTAGAAAGCTCATGATCAAGTCAATTTATTTTTTTATTTTTTCAAATTCATGGTTATTTATTTGTTTATGTGGATGAATGTTTATATTATGGTTAAACTAGATCACATAAGTTAAATGAGAGAACAAGCATGAAAGATAAAATAAAATAAATGGATTATGTGTGAATTATTTTATCAATACATGGTTAATTAATTATATAAAATCCATATAATATTAATATGGAATTTAAATGATAAAATAAGAAAATTTATATATAATTAAGAAAACCCTCAAGGAAATATTAAGTCAAAATCCTTTTATTATCTGAGTGAAGATGGACTCATAATTAAAGTTTCAGCCAAGACTTATCCATGCGCACTTTTAATTATTAGTGAGTCTAAACAAATATGATGGGTCGACTTAACTAAGCTTTTATTGAATTTAATGAAAATATTTGGTTCAATATAAATTTGGAGGAATGTGCTAAAGAAACCCAAGTTAGGATTTTAGGATTAGGGGGTCCAATCAATAGATAAAGGAGTTGTGAGCTAGTAGTTGGAAAGAACAGCTACCTAAATATCCTCTTATAATTTTCATGGTCATAGTTTGGGTTATGATAAGGGAAATATGGATCATTTCCACTAGAATTTACATGCAACAGGACATTCCAAGTTTAATGGTGAGGGATATTGGGACTTGATAAAATAGTGAGAGACTAATAAGATAATTAATATTATAATGTCTCACATAATTTTGTAATCAAGATAAAGTGCTAAAATCTATTTTTATTTTTTTAGAAAATGTTAAGCGTGTGTACCTTGATATCCCTGGGATCTATACTGGAGAAAGGAATCCTCTTGGCCAGTGGTAAATTCTTGGAGTGGTATAGGTGATTCCTTATTATACTACACCAATATTGAAAGCTTTACATATTAGTGTCCCCTATTCCTGATCTAATTTCTAAGGAGGTGAGTAAGGAGGAGCTCTCTATTTACTTAAAACACTTCTATGATGCACTATATTTCCAGTGTTTGATGTTACTATCCATGTTTAGTGAACTCTATAAATTTCATGAAAATAGTATTCATACACTATTCTCACCCATCTTTATGATCTTTATTGGTAGAGATCTAGAAAATAGTAGTATGAGATATCCTAGGCACTCTCTATGTGAAATTTTATAGAGGGTGCATTAGTTGGGACTCACTTAGTTAATATGATTGGTTATATTAAGAATTTATAGATTATAGGACTTAAGTTGCTTGATAAATTGTACATAGATCATATACTCGCCTCACTCCCTCAAAGATTATCTAGTTTTGTTGTGAATTTTAATATGAAAAATATTGATAAGTTTCTCATGGATCTCCTTACATTGACTTACCAGATATATAAGGACATGAAGCGCAAGAAGCCTTATAAAATTATGGTGAACAGGAGGAAGTGAAAGGTTAAGGGACCTAAGACTAACTCCAAGTCTAAGGCATCTTCATAATGCCTGCCCAAGAGAAGTAATTTCAAGGGGAAACGAAAGGGAGTATGATGTTGTCTATTTTTCATGTGGTAACAAGGGCCACTGGAAGAATAACTGCATCATGGTAAAGGAGCAAGGGAAAGCTTCACACATTTTATTATTGACTACAATATTTCTATTTCTACTAATTTGGTATTAGATATATATTTTGGTGCTCACATTTGTATCCAAATATAGTAACCTAGTAGATTCAAGAGAGTTTCCTGAGGTGAGTTGGATCTACAAGATTCCAATAGGGTAAGACTCACTACACTCAATATCAAAGACTACCATATCATGTTACCAATGAGATTAATTTTGGTTTTAAAGAATTGTTATTATGTGTTTATTGTAACCAAAAACATTATATATGTGTCCATTTTACATTTAGATGGATTTATCTTCAATTTTAGAAATAGAAGCTGTTACTTTTACAAATATAGTGTATTTTATGGTGTGATGCATTTAAATAATTCCATTTATGTTCTAAAATATAAAAATCAAGTTTTGAAAATTAATAATGAATCAATTTAATATAACTTATACCACATCCAACTTTGGAATCACTTCTTAGATCATATAGATGAGAATCACTTAACCTAGTTATATCAAGATGGGTATTTATATTCTTTTTAACTAAAACTACTTGGTATGTTTCATGCTTGTTTATAAGGTAAAATGACCCAATCTATATTTAGTTGAAAGAGTGAAGGGATTATAGATATTCTATAATTGGTACTTCAATGTCTTGGATTTTCCATACTTTATTCTTAAAAATAAAGGGAATTATTTCGAGACCAGGCCCTGAGACGGCATGCAGTTCCAAGGCCCGGTGATCCTGAAACAAATGTTTGAATTTAATTTAATAATTAAATTACGCGCGCGTGCAGTTTTCCTGAAAAAGTGGAATAACTCCTAAATGGGTGCTCGGATCAAAAATCTGATGGTACCATTGCATTCATAGTAGCGGGTTTACCCTAGAAGGGACCTAACATCGACCGACGCAGGCCGGTGGCGAAATCTGGGTTTTGGACGTAACCGTAATAAAATATTTTATTTAAAATATTTTATTAAATATGTTGCATCGGATATTGTTATATTTTTTTTAAAATAAAGGCTAGAACAGGGGTCCAGGGTTATAAACCTCATAACCCTGAAACCCTTGGCGGCTCTGGAGGCTCTAGAGAAAACCTCCCAACGCGGCGACAAGATTCCTGACAATTTTCGCCGGCAACGACGATGCGGCGACCGAATCTTCACCAACGAACACCGAAAAATCTAGGTAGGATGTTTGTTTTGTGATTTCTTCCCCGTTATTTATTTCTACGATGAACTCGGGCTAATCCACGAACAGATTAGTCCACAGATCGATCGTTCTTGCGGGATGGGATTTTGCGGGGATTTTGGGAGATTGAATCCATGTTGATCTTTTGTTGTTGACTTTTCTGCTCTATTTAATCCTATTAACAGGAGTGGATCAATACCGTGACGAAATATGGCGGAGGTTCGTTCCTCAAATTTGTTTCATTGGATTTCTCCCCTTTCTCTTCTTCGCGTTCTTCGTGTTCTTCACAGGGCGATGAACAACAGATCATTGTGCATCTGTTCTGCGATGCAACGATCTGAGATTATAGATCCAAACCTGGAGCGACGTCACGGAGGTGCGACGACGGTTTCGACAGACGATTCGGATCAGATCGAGAGTTATGAGTTTTCGGGCGTTTTTCTTCAGATGGATTATTCGAGGTTTACAATCCGATTTAAGGACCGAAAACACCTGTTACGGTTTTCGTATGATGAAACAAACCAACCCCTGGAGTATCGGGACGAACAAACAAGAGATCGCGGATCTGGAAGATCGACCAAAGTGCGAGGAATAAGACAACGTTTCTGGAAAAATCCCGACTACACGGCGTGTAGTATGGGCTACACGGCTTGTGTTCGTCGGAGGATTTACCTGGTGTGTACTCCGGGAGTACACGAATACTGGTTGGGTACACGGCCAAGGACACGGCGTGTATACCCCTCCCCAGCCAAACCCGGCCAGATACACGGGATACCCCGTCAGAAGATAGATTTCTGCATTGAGTTGCAACCTGGGACGACATCGATATCAGCATCAGTATATCGGATGGCTCCTGCAGAGCTTCGTGAGATGAGGGTGCAGCTGGAAGACTTGCAGAAGAAGGGCTTTGTGAGACCCAGCATTTCACCCTGGGTGGCCCAAGTGTTGTTTTCCAAGAAGGCAGATGGGAGCTTGAGGCTATGTGTGGATTACCGGTGCCTGAATCAGGTGACCTTAAAGAACTGGTATCCACTACCGAGGATCAATGACCTCTTCGATCAGTTGAGAGGGGAAGAATGGTTCTCTAAGGTTGATCTACGATCAGGCTATCACCATTTGCGAGTACGGGATGAGGATGTGCCGAAGACAGCTTTCAGATGTCTCTACGGTCACTATGAGTACTTGGTGATTCCCTTCGGTGTGACGAACGCCCCGGCAGTGTTCATGGGACTCATGAACTGGATATTTCAGCCCTATCTAGATCGGTTTGTAGTAGTCTTCATCGATGATATCCTTGTGTCCTCTTCATCTGAGGAGGAGCACGCGAGACACCTGAGGATGGTTCTGGACACACTCTGAGAGCACCAGTTGTATGGGAAACTCTTGAAGTGTAAGTTCTGGATACAGGAGGTCCACTTTCTGGGACACGTTATCTCAGCATATGGTGAAGCAGTGGACCCAGCCAAGGTGGAGGTAGTTCTAGCATGGGAGCCACCCCGGAGCGTGACGGAGGTGCGGAGTTTCCTTAGGTTGGCAGGCTACTATCGGAGATTCATTCTTGATTTATCCAGGATTTTAGCACCCATGATAGCTTTGACCTGAAAGGGGCATCCTTTCGTGTGGACCGAGAGATGCTAGCAGGCTTTCTAGCAGTTGAGACAGAGCCTGACGAGCGCCCTGATCTTGAGATTACCGGAGGAGGGTGTCGAGTACGTAGTGTTCTGCGACGCATCAGGAACCAAGCTTGGTTGTGTCCTGATGTAGAGGCAAGCTGTGATTGGCTATGGCTCACGTCAGTTGAGGCCACACGAGCAGAACTACGCGACCCATGATCTTGAGTTGGCAGTGGTAGTCTCTGCGTTGAAGATGTGGCGGCACTACCTGATGGGTGAGCGGTTTATCGACTACTCTTATCACAAGAGTCTCATATATATCTTTTCTCAGAAAGATCTGAATTTGAGACAGAGGTGGTGGCTTGAGTTCCTCTAGGATTACGACTTCGAGATCGTTTATACTCCTGGGAAGGGGAACATAGTGGCAGATGCTCTCAGCAGGAAATCCAGTTCGTAGTTGCTAGATGAGGTGACGAGGCAGTTGGCCTCCTTACAGTTATCCTTCATGGATGGAGATGAGGGAGTCTACCTTCAATCGATGGTTGTTACCCCTCCACTCTTACAGCGAGTCAGGGAAGCACAGCGCGAGGATGCTAGATGTGAGACTCTACATGCTTAGATATCCACAGGTGTTGCGGCTAATGGATATTCAGAAGGTGGGGAGCACATTGTTCTTTTCAGAGGGCGTACAGTAGTACCAGTGATGTTGCAGGAGGAGGTTCTAAGGGATTTTTATACATCCCCTTTTGCGGTACATCCAAGCATGGAAAAGATGTATCAGGACCTCCGGCGTCAGTTCTGGTGGCCAGGAATGAAGAAGTGTGTGGAAGAGTTTGTTTCTCGGTGCCTTACTTGTCAGCAAGTAAAGGCTAAGCACCAGGTTCCAGTAGGCTTGACTCAGCCCCTTGAGGTACCAAATTGGAAGTGGTACGGGATATCCATAGACTTCGTGACGGGTTTACCACGCATGTCCAATGAACGCGATGCCATCTGGGTGATCGTTGATCGACTCACCAAGTCGGCCCACTTCCTAGTCATACGGGAGCAGAGTTCAGTAGAGAGCTTGGGACGCCTCTACGTGCAGAAGATAGTTCGACTTCATGGAGTGTCATCCATGATCATCTCAGATTGTGATGCTCGTTTCACATCCCGGATGTGGAAGGGATTGCAGGAAGCTTTTGGGACTCAGTTGCGCTTGAGCATAGCATTCCATCCTTAGACTGATGGTCAGACAGAGCGGACCATCCAGGTTCTAGAGGATATGCTTTGAGCTTGCATACTTGACTTCGGTCGTAGATGGGAGGATCACCTACCACTGGTGTAATTTTCTTATAATAACAGTTATCATTCCACTATTGGTATGGCACCATTAGAGGCTTTGTACGGGCGACCTTGCAGGTCTCCACTTTGCTGGACTGGCCCAGGAGAGTCAGCACTCATGGGCTCAGAGATGGTGAGAGCTACTACAGAGAAGGTGCAGGTCATCCAGGAGCTGATGAAGACTACACAGAGTCGGCAAAAGTCTTATGCCGACAGGAGGCGGAGACCCTTGTAGTTCGAGGAGGGAGACCATGTGTTCCTTCAGGTCTCACCTTGATGGGGGTTGCGGAGATTTGGACGAGGAGGCAAGCTATCTCCGAGGTTCGTCGGCCCTTTTCAGATCCTGATTAGAGTTGGCGAGGTGGCATATCGCTTGGATCTACCTCCTCAGATGGACCGGGTACACAACGTCTTCCATGTGTCGCAGCTACAGAGGTACGTGCATGATCCATCGCGCGTCATCAACTGGGGAGAGCTGGACATCGATGATGCAGCGACCTTTGCTGAGTACCCAGTGGAGATTGAGGATCGTTAGGAGAATATCCTTCATGGGAGAGTTATTCCCTTGGTGCGTGTCCAATGGTAGCACATGAATCTCCAGGAGATCACGTGGGAGCGGGAGGCTCAGATTCATGTGCAGTACCCACATCTTTTTTAGTAACCTTTGTTTTGGCTTTTCGAGGACGTAAAATCCCTAAGTTGGGTGTGATGTAATGTCTCGGATTTTCCATACTTTATTCTTAAAAAAAAGGAAATTATTTTGAGACCAGGCTCTGAGGTGGCGGGTAGTTCCGAGGCCCGGTGAGCCCGGAAAAAATCTTTGAATTTAATTTAATAATGAAATTACACGCACGTGCGGTTTTCCTAAAAAAGTGTAATAACTCCCGAATCGGTTCTCATATCAACAATCTGATGGCACCGTTGCGTTCAGAGTAGCGGGTTTACCCTAAAAGGGACCTAACATCGACTGGCGCAGGCCGATGGCGAAATCTGGGTTTTGGACGTAACCGTAATAAAATATTTAATTTAAAATATTTTATTAAATTTGTTGCAGTAGATATCTTTATCTTTTTTTTAAATAAAGTCTAGCGCAGGGGTCCATGGTTACAAAACTCATAACCCTGAAACCCATGGAAGCTCTGGAGGCTCTGGAGGCTCTGGAGAAAACCTCTCAATGAGGCGACGACGTTCCTGACGATTTTCACCGGCGACGATGGCGCGGCGACCGTATCTTCACCAACGAACACCGTGGAATCTAGGTAGGATGTTTGTTTTGTGATTTATTCCTCGTTCTTGATTTCTACAATGAACGCGAGCTAATCCATGAACATATTAGTCCGCAGATCGATCGTTCTTGCGAGATGGGATTTTGCAGGGATTTTGAGAGATTGAATCCATATTGATCTTTTGTTGTTGATTTTTCTACTCCGTTTAATCCTATTAATGGGATTAGATCAATGTTGTGAATAACAATGGCGAAAGTTCGTTCCTAAAATTTATTTCATTGGATTTCTACCCTTTCTCTTCTTTGCGTTCTTCGCGGGGTGATGAACAACGGATCATTGCGCATCTGTTCTGCGATGCAACAATCCGAGATTATAGATCCAAACCTGGAGTGATGTCAGGGAGGTGAGACGACGGTTTTGGTGGACGATTCGGAGCAGATCGAGAGTTATGAGTTTTCAAGCGTTTTTCTTCGAATGGATAATTCGAGGTTTACAATCTGATTTAAGGACCAAAAATACATGTTACAGTGTTTGTATGATGAAACGAACCAACCCCTGGAGTATCGGGACGAACGGGCGAGAGATCACGGATCCGGAAGATCGGTCGAAGCGCGAGGAAGGAGACAGTGTTTCTAGAAAAATCCTGACTACACGGCGTGTAGTATGGGCTACACGGCGTGTGTTCATCGGCGGATTTACCTGGTGTGTACTCCGGGAGTACACGAACACGGGTTGGGTACACGGCCAAGGACACGGCGTGTATACCCCTCCCCGGCCAAACCCGGCCAGATACATGGGATACCCTGTGTGCTGGTACACGGGCAGGCGACACGGACAGAGACCGTGTACAGGCACATGGCCAGTGTACACGGAGCGAGCCCCAGGTGCTCAGACATGGCGTGTGATTCTTCTACACGCTGTGTAGTTACTTTCTATCCGACAAGCCAAATGAAACGGGCCGTTTACACGGGCATTACCCAGAGTCAAGGAACACGGTGTGTGATCATTCTACACGCCATGTAGTTGGGCTTTACACAGCTTGGATGGATGACACGGTCCGTTTACACGGGTAGTACCTGGAGTCAAGGAACACGGCGTGTGATCCTTCTACACGCCGTATAGTCTAGTTTTACACAAACTAGACATATGACACGGGCCGTTACACGGGCATTACCTAGGGTCAAGGAACATGACGTGTAACCATACTACACGTCGTGTAACCAATTCTTCATGGCTTGAGCCACTTGTCTTCTGTGACTTGGACTAGTTTTCCTAGGGTTCATCCCCTTGGTCTTTCTCCTAAAGGTTCCCGGTATCATTTCCTACATATAGGAGTATGATCCCTTCAGCAGGACTTCCTAAATAGAGTTGTTGGAATCCCCTCTGTGAGACTTAGAGTCAGATCCTCTATTCATTCCTAGAACCCTAGGTAGAGTTCTTGGTATTGACGTGACCAACTTTACCCGGGCACCGATCCTCTACTTAGCGGATTAGCTCAGACTGAGTTGTCGGAATCACCCTAAGACTTGGTTGTGATCCTCATCTGGGCATCATGTTCTCAAAGTACTTTTGGAGTGTGTTCTCCCGGAACGAGTACTTCATATCTCTCTCTTCAGACCTAGGAGTGTGTTCTCCCGATTGCATGCTTAGTGGAATCTTCGAGCTGGATCTTAGTGATGGTTTTGCGATAGTCAATCGTGTATGAGTATATCTGGATATTATTGTTATATATTATGTAGACATATACTGTGTGGAGCTGACTTTATCTTTCCTTTGTGTTATTTCCCTTGTTGTATTTCCTTTGTGGTTTCGGGGTTTCCTACTGGGTATTGTTATACTCACCCACGCACGGGCTTTGCCCGCACGTGTCGTGTCTTGTGCAGACGAGCGAGCCTTTGACAGGATTCTAGGTGGACCAGGACCGGACGGTGCTCAGTGAGATCAGGCGGGCCGAGGTGTGTTCCTACGACTACAGATTGCAGTCCCAGTACCTTTCCTTATAGGTTGGACTTTGTTACAGACTTTCTTTTGGTGGGATTGTACTTTTGGCCCAGGGTTTTACACTTGTTGTGCTTTACTTTCTTGTCATACTCTGTTGGTTGGGATTTTTAGTGTATGCATGCATTTCCATTTTTAGTAGTTTTTACTTTTCAGCTTTGTGGGATTGGAGATGTGTGTGCGTGTGTATAGGTTTATAGGCAATTCCTCCCATGTTATTAGCATGCCTACTCAGTGCTAGTCACCAGCCCCTGGCCTATTGGAGGCGGGCTTGGGGAGTTGCGGCTCGGGCCCCACTGGGATGGGTCGTGACAGGTAAATACAGATGTGTGTAGACCTTTTCCAATTGAAACAAGGTATGGATTCACATACTTCATAAATTTTACTAATGACTTTAGTAGATATGGATACGTATACTTAATGAGGTATAAGATAGATTCCTTTAATAAATTTGAGGAATAAAAGAATGAAGTTGAGAATCTTCTTGGTAAGAAGATATAGAAACTTCACTCAGTCCTTGGTGAAGTGTGTCTTAACCAAGATTTTATTGATTATTTGAGTAATTTTGGGATCCTATATCAACTCACTCCTCCTTATACACCATAGTGGAATGGTGTAAGCGAAAGGAGGAACCATGATTTATTATACATGGTGAGATCAATGATGAGTTATGAAATTATTCCACTATCCTTTTGGGGATAATCATTAGAGATAATGATGCACATGTTAAATCAGGTTCCAACTAAACTGGAAATGGAATTCTATATGAGCTTAAGTATAGAAATAAAGCTTTGTTGACACATATTCAAGTGTGCATTTGTTAAGGCTATCTCTAGTAATAAACTTTCACCCCAAGCCACTGAGTGTATCTGTATAGGATATACTAAGAAAACTAATGCATATTACCTATAAAAACCCCTTGGATAAAAGGATTTTTGTTAACAGACATCCCACCTTTCTTGAGAGGGAGAACATCTCCAAAAGAGATAGTGGGAGAAAGATAGACTTAAATGAAGTTGAGGATCAAGAAATACAAGAGTTTGAATAGAAAAAAATCCACAAAGCCCCATGGAATAGGATGTTATAAAAACACAAGTACTACATCATATCATTAAATATGTTAGATACCTAGATAGATATATTTTTTTAGTCACTGAGGATGGTGACTCGTTATTAGTTGATAATAATGAACTTGTATCCTGTAAGGAATAATTGAGTGGCTTAGAAGCTGCAAGGTGGTAATAAGCCATGTATTATGAGATGTATTTCATATAAAAAAATAAAATATGGGATTTGGAAGATCCTATAATAGATGTAAATTTAATTTTTTTTAAATGGGTATTTAAGAAGAAACTAAAAATGGAAGGTAGATTTAATATCTATAAAGTTAGATTAGTTGCAACATTGTATAAAAAGGGTCGAGGTATTAACTATGATGAAACATTTTCACCAATTTCTACTATAAAATACATTATAATTATACTTTTCATAGTATCTTACCATGATTATAAGATATAGAAAATTTATGTCAAAATAACCTTCCTTAATATGAACCTTCTGGAATATGTCTATATAGAACAAGTAGAAGTATTTGTGATACCAAAGGATTCCAATAGGTATACAAGTTATAGAGATCCATTTATGGGTTGAAGAAAGCATACATGTCATGGAACATTCTCTTTGATGAACCCATAAGGGAATTTGGTTTCATAAAGAATGAATATGAGCCTTGTGTATACAAGCGGTTTATTGTTAGTATGGTCGTTTTTCTAATAGTATATTTTGATGACATGATACTAATTGGAAATGAGATACCAGTCTTATAGTATATTAATATGTGGTTAAACATATGATTATCTATCAAGTGATTAGGTGAAGTAGTATACATTCTTGGAATCAAGATCCATCATGATAGATCCAAGAGGCTTCTTGGACTAAGTCAGGGTACATATATTGGAAAGGTATTGAAAGGATTCAGCATAGAATAATCTAAGAGGGGATTTTTGTTTATGTCACATGACATACATCTCTCCAAGAAATGTGTCCTAAAACATAAGAGGAGATACAAAGGATTGTAAGTAATCCTTACACTCCAGCGATGGGGTCAATCATGTATGTCATACTATATACTAGTCTCTATGTTACCAATGCCTTGAGCATGGTAGGCAGATATCAATAAAACCTAGGAGACTATTATTGGATGGTAGTCAAGACTATACTAACATAATTGAGGTGTACTAAGGATATGTCCATGGTTTATGGAGAATATATGGAGATATTAATCAAGGGATATCTAGATGTTAGTTTCTAGATAGATTGAGATGATTTGAAAATGCAATATGGATATGTATTCTACCTTGATAGAGGGAGTGCGAGCTAGAATAGTTCAAAATAGTTAGTGGCCACTAATTCTATAGAGAAATCCAAGTATATTTCGGCTTATTATGCATATAAAGAAGCATTTTGGATACATAACTCCATCCAATATATTTATGTGGTGCCTAATATTATAGATCATATCACATTTTATTTTGATGATACTGTAGTGGTGTCTCTTTCCAAGGATCCCAGGCTACATCAGCAGCTGAAACATATACCTCATAAGTATCATCTCTTGAGAAATTTTTCTCAAAGAGGTGAGGTTATAATAAGAAGAGTTTTAATGGAGGATAATGTGGTGGACCCATTTACTGAAGCCTTATCTTAGTAGAAGCATAAACCTCACATGAGAGATAACATACTAAAAATTCATTAGCAGTTGGATCTAGTGCAAGTGGCATTCTATTGGAGTTGGTTCCCTAATACCAATTACTTTTTACATTATATTGCTTATATATCCAAAGACTTGACTATTAATAAATGTATTATCACATGTTGATTATTCTTATGCATAACATAAATAAGATAATGTCCTCAGATTATCTTTCACAATGAAAGGTTAAATGTGTTCCATACTATGATGAGAACCTTGAAGTTTTATGACAATATTCTAGAACTCATATATATCTTATGGTTAGATTATGTCACATGATGGGACACATATGATGAAAACTATTGGGTGTTGGGTTCTCATAAGCTGATGAGGCTTCATCTTACGAATTTCTCACTTGGTAATCTCAAATATGGGAGATTTTGAGGATAGACCCACAAGTAGTAATTCCACATTATATATGTTTCATTGGGTATTCCTATCGGTGATCATGTGTATTTATCCTTAGACTTGTGATAAATATTAATGTATAACATGAGTCATGTAATTTGATGTATTATTGATAAAGATGATATTTATATTATTTTTCATGTGTATTTAATTGATTTACTCCCCAATGATTTATCAATTTGAGCTGAATTACATAATTTTTGGTTTTTTGGTGAATTTTGTGCTTAAATATGAAAATGCCTTAATTCGGTAATTTTAGCAGCTTTTTATCTCTTTGGTATTTTAGACACAACTTTTTCAATATTGACCAAAATTGAGGAATTATTTTTTTAGGATTCCATTATTCATGGGATTCAACTTCTTCAACTAAACCCAATTCTCATTCTAACCCCCTACAGTCCAAATAAATTGATCAATGTGAAAAATATTTTTGGATAACAAAATTGACCACTCCTCAATAAGTAAAGCATATAATGGGATACAGGGGACCAAATGAGGTGTACTGGTTTTATATGAAATATAACTTGATGTTTTATGTAAAAATTAAATTTTAGATAAAAAAATATCTCATTAATCTAGTAGATAAACGTGTCAAAGTAGGGGAAGGTTAAAATTCTATCTAGATAGAAAATGAGAGATTCAATAATTTGGGAAAAAATTATTAAATGTGTCCAAAAGATTTAAAATTTTGAGGTTCAACATACAAGATAGTTTTGAACAACTATTAAGAATACATCTTGGTGATATTAATTCATTGGGTAAGAGAAAATAGTGATAAATTTCCATATAGGGATTCTAGATTTTTTTTTTTGTTATTCATTTTATAATTTATTAGTTTTGTAATGTCTTATTCTTCCTCTTTATTCTCAGTTACCCTTCACATGTGTTGGGTTAGTCTAATAATTCCTTATTTTAATAATCACAAATCTTGTTAATGTTGTTTCTAATCCATTCTATGTTTTATGAAAGATAAACCTTTTTCTGGATCAACTATAAGGTAAGTGGAACGAACACAAGGAAAGTGGATTGATTTAAAGGTAAGAGGATTGACTACATGACTGAGTGACTGATCATAGATGCTTTATTAAAAACTCTTGGATTGACTGCATGATAATTTTGATCGACCGCATGACAAACCTTGTGACCAAAAATCCAAATGGAAGTGACCACACAACTGTCAAAATATCGCAAAGTATTTTATTGACCTCACAATGAAATTAGACCTTCTGTAAGATTCCAATCCACTGCAAGTTGAAGGAAAGTGATCATATGATAAAGTTAGACTTATGAAAAAGTGATAAAATTATCACATGACTTATTAAAGTGACCATGGGATGATGTCAAAATTTTACAAAGTATGTGATCAGCCGTAAGTTCAAGTGATTGACTGTAAGATCAAAGAGATCAACCATGTGACTTTTTTAAGATATCTAATCCGAATTCTCACGAAGTGTTGAAGATTATATAGATGTTGATGGGACACACTTAAAGTAACCACGTCTAAATGGGAGTATTATATTGTTAAATGTAATATTCCAACCACTTTTCTATGTATAATTAAATATTGGTCAGAATAATTTAATTATTAGTTCAGGATGGTTACAATGAAGAAAAATTCACAATAGGGAGGTGAATTGTGTTCTTCAAAAACTTTGAAAGATTCAAAACACCATTCTTATTTTGAAGAAAACCTTTTCTTATCTCTTAAAAATTATTGAGCAGTGGAAATAAATAAAGGAAAAGAACACATCAATGTATAGTGGTTCAAGGCACAAAGATCCCCTAGTCCACTCCACCAATGCTCAACTCCATGAGCTTGGTGATTTTAACTAGATGGGTCATATTATCATAAGACCTTAACAACTGAGTGATGGAAGTTGACACCTTTACATGAATTTTACAGGGACTTCTGGTTCTTTTAAAAGGAACTATAAATCCAAAACTTAGTGCAAGAAGATGACACTTAACCACAAATGAGTACGAGCAGTCGAAACTCTAATAAAGAAGAGTTTGATTTATTTGAAAAAAAAGGTTAAAATTCATAGATGCAGTAGTAACTAGAAGATGTAATTGATCTTTAATAACACATAGTAGCAAATATATCTTCAACGTTGCATAGTATTTCTTCAAACAGTGATAGATAAAATTTTTGATAGATGTTTAAACATGTATGTCTCCAAATTGTATTTCTAACCAATGCTTTGTTGTTCTTTGTAAAAGAATATGTAACAATAAAATGAAGTAGAAATTACATAAATAGAAGTAATTAGATCAGATAGATCAAAACATGTATATCTCTAAATTGTAGCTCTGAAGGAAACAACACACTTTTTGTATTTCAAAAATAGATTTTTCCTTTTGTATATCTCCTCTCTTGTATATTCTGATAAAGGGCGTCTCAATATTTATACAGTAGGTTGAAAAACTCTAGGTTAAACCAGGTCTATAAATATTTCATAATAAATCATGAATATTTGAATTCAAAAAATATTCAAGATATTCATAACTTACCATAAGAATAGTAACAATTTACTCTATTGAATACGAGCCTTTAAAATAATCATAACGAGCCTTTGAATTAGTCATAAAATATCTTTGAATATATCTTTACTTCTTTCAATACCATTTCATAAATCTCAGATAATATCATATATTTTAAAACTCCATCCTTGAATAGAAAAATGTATGGTTCCTTCACGTGATGACAAAACTCCAAATGTAGGATTCAAAATTTACAGTTGATCACAAAAATAGTATTAACATACCATACGTTTTTTTCTCAAACATAGGGTTCTTCATAAATGTGGGGGTTTTTTAACAATAATTTCCTAATAGTGTAGGGTACATTATCCATACATGCTATTTCAAATGTAGGGTTTCTGAATAATACATTATGTCTACAAACGTAGGGTATGAACAGTGTTTCCAGAATATGTTTAAACACATCCAAAATACTTCAAAAAATATTCCCCATGGATCAATGATTTGAATATATTTATAGAATAAATATTTCAATGAATATTAATTTCTTGAAATTCATTAAAAATAAAATTCATTAGTAACATAAATGTGGGTGTTTGTGAGAATCAAAACCAAAAAGAAATTAACGAAATTTTTGTATCAATATATGCTCAATAATCTCCCCCTTTTTTGATGATCACAAAACCCATGAAAAAATGCATAAAATTTTAAAACAATTTTTAGAAAAATACAAAATAAATGTATCCCCCTTTTTCTCTTTATAATATTTTTTATAATATTTTTATTATCAATGAAACTTCTCCCCCATTATCCCTTTATATAAATTTTTTATAGAAAAATTATCCCCTATTATAAGAATAAAAAATTCTCCCCCATGTCAAGGATATTAAGGATAAATTTCTCCAAATTGATGATAACATCTAAACTATAATCTTCTACCCCATTTTGTGACATCAAAAAGATAAGAGTAGTAAATTTAACTCCCCCTAAATTCATGCTTTCTTTAAAAAGATATAAATTTTTAAACAAGGATAATAATAAAATATTTAATGAATAAAATGATTATCTGCTTAAAAACTTCCCCTAAGTTATAGAATATAAGACATTCAATGAATTAAAATATTTGAAACAAAAATTTTGAACAAGTAATATTTAAAACATAATTATATTTTACTTGCAGAAATAAACTAATTTATGACATAATCAAATATTAAGTTCATGCTTACGTAAGATAACTAATAAAATATTAAAAATAAATTATGAAACAAATTATTTCACTATTTTCACTAGACAACATATATTAAAAATAATACATATAACATTGATTTTAAAAAAATAGAAAATAAAATCGAAGGGTTAGGAAAGAGTAGACGGTTATTCTAAACTTTCCAAACTTTGAAATTTTTCACCTAAAGTAGCTAAAACTCTTGAAAGTTATAATCTATTTTGAACATCTATTGTTCTTTGATATGAAGAAGATGAACATTGTTCAACCAAAAACAGCTTCAGCTTATTAAGATCTATCTTAGTAACAGATTCTCTTATGAGTAACTCCATTTGACTTGGCATTTATATTTTGAATGCATTTAATTTTGATTTTGATTTTGAAATATCTTTCATATTATGATATTCCTTTTGTAATGAATCAAGAACCATTTTTGATACATATGATTTCTGTAGTTTTTTATATGAATTTCTAGATGCATCCAAACCATCTTGTAGCTTCACTTTTTATTTATTCAAGGTGTAGAAATTGAACAGAATATTTTCATAAGACATTTGAGACAAAGATACTTTAAGTTCTTCATCGCCATGAGCTTCCTTATTTCTTTCAAAATACTTTTCAAAAAAATCTTCAACATATAAAACTGATTGTTCTTTTAGAAGATCAGAAGGATTACCTTTTTTCCTTTTGTAAGAAAGATTTTCTTCTAAACTTGAAATACTCGATTGCTTCATCTTGTTGTAACTAGTTTTAAGAAGCTTTTGAATAAGATATTTTGCAGAAGAATATGGATAAATAAAAAGTTTTAAGAAGAAGACAATACACTCTGTTCTGAAATAATGCAGATGACATTTCTTATTCTTTAGCTAAAAAATACAGAATAATCATTACAGAATTTAATTTTTGAAAATAAATATTATGTAAGAAATATGTTTCAGTTTTTTAAACAAATGAAATTTTAAGAACATGAAATACAAAGATTTTAATAGTTTTCAAGATAGAAAATAAGAAAAAAAAACTTTTCCTAATTTAAACAAGTGTTGTATTTATCTAAAGAGTAAAACACTGTTTAAAGAAATTTTATTTTTTGTAGAAAATTAATTATTTAATAAAAATAGACTAAAACCTTATTTAAAGAGTAAATAAGAGTATTTATCAAATTTTAATAAATATTTCTCTCTATATATATAGAATAGTTAAAGAACTAAAATCATATAGATATATAAAAATATAATACTTCCTGGACCAGTGGTTTTAGTATAGATAATTTTTTATAACAAACTACTTCAGAGTTGTTCACTCCTTTAGTAATGAATTTAATATATCAATTGATGGACCGCTTAAATATCTAAAAATAAAAATTAGTGGTGAAATCCTACAAAAAAAAAATTAAGTTCTTTTTGGTACCCATATGCTTTTGGGTCCATAAGTGTTTGCAATTAAATTTCTAGGCAACCAAAATTGTTTATTTTGAGTAAGAATTATACTATTACAGTTAAACAATTATTTTGAGAAATAAAAATTTTTAACACCATAAATTTAAGTTTTTCTAAAGTATAAATCATTCACATAATGGCCATTAATACCATAATAAAAACATTTAACATTAGACATGTTTTTTATATTTAATCTAGGAACAAAATAATTCTTATATATTTTTGGTCTTTCATCATTACTTCCTATTACAAATTTTCCTTTATAGAATTTATTTTTTCCAAGGATTTTATTTAAATATTTTCCTCCTTTTATCATTATACTATAAGATTATTTTAAATTATCAACTTCATTCAATAATTCTTTAATCTTAGTGTCATTCAAATCACAAGAATTTTTAGAAGAGTTGGATTTTAAATCTATAATTTGTTTTGATAAATTTTCATTATCTAATAAAATAGTATCATAAGATTTTATAATTTTTATATGAAATTTATTTAAGGATTCATATTTATCATGTATCATAAAGTAATAATAATTTAATTCATCATATGATAGTTTTTCACAACTATGAATTTGATAATAAGATGATTATACTTTATCTGTATGAGCTATAAGACATATCATTTGTTTTTTATCCTCGGCCTCAGAATATGTATAAGATTATTTCTATGAACTAGAAGTATTTCTCCATGTAGTCTTTATAATTTTATTTACCTTTATATTATAATTATCTTTCCTTTGAGATTTAAGTAAAGGGCAGTTATACTTTGTATGACCTTTTTCCTTACATTCACAACAACTATTTTCTTCAATACCTTTCTTTTTATTTATATAAAAATTCTCAAATATTTTAGAAAGATATGATAATTATTTGTCCAAATATGGATAACTTGAATCATATGATTCATTTATAGTAGTTTTGAGAGTATATTATTCATGTTTTATATGATTTTCAGCTTCAGTCTGCATCTCATCTTCATAAATCACTAAAGTCCCAATCAATTCCTCTGTAGCTAAATTTTTCAATGGTGTAGATTAACGTATAGCTGTAGATATTTAATTTCAATTAAAGGGTATTAGTTTGAGTACTTTTAACACTTGATCTGATTGTGAGATTTTATCTACCAAAGCAGCAAAATTTTTGACAATCTATGTCATTCTTTCATTCATTTGAGTGATTGTTTTGTTCTCACACATTATAAATGTATCAAACATTAGTTTCACAGCATTGTACCTTAATTTCCTAATATTGCAATTTCCTTCATAGGAAATAACAATATTCTACCACATATCATATGTAGTGGGACATTAAGATACTTGATTAAATTCATCAATTCCAAAACCACACACAATAGCGTTCATGGATTTGGAATTGAGATCATATTCTCTTTCTTGATTATTATTCCAATCTTCCAAATCTTCCTTAGGAATATCATAAGGCTTAAAAACCTTTAAATAAACCCTTATTATAATATTTTAAAAAAAATAATAATAAAGGATTTATAGTATCCATAATTGGAACCATTAAAATATGGAGCATGAATCATTGACATACCTTCTCTAGAATCAGTCAGTTCACGATGTATTCATTTGAATCTTTAACTCAGGCTTGTTAGAGACCTGCCTATGATATTACTTCTTAGTATTAGATAAAGACAAAAAAAATATTCAAGGATTTAAAAAAAAGAGAAATATAGTAATATAGCACTTCCTTTGATACCAATTGTTTTGTCGGGATGGTTATAACAAAGGAAAAGACACAAGATGGGGATGAATTGTGTTCTTTAAAAACTTTGATAGATTTAGAACACCTTTCTTGCTTTGCAGTGAACCTTTCCTTCTCTATTAAAAATGAGTGAGAATAATAAATAAATAAATAAAGGAAAATAACACAATGATGTGTAGTGGTTTAGGTCACAAAGATGGCCCATTCCACTCTACCAACACTCAAATTCAAGAGCTTGGTGATTTTCACTGGACGGGTCCTATTATTATAAGACCTTAACAAATGAGTGTAAGAATTTGACACCTTTATAAGGCTTTTAAAAGGGTATTATAGTTCTTTTAAAAGGAACCATAAATCCATATCTTAGTTTAAGAAGCTGAAAATTAACCATGACTAAGTAAGATTAGTTGAAAATCTAATAAATCAAAAGAGTTTGATTTGTTTGAAAACATAGGTTAAAATTCAAAGTTGTAGCAGAAACTAATAGATGTAATTTATTTTCAATAACACACAACAACAAATAGATCTTCAACATTGCACAGGATTTCTTCAAATAGTGATAGAGAAACACTTGATAGATGTATAAACATGTAGGTCTCCAAAGTGTATTTCTAACCAATGCTCCATAATTCTTTTTAGAAGAATATGTAACAATAAAATGTAGTAGTAGTGAAAACAAAAACAATGATTTGATCAGATAGATCAAAACATGTGTTTCTCCAAAGTGTAGCTCTGAAGGCAATGAAAGACTTTTATCAAAAACATCTTTTCCTTTTGTATATCTCATCACTAGTATATTCTAATGAAGAGCATCTCGATATTTATATAGTAGGTAAAACAGCTCCAGGTCAAACCAGCTCTAGAAATATCACACAATAAATTTTTAAGATTCTGAATTCAAAAAACATTCAATAGAGTCGTAACTTCCCATAAGAATAGTAACAATTTACTCCATAAAATAAGACTTTAAAAAAATCATAACAACCCTTTGAATCGGTCTTAAAATAACTTTGAATAGATCTTTACTTTTTTTAATACCATTGCATAAATCTCATATAATACCTTAGATTTTAAAACTCTGTTGTTGAATAGTCAAACGTAGGGTTCCTTCACATGATGAAAAAAATCCAAACATAGGTTCAACAACATACGGTTGATCATAGAATTAGGGTTGATGTACCATATGTTTGTTTCCTCAAATGTAGGGTTCTTAATAAATGTAGGGTTGTTTTAACAATACTTTCCCAATAGTGTAGGTCACATGATCCATATATAATGTTTCAAATGTGTGGTTTCTAAATAATATGCTACACTTAAAAATGTAGGGTATGAACAGTGTTTTCAGAATACTTCAACAAATATTCCCCGTGGATAAATGAATTGAATATATTTCTTGAATAAATATTTCAAAGAATATTAATTTCCTGAAATTAACTAAAAATAAAATTCATTAGTAACATAAATGTGGACATTTGTGAGCATCAAAAATAAAAATAAATTAACGAAATTTTTTAATCAACATATGCTCAACATTAATGAACCTAAATTTCATGTCGAGTATGAGGATTTCCAATGATAAGTTTTCAACGGATCTTTTTAAAGAAATCATTTTCTTTTATAAAATATTAAAAACATAGAAAAAAAAGATGGAAAATATATGAGACACATATACATCAATATTTTTCATGAGCATAAAATATGAACCAATTATCTATTTTAGATGCATACCGATTTGTTTTTAACTAATATTCAATGACCAATCAGGGAACCTCCTCTTGTATTTTCATATCCACTCCAATAAAAAAACATGACATTAAGAAGAGAATAATCTATAGAACAACATAACTACAATCTTTACTGTATCAAATTATTTCACTTCTCTTACTTTTTTGTTATTATATTTTGATTTATGCTTACTATAACTATTTTATTTATTAAGCACAATCTCCTGTATAATATTTTATATTACTCTCATACTCTCTAAACTTTTCTTTTATCTTTTCTATTCCATAGAAACTATGGAAGAGGCTGCATAGCCTGAACTATCTGCTTACATTTGTATTCAAAACCTGATCCAGGTTGTGGATCAAGTTTGTTTTTTAATAAACTGATCTTGGAAGCAGGTGATTTTCAAGTGAAGAGGATTAGGTCTCGGCTTGAGACTGAAACTATTTTATTTTTATTTCTCTCCATTTCAAAGTTTTGTTTACTCTTTTTTTGAAACCATTTTTAAAAACTATTTAATGAAACTGTACTTTGATAGTTAGCTATTTCTTTCGATACTTCTACTATTTAGTGCAAGTAGAGTAATCTCAAAAGTTTGGAATAATCCTTAGATTATTCTAGCTAAGTTTTGATAAAAATTTTGAGAGGTTATTCAAAATAATTGAATTAGATTTACCTATAGTATCATTTAACTGTGTGTTTTTTAAATTGGGGGGTTTAATTTTATAAATTGTTTTTAACAGAAATTTTAATAAAAAAATTTATTCACACCCACTTAAGTAATCAAATCTGACCAATATTTGGTATCAAAGGAAAGTTATTTCTTCTAACTGT
The DNA here is from genome assembly GCA_963277665.1 of Viscum album. Lineage (NCBI taxonomy): Eukaryota > Viridiplantae > Streptophyta > Magnoliopsida > Santalales > Viscaceae > Viscum > Viscum album. The sequence goes on along the minus strand of OY728126.1, from coordinate 777,919,244 downwards.
GATCAAATTTTTACCCAAAAAACATCAAAAAAATCGGTTATTTATAAATTTTTATCTTCATGGATAATAATAGGCATGAGTGGATTTCTAATAATAGGCCTCCTTATTTTAATGAGACTAATTATTCTTAGTGTAAAATTAAAAATGAAAATACATATGGAGAGTATGGGTTTTGATATACAAACTGTAATTAAAGATCAATATGAGAAACCTAAAGTTGTTAAAGTTGAATAGAGTGATGACACTAAGGCAACTTATGATTATAATTGAAAATTTATGAATGATTTATATTTTTCATTAGTAGAAGATGAATTCAATATAATTTTTGCATGTTTTACTACTTTCAAAATTTGGGATACCTTATCTATGTCTCGTGAAGGGACATCAAATGTTAAAGAAATGGTATTAAATACTTATACTATTATATATAATATATTTAAGATGGATCCCGATGAATCTATTTCTCAAATGTATCCCAAGTTTAATGAGATCACCAATATGATGAATGCACTCAAAAAGACCATCAATGATAAGTCTCAAATTCTGAGAATTCTAAGATGCTTAATAGACAAATGGAGAGGCATTATTGTATCCATCTAAGAATATTGTGATATAATAAAGCTACTAATAAAGAAGTTAATAAGAAAAATCATGATGTATGAAGAATAGATCAAGGTGAATGACAAATAATTTAAACCAAAAAAGTCAATTATTTTTAAGGAATCTCAATAAAAGGATAAATAAATAGAATAGGAAGATTGAACCAGTGTAAGTGATGGTGACTAAGACAATGATGAATATTTGTCTCATCTATCCATAGATTTAATAAATTATATGGGATAAAAAAGTACTTTAAAAAGTAAAACCTCAAAGGAAAATGTGAAAATAAAGGATAATAGAAGAAATATAGAAACTTTGAGGTTACCTACTATGAGTGTAAGAGAGAAGGATGCATCAAGGCTGATTTTCCTAAGATAAAATACAAGAATAGGTATAAGGAAAAAGGGGAAGAAAAATAAAAAGGCTATAAAATCAACCTGGAGTGATTTTAAGGAAAAATCCATCAAATCTAATTCAATTAAGAAGATAATAATGAAATGGAGAATATGTTTTTTATGGAAAACACATCTGAGGTATTAAATATTATTCCTGCATTTTTTGTTCATATTTTTGATATTTCTAAAAATTAAAATAATTATGAAGATATAACTAGTAAATATTTATTTGATTACTGAAATATGCTAAAAGAAACATTTAATAAGCTTAAGGATAAGTAAAAAAGTTTGAAGAAATAGCATATTTTATCTATTTATATAAAATCTGATATTGTTGTTGAAAGAGAAAAGAATCAATTACTTCTTAAATAAAACAATTATTTAAATTAGAAAATGAGAAATTAAAAATTATATTGAAGGTTTTACTGCTATAACATAAACTCTTTACAAAATTATAGGAAGTCGTGATTTTTTTAAACCAAGAGCTGGTTTTGGTTATCAACCTATACAAAAGAATAAACTTTATAAAAACTATTTTATTATACATTTAAATAATAAACCTACTATAAATAATATAGTTGTAACTTCATGGTCTGGATTAACCTAATTTAAACCTAGTAAAACTTATTTATATAATTTTTTTAAGTTTTTCATAGATATGGGAACAAATCTATTAGACAGATATGGATTCCCAAATATTTAATTACTAACCTATCTAAACCCAAGCATATATGGGTACCAAAGTCAGTGTGCATTTAATTAATTATAGGGAACATGTTTGAAAATATCTTGTTCAAAGATATGTTATTTGGAAAATGGGTGCTCTAGACATATATGATAGGGGACTTCTCAAGCTTTCAAAATTAGACCAAAGTGGATGGTGGTCATGTCACTTTTGGTGATAATGAAAAAGGAATAATTATTGGCCTTGGTCAATTCAGTAACACTAAAACTTATTTAATTTGTAAAGTTTTATTTATTAATAGTTTAAATTATAATCCGCTTAGTATATCTCAGCTATGTGGTGATGGATTTAATATCAAATTTGAAAATAATGCTTGTAATATTTCTGATTCTAAAATTAATTTAGTTTTTACTACTTTGAGAAATGATAATGTTTATGGTGTAGATTTAAATTCTTTATTTTATCAAAAAAAAAATTTAAATTCCTTTTTTCATGAATCTTGGTTGTGGCATAGGATACTAGGCCACTGTAACATATACTTGCTTAAAAAATTATCCAAAAACGGTTTATTCAAGGATCTACCTAAGCTTGATTTTTATAAAGTCAAAGTGTGAAATATCTATCAAAAAGGAAAGTAAAACAAAGTTTATTTCAAATCAACGAAAGAGTTATCTACCTATCAACTGTTATAAATGGTTCACATAGACTTATTTAGACCATCTAGAGTTTCTAGTTTGGTAGGAAAACATTATGCTTATCTAATTATTAATGACTATACAAGGTTTTCATCGGTATATTCCCTGACTCACGAAATTCAAGCTTGTAGATGTTTTGAAAAATATAAAAAATATATAGAAAACCCTTGTTTACTTACCATTAAAAGTGTAAGGAGTGATCATGGTCTTGAGTTTGAAAATCAATACTTTGAATCTTTATTCTCACGGTATGACTACAATCATAGCTTTTTTTCTCCTAGGACTCCCCTGCATAATGGTGTTGTAAAAATAAGGAATAGAACTCTTGAAGATATAGATTGAACTATGCTTTGTGAATGTAACTTACCAGTCTATTTTAGGGTTGAAGATGAAAGTACAACTTGTTATATAATTAATAGAATCTTAATTAGACCTTTTTTAAAGAAGACTCCATATAAATTATGGAATGGAAGAAAAAATATGGTAAATTATTTCAAGATTTTTGGATTAAAATTTTATATTTTTAATACAAAGAATAATATGGATAAATTTTCATCCAAAAGTGATGAGGGAATTTTTCTTGGATATTGTACATCTAGTAAAGCTCATAGAGTCTTTAATAAAAGAACAAAGATTGTGAAAGAATCTATTCATGTCAAGTTTAATGAGACTGATCCACATAAGCCTAGAGTTTCGTTATAAAACCTAGAGGATGATATATAAAATTTGAATATCAACAACACCTCTAAGACCAAGATATTAATGATGATTTATTTGAAAAATCACATATAAATGACCTTTTAGAGGAACCAAATCCTACTAAAAACCTATAAAAATCAATTTTACCTAGAACCATTAGAACCTAAAAATATCATCCTTTAAATGCTATAGAAAGAGACATAAATAGAGGAACTAAAACTCAAGAATCACTTAGAAAACAGGTTGAACATCAAGTATTTTTTTCATAACTATAACCCAAAGACATTAATGAGTCAAATAGTGATGAACATAGGGTAATGTAAATGCAAGAAGAATTGAATCAATTTGAAAGGAATAAAGTTTGGTAACTAGTTGAGAGACATAAAGACTATTTAACCATTGGTACTAAATGGGTATATAGAGACAAGGTTGATGAATCTAGAAATATTATTAGAAATAAATCTAGATTAATATCTCAAGTTTATAGTAAAGAAGAAGGCATTAAATATGAATAAAATCTTTTCTCTTGTTGTAAGACTTGAAGCCATTAGAATACTGATTTCTTATGTAGCGCATATAAATTTCAAATTATATCAAATGTATGTTAAGAATGATTTCCATAATGGTTATATTGTTGTGGATTTTTTTATTAAATAACCCCTTGGATTTTCAAATCTACATTTTCCAAATCATGTTTCCAAACCAACAAAAACACTTTATGGTTTAAAACAAGCACGTAGATCTTGGTATGTTAGGCTCAAAACTTTTATTATTTCAAATGGTTTTACAAAAGGTTTTGTTGATATTAATTTATTTATTAAAATAACTTCAAAATATTCTTTAGTTGAATAGATTTATGTTGATGATATTATTTTTGGTTCCTCAAGAAATTCTTTATGTACTGGATTTTTAAAACTTATGAAAAATGAATTTGAAATGGGTTTGATGGGTGAACTAAAATTATTTCTTGGTTTTCAAATATTTCAAAATAAATAATGAAATATTTTAAACCAAAATAAGTACATTGAATATCTTTTAAAACATTTTGGCTTGGATAACACAAAAAAAGTAATACTCTAATGAGTACCACCTATAAACTGGATCTTGATGAAACTGGTAAAATAGTTGATCAAAACACTTATAGAGGTATGATTGAGAGTTTATTTACTTGGAAACTATCTACTCCAATTTTATGTTTATTATGTGTATGTGTGCATGTTTTCATGCATACCCCAGGTAATCACATTTAATTGTTGTTAAAATAATTTTTAGATGCCTAAAAAATACTACTAATTTATGATTATTTTATTCTAGAGGGAATGTTTTTTATCTAATTAGTTATTCTAATACTGGCTTCACTGGCTGTAAGTTAGATAGAAAAATCACCTCTAGAATATGTCACTTTTTGGGAAAGTCTCTAGTTTCATGGTGTAGTAAGAAGGAACTCTATTGCATTGTCCACTATTAAAGATGAATATATAGATTTAGGCATTTTCTATGCTCATATTTTATAGATGAAACACAATTTAATAGACTATGAATATCAATTCAAAAATTTCCCTATAAATAGTGACAACATAAGTGCTATTAAAATTTCTAAGAATCTTGTATCTCATTATAGGAAAAAACACATTGATATATGAAATCACTTTTTGAGGGATCATTTTCAAAAAGGAAATATCACTCTAGAATTCATTAACACAGAACATAAGATTGATCACATTTTTACAAATCCTATGAATTATGAGAAATTAAGTTATATCATACATGAGTTAGGTATGATTAGTTATGTTTAAAAATGTTTTATGGTATACTTTTAATATTATTTTTAATATTATTATAAATATATATATACATATGAGTTATTTTTATATCAAATATTATTTTGTTTACTTAATTTTAAAAATATACCATATGAGTATTTAAATATGTTAAATATTTTTTGTATTTCTTGCACATTATTGTTCTAAAAATCCATAAATAATTGAAATATCTCAAATTAGAATATGAATCATCACACTCCCTTTTAACTCAAATCAAAACCTCCTTAAAAGCTTCTTTCATCGAAACCCTAGCTTTTAATTTTGTGAATATATTCCATGTATGTTCATGATGAAGATATTTCATGAGGAAGATATTCCAAAATCATTTAAAGCTCCCAAGAAAGCAAAGGAAAGCATGAGTGGACCCCATAAGCTTTTGAAACCCCATCTTATTTCTCAAAAAGTTTTCCCAGAAGGAAATTGATTTCAAATGGTTTAGGATGATATGTTCTTTAGTATGGAGAGTTGTTCTTCATCAAAGATGGATGATTTGGTTTTTTCATGAGAATCACCCCTTTTATCAACTTTTGGTGAAAGAGTTTTACCTAAATAGGGTGTTTGAAGCTGGAGATCAATAAGACCTAATTATGACTATTGTATATGGTCATGAATGTGAATTCTATTAAAACTTTTGGGATGACTGTTTAATGGTTCCTCCAATTGGATAATTTAAGAATTATTAGAATTCTTATCCTGTGAATCATCCTCATTTTGAGATTGGGAATTCACCAGAAGAACTGACAAATGACTAAACCTATCAAAGATCGAGTGAAAATGAGATAGGTGGAGAATTTAGGTTGTTATTAAAGATTATATAGAACTGCATATATCCTTTAAAGGGAGACTTTAGCTTGATCAGGTATCGAGATCTCTTTTTACTCTACTTAATGGTTCATGGTATACAAATTAGCCTACCTATATTCTTAATGAGGTATACGGAAGATATAAGTAAATCTTATTCAAGATTCAATACACTTCCATGCCCCAAGTTTATCTCTATTATGATGTGATAGAAAATGTTAATTCCTAAGGGAGTGGATTTAAGCTACTTTAGTGGTATTTTTTTAAACCAAACAACTTGAAATCATATAAAGATCAGTTGGAATCCTTGTAAGGGGATGTAGATAGTTGATGAAGAAAAGATGTATGAAAGTTTCAATCTAGTGAGGTACCCTACTAGACCGAGGGATACATTGATCTATGCTTGGATCCAAATCAAATTGTTTAGGAAAATTACTCTTCTGATGTAGAAGGATATCAAGATATAGTTTAAGTAGCTGAAGAAGCAAGACTATCTTATAAAGAGAGCTTGGGTGGATCTATTGTTCATTAGGTTCTAAAGGAATATAAGGTTCATGTTGAGGCAGAACCTGTAAAATAAGGAGTATCTCCTGAGGGGGATAAAAATTTTAGATACATGTTGTTTGGACCCATTTTCATTAATTCATAGAGTGACAAAGAAGTTGATCTAGTTGGTGATAGTCCACAAATATTTGAGATTGGGGGACCTCCAATCTTTGAATCCACAACTCCGAGAGATGAATTTCCTCCAGATAATAATTTTTATGACATGGAACTATTTTCTCCCTCCGATTATTGTGATAAGCATGATAGTGATAAGGATGATAGTGATGAAGATGATAGTCCACCTAGGCTAGAAGGTGAAGCGATTCTAGATGCTTCAAGAGTTATAGAGCCTATTATTCCAAGGATTTATTCTCTAATTTTAGATCATATTGAGCCCTCTCATGATCTATTATAATTCTTGGATATGCCATACTCTCTTGGAATTATATCAAAAAATATGTTTCAAGGAGAACTAGTTTATGATTCTTCACCTAGGACAGAATTGGTGGATATGGAATATTCATAGGAATAATCAGATACCTCTCTTAAATAAGTTGAGATACCCCCTAATATTTTGTTTTCTAAATGAAAAACTTGGAGAAAACCTTCAAACTATTAGTTCAATGACTCTGAATATTCCTCCTCTTTAAAGGCAGTTCATACTCTTCTAGAATCAATTCCTGCTCCTGCTCAACAAGATAGACCTTCTTCTGCACCTTCAATGATCACTTCTACAGACTTTATTCAGTTTAAAAATTACCTTTTAGAAATTTTTAAGGAAGTATTTATCATTATCAGTTCTTCCAATTAATATTACCAATATGAAGATATTTCCTATACTATTGAGAGTGTAGTTTCACATATCTATCCAAATCTATTCCACAAGATATATCATATGAATCATAGGATTATGAATTTTATAACTTGGATGGAGGATTTTAGAGTTTATATCAGAGTCCTACAAGCTTATTTTATGGATATACAGGCATATTTGGATAGAAGGTACCTGTCAACAATTACAAATCCTTCTATACCCTCTTCCTCAACCTTAGATCTTCCTACCTCAATCTTTGTTGATGAAGATCTTATTAGAAAATTAATATATTATGAAATTCATAATATCATTGAAAATGTGAAGGAAATATGAAATAAAGTGAAAATGAATGTTGATGAACATGGTGAGAAGTTATATGATATGATTAGAGATGAATCAGTCATGGATTACAAAGAAAAGGGTGTAATCAAGGGAATTATCAAGTACTATCTTAGACAAATTTACACCAAGTATAATCTCAAGACTCGGTTTCTTTCATTGATAAGAGACTTAAAAGCTGCCAATGACTACAGTTTTAAAAGCTATTATGGAGAAACTATTATTCGTGACTCCTATGTTTAACTAGTTTATGTTATAAAAAGATGAATTCCTTAATATTGTGGAACATGGATCCAGGGTTGTAACTGATATTACCCAAATTTTATAGTATTATATATACATTGAAAATTAACATGTTTTGGAACCTCCTGATTTACCTGTGACCAACATATATTCATCTCCTACCTAATATCCTATAATGACTTCAACCTCAGTTTCTGTAGATTCCTCTACTCCAACCTCTACCTCACCTACTGTACATTCTATAGGACTATTCAGTCTCACCCTTTCTCGGGCCTTACATCAGATCATATTTGTTTCCAAGAGTATCACAATTCTATAAGATACTACAATTTCTTGACCCATACCATCTACTCTTATTTTTGGTAAAGGGAATAACCCCTTTATTCCTTATACCCTTCTGAATCCTGAGGATTCAAATTCTAAGTAGGTATTCTGATAGGTCCCCTTCTAAACTTTTTGAACATTAATGAAATATATTTTAATTCTATTTTATATCTCTTATTTTATTCCTTTATTTTCTTTAGTTTTTAATCTATCATCCTTTGTGCATTATTTTTTATAATCCCAAAAGGGGGAGTAAAATATGACATGTTAACAAACTAGCATGATTATTTATTATATAAAATTTCATGTTATAATAGATTGTAATCTTTCATTAGTCTCTTATTGCTTTATGTATTTATTTATGTCATGATTTGTGATCATAAAAAAGGGGATATTGTTGGTTTAGTCCATCATTTACTTATTTTAAATATCAAAAATCATATTTATATTTTTTCTAATCCATTCTATGTTTTATGAAAGATAACTATTTTTTAGGATCGACCATAAGGCAAGTGGATTGACTGTAAGGCAATCGGATCAACCGAAAGGTAAGAAGATCGACCACACACCTGAGTGATCAACCATGGCTATCTAATCACAAACTCTTGGATTGACTGCATGAAAATTTTGATAGACCACATGAGAAAACTTGCGACTATAAATCCAAATGGAAGCAACTTTACATTTGTCAAAATATCACAAATTATTTTATCAACCACATGGAGAAATCATAGATTCCGTAAGATTATAATTGACTGTAAGTTGAATGAAAGCAACCATATGAGAAATTTTTACTTCTGTAAAATTTTTGAAGCGAAAGTGTGAATGGTTGAAGAAACCATGGGATGACGTCATAATTTGACAAATTATGTGATAAAATGTAAGTTTAAGTGATCAATTTTAAGATAAAAGTGTTCAAATGCATGGATTTTTTAATAGATCTGATTATAATTCTCACAAAGTGTTGAAACTACCATGGATTTTAATGTGGAACACTTAAAGTGACCATATCTAAAGGTAAGTATTATATTGTTAAATAAAATATGTCAAAAACTTTTCTATTCATAATTAAATGCTAGTTAGAATCATTTAATGATATTAGATTTTATGTCGAGTATGAGGATCTCCAATGATGAGTTTTCAACGACACTTTTTGGAGAAATATTTTTCTTTTAAAGAAGACCAAATACAAAGAAAAAAAATAGAGAGGCAATATATGAGATTCTTATACATAAAGATTTTTTACGAGTGTAAAATAAGAACCTGTGATCTATTTTCGACACCTACACCTATGTTTTTGCTTGATCTTAAATGAAAAATCATATAACTACCTCTTGTATTCACACGTCATCTTCAAACCAAAAGAGTACATTGAGAAGAGAAGAATCATCTATAGAACAAAAAAAGCTGCATTCATTACTACATAGAATTATTTCAATTCTCTTAATCTGTTTTTATTACATTTTGAGTTGTACTTAATGTAACTATTTTATTTATTGATAAAAATATCTTATATAGTATTAGAGAGTACTCTGATACTCTCTCAAATTTTCTTTTATATTTTCTATTCCACAATAACCATGGAATAGGTTGTGTATCCTGGACTGTCTACATATAGTTATATATAAAACTTGATCTAGTTTGTCTATAAAGTTTATTATTTAATAAAATAATATTAGTAGTGGGTTATTTACAAGTGAAGTGGATTAGTTCTCAGATTGATATTGAACCACTTGTATTTTTATTCTGTTGTGTTTCAAATTTTTGTTTACTCTGTTTTGGAAAGTGTTTTTAAAATCGGTTTAATGAAACTATACTTTGATAGTTATCTATTACTCGTAATACTTCTATTGTTTAGTGCATGTGGTGTAATCTCAAAATCTTGGAATAATTATTAGATTATTCAAAATGAGTTTTGATCAAACTTTAGAAAGGTTATTCAAAATTATTGAATTAGATTTACCTACAGTATTAGCTAACTGAGAGTTTTTCAAATTGGGGGATTTAATTTTATAAAAAAATAACTAGAATTTTAATTGGAAACTCAATTCACCCCCTATTGAGTTGTCTACTCCAACCAACAACAAAGAGGGGTAGACTTATAAATGATTGGGGAAGAGGAAGTTTTCTTTTTTTAATTCTTGATCTCTTATACTTCATGGAATAAAATCATTTTATTTATTCTATTAAGTTGGTTTTAGTATTTTAATAGAAGTTTTCATTATCAAGTATTATTGTAACTTGTTTTAGATTTTTTTTATTATTATTCCTTGGTCAATGATAATTATTTCCCTCTAATAGGTTCTAGTTTATATATGATGTAATATAATAGGGATTAGTGGTGAAGTTCTCAGCGATTTTTAGTACGTGTGGTGGGGGGTAGTGGACACTCTTGATTATTTAGGATAAAAAAACTCGATAAGGTATTGCCTAATTCAATTAAGGGTATTCACTATAACTCTCTCACACATTTGAAGGGGGTTAGATCAAGCTAATATTTTATTAAGGGTGATTCTCACCATCAAAATTTAATCAAATGAGTGAAAATAAGTTATTGTGGAATCTCACTTTTATCAACTTAGAAAAAGAGGATTGGATAACTTGGAACTAGGATAACATTGAATTTGGAAGAATGAATCTGACCTGATCACCCTTATCATATCACTATTTTCAATATCTTGATTTACTAATTACTTTAGTTTTCAAAGAATCACAACAACAACAAAAAACCTATTTTTACTCTAATTTAAAGTGATAAACTTGATTGTTGTGTGATCCTCTCTGAATACAAAATCGGTTGACCACTATACTACATTTTAACTTAGGAAATAATTATTTTTATCACACACCATGATAAGAATGTGTCAAAACCTACCACCATTTTCAGGGAGGTGGTGGAAAAAATCTATTTTTCAAAATGTATGACTAGAATCACTAACACTAATCCTTACCCCCTAGATCCTAAAATTGAAATAACCTTACAGAATAGACTTAGAAATAGTAATTTGAAATATGAATTTGAGGAACTTTCTCTTACAAACTTGAGTGAAACTTCAAGTGTTCTCTATGAGTCTTTAATCATGGCTCTTAATCTCAACCAAACCCTTAGATACATTTGTGCACCACAATTCCTTAATCAAAACAATCAACTTGTCATTCTAGATTACAAAATGACTTTGAGGTGAAACCTAACATAATCCAATCGCTTCTTATATTTCATGAATTAGTAGGAGAAGAACAAAATAAACATATTAAAGAGTTCACATATGTTTTGTTCACTTTTATACCCCAATGAGTAGTTGAGGAGCTGGTAAAGTGAAAGACATTCCCCTTTTCACTGGAAGGAGCTACTAAAGAATGGTTGTACAACCTAAAACTAGAAGATGTGTATGAATGGGATAACTTACTAAGATGTTTCATGAAAATATTTTTCCCCACATCTATAAGAACATCCATCATAAAGGATATCCATGTCATCAGACAATCATATATAAAGACCCTCCATGAGTACTGGGAGAGGTTTAAGAAGCTATCTTCCAGCTACCCACATCAAAAAATCAAGGAACATCACTTCCTTATTTTCTTTTAACAATGATTATTGTAAAATGATATAAACCTACTAGATGAATAATCAAGAAGGTCTTTGATTGAAAATTCATTAGTGGAAGCTAATAACCTAATTAAAAATATAGCACAAAATTCCCAATAATTTAGAATAAGTGGTACTAGGAAAAGAGAAATTTATAAGGTAGGAACTCCTGGTTTATCACCTTTACTTGAAACTAAACTTGAGGAGATGACTAGTTTGGTAAGACAGATAGTTATAAAGTAATTTAGTAAAAAAAATCACCAACTAAGGTGTTTGTTTTATTCTCTTCAACTAATTATTTCACTAACCAGTGTGTTGAAAGGTGGGGAATAGAACGTTGTACATAATCCTTTAATAAAAGGAAATCACAAAAATATCAAGGATTAAGAGAACTTAAATAAGTCTAATATGGATTTGGAAATCAACCAAATCATGCTACAATCCCCCCCCCCCACTAAATTTAGTTCCAAAACCAACCCCTATTCCAACATCAATTCCAAAACCCACCACTATTTCAACAGAATAAATATTATAACCAGCATGCTTACCAACAATCACCTCCTTTCCAATAAAAGGGTTATGAACAGCCCTAAATAATTGTAACAACATCTGAGCATCAATAGCTATGATCCAAGGTTGATGGTATATAATATAAGATGTATAATCTAGAAAAAAAATTCGGAAGTATTATAGACATGATTTCCAAAAATACAAGTAAAATTATAACTAAATAAGTCCTGAATCCAAAGTATAATATAAGAATGATTATAAAAAGGAGTGATGAGAATATTTATCCACCTAAAACCAAGAAATTTTTTCCTGAACTTGAAGAAAAAAAAGCTGAAATTTCTAAGCATAATTTAGAAGATCAATCCATCAAACCAAAAGAAGAAAATAATAAAGAGGAAACAAAGAGAAGGTTTAAAAAGGAAAGAATCAAAATACCCTTAAAAAGAAAAAAAATAGATAATAATGATATTCCATTTTCATTCCCTTCTATGATAACTGGGTCAAATAATCTTGAAGAAGAAAAGGTACAGATAATGCAAGAAAATTTTCAAAAAGTTGAAATCAACATCCCTATTTTGGAATTTATCTAAAAAATTACAATGTATACCAAATTTCTCAAGGATATTTGAACCAATAAGATGATACTTCAATGGAATGAGAGTATTCGGTTATGAATAAGTGTCTCAACCATTATCACTCTATAGTTGCTAACCAAATGTTAAGATCTAGGGACATTTTCCATTATAAGAACCATTAACTATTTAACTTTATATAACACTTTATGTAATCTAGGTGCTTCAATTAATGTATTTCCTCACTCATTATACACTTCTTTGTAGATGGGAGACTTGAATCCCACAAGAGTGGTTGTCCATCTTGCAAAAAAATCCATGGTTTTCCCAAAAAAAGTTTTGGATATTTTCTCATGAAAGTCAAAGATCTATTATTCCTAACTGAATTTTATATGATAAACATGGAAGAAGATAGTATCTCATCACAATCACCCATAATTTTTGAGAGACATTTCTTAAATATGTCCAATACCATCATCAATGTCCATGAAGGAACACTCTCCATAGAGTTTGTAGACATCATTGTCCACTTCAATATTTTTTTACTCCACGAGGCACCCTTCAGATGATCACTCATTATTTGCATTGTCACATGAAGAAGTTTATGAACCTATTGAAGAATCAGGTATGTTCCATGAATTAATATCATTAGTAGAGAACTTTCACATTGAAAATACCATGAAACACGTAAGTGCCCATAAATCTATAAATTTTAATTATAAGTTAGAAGAGGTGGCATCTGATTTATTTGATGATTTATCAAATAATTAATAAGATTAAGTGATTTATTGCATGTAGTAGATTCAAGACTTAGAAACAGGGAACCTAAATTCAATCTAATCCCTTGAATAACCCTTGAATCTAGAATTAAAACCACTTTCCACTAATTTGAAATATATATACCTCAGGGAAGGATAAATTTATCAATGATAATTACTAATAATCTGTCTAAAATCCAAGAAAAATATTTTATTCATATTTTGAGATAGAATTTCCATGAAATAAGATGGATTTTAGGTGATATCCCAATAATAAACCCAAAAAATACGCTCACATAGAATTCTTCTTGAGGGAGATTCCAAACCTCTCAGATAACCCCAAAGGAGGCTAAATCTTACCTTGATGGATGTTGCAAAGAAGGATATAGAGAAGATATAAGAATCAAGGATCATCTATCTAATTTTATATTTTAAATGGGTTATCCCCATCTATATAATTCCCAAGAAAACCAATCTAAACACAGTGAGGAATGAAAATAATGAATTAATCTATATAAGAATTCAGAATAGCTGGAGAGTGTGTATTGGCTTTAGGAAGTTGAATCAATTCACTTGAAAAAATCATTTCTTGGTCCCCTTCATTAACCAGCTGTTATAGAGATTGGTAGGGAGAACTCGTTATATCTTTTTTGGATGGATTTTTAGGTTATTTTTAGGTACCCATTTCTCTTGAGGATCAAGATAATACTGCCTTTACTTGTCCCTTTGACACTTTTTCTTACAAAATGATGCCATATGGATTATGTAATACTCTAGGTATATTTTATAGGTTAATGGTGAGAATATTTTCTAATCACATTGAGTATTTCTTAGAGGTATTCTTAGATGAATTCATAGTCTTTGGAAATTTTTTTAACTATAGTTTGAAAAATATGGAAAAATGTATTGAAAATTTACATTGAAAAGAATATTTTTTTAAAAGTTTGAAAAGTTTCATTTCATGGTTGAGAGAGGAATTTTCCTTGTTCATGTCATTTCACAAAAATACATTGAAGTGGATAAATAAAAAATTTAAGTGATAAAATCATTTCCTTACCCAACTTATGTGAAACATGTTAGATCATTTTTAGGACATAATAAATTCTATACGAGGTTTATCAAAGATTTAAGTAAAATTTCTCTACCTCTATATAGATTACTTTTGAAATATTATAATTTCAATTTCAATGGTTATTGTAGGGAATCCATTTACGAGTTGAATATGATATTGATAACTCCACTAGTGATGCCACCACTAAATTGGGGAGAACCATTCGAGATACTTTATGATGCCTCTAACCAAGTATTTGGAGAAGTTATTTCTTAGATAATTAAGGGTAGGTTAAAATTAATTTCCTACACTTGAAGAACATTATTGATGCATTCCTGTCATAGGGTATGAAAAAAAGAAAATTATTTTCCTAATGCATCATAGAGGCTGACCGGGGTTGTCTCACTTGAGGATCTTCAAAATTGTTTACTTACACTACTGGAAAACTAACCTTTACCAATGGTTCCAAACCGTTGGTATAGGCCTCCAAACCATTGGTATAGCCTATACCAATGGTTTGGAGAACCGTAGTCAAGTAAGCCGTTGGGATAGGTCTATACCAACGGTTTTCCGAAAACCGTTGGTATAGGTAATATGAAATCTATACCAACGGTAATGGAACCGTTGGTATATAAATTCCAAAAATAAAACATCCGCTGGGATTTGATCCCAGGACCCCTCGTTTATAATTGAAAGACTCAACCACTAACCTAACATGACTTTTGTAATCATAATTACATAAATATATATATGTATTCTCATAAATATTTTAAATTTTGATTTATATAATGTTCTCGGTTAGTAGGTCTGGAAAAAAATTAAAGAACCTATCCCAACAGTTTTCAAAACCGTTGGGATAGCCCTTTCCCAACGGTTTTGTTGAACCGTTGGGAAAGAGGACTCTTTCCCAACGGTTTTGGTGAACCGTTGGGAAAGAGGAGGGAAAAAGGACCCTTTCCCAACGGTTTTGGTGAACCGTTGGGAAAGAGGAGGGAAAGAGGACCCTTTCCCAAAGGTTTAGCATAAACCGTTGGGAAAGAGTGACCCTTTCCCAACGGTTTGCCAAACCGTTGGGAAAGGTGGGGAAATCTATGGCTTTCTCAATGATTTTGGTGAACCGTTGGGAAATGGTAGCTATACCAACGGTTTTTACAAACCGTTGGTATAGAAGTGTTGGGAAAGATCATCTTTCCAGTAGTGTTACTTATTCTGATTCACCTAAATCTAATTTTTTTTATTGTTTTATATTATTTATAAAAGTAATGAAATATGAATTTTTTTTAATAATGAAAAGACATGTAGAATGGAAATTTAAACTTAAACTAACATGAAATTATAACAAAATGTGATTAGGAAGAAATAATTTGGTCTTAGGTTCGGTTTTGGGTTTAATCATTATTCTTCTTTATTTGTTTAAATTTAGTTTGATGATTCAACTATGAGATCTCATGCATGAATCACTATCCTTCTATTTAGTGTTGTGAAATCTTTAATGCCTTAAGAAATCTAAATTCCACCTCCTCCTGTAATCATGGTTGATGGCACACCTCAGTCAAGAGTGTGACATATTCTAGGACCTAGCTCCATTGTATTTCATTTCATACATTGATTGGAAAAACTTCATTGATTGAAGAGTTAATCAATGGAAGAGAGGGAAAATAAATGAAATAAAATATAGAAATAGATTTGAGTTGCATGTCATGGGGGGGTAATCGCCACAGTCGTGCATGCCACTCACATTTATCACAAACATAAAATTAACTTTATAAAATAATTCAAGAACACCTTAACCTACCTCCCCCCAGGCCTATACTTGGGTCATACCCTCATTGTTAAGGGTAAGAGGTCATAATGGTGGATAGAAAAAATAGAATAAAATAAATAAAATAAAAATAATAGAAGAGAGAGAGGGTATAATAAAATAGAATAAAATAACACATGAAATAAAAAAATAGAAGAAGTTGAGAGATAGAGATATATATATGGAAGAAAAATAAAATTAAAGAAAATAAATATATAAAATATATATATAGAATGTTATAAGAAGGAAAGAAGAAGAAAATAGTAAGAAAATAAGAAAATAAGAAGAATGGAGATGGGTGGTGGAACACTTAAAATAAAAATGCATGGATTAAATTTTATAAAATAAATTAAAAATTAAATAAGAAATATAAATTAAAATTAAAATATAACTAAGAAAAAAAATTAAAAAAAGAAATAAGAAAATGGAAGTAGTATGCAGGCCTCTCCCTTTGATGGATTCCCTCAGTGGGTAAATTCCCCTTTTAGTGAAAATATCCTCCTCTATTTATAGAGGAGGAGTCCTTATCTCTAGGTTCTTTAAATCCTTGGTCAAGTCTCCTCTCATATCTGAGGAATATCTTTTTCTTTTTTTTTAAGATTTCTTTTTTTTGAGACTTAGGGTGATGATTTAAAAATAGTCAAAGATACTGGATTTCTAAACCTACTGGCATGGATTCTCACATACATGGGATCTGGAAAGAAATGGCATGCATGGGTTTGGTGGTGTCTTCATGTGGATTAGGGGGTGTGGTAGTGGTGAGATGGTGCATCTCAACCATCCTTCATAGTGGTTGGTCGAATCCAGCTCCTCAAGTGTGCATGGCGTTAACTTCTTCAAAATGTGGATAAATGAGATTGAATGAGGTTAAGAAGACCATTCATGGTGGTTCAGACCTCAGTAATAGTAATTCATCTTGATTTCATGGTTTCTAAGGGGATTCTATGGTGTCTCTGGCATTTGTAGTGGTGTCTCTAGTGACATCGAGTGGCGGGGCAACGGTAGAGGGCAGTAGAGGAAATATACGAGGCATGGGTGAGAGATTTGTAAAAGATGAACAGTAACTAGGATCTTTTCATCCCACATTGAAATGGAGGGGAGGTTTCATGGGTGTTTATAATACATTATATGGCCTCTGATGGTTATAATCCTACACCAGGGTGGGCATTTAGATACACACACACACACTTGAAATGGTCTGAGCCGCACCGCTCGACCCACCTGGGCCTTTGGCCCAACTATGCTCCCATGAACTCTCATAGTCCTGGTCTTCACTACCACTATGCACAGGCCTTCCCATGACCCTCCTTAGTTGGTCGTCCCTTTGGGGATGGCTATGTGGTTGGTGGTGGGTGTAGTTGAGGGTTATCCATACTAGCTAATTTTTTGGGTAAATACGTACCTGAAAAAGAATATGAAAACATTATAAGTAAAAAATCAAACTCAATTATAAAAATATCAACAAAAGAAATCATAAATAAAATTCATATCCAAAAATAACATTCTTTTATTCATTTATCACCATGTTCATTCCTTTAAATATAAATTCCAACATTTTAATAAATCATTGAAATATATGGAATTAATCATTAAAAATTATTCAAAATTATTAAATTGTGATTAAAAATATGCATAAAATATGAGTGTGCCAAATACCACCACAATTAAACTATTACTTTACTTAAGAATAAGATCTAAACATTAAATTAAATATGTTTCTAATTCTACCAATATTCAAATTTTAAAGCATTGAAATAAAAAAAAATATTGATGTTAAATCAAACTTTCAAAAATCCAAATAAAATATCAATTTAATTTTTCAATTTTCAAAGAAAAAATTAATCCAAGTATTTTACTTTATCCCTTTTTAAATTGTTGGAACTTATTCTTTCATCTATTTATGTTATTTGATTTGTTATTATTAAACATACCAAATCATGATTTGACTCACCTTTGAATCTTTTCTCACATCACTCATGATACAATTCAATTAGAGTTTTTCTCATATCATGAGAACATGATCCTTATCCATTGGCTTGTAAAGGAACTATTTTATCTAATTTTAAAGACAAATAGAACATAAAATCATGAGGAATTTTCAATCAAGGTTCATATGAATCTCAGGCTTAAGGTTAGTAGAAATTGATGTTTAAAAATTAAGGATCAAAGAGGAGGATTATCTCTCAATGTATTAAGCATGATATTAAAAGTAAAAGTTCAATGAAATTATCCCCTTTAAAATAAAAAATCACACTTACCCAAGATCAAATTAAGTTCATGATCAAATTAAATCACAATTAATGATGTGAAACTTCTTTAATTTTTTCCTACATTTATACTTTTTATTTTCTTTTTAAAAGTACTTATTTTTTCATATATATTTTTGTTACTTTTTTGAAAGTTATTCTTAGAAATAAACTTCATATTAACCACCTAACAACATATGATAAAAATTATCAATCCAGTAATGGTGATTTTTTATTCTTCTAAGTCACAACCCATTCCTATTTTTTTAATTTTTTTAAGAAGGGAAAGCAATAAAGTATCATGAATGAATCAATAACATTTTCAGTACCCAAAGATAACACCCCATGATTTTTTCCTTACAATTTATTTCATCCCATTTACCATGACTCCCTTCTCCCCCATACATCAAATTTAAAATATCATTCAAATACTAAGATGGGTAGGAATGGATAAAAATGGCTTGAAACATGGCTCATTCCTAACAAGGTCATTCGTGGTTTATATGGTAAAAACAAGTATTGATGTAAATTTGGTCAAGATGATAAGGTATTTTTTTCAAAATATTCCTCAATCATTTTAAATGTGGTTTTTCACATTCATAGCTTTGAAAAGTTCAAATTCAAGTTCTAGAAATTGAATTGTCCCAAGATCAATCAAGAAATGTGATCAAGATTAAATAGGAAGTATTTTAACTATAAATCCTCTAGAGAATGGAAATTATAACATTAGATAATCACTCAAGACTTGAATAATAATAATAAATAAATTCAAATGAATTTCAAAAATTCAAAGTGTGAAAAATGATAGGGAAATTTCATTTACATGAATCAAATAATTCCCTCAAATCATAAGTGATTATGTTAATATCCATGCTTAAATTTAATCATTAAATTATCCATTTTACTCATTAAATATCATTATCATTGAAATATAAATCATGGAATCATAGGATTCTTAAGAAACTCACTTTTCCTAGATAAGTCAAGTAAATCATAAATTCAATCATAGACATGAAATTCCAATTTTAAATCTCAAATCGGTAATATAAAAAAATGTAGGGAGTTTAAAAGATAAAAATAAAAGTGAAGTCCCATTTAAAATGAATATTTTGATCCTCCTTTAAATTTTTCTTTGGGAATTCCTTGTGACATCATGGTCCTACAAAAATAAATCACTCAATTAAAACACAAGGATCATTCCATTAAATCTAAAAATGATAGAGGGAGTGGGGATGCATGTTGGACAAATCTTAATAATGAAATTGAAAGTATTAGAAAGTAAGTATAAAGATAAATTTTGGTATGATATCCCAAGTGGGACCTGGTTTTTTAATGCCTCAAGAGGTAAGTACCAGCTATCATCCATAGTCAGTTGGTGGATGAATCTTCTTGGATTTGAACCACCACATGTGACTTTTCCCAGATTTCACTTCTTTCTTCTTGGTGAGTAATGACCCATGGATAGAGTATACCAGATTCATCCCCATTAAAATTAAGTAATGCTTGCATGGCGGGGTAGGATGAAGTATGGATCATCCTCCTTCTTGGTTGATACTTGTGAAACCTCCTCCTTCTTTTCCAGTGTTGTCTCAACAAGTTCTATATGAATTGAATGACCAAATGGAAAGTAAACAGGTATTTTTACTTGAATAATAATTAAATTTTAATTATTAATAAGAAATTTCTACCTTTCAATATAAGCATAATATGTCTTGGTCTCCTCAAGATCAACTGCTTGGAATTCTTCATGGGATTCCTCAAATGCATGTTCATTAAAATTAGGGAGCCCCGTGTATTTTTCAATAGGTGCATGTTCTTATTTATCATCTTCCTCTAAGGCATAATAAAGATTGTCTGAATCTGAAAATTAAAAGTAGTGGGAATTAATACTCAATCCATATTACATAAAATCAAATAAAATAGAGTTTGAGATAAGATCAACTCCTTGAATTGGTTTATCTTTAATCTATTATTTAGTGGTGAGTACCTCTTGAAGTTGGATGGTAACAAGTGTAGGTAGGTAGTCAAGTTCCTCTAACTTTTATTCAAATACCACCACATGAGTGGTGTCTTACTCCATGGATAGAAAAATATGAAATGTTTTTGGATATTCTAATTTTTAGGGACTGGGGAGACAAGTTATACCTCACATTCATTCTAGAATTCATCTAGAACTTTTTGATCTCCCACACATAGCTCAACAAGAAAGTCTTCTTAATCATGAATCCACTATAGCTTATCATGGTTATCTTGGATCTGATAATTAATATATTTGGGTTTTAGATACTTCTTAAGTTTGGCCTCAACTTCTTGGATGTCCTCAAAAAAATCCATAAAAACATGTGGCTCATCTTTTGGTTCAAGTTCAGGTTGTTTGATGGATACATTGAAGTTATTGGTTATCCAATCCATTTTTTCATGCAGATCTTATACCTTCTCCTCTAACCATTTTATTTTGTTTTTTAGATTCTCGTTGGCCACTTGCTTCTGTTATTACACCTGGGGAATCTCTTTATAAATGATTGGAGGAAACAAGGAACACTCTACCGGTGTCTTGTCCATTTCTTGATAAAATTCCTGGAAGTAATCACATAATTCAGTTAATTATCTGGACAATCCTTCAATAACTAGTTATTTGAGGGTCTCTTTAAGATGCTATATGAGGTCCTTGAATTCCTCCTCATTTCTAATTTTTCTTTGAACTCCCCTGGTCTATCTAGAAAATAATGCAACACCATCTTCTATAAACTAGGGTGAGTTAAACATTTTTTTAGATTTTAAAGAAAATAATGAAAAACTATCTATAATCTAAAAATAGAAAAAATAATCAAACTAATGATTGTATCTCCAGAAACTATGCCAATTTTGATGCATGTTTGTCATAGTGCATGGTAAAAGAAAATTATTTTCCTAATGCTTCACATAGGATAACTAGGGTCATCTCACTTTAGGATCTTCATAATTACTTACTTATTCTAATTCACCTAAATATAATTTTTTTTTGTTTTATATTATTTATCAAAGTAATGAAATATGAATTTGTTTTTTTTTCTAAATAATTAAAAGAAATGATGAATGGAAATTTAAACATAAACTAACATTTAATGATAACAAAATAAGATTAGGAAGAAATAACATGGTCTTATGTTTATTTTTGGGTTCAATCATTATTCTTATTTATTTTTTAAAATTTAGTTTGATAATTTAGCTAGGAGATCTCATGCATGAATCACTATCCTTTTATTTAGTGTTGTAAAATATTTAATGCCTTAAGAAATCTAAATTTCACCTCCTCTGATCTTCATTGTCGTTATGTGAAGGCCTTCCCACAGCCCTCCTTGGTTGACCGACCCCTAGGGGCTGGCTATGTGGCTGTTGGTGGGTGTGGTTGAGGGTTAGCCATAGCTAGCCCATTTTTTGGGTAAAAAAATACCTGAAAAAGAATATGAAAATATTATAAGTAAAAACTAAAACTCACTTATAAAAATATCAACCAAAGAAATATTAAATAAAATTCATATCCAAAAATAAAATTCTTTTATTCATTTATCACCATTTTCATTCCTTTAAATATAAATTCCAAAATTTGAATGAATTATTGAAATATATGTAATTAATCATTAAAATCCTTCAAAAATCATTAAATTATGATTAAAAATATGAATGAAATGTGAGTGTGTAAATTATATGCATCCCAATTTAATCACACAACCACATAAAAATAGTTTTTGGTAGTTTATTTTTCTTTGGAATAATTTAGACCATGTCTTCTCGGAACTAAAGACATTGTTTTTTCTAATCATTCAGCACTTAGGTACTTTATGAAGAAGGATAAAGCTGATCCAAGGATAATGATATGGATTCTAATATTTTAGGAGTTCAAATTATAAATCAAAGATAAGAATGAAGTTGAGAACTAAGTGGTTGATCACTTGAGTAGACTTCCCAACACTGTTGAAGTTGAAATTCTAGACTAATAACCACTAAAAGATCACATTCTAGTATAATGATAAGTGTCTTAGTATGTTGACATGGTCAATTATCTGGTAATATCTCAAGTCCCATCTCACTTAAATTCCTCACAAATTCAAAAACTATAATCTGAATCCAGATATTACAGTTGGGAGGATCCATTTCTTTAGAAATTTTGCAATGACCAAGTGATAAGAAAATGATTTCCTGAAAGTGGAATTGAATTTATATTTTAGTTTTTCCACACTTTATTTTATATAGGAAACTTTGGACCTAAAATGACCACAAGGAAGGTTTTATAATAAGGAATTTATTGTCCTATTTTTTTTAAATATGCATGTGAATATTGAAAGAGGTGTGAAAAAAATCAGTTTTCTAGAAATAATTCAAAGATACAAGAAATGACCCAAAATCCACTTAATTTTTGTGAAATTTTTAAAGTTCAGGGGATATATTTTATGGGACCTTTCCTAATGTAATTTGTAAATTCTTATATCTTTCTTGTATTATATTAGGTTTCAAAATGGGTTGAAGAAAAATCCACCAAGACTGGTGATGCTAAAGTGATTTGTGATTTTATCAAGGCTAATATATTTTGTAGGATTTGAGTTCCTAGAGCCATTATCAATGATCAAGGGACTCATTTTTACAATATAAGAAATGAGACTTTTTTGAGAAAGTATGGGATTCATCATAAAACATATATTCCCTATCATCCACATACTAATGGCCAAGATGAAGTATCTAGCAGGTAAATCAAAGTAATTTTGGAAAATAATGTTAAACCCAATAGGAAGGATTAGAGACAAAGGTTGGAATACACCTTATGGGCTTATAGGAAAACCTATAAAACCCTGAAAGGAATTATTCCATATATGATTATTTATGGGAAACATTTTCACTTGTCTATATAATTTGAGCATATGATGTACTAGGCTATGAAATAGATGAATTTGTATCTTTAAAGAGAAATAAAAGAGAGAATATTACAACTGAGAAAACTAGATGAAATTAGAAGATAAGCATTTGAAAATTCTAAGATTTACAAAGAGACAATAATAGTGGCTCATGACAAGCTAATTCAACCAAAATATTTCCATCTCAAAAACACAATATTGTTATACAACTCAAGATTCAAGATGATTCTAGGTAAAATTCATTCTATATGGGAAGGTCCATGTATAGTTACACATGTATATCCTTTCAGTGTTGTGTAGATTGTGAAGTAAGGATAGAAAGATTCATTTAATGTTAATGGATATAGGCTGAAGAAATTAGAAGGGAACTTTCCATTAGATCCAGTGGAGGATATTACACTCCTCCAACCTATTTATCAATAAAATAAAACAGGTTTTACCTCTCCTTAACACTTACTTGCTTATTGTGATTCAATTAAAATTCTATTGGCATGTTAAATCTACTTGAATACATTGAGGTCACTGCATAATTTAAGTGTGGGAGAGGGAAGAATTGTGGTTTAGGATTCTCATATTTCTATTTTTTAAAAAAATTGTGAATTTTTGAAATTTATATGTGTTCATTTTTTAATTTTTGTGTGTTTTTGAAACTTATGAGCTCAAATTGTTATCTTTTCCATTTTTTGAAACTCATTTCAATAGGTAAAAAAATTTATCCCATGAAACCGAACATAAATGAATGCTAAAAATGAATTTTTTTTCAAGTTCAAAACTTTTATAATTTCATGAAAATACCTTTTATTTTTGAATCTAATGCCACATATCACTATCTTTATCTTTAAAATCACCTTCTCATGAGGATTTTGAACCCTTTTAAACATATTCTTTACATATACCTCATTTATTAAGAGAACCAATCCATGTTCACTTTAACCCAAATTTGATTTATTTTTATCAAAACTTGAGGGTTTGAGGTACTTATGTTTTAAATGATTAAGGCATTTATTTGGTTTTAATAGTCCCATTTTCAAGATTATATTTTTTATTTCGGCATGTCCTTTATATTTAATCTTTATAACCCTTAGTGGTTATGAAAAATCTATTAATCTAGACACATTAAAATCCAATTTTACCTATCCAACCTACTTTGTAGGGGAAAATGCATGATATAGTTGAACATAAGTGTGGGGGAAGCTATCTTTTTCCATAAAACATCATTTGGTGCTACTTTGGGTTGAAAATAAAATACTAAAAAAGTTTTTCTGCTGCTGAAAAATTTATTCTACTAAAATTTATGCCTTGCTGAAGCTTTTAAGTAGAATTCTAAAAAAAATTGACCTGAATTTTCTGGAAAAATCAATGAAAAATAAATTTTGTGAAGATGAAAATATATATTTTCATTCGAGATAAGTAATATGAAGTCACACCCACTTATTGAAATTCAAATCATTCTCACTGCCTTCAAAAATCAAGTTGTGTGGAATTATAAAATATCAATCAAAAATTTAATTCTATTGAATATAGTTGAGTGAATATCATTTTTAATGCTGAAATGTGGAATTGTGTGTAGTTGACTTAAATTTTTCATGATGATTGGAGCTAATTTACTGCTAAGAGGAGTGAACAGGAGACCATACTTGAGTGAAAATTAGAATCATGCAATTTTGATTCAAAAATATCCAAACCCTCCTTATTCTGTCTCATAATTTTTGACATCCAAAACCTAATATCCAAAATCCATTGAACAACCCTAAATATTTATCATGGTAAACACATTTACTTGACTCACATAAGGTGGATATATAAGAATTTATCAATCTTATGGTGACTCTTTCATGAGTTTGGATGAGAAAAGTCTTGTTGAAAATATACATTTGTGTGATGAGGTAAAATTCATGTGCGGTAAGTGTTTTGTGTACATGGGAGGAGAAATAAAGTGGAAATGGATTGAATGACCTGAATGTAAAACTTAAAATAATGGTTTTTAGGAGGCATGATATCCTTTGTTTCTTGGTATTAAATTGGTGGATCACATGGTTATGTATTTTAAATTTTATTTTATTTGATTTTGATGTTTACTTGTACAGGATTACAAGTTCTAAGTGTGGGGGAATTGATAAATATGATAAATCCATTATTTTTCATGTGTATTTTTGAATTTCCAAAGGATTGTATAACAATTTAGAAGGGGGGTTGAATTAGTTTTTACCTTTTTACAAATTTCAACTTTAGTAAATTTAACCCCTAAAACTTGTTAAAGTTGTTTCCTTATCAACTTTTAGTAAACTCAGGTGAATGCATAAATATAAATATTACCAAGGCATGCACAATTTACAAGGTTTAGTCTCTATGTAAGAACCTACATCCTTGTCATAGCCACTCTCATGGGTCTATGGAAATTCACTATTATGAATAAGTGAATACAAATTGTGTTAACTCCCATTAGACACCTTCTATATCTCAATAGGAATTATTATACTTACTCCTAATAGTTTACAAAAAAAATCTTACAAAAAATTGAGCAAAAAAAAGAAGAAAATTGAAAACTTTCTACTCCACAAAATTATATTTTGAGACTTCGTCTGATGTACCTGCATCTTATTTCCCCAGTCCAATGAACCTAGTATGATTCTCCTTCAATCAATATTTTCTTTTTAAAAAACTCACTGATTTGACTATTTAAAAAATATATACTTCTCAAACAAATTCTCTAAAACTTAGACCAATTCCCTCAGTCTGATACTCTCTATCCAGTAATCTAAACTTGCCTCACACTAATCTTCTGATCAGAACTCTCATTCTGAAAACTCTTCTTCAACATAAAACAACTTCAGTTTTCAAACTCACTTCTAAAACCAATTATGTAGAGATTCATACTTTTTTGCATGGGTTAATAGTGTAAAGTACCATTGTACTTTGAACCTCTATTTATAGGTTCTCCCAAAATAGTAAATGTGGGAAACTGAAATATCTTCCCACTCACCCAAATCACAAATCTATGAAATTCACATTTATTTGAGCTTCATTTTAACTACTTCAACCCTTCTCATTTATTATGGTGTCTTCTCAAAACTTATTGATTCTTACCAACTCTTCTCGAACTTACTATCATTAAACAAGATAGAATCCCATTTGAAAGAAAAAAACTTTAGTCTGGAAATGATAATCTGGAAAACTCAACATCTTTCTGATCCTCTTGACCCACTCAAAAAACTCTTTAACTATCAACTCATTCTTTGTAAATGATATGTCCAGAAATTACAAGTCTAGAACATCTCTATTTAGAACCTTTTTCATCATTCTAGTTCTCTTGAATCAATTGAAATAAATCACATCTTTAGATCTTGACCCATTGAAATAAAACAACTTGAACCAATGAAAACAAATATATGATTTCTTTCTCCAATGCCTCAAGACAACTGAAAATGGTTGACTATATTATTTCAACTTCTAAATACTTTAGAAACCTATAATGACTATTTGGTAACAGCTTCTATATGTTGCACATATTCAACCACTTTCTATATCTGATATGTTCTTCAGTTCGATCATATTGTGTCTGATGAAACTCTGCATCCGATTACTTAATGGTGTCAAAAACTCATCTAATGGATCTATGTCAAAATCACATCTGATGAATCAACATCTATATCTCATCTGACGGATCAGTATAAATAGCTTCTGCACCTGATCAACTTCTATGGTTAATCAACTTCTGACTTCTTAATATTTTTAGTTGATAGAAAAAGATGGTCTACTCCTTATTCTTTGCTTAGATATTCAAATTTTACATCTTGATACTCTTCAATTTTCTCTCACATTTTCAACACTGTAATAACTAAGAACTCATAATCCACAATGTCATATATTATAACAAAAGAAATGTCTGATGATTCACTTCTAGTCAGGTGAATCGGATATAATGAACTACGTCTAGTCGGAAAATTTTCATTACTTCAAACTTTAACAACTTTAGACTTACAGTCATTTGACAACTTCTACATCTGGTGCTTCTCGGCCCAATGATTTTGATATGTAAAACATAAACTTTGGAAACTCCAAAAACACTCACTTCTCTTCCCTTTCACAAAATTAAGATTTTATCATAACTTCTTCATAATGTTAAGCAACTTAAAATAATAGAAAATCATCTTCTTATGTATTTGGTAAAGTTATGTGTCTTCCTGTATTTTTAGCTCTCAGCAACATAGAAAACTTTCTAAATCCTATTTCTAATAACTTATGGCTTTTCAACAAAATCTCAATCTGATGGTCTGTGTCCAATGGATCATTTGATCAAGAATCCTATCACTAACTTTTCAAAAACACTTTTTGCATCTATATTTTAAACAAATTCTCAATATACAAGTTATAAACATTCAACAATACATCTTTCACCTGATTTACAAAAACATTATTTTACAAAAAGTGAGTTTTTTACATAAACAAAATTTTGTTAAAATCAAAACATCACAAAGGATCTTAAATCTACCCCTTTGGTTTTTTTACAACTTTTTTTACTCTCATTAATAACTTTTTCAACTCATTATTTTTCAACACTCATACTTTTTTACAACTCATTTTTATAAACAACTCAAGTTTTTTAACTTTTACCAAAATATAAATTTTCTCAAAAGAGAGTGTCCTAACACCACACTACTAGATAATGTAATGTTTTTAAGTAATTTCATTTCTTGGTGATAAGTAAATATTGCGGCCATGTTAAGATAAACTCCCCCTTGATTTTATCTTTTCCTGTCACTTTTTTTTCTCCCCTCCATTTTATGATAATCACAGCTTCAGATTCATTTAAGTAACTAAAGTACTTATATAAAGTTGTACAATTTCTCCCCCTTTGTCAATATAATCCAAATCATGGTAGGGATCTTTTTTAAGATGTTTAGGAAGACTTTGGTGGAGGCTTAACATGTAGTTTCATCCTCAATTCCAAAAATCTCTCATTCGACATTTCTTTTATGAATATATCAACAATTTGATACTTTGTTGAAATATTTTTTAGTAAAACATCTCTACTAGCAAAATTTTATTTTATGAAGTGAAACTTAATGTCAATTTTTTTTATCTTGAGTATTGGATAGGATTTTTAAAAAGATAAATTGCACTCTTATTATCACAAAGTATCTTCAATGGTTTTCAAACTTAAACTTTCAAATCTTCCAACTAAAATTTCATTCACAACATTTGAGTACAACCTTGTGTAGAAACAACATATTCTGATTCCATTGTGCTCAAAGTTACTAAACTTTATTTCTTACTATGCCAAATCACACAACATTCTCCTAAGAAAAATGTTCCTCCAGAAGTTGATTTTATTACATTGTAATATCCATCCAAATTGGTATTAGTACAACCATGAAAGTTCATATCACAACTTATTATATATAAAATCCCATGTGAATTTGTTCCTTTAACATATCTCATAATTCTATTTGATTCCAACATATTATATTCTTTCAGATCACTTTTATATTTGGCACACAAAGTCACAACATAAACAATATCAGTTCTTGAGGTTGTGAGATAAAGAAAACTACCTATCAAATTTGGAAAACCTTTCTAATTCACACTTTTTATAGTGTCATATTTACTAAACTTTGTTCTCACTAAAATTGGAGTTAAAGCTTCTTTGGAATATTCCATACCAAAATTTTGTAACAATTCCCTAACATTTTTTTCTTGAGATAGGAAAATTTATTTATATTTTTTAACTTGTAAAGAAATGAATAAAGTCAATTATCCTAATATTAAAATCTCAAATTTCTTCTTAATTTCCTCATAAAATTATTTACAAACTTTTTTTCATCTTCAGCAAAAAATATATCATCGATATACACAATTATAATTAGAGTGTTGAAGTTAAATTCTTTCATATACAAGTTATTGTCAACCTTTACTTTTAAAAAATTTAACTTTTTCAAACAACTGAAAAGTTTTTAATACCAAGAACATGGGTCTTTTTTTAACCCATACATGGATTTATTTAATTTAAAAACATATTCTTCCATAATTATCAAGTAGAAATCCATAAGGTTTCTCAATGTAAACTTCTTCAATTTCACCATTTAGAAAAGATGATTTTATATCCACTTGATAAACTTTTTAACTTTGATATGCAGCCACTATTAAAAACATTATAATATTTTCTGATCTTATAGTGGGGGGAAAGGTTTATTCAAAATCCACACCTTCCACCTATGCATAGCCTTTGTAAACATGTATTTCTTTATTTCTTAAAACTTATCCATGTTCATTTAAATTGTTTCTTTACACCCATTATGTTACAATAAATTTTTTATTTTCTAGATGTGGAATAGGTTCCCAAGTGTTGTTTTTTTCAATTTGATCCAACTCTTCATTCATCGCATCGACCCATTCTTTATGTTCAAATACTTTTAAAACTAATTCTGGTTCAATTTCTGAAATGATTGATGTATGGTTTTCTAATCAAAACTTTCTTCATGTTTAAACTATAATTTTTTTTATTCCCAATAATATTTCCAATTTCAACATGTTTCTGTAAAGTGGTAAATTTTAAAGTATCACTTCCAACTTCACTTTCTTCATCACATGATTATTCTGAATCTTAATAAGTCTATTTTGACTAATATTAACTTTCATTAGAAATCTTTAGTTTGTCTTCCTCATCAATTTTAACATTCTTTATTAAGAAATTTGTATTTTCAATAACTTTCACATCATAGTAATCCACACATTTTTATAAATGTTTGTTCCAACATTTATAACTCTTTCCATTTAGTGAATATCCCATGAAAATTCCTTCTTCAGCTTTCTCATCAAATTTTACAAGATTTGAATTTTTTATTTTTAGTAAACATGGACTTCAAAAACTTTAAATTACTTCAGTGAAGGTTTTTTGTTATATCACATTTCATAGGAAGTCTTGTTTGATTTTTTTCTCAACAAACTATTTTTTTCACATGTAAAACAATGCTAACAACTTCTATCTAAAAAAACTTAGAAAGTTTATTTTCTTCCAACATGCTTATTCCCATTTCAACTAAACTTCTATTTTTACTTTTTAAAAATCCATTTTAAGGGTTTTATGGAGAATTGTACTGATTTTTAATTCCATATTTCTTCAAATATGATTCAAAGTCATTGTATGTGTATTCATTTCAATTATAAGTTCTCAAATTCATTATAAAAACACTCATTTCTCTCTAAACCTCTCTTCTAAAAACTCTAAATTTTTTTACTACCTATGAATTGTGCTTCATAAACATGATGTTGTTCATCTGATTAAAATCATCAATTATAGTGATACAATAAAAATATCTTTTTTTATTGTTGTCTCATCGACCCGCATAAATCTGAATGAATAAGTTCAAGAGGTCTGGTAGACTGAATCTCAAATTTCTTATGACTTTTATTAATTATTTTCCCTTTTTGACGAGTTATACAAACATATTCTTCTCTTCTTTCAATTTAGAAAATTTTTGAACAATGTCCACTTTATAAAGTTTGTTCGTATTTTTTTTGTGTGAGATTCTCAAGTATGTGGTACCATAACTTTTTCTCATCTTTAGCACTCAAGTAATAGGAGTTGTAAAGTTATTCTATTTAAAATAGATTTTTTCTAGTTATTTCTCCTATCATAACAAATTTTATATCTTCCATACTTTTTATGATACATAAATATTTCAGGAATATCAATTTTTTTCATCATCAAAAAGTTGACTCACATTAAGTAAGCTATATTTTAGCCCATCAACAAATAGAACTTCCTTAGACTTTAGTTTTTAAGGTTCAATCTCAGCAGTCCCTATTCCTCTGATTTTCAAGGAACTGTCATTTCCAAACATAAATTCTCATCCATTATTATTTTCAACATTTTTAAAGACTTTTATATTTACCATCATGTGTGAGGAACAACCAATATCAAGAATCCATGGTTTGTTCCTTTTGATAGCTTTTAAAGTTGTCTTAATAACAAAAGATCATTACTCAACTTTCTTCTTTCCAACTTCCTTTTATTTTCTATAATAAGATACTTATTTCGAAAGGAGTGTCATACATTTTTCAAAAAAAAATAACATGGTTGATCACATCTTACAAAAACTTCCTCCAGACTATCAAATTGATTTTTTATTGGAAGTTTTCTAACATCTTGAGATTTTCATTTTCTAACTTCCTATGGATTGGGAAAGTTACTCATTCTTCTTCCACCATTTCTTTCACTCTATTCAAATCTATTTACTAGAAGATTCATCTTATTTCAATAGTTGTAATATCTATTCCCATAAATTCCTAAACAACAACAGAACCCATAAAATCTTTATTTTTTATAAAAGAATGATCTTTCCCTATAATAAGATTGTCGAGGTTCAAAAAATATTTCAAATTCAGTTACCTCTGGGCATGTGACAACTTTCCTATGAGATTAATTTTAAACTTTGTATATGTGATAGGTTTTTCACATCCCTTCTCAACCCAAGATTTCCTAACACTTTTATTAACACCTAGAAATTTTAGAAAAATCAGATAAACTTTTCAGTTTAGTGGGTGTAAATTTCACTTGATTATTAGAGTGAGGTTATTCTATAGATTTAGATGATTCAAATTTTACTTTTGAATCCTTGTATAATTTTTCATTCATCTTTATTAAATTAATTTTAGCCTCAATAAATTTTATTGAGACTCATTAGCTTTATCTTCCTTAGCTTACAACTTCTTACTGAGATCTTCAACTATCTTACCTAGTTCAAAAATTCTCAGTTTGTAACATAAGATATCCTTGATATACTCTTATTACTTATTAGAAACATATTTTATTACTTCAACAACATTTTTACTATCTTTCTTCATCATTCTGCTTTCTTTATTGAGAGTTCTATTTTTTTCAATACATGCAACAAGTTCTGATCTAAACTGATACTCTCTATAAGATTCTTCACCTCCTTCTTCTTCATTGCTTTAGGAATCTTCTATTTTCTCAAATTTTGAAATGAATGTTATGAACTTTTTTGAACTTTTGTATTCTAAATAATTGTTGTTAGTTGAGTAAAATTCAATTTTCTTACTCATCAAACTTCTTCTATTTCTAGTGAACTTACTCTTTCCACAAAAGTACTTATTTTCTTTCTTAGAGGTTTTATCATACTTCTTCCAATGAGGTTTTCCTTTAGAATGATCTTCTAATTCACCAACTTTATTTTTGTGGAAATTCATATAAAAATGATCGATTCCACCACACTTAAAAAATCTGAGGGGAAGTTTTTCTCTATAATTTTCTCTTCATATCTTATAGTTATTAGAGATAAGAGACGTTAATTTTTTCATTCAACTCATCATCCTCCTTATCTTTTGAATCAAAAGGATAATCATCTTCAACATCTTGAATTTTCATCTTTCTCATAGCTTCAAAATTCATTCCATATTTCATCTTATTTTTAAACAATGGAGCTTTTATTATTTTATAAGTAATAAGAAAGTTATGCAATTAATCAAGAGATAGATCATCTTTATCTTCTAAAGTAGAAATTTTAGAATAAAAACTATCTAGAAAATTTCTCATAATTTGCTTCACAATTTTAGAATCTACGAATACATATATAAAAACCATGATGTTGCAAACAAATTAATTAACTCTAGAAAAGTACTCATCAATATATTCTTCATATTTCATTATTATATCTTCAAACTTGCTACACTAGATTTGTAGCTTTTCTTCCATCACTTTAGTATTCCCTTAAAAAATACTTTCAAGATTGTACCACATAATATTTGTTTTTTTGAGACCCATAACCTTCATAATAGAGACATAAGGATATCATTTCAATATTTTTTATCAACTTCAATATTTTTCTTGTCAAAAAAGTCATTGGGGCATCTTTCTCAATGGGTGGAAACCCAATTATTGCAGTATCAGCAACTTCCATGCCAAGAGATAGGAGATATGGAATCATATTGTTTTTTCAACCATAATAATTTTTTCCATAAAAAGTAGGAATACCTATATTGTTTATAAAATTGTTATTTTCCATGATAAGGATATAATAGGGGAACCTTACCTCTAATACCAATTGAAGTTCCAAAGGATCGTAGAACAAATAAGAAGAGGGTTGAATCAGTTATTGTCTTTTTAAAAAATTTAACTTAATTAAATTTAACCCCTGTAATTTTTTAGAGTTGTTTCCTTAACAAATTTTAGTAAACTCATGTGCATGAACAAATAGAAATATAAATAAGACACACACAATTTACAAGGTTCAACCTCAGTGTGAGAACCTACATCCTTTCCATAGCCACTCTCATGGGTATATAGAAACTAACTATTATGAAGAAGTAAATAAAAATTGTGTTAACTCCCATTAGACACCTGCTATATATTGATAGGGATGATTATACTAACTCCCTTCAGTTTACAAAATTTTTCCTTGAAAAATTTTATACAAACAAAATTGAAGAACATTGAAAAATTTATGCTCCACAAAAGTATATTCAGAGTCTCGGTGAAATGTACCTGCATCTAATTGCCTCAATCCAATGAACTCAGTCTGATAAACTCAGTCTTATTCTACTTTACTCAATATTCACTTATTACAAAAATTACTTATCATCTTGTTTAACAAATATGTTCTTCTCAAACAACTTCACAAAAACTCAGACTGATTCCCTCAATCAGATGCTCTCTATTAGATAATCTAACCTTGCGTCAGTCTGATCTTCTGATAAAAATTCACTATCTAGAAACTCTTATTCAACATGAAACAAATTCGGTTGGAAAAATCACTTCATACACCAAATTTGAAGAGATTCAACCTTTTTTCAAGGGTGAATAGTGTAAAGTATTGTTGTATTTTTCATCTCTATTTATAGGTGCACCCAAAATAGTAAAGGCGGGAAACTAAAATATTTTCCCACTCACCAAAATTCCAAATATCTGAAATTAATGTTCATATGAGCTTCATTTTGACCACTTAAAACCTTATCATCTCTTCTGGTGTCTTATCAAAACTTCTTGATTCTTCATAACTCTTATCAAATTTCCTATCTTTAAACAAGATAGAAAACCATTTAAAAGAACAAAACTTTAGTTTGTAAATGATGATATAGAAAACTCAACATCTTTTTAATCCTCTTAACCCACTTGAAAAACTTTTCAACCATCATCTCACACTTTTAAATGCTCTATTTGGAAATTTCAAGTCCATAAAATCTTAGTTTAAAACCATGTTCATCATTTTAGTTCTCTTAACTCAATTAAAATAACTTACATCTTTAGATCTTGACCCATTGAAACAAAACAACTTAAACCACTAAAAATAAATATATTATTTCTCACTCTGATTCCTCAATCCAACTGAAAATGGTTGACTACATTATTGCAACTTTTAAAGACTTCAGAAACCAACAACGATCATCTAATAAAAACTTATATATGTTTCAAATATTCAACCACTTTATACATCAGATATTTTCTTTAGTCCGATCATACTATGTCTGATGGAACACCACATCTGATTAATTATTAGTGTCAATAACTCATATGATAGATTAGTGTCAAAATAACATTTGATGAATCAGAATCTTCATCTCGTTTGATGGATTAATATAAATAGATTTTTTATCTGATAAACTTATATGGTGAAGAAACTTTTGAATTATTAATATTTTTGGTTGATAGAAAAATATTTTATTCTCCTTTGTATTTTCTCAGATATTCAAATCTAGCATCTCAAGCCTCTTCAAGTTTCTTTCACATTTTTAACACTATAACAACTCGGAACTCAGAAACCACAAAGTCATATTTTATAACAAAAGTAACGTTTTATGATTCACATACTATTAGGTATGTTTTATCTGATGAACCACTTTTGATTAACAAATTTTCATTTTCTTAAACTTCATCAACTTCTGACATCCAGTCATCAGACAACTTCAGTGACTAGTGCTTCTTGGTCTGAAGATTTGCATTTGGAAAACAACTACTTTAAAAAATATAGAAACTCACACTTCTCTTTCCTTCCAAAAACTTCATATTGTATCATGAATTATTCATGATTTTAAGGAACTTGAAATAAAAAAAAATCTTATGACTTATTTTGGAAATTTCCACAACTTCCCATATTTTCAACTCTCAGCAGCATAGCAAACTTTCTAAATCATATTTCTAGAAACTTTTGAATTTTAATCAAGATATAAATCCAATGGTCTATGTCTTATGTATCATCCAATTTAGAATCCAATATTTAACTTTTTAAAAACACTTTCTACATCTGTATTTTCATTAACTTTTTAATAAACAAGTTATAAACATTCAACAACACATCTTTCACCCAATTTACAAAAACATTATTTTACAAAAATTTAGTTATAAAAAAACAAAACTTTTTTAGAAATAAAACATCACAAATGATATTCTATTTTAATGAATTAATCCCCACCAATTTATCAATTTGAGCTAAATTGAATTATTTTTTGTCTTTTTGGTGAATTTTTTTCTTAAATGTAAAAATGAATTAATTCTTGAATTTTAGTAGCTTTTTATATATTTGATATTCTGGACATAAAATTTCCAATATTTATCCAAATTGAGGAATTCTATTTTTATTCTTCCATTGTTAGTGGGCTTCAACTTATTCAGCTGGGACCAGTGCTCATTCAAACTCCATGAGTCCCAAATAAAAAAAATCAATGTGGAAAATCTTTTTGGCCGATATAATTGAAAACTCCTAAATAAATGAAGAGTATATTGAGATAAAAGGAACCAAATGATGTGATTATAGTTGGATATTAAAGATAACTCTAAGTTATGTGTCAACATTAAATTTTAGATATAAATTATCTCATTAAGCCTGTAGATATACACATTAAAGTGGGAGAAGATGAAGAGTCTGTTTAGACAGAATTAAACATGACCAAAATCATTGATAATTTGAGGTTCAACATCCGAGACAATTTAAAATAAATCTTAAGAATGCATATTAATGATATTCAGCTATTGGGTGGGAGAAAATGGTACAAAATTTCAATGGACAGATTCTAGAGAAGAAATTGTATATCCTTCCTTTTCAATTTTCTTAGTTCTACAATTCCTTCTTCTTCCTCATTATTCTCAGTTACCCTTCACGTGGAAAGGTAAACTTCTAATTGATTTGGGAAGGGGGGTTTGTTTTTGTAATTCTTGAGTTATTTCACTTCATGGAATAAAATCCCTTTCTTTATTCTATTAATTTTGATTCAATATTCAAATATCATTTTTAATTATCAAGTATGATGATATTTGGTTTTAGATTATATTGTTGTTATTAAAATGTTAAATGATCATTATCTCCCTCTAGTAGGTTTTAGTTTATATATAATGGAATAGACTAGGTCTTAGTAGTGAAGTACTTATTGATTGTCAGTACGTGTGGGAGAGATAATGGACACTCTTAATTGTTTAGGATAAACAAGACCTGGTTGATTATTGTCTAAGTCAATTAAGGGTATTCACTACAACTCTCTTACATAGTGGAAACATAGTATATCAAGATAAGATTTTAGTAAGGTTTATTCTCACCATCACCATTTGACCAAGAGAGTGAGAGGAAATGATTGAGGAATCTTACCTTTATCATTTTAGCATAAGATGATTAGATAACTTGGAACTTGGATATCATTTCATTTTAAATATCGACCTTGGCCCAATCACCCTTACCATATCACTATTTTAAACTCTTACTTCACTAATTAATTTTGTTTTCAAAGAATCACAACCAAAACAACCCCTTTTTCCTCTAATTTAAATTGAAAAACTTGACTATTGTGTACTCCTCTCTAGAGAAAACCTAGGTTAACCACTATACTACATTTTAACTTAAGAAATAATTGTTTTTTCCACACCCCATAGTAGACACATGTCAATTAAGAAAAACCATGATGATCTATATTAATAGTGAATTAGTATACATTAAGTGTGTCATGAGTGATATGAAATTAATGAATAAGTTAAGATATATTTTTTCTCTTCCAAAATCAGAAGATGATATCTCAGCCCTTTAATTGAAATAAAACTTTTGAACTAAAATCTATGGTCATGGTGATTGATGATTTCATTTTAGGAATTCAAAAAAAGATATATCAAGTATATATGTTGATAACATGAGTGTGCAACTTGTTTGATAAGATATTGAGACAAAATAATTATATTACATAGTGAGTGTTCGTATGTGGTTATAGTCATTGTGTCATTAAATTCTTCCTCTATGGGTATCTTGATGGGTTTATAGATACTGATCTTGGATTTTAGGAATTCTCACCTAATGTCATTAAGGAAAAGGCCTAGAGGGTCATACACTAAGTGAATCTATTGATCTTAGTTAAATTCTATTTGAATTTAATAGTTAGAATAAATATCATTATCATGATCAAGGAATGATATTTATTCAAGATTTTTTATTATAAATATTCAGCCACTGGTTATATTCGAGTTAAAATATATATGTGAGTTGAATATTAAATAAATATTTATTCATATAACTGCCTAATAGAATATTTATTTATCACTCGTTATATTTTCAAGGTAATAAATAATATTTATTTATTAAATATTTATTTAGTTATGTGAATATTAAAATATATATTAATTCACAAGAACATGAATATAATATTTCTTTATTTATTGAATGAATAATATTTATTATTATTCATGGTTCGATAAATGACTAGAAAGGTGAATGACCTGAGTTTAGAACCTGGTAGCGAAAATTATATAATCCTAGATATAATTTAAATAAATAAGGAATTGTTTATTTAATAAATTTGATATTAATTTTGAGTAAGTTAGCATGTGCTATGAAAATATTATTATTATTATTATTATTATTTTGAATGGGGTATATGTTAGATTTAATATTTTATTAAGGGTTGTTATGCAATAATAAAATATTAAAACACCAAATATATAATCTCATTTTATATAATTTTCTCAAGAAGATTGTTGTGCACAACATATCTCCTCTCTAGAGAATTCTTCCAATGAAAAACATATCCAGGGTTTCTCACATGACCAGGAGAATTCCTCCACCTTCTTCCTATCTCTCAAAATTGAAAGAACAATAGAGACAATCCTTCAAGCCCATGGTATTGTATTGCGATCAAGACTAACAATTTATGGCAATCAGATCTTCTGTGCTAGCACTCATATTTCCATCGACGTCATTCAGAGATCATAGAACATGTGTGGATGTCGTTAAAGGGATTCTACTTTGGATCCTCTTGGTGCAATGACGGTACAACTTGAATGGGGTCCATGTGATCAAAATTTACATAGAATAAAGTTCTCAAGACCAAGGTATTTTATTGTTATTAAATTAATTATAAATTTAATGTGAAAAGATCATATATTTGGTTCCAGGTTTCTTTCATCATGTTTCTTTAGATACAGTTATGAGACGTCATTCTCTGTCATGTTCTTATGGTTTATTTTTCAGTTATGACTACAATAAAAATTGGGTAAGTTCCCAACTAGTGATTATTCTATTCCCAAAACCTTCAATATCATGATTTTTTTACTTCTCTATGGTTAGTCCATAGCTATAATGTTCATGTTATATTGTTCATTGTGATTGGTGTTTAATTATTGCTTTCACTATCATTTATTTACATTTGAACCAAGGGGTATAGTATCCTAATGATAACCTATAGACCTATACTATTATTCGACATCATCTAGCATGCGAGGAGAAGCGCCTGAGTTCATGTGGCACCTTTGATATGTTTATTGTTTGGATAGATCGGTTCGAGATGCTACAGCACATGTAATAAGTCATGATGAATAGATTCAAAAATAAACACACGTGAGGCTCTAATTTTACATGGTTTTATCAAGTTTATCTATAAATATAACCAATGGAAAAATTATTCCACTATTCAAAGTCCTAAGTGCATAATTCCTTGAAAGTAGAGAAACCATCATCTACATGGTGATTATTTCTTAAAGAATCTCTCCATAAAATTTCAATTTGAATCAACCATAATACAAAGTTATATATCTATATGAGAAAATTAATATATTTTAAATAGTATATATATGACCTAAGAGAATAAAATGGAAACTGTGGGGGACATGGGGTGTCATGGACCAGTCAAGCCAATGATTCTCTTATAAGAAACTAGCATTGGTCTTCGTTAAACATGTCCAGGACAATATCAATCTTTTTGTTAGACTATTATGGTGATAATGATGCAATATAGAAAATAATTGACCTTGATTAATTAAATGATCTAAATTTACTACTCCACCAATGTTATTCTTCTTCTTTAATATGAGTCACACCCAAAAAAAGATCCACATTATTTTATATTTTTTTTTTGCTTGATCACAAGCCTCTAAACCTGTAAAAATCACCTCAGAGAGTTTCAAATTATGTGGGAATTGAAAATATTTAGACACAACTTAAACTTTTCAATCAATAGTGTATTGATAAAAAATAGGTCAAATTAACCAATATAACAATTTTCTATATGAAAACATAACATGATCTAAAATGTTTTGAATAAAATTTGATCAAATGTTAATGTGTCCCAGTCATTTATGATAAACAATATTTCTCATTAAGCTCACAGTATTATCATTTTCCCAATAGATAACATGTTTTTAAACCTACCAATCATGACCCAAAAACTTTTAGTTCTTCACTCATTTCATTAGAAAAATGAACTTAACCTTACCTGTAGACATCACAAAAATAGATCTCAACATTTTTTTAAAATCATAGATTCAATAAAAAGAGTAAATGTAAAGCATTTCAATAGTATCCACTGGATCATATCGCTATCATAGTCTAAATATATGAATCTTAACATAAAAATATACTAATTAGATACATGAGAGTATAGAAAAAATTATAAAAATTATATGATAATATATCTTCACCATTTAAATTGATTAAATTCATTTAAAAAACTAAGTTGGGTTAGGTTGGTTAATTTTTTGTTTTTTTCGGTATTATTAATTCAATTATGATAATTTTGTTTTTTAAAAATTACAT
The DNA here is from genome assembly GCA_963277665.1 of Viscum album. NCBI lineage: Eukaryota > Viridiplantae > Streptophyta > Magnoliopsida > Santalales > Viscaceae > Viscum > Viscum album. The sequence continues at coordinate 777,878,846 of OY728126.1, read as the reverse complement.
ATTTATAAAAATAAACCAATTAAATGATTCCCCCATTTTATCAAGAAGTAGGGGTAGAAATATGAACTGGTCCTTACATAAAAGTTATTTATTATTTTACTCCTTAATATTTTTTATCCATTTGTCTGTTAAGGCATTCTAACCCAATCCACCAAAGATGAGTTGATCAGTTGAGAGTGGGTACGATAATAAATACCCATTAACTAGATACTCAACACTTTCTAACCATATTAAGCAAGGTTAAGGTAGTGGTTATTTGAGTTTTTATAGTGTTTGAATAATGAATTAAAAAATTTATTAATAATATGTTGGGGTTAGTGTGGTAGTCTTGAGGCATGATTAAACTATTTATTAATAAATCATTGTATATATTTTTTAAATATTTAAAATTTTACAATATTTATTTATTTTACGTTTAATATATATTAGATTTATAAAAAAATATAAATTCAAATCTAAATAAATTTATTGTTATTAATCCATCAACTATATATCTTATAATGATAATAAAATTATAAATATATATATATATATATATATAATTAAGTATCTATTCATTTTGGATTTATAAATGAATTTTAAAGTTTTAAATTATAAATTTTCATTTAAATGGGTTGTGGTAGTTAAATATATATGTTAAAATATAATACAGTGAAGTTAGGTTAATGAGTTTAAAAAATAATCAGGTTATACATACATAAGTAAAGGTGGTACCCTTACACGATACTCTTACACATAAGGTTTTCATAAGGGTAACCTCTTTGTTACATTTACACAAATGAGTTGTGTAAAGGTAGTGCCCTTACACAAAATGGTTTTTATAAGGGTCGATGATAACATATCCTTACATGTAAAGGTATTAGAGTCGTTGCATAAAGGTCTCTGATGTTTACCTTTATGCGGTTTATGAAACATTCAGAGTGCCCTTATGAAAAGGAGTTGCATAAAGGTAATATCTCTACATGAGGGAGTTGTGTAAAGGTAATATATATATTACCTTTATGCAACAGTTTTTTAAAACGAGTTTCATAAAGGTAACCTTTATATTAACTTTACACAGGCTTATGAAAACATCATTTGCCCTTATGTAGAGCGTCTGTGTAAGGAGAAAAGGGAGGATACCCTTATGCGGAATAGGCATTCTATGTAAGGGTAAGAAGAAACTATATTTAAAGAAAATATTAAATGAATTTTATGGTTTACAAAATGTTTATAAACCATAATAAAAGGTATTTTTGGATATCTTAATTTATAAGGATTTTATAAATTAATTAACTAATTATAAATTGTTTATAATTAATTAAATAGATGCTTATGAAAAAAAATTCCCAAATATTAAAGGTTAATATTTTAAAATACCTTTTGAAAAATTAAATGGCATGCTTTATGATATATAAATAAAAGGTTTATTTAGAAATCATAAGGGGTGATTTATAAAGTATTTATAAATTATAAAATATATGATATTTAGATAATATAAAATTCCTATAAAATATAAAATGGATTATAAAATGTTTATAATTCATGAAATATTATATAATTGTTATTTAATATAAAATTTTAATGATTTCATATTGAAATGAACATAAAAATTTTATAATTAGTATTTATTTGTGAATAGTTCATAAATGTCTTATGTTTTGGAAAATAAATAAAATGAGTATTTATTTGTTAAATTTATTTGATATTCATGGTTATTAATTTTTTTGTGTAATATGAATATCATGTGTGCCCATTTATCTGATAAATTTTTTCTATGATAGAGCATTTCATATCATGATAGTTTTGATATCCTAAAATTTAGTTTTCATTTACCATGACCTCAATTTGTATTTTTGGTTATGAACTTGAGAATGGTCATTGGGAATAGTTTGTGTATATTAGGTGTTATAGTTTTAATGATTTGAATTATATCTTGAGTAAAGTATCCTCAGGTATAGGGATTATAAGACCCTATCTTTTTTCGGGTACGTCCCTCTTTTAGTTTTTTATCAAACCTCTTTTTTTTGGGTTTTTATTCATATTTGAAACTTGGTGGTCGAGTTCCTTTCTTGAGAACGAAGAGAATTTACTGGGAAAATGACCTAATGTTTGGATATGTATGTTTTTTTGAATTTATTAAGTTCAGGTATAAATGTTTCAAAGGGGATTATGAGAATTCTCCATGAGTTTGGAAGGTTTTTGAGGTGGTTCAGGTTTTTCAATAAAAAGTTGGGTTGAGAGAAGTCTATTGGAAATTTACATGTCATGAACCTGTTACATGATGTGGAAATGTTTCCAGGAAGACATCATGAACGGGTTCAATGTGTGAGATGAATACACACCATGAACATGTTGTATGACATGTAACTATCTCCAGATAGATGTCATGAACTGGTTCAGGACGTGCGATAAATACATGTCATAAACATGTTACACGATGTGTAACTGTCACTGGAAGATGTCGTGAACTGTTTTAGGGTGTGAAATGGTTATTCACCATGAAACTGGTTCATGTCATGTAATTTTCAAGGATGGCTATTTTAACCTGAGGGGACATGTTTTTCATCGTAACTCGTAAATTGAGAAATAAACAACTTGAAAGGATTACATGCCATGTAATTCTTGGGCTTGGTGGTTTTAAAGCTTTCACCACATATGATTTAATTCTTCATCCATCATGTAACTATTTCCCTCAAACCCTAGAGAAACTCCAGGCAATTTTGGAGTATTTCCTTCCATTATGGACGTCTTGTTCAAGCATCTGATCCCTAGTGAGTTTTTCGCTATGGTTTTCCCCACTCTTTCATTGATCTCTATTGTAGTGGTGAAATCTATTAACCGTAGTTGTTTTGGGTGTTGATCATGATCTTATGTGATCTAAGTTTTATCTTTTGGTCTTTTCACCATCGTTCTTGTTGGTGTTACCTATTGGAATCATTGTTTGATCACCATATTAAGGTAGGTGGTTTAAAACCAAACCACATGGTCTACTTTAATTATTTAAGAATGTGAAATATTCTACTTTTTCACTGATATAACATGCATATTAATTAATATAATAGTGGTGAGAATAAATCATGTGTTGTATTACTCCTTGGATCCCTTTATGTCCAATAGTGTTGCGACCTGGCTTGCAGCTACACATGGGGTAAGCCTACCCTTGAATAATAATGAAATGGCTAATGGGTTAAGGTAGGTTTAGCATGAAATGAGACATCAAGTGATTTCTTGTGATAGATTAACCTTGGAAAATGTATTAATTAGTTATTGAAAAGGCTGATGATGGTTTGATATAAATGGGTGTGTGAACTGGCATGGAAATGGATTAAGATATAATATAATGAATGGATGGGTAATTGAAAGACAAACAATAATTAATAGAATTAACTATTATGATTATGATATGATGTTATGTTATAGTATTATTACCATTATGACTTTTGTTTTTATTGATGCTGAAATGCTTATATAAAGGGATTGTCCTGGTATGTTGAATTGCTTATATAAAGGGCTTGGCCCGATATGCTGAAATGCTTATATAAAGGGCTTGGTCTGGTATGCTAAAATACTTATATAAAAGGCTTTTCCTGGTATACTAAAATTATTATATAGAGGTATTGTCCCAAATACTGAAATGATTATATAATGGTTTTGGCCTAAATGATTAGATGCTTATACATAGGGCTTTTCCTAGTTATGATATTATATCATGAACTTGTGGTTATGGTTGATGTGGTTGTTCTACATGATCAGAGATATTCTGACATGGTGTTCAAGCATGTATATTATTATATTGTATTAATTAATTAATTAATGCACCTATTTATCACTTTATTTCATGCACTTATTATCAGACTGGTTTTGTTTAGACATGGTGGTGTTGACCTATTGAGTTTTACTCACACCCTATTCGGGTCTCTATTTGGTAGCCGAGCAGATTGCATGGATATAAGTTTAGACAAGGTCAAGGGACCTTGTAGTTGATTTTTTCTTGCTGGATGGGTAAGATCTTAGAGATGGGACCAACTAGGGATTCGGGACCGAGATCTTTTGAGTTTATTTGAGTCAGGTTGTTCTTTTATTTGTATAAATTTTATCATGTCATTTAGATAAACTCTAGCCTCTCATTACATTATCATTTTATTATTATTGGATTATTCGATTGAATTTTATTATTTGGTTTATTTGGTTTATCCTTTACCTTCTAGTTGTATGATGTATTGTTTCCACTATTTCCATTACTTTGATATTTGTTTATTTCTGTTGTATTAAAACTTTGTACTACGGGGTATTTTCTCCCCAATATATTTTTTACACCCTTGATGCTAGTCAAAAATCCTCTAGCTTAAGTGGAGGCACGCTTGAGGTTTAATAACCAACCATATTTGGACACATGAGAGAGTATCGAATCGGGGGACATTACAAACACTAGTGCAAAAATCCCTTTTTCATGTCACTTTTTTTTGCCTTTTCACACCAGTTATAAGGCGCAATTATTAAATGAGACATTGTAAATATGTTTTTAACTTTGATTAAAAAAGTATACATCATAAAAGAAATATTGAATTGGTTTATCATGTTGGTTATCTAATAACTAACTTGATAAACTCGTTTATGTCAGTTTTCCATGTCGGCTATTCTATAACCGATGTCAAAAATGGTTTTTCACGCTAGTTATAGAAAAACTGATGTGAAAACCCATTTTCATGATAGATTTTTTCCAAATTGGTTATCTAATAAACAACATGTAAAACTGATGCGAAAAGGGTATTTCAGGTCGGTTGTTCTATAACTGACGTGAAAACCCATTTTTACATAGGTTATAGAAAAACTGGTGTGAAATTCCATCGATAATGGATTTATCATGTTGGTTATAAAATAACAGATGTGAAAAATATTTTTTTTAAATGATCTATTTTCAAATCTCCTCTCTTATCCTCTCCACTTCCAACCAAAAACAACAAACAAGGAAGAAGCAATAGCATAAAAATAGTTACCCAATTACAATTACAACATTCAAAATTATAATATATAATACAAACAAACTAAAATCGAACCAAACCTATGAAATGATTTTCCCATTCAACTTTAATTGTTTAATATCCTTTGCACTATAATGTTTGGGGTCATCAAAAAGCTACAAATTATAAGAAAATAATTTAACATGTATTATGAATAAAATGAATGAAATAGTAAGGAAATGTTTATAAAGAAATCTAACTTGCTGGAACTTCATAACTATCCCAGTTGAAATTATTTCATACATAAATCTCAACACATAATATTCACATTATTTTACGTATTCTTGTTTATAAAAATACTATTTAAATGAGTTTTTCAATTCAAAATAACATTATTAAGTAATATATCCAAAATTTAGTAATTTTAAATGAAAATTCACCTTTGCATCTACATATTTGATCTTGGTGTACCTTTTATTTATGGTTTCTCAAAAGAAATTTCATACATTGTTATAAAATAATATAAATGAAATAAATTTAAAATTCATTATAATATAAACAAGTATTAATAAATTCAAACTTACAGTTCCAATATATTCTTAAAATTTTCTCTCACTTCACCATGAATAGAGCATAACCAGTAAAGTGTCTTCTCCCTTGGACAAAAAACACCTAACATCCAATATCCACTGTTGTAAAAGAAAATTTAATATTAGTGGTTATTATGTTAAAATATAAATAACACTTTGTGATATATATGTTTCATACTCTTGAAGATAAAGAAACATCTATCACTAAATAATTATATTCTTTTGAAATCTTTTAGTAATATAAAATGTTCTTTATTCTTCAGTCATTGTTCATGCTACAGGTGAAATAAACTATAGGTCCATAAATCCATATACATATGTCCTGTCATTCTCCTTACAGATTTTATAAATATACCTAATAAAAACAAATATAAGTATAAATTTCAATAAATTAAATGTATGAAAATATTTATATTTATACTTATATGGAAAAAACTTGCATCATATTAATGCTCAACCGATACCCAGCTATAAGTTCTATGATATCATTTTTCAAAATCCCCACATTCATTACACGCTCACATACATTAACTTTAATTGGAATATTATAAAAATCCAACAAAAAATTTGAAAATGATGATAATCTATCAATACTACTAGAATTTGTATCTGAATTCATACTACTATGTATTTTTTATTATCTTTATAGTATATCTTTACCTTTAAAGTATTCCTATAAAAATATATATAAATATATAAACTTTAAAATGTTAAAACATATTTAATACTAAAATTAAATAAAAGATAAAATATACACATACCTCTATATTAATATATCAAAGAAGTCTAGGTGGACAAACTAAAAAGTGGTTAATAATTTTTTCAACTATAGTCACCTCATATATAGGTAATGTTACTCCAATTGATTTATCTATAATATCCTATAAATTAACCCTATGATACTCTATATCTATCTATTGATGATGAATGGTATCTCTAATATAAAATATCATCCCATACTCAAAAATATTATGATGAGGATCATTAACATATAACTCACAGTAACCGAGAAGTTGTGGAGGAGCAGGTGTAGGAGTAGGATAAGGAGTGGGGTCTACAGGAAGAGGTGGAGAAGAGGGAGCTGCTAGTGGAGGTGGAGGAGTGGGAGTTGTAGTCTGAAACTATATTTTCATGTCTGAAAACATGGACTGTACTGACGCTCTGATCTTATCCTCCATAATCACATTAATATTCTGAACTTGAGCCTCCAAAGATTCTTTTTTTATAAAAAAACATCTAATGAAGAAGCTAAAGAATGTGGAAATGCTTTTCTCACCAATACACCCATTGGGTATCCTCGTACATGACTCGAGTGTTCGGGCTTTCCCAATGTTGTAGATAAAATATCCTCCCTACCCTCTGCTACAAAGACCCCCTGTGTTCTCCACTCCTCAAGAGAATCCTATATGAATTATTTGAAAAAGTATGTAATGATTAAAAATATATAAAGAATTGAATTAACTTAAATAAATAAATAAAGTAAAAATCTTAGAATCCTCTCAGCCACAACCCTTGACTCTTCCATAATATATTGTACTTTTTTCTCATTTAATCTCTCTTCAATTTTTCATGTCTAGCCAGGGGGTGGAGGGGAAACCTCTCCAGAGCTTGAAGACTCAGCTCTCAGTTTTTGATGTTTTTTATTCATTATTTGTTCTTAAAATAACATATACCCTCCCTAAGATAAATTATGAGGGTTTAAGTTTCTATATTGGATCTCCTGATGAGATCTCATTGATTACTATAAATTAATAATAAGAAATAACTAATAATATCATTAATATGAAAAAATCTAAAATTTTACATTACACTTACCAAAAATGATTCTTGTCTTATACTTTCAACAAATTGTTTCCATGTGTCTTAATATATAAAAGGATATATACCACATGGATTATGATGTTTCCTATACCCAAAAATGAAATTATATGTGAGAGTTGATTTGAAATCCCTCTATCTCCTAGCATCCAATGATAAACATTTCTTCCTAACTCCACCAGTGTTAGGTATATCATATGTCATCTGATAAGAAGGGGGAAACATATATTAATATAAAAATTTCAATATTAGTAAAACAATAACAAATGATCTTACCAAAATGGTCTCCCACAACTGAGATAATGTCACTTTTTCAACACTTATCTAATCATCAATCAAAATACTGTCTTTTCTTTTAGCCTGAACTGAAATAAACTCTTGAATTGTTTTAAATTAGGACCTCTTAGAGTATCATTATCATCAAAGTCTACCAGTATACTCTAGTCCCATATTCTATAAGCAACTGATAATTTTGGTAAATGTGTGATGCCACATTTACCAACCCTCAAACTCTTCTTTGGATCTGTGGGAGTATATGAATCTTGTAAAGAAATATAGGGATCTTCAAGAGGAGTACATTCATGTTCCTCCCTAGAGGTATGAGTATTCTCATCTACAGAACTATGTGGTTGATCAGTTGATCGGTCTTTTATTATCCTACAAATCAAATCAACAAACAATTAGTATACAAATATACAAATTCAACTATTACAATATTAATTTAAATAAAAAATTAAAAATTATGAAACACAAAATTAAATTAAATTAAACTTAACACATTATTATTCATATTTGTTATATTTAACTAAAATGATAACAACAGTAATTATATATGAAATTTCATGTAAATGAATCAAAACAAATCCAAAAATGGTGTAGGAATATTAAAAATGGTCCAAATTAATAAATATTTTTTTTACGCAAAAAGAATATTTTTTCAATATACTCTTATAAAATATTTTTATTTTTATTTAACATATTTGATTTAAAATAATTTTATTTCAACAAAAATCAATAAAATATAAGTTATGTAAGGTTAAATAAGGTAAACTAAACAAAACAAAACTAATATAAACAAACATTTTAACTTATTAGTTTTAATATGTGCTTTGATAAATAAAATAAAATTAACATATATAACATTTAATGAAATTTATAAAAGTGAGAAATAAACATATACTTCCTGTAATATTAGGAATATACTAAAGGATTGTTTTCTCTAATTGCTTCGTCATGATCATTCCTTATAGCACAAACCATGACTATGAAGTGCTCATCATTATTATCTGTTAATCTTTCCATGGAAGTAGGGACCTCACATAAATCATTATCTTCTTCAAGTTTATCATCACCAACATATTGTTTTTTTTTCTTATAAAACAATATACCACTGCATATCGGATTGATCAATAATATAAAATTTTTGTTTTGAATGTATTTCCATTATAAAAGGATCGACTATGTATTCCAATATATTCATATTAACAAGTTTCATCCCAAATTCATCATGTCTGACATTGTTGTTGTTGATAAACCATTTGAAGTTAAACACTGGAACTTTAAATTTAATGTAATCAACCTCCCATATTTCTTCAATGACTCCATAATATTCACTTGATGCACAAATTAGGTTCTTGTCTTTAGAACTCAAAAAATGCATTGCTTCTATGAACAACAATACACTACTATTCTAAACTACACTTCTATTGTCCTGATCTTTCATATAAAATTTATAGCCATTAATTTCATACATGGACCATGTTATCAAATTTAAACTTGGACCACCCATTAACCATTTTAATATTTATGATGCATTTGGTCTACCAATCATGGTCTCTTTAAACCATGTAAAAAATATTATTATGATCATTCAAAATCCACATATCTTTCTTCTTTGGATAACATTATTTCAACACATTAATATGAAATGTTATATATGGTTTAGTATTATCTATGTTATTCAATATGTATAAATGTACCTTCTTTATATGTTCACTTGATAAAGATTTGAATTTTAATCCACTAATCCCCTTTCTCCCATAATTAACTCATTCATGGAGATATGGAGGCAAACCATTGTGCTCTACCATAGGCAGGTATCTTATACAAAACTCCACAACCTCTTCAAAAATACACTTTTCAACAATAGAGTCTTTAGGTTGATATGGATTCTTAACATACCCCTTCAATATATTGATATACCTTTTAAAAGGATACATCCAACATAGATATATAGGTTCACAAAGCTTTATTTCTTGAACCAAATGAAACATTAAATGCACCATTATATCAAAAAAGATGAAGGAAAATACATTTCTAATTGAAAAAGTATATAAATTGATTCATTTTCCAAAATTTTCAAAGCATTCAGATCAAGCACCATATTACAAATTGAATTGAAAAAATAGCACACCTTTGGGATAGTCATTATGACATGGATGGGAAATATTTTACACAATGAAACTGGTAGAAGTTGTTGCATCATGACATGACAATCATGAGATTTCATACCTATCAACTTCAAATCCTTTAAAGACACAAATTTTTTTACATTTAAAGAATAACCCTACAAAACTTTGATATCATGAAGACACTAAAAAAATCTAATTTTCTTCCTCTTGGATAATGTATGAAAAAACGGGGGAAGAAATTTTTTCCCTTCATCAGTAGTGGGAGCTAACTCCAAACGTATTCACATTGATAGTATATACAATCTTGAATTCAACCCATCTTTAGACTTTCCTTTAATATCTAACAATGTTCCAATCAATCTGTCACATATATTCTTCTCCACATGCATGACATAAATTTCATGTTTCACCTCATGGTATCTCTAATATGGTAGCTCAAAAAATATTGATTGTTTCTTCCAAATATTTCTATCATTACCATATTTATGTGTCTTTCCAAATGACACATTAAGGTTTTTCACCCTCCCAAAATACTAATCAGTGGATAAAGTTTTTAGAGCAATATCAAAAAAATTTGAGCCATTGAATTCATTTTTTAATCTTCTATAAGAGTAATCCATAGAAAAAAACTTTCGATGACCCATGTATGTTATTTTTCTCCCATGATACAGTTGATAATATGGAGTCTGTTTTTCACAAATTGGACATGATTTATACCCCTTAACACTGTATCCAAAAAAATTTACATATGTTGGGAAGTTATTTATAGTGAACATAATCATTGTATGCATTTGAAAATATTCCATTTTATAATAATCATACACCCAAATACCATCTTTCTATAAGATTTTCAAATTATCAATTAATGGTGATAAGAAAACATCAATATCATTTCTAGGTTGTTTTGGTCCAGAGATCATTAAACTCAACATGACATATTTGTGCTTTGTACAAAATTTAGGAGATATGTTTTAAATTATAAATAAAAAAGGCCATGAACTATGTGTGTTATTCAGGCTTCGATATGGATTCATTCCATCCATGAATAGTCCAAGTTTGAGATTTCTAACTTCATTTTAGAATATAAGAAATTGCTGATCAATTTTCTTTCATTTTGGAAAATCAGCTGGATGCCATAATTTTCCATCACATATCTTCTCATCTTCATTCCATATTAACCTTTTTACATCATGTGAATTTGAAAATAAACATTTCAAATGAGTAATTATAGGAAGATACCAAAATTCTTTGGTAGGGGTGTTTGTAACTCTTAAATCAGCATGTATTTTTTCTTTCAACTTATACTGTGACGTACCACATTTAGGAAACTTTGAAATAAATTCATATTCCTTCCTATATATAACACAGTCATTCAGGTAGGCATTTATTTTTTTGTACCCTAATCCCATCGGTCATAGTATTTTCTTTACTTTATAATGTGAATCAGGAATATCATTATCTTTAAGAAGAATATCTTTCAACAATTGTAGCAAATCATTAAAACTTTTGTCACTCCAACCATGTTTTTCCTTCAAGTTAATCAAACTTAACACTGATTATAAAATCGTACATTCCATACAACTAGGATACAATGTCTTTTCAACATCACCATATAGATGCTTAATTGTCAGTTCTTTCTTAGTTGCCTTTTCTTTAATATCACGAATCATTTCTTCAATTTCATCAGAGTTATCATCTTGAAAAGCATCATTATCAATAGATTTGAAATTCTGCCTAGTTTCACCATGCCAAATCCAAGAGTTTTAACTTAGATTAAAAACATGAAAAATTCAATGATCTTTGATCTCTCTACTTTTTAACTTCTTAACATTTAAACATTTTAGACACTAATAGAAAAACATGTAGTTGTTTGGAACATTTCATTTAGAAAATTCCAAAAAAGTGTCAACACCTTCCTCATATTCATCACTTATTAGAAGTGCCATAATCCAGCATTGACTCATTATTATCTATAACAAAAAAATCTTGTCAAAATAATATAGTGGTGATAAATGTGAGAATAAATTAATCAATTCAAACCTTATTTAAATATATATCAAATATTTCATAATTTGAAAGTAACAAAACATTTAAATTAAAAAAAAATATAAGCGTATTTGAAAAGTATAATTATAAATTCTAGACATTAATCCAATATAAGTTTAAATATAATTGATAAATCAAAATTCATCACCCTTTACATTTCTAATCACAAATACCACTGCATAATATTTATATTTAAAAAACTTAATTAACAAAAAATTGATTTTAAAAAAATATGTCACAACATTTTTTAAAAAATAATTTATTTTACAAAATCAAATCATTTCACATTGTAATTTAATTAAAAACATCCTCAATGTTTTAATATAGAAAAAGGGAACTATTTAAAAATATCTATCACATTTAAAATAAAAAACACATATTTAAATCAAAGGTTTAATGAATTATTTCTTTAAATTGAATAAAAAACTTATTTCCCTTACTATAACATTTTTAACAATAAAAACTTCATATAATCATGGATAGAAAACAATTATTACCCATTATTGTGAATAATTTTCAAAATCCAAATACATATTTATCAACATAACAAACCATAATATTATATATTATACAATACTGAATAGAAAAAATGTAGGATGCTATGTAATAAGAAACTAAATAGATGGAGGTTAACATGCTCAATAATTCACACAATATAAATATTTTATAATACAATACTAAATAGGATATAAACCACTAATCATAACATAGAAAAATATCAGAGTGACTATAATTAATTATATAACATATGATAAGGTTTTTAGGATAATTATGATTACTTAATGAGTTGTTATTTAATAAATCATGGACACTAATATATAATAGTAATCATACAAAAGGAATGTAGATAACCTCATGTTCGACAAAATGTATGATGTATGAATAGTCACCTTCAAGCTTAAAGGAATGTGAAGGTATCAAAGGTATATAACACAAGACAATAAATTAGTCATTCTAGCACCCAATGAATCTTTAGAATTGTTCAGAGATTGAAGGAACACGTGTGGATCATCACTAGATGGGATCTACTTTGGGTCCTCACCATGTAATGACACTACATCAATTGAGTTAGAATGATCAACATACTCAATGAATAAAGATATAATAATCAAGGCAACCTTTCTTCTTGTGCTTAAATTAATTATAAAATTGACAAGAAAATACTGAGTAAACAACATTAATCAAAAAATGACATGATCAATAATTAATTATAGGAAAAAAAACATAGCCGTTATTTTTCAATGAAACTATAAATAAGGAAAACTAGTTATCAGTGGTAATAAATGAGATACTATAATCAAAGAACTAACTATTGGTCCACATTAACCTAGTTTGATTTCGCCCAATCGAATAACACCAAAATGACTCAAAACGTGACTTTATAAAATAATTTGATCATGAAATTACTCAAGAAATCAATGTACCATAATTACTTGATCAAGATCATTCTAAAATATAAACAATGCTGAATAGATATTGTGACTATATACCTTTAGGCAAGCTAGTTGTAGATGAATAGATCTCTATTCGAATAAATAATGATGACGCTGATAAAACCTGAGAGTGTATGAAGATGGTAATATGAGAATGGACTCCACTAAATTGAACAAACAAAGATTAGGGATTCAGCACCAAAAAATGATTGAAAATAGAGAAAGAGCGATGTGTGAGTCTTACTAGAGAGATGATTAGATCTATATTCAATGATAAATGATGGGGCTAATGAATCCTGAGGTTGTATGAAAATTGTAATGATCGGTTGAATTACTCCTAGTCAAAAAAATGACCGAGTTAGGGCTTTTCGTGAGATAAATGAAGGTTGTTGTTGTGAGAATGAAAGATTGTGATATGATTTCATCACCAACTAATAATATTTTAAAAGGTTTATAACTTCATTTATTAAATAACCGATGTTATAAAGATAAAAAATAAAATCTTTATAACTTCAGTTATTTAATAACCGACATTATAAAGATGTCTACATTGATTTTCCATGCTGGTTATTTATTAATCAATGTGAAAAATTAGTTTTTAATGTTGGTTTTAAATAATTGACATTAAAAACTAGAAAAAATGGTTTTTAACATCAGATATATAATAACCGACATGAAAAACCTGTGAAAATTGTTTTTCCATGTGGGTTCTTATATAACTGACATGAAAAAGAAAATTTCAAAGATTTTTTTGTCGGTTATAAATAACCAAAGTTAAAAGGGAGACGTTAAAAATAGATTTTGTACAGGTCAAAGTGGTATGAGAGGATGAGATTTTTATTTTCTATTGTTTTACTATTTAGGAAAGGTAGAAAAGATACTAGGATGTGTAGATATTTAGTAATGAGTTTGTGCATGGGAGTAGCTAACCCATGTATGGGGGGGAATCTGAGTGCCCAGGGATGGGATTGTTGTTCATGATGTTCACTTGTTATGGTTGATATTATTTCACCTTGGGTGATTCACATGTAGTGTGGTGTTATTGTTTATTGAGATTTATAATCATGTCTCAATATGGAGTGTGACACGTGTCTATTATGGGGTATGGAAAAAACAAATATTTCCTAAGTTAAAATGAAATAAAGTAGTCAACCTAGGTTTTTTGTAGATAGGAGTGCACAACAATCAAGTTGTCACCTTAAAATTAAAGAAAGAATCGGTGGTTGTTTTTGAAACTCTTTGATTTAGAAAACAAACTAAAGTAACAAAACAAAAGAAATCAATTAAGAAAAATATTGAAAGAAATTTAACAAAAAAATTAATTGAAAATAGTGATATTAATTGGGTGATCAGGTCGGGGTCAGTTTTCCAATTTCAATATTATCCTAGTTCCAATTTATCCAATACTCTTTTAATAAGCTGATTAAAGTGAGATTTTATGATTTCTTACTCTTACTCCCTTAGTCAAATGGTGATGGTGAGAGCGAACCTTGCCAAGATCTTAGCTCAGTCTACTCTCCTTCCTATGTGTGGAAGAGTTCCATAAAATACCCTCAATTGACATAGGAAATACCCAATTGGGTCTTGTTTATCCCAAATAATCAAGAATATCCACTACCCCTACCACAAATATTGATGATATTCGAGTACTTCACCACTAATTCCTAGTCTATTTCATTGTATATAAACCGTAACCCATTAGAGGGAGAAAAATGATCATAGACTAAAGAAATATCAATAAAATAATCTAAATCCAAATATGTTTGTACTTGATAATAAAAATTGCTATTAGAAATTGAAACCAACTTCATAGAAGAGATAAATGATTTTATATCATTAAGTGAATGAACTCAAGAATTAAAAAATAAAACCTCCCCTTCCATAATCACTTAGAAGATTAACACTATATGTGAAAGGTATCTATGAATAAGGGGGAAGAATATGGAATTAAAAAACTAAAAAGAAATAAAATTGGGAAAAAGAAGAACATAAAAATTGCTCCTCCAAAATTTTTCCATGAGAAGTTTTCTCCGATTCAGCCCACCAGACGACCTAAAATCACTAAGTTATCTTCTTAAAAGTTGTTATAAATTAATTTTTATATCTAAAATCAAATTTTAAATTCATTTGGACACATTTAGAGAGATATATTTCCTAATTACTTAAGTAAACTTTTTCTGGCTGAGGAGACTCTTCAAATTACTCCACTTGGACGCATGAAAAGGAAGCATTAATGAGATAATTTCTCAATTGTGTTCAATGTGCACATGAATCTTAGAGTCCTATTTCCAATACATATGGAATCACCTCATTTTTAGGTCTTTATATTGAGATAATTCTCATTTACTGAAGTGGGTCCATTCTGTCATCCATAAAAAAGGTTCAACTTGATTGATTTTTATGGGCCTTTGGATTCCGAATTAGCTCTGGGTCAAGAATAATAAGTTTCATCCCCATGAACAATTGAATCCTATAAAAAATAAATCACTAAAATTAGATCAAAATTTTAAAAGTTATTCTCAAAATAAATAAGTGATAGAAAACTGTTAAATTTCTAGAATTAAGCAATTTTCACATTTTATCCCAAAACTCACCAAATATACAAAAATGATGAAAACTGACTAACATTGTTAAATTTTAAGGGATTAAATAATTTAAATAAACATTAAAAATAATGAAAATATTAACCCTATCAATTTCCCCACACTTATCAATTGGACTCCTCGACAAGTAATCATCAAAATCAAATCAAAGCAAATTCAAAACACATACCCATGAGATCCACCAATTCCACACCAAGAAACAAAAAATATCATGCCTCATAAAAAACCATTATTTAAAGTTCTCAATTCATTTCATTAAATCTATTTCCACTTTATTTCTCCTCCCATGCACACAAGACACCTACCTCACATGAATTTTCTCTCATCTCACAACTGTTAATTTTCAATAAGGATTTTCTCATCCATACCCATGCAAGAGTCACCATTGACTTGATAAATTCCTAAATCTTCACTAGATTTGATTCAAGGACATGTGTTTATCATGAAGACTTTGTAGAGTTGTTTTTTGTATTTTTATTTTTAGGATTTAGATGTCAAAATTTTTGAGGCTGAATAAGGAGAGTTTGGCTCTTTTTGAAGAAAAATTGCAAGATTCTAATTTTCACTCAAGTATGGTCTCCTCCTTACTTCCCTTAGTATAAAATAAACTTTATCATCAAGAAAAATCAAGGAAATTAAACACCATTCATCATTTCAGCAGTAAAAATTTCTATCTTTTCAAACATAATTTTTCTTAAAAGCTCCAGATAGGTACAACTTTCTTTCTCATTTGGAATCTCCAAAAAGGCGTAACTTATTTTATCATGAAATCTATAGAAAGATAATAATTTTTGATAGAATGATTTTTTCAGTATAAAACACGTCTCTCTAATATTTTATTCTCCACCCAAATTATCTCTAAATGAGGCAGCATAACACAAGACAACTTCCCCCCACATATAAGTTCAACTAAATCATACAGTTTCACTTCAAGAGTAGGTTGTATAGGGAAAATTGGATTGTAATGTGGATAACCTAATAGTTTTTTCATGTATTATAAGGGATAAAAGGTTTAAATGTACAAGTTAGTACAAAATAAAAAGTATTCTCTTGAAAATGGGGCTTTAAAACTAAATAAATGCCTCAATAATTTAAAACACAAGTAACTCAAACCCTCAAGTTTTGATAGGAATAAATCAAATTATGGTTAAATAAAATATGGTTTGGTTCTATCAAGAAGTAAGGTGAATGAAAATAATATAAAAAAATGGTTCAAAAGCCTCACAAGAAAATTATTTCAAAGATAAAGATAGTGATATGTGGCATGAGATTAAAAAATCAGATTACTTTACATGAAATGACCAAAGATTTTAACTTGAAAAAAATTCATTTTCAGCATTTATTTAAGCTCATATTCATGGGATAAATTGGTTCAATTATTGAAATGGGTTTCAAAAAGTGAAAATATAATCATTTGAGCTCAAAATCTTTAAAAACACACAAAAATTGAAAAATAAACACACACAAATTTGGAAAACACGCAATTTTTTAAAAAAAAACAGAAAAACAAAAAATTGAAAATCCTAAAATGCAAAGGTTCCTCCCCCATACTTAAATTATGAAGTTTCCTCAATTAATTCAAGTATATTTTTAATTTAAGAAGATTTTTAATTAAATCACAATAAGAAAGTAAGTATTAAGGAGAAGTAAAACCTAACTTATTGGTAGTGAAACATTGAGTTAAGATCCTAAGTGATACACACTGAAAACCTACAACCAAAAGAATAAAAGAAAACATAAGAAATTTATTAAAATAAAATAAAATAGAAATATAATAAGAAAATAATGATAGATCTTGGTTTAATACCCCAAGTGGGTTCTGAGCTTTTATTACCTCCAGATGGATATTTTTAGTGGGTTATCCCCAATCTGATGGTGGGTGAAGTTTTTTTGAGATGAACCACAAGCACTTATTCTTTCTAGATTGAACTTATTTATTTTTGTTGAGTACTCCATGGATATATTATAACAAGTCCAACCTAATTTTAATTATATGCAGTTGACATTGTGGGAGTGAGAAAAATAATGGGCCCTCATCCTTGATTTTCACTTGCATAACCACTTCTTTATTTTCCAGTGGTTGCTCAAGGTATGCTACATCAAAGTAATAGTTAAAGGGAAAATCAGAGGGAAATTATATTTGAAAAAAAATAAATAATCAATAATCAATATCAAAAATCTTACCATTAAAAGTAAGCATCATGTGTCTCTATTTCCTCAAGAAAATCTATGTTGATCTCCTTATGTATTCCCTCCAATAAATTTTCAACATGTTCAGGGATCTCCATATGTTCCTCATATGTTGCATATTTTTTTCTTCTTCCTCATACTCTAAGTCAATACAAGCATTGGATGAATCTAAAAATTTCAAGCAAGGGGAGGTGATACACAATTCAGTTTCAATAAAATTAGAAGATAATGATTTCAAGAAAATATCATCTCCCTATGTTTTTTCAACTTTAATTTCTTTTTTAGTGGGGAGTGGCTCTTATAGTGGAATAGTTGTAGATATATGTAGGTAATCGGTATCCTCTATTTGAAATATGAGTGTAGAATTATCTATCACCACTGGTTCTGATTCTGGTTCAGGTTGAGGCCCCTCATCTAATGTAACTTCCTCCTTGGACTTCAATATTTGATAATCAATTCTGAATTAATTAACCATGTTTAAAAGTTCTTGAAAAGTGAGACTTGTAACATGTCTATTAAATATTTTCTCGGCCAAAACATTGAGTTCATCAACCTTTTGTAATAGGGCTTCCTCATCATTATGGACCATTTGTCCCTGCACCTGTGGTTAATCAATCCAAAAATAATAATTTCAGTTGGCATACATCATGGAAAAGTTTTTTTTGTTTTTTTAAATGAATGAGAAGGAAATTATTTATGAAATTTTATAATTGAATTGTTGGTACTACCTCCCCAACAACGGCGCCAAATTTTGACGCATGCTTTCCATGGGGTTTGGTAAAAATATTCTTTTCCTAAGTTAAAATCCAGTAAAGTGGTCAAACTAGGTTATATCTAAAGAGGAGTGTACAAAAATCAAGTTGTCACCTTAAAATTATAGAAAGAATTGGTGGCTATTTTTTAAATTATTTTATTTAGAAAATAAACTAAAGTAAAAAAACAAAATAAATCAATTAAGAAAAATATTGAAAGAAAATTTATAAAAAGAATTGATTGAAAATAGTTATATGAATTGGGTAATCAGGTCATGGCTGGTTTTCTAATTGCAATGTTATCCTAGTTCCAATTTATCCAATACTCTTCTACTAAGTCGATTAAAGTGAGATTCTATGATCGCTTCCTCTCACTCCCTTGTTTAAATGGTTATGATGAGAGTGAACCTTTTCAAGATCTCAACTCAGTCTACTCTCCTTCCTATGTGTGATAGAGTTGTATCAAATGCCCTCAATTAACTTATACAATACCCGATCGGGTCTTGTTTATCCCAAACAATCAAGAATATCAACTACCCCCCCCCCACGTACTGATTATCATTGAGTACTTCACCAATAATCTTTGGTCTATTCCATCGTATATAAACCAGAACCTAGTAGAAGGATAAAAATTATCATTGACCAAATCAATATCAATAACAAAATTTAAAACCAAATACTATTGTACTTGATAATAAAAACCGATATTAGAAATTAGAACCAACTTTATAGAAGAGATAAAGGATTTTATACCATTAATTTCATAAACTCAAGAATTATAAAAAAATATCCCCTTCCCCAATCCCTTAGAATATTAACCCTCCATGTGAAGGGTATCCATGAATAGGGGGAAGAAGAAGGCATTACAAAACTAAAAAGAAAGAAAAGTGGGAAAAATAAGAACATAAAAATTTCTCCTCTAGAATCTCTACTAGAATGCATGAAAAGGTATCCTTAATGAGTTAATTTTTCAATGGTATTTAATATGTGCATGTATATTTGAGTTCTATTTCTAATAAAGTTGTAATCACCTCATTTGGAGGTCTTTATCCTAAGATAATCCTCATTTAGTGAAGTGGGTTCCATTCTATTATCCATAAAAAATCAAATTGATTGATTTTTCTAGGCCTATGAATTTCTAATTAGCTTTGGGTTTAAAAAAATAAGTTTCACCCAAAAAAAAGGAACCCTGAAAAAATATCTCAAATTGGATCAAAATTTTAAAATTTATTCTTGAAATATGTAAGTGATAGAAAACTGTTAAATTTCTAGAAGTAATCAATTTTCACGTTTTAGCCCAAAAATCACCAAAAATAAAAAAAATGATGAAAATAGTCTCACATTGTTAAATTTTTAGGGATTAAATCATTGAAATAAATATTAAAAATAATGTAAATATTGGATCTATCAGTGCGAGATGAGTATGCATGCATCATGATAGGCACATGGGGATATATATTGACATGCATTGTTCATGATGGGGACATATTTATTTCATGTGGTATATTTTTCTATATAAAATGTGAAATGAGATACCTTTTATATTTGATAAATGAAATGAAAGATCTATTATGTCATTCTAAATCACTTGTTAAGTCGTGTTTAGAGAGACCATGAGCTAGTGGTTCTCTATTGTTGTCATTCATTGAGTTTGATCTTGCCATTATCCAGTGTTCTAAGGAGTGTGTTTGTATTATATAGAAAATGCTCCCCCATCATCTTCGAGTTGAGTATTAGTAGAGAGGAAATCATCACACTCCTAATGTAGCTAAACCAAATCTTCTTATAGCTCCTGATAACCAGATGAATGTTCATCTTTACGACAGCTTCTTGAGGGTCATGTGATCCATATAAAGTGATATTTTTCACACCATGCCTTCTATGTATGAGATAAAGAAAGTTTTTTAGTCGTAGTATCCACCTATGTTCACTGGGGAGGGAAGCCCCCCGGGCACCTGAGTTCTAGATTGAGACATTCCATATGATCTTCAAGCACCTCGAGACACCTGCAGATAGGAGGATGAATCTTACTGCGTACATGCTTTGTGGACCTGTCAAGTATTAGTGAGACATTATAATGTAAGTTGGGCAGTAAGATGAGTTATCCTAGAAGGAAATGGAGGTTAATTTTTTGAGACACTTTTATCCAGAGACTTTGAGGGATGAGAAGGCTCATGATTTCATGCACCTGACATAGGAGGGCATCTTAGTGATGGAATATGCAAGAAATTTCACTAACTTTTAGTGATTTGTGCCATATTTAGCTATTAATGATATCTATAGAATGATACATTTTAATTATGGGATTCACTATGAGATCATGTCACAATTCAACATCTTTTGCTTGAGTAGATTTTCAAATGTGATGAATTCTCCACTCATCATGGAAGGAAATTTGAGAGAGGCCCCGATTAGTGGCTAGGCTGTTTCAGTAGGGTGAACAGGAAGCTCTTCTTATAGTGTCAAGAAGCACTTGTATGATAGTTATCTCTAAGGAAATAGTGAGTAAAGCGGTCAGGAAAGTGGGTATCCATATCAAGACCGTGTTCCATTGTAGTGTTATTAGTGTGGAAAGTTTGTCCACAACCAGCCTTAGTATCTATACCTACTTTATAGTGTCATGATTGGGGTAGGCAGGATCCCTTATAGAGGTTTTATAGGGACATGAAGCTTTAAAGCAGTTGAAAGGTATTAAGATATGTACCAGATTCTAAGAAGGACTCAGCTACCCCTCATCAGATTGGTAGTTGAATTTCCACTGGATGATCAGGTCAGGGTAGGGGATGTGGTACCCCAGTGAAGAAGTGGAAATACTAGGTAGAGGGAACAACACATGAGAGTCATACTAGGTCCCAAGGCAAAGGGGGTAGTCAGATACATGATATGAAGTCTACTTTGCCTAGTTTGGATGCATTACCTTCTACTGTCAGAGGTAAGATTCTTGTATCATCTACCTTTGCTTGTGTTTTTTTATATAGAAGCATCACATTCCTTTATATCATCTCTTTTAGAAAATGGTTTTGGATTGGTTTTGGAAATATTATATGGTGTTTTAACCATAGATATACTATTGGGAGTGCGGTAAGAGAATATCAAACATTTCAAGGTGTGTTCTCTAGAAATTGGTGCTTACCATTTCTTTTGGGAACTATTTATGTTGGAAATTATAGGTTTCGATTTTATTCTTAGTATGGATTATTTAGTTCTATACCAGGCTCATAATGACTGTTATCGGAGGTTATTTTATTTTTTATCTCCAGAAGTAGGTAGCTACTTTCACAAGGGTGAGTGGGATCCTCAAGCTGGTCATGCAGGACCAATTCAGTGCAAATTGAATTATCTCATAGATCAGATAGAAGGTTTTTCTCTAGATGATGGTGGAATGGAGCATGATACTTTTCCACCAGTGGTAGACTATTTTTAGGATGTCTTTACAGAATATTTATATAGCTTAACACCCAAGATGAAGATTTATTTGGTTTAGGATAAGAGCCAAAAACTATGTTTCCTTATAGGATGGTACTAGTAGAGCTTCATGAGTTGAAAGTTCAGTTGGAAAATCTGGGAGTTAAAGGTTTTATATAGCCTAGTATGTCTTCATGGGATTCTCCTATTCTTTTCACCAAGAAGGTTAATGGGACTTTGCACTTATATGTGGACTATCAAAGATTGAACCATATGATGATCAAGAACCAATATCCCCTTGCACGCATCGAAAATATCTTCGATCAGCTGATAAGTGTAAAGATATTATCTAAGATCGATTTGAGATCAAGATACCATCAGTTGAGGGTGAGACCATCAGACATAACTCAGACTACTTTTAGGAGCAGGTATAGCTTATATGAGCTTGTAGTGATGTCATTTGGTCAGAAGAATGCACTGGCAGTATTCATAGACTTAATGAATCGGATATTTATCTTTTCCTAGGTCAGTTTGGAGTGGTTTTCTTCAACGACATATTAGTGTACTCCAAGTCAGCATAATATCATTCCTAATATCTTAACATCATCTTGAGTGCATTGAGATAGCATTGGCTTTACTCCAAACTAACCAAATTTACTTTCTATATTGATAAGGTGCACTTCTTGGGTCATGTCATCTCATAGGCAGGAGTGTTAGTGGACCTAGATAAGGTTACAACCATGGTAACTTGGGATAAAACCAATAATTTATTTGATATTTAGAGTTTTATGGGTTTATCAGGTTATTACTAATGTTTTATTGAGGAATTATCCCATCTGGCAGCACTGATGTCTGGGCTAGTCACAAAAGGAGTGAAGTTTGTTTGGTCAGATGTTTATGAGAGAACTTTTTAGGATATTAATAGAATCCTAACCTCATCACGGATCCTCACTTTACCTATGTTGTGTGAGGATTATACCATGCACTGTGACGCATTTGAAGTTGGACTTGGAGCAGATCTGATGTAGGAGGATCGAGTGGTTGCTTATGGATCCAAACAACTGAGACTGCATGAGAGAAATTATCCTACTCATGATCAAGAGTTAGCTATGGTGGTACATTCCCTAAGATGCTAAAGATGTGATATTTTGGGAGATAGGTTTTTGGTGTACACGGACCACAAGAGCCTAAGGTATATCATTTTTCAACGGGACCCAAACCTTCAGCAGAGGAGGTGGGTTGAGTATCTGCAATATTTCAACTTCAAGTTGGCTTGTACACCAGGCAAGGGCAATGTTGTTGCTGATTACTTGAGTTGAAAGATGAAAATAGAGGTATTGTAAGTGTCTTTTGATGAGTGGAGGATGATAACACTCATTTCATATATGCATCTAGATGTTCAGGAGTCCTGGGGGTGAGTAGCTCTGACTTTGATATCTGTTATACCCATACTTTTTGGACTGGATCAAGACTGAGTAGTTATCTAATCTGAAGGGATTAGTTGTGAGAGATAGCTTATATAGTGTGGTGCCTCCATCAGGATGGTATCTTATAAGCATAAATTCTATTCTTTTTTGTGGTCGGGTATGGGTTCCTACAGAATTTCATGAGGATCTAATGAGAGAGTTTCATGCTTCTAGATGGGTGGTACATCCAGATCTAACAAATATGTATTGTGATTTATGTAGAAAGTACATTTGTCTAGAAATGAAGAAAGATATAGCATGATTTATAGCAAGATGTTTCACCTATTAGTAGGTGAAGGTCGAGCATCATAGGCTTGTTGGGATATTGCAGCCCCTATCTATTCTAGAGTGGAAATGGGATGATGTCAATATGAATTTTGTGACAGTATTACCTAGGATTCCCCATAATAATGATATGGTGTGGGTTATTATAAATCAACTGATGAAGTTAGCCCACTTTTTTCCTATCAAGGAGACATTCACTGTTGATGATCTGGGTAGTCATGAGATAGTTCAGTTGCATGGTGTTCTGAGGAGTATTATTTCTGATAGAGATCCTCATTTTACTTCTTGGTTCTAAAAGGGTCTTTAGAAGGCTCTAGGATTGTAGGTTCTTCTGAGTATGGCATATCATCCTTGGATTGATGACCAATATAAATGAACTATTCAGATTCTAGAGGATATGTTACAAGCCTCTATTTTGGATTTCAATGGTTCGCGGGAGCATAAAATGAAACTCATATAGTTTTCATATAATAACATCTTCCATGCATCTTTATATGGCACCTTTCAAGGATTTTTATGGCAGGTCATGTTGTTCACTTCTTAGTTGGTCAGAGGCAGGTGAGTCAATGCTTGTTGGACCTAGTCTTGTGTAGGAGATGTCTGAGCAGGTTTAGTTGATTATGAAGTGGTTGGTGACTACACAAATTAAACATAAATCTTATGCTGACCATAGAAGACTACCTCTGGAGTTTGAGGTTGGTCATCATGTTTTCCTTCGGGTGTCTCCTAGGTTGGGGCAACATCGTATCAAGAAATAGAGAAAGATATCACCCATATTTGTCAGGTCATTTGATATAGTGGAAAGGGTCAGTCCAGTGGCATATCGATTAGACTTTACATAGTGTTATAGTGTCATGAATGGTGTGTTTCATGTTTCATAGCATTAGAGATGTCATCCTAACCCTCCTTATGTGGTATACGTTGGTGACAATGATCTTGGTGTAGATAAATACTTTGAGGAGAATCTTATACGGATTGTGGATCAGAGTGAGAAGTATCTCTAAGGAAATACTATACCTCTAGTTTGAGTGCAATAGAAGCATGGGAGTGTTCAAGAGGATACCTAGGAGAGGGATTTTGATATTCAAGCATAGTGTACAAACTTGTTCATTGAGACCCCACAACAATGCTTGGAGTGGATCGAGGATGAGCTATTATATGGTGGGGAGGTTGTAAGATCCTATATTTTTTCAAGTACATCCCTCTTTGAGTTTTTCATCGAACCTCTTTTTTTTGGGTTTTCCTTCATCTTTTAACCTTGTTGGTTGAGTTACTTTCTTGAGAATAGAGATCATTTTTTAAAAAAATAACCTAAAGTTTATGGATGTATGTTTGCTTGAATTAATGGATTATGGATATAAACATGACAAAGGGGTTTAGGAGAGCTCTCTATAAGTTTGGAAAGCTTCAGAGGTGGTTTAGTTTTTTCAAAAAAAAGCTTGGTTGAGAGGAGTCTTCTGAAAATTTACACATTGTGAACCTATTACATGACATGTAAATATTTCCAGGCAGACATCATGTACCAGTTTAAGGCATGAGATGAATACACATCGTGAACATGTTACATGATGTGTAACTATCTCCAAACAGATGTTGTGAACTAGTTCAGGGTGTGAGATGACTACACACCGTGAACATGTTACACGATGTGTAACTATCACTGGGAAGATAACATGAACTGGTTTAGGGTGTGAAATGGTTACACACCGTAAAACTAGTTCATGTTGTGTAATTTTTGTGGAGGGTTATTTTAACCTGAGGCATCGTGTTTTTTTGAACAACTCATAAATTGTTAAATATATTACGTGAAAGGATTACACATCATGAAATTCCTGGGCTCATTGGTTTTAAAGCCTGCAGTTTGTATGATTTATTTATTCTTCTTATGTGCAACCCTTTCCCTCAGACCCTAGAGAAAATCCAAGCGATTTTGGAGTGCTTCCTTCCATTATGGACATCCCAATCAAGCATCTGATCCCTGATGAGTTTTTTTTCTATAGTTTTCCCCTCTCTTCCATTGCTCTCCATTATAGTAGTGAAATCTATTAACTTTGGTTGTTTTGGGTGTTGATATTGATCTTGTGTGATCTAGGTTTCATCTTACAGTCTTCTTCACCATCGTTCTTGTTGGAATTACCTATTGGAAGTGTTTTTTGATCGCTAGATTAAGGTAGGTGGTCTAAACCAAACCCTATGACCTTTTTTAATTGTGTAAGTATGTATAATATTTTTTGATTACATCGACATAATGTTCATGTTAATTAATAGAATAATGGTGATGATAAATCATGTGTTGGATTACTCCTTGGATCCCTTTGGATTCAATGGTGTTGCGACTTGGCTTGTAGCTACCCATGGGGTAATCCCACCCTTGAACAATAATGAATTGGCTAATAGATGAAGGTAGGTATAGCATGACATGAGACTTCAAGTGATTGATTATGATGGATTCAACTTGTAAAATGGATTAATTGATTATTGAAATGGATAATGATGGTTTGATATAAATGGTTGTTCGAACAAGCATGGAAAAAACTTAAGATGTAATTTAATTAATGAATGGGTAATTGAAATACAAATGGTAATTGGTATAATTAACCATTATGATTATGATATGATATTATGGTATGGTATTATTTCTGTTATAGCTAGTGTTGTTATTGATACTGAAATGATTATATAAAGGGCTTGTCCCAATATGCTGAAATGCTTATTATATAAAGGGATTGGTCTAGTATGGTGAAATACTTATATAAAGGGCTTGGTCTGGTATGCTAAAAATGATTGTATAAAGGGATTGGTCTGGTATGTTGAAATGATTATATAGAGGGCTGGGCCCGGATGCTGAAATTCTTATATAGAGGGCTTGGCCTGAATGCTGAAATTCTTATATAGAGGGATTTTCCCAGTTATGATATTACACCTTGGACTTGTGGTTATGGTTGGAATGGTTGTGCTACATGATCATAGATATTCTACCATGGTTTCTAAGTAGGTTGATTGTTATATTATATTAATTGATTAATTAATACACATGTTTATCGCTTTATTACATGCACTTATTATTAGACTGGTTTTGTTTAGACACAGTGGTGTCGACCTACTAAGTTTTACTCACACCCTATTTGGGACACTGTTTGGTACTTGAGTAGATTGAATGGATGTAGGTTTAGACAACAGAAATAGACCTTATAGTTGATTTTTTTTTGTCGGATGGGTTAGATCTTAAATATGGGACCAACTAGGGATTCGAGACTGGGGTATTTTGAGTTTATTTGAGTAAGCTTGTTCTTTTATTTGTATGAATTCCAGTGTGTCATTTAGATATATTCCAGCCTATCATTACATTATCATTTTATTATTATTGGATTATTCAATAGAATTTTATTAGTTGTTTTATTTGGTTCATCATTTACCTTTTGGTTGTATGATGTATTGTTTACTCTATTTTAATTACTCTGATATTTTTTTATTTTCACTATATTATAACTATGTATCATGGGTTATAGTATTCCCGCTTTATTCTTTACACCCCTACTACTAGTCTGCAGCCTCTAGTATATGGGGAAGTGTGCTTGAGGTCTAATAACCAACCTTATTTGTCCATGTGAGAGAGTTCTGGATTGGGGGACATTATAGGGACTTAGGGTGAGACCGCCTACTTTCCTGGGGGCTTTCCTTGTATAGGAAAGTGAATGGGGTTAGCTATTTATCATTTTGGGCTTACTCATGTAGAGTTTTTCAATCTTATATAACTTTATGTCCTTACATGAAGTGTTCATGTACCTTATGCATATGATGCATTTGGATATGTATGAATATACTTGGATTCTATTTTTAGGTGATTAACATGGACTCATGGGTTGTGTAAAAGTTACACATTAATATAGTTTGAACACATTAGTTTGGTGTTTTAATAGATATTCCAAAACTAAATCATTAGAAGCATACATGCACAAAAATGGAATAAAACATGCGAAGATAATTATTACATAGGATTAAATGGTTATAAATTTAATATGCATATTATATATATTAAATGGGTGATAATTTAAAAAAGAAAACCCCACAAATATCAAGTTTGAGATTCCTTCCAAAGAAACACTTGTCAAAACCTCAATCATCCGACCAGGTATTGTTGAGATCAGTACAAGTAGCCCTAAATTATCTTATGTAAGTCAATAAAGCTATAAGTAACTCAAGATTTTCTTATTGGGTATTTTCAAGATCAGCATGAGTATACCTTGATTGTTCTTGGTTGGATTTTTCTTGGCATTTGCTTTGGGTTACACTATCTAGGAATCCCTAACGGTTAGGATACTAGAAGAATGGTGTTAAGTGAATCCATATGATGGATTTGGATAAGTGGTTATCCTCTTAACTATCCAAGAATCATAACTGTTACAATCAGGATTATTCCCTACCTAAATAATCATGGATTGCTTATGTGATAGTAGGTGTAAGTTATGATGAAATATGGATCTTATCTCACTAAATGGATACGATGTATGGGGTCATCAATTTTAGTGGGAGCACTATCATTAAAAGTCCTTAATGAAAAGATATAAGATGTGATATTAATCTGATTAAAAGTTCTATTATAGATAAATGCATCATCATCATTAAACTAAACTTTATATTAATCCTTGAAATGAGAAGCTTAAAGTAAGAAACTCCTAAGACTGATATCTTAAGAAAAATTATTGACCAAGAGAGATATTCTATGTGTTATAAAAATTCCTTCTCATGTAACCAATTATTGAAATTGTTCACCAATTGAATTTAGATGCTTATAGAATCATGGAATGGTTTATTTAAGGTTTCAAAGGAACTAAATGCTAATTGACCTAAGGAATTCTAGTTTTATATAATCAATATTATTGTACATGTCAATGATATTCAATATGATTGAATATGTTTGGAGAGACTGAATAATTCTTATAAGACTTATTCTAGTTAAGTAATTAATTCTATTTTCATCTATGGAAATGTTCTGACAAGATGAATGAGTTCATGAAAAGTTTACCCGATATTCTCAAAATGTTGAGAATAAATGAATTAGGCATACAATGTCTAAGTTCTGGTATTGTACATATATTACAATGAGGTTAGAGTTCAAAACTGGAAGAGGAAAATTTGGAAAGTCTAATAATATTTCTTCAAGAATCTAGTTAAGGTTATTTGAAACCTAAGGGTATTATCATGAAGGAGTGATGATTTCAAATGATGGGATTTTCTAGAATACCTTAAGGGGTTTGGAAACTCCATGGAATATCTATGTCAGGTATTAATGTTATAAAAATTGATTTTTTTATTTTCAAGGGTATGGAGCCCTGAGATGGCTCTGCAATCCCATGGATCTCAACTCTCTCCTGCCTGCTCACTCTTCTAGGGTTTCTTCCCTACTATTTCCCCCTGGCCCTCTTTTCTTCCATCGGCATGGTTATTCTAGGATTTATTCTCATGGTTCTCTCTCATGGTTGGTCCTCTCGGGTCTTCTCTCGGGTATTTCTCCCCACTTTGTTCTCTTTTCGGCTTCGGTGATGGCACATTGGTTCTTCCCTGGCTACATCTTCTATGCTCTGAATTCATGATCAGCCGCTCTATTCCAGGTCAGACTGGGAGCGTCAGATTCAGTGAGTTTTTGGGTTTTTCATCCGGCAACCGTGGATCTCTAAGCATTCAAACATGAATCAAAGTAAGATAATTCTAAATGAAATATTTTAAAACCCAAAATAAATCAAACCAGTGGTAGTACAAGTGTTATAACTCCCTTTACAAGATGTGTATCTCCCTCACAATGAACACTCATCGTTTATCCCAACATCGAGAGAAGGAAAGCGGGTGGAAATCCTTCTTAATCCTTGATCCACCTATGAGGATAGGGGCCTATAGAACTTCTAGGATGAGTATGGGACTCATTTGGGTATCCAAAATACCAAAGCTTTGTCTCCTAGACAAACTTTCAAATGGGGATCCCAAGGTGTCATTTTATAGGAAAATTGAAAGGTGGTTTTGAGCCCCTGAATTTTGAGAAACCATTTGGCCCATAGTTTTAGACCTTCATATAATCTTATATTTCTTTGGAGAAAATTAAACATTTTATCCCCAATTCCTGAATATCTCCACCAAAAGTTTGGATTTATTTGGAAACTTACAGCTCAAGATATGGACAAATCACAGCATGCCACTTTTGACTTCATACAGATTCGGTGTGCTAGACAGATTAGGTCGGTTGAGACACTTAATGGATTAATTGGGCTTGAATTTATTAATAAGAGTTGTATCCCATTGAAATTTTTACCATAACACAAAATCTCAGCCCATTTGGATGCATATATTTTTCTTAATATTTACAACAGTGGACAGGTGTTCATGGATCCCAAAGCACCTCCACCTACAATGAAATCATCAAAACAAGTATAATTTACCATTTTAAAATTGATAAATATTAAATAATGGAATAAAACATGAAGTGCATTTTTTTATTAAATTTTGAATTTACAATACAAAATTAGTTTAAAACAGTGGTGTAAGAGTGAAATAAAGTAGTGAATCACAATGCGATCACACCCCCACACCTAAACATTTGCACTCCTGGGCAAAGTCATATTTTCAAAAATTATGAATGTATATATTTCCAAATTCATAAATATTTAACATTTAATGAAAATTTAATTCCTGATAGAAATGTGATTAAAGAAAAAAATCACACCAAGGAGTTATTCTCAGTGATCATGGAAAAGGACGTCTCAAAAATTGTATCAAAATGAAATTCCAAGAGATTAATGGTACCAACAAAATAAAATAATTCAAAAGTTAATCATGTCGCTAATTCTCCACATGTGTGTTTGTGACAACCATTTTATGCTATTCTTTCCACTTTCTATCGAGTAAATATAAGTTATTTTAAAAATTGTCTACTTACATGATCCTTTCCACCGAACCTTCCCTACATCCTTTGTAGTCAAATTTCAAGACCCACTCACTTAAGCATTCTCAGAAGTCAAAAAATAATATCTCAACCAGTATATCCCCATATGTTGTACATTTCATCACCCCCCTCAATGTTTGTTTTTTTGGGGGGGGGGGTTCTTTTAGGGTGTACAACAGTTGGATAACAGGTACATGTTCATAGGTCAATCTGGTATAGTGATGAAATATATTGGATGAGGAATGAACGTATGGAAAAATAATTTTGGAAAGTAGAGAAAAATTAACCTAACTTATATTAACCTTCTATTAAGTAATAAATTTTCACACTTCATGGTTGGGTGAAAAGGTGTGTAGAGAAATTAAATGACATAATTTTCCCTTAAACTACTCACACAAAGGGTATCATTATTCTAAAAGGTTTCAAAATTATACAACCATTTGTATCATAAAAAAACAACCAAATTTCAAGAGAAATTCACACCACAATATTGAATTCTTGTTGAAATGCGCATTTCATTAGATTTTTTTAATGTTAAAACAACATGAAATATGGAAATTTTACATGAATTTTCAATAAATTCCATGATTAAATGGGCATATTTTTTCATGATAAAGTGGGAATCAAAAAGTAACATTCTGGTACAAAAGTGAGGGGAGAGGGGGGAAAGTAACAATACTATTTAGCAATCTGACACAAAAGTAAGGGGGGAAGGGAGAAAGTAACAATACTATTCAGCAAGCTAAAAAGAGAAAAAGAAGAAAGATGGTGAAAATTCCTAACTAACCCAGAAATGTATCCATCCCCCCACACCAAGAGTATGCAATGTATTCACTATAATAAATAAGAATGTGGGAATGAAGGATAAAACTTGGTGGGTTTCATTCATAGATTGCTTCTTGAACATTGAGTTCCTCCATCAGGGACTCCGAAATGGCTTCATGAAAGTGCTTCAACCTCTACCCATTTACAGTAAAGGTTTGTTTTGTTTAATCATTTTAAACTTGAACAACACTAAATGGATAAATATTAATAACAATTTATAGTCCAAACCAGTGGGAACGAAGCTTACCTGGATGCAACTTCAGCCTTGCATTATAAAGTATGACCTTCTTCCTGGTGTGGAATTAATGATAAAAGATGAGATGGTCGTGGGAATCCTTGATTTTATCCTTATAAATCCTAGAGTTATCATATGAATCTCTACACATTTCCTCAAACTCCTGAATTTGCATATTCCATTGAGCATCTGCACCATAAAGATTAGAATTTCATTGTTTAATGGGCTAGTAGGCTCGGTGCTCTATCTCAATAGGTAGGTGACAAATCTTTCCAAACACTATCCAATATGGTGACATGATAATGGGAGTTTTGAAAGCAGTATGGTAATCCCATAATGAACAATCGAGTCTAAGACTCCAATCTTTTTTGTTGGGTTGAACCATTTTTTCAAGAATCAGTTTTATCTCTCTATTTGACACCTCATATTAACCATTAGTTTGTGGGTGATATGCAGTAAACACTCTATGCCCAACCCCATAATGATGCAAAAGAGATTTCATTGTTCAGTTGTAGAAATGATAACCATGTTCAATGATGATAAACTTAGGTAATCCAAACCTACAGGAGATTTGGGTTCTCAAAAATTCCACAACTACCTTAGAATCATCAGTCCTTGTGGCTTGTGCCTCTACCCATTTTGAAACATAATCCACTTCTAGAAGAATGTAAAGGTTCCCAAATTAATTGGGGAATGGTCTCATAAAGTCAATTCCCCAAACATCGAAAATGTCATGGAAGAGCAAGGGTTTTTATGGAATTTTATTTCTTTTAGATACATTCCTCATTCTTTGACAACGAGGACAAGATTTATAGAAATCATGGGCATCCTGAAAAAGTGATGTCCAAAAGGGACTGGAATCAAGGACCTTGTGAGCAGTCTGTTGGGGAACAAAGTGGTCCCCATAAGTAAGAGTGTGTAAAGACCTAAGGACGGACTGAAACTCACTATCAGGAACATAATGCCCAAGGACTTGATCACTACAAGTGCGCCAAAGATAGGGGTCATCCCAAATGTACCAATGGGACTCATGTTTTAGATTGTTATCTTGGTTTTTTGTTGAAATCAGTAGGAATGAAAGATGCTACCAAATAATTTACAATTTCAGCATACCAAGGAATAGAATCTTGCACTTGGTACAATTACTCATCTGGAAACATGCCATTTATGGGAATACAGGAGGATGATTCAATGTTTGAGGATGGGTGGATCCTACTGATATGGCCATCCACCACATTCTCTGCTCCTTTTTTATCTCTATTTTCTAAATTGAATTCCTAAAGGAGAAGCATCCAGCGAATGAGACGTGGTTTGTATTTTGGTTTTTAAGAAGATATCGGAGGGATGCATGGTTTGAAAACACAATGACTTTAGACCCTAAAAGGTATGACCTAAATTTATCCAAGACAAACATAATGGCAATGAATTCTTTTTTAGTTTTGTTGAAGTTTTCTTAGGTAGGGTTCAAATTACATGAGGCATAGGTAATGACATATGGAGCGCGGTTGACCCTTTATGCTAATACTACCCCAACTGCCTAGATAGAGGCATCACACATGAGCTCAAATGGTAAATCCCACTGAGTTGGTTGGATTACCATGGGTGATTTGTGACTCTATTTTAACTTATTAAAGGCTTACTCTCACTCTTTATCAAAAATAAATTACTTTTCTTTTTGGAATAATCGAAAGAGGGGGAGTGCAATTTTACTAACGTTATGAATTAAATGATGGTAAAATCCAGCATGACCTAGGAAAGACCGTACATCCCATACATTTTTAGGGAATGGTAAGGAAGAAATTACATCCACTTTTGATTTATATACTTGGATACCATCCCCAAAAATTACATGCCCCAATACTATACCTTTTTAGACCATGAAATGGAATTTCTCATAATTTAATACGAGATTCTTTTCAATACAGTGACGTAGTACAAAACCGAGATTGCTCAAACATTCATCAAAATAAGATCCAAAAATAGTGAAATCATCCATGAATACTTCCATGCAATTCTCCAGGTAATCCTAAAAAATACTAACCATGAATTTTTGGAAAGTACTCAAAGCATTACACAGACCAAATGACATCCTTCTATATGCAAATGTGCCAAAGGGTCAAGTGAAGGTTGTCTTTTCCTGATCATCAGGGGTAATATGGATTTGAAAATATCTAGAATATCCATCAAGAAAAAAATAGTGGGACTTCCCTGATAGCTTCTCTAGTATCTAGTCAATGAATGGAAATGGGAAATGGTCATTCCAAGTGTGTTGGTTTAGTCGACAATAGTTTATACAGACACGCCAACTATTCTACACACGAGTTGGAATCAATTCATTATTTTCATTTTTTATTACTGTAAGACCAGTTTTTTTAGGAACTAATTGGACTAGACTAGCTCATTGGCTATCAGAGATGAGGTAAATGATTCTAGCAGTCAATAATTTTGTTACCTATTTTTTTACAACATCTAGGAGGTTTGGGTTCAGTCGCCATTGTGCCTAACTCACTGGTTTAGCCTCATCATTTAATAATATATGATGTGTATAAATTGATGAGATAATTCTAGGGATGTCAGAAAGTGTACATCCCAAATATTTTTTATACTCCCTCAAAATTTCAAGTAGTCTCGTTTCATCCTCTGGAGGGAGTGAACTAGCAATGATGACAGGAATCTTGTTTCCATTCTCAATATAGAAATATTTTAAATCTTGAGGTAGTTGTTTTAGTTACAATTTAGGGGGATTTTGTATTGATGGGAGTGTGTGTGAAATTGAGAGGTCATTAATCTCATCTAACTACTCAATGGTATCATCCTCAGATGAGGAATGATATTTTACAAGATTAGCAGTATCATCAATGGTCATGTGATACTTAGTATTAAAGAAATCATCAATTAACAAACATGCATGAAATTTTTCTAAACCGTTACAATATTTCATGAATGATTCATTACCTAACATTTCAATCAATGATAAAAACTCTGAAAGGGTAACAGAGGAATGAAAATAATTTTTTTCAAGGGAAGGGAGTACATCTATAGAGTTAATATATATAGAGAGAGATAGAGTAATGATCTTCCAAGGGGTACTTCATGGCGTCAAGGATGTTAAAGTGGACAATGTCACCACAAAATTCCATAGATAGTGTACCATTGTGGACATTAATTATGGTTTTGAAAGTTTTTAAGAAATTTCTCCCCAATATAATTGGGGCATGTCCATTTATCCTATCATATTTCATTTTAAGATCATAAAAAACAATAAGAAAAATTAAAATTTACACCCTCACAAGAACATCCTCTAACCCACCAGTGGGGTGTACTATACTTCAATTTGTTAATTGAACAATAATTCATGTTGTCTTTAGTTCTCCGACCTGTAATGAAGAGTAAATGGAGTGAGGCATCACATTTATAGAGGCTCCTAAATCAAGCATAGTATTGTAAAAGGAATACTCCCCTATGGAGCACGGAATTGAGAATGTTCTTGGATCATTGAATTTGGTGGTAAGTGATGGCTTTATAAATACTAAGACGTTCCTCCCCAAGATCACCTTCTCATCACCTCTAAGTTGTCTTCGGTGTGTACACATCTCCTTAAAAAACTTGGCGTATCTTAGAATTTTCTTCACGACATCAATCAAAGGAATGTTAACCTGTACTTTTTTGAAAGTTTCTAATATTTCCTTATCAAGTTCAGTTTCCTTTTTTCTATATTGGGTGTCACTTTGGGGAAATGTAAGAGGAATGGTTGGGTTAGGCACCTCATCAACAGACACACTCTTTACTTTGGAAAGGCTTTTCTCATGACAAGGTTTTACCTCATTTGGATCATTTACAGTGGTTGGGATAGTAGTTTTATCAGGTGGGGATGACTCTATTAGAGGGGTCATTTGGATTTTAAGATGAGTTCCACACCTAAGGGTAATGGAACTAACATTTCCTTTATCCCTAGGGTTAACTACTGGTTGAGAGGGTAGTTTACCCGACCCATGACTTTGAATTTTTCCCATAGAGTTAGTGAGTTGTCCTAATTGGGTTTTTAGGTCTTGTATGGCTGCTTGGGTGGTTTGTTGGAATTAGAAATTATTGGCAGCCATTTTTTTCATCATATATTATAGGCTAGGCTTGTGTTTTGGAGGGGGTGGTTGGAAAGGCTTTTGTGGTGGTTGGGTATTTCTCAATGGTGGTGGTGGATGACTACTTTTCCCCGATTGGTTTCATTGTTGTTGAGGTTGGTTTGAATACCCCCTTTCCTATAAGCTTGGTTTTATTTCCACCCAGGTTTGGATGGATAGTAATGTTCTTTCCTAAAGGGTTGGTTATAGGGGTGGCCTGAAACGATTGCCTCACAACTCTCAGAAGTCTCTCTTAGTTGGGGGCATTGGTCAGAATAATGGGTTTCAGAATAACATATTTCATAGTGGATGGGAGGAGGAGATTGGTATTTTCCTTGGTAAATAACAATTTGTCAAATAAAGGTACTTACCTCTTCAAACTTCGTGTCCACCTTCTTCTCGAATTCAGTACTTTTCACCTCATGGGAAACTCGAATGGGTACATTGAATCTTGAACCAAATTATTGAGTGTTCTACCCCATGTTCTCAATTAGGGTTCTTAAAAAAATTGGGGTCTTATCAACTAGAACACCACCTATAGTAGCATCAATCATATTTTGATCAATAGAAATTAAACCTTTATAGAAATACTGAATTAAAAGTTAATCACTTATTTGGTGGTGTAGACAGATTTAACATAACCTTTTAAATATTTCCAAATATTCATGAAGAGTTCCCCCTTGATATTATCTTATTCCACATATTTATTTCCTTATTGTTGTGGTTCTAGAGCCTATAATTATTTTTCAAGAAAAAGGTGTTTCATGTCTGCCCAACCTCTAATTGGTGAATTAACATAATACAACTAATCTTTCACAGTGTATTATAATGAAAATGGTAATGACCTAATATTAACTTGTTCTTCATCCACATTAGCAGGTTTTAATGTCATACACACAGTATGAAATTCTTTTATATTCTTGTGTGAATCTTCTCCCACGAGTCCATGGAATCTTGGTAATAAGTGAATTAGACCGGATTTTAGTTCAAAATTGGGTCTCACCTTGCAATTGAATGTATGTGGGTTGGATATAAACATCAGGAGAGGAGAGTTATTTTAGTGTTCAATTGTTTTCATCCATGTTATACAAGTTATGTTCATTTTTAATGTGGGTTTCAGAAGAAGAAGAAGGATCAAGAATTGTTTTTATGTTTTGTGTGTCCTCCTTCAAAGGGTTCTCTTGTGCGTCTCGGTGTTGCTGACATAAGATACTCTCTGGTTCATGTTCCAATGGAAGTATTTACTCTGATGAATATTTCTTCATGTACAATTCCTATAAAAGTATTATTTTAGAAATCAACTTAAAAATTTAAGGAAGAAAAAAATTAACAAATAATTACAAAATACATAGTACTTTTATAAAAACACACAATAAAAACAAAAGAGCTCCCCGGAAACAGTGCAAAAATTTGATCGTGCTGTCGTGACACGTCAAATTGAGTATGATTTTAAAGGTTATTTATAGTCTAGGGAATAACCTAGGTAATATCACAAGGAGATTTGATAGGTTTAGAGTGTGTGTTTTTAATAAAAAGTACTAAAAGATAGGGATTGTTTTGAAAACATTTTAAAGAAAATAACTTAATTTAAAGAGTTTAATAGTTGAAGAACCAAGAAGATTTTGAAAAGTATGAGAAAAAGGGTTCATTGTGAGTTCACTATACACATTTAAAGTTCATCATTCTTGTAGATTAATTAGGTTTTTATGTAA
Organism: Viscum album; assembly: GCA_963277665.1. NCBI lineage: Eukaryota > Viridiplantae > Streptophyta > Magnoliopsida > Santalales > Viscaceae > Viscum > Viscum album. The sequence goes on along the minus strand of OY728126.1, from coordinate 777,841,080 downwards.
TTCTTTGGTTGAAATTAATTGGAATCCCAATTACTTTCCAATTTTTTATATCAAAGCACGTTGAGCCAAACCTTGACATAACAATCATATATCCAAGGTACAAATCTCATGAATGGTATAATAACATCAAAAGAAAATTGAAATCTCAAATAAGTGGGGAAGAAAATGATTTTTGTGTTTTCCAATCGGAACAACACAAGTCACGCACTCAAGACTTCACACTGATCGGTTAAAAGTAAAGAGCATTCCATTTGATTCAATCAAAAAAAGCATTAAAACATGAATCAAAGAAATATAATTCTAAATGAAATGTTTTCAAACCCAAAATAAATCAAAACAATAGTAGTAAAAGTGTTGTAACTCCCTTTACAAGATATGTATCTCCCTCACAATGAACACCCATTGTTTAGCCCAACATCGAGAGGAGGAAAGTCGGGTGGAACTCCTTCTTCATACTTGATCCCCCTATGAGGATGGGGGACTATAGAACTTATAGGATGAGTAAAAGACTCATTTGGGTCTCCAAAATACTAGAGATTTTCCTCCTGGACAAACTTTTAAATGGGGAGCCTAAGGTATCATTTTATAGAAAAATTGGAAGGTGGTTTTGAGCCCCTAGATTTTGAGAAACCACTTGGCCCGTAGTTTTCGAGCTCGAAAAAGTCTTATCTCATTTTGGAGAAAATTAAAAAGTTCTAGCCCCACCTCATGAATATCTCCACTGAAATTTTGTCTTCATTTGGAAACCTACATATCAAGATATGGACAGATCACAACACACCACTTTTAACTTCATACAGATTCGGTGTGCTAGATAGATCAGGTCGGTTGAGCCACTTAATGGCCGAATTGGGATTGGATGTCTTATTAAGAGTTGGAGACCATTGAAATTTGAACCAGAAAACAAAATATCATCCCATTTGGATGGATTTATTTTTCTTAACATTTACAACAGTGGACAAGTGTTCATGGATCTCATGCAATTTTGGCCCATTTTTCTTCCACTTCATCTTGGTCCCTCTAAATCACCTCTACCTACAATGAAATCATCAAAAAAAAAAGTATAATTTACCCTTTTAAAAGTTATAAATATAAAATAATGTAATAAAACATGAAGTGAAATTTGTTATTATATTTGGAATTTACAATGAAAAAATAGTTTAAAACAACATTGTAAGAGTGAAATAAAGTAGTGAATCATGATGTGATCATGTATCACTTGGTATACTAAAAGAGTTTAGGGTATAATGGTAAAGATAAATGTAAAGAGTTACATTATTTACCATAATGATTTTGATATCACTTTATCCTAAAAGAGTTTAAGGTGGTGGTAAAGTGATAATCACTACTGGAAATTTATGAACTGTGGCTATAAGTCCAAAAACAGTAGGTTATAGGTATAGCCACGATTTTATGAAATGTGGTTGGTATTGGAATGGCTATAGGTCAAGACCTATAGCCACGGTTTCAAACCATGGTTATAGCCCTATATCCATGGTTCAAAACCGTGTCTATAGCCCTAATAACCACGGTTTTCGAAACCGTGGCAGCATCTAAGGACTAACATCACGTTTAAACGTGCCGCATTTAGAAGGTGCAGGATATAGACATAGTTTCAAATATGGCTATAGGGATGTAGACACAGTTTAAAACCATGGCTATAAGGTTTCCCATTTCATAAAAAAATACCTACCACCTACAAAAGCCCCACCCCCAGCACCACTTCCCCATGAAAAGCCCCCCCCCCAGCACCCCCCAAGCCCCCCAGACCCTTGACCCCTCCAGACCCTAGACACCCAGACCAGACCTAGACACCCACCTAGACACCGGACAACCCCAGACCCCTAGCACCCCTCCCAGGACAAGCCCCCTCCACTGCACAAGACACCACTCCCCCTAGACAGCACCCCCTCCACTCCCCTGACAGCCAGACACCCTGGACCCCCCCCCCCCAGACCCTAGGACACCCCCCCTGGACAGACCCATGGACAGACCCCCCCCAGCCCAGACCCTGGACACCCCCCCAGGACAGACCCCTCAGACAGCCCAGGACACCCTGACAACCCCGCCTGACAAGCCCCCTACCATGACACCCCCCCTCCCAGACCCCCCCCCCCTCCCCCTGGACAGCCCCCCCCCCCCCAGACCTCGACCACCCCCTTCCAGTTTTCCCCCCCACCTTCACCCTCCCCTGGACCCCCCCCCCCACCCCCTACAAAGCCCCCCCCCCCCCCCACCCTACAGCACCACTTCCCCCATACAAAGCCCCCCCTGCCTCCTGGACCCCCCCCCCCCCCCTCCTGGATAGACCCTGGACACCCCCACCCCCAGACCCTAGACACCCCCAGACCCTGGACACCCCCCAGACAGACCCTGGACAGACCCCAGACCCCCCCCCCCAGGAAGACCCTGGACACCCCCCCTAGATAGACCCCCCATGCCCTACACCCCCCACCCCCTGCAAAGCCCCCCCCCCCCCCCGCAGTACCCCTTTCCCCATGAAAAGTCCCCCTCCACTCCCCTGGACACCCCCTTCCAGTTTTCCCTCCCCACACTACCCCCCTTACACCCGTGCCCCATCCCCCCCTCCCTCCCCCCCCCCCCCGCCCTGCAGACCCCCACCCCCTGCACACCCCCCTACATACCCCCCCCTGCCCCCTCCCCCCACCCACCTGCACCCTCCCCCTGCCAATTTTCCTCCCCCCACTGCCCCTTGGTTAAACCAGGAATCTTGGACCCTAATAACACTTTCAAAACCATGGAAAATAGACCCTACATCCACAGTTAATAACCATGTAAATTGATCACCATACATGCTTCCATACTAGTTCTCAAGCTTCATATCAGTACTCACTATCAGTCATCTAGCTACAAGCAAAAAAAAACACCACCTTCCAAATAAAACTAAACTCAAACATAATAAATATATATCATAAGAATTTAAAATCTCTCCAATATAAACAATATAAAATTTCAATATCAATATCATCATAATAAAAAGAACTATTTGATAAAATTAAATGTATAATCCAAGAATAAAAATTTACATTTGAAATGTACCTCAATATCAGCATCACCAGAACTACCATGGCCCTCATCATCTCTAGAAACACCAACATCATTATCACCTCCTCTCAGACCACCGCCACCCGCCACCATCATCATGATCATTGAAATATTCATTGGTTTATTCACTTAAATCAGTGGAAGGAGTGAATAATCCTGATAAACATAATGTATAAAAATGTGAACACATTTAATTAATGAAAACATTCAATGTTTATATGGTGATTCATATAATATCATTATGTTACCAATAAAATACTCTGATAAACATAATGCATAAAAATGAGAACACATATGTAATTAATGAAAACATTGAAATATTCTTGTGTATGATGATTCGAGAACATAAAATTAAAAATAAATAAGAAGGATGTTTAGAATATAGAGCAATAGTAAGAGTATTGTGGTCTAAATATAACAAAATAAGAATGAGAGAGTAATCAAGTTTGTATATGGTTAAAATATTAAATCATGTTTATTTAATGATGTTATTATTATATATCTTCATTTATGTATGGATTTCATGAAAGGGGGAAATTATTATAATTCATAAAAATAAATGAAAAATCAGTCCATATAGGGGGAACATCTATGTTATTAGGTGAATATTTAAAGTTTATTCATGAATGGATTCATCATTAACCTATGCCCCACCCCCTTACACCCCCCCCTACCCCACCCCCACCCCAGACCCTAGACACCCCCCCAGACAGACCCCCCCCCCAAGATAGACCCTGGACACCCCCCCCCCAAACACTGGACACTCCCCCACCCCCTACAAAGCCCCCCCCCCCTACAGCACCCCTTCACCCATGAAAAACCTCCCTCCACTCCCCTGGATAGCCCCCCCCCCCCCCCCCAGACCCCGGACACCCCCTGCCAGTTTTCCCTCCCACCTGCACCCTTCCCTGGACACCCCCACCCCCTACAAAGCCCCCCTGCGGCACCCCTTCCCCCATAAAAATACCCCCCCCCCCACTCCCTGGACACCCCCATGGATAGACCCTAGACACCCCCACCCCCAGACCCTAGACACCCCCAGACCCTGGACACCCCCCAGACAGACCCCAGACCCCCCCCCCCCCCCCCGTGACAGACCCTGGACACCCCCCCTGGATAGACCCCCCATACCCTGGACACCCCCACCCCTGAAAAGCCCCCCCCCCCACAGTACCCCTTACCCCATGCAAAGTCCCCCCTCCACTCCCCTGGACACCCCCCTGGACAGACCCTAGACACCCCCCCCCCCCCCCCTCTGCCCCCCCCCCCCCCCCCGCCCTACAGACCCCCACCCCCTGCCCCTCACCCCCTGCACACCCCCCCCCCCTGCAGACCCCCCTTTCCCCTCCCCCCACCCACCTGCACCCTCCCCCTGCCAGTTTTCCCTCCCCCCACCACCCCCTTGGTTAAACCATGGATCTTGGACCCTAATAACACTTTCAAAACCATGGAAAATAGACCCTACATCCACAGTTAATAACCATGTAGATTGATTCATACCCAGCTATACTTAATCACCAAATGCTTCCATAATAGTTTCACCTTATAGCAGTACTCACATCCTCTAGCTACAAGCAAAAAAAACATCTCCTTACAAATAAAGCTAAACTCAAACATAATACAATATATATCATAAGAATTCAAAATCTCTCCCAATATAAACAATATAAAATTTCAATATCAATATCATCATAATAAAAAGAACTATTTGATAAAATTAAATGTATAAACCAAGAATAAAAATTTACATTTGAAATGTACCTCAATATCAGCATCACCAGAACTATCATGACCCTCGTCATATCCTATAGAAACACCAACATCATTATCACCTCCTCTCAGACCACCACCACCACCACCATCATCATGATCATTGAAATATTCATTCGTGTATTCACCTAAATCAGTGGAAGGAGCAAAGAATCCTGATAAACATAATGCATACAAATGATAACACATTTAATTAATGAAAACATTCAATGTTTATATGGTGATTCATATAATATCATTATGTTACCAATAAAATACTATGATAAACATAATGCATACAAATGAGAACACATATGTAATTAATGAAAACATTGAAATATTCTTGTGTATGATGATTCGAGAACATAAAATTAAAAATAAATAAGAAGGATGTTTAGAATATAGAGCAATAGTAAGAGTCTTATGGTCTAAATAGAACAAAATAAGAATGAGAGAGTAATCAAGTTTGGATATGGTTAAAATATTAAATCATATTTATTTAATGATGCTATTATTATATATCTTCATTCATGTATGAATTTCATGAAAGGGGGAAATTATTATAATTCATAAAAATAAATGAAAAATCAGTCCATATAGGGGGGGACACTATATGTTATTGGGTGAATATCTAAAGGTTATTCGTGAATGGATTCATCATTAACCTATGCCCCTCCCCCTTACACCCCCCTACCCCACCCCCTCCCCCCTTGAACCCCACCTGCACCCTCCCCACTACCCTGTAGACCCCCCCTGCCCCCCCCCCCCTTGAACCCTCCCCCCTACCAGTTTTCCCTCCCCCCACTGTCCCCCTTGCACCCCCTACCCCACTGCCTCACCCCCTTGTACCCCCCCTGCAGACCACCACCCTCTCCCCCTTTGCATCCCACCTGCACCCTCCCCCTTCCCTGCATACCCCCCTACATACCACCCCCTACCCTATAGACCACCCCCTACCCCCTTCCCTACAGACCTCCCCCTTCCCCCTCCCTGCCCCCTACCCCCCTGCCCCTCCCCCCTCCCCCTGCCCTGCAGACCACCCCTGCAGACCCCCCCTGCCATCCCCCTACCAATTTTCCCTCCCCCCTGCAGACCCCCCCCCCCCTCGCACCCTCCCCCCTCCCCCTACCCCTGCCCCTTCAACCCCCCCCCCCTTCACCCTCCCTCTTGCGCCCCACCTGCATGGATTTGCTGAATGAAATCCAAGAGAAAGAAAAATCTTTGCCTTGAAAAGGATATAAGTATGGAACCATACATATAAAGAAGTTGTTTTTGTCATGAATAATGAAATAGAGGTAAAAGAAAATAAGATTAAATAGTTTGACCATCTGTTATAGGAAAAGAACAGAATTCTTGATGATGAAGTTGATAAAATCAAGAAGCCCCATGCAAATAAGATATAAAAAATTGATGATGAGAGAAACATATTCAATATGAAATTCTTATAGCTTAAATTTAAACATAAAAAACTAGAAGTCAGCCTTGGACTTTATTGGACATTAGAAGAATTTTTGTTCCGCACATTGTTCATAGGGAGACTCTTAAGAAAAAAGATCTACAACTGGTTCCAAAAACTATCCCCTAATATGGAGGACCCTCACTTTGAGTATGTGGGGTAGTGTTAAACTTCTACAAAGAATATAGAGGAAGTCAATCCTGTAATAAATATGTTACTAAGTTAGTAAATAACTCTGAATAGAATTATGAGGAACCATTCCATGTCACTAGCATATCTCTTATGGAGTACTTAACCATATGCCAGCTCTAATAAAGTTGTCCAAACCTAGTAGTCTCCTTTGTAGGGAAAATAATATCAAACACTTTAAGATTCATAATAAACTTTATCTTATATATAAGATGATCATACCATCATTCTCTACATATAAAATTACTCTGAATATAATATTTAATTTTCAGATGCTAACATAGGTGAGAAGAAATGTGAAACATAGGAAGTCACATAGTATATTGAATGTACTTTTCATGACATGGTTTGTGAGTCCCAGTAAAAGGTAGGGTATGTAATGTTTTCAAATATCCATGTTGAGTTAACTATATATTCTATCCCAATAGGGTACACGAAATATGGGACTGATGAGTTACTTAGGCGTCTACCGCCAGTATACATCGAGCCAATCTAACCTAACATAAATGTCATGTTTCTTCTTTACACACAGTGTGTGAATCATTAGGGTTAATAGGTGTGTCCTCTTCTAATACCTATGTCATGTTATCAATATAATACATGGAATATACCCTAAAACACACAACATGTGTGCTCAGGTGCGAAATCAGGGTTTGTACACCTATACATATCGAGTTATGTGGTTCGAAAAACATAGTATGTGTCCCCTAGGTACACACCATTTAATATAACAAATAAATTACTTCAAGAATTATTAGTATAAATTGATTCAAAATAAATAAACAGTAAAATAAATAATAACAAAAGATTTAGTTTTATTTGGTCCCTTTAGGGCCTATGTGCATGGAAATAACACCTCCCAAAAGGAACCCATTTTATTATGCTCAAACAAAATTTTACAAGTAACAAACCGACAATATGAACAATAAGAAAACATAAATGATAAAAATATTCTATTTTCAATAACTAAAAAAGAAGAAGTAGAGTGCTTAAAATCCAAACAGGGTGCCTCTCAAATAGTTTTGATCCCTTCATAATGTAGAAACACATCTGGATATGATGGTTTATAGTTATTTGGGGCCTTCTAGATCAAACAGACAACCAAAATTATTCTTTATGAAGGTATATCATCAACACTCCATAATGGTATCTCTAATATAATGTGTCCTAATTTCTATATGTTTGAATTTACCATGAAAAACTAAATTTTTGTACAAATGGAAATCTTATAGACTATAACAATAAACCGATATTACAAAATTGAATAAATTCAGTTTAGAAACCATACCCTTTAACCATAAAGCCTCCTTGATAGCCTCTATCAGGGGAATATACTCATCTTATATGGTTAAAAGAGAAACCACTAATTACATTTTCCATTCCCATGATATGGTTCCTCCACAAGTGGTGAAGACGTATTTAGTAAGTGACTTCTCAGAATCCATATTACCTATGTAATCAACATCAACATATCCATCAATTAGTTCATCTATATTTACATTTCTATAAAAACAAAAATATAGGATGGCAGTATGTGAAACAAATCTAAGTAACCATTTTAACACCTACCAATGAAGTTTCCCTGGGTTTTTTTTGAATCTATTGAGAATGAAAATAGAAAAAACTATGTTCGTCCTGGTGAAAATCATAGAATACATTAGGCTACAAAAAAATGTTGGTATAAGGGTTCTTTGACATATATTAAGTTTCTACAGTAGAAGTATGAACTTGAATCAATGATACTTTGAAATTTTGGGAAAAGGGGTTATTAATTGGCTTTAAGGTCTCAAGAAAGTACCTCTTTAATAAGTTAAAGATATGAGATTTTGGGACAAATATAACATTTTATTAGGTATCTCCCTTTGATTTTCTTAATTAATATCTATTTTTTCACTCCTAAATCTTGTATCTAAAAAATTGTTTTTAATTGATACATTATAGAATTAATTAGCTTCATATTATTGCACATAACCAATATATAATCAAAATAAAGTAGTAGGTAAAGAATGTATGTTTTAACCCATTTAAAGTAAACACATGCATCATGTTGGATCCTATTAAATTGGATATCCAACATAAAAGAGTCAAATTTCATATACCACTAACAAGACTCCAGTATTAAACCATACAAGGATTTATTTAAAAGACAAACTTGGTTAGTTTTAAACACCATTTGGTAACAATAAAGTGGTTCTATGTATAATTTCCCATTAAGTTCACTGTGTAAGAAGGTAGTTTTTTCATCTAATTATTCTTTCTGAAAGTCATTAAAATATAAAAAACAAGAAGTAACCAAATAGAATAATTCTTAGCAAATGGTGAAAAATATTAACATAATCAATAACCTCTCTTTAAAGGAAACCCTTTTCCACTAATATGGCCTTGAGTTTTATTTTCCTTTCATTAGTGTTATATTTCTTCCTCCTATAAATCCATTTACGCCCAATGTCCATGGCATTGGGAGGTATATAAAAAATAGACAATGTATGGTTTTTATTCAAGGTTTACATTTCTTCATGTATGTTAGAGATTCAGCCTTTGGAATCTCTATCATTAAATAATTTATTATAGATTTTAGAATCGTTATCAATGGACTCATTTTGGAATTCACCTTTAGGATCAGGAGGGGGGGCTCATCAGTATCCTCTAACTCATTTGGGGAATAAGGATCAATAATCTCACTAAGGGTTGTATCATCACTATCATGTGTGATAAATTATGATTTAGGAGAACTAAATTCATGAAAGACAACATCTATGATGATCATACACCTTTTTTATCTATGTTTTTCAACCCACAACATATATCCCTTGACTCCATTGGGGTATCCCATGAAAACATACTTAAGTGACCTTGGTTACAACTTATCAGTTTTAATGTAGGTATAGGTTTCACACACAAAGACTTTTTGGTGGTTATCGAAAGGTGGTTTACCATCGAAAAGTTTATCTATAGGTTTGAACTAATTAGCATCATATAGGAACCTATTAAACATGTATACTATCATAGTCACAGCTTCTTCCCAAAATAATTTAGGTAGGCCTGAGTATGAAAGCATTCCTCAGACACACTCAAGAATAGTTTTACTCATGTTATCAACAAGTTCATTATGTTGGGGGTCTCCCTAATAATATGATATCATTTTATGCCCTCAAATTTATAGAACTAAACACGATCAGTAGATAAGTACTCCAAATAATTATCAATTCTCATTACTTTTATTATATTTACAATCTAGATTTCAATAAATCTTGTTTAATGTTTTAAATGTTTCAAAATAATTATATTATTTTTTGGCATGTAAACCCATGATTTTATATAATAGTCATGAATGAAGGTAAAAAAATAGGAACCTTCATCATGGGATATGGTTCTGGAAGTTCGTCATAAATCAAAATGGATATAAAAATGACTTATAATAAAACTTCGTATAATGAGGAAAAGGAGTCACCGTATGAGCCAGAAAGTGCAGCAAAACTCCATGCAAAAAATCTTGTTGTAACATCCACTTTTTATGCTCTTATATAATTAAAATTGTCTCACTTAATCAACAAAAAGTATTCATATTCCTCTCAGACCAATCTGAAAATCAAGTAAATAAGCAATGTCCCTTTGTCCAAGTTAATCAAATACAGATTCAACTGAGCATGATTATATGAAATAGAAATTTAAATCATTTTATCATATAGGCATTAACAAATAGTCTTCAATAAGAATGTACTTAAACAAAAGCATGATTCCAAAAGGATGATCAAAGTGTAGTATACAAAACACCAGTGATTTCTAATTCAATGGGTAGATCTGATTAAGACCTCAAAACATGATTACCACTAATTTGAAACTCCAATCTGGAAATTTAATACAATAGAAAATTAAAAATACTACATTTTATGGTGAAAAGAGATAGGAAACCACAAGTGCATGGAAGGATATAATCATTCATTCTCCTCTCACCTACACTAATATAACACTATTAATTTTAAAATAATCAAATAATGGAGTGGAACCACAATTTCATGGAAGAAATAAAATAAAAGTGAAAATGATGAATATAATGAAGGGTGACCTTATATATTTCTCTCATTAATTATATAATAATCACTTATAAAATAAATTCACCCCCTAAATAATACCCTGGAATGACCCAAGATCTCAATCCATTCACTCTCTATTTAGTGTGTTAGGTTAGGTAGTGAAAAAAATGATTTTCAATACACTACTTTCCCCATGTTCCTCTGGTTGAATTTTAACATTCCCTAACCAATTCACTCATTATCCAGCTCTAATTTTTCAGTTTCTAATGTTGGTTATTCAGTTTTTTCCTATGATTTTGAAGACTCTAATGGTTTGGGAATCAATGGTTTAGGTTTTAAAATAGTTTTCCCACTCTTGGGAATAGTCACAACTTTGAGTTATTCATGAGAGGTTTGTGTGTAACAAGATTTTTCTAAGATATTGAGGAAGGGTAAAACTGATTGGGAATGGGTTCCATAACCATTTAAATGTTTTATATATCTAATCTCAATGATGAAAATTGATAATTCATTTTCAATATTTTTTAAAAAAAATATTCTAATAATTTATATGGAAAAGATTGGATTCGATGTTGAGATGGTTGGGATTGAAATTGGTCATGGGTTGGAAAATTTTATAGATGGTTAGGATTTTGACCATGTAGTTGATTGGGTAATTGATTATCCAACCAATTGAATTTAGTATTTTCATTGTACATGTGATGAAAATTGTTTTATTCGTAAAACTCTTGAGTGTTCGGATCATTCACCTCCATTAATGTTATCCCTATAAGAACTTCCTTGATTGATGTAATAGTTGGGAAATTATTGGTCACTCAAGAAGAACCTTGTATTGGAAAATATTACACTTTGGGAGTCTAAAGTGGTGAATACTGTGGGTTTCACCACTAACAATAATTTCATAGTAATATGGAAGATCCCCAGTAATATGATAGATAACAAGAATCTCATAAGGTATCTCTTTACTAGATAGATTTTACGCAGAAAAGTTCCCCTCCCTCTAGGTATGAATGATATTTGTGCCTTGATCGATAGGATACCTATACTTCCTAATATTATAAACTGAATAACAAGGAGAACTTGCATCATTATGTAGTAATCTTACAAGAATCTTGGATTTCTACTCAACCATACAAATATTGAGGTTATCTATCCTCCAAATTTAAAGGCCATTAAGTAAAGATCTTATCTCCACCCAGATAGAATTACCTAAACCATAAAAGAAACTATATTCAATAACCATATATCCCCTAGAATCATGCACAATCCCTCATCATAACTCCTTATTTACAAGACCCATTAACATTATGTTTTAGTCCAACATTGGGGGTATCCACTTGATCCACCACCCTAGAGGATCTCTATCATTTGTAATCACATCCCTGGGGAGGATCCCCTTACTAGTATCCATTCTCTTTTCAATAGGAAGAAGGGAACCTAGTTTGTCCATGAGAGAGAGCACATGAACTTTAATTAATAGAGGGGTTTATTCTTGCCTTCATGACCCTTGTTCCTTATCTCCTAAATCACCCAACACACCACTAAAAACACTATTACATGAAGATTAACCATATATGAATGTTTCTAACACTTTGAAATAATGTAGACAAAAAGTCAGAGATGTATCTTCCCTAAAATTGAAATCCCATAAGTTTCCCAACAAGGGCCCAAGCAAAGTGGGCCCATTCTACATCAAAAATAAGTGCTAGACTAACTCAGATGTTAGCCTCTCACAACACATACATGGTGAGGGTATCTAAATTACTTTTCTATGGATATTAATTTCATTTGGTATACCATTATTGCAGAACCTCCATAAATGTATGTTCAACTTAACTAGGATTTATTTAGACAAGACTTTGCTCACCCATTCATCATGCTCCTGGTTGGATCTTAATAACAAGTGAAACTCCAAAGCATTAAATTATCCTAAGGTAAACTTTGAGAATGTGAATATATACGGTTCATAGAGCGTATAAATCCTATCATAAAAAATCTTATGATCCTCATTGAAGGATGTTGATATAAATTCAGGGTTTATTCTCACATTCCTAAAGTAAATGTGAGGGATTGGGAATCTAGGGATGAAGTGAAAATGAACTAACAAGTTTTATTTCTAGTAATTGATGTCACCCCACCCGCAAACCAACACACCAAGTGTGGGATCCTCTCTAAATTTTTTTTGAATAGCGGGAATGGGAATTTATTTTAGGATGTCTATTTCAATTTTTGGGTATTCCAGATTTTAATCCCCACGGTCAACCATACCTAGAAACTACTCTAAATGTGGGATCAAACCTAGATAGGGTATTAATGAAATCAACACTAGATAAATGTACCTTATTCGTGGATCCATCACATGTATTATGAGGATCATGGGAGGTGGGGTGGCCACATCTAATGAGGAGGATTCCGGAAGGTGGGGTGGCCACGTCGGAACCGTGCTAGAGTTGCATCGGAACTGTGCTAGATCCACGTCGGAACCATGTTAGAGCTGTGTCGAAGAAGGAGGGTTGTGGGGAGGTGGGGTGGCTGTGTCGGAGAAGTCAATAGAGGAGGAGGATCACGGGGGGCGGAGGAGGTGGTCGCATAGAAACCGTGTTGGAGTCGCGTCAGAACCATGTTGGAGCTGCGTTAGAGAAGGAGGGTCGCGGGGAGGTAGGGTGTCCATTTCGGAGACATCGGGAGAGGAGGAGGATCACAGGGCAGTGGGGATGGGAAACTCACAAGGGCGTGGGGGAAAAGGGGTCATGTGTGGGGCTAGGGCCATGGAGAGTAAAATGGTTGTGGGTATAAGTGATCTATAGCCATGGTTTTTATTGTCTGTGGCTATAGGTCCAAATTCTAGTAGTGAATGTATATAGTTACAATATTTATAAAAAAAAATCAAGGAAAAAGTTTGATTGAAAGGATGTACTTATAAAGGGTTCTAAGTAGAAATTGAAAGATAAAATTATAAAATTTGATGTTATAAAGTTAATGAGTTTGAATATAAGTTCAAAGAGTTAAACTTAATGAATATGATTCCTAAGTCTCACCATTATTCAAACTAGATTTCTTCATAAATGTTACTCACTAAGAGGTTAGTGAGAGTATTTTATTAGATGGTCACATAGGGATGTGACAGAAATTACATATGGGTGTAATGTTCAAAAACCATTACTACAGCAACAACATGAGAGTCATATAGAATATTTGGATATTAAACACTTAAAGGATTGGTTGTAATGATTTTAAACATATCATGTAATTATAATAAAGGAAATATTCATTTATTATTCATTCATTGGTGATGCAACTTTACTTTACATGAACTGTTGAATGATAAATATCCCCTCAAAGTACAAACTTTGAGTTTTCCCTGATTAATGATCAATGTGAAGTATTATGGGTTGTGATGATATGTTAAGACTAGCATGAATAGATTCTTGTACTCATTACAGAAGGTTGTATATGAGATATTAAGAATGGAATCATGAGGAAATAAGTAGAGACTTATTACTTGTACTTATATGAAAAATTATATCTCATGGAATGTCATACGGTCATAGATATACTTAGGGTTGTATACTTATTAACAATATTTATTACCTAAGGTTGGTGGTATGTATAACAAGAGAACATTCATACTTTGATACCCTTATTATGCATGTCAACATATGAAATTGGCTAATATAGGAGTGGTTGGGTATGTTGTTGATCATGTCGTCGGTTGGAGTATAACCAAGATAATATTTTTCAACTTGTATGATAAGTAATGACATTTGGCCCTTTATTGAAAATGATTGAGTAAATTCATAGTCATTCTTAGTTGAGTCACATATGATGTGTTTAACTACTTTGATGAGGGTCATGTGATGCACTCATCTGTTAGATGAATGACATGTGATGTATTCATCAACTTGGTCAGTATATTTTAGAAAATCAAAAAAAAAAAGATGAGATAACTATAATAGATTGACATGTTCCATGTCTATAGGTTACTCGATTTCATGGAAAAAGGATTATATGGGTATACATATGATGTATATGATACATCTTGTGGTGGGAATGTTCGTATAGAGATATTGTAGTACCTCAGGCAAGATTGACCATTGTGAGGGGAGGGGTGAATCAGTGGTTTATTTTTATGAATTCCTTATCCTTTAAATTCAACCTATTGAACTTGTTAAGTTTCTCAATCCAATCAATATTATCTCTCAATCTCACCTCATGTGGAGTTGTAATAATTAATAGAGAACATCACATGTGATTTACAAGGTTTGGTAGAAATCCTACTCCTTGTTGTAACCAGATATTCCCTTCGATTATAGATTATTCACTATCAAACAAGTGAATATAATTGCTTCGGCTTTAACCGAGAGACTTATTTTTTCTTTCGTATTCAACCAAAAGACTTCTTGATATGGCTCTAATCGATAGACCATGTTTTATCTTGTCTCCTACCATAAGACTTCATATACTCCCAGCACCAATCGAAAGGTTTCACCTCTATTCAAAGGCTTGATACACTACAAGATGTTTATATGACCTTACTCCATGAGATTGTAGGATATGACTTTATTGTGTACTTGTTCAAGTATCTTCAACAACCTCTAGTAAGGTTTATTGGTCTTGATCAATAATTATGATCACCTATAATGAGCATTTGCATCAATGCAACTATGCAGGGGCTGATTCTTCCTTCTACTAAAGTCCCAGCCCCACTAAGATGTGTGACAGTAGTTCACACAAATTCTTCACTGATATTTTATGCAAGAATAAATTTCAAAAATCAATCAAGTTCTTATTGATATCTTAATTCAATTAAACTTCATGCATGGATTGCATGGATGTTATTACATGAAAGAATAACTTTCAAGATTCACACACGTCACTTATATCTCATGAATGCATGTTATTACATGCATGTATATTCCATGTACCATGAAAATCCTTTGTGAAAGAGGTGTGTATACACTATACACCTTGTTTCTCTTCACACACACCTTGTTATAAACACACACTATCCACCTTGTGTTTATTCATGAACACCTTGTACACACACACACACAATTTCCACCTTCAATGCATGTGTATGAATGCACTATCTCATGTTCTCTTCACGCAAGTGCTTGAGGTGTGCACTCCTTCATGCAAGATTCACACATCCTTCGTGAAAGTATTTCAAGTGAATGGGATATTCTAGTTCTTTATGTAACATGGTGTAGATGAAACTATCTTGTGGTTCTCAAGATTCTTCATGCAAGCTGGGGAAACACATATCACACTATCCCAAGATGCTTCATAGAATCTCACTTTCTTTGCAGGACTCTTGAGTGCATGGTTTACATGTCAATAGGGCCACAAGATTCTTCTCTTTCCCACAAGAAAAATCTACATGGGAGGGATTCCTTATTCACAAACCAAGATTTGTTCATGGTGCTCTATTTTCTCTAGAAAATAAGAGCTCTATCAAAGTAATGAAAGTACCTTCTTAACCTTGGTGAATCTTTATTTATAGGAAAGCCTCGCCATAATTTGCACCTCCTAAGATATGATTTTCATGTCGCATCATAGATCCTATTTTTATTTCATGTCACAACTCTTCTTCAAACACCTGATTCATTCGGGTTAATTCAAATGTGCATCAAATTTTATGGTGTCTTCATGTTTCTCCTCATTGAGTCCTCATGTGCATGCTATGAGGATCACATGCCCTTCGTATTTTAATCTCGAACTCATCCATGGATCAACTGCTCGAAATGCCACCTGCAACTTCATTTTCAGCCAGCCCTTAACTCATTCCTTGAATTCTTTTCATGCATGATATTAGTTCGATCCCAAATACCTCATCCTGTCAAAAAATTCATAGAATGTGGTTGGTTTCTTGATCATTAGACGTTTGGCCTGACACCGGTGAATAGAAGATCCTCAAGTGGCCCAAGGTGGGAGATGATCAACCAAAATGATTGGATGGATCATAATAACATGGTCGAATGGATCTCCATTTATCTATCATTTTATTGATGTAGGAATATTACATTGTGTGTCTCCATCCCACATCGGTTCTCCAGAGCATCTTGCCCACAGTTTATTAATCAAGTGGTGTTGTAACATCCCCAAGTTGGCTATCGAGGATCAGCACCAGTCACACACCACACATGCCTCATGGCTGCACCTCACCTACATGGACACCAGAACCCTGTGGGTGCACTCCATGTACCCATCTTCTCCTACGAGCCTTATACATGGGCCCGCCATGGGCTTATACACGGCCCAGCCTCATGCGGGCTTGCTTGGGATGGTTCCCTTGGGTGTTGTTGACCTCTGAGTCCCACATGAACCGAAGGTCAAGTTGAGCTTGGTAGGCCCTTGGGTTGGCCCATATTTGTAATATAAGGCTCGTTAAATATTTAGAAAAATTAAGTATTATATAAATGAAATTAAAAACCTTCTTAATTAAATTTCTAATCCAAAACCTTCTCAATTCCCCTTCCCTTCTCAAATGTCTTCTTTACTTCATGCAAATAAATAATTACATGGTATTCCTTTGTTGTATTCATTATGCATTTATTATTTTGCACATGTATTAGATAATTAAGAAAACCTTCAACAATTGTCACAATTGTTCAAGTAGAATTGTCCAAGCTTGACATCCAATGTCATTAGATGAATCCATAATAATTCTCCAAGCATCGCCACTTTATCCAAACTCACCAAACACATATTGACACATCATTAACAATAAATGAAACATTGGGTCCAAAAATATCCCCCTTTGTATTTTTTTGTCAATATCTTTCTCACATATTCAAAATTCAATATGTGTTCCCAGACCTTCCACCCCCTTGACAAAAAAATCAAAGGATAAGTAGGGAATTTTTCTTATCTCATTTTTCTTCTAAAAACATGATGATCTAGTTTATATAAAAATATCATGATCACTTTAAGGAGAGTAATTATCTCATATGGTTATCTTAGAAAAGAACCTTTAGTTAATCAACTCTAAGTCAACGTGGTCTAACCTAGTGTAGAAAATAATATAGATACAACCAGGGATATCTAATTCATCCATAACATACCATGTATGTGAAATCATGCTCAGAAAGTCTCAATTATCATTCAAGGGGTTATGTATAATTAGATTTATCAATAAAATGATAAACAATTCGCATACTTCAACAAACGCATCAGAAAGTTCAGGTGAAAAAGATAAATCTCCCCCTTTGTCTTATTTTTTCATCAACCAAGCACTCCCCATTAATTGATAAGATAATAAAATTAAGAATAAGGGATGAAAGCGTCATTGACATACCTTGACCTTTAATTTTTAATCCTTACCAAGGTTTTTATATTCATTCTCAAGTTTTCTTCCCCTTAAAGGATGCACACTTTTTTTCCATTTCATGTGAGTCAGTAGACTCCATGAATTACAATCTCATCATGTTGTCTAGAAGTGATAGCCTCAAACATCTCATTCAATTCCCTGCATTGTTAGTTCAAAAACACATAAAATAATAGGTAATTAGGAGGGACCTATTAGTTTATTAGAAAAAAAAATTAATATTGAGAGATTACTCTAAATTTGGGCCATTCTTTTCTACCAATCTCAGCATGGGAATATTTATTTGGACTCTTTTTTTATTCAAGTCTCATCTGTTTGACCATCTTCTTTCTTCCCTTGAACTTCTTCTTTGTGGGAAATAACTTTTCCCACCTCAATTCTCTAAATCTTAAAGTTTCCAATTATGGATAACTTCTCATCATATTTCTCTTAAATTTCTGAGACTGCTCATTTTCCTTTAAATTTAGAAAGTTTCTTAGCTTCCTCCAATTATTTATCCAAATTCAGCTAATGTGGCCAAACAGTTAGGAAATATTTCTTGACATTCTTAGTCTTCTCAAAATCTTTACATGAATTGTTATTGGTTTTCTTTTAGAAACTCTTCCCTTTCATAGTATAGTGAACTTCCCCTTATAACCTTATCATGCATACCTTATCTTTGTGACCTTCCAAAATGCATTTACCACAAACTTTTTCTAGAATATGAAAAAAAATGTGTAGATAGTTGTGGTGCGGATTTGTTCATAGGTTGTTTTCTCTAAGTTTTTTTTCTTTTATTCCCATTGAAACTCCCCCTTGATTCTTGCCTCATTCCTGTTAAATACATATTTAACCAACAAGAATAGGCTTTATGACCATACTTATTACAATACCAACAAAATCCTCGAAACATTATTCACCTAGATTGGTTCAAAATGAATCTAGATTTGTGTTGTTGTTGTCTTGTCACAAACTGAGCCTTATTTTCTTAGGGGTTGTGGCCTTCTTGGAAAATTTTCCTCTTCTCCATATGTGGAATATTGCCTCTGATTCTTCTTAGCATTTATATTCTCAGTTTTAGCTTTCAGACCTACCACTATTAGAAGTAACATATCCATCAAAATGATTAAGTGCACTTTTACCTTTCTTCTCTCCAGCTTGAGAAGTTTCCCCCTTGATCTTAATAGATTTATTGAAATATTCTCTTGCTTTATTCAACTCATGTTGAATTGTGACACATATGGCTTGCGTATCAAATAAATATTCTTCTATGGAGGTCAACTTATCTTCTAGATCACATATCATCTTATCTTGTTCAGCAAATTTTAATTTGTGCATCTTGATCTCACTAACAAAATATATTTATTTCTTAATCATCTCCTCATTTTCTTCATCAATAGGATATATTTATTCTTTATTCATTTCAATAGTTAATTTCTTGTTTTATTTATCAATATTCTTCATTTATTTCTTGAAATATTTAATTCATCCCATGAAAAATTCTAATCATTCTTTCAGCTTCCACTCAAGTTTTGTTCTTTCTTCTTATTCGACACAACTACTTGAAGTGTCGGTTATTTTATTTTCATGGGAAAAGAAACCAACTTCATTATTTAAAGAACAACTTGATGATGAATCTTTCTTGTGCTTACACATAAGATTTATCTTATTGTTATTAAACTATTTCTTCTTCTTCTTACCCCATTTGTGTTTATGGGATCTCTCATCATCTAATTCTGATTCTGATTTTGATTCTTCAATATTATTATTTGGACACTTCTTAGAAAAATGACCAGTTCCACCACATCTAAATCACTTTGGTGGTAGTTTAATCTTGCCCTTCCACTTTCCTTTAATGAACCCTTTTTATATAAGTGAAACAATATGATTGAAGTCATAATCATCTTAATCACTGTCTGAATCATCAGATTCAGCAATCACTTCTTCTTTAACTTTCCCTTTTCTTACTACTTCAAATGCCTTTTCAAAATTTTATTTCTTTTTGAAAGATGGAATTTTTCTAATCTCATAGGCTATGAGAATGTTGTGTAGTTCATAAAGAGATAACTCATCTCTTTCTTTCAGGGCTGAAACTTTTGAATCAAAATGATATGTAAAATTCTTCATCATTTTTTTTGATAATGATAGAGTCATCCAACTTCTCACCAAATCCTCATATATTTCTCACAATCTCATTTACCCTGGTAAAATAGTCATCAATAGTCTCATCATCAATCATATTTATATCTTCAAATTTTCTCCTCCAGATTTGAAGTTTGGCCACCTTGACTTTGACATTAACTTTATAGTTGCTTCTTAATTTATCCCAAATCTCCTTGGTAGCCTAAAGACCCATGACCTTTTTTTAGAACTTTTATGTTAGATACATCAAGATGGAATTTTAAGCCTTTCCATCTAACTCTATATTTCTATTATCAACTTGTGTCATGGAAGCATCATCAGCAATGGGTGTAAAACCCACTATTGCAGCATCTCTCACTTCTAGGCCAAGTGATAGGAGATAGGGTAACACCTTATTCCTCTAATTGTGAGAATTATTCCCATAAAATGTTGGAACACCTCATTTGTTGACCAAATTAATATTCTCCATCTATCAGAATACTTCTTGGATCTTTAGAGGGAACCTAACCCTCTGATACCACTTGTAGTACCTCAGGTTGGATTGACCACTAAGAGGGAAGGGGTGAATCAATGGTTTCATTTTATGAATTCATTTTATTTTAAATTAAACCTCTTGAAATTGTTAAGGTTATCAATTCACTCAATATTATCTCTCAATATCACCTTGTTTCCAGTTGTAATAATAAAGAGAGAACAACACACATGATTTACATGGTTTGACAGATAGCCTACTTCTTTCTACAACCAGTTATTCCCCTAGTTAAATATTCTTCACTATCAAAAAAGTGAATACAATTTCTCTGGCTCAACCGAGAGACTCTGCTTTATTTTAGATCTAACCAAAAAACTTCTTACTCCAACTCCAACTGAGAGACTTTGTTTTCTCCTGGCTCATACCAAAATACCAACCATAAGGTTTCACCTCTATTCAAAGGCTTGATCCACTATAAGATGATTCTATGATCTTCCTATATAATCTTGTAGGATATAAATTGATTGTGTACTTATTCAAATATCTTCAACAACTTCTAGTTGGGTTTGTTGGCCTTGATCAATAATTTTGATCACCTATAATGACCAGTTGCCTTAGTGAAACTATGATTGGGATAATTCTTCCTTCTGCTGAAGTCCCGACCTCACTAAGATGTGTGCAAGTAGTTCACACAAATTCTTCATTGATATTTTATGCAAGAATAACTTGCACAAATCAATTCAAGTTCTTCTTGATATCTCAATTCAATTACACCTCATGCATGGATTGCATGGAATCTAAGAGTCTTGTTTAGGGTATAGTAATATTGGTACGTAAGTATGCATGCACCAGATTCACATTTTTCTTTCAAGATTCGCATGCCTCACTTATATCTCATGCATGAACATTATCACATGCATGTATATTCCATGTACCATGAAAATCCTTCGCGCAGGGGGTGTGTATACATTGCCCACCTTATGTTCCTTCATGCACACCTTATTATGCACACACACATTGTTCACATTATGTTTCTTCATGCACACCTTGTACACACACACACTATCCACCTTCAATACATGTGTATGCATGCACTATCTTACGTGCTCTTCACGCAAGTGCTTTAGGTGTGCTCTCCACACAAGATTCACACAGCCTTCACGCAATTATTTCAAGTGCACGGGCTATTCATGTTCTCCATGTAGCACAGTGTTGGTGACATTGTCTCACGGTTCTCAAGCTTTTTCGTGCAAGCTAGGGAGACGTGTATCGCACTATCCCGATATGCTTCATGAAATCTCACTTTCTTCACAGGACTCTTGAGTGCGTGGTTCGTATGTTAAGAGGGTCGCGAGATTATTCTTCTTCCTACAAGAAAAAGCTGCACAAGAGGTCTTCCTTCTTCGTGAACCTAGAGTTGTTCATGATGCTATGTTTTTATTAGGAAAATGAGATCTCTCTCAAAGTAAAGACAACACCTTTTCAACCTCAATGCATCTTTATATATAGTCAATCCTCACTGTGCTTTTCACCGCCTAAGATTCAGTTTTTATGTTGCATCGTAGATCCTCTTTTTATGTTGTGTCATGACTCTTCTTCAAACACCTAAGTCATTTGGGTTTATTCAAATGTATGTTAAATTTTATGTTGTCTTCATGTTTCTCCTCACTGATTCCTCACGTGCATGTGATGAGGATCGCATGCCCTTCATCTTTTAAGCTCGAACTCATCCATAGATCGACTGCTCAAAATGTTGCCTGCAACTTTGTTTGCAGTCGGCCCTTAGCTCATTCCTTGAATTCTTTGCATGCATGCAAGATGTTAGATTGTATGCATGATATCGATTTGATCTCGAATACCTCATCCTATCGGCAACATCATAGAAGATGGTTGGTTGCTCGATCATTGGGCGTTCGACCTGATGTCGATGAACATAATATCCTTGGGTTGCCTGAGGTAGGAGATGATCACCCAAAATGATCGGATGGATCAGAATAGCATGATCGAATGGCTCTCCTTTTATCCGTCATTTTAATGGCGTGGGAACAATACTTTGTGTGTCTCTATCCACATCAGTTCTCCATAGCGGCTTGCTCGCGATTTATTACTCAAGTGGTGTCAAAACATCCCCAAGTTAGATATTGAAGATCATCACCAATCACACACCACACACGCCTCACGGTCGTGCCCCATCAGTGTGGCCATCGACACCCTGCGTGTGCACTCCATGTGCCCATCCACTCCTGTAGGCCTTATACACAGGCCCGCCATGGGATTATATGCAGCCCAGCCTCCTGCGGGCTTGCCTAGGATGGTCCCCTTGGGCATGGTTGGCCTCCGGGTCCCACATGAGCCCAAGGTCGAGCTCACCTTGGCAGGCCCTTGGGTTGGCCCGTCTTTTTAATATAAGGCTTGTTCAATACTTATAAATAATCTAAGTATCTTATAAATGAAATGCAAAGCCTTCTCAATTAAATTGTCAAGCCAAAACCTTCTCAATTCCCCTTCGCTTATCAAATATCTTCTTTACTTCATGCAAATAAATATTTGCATGGTATTCCTTTGTTGTATGCATTGTGCATTTCTTTTTTTGCACATGTCTTAGACAATTAAGAACAACTTCAACAATCATCACATTTGTCCAAGGAGAATTGTTCAATTGTGACATCCAGTGTCATTAGATGAATCCATGACAATTCTCCCAGAGTCACCACTTCATCCAAACTCACCAACCACATATTGACACACCATTGACAACAAATGCAACACTGGGTCCGATAGATATGAGTATGTTTGATGGAGATCACTCTAGACCTCTTAGTAGCTTGAGTAGCACTGACGCTTTGCTAGAGGTTGTTCTTTGCTTACATCTATGAAATAGGGATTTTATAGTTGTTGTCAATGCTCTTAAGGCCCACAAGGTTACACAGTTAGACCATTGGGTAAGGACAACATTTTAGACAAAATGTTTATTCAAAATGAAGAGATTTTGATGAAAAATCGTCACAACTACAAATATGAGTTTTAACAGTGCTAGTAAAGGGTCTTTAACGGCACTTATAAAGCGTTGTCTACACAAGCGCTATTAAAGGGTGACCTTTAAAAGTGCTCACAAAAAATGTTGTTAAAGGGGTCCTTTAACAACATTTTTTGAGCGATGATAAAGGCTCATTTTACCAGCGCTAAAAAACATTGTTAAAGGGGTAATGTTATATTTTTCAAACCTCTATGAGCTCGACCCCTTTAACAGCGCTTCCACGACCCCTTTAACAGCGCTCCACCCCCCTTTATCATCGCTTTTCACCGCACCACCCCTTTAACAATGTGAATTTCCAGCCTCTTACGCACACCTATATTCGAACGCCACACCTCTCATTTAAAGACGGAACGTCTTTGCCACTACACCATGTTGTTTTGTTGTATATTTAATGATATATATATATATATATATATATATATTATTCATATATTTATATAATTATTTTTAAATACATTTATAAAATATATGTGCGTATGTGTGATATATATATATATATACTTATATTTATTTAAATGTATTATATATTACATTCATTTGCATATACTATAATATAATATAAATATACATTTGTTTATTAATACACACATATATGTATATATAAACAGTATATATATATTTGTATAATGTAAAAAATAGTTAGATATTGTTTTAAATTCATTTTTAGAATATGTGTTTATTTACATGTATTAGAATATACATATACATGTATATTTGTTTATTGACACACATGTTTATATATAAACATTACTTGTATAGGTATATATATACATATTAGTGTATTTGTATAAGATAGATAAAATGGATAATTTTTTACTTTAAATAAAATGAATAATTATTATTTATTTCATATATTTAAAAATACATTTTTATGTAAATATGTGATTTATTATAAGTAAATATAAGATAATATGCATATATTTAATTATAAATAAAACAACATTGTGAAAAATGATAAAATTTTAAAACCATAATATCAATATGAATGTAAGTCCTGAGAATAAATTCAGTTCTCACTAAAAATGGGCTAAAAGACCTCTTTAAACCAGATTGAATTTTTATTGAATGTTAAAAAATTGGGGTAACCTGACTAAAAACTTGGGTTTGGAGGCCTTCTGGACCTTTTTTGGCCTCAAAAAATGTGATCGGGGATTTCTTTGGTCACCAGTGCATGGATCTTATCGCATGTTTCAATTTGATATGTGGGAGAGACCAAATGAACACCCGGGTCAAAAGTTATAGTCGTTTGAAATTCAAGTATTGTTTTCAACTTATCTTAAATCGTTCATTAATTTGTTTAATTTTTATGTCATCCAAATGTTATTAAATGACTATTACTTGATAATAATTAACAGATTATTAATTAATAATATTTTTTAATTATTTTGTAAGTCATTTTCACTAAATATCTTATATATTAAGTGTGAATGTTTATTTAGCCTTATATAAAACATATTTAAAAAATATATATTATATTTATATCAATATAAATATATTTATATATTAATATATTATTTTTAATGAAATATATATTTTTTATGAAATATACCCTTTTTTTAACACCGACAAAGGGAGTCTTTAACATCACTTTTAGCTAGCGCAGTTAAAGTTATAGCGTTGGATAAACTTAGTTTTGTAGTACTGCGTATCCAAGAGAGTTTGGATGAATTCACAAAGAGTTGTGAGGTTTTACATAAAGTTTTTATGAGATTTTAGTGTACATGGAATACTGTTGGATGTGCATTAAAACGTACATGCATGTGATGTGAGATATATACGTGTGTGTGTGTGATATATATATTATTTAGTTCTTTCGAATGGTTTATTCATCAGCTTTAAGCCATTGTGAATGGAATAAAGGCTTTGCATTGAATTCATTGAAAACATTTAATGAATTATACTCCTACATTCAGAAATGCATACGATGCGTTATGAAAATGAGATGCCCTAGGGTTTGACTACATAAGAGAACGGGATCCTCTCCTATTAGGCGGCGTGATGTGTATGGGTCTCAGCTAAACTCTCCTCCTGAAACTCTGTTTATCTTTTGAGAAGGTGTTAGTACCCCTTCGGATTTCAGGTATCCTCACGAAGCATTCGTGGATCCACTGGCTGGTGTATCACCTCAGAGACAGGGTGCGTTTGTTCACTATTGCTTGTGATCTCCCTCAGACACACTTCATCGAAGAATAAAGATGGAAGTGCAACAACTCACGTTTTTCATACATGTATTTATGTGATAATATTAACACGTTGATTTCTTAAAGATATATTTTATGTGTACTCATCGATGCATACATTTTTTTTAAAGTTTGGGGCCAAAATGTCATTTTATTATTTAAAGCAAAGACATCTTTAGACTAGGTGAAGGGAGACCCATTACATAGCCCCGAAGGTCCAAGGCCAAGTGGCCTAAATACTAGGCTTGAAAGTCCATTTTTTTGGCCCAAAGGGCCCCTTGGTAAATAGTAATGCTACAGTGCCTCCGCCGTTACAGTGTCGCCGCCGCTACAGTTCCACCACTGCTACAGTACTACTATAGTGCCCTGCTACATACATGTATAGAGGCATATACAAATATATTAATGTATTTATCTACATGCATACAAATATATTAACGTACTTATTTACAATCATATGTCTAAATAAGTACATACAAAAACTAGTATATATGTGTATACGTGTGTATATATATATATATATATATATAAGCACACACAGCAGAAAACATCTATAAGTATATTTTGATTCAAATACATACAAATATTTATATATTATTATATCTAAAATTTACATTGGAAATATCCCGTGCAAACTCTCCACTGTACATTTTACACTGTAGATTTCCAGTGTAATTTCTGCATTTAAGATTTACAATTATACATCTATATTAATAAATAAATGCATAGGTATACATAAATATATACAAATATAAATATTTAAAAGCATACTTTAATACAATTACATACATACACATATAAAATATCTACAATTATCATAATTATATTTATTTAATTTTAAGTTAAAACGTTTTAAACAACAACAACGATGATAACAATAATAACAATAATAATAAATACATATAAACTAAAATTTAAAAATATAATAGTATATATAGTGTTATAACATTATATTATATATTTATAAAAAAATAAAATGCCATAAGTTAAAACTTTTTAAATAATAATCATAATAAACACATATTAACCAAATTTAATAATAACAATAGTATAAAATATTATAAAACATTAATAAAATTAAAACCAAATAAACGTAATAAAGATTTGCATACAGATTTGCACTGCAAATTTATAGTGTATTGTTTTGCATAAACCGTGCTGCCAAAAATCGGATGAAACAGAGGATTTCACCGTACGGTGCCGCGTGTAACAAGTCCACGCGTCACCATCCAAACCGGAGAACCGAGGATCAATTCTCAGGTGTCAAATTGAGAGGATAAATCCCTTCGCTTTCTTTTGTATATTGATAGAGGTCCAACTGACAACGCTACGCTACAAGAAATTGCAAAGAAACTTGCTGCCCCGTCCGCCGCTCGTACTGCGGTTGCTTGCCGGAGTTACTCGACAGCCGTTCGTCGTGGGTAAAAAGACGATGACGGGAGCCGAACAGTTCAAAGGCAAGCCCCGTCTCCCCAAATCCGTTGTCCCTAGGCGTTACGATATCAAGCTGAAGCCTGATCTTGCTGCCTGCACATTCGATGGCCTCGTCCACATCGACGTGGAAGTCGTCGTGTCGACCTCCTACCTCGTCCTCAATGTTGCCGAATTGAAGGTCCTTGATTTTTCTCTCGCATACGGATCCGGTGAATCTTCCCAGGTATTGGTTTGCGAATGTGATCAAAACTGAGCCAGTGGCGGCTGTTTTTATTCTGGATGCTGCATTGGTTTGTGTCAGGTGTTTCGGCCTTCTTCCATTGAGGTGTTCGAAGAAGATGATGTTCTAGTGGCGGAATTTGGCGAGAAGGCCCTTCCTGTTGGAAAGGGACTTTTAAGTGTGAAATATGAAGGGACTCTGAATGACAAAATGAAGGGCTTTTATCGAAGGTTTGCTCGTCTCCAATCCCATTTAATTCTCGATCTCTCTAAATCGGTGGAATTATAGTGCGAGGCTTTGTTGGGATCTTTGGTTTCTGCACATCAAAATTAAAGAATTTTAAACTTTAATTCACGGGCGTTCAATGATCCTGGACCCGATGCCTGAAACCTCTTTCATTCTATCGAACCTAGTTCAAAGTTGCGGCTTGGTTAATTCGGTCATGTCTGCACGGCTGGAAATGTAAAACAGAACTCGTAAATAATGCTGATAAATACAGCGATTCTCTTACTCGACTGCTAGATTGGTTTTTTATTTTTGTTCGAAAAGAAGTGCTTGGATATTTATGATTGCAAATATACTGCCAAGTTTTGTTGAAAAACTTATTTATTTTGGTTCCATACTCTCTTAAATCTTAACAACTGGTTAGGACAATCAAAATTGCTTCTTATGAGGTGCAGTACTTACGAGATCAATGGGGAGAAAAAGAACATGGCAGTCACGCAGTTTGAACCGGTTGATGCCAGACGGTGCTTTCCTTGCTGGGATGAACCCTCTCTCAAGGTTTTGGCTTTCTCTCATTTTTGTCTTTTTGGTCCGTAAGCTGCAAAACTGGACCTCACTTCTTACTGGTTAAATGCTTTGACCACAGACAGTTAAATACTTTTTTTTTAATAATTATGAAATGCAGTTATATTTTTATATTAGTTTTCTTAAATTTTTTTATTCATTTTTATGTCACCGATCAATTCAAATATAGCGAAGAATGTCTAATCCTCTCTTTTTGTACATTTTGAATCTAAAGATAAATTGTTGGCCCAGAACATTATAGTTCTTTAGATTCATCTGATAATGCTCATGATTGGAGCTTTTTTTGACGATCCTTTTGGCGTTCAGGCAACATTCAAGATCACGTTAGATGTTCCGTTTGAACTCACAACTCTCTCAAACATGCCTGTAATTAAGGAAAGTTCCGATGGACCTTTGAAGACAGTTTCCTTTGAGGAAACACCAATTATGTCCACTTATCTGGTGGCAATTGTCATTGGCTTGTTTGATTATTTGGAGGATTTTACATCTGATGGTATGTTAGTGCGTTTTCTCTTTTAAAGTCTTGTTTTTCTGCCAGCACTTTTTGAAGTGAAATTTTGTTGACAACAGGAATCAAGGTAAGGGTGTATTGTCAAATTGGTAAGGCAAATCAAGGGAAATTTGCTTTAAATGTTGCTGCCAAGACGCTAGACCTATATAAAGAGTATGGTTTTAAGATTTTATGACCACCATTGACTGTTGTTGACTATTTTCTTTTTTAAGTTTGATTTTTTTTATTATATTTTTTGTGTTGACAATAAGATATAATGCAGATATTTTGGTCTGCCTTATGCTCTTCCAAAATTAGATATGGTAGCAATACCTGATTTTTCAGCCGGGGCTATGGAGAATTATGGGCTAGTTACATACCGTGAAACAGCTTTGCTTTACGATGACCAGCATTCAGCAGCTGCTAATAAACAAAGGGTAATTGACCTGATTCTTTATTTTTGATGTCTTGAATTTTTTCGTGTGTCGTGTATGTCCATGTAATGGTTAATGTGATCTTTTTAAAGGTTGCAACTGTGGTTGCCCATGAGTTGGCACACCAATGGTTTGGAAATCTCGTGACCATGGAATGGTGGACGCATTTATGGTTGAATGAAGGCTTTGCCACATGGGTATTTTACTGTTTTTTTTTGTATTTTCTGTTATGCAAAGTTGTAAATTTAATGATTTATTCTCCATAAATGCTTTTTATGTTTGCAGGTGAGCTATTTAGCAGCTGATACATTGTTCCCAGAATGGAAAGTTTGGACGCAGTTTCTTGATGAAAGTATCGAGGGTCTTAGGTTGGATGGACTTTCGGAATCTCATCCCATTGAGGTACCCATTCTTAGTTTTTTTTTGAATATTTTTCTTTCATCACATATGTTTTTTTTGGACTTTGTTTTGAGGATTTTTTTTTTAGGTGGAAGTAAACCATGCTGCAGAGGTCGATGAAATATTTGATGCCATTAGTTATAAGAAAGGAGCATCTGTCATTCGCATGTTGCAATGCTATCTTGGCCCGGAATGCTTCCAGGTGATTTATATTTTGTAGGTTTTTTTATTGGGCTAAGATTCATGTTAGTCATTCTTGCTTTCATATTTCTTGCTTTGCTATCACCCTTCTTACTTTTTCCTGTTACTTCTGTTCTGCATGAATTAGAGGGCACTTGCTTCATACATTAAAAGATACGCTTACTCAAATGCAAAGACAGACGGTTTATGGGCTGTCCTTCAGGAAGAATCTGGTCAACCTGTGAGTGTGCTAATGGATTCATGGACAAGGCAAAAAGGCTACCCGGTTGTCTCTGTCAAAGTCGAAAATCAGAAGTTAGAGTTTGTGCAGGTTTTTATTTCTGTTAGTTGATAAAAAACAGTTGATAAAAAATTAGTGTCTTTTTGTTTTCTGTTTGTTAATATCTGTTTCCTTTTTTTCTTTTCAAAAAATGTTTCCATTTTATGTTTTTTTTAAAACAAAAACAATCTTTCCTTGTTTTTGTTTTTTGTTTTTGTTGCACACCAGAGATGTAAAGCTTGCCTGGACCTAGTCGGGCCTAGTCAAAGCTCTCGATCCACCAATACTCTCCGATAAATCGGGTTTTCTGGCTGACCCAACCCTTTAAAAAAATAAAAAATAAAAAATAAAATTTTAATTTAATTTTAAAATTAAAATATTGTAATGTTAATAATGAAAATATTAAATGATTCCAAGGATTTGGGTCAGAGCACTTGGTTTGCTTGACCCTCAATCTTGGGTCTGTGTCTAAGTCCAACCGAACCCCAAAAGTTCCGATGCGACCCATCAGGCAAGCTTAACCGGATGTGCCGTTTTTACAGGAGTAGTGTCCACTTTCTTTTATCCAATGCATAGACTTTACATTTGATTAAATATAAAATGAAATCAACCTTTAAAATAAAATATAAATTTATTATTTTTTATAAAAAATAAAAAAAGGGTTTGAATTTTACCCAATGATCCGACCCATTGGGAAAACTTAACCCAATGGACCATTTTTAGATTAGTAGTATTCACTTCCTCACATCCAATGCACACCGACTCCCCATTTGATTAAATATAAAATAAAAATAAAATAAATTTTTAAAATTAAATAAAAATGATTATTTTTTTTATAAAACAATAATAAATATTTCTGAATTACATAAAATAATGTTAATATATATATTTACAACAACAAACAAGCCTTAAATTCAATTAAATTAGGTCGGCTACATGGATCAAACATCACCAATTAGCTCTATTGAAGACCATGTTTTCATTGAAACCATTTAGAACAAGATCATCTTGAATGATTTGTTTAAGGGCCCTTTTAGGCCTATATTTCTTTTAATAAGTTAATTTGTCATTAAGCTTACCGTATTAACATTTGCATCCCTAGGTTGTCTTTTAACATGTCCAAACCATCTTAATCTAGTCTTAGCCATCTTCTTGTCAGTTGGAGCCACTCCAATTTTCTCTCACACATTTATTTCTAATCTTATCCATCTTAGTATGTTCATACATCCATCTTAACATTTTTATTTTTGCTTTCCTTATTTTTTTTGAGTTCAACATATCTTGTCAAAGGCCAACACTCACTACCATATAGAATGGTTGGTCTAATAATAGTCCTAAAAAATTTACCCTTCAATTTTAAATAAATATTATGATCACAAGGCACACTAGAAGCTTTTCTCCATTTTATTCATTCGGTTTGAATCCTATGAGATACATCTGTATTAATATCTCTATTACATTATAGAAATGAGCCTAAATATAAAAAATGATCAACTTTTGAAATAACGCGGTCTCCTAATCCCACATCCATAACATTATTAGACAATCCTTTGCTAAAACGACACTCCATATATTTCGTCTTATCTCTACTAAGACGAAAACCGTTCGATTATAAAGCCTCTCTCCAAAGCTCTAATTTTAAATTGACAATCTCTTTGGATTTTGCAACGAGAACTATATCATTTGTAAAAAACATGCAATTAGGTATCTCATGTTGAATATGATTGCTTTATAAGCTCATATAAGACCAAAGGAAAAAGCTATAGGCTTAAAGATGAACCTTAATGCAGTTCTATTGAGACAAGAAAGTTTGTGGTGTCACCTACTGGAGTTCTAACTCGAGTCAAACTCCCTTCATACATGTCTTGGATGAGTTTGATATATGCCATCTGCACCCCTTTTCTTTGAAGAGCTTTACATAAAACTTTTCTAGGAACTTTATCACATGTTTTTTCCAAATATATGAAAACCATATGCAAATTTTGGGATTTTTGTCGATAATATTCCATCAACCTCTAGTCAAATAAATTGCTTATGTGGTTCATAATTTTGAAAACGCAGTGGGGCTGCTGCGATCTCGGTGGTGCGGTGTGGAGTGGCGCCCCCACCGTGTCTGGCGGCCGGATTGCGCGTGGAACGTGATCACGCTGCTCTTGCCGTGATCTCGGCGATCGCAGATGTGGTGTGATCGCGGCAGGAGTGGCCCCATCAGACCCCTCTCGCCCTCGCTTCCCAAACCCTATTTCGCCCTTCATTGTAGCGACGACGCCCTCCCTTGATGCTGCATCTTTTTTTTTCTCTAGGCGCCACTTCTCCCTCCTCACTGCAGCGGACCACCACCCTCTATTCTCCTTTCTTCCCTCCGCTTCCATTGCGACCCATCTCTGCTTAGCCTCTTTTTTCTCTAACCCCTCAAACCCCAACCCCCACAACTTCTATTTTATTTATTTATTTGTTTTTTTTTCAGTCTGCTGTTTTATTTTTGTCCACCTGTATTTTTATGTTTAATACAGTTTACGCGTTTGTTTTGTCTCAATGTCTTTTTTTCTCTCGGTTAGTCTCTTTTTACCCAATGTGTCTTTTTATTTATTTATTTTTGTTTGAATACTAAAATTAAATTGTTTTAATTTAAGTAAATTATGTAGTTATATAATAATATTATTATCTTTTATTGGACATGTGTTTGATGCATTATGGATGCTTTTAATTATGAATTTGGATGTGTTTTTAATTTTTTATGTTTTGTTTTTAATTTTTCAGAATATATATATATATATGTAGAATTATATAATTTAAATTAAATTAATTGGTCCGCGATTAGATAAAAAAGCGGCTGTGACGCGATCTGTGTTGCCGCTATCCCGCCATAGGACTCCGCCGCGTCGCACCGCGATTCGAGATTGGCTACTGTGATATTGATGAACGTCTAGGCATAAATGAAATTTGTTGGAATTTTTAAAAAATTATTAATGTGTGTAACTAATAATGTTTTTAACGGTTTTTAAAACAAATTTTATCAAATGAGTTTTTTTGTATTTTTATCTTTGTAACAGTTTTTAAGTTTATTATGAAAAAAATGTTTGATATCTTGTTTTCAAAACAGTTTTCCGAAACAGATTTACAAATCAGTTTTTAAGAACAAAAAACCAAAACTGAAATCAAACAGCCACTTTAGTGATATATCTTGGCATTGGTGCATGGGAATCACATTTTTCTCCAGTTTGGGATGAATTCCAATGCTCATGTTAATCTGTGGCAGTCGCAATTTCTTTCAAGTGGTGCTTCTGGGGATGGTCAGTGGATTGTCCCTGTGACATTATGTTGCGGTTCATACGATTCCCGGCAAAGCTTCTTGCTGCAATCGGTGTCAAAAACTGTTGATTTGAAGGAAATCCTGGGAGAAAACGAAGCAGGCAAAGATGGTGTAAGCTGTGCGTGGATTAAATTAAACGTGG
The DNA here is from genome assembly GCA_963277665.1 of Viscum album. NCBI lineage: Eukaryota > Viridiplantae > Streptophyta > Magnoliopsida > Santalales > Viscaceae > Viscum > Viscum album. The sequence goes on along the minus strand of OY728126.1, from coordinate 777,807,747 downwards.
AGCAAGCAGGTTTCTACCGGGTCAAATATGATGGTGTTCTTGCTAGCAGACTTAGATCTGCTATTGAAGCCAAGCGCTTGTCTGCAATCGATAGATTTGGTAGAGACTTGGATTGAATGTCTTTTAGGGTCTGTTTGAGAACTGCTTATAGAACTTATCATTTATGATAAACAGTTTGAAAAAACAAGTGTTGTTTGTTCTGTTTCTGAAATAAGTGAAAGAGAAACACTTTCAATAACACTTATCATAAGTGTTATGAGCAGTTTTCAATAAGTGATGTTAAACGGACCCTTACCCCATTACAAGTAATTGTTTGTGCACTAAATAATGTACTGTGAATTTTTTGTTTTTTTATACAGGAATTTTAGATGATGCATTTGCACTATCTATTGCTCGTCAGCATTCTTTGGCATCTTTGCTTACCTTGATGAGTGCTTACAAGGATGAACTTGAGTACACCGTGCTTTCCAACCTGATCACCGTAATGTTTCCTACTCTATCATTTGTTTTTTTTTTGTTGATTTTTTTGTGATTATTGTTTATTATTTTTGACAGGTGAGTCATAGAGTTGCCAGAATTGCAGCAGATGCAGTTCCTGATTTATCGGGTGCCATGAAAAAATTCTTTATCAACCTTTTCCAGTATTCTGCAGAGTAAGAATCTTTAGGGGGTTACAAGCAGAAATTTTGAAAAAATAGTTGGTGCTTGTTCTGTTTCTGAAAAAACACTTGCAATTAAATTTCAGAAGAAAACTGCTTAAATAAGCGATAGAAAAACACTTTTCCAACTAGGAACCCAGAAATGCTTGCACAGAATCAATCTGTCTGCTAAATTCCTTCACAGGCGACTTGGGTGGAATCCAAAGCAAGGCGAGGGGCATTTAGATGCAATGTTGAGAGGGGAGCTGCTGAGTGCGCTTGCCATGCATGGTCATGAGCCAACTTTAACGGAAGCAAGTCGGCGTTTTCATGCATTTTTGGAGGACAGGAATACATCACTACTCCCTCCTGACTTACGAACGGTTGGTGAACATAGTGAATATGCTATAATATGTTGGTATTTTAACAAAAAAAAACCAGGTTGCCTTTGATTTTGGAAAACATTTTTTGTTTTTATTTTTTAAAAATGTTTTAGATTATGTAAATGCAAAACATTTTTTAGAAAATGAAAATTAAAGTGATGGTTTTTTAGTAGGAATGGTAATAGGCTGGGTAGCCGTGAAAATGGAGGTATCCATCGTCATTCCTAATTTTTAGGCAAAAAAAAAAAACAAAAAAACAAAAAACAAAAACAGAAACTTATTTTAATGTTTTCAGTCCCATACTTGTTTCTCCTGCATTTAACAATTTTTTTTATTACATATTTGGAAAATGAAAACTGGAATTTTTTTGAAAACCAAATGAAACCTATCATGTATGCACAGTCTTATATATATTAATCACTGCAGGCTGTATATGCGGCTGTGATGCAAAATGTCAGCACATCAAACAGAGCTAATTTTGAATGTCTTCTGAAGATCTACAGGGAGACTGATTTGAGCCAGGAGAGAACTCGCATTCTTGGTAAATTGGCTATGTTTAGTACTATGGAACACTGGTCTGGTCAAAGGAATGTCAGTTCCGTTGTTTAAGTGGGGACATAACTTCTCCTATTTTGTATGGAATGTTTGTTCCTGGACAGAATTGTCCATAATTTTATGTGTTTTTGGCAGGAATATCCCTTGAAAAAGGGTGAAAAATTATATTATAAAAAAAACTGCTGGCTCACCAATACCCTTTTCATTTCTTCTCCTGTGTGTTCTTTGTTTCCATCAAAAAGGTTTTGCTCATACTGGTCTGGTCAAAGGAATGTCAGTTCCGTTGTTTAAGTGGGGACATAACTTCTCCTATTTTGTATGGAATGTTTGTTCCTGGACAGAATTGTCCATAATTTTATGTGTTTTTGGCAGGAATATCCCTTGAAAAAGGGTGAAAAATTATATTATAAAAAAAACTGCTGGCTCACCAATACCCTTTTCATTTCTTCTCCTGTGTGTTCTTTGTTTCCATCAAAAAGGTTTTGCTCATACCAAATGCAGCTTATATTTATGTCCTGAATGCTTACTTTTGTATTTCTTAATATTTTGGTAGCTTCGTTGGCGACTTGCCTGGACCCGGCAATCATTTCTGAAGTGCTCAGCTTCTTGCTGTCATCTGAGGTTCGAAGTCAAGATGCTGTTTATGGTCTCTACGTTAGTCGGGAGGGACGTGAAGTGGCTTGGAGCTGGCTAAAGGTAACCCCTGTCTATTCTAGGGCTGTAATCGAGCCGTGTCGAGCTGAGCTTAGTATCACAATGTTTGAGCTCGAGCTCGGTACTTGAAATCGGTGCTCGAGCTTGAGTGTATCATTTACACCCCAATCTATTCAAGCACAAAGGCCCCGTTTGGTCGTCTACTTTCCAAGGGAAAGGAAAACGGTGGTTCTTTTCTTTCATGATGGAAACTCAACTTTTCCTTTATGTGGGATTCTGGGAGGAAACAGAAGGAAACATATAGAAATGATAATAATAATAATAATAAAATTTAATTTTTTTAATAATTTAATATTATAATAATATTTATCACCTTCCTTTCCATTGTAAATCAAATGCTATTTTTTTACTTTTATTTTCTTAAAATTGTATTCTCCCAACCAAAAGAAAAAATTATAATCAAAATTCCATTTTTTTTTTCTCATGCATTACTAAACCATTTATTTTCTTTTCTGATCATTTATTTTCCTTTAATGATTGTAAAACAGGATAACTGGGATCAAATTGAGGCAATCTATGGTTCTGGTTTTTTGCTAACCCGCTTTATCAGTGCCATTGTTTCACCGGTAGGTCTTCACCCTCTTTCAAACAACAGTATCTACCTTTCATCCACTATTTGCTAATATTTTTGCTCCCTTCGTGACAGCATTTTCTAGTAGTCTCTTGGAAAATAAAAACAGAACTTTTTCCAAAACCAAATGCAACCTAATCCCTGCTGGGGGATCATAATTCTGTGCAAGCATTTGGTTGGGAGAAAATATTTAAGTGATATAAAATTATAAAAACCTCGGGGAGTAAAGTCGTATCAGGTTATCCCTGCTCAATTATTATCGTGAAAAAAATCAGTTATGATAACATGTTAAAACTAACACGAGTAAGAGTTTGTATACAAGTCACTCATGAGATCCAAGTTGAAGAAATTTTGTACTATAGAAAATCACATGAATCATCATATGTGTTAGTGATGTTCCTCAAGTGGATGAGGATAACCGATCCTTTGGTTAGAGCCTACAAATGTTTTTACATGAGAACATTCATGTTTTTTACTTTACTATGGTTAAACAGTATCATTGTGTATGTTACTGTTCATGAGAGAATCCTTATCTAGGAATAAATGAGATCTGTCTAATTGTATGATAAATGATGACTTTAGATTCCTCAGTTGAGTGAAATTGAGAAATTGCTTGGTTACACTTAGATTAACACATGAGATGTATTAATTGAATATATCAATCTACTTGATGAATCAATGAATATATGAGATAGTATCCATGTCTAGTAACTATATCATATTGTATCCATGTCTAGTAACTATATTTGATGTTGTAGATAGAAGGGACTTTGTCATGTGAACACGTGGGAGATGATGATAATAAATAAATAAGTGGTACTTGTTCTGTGTTGCGGGGGACGCCCCTACGCGAGAGACGGTCCCCATGCAATAGCTCAGGATTAATTGAGTGTTTTGGTTTGTTAAAATCCGAAATGTGAAAATGATGTTTGTTTCGAGTTTATTACATGCAAACTGATAGATAAACAGAGAACATAAGTTTGCATTGCAATTTTCCAATCAGGAATATTCAAATGAATTTACAATAGGGAACAACACAAGTCAGTGGATAATTACATCAACAATTCAAACTTGCAATTTATTCTCACTGACAACAGAAATACAATCTGTACAACGCTGATTTAATAAAACTAGAAACAATGAAAAATAAAATTCCAGAATAAACAAACATCAAACAAGAATTAAAGAAGCAACGGCTATGTAGCCGGGCCAACACAAAAGGCCAAAAAACACGGACATTTGGTATACGTGCACGGGGCAGGATCATCATTGGTTTTTCACTATGCAAAATAAAGTGGAGTACAAGGAGCAAGAGGTGCGGACAAAAAATGGACAGCGAACCAACATAGCGCACACGACAGAACAAACAAGCAGACTGCCGAAGACTTCAAAAAAATCAACAAAGGAAAAACACATACGGGACCGAGACCCCCTTACCAACGCTCGGTCTCACCTTTGTCAAAGAAGAAACTCGGTACAAGCGCTGAAATCATTGTCCTCATGTTGTTAAGGGTTCATCGTCGCTGTCCAGGGTGTTGTCGCTGCTGTTCGAGATCAAGAACCGCGCACAAATGGTGCGCGCACGAACAGGGGCTGGATTTGGAAACCTTGCACGAACGGCTCCTACCCACTGGATCTGCAAACCATGCACATGTGGTGCTGAATCTGCATCTGGCCTGGATTCGGATCAAGATGAAGGAGAACCAGGAGAGTTGTCGGGCCTTTGTCCGATCTCTCTTGTCGAACCATGAACAGCTCGCCGTTGCTCCTCTCTCTCCACCAGGGAAGACCCGAAGCAGGTCGGCTTCAACATAGGAGCACCAATCATCCAGAGGTGCACTGCTCTCTTGCTCTCTCCTCCAAAAACCCCAAAACGGAAACCCTTGACCGGCTTCTCCGCAGCGAACCAAGAACGCACCGACGGCGCCCTTCTCTGCTCTCTCTGATCGGCGAATCGTGCTCCACCTTTGGCGAACCAGAAACCCACCATCGAGGCTCTTCCTCTCTCGGCCAAGCTGAGTGGCACTGTTTCGGTGAAGTGTCGAACGAGATTGGGATGGGAGCGCCGCGCTGCCTCACCCGGTGAAAACCGGGCTATTCCAAATCCCTAAAATCTGATGAAAAAAAATGAAGAGTCGCAGAAGAAAAAAAGGGCATATTAAAATATGCATTTAATTAACAAAAAGACGAAAATGAATTATCAATTCACATTCTGTTTCTGGGAAACACTTGCACTTGAATTCGAGAACAAAATCATTTGAATAAGTAGCATAAAACCACTTTTTCAATGAGCAATCTGGAAACACTTAGTGTTGATGCATTTCTGGGCGTTTGAACTTTGCTGTTTATGTGTTATCACTGGATTTGATGCAACTTGTTTTCACTCAACCTTTGTTTTGTAAAATACTGTACAGTTCTGTTCGCTTGACAAGGCAGAAGAAGTGGAAGCATTTTTTTCGACGCATGGTAAGGCTTCCATTGCCAGGACATTGAAGCAAAGCATCGAACGGGTGAAGATCAATGCAAATTGGGTTCAGAGCGTTCGGAATGAGAAAGATCTCGCAGAGGTTGTCGGGAAGTTGGCACACGGCGATCACTAGGGTTCTATCCTTTTATAATTTTCTTAGTTAATTTTCTTACTGCTTTGCCTCCAAAAAAGTTCACAGAATCACAAGATTTCTTCAAACAAGTTCACAGAATCACAAGGACCGTGGCTGGAGGATCTTTTATTGTTGTTTTTCACAAAAGTTCCCTTAAATATATTGAAATATGGATTTGTGTCACCAGAGGCTCTTAGGAAGAGTCAATTCTAGGGACTTTCTGTAAGTTCTAGTTTGGCACGGAGGGAATATTTATGAAAACACTAGGTAATTTTTACCCTGTTGCTAATGCATGTTTGTTACGTTTTAATGAAGATTGGATAATTTTTTCCCCATTAGTAGTGATGAAAATGTGTTGTCAGGAGGCGTTTTTATAGATTTATAATTAAAATATAAATTATTATTTAATGATAATAATTATAATTAGGGATTTAAAAATTGATCCAACTTGGGCCGGGCCTGGTCGTGTAGAATTGGACCAGGGCTAGGTTGGGTTGAGTCCAGCCAAGTAGAATTGGATCAGATAGGGACATGGTACCAAGTTAGTTTGGGCTGGACCATGTCTAGGTATGTTTTGTGTTGGGTTGGGCTATACCCCAACTGGTTAGCTTGGGTAGTCAGACGAGGCTAGATTGGGTGATGTTGGATTGTGTTAAGTCGGCTCATGTTAGATTGGGTTTGGTTGGGGTTTGGACCAGGTCTAGATAGGTTCACTTTGGGTCAAGTTGGGCCGAGTTTGACCTGAACATGATGTCGAGCTAGGTTAAGCAGTGTTAAAGCTCTTGAAGGAAAGCTCAAGAGTTATTTTCACTTGGCATGGATGACTTCAAAATATTCAAACTATTCAAGGATGAAAGGTTCATTTTAGGAGTGGCATGGCTACACTGTTTTGTAAATAAGCTTGAAGGGCAATATGTGAACAAAAACGAATCATAAACCATGATTCTAAGTGCCTTTTACATAAGATCCATAAGATAAGATATATAAGATGAACTTCCATCGGCTGATTTTGATATCTTGTTTCTATGCATGTTGCATGCATATTACATCTAGTTTGTGGTAGTTAAATACAGCAAATCAGTTTTTATCTTTAATTAGCTGGCGTCAACAAATAAAGTAACACTCACTGCCCTGTTGCCTCACATGTCAAATTTATTTAAAATTTCATTAACATGATTTACTTGAGAAATAAAAGTTCCATTATTTTTCCACGCCACTTCTATGCTAATAAAATAAGTTAATTCACCAATTAAGTGCATTTTAAATCATCATTTCATAACCTTAGTAAACATGTGACAACTTTCAGCTTTGTTGCCCATTAACATACAAAACCACTATTAATAGTTCCTGTATTTCATTCTTCACACAAAAGTTACAATCCAAGCTTTATCTTCTGAACTTAAGCTTCTTAAAGTAACCATCTAGTCTAGAATATTAGGTTCTTGTTTTGGTCCATAAAGAACATTCTTTAGCCAACATACTTGACTTCCATCATTACCCAATTCAAATCCATTAGAGTGTCCAATGTGCACTTCTTTTTTCAAGATTCATATTGAGAAATGATGGCTTCACATGAATATGATACACTGTAAAATTAATATGGAATGAAATGCCTAGAAAAGACTTAATTTTTCAAATGTAGTCATTAGAGCAAAAGTTTTGTCCACACTTATTCCTAACTTGCGCATATATTTGCAAACTAACTTATGCCATAAGAATTCTCTATTCTCATTCAATTTTTTCATGTAGATTCATTTAGTGTAAGTAGTATTTTTGTCAATGGGTTTTGGAAGAAGTTCCTATATCTCATCATTTTCTATTTGTTTTAACTCTTCATTCATAACTTTTATCCATCAATTTTTTTGAAGCTCCACTTAAGGGTGGGCGTGGATTGGTTTGATTTGGTTTTGATGAAAAACAAAACCAAATCAAACCAAAATTTGCAATTCAGAACCCATTTTTATGACAACATCCTAGATATAAATCAATGATATTTTATAATGATTGGATGATAATTTGAACAAAATCTATACATAATCATTGACATAGTGGACGTGGATTGGTTTGGTTCAGTTTTGATAAAAAACTAAACCAAACCAAACCAAAACTTGTGTTTCATTTTTTATACATAGAAAACCAAACCATTTAATAGCAATTTGGTTTGGATTAAAAAATTTCTAGACCATTAATTTGTGATTTGATTCGGTTCGAATTGTGGATTAACCTATTTTTTATGACAACATCCTAGATATGAATCGATGATATTTTATAATGATTGGATGATAATTTGAATAAAATTTATACATAATCATCAACAAAGTGCCATAATATTATCCTTGACCCGCTATAAAAAAAACTATTGTTAATAGAAATCAAAAATAAAATCAGAAAGACGGTTTGGATCTGAGAATCGATATATGGGTTGAGCTGATAGGAAACCAGAACATTACGTTTTTTTTAAAACAGGTGTGGTTCAGTTTAATAGGTATGGTTTGGTTTAGCACATGAACTAAACCACAAATCACAAAGGTATATTCAATCCACACCACAAACCAAACCACAAGAAAAAAACCGTTATTTCGGTTCAGTTTGGTTTGGTTCAGATTGAGCAGTTTTTTTGCCCACCCCTAGCTCTACCTATGATGACATGTTTTTCCTCAATATTTTTCATCATCCTCTAATTAGTCGCCTTGTCTTCCAAAATGTTTATTTCATCAATTTTAGTCATCTTATTACTTTTTAAAGAATTTAAATTTGTAGGTATTTCTTGAACAACATCTTTGTCTTCATCACTTTCAATAACATAATTATTCTCATCGAAAACCTTTAGTTAAGAGACATCTTCCTCATTATCCCCATTCTCTTCTTTTTTATATCAAGGGTGTAGATTTTTAATTTTCAGCCAATTTTACTTGATGACTTTTCATTCAAACCATTTATTGAAACATTTTTTATGTTTCACATTTTGTTGAGTATCCTAAAAAAATACCCTCATCAATTATCCCTTTAAAACTATTATCAAGTCACTTAGTTATTTTTAATAAATCATTTGCTTCTAAAAATCCTTAAAAATTTCTAAATTTGTATCATTCTATACCAAAGTTCATACAAGGTCAATTTTCTACCTTAGATAAACAATTCTCTATTATGGATATATATAATAACACATATTCTTTTTGGAATCTACTTGATACATTATTCCTAAACAATATTGTTATTTCCATTTCCAAAACAAAATTGTTTCTCCTTTCAACTCCCTCATTTTATTGGGGCGTTCACATTAAAGATACTTGGTGTATGATGTCATGTTTCCCCAAGTAATTTTCTACTTCATGTAAAATATATTCCGTGTCATTGTTAGAACTCAACACCTTGATATTCCTTATACACTGATTTTCAGTTAATCTTCTACACCTCTTTAAACAACACAGTTCTACATTCTTGTGTCTAATTAGAACAAGACATGCTATCATGATGAAATCATTGATAAATAACACAAAATGCATTACTCAATTTGTGCCTTTATATTTCATGGGTCCACACACATCAATGTGAATAATGTCTAATAGATTTGAAGCTTTATGTTTCTTGAGTTTAGGGTGATTTTCACTTTTACCTCTTTGAAAATTTTCAAACACTATATTTCTATACCTCCTTAGTTCTAGAGCATCTATAACATCCTTGAATTTGTGTAACTTCGTCATTTTTTTCTAATGGATATGGACCGATCACTTATACCATAATTGGTCATTTCCCCCCATGCTAAGAAAACATGTATGCAACTTTTTATCCACATGATATGGGTTTCATGAGGTCGTCTTTTCCATGATAAAGACTTCCCCATATCTAACTTCGATTAAATAATATTTCTTCGTGAAAATAACCACATTTATGGAGTACATTGCCAACTCAAACTCAAAAGGTGATGCCTCAAATCACCAATTATGAGAAGATTTGTGGGGTTGAGAGATACTCCATTGTTGACACCGTGAAATGTGTTTCATGCACTTTGCCGTAGAATTCAAGATGTGAACCTCACTTAGACACCAAATGTTGAGTTTGAGTAAGAATGCGTCTTTATGTTGGAAGACAGACCAAATTCGATTTCCATGTGTCGCGACCCAAAATGTCCTTGAGTCGGGTCAAAAAGCTTGCGGTGCAACTCTTCATTTTTCATGGGGGTCAATGACGACATAGAAGGGATCGACCAAAAGGGCCGAGACCACAACCCAACATTGATCCTGAGCAGGGGTGTGGGGGTGCAACCCCTGCGGTATGGAGCAGCGGGTTTGCCTAGGTTGTTCGCCCAGGGGGTCTTGTGCACAGCAACCCTATGCACCAAGAGACTAGTGCAGGCCTAGCCTGTGCAACCCAGAAGGCACATCCACCCCTGCGCGAGGCACTTGCGCACACCCACCCTACGTGACTCAAAAGTTTGGCCACCCTTGTGCGAGTTACCTATACCAGGTACCTGCACTATGGACTTGTGTGAACAAACTCCTTCGACTAGGGTCTCATGTTTGTCTATAAACAGGACCCCATGGCTCCTCATTTGGATGACGAAAAATCACAAATAACTCTCAAACTCTGCTCTCCCTAGTCCTTCACCAGACCCTTAGAAACCTTCAAGGCAACTCTCTAAAATGCAGATAGCGGAATTAAAATCCTTCTAGGGTCTGAAATCCAAGACACATGTATGAGGAAACCTTTCCCCCTAGTTGACAAGTGCTAAGCATGAGGGTCCTGCGCAGGATACTTCTAAGAACACCTAAGGAGACCCTTGGAGCCTAGAGTAAGGTCTCATCAAAGTGATTGTTTCCCAGGTGGTCCGTCGCCAAAACACTTCTAGCTCGCACATACCTACTTGTGCGAAGCTCTTTTAGTCTGTGTAGGCCTACCCTACGTGAGACCCCCTTGGCTCGCCCAACCTTTACCCTACGTGAGACACTTCTCAGGCCCTCTTCCAAGCCACCAATGGTAGGGCCTCTCTTCCCTTTCCCCCCTTATTTGAGAGGGACCAAATTGAAACCTCCATCAAAACCTCCAGACTTACAAAACTATGGAAAGAGGCACACCATCGTGTCTCCCATTTGGATATGAATTCCTTCGGTCAGAGGTGCCCCGCACTTGTCCTACCTAACAAGTAGGGTCCTCATGGTGCATGTAGATATGAAGTCCCACTGTCACGAGGACTTCGACCCTAGGGGAAATGTTAGGGACTTCTCGGTCTTGGACATGAGGGCTAGGGCCTTACCCTTCCCTCATTGTCTATGAGACTAGGGACCTCCAAGTGGAGAGGGTGAGGATCACACTTGCTTCTCCCATTTGCATGGAATGAGATCCTCCTCTCTTTACCAGGAACCAATATTAGGGAATCCCTACCGGAGTAAGCCCCTATCCTTTCTTGTAGGACCTCTCCTGCTTCATTCCTTCCTCCTTCTCCATACCTATGGGTTGTGTTGAGATGGGTAGTCCGAAATGACTATCCTGGATATACCAAAACAAAAGAGGGGGTGATAGACACTTCAAATCCCCTCCTCTCCCTTTGGGTTCAAGGTACAATGACAGGAGGGAGGTGCTAGAGCCTGCTCTCTTTCCCTCTCCCTTGGGTTTTGGCCTCATCCAAATGGCGGACAAAGCAGATTGCGTGATCTTCCAAATCTATCACTTCCTCTTGTTTCTCACACCGAGTATGACTCATGTAGGTTTAGAGGTGGGAAATGATCATGAAATCCACACGATCCCCAATATTTGGGCATCATTACAAGTGTAATCTCCAACTGAACCATGTGCCTCCTATTTGGTATAAGCTCCAATCACACTCAAACCTTTGGGCCTCTTACTTGGTATAAGCCTCAACTATGTCATCATACTCATTCACCAGGGCATCATACTTAGGAATAAGCCCCAACCAAACCATACTCATTCACCAGGGTATCCTCCATAGGAATAAGCCACAACCAAACCACACTCATTCACCAGGGCATCCTCCTTAGGAATAAGCCCCAACCAAACCATACTCATTCACTAGGGAATCCTCCTTAGGAATAAGCCCCAACAAAACCTCCTCAACAATAAGGGCACCCTCCTTAGGAATAATCCCCAACCAAATCTCTCAAACCATCAGGGCATCCTCCTTAGGAGTAAGCCCCAACTCAATCCTCTCAAAGGTCTATACTCCCCTATGAGACAAACCTTCAGAGGGACTCCATAGGTGTGAGTCCTCACAACTAAACTATGTGAGATTTGATTCCCATCAAAATGAGATACATAGGAAGCCTCCCTGAGGTCCAAACCCAACACCCTAAATCAACCCTAATTCTCTTCGGGCTGTATTCCTGGTAGTGTCTTATTCAACCCGAGAATCCATATCCCTTCCAGGTTCCCTGGGCCGCTTCAACATAAGTCCCACACCAAACATTGACTAGACACATTTCGCATAGACTTCCTTACTGCATGATGTTAAAATGCACAGTTTGGTCCTCATCACATGACCTTAAAAGGTATGATGTGTCCCGTTAAGTGGCACCAAACTATGCAGGTTCTGATTCATTTCACAAGGATATGTAGAAATCCCATTCAGGGGTCCAATCCTAAGATCAAAACAACTATCAGCTACCTGGATGATGATAAATTCCAGAGCGCCCCATTGCGTGGCTCAAAACCAGTGTCATAATAATAAACGACAAAAGAATATCCGATTAGTACATAAGAGGGTATCATTGATTGAGTACCTCAGATACATACAAATATATCCATTGATGAAGAACCTTAGATACATACAGATGATTCCAAATTCCATACATACTAATAATTGATTGTTAATTCAAGGGTAACCCACGTCATACTTGGGATTTAATAAAATATTCATGAACATATATTAAATCTATAAGAGAGTCCCAAAGTAGGTAATAATTCCCCTAAAAAAGGCATGATGAGCCTAACCTCCCATCCTCTTGACTAATATGACTTCTTAAATATCGTTGACTAAGTTTACCAACAAGCATCTTCCTTTGGAAAAAAGGTCCCTAAGTCATCATGGGTATTGAACCATTGGGTGTTTTCGACTCCATGAACAAATCCCATTAGAAGTCGTTCTAAAATAATGAGCTTGATATGAATGATTGTACAAAATTCAAACCCCCCACAATCAACCGTCGGACGCCTGATTTTCTTTGGAAACATCCACCAAGTCTTTTTTTTCTACCTTTAATTTTTAATTCTCTATCATTTCAAAATCTCATATATCCATCAACCCTTGCCTTTATATTCTTTAATAAACTATTTTTTCATATCATGTGGGAATAACACCCACTAGCAAGGGTTAAAGTCCCATTGTTTTTTCTATTCTTTATGGATTCTCTAATCAAATTATCTTTCTCCATTTACTTATTTTTTTTCAAGTTAGTTTGTGTGATGAAGTACCTAGGATAATATATTTCTCATAATTTTCTATAACATGATATTTTTCTTTAAGAATTTGAAATTTATTGTTTAATGGAACAATTTTCTATTCCTTTTATGGATGATTTATTATTGGTTCTATTTTTTAAATCACTTATAAATATTTATGGAATTACCTTTTCCAAAAAATACAACTTTATGTCCATATCTAGAGTAATTATAAAAAATAACCATTGAAAATGTAACTCATTTTTGAATTTTCTACGTACAAAATTCAAATTCCATTTTTCATAAAAGTGAATTCTAGAATCTTTTCAATAATTCATTATGTTCCCATGGTTTCCACAAAATTCACACATCATCATAAGATAATTATCCTATTTTTTATGGACCAATCACTTTCTTGCTTGAAATTACTCTAAAACATGAAATTTTACTATATAATGAAAAATTTTCTTTAACATATATTTTTCCCTTTTCAGTTTTTTCCTTGAGAACGTCTTACCCATAATATATGACATTTTTATCATAAAATACTCTCTTCCCTTTTAATTTTACTCCATTATTTAACCACAATCATTTTTACCCTTGACAAAAAACGAGGGCTTGAATAAAATCTAGGTTCCACTCTCAAGTTTCATCCTAAGATTGAAACCATTTTAAAAAATGAATTTAGAGCATATTGAAGTAAATTGAACCTATAAAGGAAGGTGATAAATAATACAAACAAAAAACCATACAATGGTGTACATGTGACACCCCCCATGTTACCATGGTGTTTAATATTATATAATTTTAGGGGTTATTTTGAATTTTTGGGAGTTTTGATGTTTTTGGAGTTCTGCAATTTTGAGCTGCAACAGACCATGCTGTGGCCAGGGGCCTTTTAGTATGGTGGCTCATTAATTTCCAGTGAGGGATTTGACTTTGAATCTGTGAAAATCCGAGTGAGGGGTCGGACCACGCCACAATATATAGGCTACACCATGGTGGTTCTTGAAGGGGAGGACCACGTTTGTGACACCCATTATGTCATTGTAGTGTTTATTTTATGTTATTAGAGTCCATTTTAAGTTTCTAGGGAGTTTCATCCTGAAACTTGAAAATTATAGAGTTTTTCTTACTATATATGGCTTTCACACATAGTTTAGAGGAAATAGTGCGATTACCCTTACATAGTTGATTTTACAGTTCAAATTGTTTCACACATGGTTAGTCTACATGGGTGGTGCACTGTTGAGTCCAAACCGTGTAGATCCTAAGGGAAACCATGTGAGACCTTTAGTGTGTAAGGGTGAGGGCGCACAACTTGCAAACAGTTTGGAAAACTGCGTGACAAGTGTGCGAATCAACTCTATAATTTGACAGTGCCATTTGGCAGGATTAGTTTATGGGTTTTCCAACTATGCAAAGTCTTAAGTAAACCGTGCAAGTAGGTTTTAGTCTAGGTTGTGGTTTGCACATGGTTGTCACATAGTTTGATAAACTGTGCGGCCTACCCATATTCATTAAAACTTGAAATCTCCAAAAAATCCCCTGCTTGATTTTAACCCTCCAACCCTCCTTTCTTTCCCTATCCCATTTAAACAGATCAGGAATGTAGGATCAAAATAGTATATTTAGATGCTCAATTACAAGTGGGGGGGGGGGGGTGAATTATAATTTTAAAAAATTTCATTTTCAACCTTAAGAAAAACTATGTTTAACAAAGTTAAACAAGGTAAATTCACAAACCTTCTTTTAGTTATTAACTATTAAACAAACTTGCTTAGGATCTGGAAATATGAATTCAGAAAAGAAACTTAAGAACAATTTTCTTAGAGAAAGATTCTACCTTAAAGTGTATAGAATCTCAATTATCAGAGTAAGTAAAAATACAAGAAAGTATAAGAAAGTTATACTTTATTTCTTTAACAAAATACCGTGGAAATAAAACTTGAAACAAGAACAAGTAACAAGTAGGAAATATTTTAACTCAAAGAGTAGGGTATCCAACAACCTTGGATAAATGTCCCTTAATTTATACTTTCAAGAAAGTCTGTCTTACCCACACCAGGGTAATTCCTCGATAAGAATATCAGAATCTGACTTGCTATCCCCGCAAGCCCTCGATCTTTAAGATAGTCAGCACCTCTATCTTCATATCCTCGGAAGTCCTTGAACTTTAAGGTAGTTGACACCTTTGTCTTCTTATCCCTGGAAGTCCTCAAACTTTAAGGTAGTTATCACCTCTATTTTTCTATCCTCTGAATCCCTCAATTGTACTCAGCAACAACCGGAGTCTCACAAATCAAGTTGAACAATATGTTCACGGCTGAACAAGATGTTTATAAAATGCACAAGGCATGAGAGTCTCTCTCTATAAATCACTTCACAACATCACAAAATTTAATCTCTAGATCGATCGATTCATTGATTTTGAGCTCATTCAAATGAGCTCCTAATTATAGGCAAGGATTCTAACCATTGGATCCCTCCTCCAATGGTCATATTTTTCCTTGAATCTCAGAGGGACCTGTACACATGTCACTCAACCAACAATTAGTTAGAAACAAATTGTATTACATAGTTTTATAATAAAAAAACATGTAAGGAAAATGAAGTAGCTTAACTAAATATGAAAAACTAGAATCTAAGGAAAAATAGAATTCAGAGTCTAAACATATAAAAAATCCAATTCTAGAAACATGGATATTCAGATTCTATTTTTCAAAGAATTCAGAGTCTAAATGCTGAGGAATTCGGAGTCTGAATTTTGAGGAATTCAAAGTTTGAATTTCAAAGAATTCAGAGTCTGAATTCTAAGGAATTAGGAGTTTGAATTCTGAGGAATTCGGAGTGTGAATTTTAGAGAATTCAGAGTCTAAATTTCAGAGAATTCTAATTCTGAATTTCATAGAGTTTAGAGTCTGAATTTCAGAGAATTCAGATTTTGGATTTTAGAGAATTCAGAGTTTGAATTTCAGATAATTTGGAGTCTAAATTTCATAGAATTTGGATTCTGAATTTCAGTAAGACTTGATATCCAATAATTAAAAGATTTTGAGGTTTTAGATAAGGATCCGAATATTTTCCTTTAGAGAACAAATAGACTTGGTTTTGAGAATAGTTTGACTAAGATAATGAAAACCAAGGTAAGGATAAAAATTTTCTTAGAGGAAGGAAATTTTCTTTAAGAAAATAATCCTTATAGAAAGATAATTTTCCTTAAGAATATGTGTTTTTGATTTTCAAAATATAGAGGAATGGAAAATCCATAAGGAAACCTTATTGACTTAACAATATCCCCCTTTTTGGAAAGCACAAACATCCTTTAGAAAAAGAATATAAGAAATAAGAATTTTGCTTTTTAAAATTTAAAAGAAAAACTTATCTCCCTTTACTTGTGAACTATGATGAATACGACTAACTCCCCTTAGGTTTTGAAATCCCTAAGGATCATATTCTTGTCTTTCTTAGAGAAGTTACTTTTTCTTGTATAAGAAAGTCTTCTTTAAGTATACCCCCCTTACTTAAATCGTTCTCTTATTTATACTTAGTATTCTTTTGATAATTCTTTTCTCCCCCTTTGTGATTTTCAAAAATTAATAGAGAGAATGGAAAAAATGGTACCTGAAATATTATAACTATAAAAAACAAAACAATTGAAGGATAATTTTTTTAATTATGATATGAAAAATTGATATAGGGTAAAATTCAACAAAATATTGGAATTGAAAGGAAAATTATTTGTCCTTATTTTCCTTCAGCACGATCTTCCTCAAGGTAGCCTTTAACTTCTTGAGCTCCTTATGATCTTCCTAAAATTGCTTGAGCAACTGTTCCTGATCCTCATTCTTCTTTTCCAGAGCCTTGATTTTTTTCTTCTTGAGATTTAAGGATTTCTGCCTGAGACTTCAATACTTCTTCCTGATTGAACTTTTCTTCTAACTCTTCCCTGATTTCCCTTTCCATCATCCTCTTTTTCTTAAGAAATTTTTTTAGTTGACTCAACCTGGGAAGTTTGGATTGAAAGCTCATCAGAAGGACTTTCCTTCTCATGATATTATTCTACTTGATTTATCACATCATCACTCTCATCTTCTTCTTCCTCTTTTTATTCTTCTACTTCTTTTTCTTGAACAATCTCTTCTTCCATAACAGGTTCCGGAATTTGAATTTTCTTTCTCAGAGTCTCTACTGGTACTGATTCTTGGAGAAAAGACTTTAGTACCTGAATTTGTTCATAAGATTTCTCAGTATCCTTGAGAAGTGATTGAACTATCTTAGCTTCATACATTTTCTTATTTTGTTTCTTCTCTTTTTGTTGCCTTTTATACTCTTCAGCAACTTGAATTTTCAAAGCCTTTGCCTCAGTAGGATCTAATCCAAAGCTTGGATATCCTTCTTTATTATTCTTCTTCTGTTCCCTCCATTTTTCTACCACTTCATCAAAGAATGTTTTTTGATTTTTAGGATTTGGTGGTGCTGAATAAGTTTCCAGAACTGTAGATTTTTCTTTGGTTTCCAGTTCTTTTTTCCTTTCTCTTCTTCTATGCTTTCTTGGAAGTTTCTTCCCCTATATTAGATAAAGATTCAAATTCACTTTTAGAAAGATCATAAAACTCTCCAGACTTTTTATTGAAACCAACTTTCATTCTTCTCAATGTATCATCACTTAGCAAAAAGATCTTGAAGTTTCTAGGTTTAGAACTGCAGGGAATTTTGAAGGATTCTAAGAAAAGCACTACGATCTTTGACAAGATTTCCAGATACATGATGATATGAGATTTGAGAGATCCATTCTTAATATTGGTGATTTTCAGAAGAATGTAATTCACCAGGTTTACTTTTCTAAGGTTAACCAAAAAGACCAAAATAAAGATATCACTTTTTTTTAAGGAGTCCTTGTCACCTTTTCTTGAAAGGAAGAAACCTTATACCCATAAAGATAACAATCTGAAGTTTGTTGATAAATGGTTGATCTTTGGTGATTTTACTCCCTTGAGTCCAAGTCACTCTATTTCCTTTTTCCTTCTCAAAGCTTCCTAATTGATCTGGAAACTTGTGAGAGTATAAAATTGACTCACCTTCATACGGAATACCAAGAATGTTTTCTTCCATATTAAAAGATAGAGAATAGGTTTTACCATAGCTTTTGAATAAAAACTTCTCCCTTCAACCTTCCTCATAAAAACTTACTGAATCATAGAACTCTATAAGTAAGTCTAGATAAACCAGATCCTAATTTTTTTGGATTGGCTACGTAAAAACTCTCCCATCCATTCAGCTTGATATTTTTTGTAATCAAGGAATTATACTTAGCAAAGAATTTTGGGTCAACCAACCTTTCCCTGTATATTTTTCAATCCTTAATTTTATTGAATGAAGACATATATTTCTTTGGGAAAGCTTCTAGGGACATCCGGAGTCTAAGAAGACTTGGAAAAAATGGAACGATCTATTTTAATAGGAGAAAAACTTCGGAACACAAAGTCTTGAAAACTGATGTGGGACAAAGAATATGGGGGCCTTTATATAGGTGTTTAAGTGGTGAGTCAAATTCCAAAGATGATCCAACAGTTGAAATAAGCTAGATCTGATCTGACGGTTGAGATGAATGTAGAAGAAAGATTTGGTAGGTTCTGATCTTTTGAGGTTTTATGAAAAAATTAGATTCAAGGAAAGTGAATCCAATAGAGTTTTCTTATAACAGGATAAAAATACCAACAAGTAAAAAAATTCAATTAAGAAAAAATAAGTAAGGAACCATACCTTTCGGATTTTTGAGAAAAAAAAATGTCAGTAATGAAAAATATTCTTCTTGAAGAACATTAGATTCCAGAAAATTTTATTAATTGAAGGAAATTTTATGATTCTGGAATTGTAGTTCTGAAAAATTTTGAGAGAACAAATTTGGTTACGAAAAATTTGATTAAGGAAAAAAAATTGGTTATGAAAAGAGAATTTGTTTAAGAAAAAAAATTGGTAATAAAGAAAATGTACCCCCCTATGAAAAAAAGTTTCTTAATATAGGAGATATGTTTCAACAAAAAATTAATATGGAAGATTACCTTACATATATCATTCCTAAATTTTGTTTAATGTATTAAAATCTATCAGAGGGTAAAGATTTTGTAAATATATTAGCAAGTTGATCTTGCATTCCGATAAATTGAAGAATAATATCTCCTTTAAGTGTGTGATCTCTAAGAAAGTGATACCTAATATCTATGTGTTTTGTACGAGAGTGATGTGCATGGTTTTTACTTAGGGAAATGAAACTTGTATTATCACACAATATCTATGTTTTGGTAAAACTCATGACATAGTCTGTGAGTGTGTGTTTCATCCACAACACTTGATCACAACAATTTCCAGCTGCTACATATTCAGCTTCAGCAGTGGAAAGTGATACTGAGTGTTGCTTCTTGTATAGGTTCCTAAGGTTAAAATGTCCTAGTCTTCCATGACATAACCAAGATTGATCTTCCATTTCACTAAGACAAGGTAGATCTTGACTCTTAAGGTCTTCTAAGTTTAGTGTATAAATATTCTCATGCCTATGAGTAGAAAGAATAAACTCTTCCTTGGAATTGTGTACTATGCATTTATCATTACTAAAATTCACAAGGTAACCTTCATCACATAATTGACTTATGCTAATGAGGTTGTGCTTAAGACCTTTAACAAATGAAACATTTGAAATTAATGTTTTATCAAGAAGAACAATGTTACTTATACCAACAATTCCTCCCTAAGCATTATCACCGAAAGTTACTTTTCCTCCTTTCGTCTTGATAATCTTTTCAAAGAAGTTTTTATTACTAGTCATGTTCCAGGAATATCCACTACCCATGTACCATGTATTTTTGTTGGTACTTACTTTATTTTCATGAAAATAAAAGAGTTAGACTTTTTGAATCTAAACTTGTTTGGATTCAAAAATGTTAGAAAGTAAAATTTAGGAATCCACATTTTCTTAGAAAAATAAGACTTATGAAAACCTAAGGATTGAGTTTTATTTAAAGAAATTTTTTTCTCCCAATGTCCACCACATTAACACTTAGTAAAAAAGGGAGCACCTTGGGGTACAAAATAATTATGACTAAAAATGGGTTTTGAATGAGTATAACCAAATCCAGAACTATTTTTAAGAGGACTAATTAGTGAATACATTTTATCAAGTTCTTTATTTCCCACAGTAAAATTTGATAAAATTTTCTTCAAGGAAAAAATTTCAGATTTTAGTGTGATGACCAAATTCTTATCCTCAAAGTTATTAGTCTTTGAGTTTGAGTTAGTATTTAATACATTTTCCTTGGAAATAAAATTTTCAAGATCCTTAGAAAGTTTATCCTTCTCAGAGTTAACTTTCTTAAGGTTTTTATAAATATTTTCTAAATTAATAGTTTTCTGATCAAGATCCTTAGAAAGATATGATAATTCTTTAGTTAAAATATAAATTCTAGAGTTTTATTTCTCTAACCTCTTATTTAATTTACAATTTTCATTCTCAAGTAATTTATAAATTCTAGATACTTTTTTAAAATAAGGTAAAGTATTATCTTCTGATGAGGAATATTCATCATCCGAAGATTCATAATATTCTTCATTAGAAATTTTTTCATTTAAAGACATATTGGTTAAGTATTCAGCATTGTGTACCTTATACATAAGATAATGATTTTCAATAGGTATTCTGGCTATAAGAACAATATTCTTATGACCAGAAGATTCATAATTGGAGGATTCATCTGTATAGTCACCACCACTGGCACTCCAAGTGTCATTTGCTTTCAAGAATTTCTTATCCTTAGACTTATATTACTTCTTTCTATTTCTTTCAAAATGATTTTCCATCTTGTCTTTTCTCTTAAGCATAGTACAATCAAGTCTGATATGTCCATCCCTTTTACATTCATAACAAGTTACTTTTAAATCTTTCTTTTCCTTTCTATCTTTTTTCTTATATCTTTACTGAAAATATTTCTTTTCCATAATCTTGTTCCTCATTTGAGAAGGATTGGATAATTCATTCTTATATTGTTCACTATCAGTTGATTCAAATATAACAACAGCTTTCTTAGATTTAGATCTAGTTACCCTTTCCAGAGTCTTGGCTTTAGATGTAGTAGTGAAAGCTACACTTCCATTACCATTTTTTTGAGATCATCATCTCTCTTCATTATTGTTTCATGCTATAAGAGAGTACAAAATAATTCATCAAGAGTGATTTGACTAACTTTCCTATTCTCATCAATATCTTTCCTTTTTGATTCCCACTCATTTGGAATTATATCAATTATCTAGTCCACAAGAGATTCATCATCAATACCTTTCTCTCCCATAGATTGAAGACTATTGACAATGGTCATAAATCTTTGTTGTACTTTGCAAACAAATTCTCCATAAAGAAATAAGAATCCATGGTATTTAGCTCTTAACATAGATCTTCTGGTTTCTATCACTTTAGAAGTTCCAAAATATATAACTTCAAGTTTCTTCCGGATGTAGTTGGTAGCTTCACAAGAAGATATTTGACTATATACATTCCTAGTCATATAACACAACAAAGTATTGTGTACCTTGTAGTTTTAGTTGATATTCTTGTTTCTCTTGGTTAGTGAAGGTTCTAACTTCCTTATCTGGAATTTTTTAATCTTTAGTGAGCATAAAAAAATTGTATACTATAGTGTTAATGAAAAAAGGCTTCATCCTATCTCTCCAGTACTCATAATCATTACCATAAAAAATTGGTGGTCGGGTAGGATTAAGGTTGTCTATATAACCGACATTCATACCTACCATTCTATAAAAAAAATCTTTTCCACAAAACTTGTTAATAGAAAAATTTTATAAACAAATATAAAAATATTTAATCTAAACTTAAACAAGAAAAGTTAAGCAAGAAAATTTAGAACAAGGAAAATCTTGAGTAGGAAAAATTATATGTGAGTATAAGTGTTTGAGATACCTCCTCTGATACCAATTGTAGGATTGAAATAGTATATATAGATGATCAATTACAAGAGGGGGGGGGGGTGAATTGTAATTTTAAAAACTTTCATTTTTAACCTTAAGAAAAACTATGTTTAACAAAGTTAAACAAGGTAAATTCACAAACCTTCTTTTAGTTCTTAACTATAAAACAAACTTTCTTAGAATCTAGAAATATGAATCTGGAAAAGAATATTAAGAACAATTTTCCTAGAGAAATATTATACCTTAAAGCGCATAGAGTCTCAATTATCAGAGTAAGTAAAAATACAAGAAAGTATAAGAAATTTATACTTTCTTTCTTTAAAAAAATACAACAGAAATAAAACCTGAAACAAGAACAAGTAACAAGTAGGAAATCTATTAACCTAAAGAGTAGGATATCCAACAACCTTGGATAAAGGTCCCTTGATTTATAATTTCAAGAAAGTCTATCTTACCCACACCAGGGTAATCCCTTGATAAGAATATCATAATCTGTCTTGCTATCCCTGCAAGCCCTCGATCTTTAAGGTAAGCGGCACCTATTTCTTCCTATCCTTGGAAGTACTCAAACTTTAAGGTAGACAACACCTCTGTCTTCCTATCCTCAGAAGCCCTCGATTGTACTCAACAACAATCAGAGTCACACGAAGCAAGATGTACAAGATGTTCACAGTTGAACAAGATGTTCATAAAATGCACAAGGCATGAGAGTCTCTCTCTAGATCTCACTTCACAACATCACAACATGTAATCTCTAGATCGATTGATTCATTGATTGTGAACTCGTTCAAAGGAGATCCTATTTATAGGTAAGGATTCCAACAGTCGATCCCTCCTTCAACAGTCATATTTTTCCTTGAATCTCAGAGGGACTTGTACACGTGTCACTCAACCAATGGTTAGTTAGAAACAAATTATACAACATCATTTTATAATAAATACAAGTGTAAGGAAAATTAATTATCTTAACTAAATATGAAAAACCAGAATCTAAGGAAAAATAGAATTCAGAGTCTAAACATATAAACAACCGGATTCTAGAAACATGGATATTCAGATTCTGTTTTACAAATAATTCAAAGTCTGAATGCTCAGGAATTTAGAGTCTAAATTCTGAGTAATTCAGAGTCAGAATTCTGAGAAATTCAGAGTCTGAATTTCATAGAATTTGGAGTCTGAATTTCATAGAATTCAAATTCTGAATTTCAGAGAATTCAGAGTCTGAATTTCAGAGAATTCAGATTCTGGATTTCAGAGAATTCAGAGTCTAAATTTCAGAGAATTCAGAGTCTGAATTTCAGAGAATTCATATTCTAAATTTCAATAAGACTCGATATCCAGGAAATAAATATTTCGAGGTTTTAGATAAGGATCAAAATATTTTCCTTTAGATAAAAAATAGACTTTGTTTTGAGAAGACTTTGAATAAGATAATGAAAACCAAGGTAAGGATAAAATTTTCTTAGAGGAAGGAAATTTTCCTTAAGAAAATAATCCTTAGAGAAAGATAATTTTCCTTAGGAAAACCTGTTTATGATTTTCAAAACATAGAGGAATGGAAAATCCATAAGGAAACCTTTTTGACTTAACAATATCTCTCTTTTTGGAAAGCACAAACATCCTTTCAAAAAAGAATATAAAAAATAAGAATTTTTCTTTTTAAACTTTAAAAGAAAAACTTATCTTCCTTTAATTGTGAACTATGATGAATAATAATAACCCCCTTATGTTTTGAAATCCCTAAGGATTGTATTCTTTTCTTTCTTAGAGAAGTCACTTTTTATTGTATAAGAAATTATTCTTTATGTAAGGGTTGGTGTCCTGAGAACCAACTATTTTGTACTTTGATTACATGAATGTACACTTATTATATATTGTTCATTGTTCTTCATAACTATAATATAATAATGTCCTGGAATATTTGTTGCATTGATAAGGTCATTGGAAGATCCCCACTATGAAGAGAACCTTGAAATGCTATAACAATATTCTTAAATAAAGTTCTACGGTTGGATGACATACTATGATAGGACACATAGTATACATACCTTCATGTGCAAGTACTCGTAAGAAGACAAGACTCTCTCTCATGGAGTTTGTACTTGGTAATCTCCAAGATGAGAGATTATGAGAACAAACCCACCAGTAGTAATTCCACATGTTTTGGTGTCATTGGACATTACTATCTATGAGCGTGTGTAATGGTCCTTAGACTGGAAGATTATCATTAACTCATGTCATGACTCGCGCACTTAGATTTGCTGACAAAAACCGTCATGAAGATAGTTGGTGGGAAGTAGGGTACGTTGGGTGCATCACAAATGACATGTTGTTAATGGATACGTCAAGGAAGGATTTATGGAAGAAAATATCTCGGGCCCTTTGATTGAAATAGAACTGTCGCCCAAATTCCATGGCCATGGTGTCACGATGAGTTTATTTCTGGAAGTCAAAAAATGATAGATCAAGAATATATGTTTATGACACTGCCATGAAACCTTCTTGATGAGATATTGAGAAAAAGGGATTAAATTACACAGTAAGCGTTCGTATGAGGTGACATATCAATGCAACGTCAACTTCTTTCTCTTGGGTGCCTTGACTCGTTGCTAGACAATAATCTTGGACTTTAGGCAAGCCCGCCTAATGCCAACGAGAAAGAGGCCTAGAGGGTCACACACTAAGTGTATCCAAGTATCTCAAGTAGAATAAAGATTATTCCCATACGTGGTTTAATAATTATTCAAGGAAGCCTAAATCGTTTTAATTTTGGATAAAGAATAAAATGAAAACAAGTACACACCATGTATTAATGATTCCACACCGTGTAGTTTTTATTTTGAAAATAAGTACACACCATGTATTATTGAATGTACATGCTATGTAGTTTTCATTTTGGAAAGGAAATGAATAAATGAAAACAAGATATAAATGACGTGTACATTGAATGTACACTCCCTGTAGTTTTCAATGAAAAACAAGTACACGCCATGTATTTATGATTACATGCTGTGTAGTTTTTCCAGTCAGGATTTTGAGGAAATAATATCGTTTTATTAAATAATATTTATTATAATCAGCGTGGGTGCATGTCAAGGAATTAATGATTCGACATGGGGTTTTAAAAAAAGAGTTAATGAAATAAATAAAACGTGTAACACGTTTATTTATTGTCATAACTCTATAACCTCAAACGCGATTATAAATATCCTCATGACCCCAACTCTTTTCCTGAGAATCATTGTGCACAAAAATTCTAGAGAATTCTCTCAAGACCAAAAGAACTCCATCCTCCAAGAACACTCTCAAGACCGAGAGAGATCCACCTCCATTAGATCAAGGCTATCTAAGGCAGACAACACAAGAAAAGGCTTCTCCACGCTAGCACCGAGAGATTCCTTTAGCGGCGTCCAGAGATACGCGGTGCACATGTGGATCACCGCTGGAGGAAGTATACACTTGGCTTCTACGATGCAATGATGAATCACCTTGGAATGTGATCAGAAATATCAATGAAGAAAGAATGGCATAAAAGTTACTTCTTGTCAATTAATTAAATTAATTATAATTAACCTGTGATGATATTTCCTTTATGGTTCCAGGACTTTTTCTTTGTCTATTTCTGTGATTCGATCCGTGGAGACTGGCGTTTATTGTTATATTTATCCCGGATTGATCATTACAAATGACAAAAAGACAAGTGGGCACATCCACCCACAATCTTCCACTACGACAGGGACCTTCAAGTGGTATCAGAGGAAGTCACAACATTGATTATAGTTATTTAATTTTCATTGATAATTTACACATTTATATTTGATTCAATTTAAGATAAATCATTCTATAAAACTAAATGAATGAGATCTGTTCTTCCTCCTTCATTTCTTGATTTACATCACATAAATGACCTTTTAATTTTATTTTTGATTAAATTAAAAACAAGGAACTCAGCCGAAGGAGCCGCTCTTTCTGTCTATACAACACAAGAATACACAGCGTGTAGTGAAAACTACACGCCGTGTACTTAGGTTCAATGAACCGGTACTGGTCCGCCAAACCACACCATGTGAATTGAGTATGCCTAAGTATTTATTACACTGTGTTGACTATAAATGAATGGCGTGTGGGAACCGGAATACACGACGTGTATGTTGAATCAACATGCGGTGTAGTCCGATCTGGCCCAGGTGAAACCATGTACAAGGAGAAGTCGTGTTCCGTGTACCGAGATTTCCAGGCCGATAACCATGTAACAAGGAAGTACACACCGTGTTATATTAATCTACACATTGTGTAATCCAAAATTTCCAAATTACAGAAAACATGCTAAAGCCCCCGGCGTGTACTTTGGATAAAGGGAGAAAAATACACGACGTGTAGGCTATATTACACGTTGTGTACTTTCCAAAAATGGAATTTCACTAGGTTTCCTCCAAAAGTACAAAGAATTATACAAGGAATATGGATGAGAAGAATCTCAAGGAAATTCAGAAAGGAATTTAAGATAAAGAATTGATTAATTATAAGATCATAATTAATTGAATTCAAGTACGACTTATCTTGAATAAATAGAACGATTAAAATAATTTGAATTCTAAATATGCATAAATGTCATTGCATGCTATGGATGATCATGATCTAGACCAAAGACCCTTTGTATGTGTTTATGGTTTTATTTAATTTTGTTTAATTTAAATTTGTTGGTCTACGAGCCTTCTTTCAATAAAATGTAGGGCCTATGTGCCCATGGTTTCTTTAATGTAAAACCCATGTAATGGAGGATCTCCCAAGCCAGTGGAGACGGTTAAAAAATCCGAAGATGAGGCAAAACCAACCCAAGAAGATGCAAATGAGGACAGGTGGGAGCTGCAAAACACGAACCATCAGTTCAAGGTGTTTTCCCTAGGGCAGGGTTAGCTTATCAAACCGCTAGATAAGCTAACCAATAGAATCTCATGATCACACCATCTTATTTTATTTCTGTCTGATTGCATGGTTTATTTATTATGTATGTGTTGTCGCATTCACATAATTAATGAAATAAACAAGCATGCAAAGATGGAATAAAATAAAACCGGACTATGCATAAACATTATCAGAACATGGTTAATCATTTAAGAAAGCATCACTTAATATTAACAAGCACGTGATAATGAAAAACTATGCATAAATAATAAAATCCATCAAATACCATATTAAGTCAGACCAAGCCTTCCGCTACTTGATTAAGGGAAAGACTCAATAAAACTATGTGTTTGACCAACCCTTGTTGGGACACTTACTTTTATAAAGGAATCTCTTATGAAAGTTTCATGTTGACTTAAACATTTTACATCAAGAGGAGTAGACCTTGCTAGACTTGTTGTAAAATAGAGGCAAGTGTTGAGGAAATCCAAGTTAGGATTTCAGGATTGGGGAGTCCACTCAACAGATCAAGGAACTATAAGCTCATAGTTGGCAAAGACCTGCCTACCTAAATACCTTCTAATATATTGACCAACCCTTATTGGGGTTATGCGAAGGGGAATATGGATCATTGTCACTAGAATGTCAAAGCAACTGGACATTCCGAGTTCAATGGTGAGGGCCATTGGGACTTGATAAAATAGTGGGAGACTTAATAAAATTTATTATTTCTCATAAAATGTAATCAAGGAAGTACTGATAAATCTGATCTTTTAATTTGTAGAATCAATATGACAAGATTTTCAACCACATTTTCTCTGAGATCAATTCTGGATAAAGACAATATCCTTACTGGCAGTACCTTTCAAGAATGGTTTAGGAGCCTTCGGGTTATCCTATGCCATGAATGAAAGTTTTACGTGCTGGAGTCCTCACTTACTAATTATCCTACCCAAGGGGCGAGTGATCAAGATTTCCTAATCTATGATCAACATTTGAACGATTCACTCGACATTAAATGTTTGATGCTATCATCAATGTCTAGTGATCTCATGAATTCTCATGAAGACATGGATGCCTATAGCATGCTCGATCACCTCCGTGGTCTATACCAGGAGAGAGAAAGATAGGAAAGGTTTGAGATCTCCAAGGCTCTATTTCAGAGCAAGCTTGGAGAGGGTGCCCCAGATGGGCCTCATGTAGTCAATCTCATTGGCTACATTGAGCGCTCAGAGTTTATAGGGTTTAAACTCCCCAAAGAACTGGGTACCAATCTCATTCTCGCATCACTCCCCCAGAGCTTCTCTAACTTTGTTGTAAATTTTAACATGAACAACATTGAGAAATCTCCATCTGATCTTGTTATCCTTATTCTCCAAGTGGACAATGATATGAAGCGTGAAAATCCTTCTGTCCTTATAGTGAATAAAAGGAAAGAGAAGGTGAATAGCTTTAATACCAAGGCTTCTTAAAGTCCTTCCAAGAAAAGGAAGATCAAAGGGGAGGAAAGAGAACATGAGACTGTTTGTTTCGCATGTGGCAAGAAAGGCCACTGGAAGAAAAACTGCACCTAGCCAAGGAAGCAAGGAGAAGCTTCAGGTGTATTTGTTATCGAATTAAATATATCTATTTCTACCAATTGGGTATTGGATACTTCTTGTGGTGCTCACATCTATATCCAAATACAAGAACCAAGTAGATTCAGAAAGATTGACCGAGGTGAGGTGGATCTGCAAGCAACCAACGGAGCCAGACTCGCTGCTGTAGCTGTCGAAGACTACCACCTCACATTTCCTATTGGGATGGTCTTGGTATTAAAAGGATGTTATTATGTACCCTCTGTAACCAAAAATATTATTTCAGTATCCAGATTAGATATTGATGGATTCATCTTCAAGTTTGGAAATGAATGTTGCTACTTTTATAAAGATAACATTTGTTTTGGTAGGGCACATTTATATAACGAAATTTATGTGTTAGACTACCCAAACCAAGTAATGGAAATCGATAAAAAAGTTAATTCACATGACTCATACCACACCCAAATTTGGAATAACTGGCTAGGTCATGTCAATGAGAAACGTTTGACAAAATTACATCAAGATGGGTATTTAGATTCTTTCGAACTAAAACCACTTGGTGTATGTCATGTGTGTCTACAAGTCAAAATGACCAAAGCCCCATTTAGTGGGAAAGGTGAAAGGGCTAAAGAGCTTCTAGAATTAGTTCACACAGATGTGTGTGTACCATTTCCAGTTGAAGCAAGGGGTGGGTTCTTGTACTTCATAACTTTTACTGATGATTTTAGTAGATATGGATATATTTACTTAATGAGGTATAAGTCAGATTCTTTTGATCAGTTCAAAGAATAAAAGAATGAAGTTGAGAACCATCTTGGTAATAAGATTAAGAAACTCCTCTCAGACAGAGGAGGAGAATATCTTAATCAGGACTTCATTGATTTCTTATGAGAGTTTGGGATTCTATCTCAACTCACTCCTCATTACATGCCTCAGTGGAATGGCATAAGTGAAAGGAGGAACCACACCCTGTTGGACATGGTGAGATCAATGATGATTCATGCGAGTCTTCTATTATCCTTTTGAGGATATGCATTACAAACAGCAGCACACATACTAAACCAAGTACCAACTAAATCGATAAATGGCATTCCATATGAATTATGGAGTGGATGCAAAGCCATGTTATCAAATTTACATGTGTGGGGTAGCGAATAATTTGTTAAGGCCTCTTTAGGTAACAAACTTTCACCCCGAGGCACAAAGTGTACCTTTATAGGATATCCTAAGGAAACAAGGGGATATTACCTATACAACCCATCAGATAAAAAGGTAACAGTGGAAAGACATGCCATATTCTTTGAGAGGGATCACATCTCCAAAAGAGATAGTGGGAGTGAGATAGACTTCGATGAAGTCGAGGCTCAAGATACACAGGAGTTGGTACAAGAACAGATTCCACAAATCCCCATGGAAGAACAATCTGTTTTAGAGACACAAGAACTGCGTAGGAGCACGATAGAGGTGAGAGAACCAGAATGATATGATTTTCTTATCACCGAGGATGGTGACTCATTATTGGTTGATAACGATGATACTCTTACCTACAAGGAAGTAGTTGAAGGCACACACGCTGCTAAGTGGCAAGAAACCATGAATTATGAAATGGATTCCATGTACTAAAACCAAGCCTGGATTTTGGTAGATCCTCCAGTTGATGTAAATCCTATTGGTAATAAATGGGTATTCAAGAAGAAAATGGACATGGAGGGGAAATTCAACACCTATAAGGCACAACTAGTTGCAAAAGTTTTTAGATAGCTTCAAAGGATTGACTATGATGAAATGTAACACCCCGAGCTTCCACGATACGCCTCTCTTTCAATAATGCAATAGCTTGCATGGTACGCAAGTTCGAGTTCTAACACACCGCGACTAATCAAAGTAGCCGTTATGAATAGTAATAACCACTTTTTAAAATTATAGAAATTTTATATTTCAAAATGGACTTCATTTTTGTATTCGTAATATCGAAATTATCCTAAGTTGAATTTTTTGTAATTTTCTGAGAACTTCCAATTTTTTTATGAATAGTGATAAATACTTAAAACAACTTTTTTAATCAAAATAATTTATTGTGATAAATTATACTATTTAGTGGTTTTAAAGTATAATTAGAATATATTTTTAACATTTTATCCAATGGTGGTCATTAGAATTAATTTAACATTGAAATTGGACACAAACAATTGCCAATCTTTTGATATAAATTGTTTCTTAAAAACACGCTATTTGTTGTGACAGCGGGAATTGATTATAAAATTAATTAATGCAACTTATATGTTTGGAATTTTGTAAAATAGACATCATTATTGAATTCGGAATATCAATTATAGCTTAGGGTGAAATTTTGGCCTTGTTCTGAAAAACTTCAATTTTTGATGAATAGTGAAACCACTAAGTGGTAGTTAAATAACTGATTTTTCGATTAAATGAAATATTACCACTTCTGTGATTTGATTTTCAAAAATCCGACATATATGGTTGTCATTATGAAGTAAAATGTGGTTCAATGAGATTAAAATAATTTTTTGGTGAATAGTAACTTTTAAGTTCTTAATCGCGATTAGAGGTAATTAGTGTAGTTTAAGGTACAAATAATGTTTTAATAATATGAGATGAGAATGACACTTGTCATACTCCTATTGGATGAGTCATGTCCGACCAAGACAACCCATGGGTCAACTTGGGGACCCCATGGAGCCACTTTAGTTGGAAAATGACATTAATATATATTTATTTAATGTTAAAATTAAATTGACACAAACATGAGTTGTTTTACTAAAACAGTTTTTAAGTGGGGTTACACAAGTCCAAATTTTGACTATAAATATTCATTAGAAATATAAAAAGATTTCCTAGATCATAGTATTTTTTTATAATTTTTAGACATTAAATAAATTAAATTATTTATGACATCATTATGATGCAGCGATGACCTCATTATTTAACGATTTAAATAAAATGAGAAGATAATGAAAAATCCAAGGCTTAAACTTGTCCAAAGCCTATTGGATGAGGAGATTTAGAACCCTTATCACCTTATCCACGAATTATATATGTGTGGGACCTTTAGAATCCGAAAAGCATTGTATAATAATGTAACATTTCATTACTTTCCAAAAGTGCCCCTCCTCTCCACTTATAAAAGGCCCCCACATCTCCCACCTCATTTACACTTTCAAGCCATTTGGCTCGGCCAAACTCTGCCCAAATACTCTCCCAACTTCCCCCTCTTACTCCTAGAAGCCTCACTTTGGGTAGAACTCTTCCCAAGGAAGCCTTTGGCTCAAATCAAAAAAGAGTTACCCGATTTTGAGGTAATGTCTTCTCTAATGTTGATTTGTTTTATTTTTCTTCTCCAACCCCCTAAAATCTTTTTATTCATTTATTTTTTAACAACACCAGTATCCTCAATATACTAGTATGTTGTTATAAGAAGGATTCGAGCTACACTTACACACACCTACATCTAATGGTTAAAGAACATACGGTTTCTGTGGATGGCGAATTTCTGCCTCACGAAACGATGATTGTTCAACACTCATATAACACCTTCAAAGGTGGCCATTAAGATGTCACTATTTTTATATATGATATATAATATGTTTATGTTTTACTTATGCTTCTGTATTTCTCATTTATGTCATACTTTATGATTTCCATTATGGGTAAAACGCGATAATTTCATTTTAGGAAGTGCGGACTACCACCCCCTCAAAGTGATTTGAATCTTTAATGCCATATGTGGGATGTATAAAGGATGGAGTAAATGGTATTATACACTATATTATACTGGAATTATATTATACATTTATATCATTATGATTTCGTTCCATTAAATATGAAATTGAAATGAAAGTAGCGTTCATGCGTACGTACGACTTACCGTCTCCATGAACGGTGCATTTCATTTCTTACCTCTAAATGTTACGTAATATTATAAATGAATGTAGATACTGGATATATAAGATATATATGACATCTAAATCATGAATATAATTCTGGAGATAATGGATATTCTACCACATAAACAACTTGTAATTATAAGAAGTTTATTGTTGACTCAAGTACCAAGGATCGACAAAACGACCGTTATTAACTTAAATAATTACATAATGTTCATATCATTGTAATAAGTGATATAATAAGGATAATGAAATTGAAAATGGTTCTTAATAAGGTATATATTAACTCTAGTTTATTATTCAGGAGGTTAAAGAACGGTTGAGTCAAGTCAGACACGAGGTAAGGGAATTTCTTAACCCAACTTCCATTCTTTGGGTTAATCTCCTACTTTCAAATTATGTCATGATATTATTATATCTTATTTTGTATTCTTACTTTCTTTATGTGTACTTATAGTGAATACACATAATAGATCTATTTTATTTTAAAAATGATCTTTTTAAGGACTTCGTCTCAATCCCTTTCATTGAGGCGTATTTGGTTTTATACACAACTTTCTTTTATATGGTGTATAAACCCCTTTGACTTTTACGTTTATTCAAAAGGAATCTTTTTATACGAAGCGTTTTGCTAAATGACAAAAGGAAATGATTTTCTTTCCGTACTTATGCGGCGACAACGACTTCTCCGCCGCTGTGACCATTATTTGAGTTTCGGCTTCCTCTACAAGCCATCATTTTTTTAATGAAAAATAAATAAAAAGTTTTAACTTTCTTTTATTTTGGTATTGAAAATGGTTTTGAAAGCGTTTTTATTATATCAATGTGTTGTATTGATATCTTGTTATTGAAATGTGGAAATGTTATGTTTCCTTTATGCATGTTTTATGTGATACGATTATGTTATGGTTTATGATACGTTTAAACCTATTCATATGAGGAATGTATTGGACTTAATAAGTGACGGGTGGAGCCCGCTATAGCTCCTCGATGCATCGGTAGGTCTCATGATACAACTAGACCTGGAATTGGCCGAGGCCCTTTCCCAATTTGATTTATGGTTTTGGCCGAGGCCTTAATCATTTTAGACGTCTTGGCCGAGGACTTGACAAAATGTTTCAGAATGTCTGGCATTATACATTCCCTCATTATGAAATTGGTTATTGATATTTCATGTGATTATTCGACCAGTAGAATATCCATGTGAAGAAGTGAATGGCATTATCTCATTTTACTTTTGCCATATTATGTTGATGTTCAAGTTTAAAAGGCTTTTGTTTTAGTTATACATTGCCTTAAATGTTTATGTTTATTTATGAAAGCTTCCGAAATATTGTTATCCTTACTGAGCATCTGAGCTCACCCCTTTCAATGTTTTAATATTTTTCCAGGATGTGAAGAAGTATTTTATGAATGACCTGAAGGGGTAGTCAGGAAGGGATATGAGTGTGGACTATGAAGACCATGTTATTGTAGTTTTTCACTTTATGATGTAATGTAACGTTTACGAATGTATCTAGTGTTTCCAAGGCTACTAAACTAATCGGTCTTTCGAGACTTGATCTTTTGTGATCATGCCAATGTTACGAAGTAATGCACCGACTCTGGGTAGCTGGGGTCGGGGTGTTACAATTGGTATCAGAGGAAGTTTAGTACAAACCTTGGAAGCTAGATTTAGATAAACTCTGATTAGAGCACGTAGACCTGAGATGAACTTTGAGGATTAGTATAGAAGAACTTCCTAGAATTTTGGTATTGTAGAGATTTTGTGAGTTTTCCGAGCAATACATCCCTGTCTGGATACGAGCAGGTAGAGGCGGCTCTGGCACAGATGTTCCTAGGGATAAAACCCGAAAACACCGCTTTGAGCTAGACTCGAACGGGAACTGGTGCACGACAACGGGCCTTGCTGCACTCTTAGTTACGACACTCTCGGGGGATATGCTTAGGATAACTCTCATTTTATTTACAAATCATTATGAGGGGTTTATGAGTATATACTTCTTCAAAGAAAATATTTTTATGATTATGGATTATATCCATAAATAGTTCAATTTATGTTAAGTGTTTTATAAGTATGGGATTATGTATTTTGATTCATAAACTGATCTAGTTTATGCCATTGTTTAGAAATGGCGCCTAGTGGAAGAAATGGAAACCGTATCAATGCATGCACTCTATGTAGGGATTTCCCTCCTGCTCAAGATAATTATAGTGGGGCTGGTGATGCAACTGGTGCCGATCAGCTAATCACCATACTGGGACAACTTACTCAGGTTATGAATAATAACCTTACCCATATGGAGCACCCTGATCCACAGCGTGGAGGATCAATGTTAGATCGATTCATGAGGCAACAACCACCAACTTTCAATGGGAGTACAAATCCCTTAGTAGCCGAGCAATGGATAAATTTCCTAGAGAAAATATTTCAGGCTTTGGGGAGCAGTGAAAGGGAAAAAGTTATCATGGCAGTTTACCGCCTCACTGGAGATGCTGATCAATGGTGGTCATTGATTCAAAACATGAAGGAAGATGATGAAGTATCAAATATGGAATGGAGGGAGTTCAAAGATCTGTTTTTAGAAAAATACTTTCCTCGCGACCATCGAGCAGATATGGAAAGGCAATTTCTGAGTTTGAGGCAGAAGGAGGATGAGAATGTCGCAAAGTATGAGGCTAACTTTACAAGGTTAGCGAGGCATGCTTCCGATTATATACGTAACCCAAGGAGTAAGATTGATCGTTTCTTTGATGGGTTAAAACCATTTCTTCGTCGAGCTTTAGTATCACAATCCTTCTCACCATACGAAGATATTGTCTCGTGTGCTATCAAGACAGAAAAGGAATTCTCTAAGTCTTATGACAAAAAAGTAAAGCAAGAGAAGAAGAGAACGGGGGAACAAGAGACAGATAAAGGGAAAAAGGGAAAGAAGGATTTTCCATTATGTGATAATTGTGGGAAGAATCACCCTGGTACGTGCCTAAAAGGAATGGGAGTTTGTTATAAATGTGGAGAAAAGGGTCACCAGGCTCGTGATTGCAAGGGAAAGAAAGAGGCTGTCAAAGTTGAATGCTACAATTGTAGGGAAATGGGGCATTATGCAAATGAATGTCCTAAGCGTCAAGGAAACTTACCTCAGAAAAGGCCAAGGGATCAAGGCCAATCTTATGCTGTGACTACAGTTGAAGCGGAATAATTAATGTATTGGTGCTTTTGGACTCAAGGATTATATTCTGGTTATAAGAATAATGTGATATATATAAAGATTGTACTGCAGTACTTTTTGATTAAGGTAATATGATTAAGGTAATAATATTTTTAGTATGTGACAATAAGAGAAACTTTACTTTTTTTGGGGAATCTGATAAATTGATTTTGGAATTTAGAGACCTTTTAGAGAAAGTCTGGACAGAAGTATTTTGGATAACTATAAAGGTTGGAATGGATTAAGTTGATCTTTGGATAGTATTGTTTAAGGTTAAATCATTTCTGAAGATTATTTTTGGAATATTATAATACTATAGTTTTAGGAAAAGGACAACCTGCAGGGTGGGGAATAACCCGTCGCGTCGGACAAAGCTGCAGGAATCGAACCCACAACCATAGTGCGACAAGCCTTTATTTCCTACCACTAGCCTACAGGAAGTCCCTGGTTATTACAAAATAGTTTTACTAATCTAAATGGTATGTGTTAATATTTGGAACCTTATACAATTAGGATAAATAGAATATTTTTGAGTTCCGTTACCATTTGGAGTAAAAGATGGGTTTGTGGTAAAAATTTATTAACGAATGAAAGTATACATAACAAGTATGTATATTCCCTTATATTCTTAGTAAATCTCCTAAATAAATTCCTCAACATTATAAAAGGTAACTTAAAACAAAAATGTTGTCGGTTAACTTTTCCAACTGGGGATTCAATGACCGTTTAACCAATCACAAGTTTGTGATTTTCTTGTAGTTAAACTTTCTCCTAATCCTATTTTCTATAACTCTCCATCAGACCTTGATGGTTTGTTTCTCCTTTATATCCATATTTTCATAGAATCCTAGAATGGGCTATATCGGGTGACCTTTGTACTTATCTTGCTTTCTTTTAATGTTATATATTTATTAACCTTATTTCTGATGTGGGTTTTCCTCAAAGGTATTTTCTCTTTTCAACATTTTATTTTCAAAGAAAAATTTCAAATTGCGAGGACACAATTTATTGAAGGAGGGGAGAATGTAACACCCCGAGCTTCCACGATACGCCTCTCTTTCAATAATGCAATAGCTTGCATGGTACGCAAGTTCGAGTTCTAACACACCGCGACTAATCAAAGTAGCCGTTATGAATAGTAATAACCACTTTTTAAAATTATAGAAATTTTATATTTCAAAATGGACTTCATTTTTGTATTCGTAATATCGAAATTATCCTAAGTTGAATTTTTTGTAATTTTCTGAGAACTTCCAATTTTTTTATGAATAGTGATAAATACTTAAAACAACTTTTTTAATCAAAATAATTTATTGTGATAAATTATACTATTTAGTGGTTTTAAAGTATAATTATAATATATTTTTAACATTTTATCCAATGGTGGTCATTAGAATTAATTTAACATTGAAATTGGACACAAACAATTGCCAATCTTTTGATATAAATTGTTTCTTAAAAACACGCTATTTGTTGTGACAGCGGGAATTGATTATAAAATTAATTAATGCAACTTATATGTTTGTAATTTTTTAAAATAGAAATCATTATTGAATTCGGAATATCAATTATATCTTAGGGTGAAATTTTGGCCTTGTTCTGAAAAACTTCAATTTTTGATGAATAGTGAAACCACTAAGTGGTAGTTAAATAACTGATTTTTCGATTAAATGAAATATTACCACTTCTGTGATTTTATTTTCAAAAATCCGACATACATGGTTGTCATTATGAAGTAAAATGTGGTTCAATGAGATTAAAATAATTTTTTGGTGAATAGTAACTTTTAAGTTCTTAATCGCGATTAGAGGTAATTAGTGTAGTTTAAGGTACAAATAATGTTTTAATAATATGATATGAGCATGACACTTATCCTACTCTTATTGGATGAGTCATGGACGACCAAGACAACCCATGGGTAAACTTGTGGACCCCATGGAGCCACTTTAGTTGGAAAATGACATTAATATATATTTATTTAATGTTAAAATTAAATTGACACAAACATGAGTTGTTTTACTAAAACAGTTTTTAAGTGGGGTTACACAAGTCCAAATTTTGACTATAAATATTCATTAGAAAGATAAAAAGATTTACTACATCATAGTATTTTTTTTTATAATTTTTAGACATTAAATAAATTAAATTATTTATGACATCATTATGATGCAGCGATGACCTCATTATTTAACGATTTAAATAAAATGAGAAGATAATGCAAAATACAAGGCTTACACTTGTCCAAAGCCTATTGGATGAGGATATTTAGAACCCTTATCACCTTATCCACGAATTATATATGTGTGGGACCTTTAGAATCCGAAAATCATTGTATAATAATGTAACATTTCATTACTTTCCAAAAGTGCCCCTCCTCTCCACTTATAAAAGGCCCCCACCTCTCCCACCTCATTTACACTTTCAAGCCATTTGGTTCGGTCAACCTCTGCCCAAATACTCTCCCAACTTCCCCCTCTTACTCCTAGAAGCCTCACTTTTGGAAGAACTCTTCCCAAGGAAGCCTTTAGCTCAAATCAAAAAAGAGTTACCCGATTTTGAGGTAATGTCTTCTCTAATGTTGATTTGTTTTATTTTTCTTCTCCAACCCCCTAAACTCTTTTTATTCATTTATTTTTTAACAAAACCAGTATCCTCAATATAATAGTATGTTTTTATAATAAGGATTCGATCTACACTTACACAAACCTACATCTAATGGTTAAAGAACATACGGTTTCTGTGGATGGCGAATTTCTGCCTCACGAAACGATGATTGTTCAACACTCATATAAAACCTTCAAAGGTGGCCATTAAGATGTCACTATTTTTATATATGATATATAATATGTTTATGTTTTACTTATGCTTCTGTATTTCTCATTTATGTCATACTTTATGATTTCCATTATGGGTAAAACGCGATAATTTCATTTTAGGAAGTGCGGACTACCGCCCCCTCAAAGTGATTTGAATCGTTAATGCCATATGTGGGATGTATAAAGGATGGAGTAAATGGTATTATACACTATATTATACTGGAATTATATTATACATTTATATCATTATGATTTCGTTCCATTAAATATGAAATTGAAATGAAAGTAGCGTTCATGCGTACGTACGGCTTACCGTCTCCATGAACGGTGCATTTCATTTCTTACCTCTAAATGTTACGTAATATTATAAATGAATGTAGATACTGGATATATAAGATATATATGAAATCTAAATCATGAATATAATTCTGGAGATAATGGATATTCTACCACATAAACAACTTGTAATTATAAGAAGTTTATTGTTGACTCAAGTACCAAGGATCGACAAAACGACCGTTATTAACTTAAATAATTACATAATGTTCATATCATTGTAATAAGTGATATAATAAGGATAATGAAATTGAAAATGGTTCTTAATAAGGTATATATTAACTCTAGTTTATTATTCAGGAGGTTAAAGAACGGTTGAGTCAAGTCAGACACGAGGTAAGGGAATTTCTTAACCCAACTTCCATTCTTTGGGTTAATCTCATACTTTCAAATTATGTCATGATATTATTATATCCTATTTTGTATTCTTACTTTCTTTATGTGTACTTATAGTGAATACACATAATGGATCTATTTTATTTTAAAAATGATCTTTTTAAGGACTTCGTCTCAATCCCTTTCATTGAGGCGTATTTGGTTTTATACACAACTTTCTTTTATATGGTGTATAAACCCCTTTGACTTTTACGTTTATTCAAAAAGAATCTTTTTATACGAAGCGTTTTTCTAAATGACAAAAGGGAATTATTTTCTTTCCGTACTTATGCGGCGACAACGACTTCTCCGCCGCCGTGACCATTATTTGAGTTTCGGCTTCCTCTACAAGCCATCATTTTTTTAATGAAAAATAAATACAAAGTTTTAACTTTCTTTTATTTTGGTATTGAAAATGGTTTTGAAAGCGTTTTTATTATATCAATGTGTTGTATTGATATCTTGTTATTGAAATGTGGAAATGTTATGTTTCCTTTATGCATGTTTTATGTGATACGATTATGTTATGGTTTATGATATGTTTAAACCTATTCATATGAGGAATGTATTGGACTTAATAAGTGACGGGTGGAGCCCGCTATAGCTCCTCGATGCATCGGTAGGTCTCATGAGACAACTAGACGTGGAATTGGCCAAGGCCCTTTCCCAATTTGATTTATGGTTTTGGCCGAGGCCTTAATCATTTTAGACGTCTTGGCCGAGGCCTTGACAAAATGTTTCAGAATGTCTGGCATTATACATTCCCTCATTATGAAATTGGTTATTGATATTTCATGTGATTATTCGACCAGTAGAATATCCATGTGAAGAAGTGAATGGCATTATCTCATTTTACTTTTTCCATATTATGTTGATGTTCAAGTTTAAAAGGATTTTGTTTTAGTTATACATTGCCTTAAATGTTTATGTTTATTTATGAAAGCTTCCGAAATATTGTTATCCTTACTGAGCATCTGAGCTCACCCCTTTCAATGTTTTAATATTTTTCCAGGATGTGAAGAAGTATTTTATGAATGACCTGCAGGGGTAGTCAGGAAGGGATATGAGTGTGGACTATGAAGACCATGTTATTGTAGTTTTTCACTTTATGATGTAATGTAATGTTTACGAATGTATCTAGTGTTTCCAAGGCTACTAAACTAATCGGTCTTTCGAGACTTGATCTTTTGTGATCATGCCAATGTTACGAAGTAATGCACCGACTCTGGGTAGCTGGGGTCGGGGCGTTACATGAAACCTTTTCACCGGTTGTGATGCTGAAATCCATCAGAATCCTATTGGACATTGCCTATTACCATGACTATGAAATTTGGAAAATGGATGTCAAAACAACATTCCTTAATTGGAACCTCTAGGAAGATGTCTACATGACACAACCTGAAGGGTTTGTGACTCCAAAGGATTCCAACAAGGTATGCAAGTTTCAAAAATCCATTTATGGATTAAAGAAAGCATCAAGGTCATGGAACATTCATTTTGATGAAGCCATAAGGGAATTTGGATTTGTTAAGAATGAATTTGAGCCTTGTGTCTACAAAAGGTTTAGTGGAAGTGCAGTTGTTTTCTTAATAGTATAAAATGATGACATATTACTAATTGGAAACGAAGTACCTGTCTTACAGTCAGTTAAGGAATGGCTGATGCTTCTCTATGAAAGACTTGGATGAGACATCATATATTATTTGGATCAAGATCCATCGTGATAGATCCAAGAGAATACTGGACCTGAGTCAAAGTAAATACATTGACAAGATACTAAAGAGATTCAGTATGGAATAGTCCAAGAGGGAATTGTTGCCAGTGTCACATGGCATTCATATTTCCAAGAAAATGTATCCTCAGACACACGAGGAAAGAAAGAAAATGTCAAGGATCCATTACGCATCTGCGATTGGGTCAATCATTTATTCTATTCTATGTACAAGGCTAGATGTTGCTTATGCATTAAGTGTGGTAGGTAGATATCAAGCTGATCCCGGAGACCACCATTGGATGATAGTCAAGACTGTCCTTAAGTATCTGAGGCGTACTAAGGATATGTTCCTAGTTTATGGAGGAGATGAGGAACTAGTCATTAGAGGACATGTAGATTCTAGTTTCCAGACTGATCAAGATGACATGAAGTCGCATACTGGATAAATCTTCAGTTTGAATGGAGGTACAGTGAGCGGGAAGAGCTCAAAGAAAAGTGTGGTAATAGATTCTACAGCAGATTCCAAGTATATCACAGCTTCTGAGGCAGCTAAAGAAGCAGTATGGATGCGAAGCTTTGTCCAAGAGTTGGATGTAGTACCTAGCAGTAAAGATCCTATCACACTCTATTGTGATAATACTACAGCGGGGGCACTTGCAAAAGAGCCAAGGTCACATCAGCATACAAAGCACATACTTCAGAAGTATCATATCTTGAGAGATTTTTCTCAGATAGGTGAAGTTGTAGTGAGTAGTATTTCCACGGAAGACAACGTGGCAGACCCCTTGACTAAAGCCTTGACTCAGTAGAAACACGATCATCATGTGAGGTCTAGCGGACTAAAAGTCGTAGGCAGTTGGCTCTAGTCCAAGTGGGAGTTTGTAAGGGTTGGTGTCCTGAGAACCAACTGTTTTGTACTTTGATTACATGAATGTACACTTATTATATATTGTTCACTGTTCTGCATGAATATAATATAATAATGTCTTGGAATATTTTTTGCATTGATAAGGTCATGGCAGATCCCCGCTATGATGAGAACCTTGAAATGCTATAATAATATTCTTAAATAAAGTTCTACAGTTGGATGACATACTATGATAGGACACATAGTATACAAACCATCATGTGTGAGTACTCATAAGAAGATGAGACTCTATCTCATGGAGTTCACACTTGGTAATCTCCAATATGGGAGATTATGAGAACAGACCTGCCAGTAGTAATTCCGCATGTTTTGGTGTCATCATACATTACTATCTAAGAGCGTGTGTAATGGTCCTTATACTGGAAGATTATCATTAACTCATGTCATGACTCATGCAATTAGATTTTCTGATGAAAACCGTCACGAAGACAGTTGGTGGGAAGTAGGGTACGTTGGGTGCATCATGAATGACATGTTGTTAATGGACAAGTCGAGGAAGGATTTTTCCCTTCCATGTTTATGGAAGAAAATATCTCGGGCCCTTTGATTGAAATAGAACTGTCGCCCAAATTCCATGACCATGGTGTCACGACGAGTTTATTTCTGGAAGTCAAAGAATGAAAGATCAAGCATATAGGTTTATGAAAATTCCATGAAACCTTCTTGATGAGATATTGAGATAAAGAGATTAAATTACACAGTAATCATTCGTATGAGGTGACATGTCAATGCGACGTCAACTTCTTTCTCTTGGGTTCCTTGACCCACTGCTAGATAGTAATCTTGGACTTTAGGCAAACCCGCCTAATGCCAACGAGAAAGAGGCCTAGAGGGTCACACACTAAGTGTATCCAAGTATCTCAAGTATAATAAAGATTATTCCCATACATGGTTTAATAATTATTCAAGGAAGCCTAAATCGTTTTAATGTTGGAGGAAGAATAAAATGAAAACAAGTACATGTCGTGTATTAATGATTACACACCATGTAGTTTTTATTTTGAAAACAAGTACACACCATGTATTATTGAATGTACATGCCGTGTAGTTTTAATTTTGGAAAGGAAATGAATAAATAAAAACAAGATATACACTCCGTGTACATTGAATGTAAACGCCATGTAGTTTTCAATGAAAAACAAGTATGCACCTTGTATTTATGATTACATGCCGTGTAGTTTTTCTAGTCGAGATTTTGAGGAAATAATATCGTTTTATTAAATGATATTTATTATAATCATCGTGGGAACATGTAAAGGAATTAATGATTTGACATGGGGTTTTAAAAAAAGATTTAATGAAATAAATAAAATGTGTAACGTGTTTATTTATTGTCATAACTCTATAACCTCAAACCCAATTATAAATATCCTCACAACCCCAACTCTTTTCCTAAGAATCATTGTGCACAAAAATTCTAGAGAATTATCTCAAGACCGAAATAAATCCTTCCTCTAGGAACACTCTCAAGACCGAGAGAGATCCACCTCCATCGGATCAAGGCGATCTAAGGCAGACAACGCAAGCAAAGGATTCTCCACACTAGCACCCAAAGATTCTTTTGGCGACTTCTAGAGATATGTGGTGTATGTGTGGATCATCTATAGAGGAATTCTACACTTGGATTTTGTGACGCAATGATGAATCACCTTGAAACGTGATCAGAAATATCAACAAAGAAAGAACGCCATAAAAGTTACTTCTTGTCAATTAATTAAATTAATTATAATCAACCTATGATGATATTTCCTTTATGGTTCCAGGACTTTTTCTTTGTCTATTTCTATGATTCGATCTGTGGAGATTGGATTTTATTTTCGTATTGATCCCAAATTGATCATTTCAAATGACAAAAATCCAAGTGGGAACATCCACCCACGAGATTCTACTGCATCCAGACCTTCACTTTAAGTATACTCCCCCTTACTTAAAGAATTATCTTCTTTATACTTAGTATTATTTTGATCATTATTTCTCCCCCTTTGTGATTTTCAAAAAGGAATAGAGAGAATGGAAAAAATGGTACCTGAATTATTAGAACTATACAAAACAAAACAATTGAAGGATAGAAAAAATTTCATTATGATAGAAAAAATTGATACAGGGTAAAATTAAACAAAATATCATAATTGAAAGGAAAAATTATTCATCCTTCTTTTCTTTCGACATGATCTTCCTCAAGGTAATCTTCCACAAACCGATTGAGCAACTGTTCCTGATCCCGATTCTTCTTTTCTAGAGCCTTGATTTTTTCATCTTGAGATTTAAGGATTTATTTCTGAGACTTCACTACTTCTTCTTACTGATTGAACTTTTATTCTAACTCTTACATGAGTTTCCTTTCCCTCTTCCCTGAGTTCCCTTTCCATCATCCTCTTTTTCTTAAGAAAAAATTTTAGTTGACTCAATTTGGGAAGTTCAGATTTAAATCTTTTCATAAGGAATTTCCTTATCATGATATTCTTCTATTTCCTTTATCACATCATCACTCTCATATTATTATTACTCTTTTTCTTTTTCTACTTCTTATTCTTGGACAATATCGTTTTCCATAACAAGTTACAGAATTGTAATTTTATTTTCTGGAGTCTCTACTAGTACTGATTCTTAGAGAAAAGATTCTAGTACCTAAATATGTTCAGAGGCTTTCTCAGTATCCTTGAGAAGTGCTTGAACCATCTTAGATTCAGACATTTTCTTTTTTTGTTTCTTATCTTTTCATTGCCTTTTATACTCTTCAGTAACTTGAATTTTCAAGACCTTTTACTCAGTAGGATCTAATCCAAATCTTGGATCTCCTTCTTTCTTATTATTCTTCTGTTCCCTCCATTTTTCTACCACTTCATCAAGGAACATTTTTTGCCTTTTCAGATTTGGTGGTGTTGAATGAGTTTCCAGAACTGTAGATTTTTCTTTGGTTTCCAGTTCTTTTTCCTTTATCTTCTTCTGTGTATTCTTAGAAGTTTATCTTTCTTCCCCTTTCTTATTTAAAGCTTAAAATTCACTTTCATAAAGATCATAAAACTCTTCAGACTTGGTATTGAAATCAACTTTCATTCTCCTCAAGGTATCATCACTTAGCAACAAGATCTTGAAGTTTCTGGGTTTAGAATTGAAGGTAATTTTGAAGGATTCTAAGAAAATCACTATGATCTTTGACATGATTGTTGGATACATGATGATATAATATTTGAGATATCCATTATTAATATTTTTGATTGTCAGAAGAATGTACTTCACCAGGTTTACTTTTCTACGGTTAACCAAAAAGACCCGAATAAAGATATCAATTTTCATTA
The DNA here is from genome assembly GCA_963277665.1 of Viscum album. Lineage (NCBI taxonomy): Eukaryota > Viridiplantae > Streptophyta > Magnoliopsida > Santalales > Viscaceae > Viscum > Viscum album. The sequence goes on along the minus strand of OY728126.1, from coordinate 777,762,848 downwards.
AGGTGTCCTTATTACCATTTCTTAGAATGAGGAAACCTTGTACCCATAAAGCTAACAATCTAAAGTTTGTTGACAAATGGTTGATATTTTGTGATTTTACTCCCTTGATTCCAAGGCACTCTATTGCCTTTTTCCTTCTCAAAGCTTCATAATTGATCTGGAAACTTGTGAGAGTAGAAAATTTCCTCACCTTCATATGGAATACCAAGAATGTTTTCTGCCATATTAAAATATAGATAATAGGTTTTCCCATAGCTTTTAAATGAAAAATTCTCCCTTCCACCTTCCTTATAAAAACTTACTGAATCATAGAACTATATAAGTAAGTCGGGATAAACCGGATCCTGACTTTTTGGCTTGGCTACACAAAAACTCTCCCATCTATTCAGCTTGATATTTTTCGTAATTAAGGAATTATACTTAGCAAAGAATTTTGGGTCAACCAACCTTTCCTTGTAGATTTTCCAATCCTTGATTTTATTTACTGAATACATCTGTTTCTACGGGGAAGATTCCAGCGACATTCGGAGTCTAAGCAGACTTGGAAAAAATGGAACAATCTATTTGAATAGGAGCAGAGCTTCGACACACAAAGTCTTGAAAAATGATGTGGGACAAAGATTAGGGGGCCTTTATATAGGCATTGAAGCGATGGGTCGAATTCCCAAAATGATCCAACAGTTAAAATAAGCTAGATCTGATCTGACGGTTGAGACGAATACCGAAGAAAGATTTGGTAGGTTCCAATCTTTTGAGGTTTTAAAGAAAAATTGGATTTAAGGAAAGTGAATCCGATAGAGTTTTCTTATAAGAGGATAAAAATACCAACAAGTAAAAAATTCAATTACAAAAAAATAAGGAACCATTCCTTTCGGATTGTCGAGAAAAAAAATGTTAGTAATGAAAAATATTCTTCTTTAAGGACATTATATTTCAAAAAAGTTTATTAATTGAAGTAAATTTTAGGGTTCTGGAATTGGAGTTCCAAAAAATTTTGAGAGGAAAAATTTGGTTATGAAAAATTTGATTAAGGAAAAAAAATTTTGGCTACGAAAAAAAAATTGTTTAAGAAAAAAAATGGTAATCAAGAAAATGTACCCCCCTATGAAAAGGAGTTTCTTAATATAGGAGATAGGTTTCAAAAAAAAGTTCATATGGAATATTACCTTACTGCTATCATTCCTAACTTTTGTTTAATGTATTCAAATCTATCGGAGGGTAAATATTTTGTAAAAATATCAGCAAGTTGATCTTGCATTCCGATAAATTGAAGAATAATATCTCCTTTAAGTGTGTGATCCATAAGAAAGTGATACCTAATATCTATGTGTTTTTCATGGGAGTGATGTGAAGGGTTTTTACTTAGGTAAATGACACTTGTATTATCACACAATATCTGTGTTTTGGTAAAACTCATTCCATAGTATGTGAGTGTGTGTTGCATCCACAACACTTGAGCACAACAATTTCGAACTGCTATATATTTAGCTTCAGCAGTGGAAAGTGCTACTGAGTATTACTTCTTGTATAGGTTCCTAAGGTTACAATGTCCTAGTATTCTATGAAATAACCAAGATTGATCTTCCATTTCACTAAGACAAGTTAGATCTTGGCTCTTAAGATCTTCTAAATTTAGTATATAAACATTCTCATGCCCATGAGTAGAAAGAATAAACTCTTCCTTGGAATTGTGTACTATACATTTATCATTCCTAAAATTTACAAGGTAACCTTCATCACATAATTGAATTATTCTAATGAGGTTGTGATTAATACCTTTAAAAAATAAAACATTTTAAATTAATTTTTTCCCATAAGAACAATGTTACCTTTACCAAAAATTTCTCTCTGAGAATTATCACTGAAAGTTACTTTTCCTCCTTTCGTATTAATAATATTTTCAAAGAAGTTTTTGTTACTAGTCATGTTCTAGGAACATCCACTATCCATGTACCATGTATTTTTTTTGGTACTTACTTTATTTTCCTGAAAATAAAAGATTTAGACTTTCATAATCCAAACTTGTTTGGATCCAAAAATGTTAGAAAGTAAAATTTTAGGAATCCACATTTTTTTAGAAAAATAAGCCTTATGAAAACCTAAGGATTGAGTTTTATTTAAATATTTTTTTCTCCCAATGTCCACCACATTGACACTTAGTGAAAAAGGGATCACTTTGGGGTAAAAAATAATTATGACTAAAAATGTGTTTTGAATGAGTATAACAAAATTCAGAACCATTTCTAAGAGGACTAATTGGTGAATACATTTTATAATGTTATTTATTACCCATATAAAAATTTGATAAAAGTTTCTTCAAGGAAAAAATTTCCGATTTTAGTGTGATGACCAAATTCTTATCCTCAAAGTTATTAGTCTTGGAGTTTAAGTTAGTATCTAAGACATTTTCCTTGGAGATAACATTTTCAAGATCCTTAGAAAATTTAATCTTCTCAGAGTTAACTTTCTTAAGGTTTTTAGAAATATTTTCTAAATTAATAGTTTTCTAATCAAGATCCTTAGAAAGATCTAATACTTATTTAGTTAAAATATAAATTCTAGAATTTTATTTCTCTAACCTCTTCTTTAACTTACAATTTTCATTCTCAAGTAATTTAGAAAATCTAGAGACTTCTTTAAAATATGATAAAGTATTATCTTCTAATGAGGAAGATTTTTCATCTGAAGATTCATAATATTCTTCATTATAAAAATTTTCATTTAAAGACATATTGGTTAAGTATTTAGCATTGTGTACCTTATCCAGAAGATAATGATTTTCAATAGGTATTCTGGCTATAAGACCAATATTCTCATGACCAAAAGATTCATAATCAGAGTATTCATTTGAAGAGTCACCACCACTAGAACTCCGGGTGTCATTTTCTTTTAAGACTTTTTTAAACTTAGACTTATAATACTTATTTCTATTTCTTTCATAATTATTTTCCTTTCTGTCTTTTCTCTTAATCATAGGAAAATCAGGTCTGATATGTCCAGACCCTTTACATTTATAAAAAGTTACTTTTGTATCTTTCTTGTTCTTTCTATCTTTCTTCTTATATCTATACTGAAAATATTTCTTTTCCACAATCTTGTTCATACTTCAAGAAAGATTGGATAATTAATTCTTAGATTTTTCACTATTAGTTGATTCAGTTATTACAATAGCTTTCTTAGCTTTATATCTAGTTACCATTTCCGGAGTCTTGGATTTAGATATGGCAGTTAAAGCTATACTTCTATTACCATTATTATTTTTTGTTAAGATCATCATCTCTCTTCATTCTTGTTTCATTCTGTAAGAGAGTAAAAAATAATTCATCAAGAGTGATTTGACTAACTTTCTTGTTCTCATTAATAGCTTTCCTTATTGATTCCCACTCATTTGGCATTATATCAATTATCTTGTCCACAAGCACTTCATCATCAAGACCTTTCTCTCTCATAGATTGAAGACTATTGACAATGGTCATAAATCTTTGTTGTACTTTGCAAACAGGTTCTCTATAAGGAAATAAGAATAAATGATATTTATCTCTTAACATAGCTCTTCTGGTTTCTATCACTTTAGAAGTTCCAAAATGTTTAACTTCAAGTTTCTTCCAGATGTAATTGGAAGCTTCACAAGAATATATTTGACTATATATATTTCTGGTCATAAAACACAACAAAGTATTGTGTACCTTGTATTTTAGTCGATATTCTTGTTTCTATTGGTTAGTGAAGCATCTGAATTCATTGTCTGGAATTTTGTAATCTCGAGTGAGAATAAAAATTTTTTCTACTCCAATTTTAATGAAAAAAATTCTTCATCCTATCTCTCCAGTATTCATAATCATTACCATAAAAAATTGGTGGTCTGGTTGGATTAAAGTTGTCTATAGTACCAACATTCATTCCTTCCATTCTATAAGAAAAATCTTTTCCACAAAACTTTTTAATAGAAAAATTTTATAAACAAAGATAAAAATATTTAAGTTAAACTTAAACAAGAAAAGTTAAGCAAGAAAATTTAGAACAAGGAAAATCTTGAGCAGGAAAAATAATATGTGATTATAAGTGTTTCAAATACCTCATCTGATACCAAATGCAGGATTGAAATAGTATATGTATATGCTCAATTACAAGAGGGGGGGGGGGTGAATTGTAAGTTTAAAAACTTTCATTTTTAACCTTAAGAAAAACTATGTTTAACAAATATAAACAAGGTAAATTCACAAACCTTATTTTAGTTCTTAACTATAAAAAAAACTTTCTTAGGATCTAGAAATACGAATCCAGAAAAGGAACTTAAGAACAAATTAATTATAGAAATATTATACCTTAAAGCGTATATAATCTCAATTATCAGAGTAAGTAAAAATACAAGAAAGTATAATAAATTTATACTTTCTTTCTTTAACAAAATACAACGGAAATACAACTTGAAACAAGAATAAGTAACAAGTAGGAAATATTTTAACCGAAAGAGTAGGATATCCAACAACCTTGGATAAAGGTCCCTTGATTTATAATTTCAAGAAAGTCTATCTTACCCACACCAAGGTAATCCCTCAATAAGAATATCAAAATTTTTCTTGCTATCCCTACAATCCCTCAATATTTAAGGTAGTTGGTGTAAGAACCTGGATCTTCTTCTTAGGTATGTTTTCCTTTTTCTGGTGTTTTTGAGGAAAAGATGAGTTTCTGGAAATTTCTTAAGGACACGCCGTGTACTTTATGAGTACACGCCATGTACTTTATGAGTACACACCGTGTACTTGGTTACCACGGGTAGCCGAGTGTTGGTCATGTAGCGGCTAGGAAAACGACCGTGTGTGGTGACCTGGAGACCACCTATTGCGGGGGCCGGTTACGGAAAGTACACACCATGTACTTATAAAGTAAACGCCGTGTACTTTCTTTTTATTTCATTAAACAGACTGGGGTCGTGTCTAATGGGCAGAACACTCTTATTCTTCGCCTTCTTCGACCAAGAGCATCCGTACGGTGCCAATCTTTCCCTGAGCCCCTGATCGAGCATCCATTCTCTGATTTGAACACCGTCGATTGCGTTGGGATCACATCAGTAAGATATTCCTTCCTCCAGAGCTTCGTTTACTGATTCATCCTCTTTCAAGAGTTATATTTGGTTAAGAGTTTTAGACGTTTTTTAGATCTACTGCGTTCTAGGTCGATCCAAGGGCCGATGCTGGCGTATATCGATCATACGACACCGAGGTAGGTGGTTTGTGACTTTCCGTAGTTAGTCTTTGAGTTATATGTGTAAAAGTTCCCAATACCCTTGAACGAGGTATTGCATGTTTATGTTTTTAGCCCTAATGTTTTCCTGCTATGCCTTGGTTGATTGGGTAGAGGTTATATGTTGTGAATAGGGTTTATTTTTCCATGCTATGGAGGTTTTACCCATGTTTTCTTATTTTGACCGTTTGGTCTAGTTTTTCCTGTTAGGCTGCTGCTTTGTTTTCTATGCCTAGTATTGTTAGGATGGAGTATTTTATCTAACTTTCTATTATGTTGTAGATTATTTCTCCAAGTAGTTCTAGTGGTTTAATTTGGATGCCTTGTATTGATGTACTCATTTGACTTATACAGGGCTGTGAGAAGCTAGTGTAGTAGACCATAGGGATAATGGATTTGAGGGATTCTCCAGAGGGTCTGTTTTTACTAATTCGATGCGATACTATAGGGGGAATTGACGTAAGTGATTACTCAGAGTGTCTGTAGTTCCTCGACACGGGCCATAGGGGGAATGTGATGTAAGTGCTTCCCTAGAGTACCTTTTATTTACCGATACGAGACTATAGGGGGAATTGACGGTGAGTGCTTCTTCAGAGAGTCTTTGCTAAAGCTGAACCAAACGGGTTAGCCTGTGTGTATTTCTTAGGGAGCTGCTTGTGTTTTCTAGGTAGGACTAGAGGGGATTAGGTTGTGAGAACATCCCAGAGGGTTACCTGTTTGTGATTATCTACTTACTTGATATGTGGTGTTTGAATGCTTTAAAACTGTAGGAATGTTTACTGTTGAGTACTTCCTTGTTTACTGCTTATTTTTCTTATTACCTTCCATATATATTCACTGACTGTTAGGCACAAATCTCTTAGTGGTTGCCTACTGGGATTTAGTATCACACCCAATTTGGGTCATGCTTTTGGGACTAAACAGATTATATTGTTGAAGGTATATATAAGGGAAATCACCCTTCTACTTTAGGCACTTGACTGCTTTGGAGCTGGAGAGCATGGGACCAAGTTGGGGCTTGCGATGCTGAGGATTTTTTTTACTGTTTTCTTTCGCACTTGGTTTAGTACTGTATTTCAACATTGTGACGTGTTTGGTTGCTTTCCTAGACATATGTATCATGCATCATTATATATGTGCTCCAGTTGTTTATTACTTCCGCTGTTTACCTATTGCATGTTTTACTGCTTCCACTATTGTTATCTGTTTCTCTTATGCCGTGTTAATCTTCCAATGAGGGAATATAGTTTCCCCACTATCACACCTAAGGCTCTCACTTCTAGTAGGCAGCCTCTGGCATTTGGGGAAATGCGCTTGAGGCCATGTGACTAACCTGGTACGGGGTGCCTCTGGGCGACTTCCAGAACCAGGACGTTATAAAGTGGTATCAAAGGAATTATTTTCTCTTGAATTAATATTTGAATCCTATAGACAGGGATAAGAAATAATAGGTACTTGGTAATAAGATGTTCCCGAGAGTAGCTAACCTGTCTACAGGGAAAAGCCAATCTACCTCATTTATTGCAATTTTTTTGGTTTTGAAATTTTATAGTTGATTTGATTTTCACCTTTGGGTGATTCACATGTTTTGTGCCGTTATCGTTGATGTTATTAAGGTTCTATTTCTGTTGCAACCCAATGATATGAGGGTATGCCATCTCATGAATCATGTAGGCACTTGCTAGAGATCACATGTCATACATTATTACCATACCATTTAGGTTGCATTAGTGATTGCATGTTGTTATGATAGATGTTGTGATAGATATGCATGCTGTTGTGATAGATGCCTTGATAAAATACCTATTATTTTATAGAGTATTGAATTGTTTAGAGACTTAGTTTGAATGAACACCAAACTTTGGTTATTAAGGTGTTATGGGACCTCATAGACCGGAATTTGGTGGATCATTGCTCTGTTATGTTTATATATGACATGTATAAGATGCCAAGATTTGATTCACGGGGGAGTATGAGCCCTCACAGATTGGAATTTGGCACTTTAATGTTCGTTTCAGTGTTTTCTGGGTTCCGGAGTAGTTTCTAAGGCTTATTGTATGAAAAAACCCATAATACACAGTGTGTAATATTGGACACACATGCTGTGTGTTCTTCTGTTCGGGAAGGAACTGTTTTTCTTAAGTACATGCTGTGTAATGTATGTACATGCCGTGTAGTCTCTAACAGTGTCTCAGACTGTGTGGGCAGAGACATGGGTTTTGGAAATATTTGGTAGGACATGCCGTGTACCAGATGTACATGCCGTATTGTAGAACCATGTAACCGACCGTGTAACTAACAACACGGGTCAGTTGAGTCTTTTCTAATACATGCCGTGTTTGTCTGGAATACTCCATGTAGTGTAACCCGAGTACCCGACCGTGTAACGAACAACACGGGACGGAAAAATCTTCCTAGTACATGCTGTATCCATCTGGAACATGCCGTGTAGTGTGAGCTATGTATCTGGCTGTGTCACTAACAACACGGGTCAGCGAATCTCGTCTAGTACACGCCATGTCAGGCACTAACACGCCGCGTGGCTTAACTTTGTAGAAGAACTCGGGTAGAGAAAGAAGATTCAAGTACACGCCGTGTTTTAGGACAACACGCTGTGTATATGAGGTTCTACACAACCTGGGTTAGAAAAAGTACATTCCCATGTGAAGGATTAAGGGAACACATCGTGTAGTTATTATAAATGCCATGTATTCATGTTTTGAAAAACTTGAATGATTTCTTTCTCTTGTTCCCTTCTTACACTTCTAAGTTTCAGTCCCTATTAATCTTGATCTAAGGTGTGCACTTGACCTTACAGAGTCATGCCACCAAGACGTCCTCTGGTTGTACACCAGTTACAAGGTGATGATCAGACACTGGATATGACCAGTCAGGGACAACTAGGAGATCCTCCAGTTGTGCCAATCTTGGCACTGCCCATCATTCCGGACACAGGTGCTGACACACCGTTATGAGAGGGATTTATGAGGTTTATGCAGAACTTCTGAGGAGTACCGCATCCTGCCCCTTCTATGGCAGAGTTGATGTGGGTTTTCTAGAAGTAGTATCCTCCCACCTTGATAGGAAAAGGAGGACCTCATGCTATGGAGTCATGGTTAGAAGCCATGCTTTCTCTCTTCGATCATCTAAAGACGCCTCTAGAGATGAGGGTGAAGCTCGTGACGTATATGCTTCGGGATTCCGCCAAGAGATGGTGGGATGTGATCTCATAGGATAGATGCCAGCAGGTGATGGCTTGGGATGACTTCCAGCATGATTTTTATGACTACTTCTATCTAGAGACCTTGAGGGCCGATCAATCTCGAGAGTTCATGAGTCTGGAGCAGGGTACTCTCTTAGTCATGGAGTACTCTTCTCATTTCACATAGCTACAATGTTTCATGACTATTCTAGTAGGTGATGAGTTATTTTTGGAAAGGAAGTTTGAGGATGGTCTCAGGAATGACATCTGATCTCAGGTGAACATCTTTAGGTTGACTTCCATCACTTCTATAGTCAACCAGCCGCTAATCACAAAGTACAATTTGAGGGATTTTGGAGTTGTGAGCTAGGGAAACTCGACATCTGGAGTTAGTATCCCTCCTACTGAAAGTAGTAACCTCCGTAGGGGGTCTTCGTGTGGTGATCCAAGGAAGTGAGACACTTATTATGGTATCCAGGTGGTGTGCTACCAATGCGGGAAGAGCGATCATATGAGGCCACATTGCCTGAGAGACCCAGTGGAGTGCCGATCTTGCGGCAAGATAGGTCATATTCAGTGTTTCTGTCAGATCTTCTCACCAGCAGCTGGTGACAAAGGTTCTTATATGACTCCTCATTCAGGATTAGCACCACCAATTTCTCATCAGTATGGGAACTGAAGTTCTTTCGTCCATTAAAGCTGAGGTGGAGTTCGTGGCTGTGGTAGTCATTCGCCAATCTTTCAGTGACAATAGGGTGGATTAGCTCAGAGTGGTCAGGCAGGGTCACAGAGCCTCGGTGTAGGTCAGAATTTTACAGTGGAGCAGACCTAGGAGGATAAGGATCCTGGACCTTCTACAGTTTGAGGTATGATTCTAGTTGCCTCAGTTTTATATTCTACTCTTTTCGATACAGGGGCTTCCCATAGCTTTATATTTGTTGCTGTTGTGGAAATCCTTGGGCTCTGTATCTTTACTTTTGCTGATTTCTTGATGCTAGACACACCTTTGGGGACTTGAACGGCTAGTGTAAATTAGTGCAAGGAGTTCCCTCTTGAGTTTGGTGGGTGTCACTTCTTATGGGACCTTTATTTCATAAAGATTACAGGCTATGATGTCATTCTTGGAATGGACTGGTTAATTTTCTTCCAGGTAGTTGTCGATTTCTATCACCGTAGGGTGAGTTTCATATCACGAGAGGGAAGATCGTTTCTTTATAAGGGTGAATGAGATGTCCAGGTGAGAAGAGCAGGACCCGAGCATCATGGGTTGAGAAGAGTTACAACCCATATTGCTAGTCTTTATCTGGATGACCAGGGGACTTCACAGATGAACTTTCTTCCTGTGGTAGATCGTTTTAGGGATGTCTTTCCAGAGGAATTTTTAGGTTTGCCTTCAGAAAGAGAGGTGGAATTTTCTATTGAGCTTGTTCCAGGAGCGACAATGGTGTCCATTCCTCCTTATAGGATGACTACACCAGAGTTATAGGATCTCAAGAAGCAGTTGGAAGAGTTCCAGGCTAAGGGGTTCATCCGACCCAGTACTTCTCCTTGGGGTTCGCATGTCCTGTTTGCGAAGAAGGCAGACAATACCCTCAGACTTTGCGTGGATTATCAGAAGTTGAACCAATTTACGGTTAATATCCAATATCCCTTACCGAGGATTGATGATCTCTTTGATCAACTACGAGGAGCCCCAGTGTTCTAGATTATTGACTTGATATCTGGTTATCATCAGTTACATGTTAGACATTCTAATATACCTATTAAATCTTTCCAAAGTAGGTATGGTCTATATGAATTTGTGGTTATGTTGTTCGGTCTCACAAACACGCCTACAGTCTTCATGGCACTGATGAACCGAGTGTTCTATCTATACTTAGATTCTTTCATGGTGGTCTTCATGGACGACATCTTGGTGTACTCTCAAACTCAACACAACCATGCTACCCATCTTGATATCGTTCTAAGTAAACTGAGAGAGAATCAGTTATATGACAAGATCTCAAAATTCCACTTTTGGATAGACCAGATTCACTTCTTGGCTCATGTTATCTCAGAGACAGGAGTATCTATAGACCTAGAGAAAGTGAGAGCAGTAGTTTTCTAGGAGAAACCAAAGAATGTTTTTGAGGTATGGAGTTTTCTAGGGCTAGCTGGATACTACGTATGTTTCATACAGGACTTTTCACGCTTTGCAGCGCCATTGACGGGCCTGACTAAGAAGGGTGAGAAGTTCTTGTGGTCAGATTCTTGCGAGTCAGCCTTTCAGGAGCTGAAAGGGAGGTTGACTTCAGCACCGATACTAGTATTTCCAGAGTTGGTAAAGATCTATAATTTGTACTGTGATGCATCAAGTATCAGGCTTGGATCAGTGCTTATGCATGGGGAAGGAGTCTTTGCGTACGAGTCTCAGCAGTTGAGGCCACATGAGATGAATTACCCAACACACGATCTTGAGTTGGCTGCAGTTGTTCATGACTTAATCTATTGGAGACATTATCTATTGGGTGAGAATTTTGTGATTTTCACGGACCAAAAAAGTCTCAAGTATATCTTCACTCAGCGTGACTTGAATTTGATATAGTGAAGGTGGGTTGAGAACCTTTAGTATTTTGACTTTGAGCTTGCTTATACACCTGGGAAAGGCAATGTGGTGGCTGATGCGCTGAGCCAGAGGACTTATATACAGGCAGTTCAGGAGGCCAGCAGTGAGTGGAAGTTTATGGATCTATTCTCTGAGATGCATTTGGAGTTGCATGACATATAGGGGAAGATGTTTCTTTCTTATGCAGTTGTTACCTCTACTCTTCTTGATCGAGTGCGAATGAGGTAGCTATCAGATTCTTAAGGCCTAATCCTATGAGAAAGTGTGTCAGGAGAGGACCCTATTCCTGGATGGACCATAGGAGAGGATGAGATCTTGAATTTTCATGAGCGCATATGGGTGTCAGCAGACATATACGAGGAGCTGATGCGAGACTTTCATTCCTCAGTTTGGGAAGTTCATCTGGTGTAACCAAGATGTATCATGATCTACACCGTCAATATTGGTGTCCATGTATGAAGAGGTATGTTGCTGGTTTCGTGATGAGGTGTTCCACCTATCAGTAGGTAAAGGCAGAGCATCAGTGACCACCATGGATTTTGTAGCAGTTACCCATTTTTTAGTGGAGATGGAATGATGTAGAGATGGACTTTGTGATAGGTTTTTGAGGTCACCTTGAGGGAATGATGTAGTGTGGGTTGTCATTGACAGACTCACAAAGGTTTCTCACTTCTTGCCGATCAAGTAGAATTTCAGTGTTGATGATCTGGGACATTTGTACATCCATGAGATAGTATATCTATATGGAGTTCCACACTCCATTATGTCAGATAGGGATAGACATTTTACTTCTCGAGTCTTGTAGGGATTATAGAAGGCCTTGGGTACACAGGTACTTCTTAGTACATCTTACCACCCCCAGACAGATGGCTAGTCCAAGCGTATGATTCAGGTGCTTGAGTACATGCTTCGTGCATGCATCCTGAATTTTGGAGGTTCTTGGGAGAAGCACATACCTCTTGTGGAGTTTGCCTATAATAATAGTTTTCAAGAAACTATTCATATGGAACCTTATGAGGCTTTATACAATAGGCCATGACGATCACCCTTATGTTGAATGGAGGCAGGAGAGGTAGCTATGCTGGGACCTTGTCTTGTCCAGGAGACCACAGAGCAGATAGAGTTGATTTAAAAGAGGATGACTACCGTACAGTCTTGACAGAAGTCTTATGCTGATCAACAGAGATGACCTCTGAAGTTCGAGGTCGGAGATCAGGTTTTCCTACGTGTCACACTGAGGTTGGGACACATGTGGATTAGGAGGCAGAGTAAGCTTTCACCAATGTACGTCGGGCGATTTGAGGTGTTGGAGAGAGTTGGGCCGGTTGCCTATCAGTTGCAGTTACCTCAGAGGTACCGGGATATGCATAATGTCTTTCACGTTTCTCAGCTCCGATGTTACTTCTCAGACCCGTCTCATGTTTTTCAACCCGAGGAGGTTGAGTTAGAGGTGGAAACCTCGTTTGAGGAGCATCCTATCCGGATTGTTGATCGAAGTGCGAAGGTTCTCCGTGGATGGTTTGTTCCTCTGGTACGAATGCTATGACAACACAGGCGAGTACAGGATGAGACCTAGGAGAGGGAGACCAATGTATGATCTCAGTGGCCAGAGCTTTTCTAGGATTCTTCTTCTAATCCACCTTGCTAGGGAAATTCAAGGACAAATTTCTTTAAGGGGGGAAGTTTGTAAGAACCCGGATCTTCTTCTCAGGTATTTTTTCCTTTTTTTGGTGTTTTTGAGGAAAAGAGGAGATTTTGGAAATTTCTTAAGTACACGCTGTGTACTTTATGATTACACACCATGTACTTTATGAGTACACACTGTGTACTCGGTTACCGTGGGTAGCCGGGTGCTGGCCATGTAGCAGCCATGCACATGGCCGTGTGTGGTGACCTGGAGACCGCCTAATGCGGGGGCCAGTTAAGGAAAGTACACGTTATGTACTTATAAAGTACATGCTGTTTACTTTATTTTTATTTCATTAAATGGATCGAGGTCACGTCTAATGGGAAGAACACTCTTATTTTTCTCCATCTTTGACCGAGAGTGTCCGTACAACGCCGATCTTTCCCCAAGCCCCCGATCGAGCATCTGTTCTCTGATTCGACCACCATCGATTGCATTGGTATCACCTCGGTAAGCTCTTCGATATTCTAGAGCTCTGTTTCCTGATTCCTCCTCTTTCAAGAGTTATCTTTGATTAAGAATTTTAGATGTTTTTGTAGATCTACTGCATTCTAGGTCAATCCAAGGGCCGATGCTGGGGTATATCAGTCGTACGACACCGAGGTAGGTGGTTTGTGCCTTTCCATAGTTAGTCTTTGAGTTATATGTGCAAAAGTGCCCAATACCCTTGAATAGGGTATTGCATGTTTATGTTTTTAGCTCTAATGTTTTCCTGCTATTCCTTGGTTGATTCGATAGAGGTTATATGTTGTGAATAGGGTTTATTTTGCCATGCTATGGAGGTTTTACCCATGTTTTCTTGTTTTGACCATTTGGTCTAGTTTTTCCTATTAGGCTGATGCTTTGTTTTCCATGCCAAGTATTGTTAGGATGGAGTGTTTTATCTAACTTGCTGTTATGCTATAGATTGTTTCACCAAGTAGTTATAGAGGTTTACTTTGGCTGCCTTGTATTGCTCTGCTCATTTGACTTACACAGGGCCGTGAGAACCTAGTGTAGTAGACCATAGGGAAAATGGATGTGAGGGATTCTCTAGAGGGTCTGTTTTTACTATTATGATGCAAAACCATAAAGGGAATTGACGTAAGTGCTTCCTCAGAGTGTCTGTAGTTCCTCAAAGCGGGCCACAAGGGGAATGTGACATAAGTGCTTCCTCAGAGCACCTTTTAGTTACTAATACGAGACTATAGGGGGAATTGATGGTGAGTGCTTCCTCAGAGAGTCTGTGCTAAAGCTGAACCAGAGGGGTTAGACTGTGTGTACTTCCCAGAGGGTTACTTGTGTTTGATAGGTAGTACTAGAGGGGATTAGGCTATGAGAAAATCCTAGAGGGTTACCTGTTTGTGATTATCTACTTACTTGATATGTGGTGTTTGAATGTTTTGAAACTGTAGGAATGTTTACTGTTGAGTACTTCCTTGTTTACTACTTCTTTTTCTTATTTCCTGCCATATATATTCACTGACTATTAGGCACAAATCTCTTGGTGGTTTCCTAGTGGGATTTAGTCTCACACCCCATTTGGGTCATTCTTTTGGGCCCGAACAGATTATATTTTTGCAGTTATAGATAAGGGCAAGCACCCTTCTACTTCAGGTACTTGACTGCTTTGGAGCTGGAGAGCATGGGACCAAGTTGGGGATTGCGATGCTGAGGAGTTGTTTACTGTTTTCTTTCGTACTTAGTTTAGTACTTTATTTCAGCATTGTGATGTGTTTGGATACTTTCCTAGACATATGTATCATGCATAATTATATATGTTCTCTAGTTGTTTATTACTTCTGCTGTTTACCTATTGCATGTTTTACTACTTCCGCTATTGTTATCTGTTTATCTTCCACTATGTTACTCTGCCAATGAGGTAATAGTTTCCCTACTATCACACCCAAGACCCTCACTGCTAGTTGACAGCCTCTGGAATTCAGGGAAATGTGCTTGAGGCCATGTGACCAACTGAGTACGGGGTGCCTCTGGGTGGCTTCCGGAACTGGGATGTTACAGTTGGAACCTCTATGTTACTATCACTAGAAGTCCTAGAAATTTAAGGTATACGACACCTCTATCTTCCTATCCTAGTAAGTCCTCGATTGCACTCAGCAAAAATCGAAGTCGCACGAAGAAAGCTGAACAAGATGTCAACGGTTGAACAAGATGTTCATAAAATGCACAAGGCATGCGAGTATCTCTCTAGAAATCCCTTCACAACATCATAACATGTAATCTATTTATTGATCGATTCATTGATTATGAACTCGTTCAAATGATATCCTATTTATAGGAAAGGATTCCAATGGTCGGGTCCCTCCTCCAACAGTCATATTTTTCCTTGAATCTTGGATGGACTTGTACACGTGTCACTCAACCAATGGTTAGTTAGAAACAAATTGTGCGATATTGTTTTATAATAAAAACATGTGTAAATAAATTTAAGTATCTTAAATAAATATGAAAAACCGGAATCTAAGGAAAAATAGAATTCAGATTCCAAATATATAAACAATCGGATTCTAGAAACATGGATATTCGGATTCTGTTTTTCAAAGAATTCAGAGTCTGAATAGTCAAGAATTCAGAGTCTGAATTCTGATGAATTTAGAGTTGTAATTCTGAGGAATTTAGAGTCTTAATTTCACAGAATTTAGAGTCTGAATTTCATAGAATTCAGATTCCTAATTTCAGAGAATTCAGAGTCTGAATTTTAGAGAATTTAGATTCTAGATTTCATAGAATTCAGAGTTTGAATTTCAGAGAATTCAGAGTCTGAATTTCATAGAATTCAGATTCTGAATTTCAGTAAGACTTGATATCCAAGAACTAAATATTCTGAAGTTTTAGATAAGGATCCTAATATTTTCCTTTTGATAAAAAATAGATTTTGTTTTGAGAAGACTTTGAATAAGATAATGAAAACCAAGGTAAGGATAAAACTTTTCTTAGAGGAATGAAATTTTCCTTAAGAAAATAATCCTTAGAGAAAGATAATTTTTCTTAGGAAAATGTGTTTGTAATTTTCAAAACATATAGGAATAGAAAATTTATGAGTAAACCTTATTGACTTAACAATCAACCCCTTTTTTGGAAAGCACAATCATCCTTTCGAAAAAGATTATAATAAAAAAGAATTTTTATTATTGAACTTTAAAAGAAAAACTTATCTTCCTTTACTTGTAAACTATCATGAATACGACTAACTCCCCCTTAGGTTTTGAAATCCATAAGGATCGTATTCTTTTATTTCTTAGAGAAGTTACTTTTTCTTGTATAAGAAATTATTCTTTAAGTATACTCCTCCGTACTTAAAGCATTCTCTTATTTATACTTAGTATTATTTTGATCATTCTTTTCTCCCCCTTTGTGATTTTCAAAAAGGAATAGAGAGAATGGAAAAAATGGTACCTGAAATATTAGAACTATACAAAACAAAACAATTGAAGGATAAAAAAAATTTCATTATGATAGGAAAAATTGATACAGGGTAAAATTCAACAAAATATTATAATTTAAAGGAAAAATTATTCATCCTTCTTTTCTTTAGGTATGATATTTCTCAATGTAACCTTTAACTTCTTGAGCTCCTTATGATCTTCCTCAAACCACTTGAGAAACTATTCTTGATCCCAATTATTCTTTTCTAGAGCCTTGATTTTTTAATATTGAGATTTAAGGATTTCTTCCTAAGAATTCACTACTTCTTATTGCTTATTAAACTTTTATTCTAACTCTTCCCTGAGTTCCCTTTCCCTCTTCCCTGAGTTCTCTTTCCATCATCCTCTTTTTCTTGAGAAAAAATTTTAGTTGAATCAAATTGGGAAGTTCGGATTGAAAGATTTTCAGAAGGACTTTCCTTATCATGATATTATTATACTTTCTTTATCACATCATAACTCTCATATTATTCTTCCTCTTGTTATTATTCTACTTATTCTTCTTGAACAATATCTTCTTCCATAATAGGTTCAAGAATTGGAATTTTATTTCCCAGAGTCTCTACTGGTACTGATTCTTAGAGAAAATATCCTAGTACCCGAATCTATTTAGGGGCTTTCTCAATATCCTTGAGAAGTGCTTGAACTATCTCAGCTTTAGAAATTTTCTTTTTTTGTTTCTTCTCTTTTTTTGACTTTCATACTCTTCATTAGCTTGAGTTTTCAAGGCCTTTTCCTAATCAGGATCTAATCCAAATATTGGATCTCCTTCTTGTTGGAACCATGGTCTTCTATGCATGATTTGGAGTATGGTTTGTGTTTTTTGTCAATCATCAATGGAAGTTTGGATCGTGTACCAGCAAATAGATCATACCATTCAAGCAGACAACAGTATTGAAGGTGGTGCCGTTTCCCAGTGTTTGCCAAATTTTTGGGGTCCAAAATCTGGAAGTTGCTGAGCATCGCGAAAAGTGGATTTCCATGAAGATAATAATTAAATATGGCAAACACATGAATTTCGCGAAGAGAGGATGCATGGTTTGGAAATCGCAAAGACCAGAAGAATGGAGGCGGTGAGTCTTCGCGATTACGTCAAAGCTTCGCAAACGGAAGAGTTGAAGCGCATCGTGGTGGTGAAGGGCTTTGCGAGGGAGCTTCGCGACGAAGGCGCGAAGGAATGATGACGTTGATACTCCGCGATTACGATGAGCTCCGCGATCCGAAAATTGCCGAGGTGCTTCGCGATTTGAACGAAATTCTAGCGGAAACTTCGGAGCTTCGCAATTTGAGATGACGTGGCGTTGACTTTGTGCGGAAAGTTCGAGGGTCGGTGGAATCGCCTATAAATAGAGGCCGACCCCCTCAAGAGAAGTAGAGAGAATTTCAGAGAAAATCCTTTTCTCCCGGTTCGCAAAGGTCACTCGCGAAGGAAGTGTGCTTCACGAAAGAGGAGCTTCGCGGCGGCTATTCTAGCTCCGCGAAAGTCGTGCGCCCCGCGTTGTCTCAGTGAGCTTCATGAAGAGGCAGGAGCTCCGCGACAGCCAAGCATTGCAAAGGTTGGATCATCGCGAGAGTGATTCGCGATTGAGCTTCGCAAAAAGGTAGGGACTCCGCGAAGGCTTGTTTGAGCTTTGCAAAATTGGGAGCCTTGAAAAGTAGGGTACTTTGTGAAGGCCCTTTCCAAAGGTTGTTTTCCCAGTGAACAAGGGAAAAGGGGGTATTCATCAATGGATGGAATTTGGACTTTAAAATAGCATCAACTCAGGACTCTGATGCAAGCAAAGTCTCATGCTGAACAGGAGACAAAGACCTTCATGTCTATCTATTGAAGAGACCTTCACGTCTATAAACTGAGTGAGACTTCACCAATGGCAGTGAGCCAGGGGGAGTCAAAGGGAGTGACCCAAGGGACACAGTGAGCCATCCCTGAACTTTTGTAAAGGAAGTTATCCTGAGACAAAGTGACTGTACCCAAACCTTTGTAATCTATAGCTAGTGAAGCATAGTGGATTTAGGTACGACCGAAAACCTGTCGGCGTATGCTCCTTGGATGTAGCCCTTAGTGGTGAACCAAGTAAAAATAGCTGTGTCATCTTTCTGCATGTGAATGTTTCATTGCTGATCATATCCATCATATAGATTTAAGTAGTTCCTACCAACATGAGAACAAGATCCACAACTTTAAGAAGAAAAAAGTTGACACCCTGATTCACCCCTCCCCTCTCAGGGTGTCCCGGGGTCCTACAAGTGGTATCAGAGGGTAAAGGTTGTTGGTGTTGAATCTGTCCTTTGTCGCCATGGAGAATGCAGTGAATGTTAGGGGAGTCCCTCTCTTCGATGGAAATAATTTTCAGATCTGTAAGAACAGGATGAGATCTCATCTAAGATCTCTTGGAATGGAAGTTTTGTTTTCTACTGTGCAAGGAATACAAGTCACTGATCCAACAGGCCTGGCTATGACTGACACAGACAGGAAAATTCTTGATGTAGATGCTAAAGCACAAAATGCACTCACCGCAGCTCTTTCTGATCAGATCTATCTAAAGGTGATGAGTTGAACTTCAGTAAAGGAGGAAAAACTCCAGGTTTTACACAACAGGTTTGACGATCTAAAGATGAATCCTAATGAGAATGCAGATTCATTTTTTAATCGAATTACTGAAGTAGTGAGAGAAATTCGAGGTCTTGGAGAAGAAATCAAAGACATTGATATCGTAAAGAAAATCTTGAGAAGACTTCCTCCCATGTACAATGCAAAGGTGTCAGCCCTTGAATAAAGAGATCTATCTAAACTATCTCTGGATGATTTGTTAAGTAGTTTAGTGGCATATGAGATGAGAGTCAAACCCGAAGATGCCACGACTCGCGTGAGAAAGGAAATGGCATTCAAAGCCATGAAAAAACTGAAAATATCAGAAGACAATGGTGGTGAAGATGACGAAGAAAAAGAAATTCTTTCCCTCATCGCCAAGAAGTTGAAAAAGGGAAAAGGTAAATTTAGAGGTAAGCGACCTCTTGCATGTTTCCATTGTGGAAGAGTTGGGCACATTGCCTCTCAGTGCCAAAGAAAGTTAGATGATGATGAGAGTGAAGCTGAAGACATTGAGAAGCCTCGGAAAAGGTTTTTCAAAAAGGGTGACTTCAAATATGGAAATAAAATGCAGAGGAAGAGTTTTTTCTGTGAAGAAGAAGATGATGATATTGAATTTTGTGAGGAAGAAGAACCAGAATTTAAAACCGGAAACCATGCTTCCATGATGGCTACCACTGAAATATCTGAATCCTCAATCAATAAAGGAAGAGATAATCGGACTATTGCTATTGGTAATCCAAATATTTAAATTAAGGATGCTTTCTCCAAGCTTGAGAGTAAATGTAAGAGATGTAATAAGTGGAAGGAAATGGTGGAAGAATCATCAGAATATGTTGATGAACTTGAAGCTGAAATCGAACGTCTGGAAGAATTTGTGAAAGTTCAGTCTAAAATCCTTGAAATAAATGATGATGTAGTGGATCTAAAGCTGAGAATTGAAGAGCATGGAAAGGTCATCAATGACCTCACGTCAAGACTGGAAGAAAAGTCCAAGACTGCTGAGGGTCTTGAGGAGGAAGTTGTTACTCTTAGGAGTAAACTTGAGACTGAATCATTTTCAAGAGAATCAAGGAAGAAAATACCACTTAGAAGATTCTCAGATGTAGAATTACTGGAAAGAGCCAAGTGTGGTTCAGATGGGGTTGAAAAAATCTTGAGCGTTCAAAGACCCGCCTGCATGGGAAAGAGTGGAATTGGCTGTGAAGCTGAGACATCAACTGCTGGAAATAAAGAGAGCCAAAAGAAAGACAAAATGAAGGTTGAACATGGTTAAAACATTGCCTGAAGTGCTGAAAAAGAAACCCTCAATCCAAACTAGAAGGAGACCTGACAATTATCCTCAAACATTCAGAAATGATAGGCAGTTCAACTATTCTCCCAAGGATGAAGGTATGAGGAGAAATTCAGGTGAGAAGACATTCCCTCTCATGAAGTGTCGGTTCTGTGGCTATCTGGGCCATACCATGTCATATTGCGAAGAGGCAAGGAGCTAATTGAATGGAGAAGATCTGGGAAGTCAACAAAGGAGACCGATTTTATATCCTCCATCTTATAGAAGAAATAGCTTCTATGGTTACTGTTTTAATTGTTCTAACTTTGGCCATAAAGATATGTATTGTAGGCAGCAGTACGACAGGAGAAATTCATACAACACTCAAAGATGGGACAATGTTTATCCTCCTGATAATGTTGTTCTCACAAATAGTTTTTCCACTCTGGAAGAAGATTACGGGTATGAAGAATCAGATTATGTGGAAGAAAGTATTAAAAGGCCACCAGTATCCTATGCTCAATCCAATATCTCATGGAAAGAGAAGAAGAAGATCGAGAAATCCAATCTTGCAGAAGTAGCACTCAAAGCTACAAAGAGAAGCAGCACCTGGATCCTTGATAGTGGATGCTCTTCCCATATGACGGGAATTGATGACCTTTTGATGAACATTGAAAAGAAGGTTAATGGAACAGTACGGTTTGGTAATGATGGTGCTTTGAAGATTAAAGGCAGTGGGAATACTGCTCTCGCCAACGAGGAGATGAAGAAGACTGAGGTTCTTTACGTGGATGGTCTACGCCACAATCTCGTTAGTGTAAGTCAACTCTGTGACTCTGGGCTCATAGTAACATTCAATCAAAAAGGTTTCACTATAAAAGGAAAAATTGGAAATTCTCTTATGAAAGGCTGTAGAACAGATGGAAACTTATATCAGGTTGACAGCAAAGTGAACTCTTGCTATTTGTCTGTTGAATAAGAAAACAATTTATGGCATCGAAGGCTGGGGCACATTAACCAAAAAGACATGGAAAAGATATCTAAGCTGAATATAGTCATGGATATTCCCATTCTAAAACGTGAACGGGAAAAGTCTTGTGATGCTTGTATTCGTGGGAAACTGGTTTTTAGTTCATATCGGCCAAAGAAGAAAAGGGAATCACATCTTCTTGATCTCATTCATACAGATGTATGTGGCCCGATAAATGTTGCTGGAACCTATGGAGAAATGTACTTCATCCTTTTCATTGATGATTATAGCAGAATGGCTTGTATAATGGTGATCCACAGGAAGCGACAAATACTTGATTGTATGAAAACTTATCGACGGATTGCTGAGAATGATACTGGACGGATAATAAAAGTCCTGCGATCTGACAATGGAGGGGAATACACGTCCATCGAGTTTAAAAATTACTTAGAAAAACATGGAATACAGCATGAGGTAGTTGCTGTGAGAACTCTGCAACAAAATGGAGTTGTTGAGCACCAGAATCGACAGGTCAACAATATGGCTAGGACTATGCTGATTGAGAGTGGTATCTCTCGCCATTACTGGAAGGAAGCTGTTGAGGCTGCAGTGCACATTTAGAATCGAACAGGGCTTTATATGGGAGAAATGAAGACACCATACGAATTGTGGCATGGAAGGAAGCCTTCATTGAAATACTTTCATGTTTTCGGAAGCAAATGTTTCATCCAGAATAAAGAAGGAAACCAAGTAAAGTATGGTGACAATGCTGATGAAGGAATTTTTCTTGGGTATCCAATGAACAACAAAGCTTACAAGTGTTTCAATAAATGCTTGGGGAGGATTGTGTAAAGCAATGATGTTAAGATCATTGAAGAAAAAACTCAAAATGCTTCAAATAGTACCTATGTTGATGAGATAGAAGATGAGAATGAATGTGAACATGGAATAAATACAAATACAGAAATAGAGGAAGGTGTACAAAACACTCAGGGGTCACATCATGATGTTGACTTAGATGAAGAATCTGAAGTGGAAATCTTGGATGGCGAGAATGCGACTGAACCTCATAAGAAAAATCGAAGAGTAGAAATTGATCCATCTAACATAATTGGAGACAGGAATGCACCTACACAGACAAGGAGGATGAGGAATAACACACCATCTGCATTTCTGTCAGTTGTGGAGACATCCTCATTTGAAGAAGCTGCAAAGGATGAATCCTGGGTGAAAGCCATGAATGAAGAGTTAGATCAGATTGACAAGAATCAGACATGAGATCTTTTCCAGAGACCAAAAGGTCACAATGTTATTGGAACAAAATGGATATTCAAGAACAAGTTTGATGAGCATGGAAGTGTTATCAGAAACAAGGCTCGACTTGTATGTAAAGGGTATTCTCAGATAGAAGGTGTTGATGTTGAAGAGACCTTTGCTCCAGTGGCTAGAATGGAGTCAATCAGGATGTTTCTTTCCATGGATCTCCAAAGTGGATATAAAGTATATCAAATGGATGTCAAGACAACATTCTTAAATGGTGTACTCGAAGAAGAAGTCTACATTGAACAACCCGTGGGTTTTCTTCTTGGTGCTGATGAATCAAAGGTCTGCAAGCTAAAGAAAGCAATTTATAGCCTGAAACAGGCACCACAGGCGTGGTACTCTAGACTGGATTCTTACCTCAAGAAGCTGGAATTCAAAAGAGGAGGAGTAGATCACAATCTCTATGTGAAGAATTCTTTGAAAGATCAGTTCATGGTTCTAGTTTACGTTGATGACATTATATTTGGTGACAGTAGGAAGAAATCAGTGGATGAATTTTCCAATCATATGAAATCAGAATTTGAAATGTCAATGATTGGGGAGCTCACATATTTCTTGGGACTATAAGTGACTCAAAGGAAATACTTCACTTTTATCTCTCAGGAAAAGTATGCCAGAGAGCTGCTGAAGAAGTTTAATATGCAAGACTCCAAACCAATGTCAACTCCGATTGTAGTTGGAACCAAACTTGGAAAGCATGAGGAAGGGACATCTGTAGATCCCACCATGTACAGAAGAATCATTAGGAGCCTACTGTACCTGACAGCGACACGGCCAGATATTGTCTTTGCCACATGTCTTGCAGCCCGCTTTCAGAGTCGTCCAAAGGAGGAACATATGGCGACAATCAAAAGAATCATGCAGTACATTCAAGGTACACACAACTTTGGGTTACATTTTCCTGCAGGTAGGGACAGTGAATTATCAGCGTTTTATGATGCTGACTGGGCTAGTGATGTAGTAGACAGAAAGTCCACCAGTGGTGGAGCTTTCTATATTGGGCAGAAATGTGTTGGCTGGTTGAGAAAGAAACAAGAAAGTACTTCTCTTAGTACTGCTGAAGCTGAGTATATATCCGCCACAAAGGCATGCACTCAACTGCTATGGATGAAGCAACAATTAACTGATATTGGCAATGAGGTGAAGCAACCAATGGTGATTTACTGTGACAATAAGAGCGTAATTGATCTTACGAAGAATCCTGTTCAGCATTCTCGTACAAAATATATTGAAATCAGGTATCACTTCATCAAAGAGAAAGTTGAACAAAGCATGATTAGAATGGATCATGTGGGAACAGATGAGAAAGTGGCTGATATCCTGACAAAGCCACTGTCAGCGACTGTGTTTGAGAAGCATCGGTTAAACCTCTATGTTCGGCCACCTCCCAGTGCATAAGGAGGTTACGGAATTCCCCTCTCCCCGTTTGTGATACCTGTTTTTATCTGTTTATAGCTATGATGCAGGTTTATGGGGGAGATACTATCTAGGGGGAGTATGGTTTGAGATGAACGTTGAAAAAATTACTGGTATTTGGATTTATTGTCAATGGGGGAGAAAGGAGAAAGGAATAAATTCAGGCAACTTCTGTGAAAAGGAATAAATTCAGGCAACTTCTGTGATGAGAAGAATGAGAAGGAAAACAGTGGAACCCAATTCAAGCCTCCTATCTTGTTTTCTACACCGAGCATTGCTCACGTAGTCTTAGAGTGTTGGTTGAGTTGATTCCTGCGTTTTTGGTTTTCACATAGATGGAGATCTATTGAATTTATTTTCTGATTGCCAACAAACCCAAAGGGGGATATTGTTGGAACCATGGTCTTCTATGCATGATTTGGAGTATGGTTTGTGTTTGTTGTCAATCATCAATGGAAGTTCGGATCGTGTACCATCAAAGAGATCATACCGTTCAAGCAGACAACAGTATTGAAGGTGGCGCCGTTTCCCAGTGTTTGCCAACTTTTTGGGGTCCAAAATCTGGAAGTTTCTGAGCATCGCGAAAAGTGTATTTCCATGAAGATAATAATTAAATATGGAAAAGGCATGAATTTCGCGAATAGAGGATGCATGGTTTGGAAATCACGAAGACCAGAAGAATGGAGGCGATGAGTCTTCGCGATTACGTCAAAGCTTCACGAACGGCAGAGTTGAAGCGCATCATGGCAGTGAAGGGCTTTGCGAGGGAGCTTCGCGGTGAAGGCGTGAAGGAATGATGACGGTGATACTCCGTGATTACAACGAGCTCCGCGATCCGAAAATTTCCGAGGTGCTTTGCGATTTGGACAGAATTCTGGCAGAAACTTCGGAGCTTCACGATTTGAGATGACGTGGCGTTGACTTCACGCGGAAAGTTCGAGGGTCGGTCGAATCGCCTATAAATAGAGGCTGACCCCCTCAAGAGAAGTAGAGATAATTTCAGAGAAAATACTTTGCTCCCGGTTCACAAAGGTCACTCGCGAAGGCAGTGTGCTTCGCGAAAGAGGAGCTTCGCGATGGCTATTCTAGCTCCGCGAAAGTCATGCGCCCCGCGTTGGCTCAGTGAGCTTTGACAAGAGTCAAGAGCTCCGCGACAGCCAAGCATTGCAAAGGATGGAGCATCGCGAGAGTGCTTCGCGATTGAGCTTTGCGAAAAGGCAGGGACTCCGCGAAGGCTTGTTTGAGCTTTGAAAAACTGAGAGCCTTGCAAATTAGGGTACTTTGTGAAGGCCCTTTCCAAAGGTTGTTTGCCCAGTGAACAAGGGAAAAGGGGGTATTCATCAGTGGATGGAATTTGGACTTTAACAGAGCGTCAACTCAGGACTCTGATGCAAGAAAAGTCTCATGCTGAACAGGAGACAAAGACCTTCATGTCTATCTATTGAAGAGACCTTCACGTCTATAAACTGAGTGAGACTTCACCAATGACAGTGAGCCAGGGGGAGTCAACGGGAGTGATCCGAGGGATGTAGTGAGCTATCCCTAAACTTTTGTAAAGGTAGTGAGCCTGGGACAAAGTGATTGTACCCGAACCTTTGTAATCTACAGCTAGTGAAGCATAGTGGATTTAGGTACGACCGACAACCTATCGGTGTATGCTCCTTGGACGTAGCCCTTAGTGGTGAACCAAGTAAAAATAGCTGTGTCATCTCTCTGCATGCGAATGTTTCATTGCTGATCATATCCATCATACAGATTTAAGTAGTTCCTACCAACGTGGGAACAAGATCCACAACTTTAAGAAGAAAAAAGTTGACACCTTGATTCACCCCTCCCCTCTCAGGGTGTCCTGGGGTCCTACACTTCTTTCTCATTATTCTTCTATTCCCTCTATTTTTACCACTTTATCAGGGAATGTTTTTTGACTTTTCGGCTTTGGTGGTGCTGACTGAGTTTCTAGAACTATATATTTTTCTTTGGTTTCAGGTTCTTTTTCCTTTCTATTCTTCTGTTCTTTCTTAGAAGTTTATCTTTCTTCCCCTTTCTTAGATAAAGCTTCAAATTCACTTTCAGAAAGATCATAAAACTCTTCAGACTTGGTATTGAAATCGACTTTCATTCTTCTCAAGGTATCATCACTTAGCAACAGGATCTTGAAGTTTCTAGGTTTAGAACCGCAGGGAATTTTGAAGGATTATAAGCAAATCTCTATGATCTTTGACATGATTTCCAGATACATGATGATATGAGATTTCAGAGATCCATTCTTAATATTGGTGATTGTCAGAATAATGAACACTACCAGGTTTACTTTTCAAAGGTTAACCAAAAAGACCAGAATAAATATATCACTTTTCTTTAAGGAGTACTTGTCACCTTTTTTGGGCATGAGGAAACCTTGTACCCATAGAGATAACAATATGAAGTTTGTTGACAAATGGTTGATCTTTGGTGATTTTACTCTCTTGAGTCCAAGGAACTCTATTGCCTTTTCCCTCTCAAAGATTACTAATTGATCTGGAAACTTGTGAGAGAAGAAAATTGCCTCACCTTCATATGGAATACCAATAATGTTTTTTTCCATATTAAAAGATAGAGAATAGTTTTTCCCATATATTTTGAATAAAAACTTCTCCCTTCCACATTCTTCATAAAAAATTATTGAATCATAGAACTCTATAAGTAAGTCGGGATAAACCAAATCCTGAATTTTTGGCTTGGCTACGCAAAAAACTCTCCCATCCATTCAGATTGATATTTTTCATAATCAAGGAATTATACTTAGCAAATAATTTTGGCTCAACCTACCTTTCCCTGTAGATTTTCCAATCATTGATTTTATTTAATGAAGACATATGTTTCTACGGGGAAGGTTCCAACGACATCCAGAGTCTAAGTAGACTTGGAAAAAATGGAACGATCTATTTGGATAGGAGCAGAGCTTCAACACAAAAAGTCTTGAAAACTGATGTGGGACAAATAATAGAGGGGCCTCTATATAGGCATTGAAGTGATGGGTTGAATTCCCAAAATGATCCAACAATTGAAATAAGATAGATCTGATATGATGGTTGAGATGAATGCCAAAGAAAGATTTGGTAGGTTCTGGTATTTTGAGGTTTTAAGGAGAAATTGGATTTAAGGAAAGTGAATCTGATAGAGTTTTCTTATATCAAGATACAAATACCAACAAGTAAAAAATTTAATTACGAAAATTTAAGTAAGGAACCATACCTTCCGGATTTCCAAGAAAAAAATGTCCGTAATGAAAAATATTATTCTTAAAGAACTTTAGATTCCAAAAAATTTTATTAATTGAAGGAAATTTTAGGATTCCTAAATTGTAGTTCTGAAAAATTTTGAGAGGAAAAATTTGGTTACGAAAAATTTGATTAAGGAAAAAAAAATTTGGTTACCAAAAAAAAATTTGTTTAATAAAAAAATGGTAATCAAGAAAATATAATCCCCCTATGAAAATGAGTTTCTTAATGTAGGATATAGGTTTCAAAAAAAAGTTAATATGTAATATTACCTTATGATTATCATTCCTAACTTTTGTTTAATGTATTCAAATCTATCAGAGGGTAATGATTTTGTAAAAATATCAGCAAGTTAATACTACGTTCTGATAAATTGAAGAATAACATCTCCTTTAAGTGTGTGATCCCTAAGAAAGTGATGCCTAATATCTATGTGTTTTGAACGAGAGTGATGTAAAGAGTTTTTTATTAGGGAAATAACACTTGTATTATCACACATTATATGTGTTTTGGTAAAACTCATACCATAGTTTGTGAATGTTTGTTGCATCCACAAAACTTGAGCACAACAATTTATAGCTGATATATATTCAGCTTCAGCATTGGAAAGTGCTACTCATCATCATTATTAAATTTATTCCAAAGAACCAAGTACAAAGAAAGGGCAAGGGGGTGAGGAGGCAAGGTCCCCTCCCTATGGGGGCCTAAAATAGTGAAGGCCAAGAGCATCACATCGGATCAAATTGATGCCTTCTGGTTTAAGAGCGGTAATGTTAGGGAGACATCTGATGCTGGAGCCATGCTCTGCCATCGTATCCAAGTGATCCGTGACCTTGTTACCCTCCCTCCATGTATGATTAACCTGGATGTTATGGTTGAGAAAAGCTTTGCATCTTCTGATGGTGTACTCAATCGACCAAGGGATGGATCTAGTGCCATGAAGGGAGTCATGTAGAATCATCGAGTCTGTTTCCACCTGCATGAGTACCAGGTTTCTCTGTTTACACAGGGTTATGACGGAAAGAACTGCATTTGCCTCTGCCTGTATTGGGGTGCCGCTACCATAATATGCAGTGAAAGTTAGGAAGACACTTCCCCCTGCGTCCCGAACCACTCCTCCTCCCCGCATGTCACCCAAGATACAGGACCCATCCGTGTTCAATTTGAGGCCATTGACGGGGGGGGGGGGGGGGCAACTAATCCATCTTCCTCGATCAAGCGATTCTGAAGCGCCAGAATAGATAAACCTCAGGGATGGGGCTTCCCGCCAGTTTCTTAAGAACGTAGCCAAGTACACCAGTAGAATATTTTTCCTCATAACGATGGTCCTGTTAGTGGAAGAAATCCCCTCATACCTAGCCTGGTTCATGGCCTGCCATAAGCACCAACAACTGGCATTAAGGATCACCGCCCGAGCCGACCGCTCCAGTCCCGGGTTCCTCACCCCCTGGAACCAGTTGTCCAGGAATGAATCCGCACTCGTGCCCGCGACATGGATGGCGGTAAGGGAGCCAAAGAACTTCCACATGCTCTGAGCCCATTCCCCTTCAAAA
This sequence comes from Viscum album, assembly GCA_963277665.1. Taxonomy (NCBI): domain Eukaryota; kingdom Viridiplantae; phylum Streptophyta; class Magnoliopsida; order Santalales; family Viscaceae; genus Viscum; species Viscum album. The sequence continues at coordinate 777,734,300 of OY728126.1, read as the reverse complement.
AAAGTGTGGTCCGTGCTCTCTTCATGTTTTCCCTTACAACAATGATAGCAGGAGGCCAGGTTGATCCCCACTTTCTTGATGTTGTCGTCAGTAGGAAGCACTCTGTTTCGGAGCCTCCAAACAAGGAAGCCGTACTTCCCTGGGATCCCCTTGACCCATTTTATCGCGTTCCATTTTTAATTGGACTCCGAACTGGGGGAGAGCTTTTGAAAGTCCTTCAGCATGAAGTTCCTCGACCTCGACGGGGTGAACACACATCTGTCAGGCTCTGCGTTGAGGGTGATCGTCTCAAAGATAGAAAGTTGATCCTTATCCAGCACTGCCTTAGAGAAAGGTTGATGAAGACTTGCCTCATGAAAGGAGATAAGAGGGGCTGGGCACCCCAGATATCCGATCACCGAGCCGGCCCAATTATGGGACCAAAACAGGATATTCCCCTCCCCCACCATCCACCAAGCATACAGATGAAGCATCTGGATGAGAGGGAAAATTCTTGCCCAAAAGGGAGATCTCCGGGTGACAGTTCCATCCATATTACCATTGTAGTTCTGAGCCATAGTGCTACCCCACAAGGGAGATCTTCCATTGCACCATGACAAGGTAGATCTTATCTCCTAAGGTCTTTTAAGTTTAGTGTATAAAAATTCTCATGCCTATGGGAAGAAAGAATAAACTCTTCCTTGGAATTGTGTACTATGCATTTATCATTCCTAAAATTCACAAGGTAACCTTAATCACATAATTGAATTATGCTAATGAGGTTGTACTTAATACCTTTAACAAATAAAACATTTGAAATTAAATTTTTTCCAAGAAGAACAATGTTTCCTATAGCAACAATTTCTCCCTGATCATTATCACTGAAAGTTACTTTTCCTTCTTTCATCTTGATAATATTTTCAAAGAAGTTTTTGTTACCAGTCATGTGCCGAAAACATCCACTATCCATGTACCATGTATTGTTGTTGGTAATTTTTTTATTTTACTGAAAATAAAAGAGTTAGACTTTTGGAATCCAAACTTGTTTGGATCCAGAAATGTTAGAAAGTGAAATTTTAAGAATCCACATTTTCTTAGAAAAAAAAGTCTTATGAAAACCTAAGGATTGAGTTTAGTTTAAAGAAAAAATTTTCTCCCAATGTCCACCACATTGACACTTAGTGAAAAAGGGAGCACTTTGGGGTATGAAATAATTATGACTAAAAACAGGTTTTGAATGAGTATAACAAAATCCAAAACTATTTCTAAGAGGATGAATTAGTGAATACATTTTATCAAATTATTTCTTTCCCACATTAAAATTTGATAAAAGTTTTTCAAGGAAAAAATTTCATATTTTAGTCTGATGACCAAATTATTATCCTCAAAGTTATTAGTCTTGGAGTTTGAGTTTGTCTCTAAGAAATTTTACTTGGAAATAACATTTTAAAGATCCTTAGAATGTTTATCCTTATTAGAGTTAACTTCCTTAAGGTTTTTAGAAATATTTTCTAAATCAATAGTTTTTTGATCAATATCCTTATAAAAATATGATACTTATTTAGTTAAAACAGAAATTCTTGAATTTTCTTTCTCTAACCTCTTCTTTATCTTATAATTTTCATTCTCAAGTAATTTAGAAAATCTAGAGACTTATTTAAAAGAAGGTAAAGTATTATATTCTTATGAGGAAGATTATTCATCCAAAGATTCATAATATTCTTCATTAGAAAAATTTTCATTTAAAGAAATATTGGTTAAGGATTTATCATTGTGTACGTTATCCATAAGACAATGATTTTCAATAAGTATTCTGGCTATAAGACCAATATTCTTCTGATGAGAATATTCTTAATTTTAGGATTCATCTTAAGAGTCACCACCACTAGCACTCCAGGTGTCATTAGCTTTCAAGAATTTCTTATCCTTAGATTTATAGTACTTATTTTTGTTTATTTTAGAATGATTTTCCTTCATGTATTTTCTCTTAAGCATAGGAAAATTAGGTCTGATATGTCCAACCCTTTTATATTCATAACAGGATACTTATGAATTTTTCTTATCCTTTCTATATTTCTTCTTATATCTGTACTGAAAATTATTATTCTCCACAATCTTGTTCATCCTTCAAGCAAGATTGGATAATTCATTCTCAGATTGTTCAATATCACTTGATTCATATATAACAACAACTTTCTTATCTTTAGATCTAGTTACCCTTTCTGGAGTCTTGGATTTAGATGTAGTAGTGAAAGCTATAATTCCATTACCAATATTATTTTTTTTGAGATCAATATCTCTTTTCATTCTTGTTTTAGGTTGTAAGAGAGTACCAAATAATTCATCAAGAGTGATTTGAATAAATTTCCCATTCTCATTAATAGTTGTCCTTTTTGATTCCCACTCGTTTAGCATTATATCAATTATCTTGTACACAAGCCCTTCATTATCAAGACCTTTATCTCTCATATATTGAAGACTATTTACAATGGTCATAAATATTTTTTTTACTTTGAAAACAAGTTCTCCATAAGGAAATAAGAATCCATGATATTCAGCTCTTAACAGAGCTCTTCTAGTTTCTATCACTTTAGAAGTTCCAAAATGTGTAACTTCAAGTTTCTTCCAGGTGCAGTTGGAAGATTCACATGAAGATATTTGAATATATATATTCCTGGTCATAGAACACAACAAAGTATTGAATACCTTGTAGTTTAGTTGATATTCTTGTTTCTCTTGGTTAGTGAAGGTTCTGACTTGCTTATCTGGAATTTTGAAAACTACAGTGAGCATAACAAAATTGTCTACTCTAGTGTTAATGAAAAAATTATTCATCCTATATCTAAATTAATCATAATCATTACCATCAAAAATTGGTGTTCTGATAGTGTCACACCCTGACCCAATGCTTTATTTTATTTTAATTATTTTGGGTCTCGTTTTTGAACTGCGTTCTGAACCAGTTTTAAATTAAAAGAAAATATCATTTTTATACGAACGTGCGAGCATATGTGCGCCCTGCACCGTTACTAATTTTTGTTAAGGGATTGTTTGTTATCGAATGTGTTGTTTTTGAGACACATAACCATGCGCGCAACCCCGCGCGTGAGACCGTGCGCGGTGTCCGCTCTCAATTAATAATTTTATTATTATTATTTTAGTTAATATTTTAATTAGGCTTAGAATATTAAATTATTGGCATATTAATAAAATTGTTATTATTATTATTATTATTATTATTATTATTACAAAAAAGGGGGAAAAACCTATTTTACCTGAGCCTCCCCCCCTTTTCCCTTACCCCGTCGTGAGCCCCCCCCCCTCGTTCGCCTGTGCGCATCCAGAGCCCAGGCCGCCTCCCGCTCCGGCCACACCGAACCACCGGCGGCCATCCCCTCCCTACGCCGCTGCTACCCTCTTCCCCCCTGACGACCGTGCACCGCCCAGCCTCCCGGCCTCCCTCTCCCATGGTGTGCCGCCCTGCCTCCCGGCCTCCCGCTATGCAGCCGTCGCGGCCTCCTCCTCCGGCGGACCTAACTCACACCGCGCCTCCCTCTCAACCAGCGGCTCGCACGCACCCGTCAACCGGTGGCCCCCTTGTTTTGTGACCCAACGAGCCGCCAACGTCATCTCCCTCCAGTGACCCCCTTTTCTCTCGCGTGACTTCCCTTGGGTAAGACCTTTCTCTGATCTAGGGTTTTGGTTCATTCAATTTGGGGTTTTTAGGTTTTCATCAAATATGGTTTTGAATTAGGGTTTAGCATGGGGTTTAGTTTTATTATGGTGTAGTTGGTTCAATCTTGAGTTTGGTTCAATTTTTTATTTTAGGGTTTATTTGATTTTGTTGGTGGCGCGATTGTCATGTAGTGGAAGTTTCGCACCGAAATTTTGAGGCGTTCTTCCCCGAGGTAGGTGGTTCCGCTCACAATTTTTATATGATGATTTCAATTGCTTATTTAATTAACTCAGCACTGTTTTTAATTATTTTGCATGCTGTGAAATTGTTGTTGATTTGGTTTCAATGTGCATTTAAATCGTGAGTATCATGTTTAAGTGGTGTTAGTGTATTTTATTTTCAAAATCCACTTTGGGCTGTTTATCAGCGCCGATAAATTGTGTAGTTTGCGTATTTGAAAGTGCAGTTGATGCAGTGGACATTTTGGTGTGGGGTCAAAAGTGTGTTTAGTCTTGAAAATGGTTTTGGATGAGTTTTCTTTTCTTTATATATATTCAAAGTTTGTGACATGTTTGAAAGCTCTTTAATAAATTTTCTTAGCATTTTTTTGTCTTTTCAAACTATGAATTTAGCTCATTATGTTGCGCACGGGATGCGTTTTCTATTTTTAAAATTGAGTGGTGTGCTTTTTGCCTTAGAAGAGGTTTTGGGGTGGGTTTTTGTGTTCAATGTCTTGTAGTACCGCTTGGAGTTGTTTTATAAATTTTTTTAAGTGGTTTATAAAATCTTGTAAAGTGTGTGAAACATGTTTGTATATTGTTTTGGTGTGAGTGTTTTCAAAAGTGGGTTTGAGTATGCATATAGGGGTGTATGTGTGTGTGCCTTGTTGTGACAATCATTGGAAGTGTTCAATTAATCGTTTGAGTCGTGCGAAATGTGTTATTGTGGGTACTTGAGGTGCGTGTGTGCTGGAAAAGAATTTTTGATGGAAAATGTACCACTTTGAGCATGCTGAAATGTTTTATAAATTGGTCAAATGTTTGATTATATGTTTTAATTGTTTCATTAAATTATATGTGTAGTGTGTTGTACCTCGCTGCGATGATTTTGGGTCACAGGTATCGAGGATCCCTGCATGTACATGCATACGGTAAGGCATATATATAGATATTCCCTCATTGTGCATATTCCTTCATGGCGTAGGGAATATGTGCAATGCACCTAGGGGTGTATGTATATATGTATAAATGCATGTGCGTGTTTGTGCCAAGGATCAGTTCGAGTGTTCGTCTTCAAACAACGACATGTTTGAGGTAGGTCCCCTATGCCTAAGCTTTTAATTTGAAATTCATAATTGCTTGATTGTTTTAAAAATATGTTTTACACTATGCTATATATACATGCTATGGAATCTAATTTCGGTTGCTAGAAACTATTATGCCTTGTATTGGGGAAATTGAAATTTATTTCAAAGCCGTTGGTCTTAAGTGACTTTTCTTGAAAAATTGATTTCTTAAGTGGTTTTGAATTGGTAAGGTGTACTTCCAAAGGTGTTTGGCATTTTGGCCGGTCGATTGTAAAAAGTGTTCCCTTTATGTAATTACGCATGTTTGGCATCTTAAGAATGTTTTATGAAATATAAAAACCTCTATTGAGGCCCGTTTGGCACTTTAAGATTTGGTTTGCGAAAATAGAAAACCCCTTTTTAGTCATTCCCCTAAATTTGAAAATAAAATGTGATGCAAGTGTTAATGAGTGGTTTGTGATATGTGCCTAGGGTAAAGGTTTGTGCGTGATTGTGTGATGTAAAGAGGGGGAATGTACTTAAGTAGGGAGTGCAATGGTGAAAGTTTGAATGAGTTTTAGATAAAGAAAGTGTAATGTACTTGTTTGATTGCTTGATAAAGAAAACTCACCACCATTTGAAATAGATCACAATGGGAAACCCGAGTATCTAGGTGGGTGACCAGGACTAGTACGCTAGATGACACGGTAGGGGTTCATCCCGGTTTGTCTAGCAGGATTGACGCAACAACACTAACTAAACATATGAATTTCTGAGGGTCATGGTCTTCTAAGCCACGTTTTCTGAGGGTTGTGGCCTTCTAAGCCACGTTTTCTGAGGGTCATGGTCTTCTAAGCCACATTTCACCGAGGTACGAGGTCTCTAGGTTCACACTTATTCTAGCTACCTATAGGGTTTACCCATAGTGATCATTTGTGACATGCTGCTTGTGATGTAACTTTCTTTTCAGTTGTTTCATACCTGGTGACTTGTTTGTAAAAATCACATTTTATTTCAAACTGGTTTCTTTCATTTTGAAATGTTAATGCATGCTTGGAACCTATTTTAAAAATGTAGTAAGAGTGAAATGTTTTATTTAAAAATGCAAACTCATTACTTGAATTTGAAAAGAAGGGAAAACATTATTTTATTATATCTTATTTTCAAACTGGCATAGTTGGGTTTCTTAATAAAGGCGGAGGCATAGGACGTGGTTATATTTTTGGATTTCCTACTGAGCATCTCAGTGCTCACGCCTACATTACTTTTCAATTGCAGGTTTCAGTCTTGGATCACTTTTGGGAGCGAGTGTGGTTGTCGTACCGTGGTGATCCACGGGGTCACCTGAGATATGTCACGTTTTTTTGTTTATTCCTTTTTCTGCTGCCACGTTGTTTAGGTTATTTTCCTTTATTTATCTGCTTGTTCAGTTTATGTTTATTTATCTTTGTCATGGGACAAACCGTTCCCAACTGGTTTGTTTTGATGCCCGACACTAGTTTCCAGCCCGTGGGGATCGGGAACGCCCTTCGGGTCATGTCGCGGACCGGGTCGGGCGTTGGGTTGGATGATGATCCGGCCTGGTTCGTGACAGGTAGGATTGAGGTTGTCTATAGAACTGAAATTCATACCTGCCATTCTATAATAAAAATATTTTCTACAAAACTTGTTAATAGAAAAATTTTATAAAAAAAGATAAAAATCTTTAATCTAAACTTAAACAAGAAAATTTAAGCAAGAAAATTTAGAATAAGGAAAACCTTAAGTAGGAAAAATTATATGTGAGTATAAGTGTTTCAGAGACCTCCTATGATACCAATTGTATGATCTAAATAGTATATGTAGATGCTCAATTATAAGAGGGGGGTGAATTGTAAGTTTAAAAAATTTCATTTTTAACCTTAATAAAAATTATGTTTAACAAAGTTAAACAAGGTAAATTCATAAACTTTCTTTTAGTTCTTAACTATAAAACAAACTTGCTTAGGATCCAAAAATATGAATCTGGAAAAGAAACTTAAGAACAATTTTCTTAGAGAAAGATTCTACCTTAAAGAATATAGAATCTCAATTATCAGAGCAAGTAAAAATACAAGAAAGTATAAGAAAGTTATAATTTCTTTCTTTAAAAAAATACAGTAGTAATAAAACTTGAAACAAGAACAAGTAACAAGTAGGAAATCTTTTAACCCAAAGCGTAGGGTATCCAACAACCTAGGATAAAGGTCCCTTGATTTATATTTTCAAGAAAGTATGTCTTACCCAAACTAGGGTAAGCCCTCAATAAGAATATCAGAATATGTTTTGCTATCCCCGCAAGCCCTCGATCTTTAAGGTAGTCGACACCTTTTTCTTCCTATCCCTATAAGTCCTCGAACTTTAAGGTAGTCAGCACCTCTTTCTTCCTACCCCCAAAAGTCCTCGAACTTTAAGGTAGTATACACTTCTGTCTTCCTATCATTGGAAGCCCTTTATTATACTCAGCAAAAATCATAGTCACACAAAACAATCTGAATAAGATGTTCACGGCTGGACAATATGTTCATAAAATACACAAGGCATGAGAGTATCTCTCTAGAAATCACTTCACAACATCACAACTTGTAATCTCTAGATCGATCAATTTATTAATTGTGAGCTCATTGAAATGAGACTCTATTTATAGTCAAGTATTCTAACGGTTGAATCCCTCCTCCAATAATCATATTTTTCCTTGAATCTCAGAGGGACCTGTACATGTGTCACTCAACCAATGGTTAGTTAGAAACAAATTGTACAACATCGTTTTATAATAAAAACATGTGTAAGGAAAATGAAGTAGCTTAAATAAATATGAAAAACCGTAATCTAATGAAAAATAGAATTTAGAGTCTAAACATATAAACAATTGGATTCTAGAAACATGGATATTTGGATTCTGTTTTTCAAAGAATTAAGAGTCTGAATGCTGAGGAATTTGGAGTCTAAATTTTGAGAAATTCAGAGTCTGAATTCTGAGGAATTCAAAGTCAGAATTTTGAGGAATTTAGAGTTAGAATTTTAGAGAATTCAGAGTCTAAATTTCATAGAATTTGGATTCTGAATTTTAGATAATTCAGAGTTTTGATTTTAGAGAATTTAGATTCTGGATTTCAAAGAATTCCGAGTCTTAATTTTAGAGAAATTGGAGTCTAAATTTCAGAGAATTCAGATTCTGAATTTTAGTAAGACTTGATATCCAGGAACTAAAAGATTCCGAGGTTTTAGATAAGGATCCAAATATTTTACTTTAGAGAAAAAATAGACTTGGTTTTGATTATACTTTTAATAAGATAATGAAAACCAGGGTAAGGATAAAACTTTTCTTAGAAGAAGAAAATTTTCCTTAAGAAAACAATCCTTAGAGAAAGATAATTTTTCTTAAGAAAATGTGTTTGTGATTTTCAAAACATAGAGGAATGGAAAATCCATAAGGAAACCTTATTGACTTAACAAGGCGCCCCTCCCATGGGAGAACCCCCTTCCCCCTTCCATTTTAGTGGTTATCCTTCTTGATTTCAATTGGTTTCCTCCATGGTAAGTCCCACTAACCCCCTTTTTCTTTTCCATTCCATCTATCCCTTGATTTCTAGTTACTCCCATGAACCCTAATGTTGGTGTTGGCCAATTTTTGGGTAGAGATTGGTCCGAATCATGTGGATTTACTCATATAGGGGTTGTATATGGCATGAATTATCTTGTTGGAGCATTCACCATCATGGGTGATGACTTCCTACTTGTTTTCCATTGAACTGAGGTAGGTGTTTCTTTGTTGTTGCTTTATATTATATGACTTGGAATGATTGTTGGGTTTTAAGTGTTTCTTTATTAATTTTATTCCTATATGAGTTTCCATGAGGGACAAATGGTGGTTTCCAAATGGTGGATTCCATTCCAAGTTTTTATAAAAATGATCGAGTGGATTTTCAAATCTTATTCATGTTTTTAAAGCAGTTTGTGACGCTGTATTGAGTTTTTAAATGAGAATATTATATTAATTGATTTTTAAACCAATTTCTTGAGTGGTTTTAAGTTTCAAAGTGTTTAAGGTGGGTTGTTAATTTTTAAAGGGGTGTTTCATGATAGTGTTATCTTGAAACCTTTTTATGGATTTGAATTATTTCAAAAGTGATTTTAATGGATGTGTGGATTTCCAAATGGGTTTCAAGATTTTTTTTATCAAATTGGTCTCAAGAGTGGATTGAGTTGTGTTTTTTAAATGGAGTGAGTTGGTATGTAATTCTAATAATATTTCGAAAGTTCCCATTTTTCATTTTATGAAAAATGAATTTTCATAAAAGGCGTGAGACCCTCTCGATCCCCATGTGATTTTGTCATGCCCATGGTGGCTTGTGATCCGGTGAGGGGATGATTTATATGTTTGCATCTTTATATATCATTCATACATAGATGTGATTGGGGATACTAATTTTGGGGGTATGGGAGGTGAGGTTTGATTTATTTCAAATGTTTTATCTTTGACTTATGTATTGGATCATTTGTGCTCACCTCCATTGACTTGTAATGGGAGACCTTAGAAATCGAGGCAGGTAACTTAGGCAGTTGAAGCCCAAAATTATGTTGATAACTTGTTAAGGTTCGTTGTCCATGAGACTAAGAGAGACCATAGAGGGGACATTCCCCATGGGATTAAGAAATCCCGTGGAGATATTTTCACCCAATAGATCGAGTGAGCTCTTGGAGGGGTGGCCCTGAGGAATATTGAGAGAGCTCCCAAAGTTTTTATGCACATGGTGATTTGTGAACCTAGAGTTATTTAAGTCACAATATATCATATTGGTTAGATCCCATGAAACTAGGATCTTATTTAGGATTGTTTTACAGGATTTTTATTTCTTAGATTGCATCATCAACTTCTTATATTATTTCTTGGTACCTATGCATACATTGTTTGCTTCTCCTTTTCACATGACTTTGAAATAATCATGGCTATTGTGCAATTCCTCCTTTTTTGTGCTACAAATTTCTTTTCAATTTTTTTGAAAGAGGTTTGTGGAAGGGTTTGAAAGAAGGAAGGTGAAAGTGTGATTTTGATGTGCTTTCAAATTATTTTTAAAATGATTTTGAAAGGTTTGATTGTTGAAACTACCCTTTATCATGAAAAAATGAGAAGTTTCAAAGGGAAATACTTTGAGGAAATGATAAGTGAAGAATGAAAAGGGTCACATGCTTCACTGAAGTCCTATCATACAGGGCCTGAATCAGCGTTGCCTCTTAGGTCACACCTGCACGCCAGTGACAGTGTGCAAGTCCAACTTGTGTGCCAACGACACCGCATTGGTCCCAGAAAGGCATTACCAGGAGAACCGATCAAGTCACACCTATGCGTTGACCAGCGTGAAGCACCTGTGTGAGAAACCTCCTTTACCCAGGGTCCTGAAATTGCCTATAAATAGAACCCTGGGGCTCCTCATTTTACACGACTAAAAAACCTGAAGAATCCTCGAAGATTTTCTCACCCTATAACTTTTCCCAGGACTTTAGAAACTTTTAGGTAGAGTTTTAAGACTCAAATGAAGAGGTAATTAAGAGGGTTAGTAGGATTAAATTTCCCTTAGTGTTCTAAGAACAATAGAACCTATGGAAGACACCTCCCTGAAGCCAAATACAATAGGTAAAACTCCCCTTCTCAAACTCAAGACTTAAGTGCCAGTTATCCAAAGACATCTGAGGAGACCCTTGGAACCTAGAGTAAGGCCTCACCCATGTTTTGTTGCCGAGGCTTTCCATATCCCATAGATATATTCAGATCAACCAGGTCTTCCCTGTATGATCTATCTTCAGCTCTCCTAGGTCTTTATTGCATGAGAAATATTTATCTTTCCCAGCCTTCACCTCCGTGACCCTCCTTCAACTTGCTTAGAATTCCCTTGCACGATCCCCCTTTGAGACCTCTCTTCATGACACTAATGGAAAGGAACCTCATTACTCAGGGATGTTGTATTAAAGAGACTAAATCAAAGCCTCTATACTTTCACAATCATGGTGAAAGACACAAAAATATTTCACCCATTCAGTAATGCGTTCCTTCGGTCAGAGGTGTCCCACACTTGTCCTACCTAACGAGTACGGTCCTCAGGGTGTGTGCAGTTATGCATCCCTTCAGTCACAGGGACCCTGACCCTGGGGAAAGTTCTAGATACCACCTAGTTTCTGACATGAGGGTTAATTACTTGTCCTTCCCGTTTCACCTACAAGACCATACTACTATATATAATGCTCTTATCATCCCTAGAAATAGCTTTTAACAGCGCTTTTTTAGCATTGTTAACCTGAGTGAAGATAAAGGAGGGTCCCTTTTATCAGCTCTTAGAAAAACACTGATAAAGGACCCTTTTATCAGTGCTAAAAAAATGATGATAAAAGAGGTCTTTTATTAGTGATTAAAAAAAGCACTGATAAAATTCAAAAAATGTAATTTTTTTAAAAAAAATCCAAAAATTGGAGACCCCTTTTAACAGTGCCCGCCACCCCTTTTAATAGTGCTCACCACCCCCACTAGCCATCCTTTAATAGCACCATCCCCATCCCTTTAATAGTACTAGAACCCCCCTACACCTATGCGTGCGCCCCTACCTCTCTCTGGATTCGAACTCGAGACCTCTTCCCTGCGCACTGGACACTTTACCACTCCTCCATGTTACTTTGTTCTCCATTTAATGATATATATATATACATATATATATATATTTAGTTACATTTATTCATATATTAAAATATATTTATATTAATATATATATACATACACATATTTAGTTATATTAATATATATATATATATATGTATAGTTATATTTTTTATCTGTATATTTATTCGTATATTAATATATATTTAGTTATATATTTATTCATATATTAATATATATTTGTAATATTTGTTTTAAATACATTAATAAAATATGTTTTTTTGTGTGTGTTTATAAATAAATAAATAAATAAATACATACATATATACAACATACATACACATGTATATATATTGTATATATGTGTATCTGTAAGTATAATTATACATATTTATATATATTTACATTATTATATATTAATATGTTTATTTATATGTTATAATATATAGATAATATATATCAGTTTGCTAAAACACACACACACACACTAATATATATATATATATAGACACACACACACACATTATATAGATATATAAATATTCATATTTTTTATTTTAAATAAAATGGATATTATTTTTTATTTAGATAATGATTATATATTAATAAATATATTTTATATGTAAATATGTTTAATTAATTATTTATAAAATTAATTTTTTAGGTGTGAATATATAAAAAATATGTATATATTGTTATATATTTGATTAGAAATAATATTACATTGAGAAAAATGATAAAATTTCAAAACCATTATATCAATATGAATGTAAGACCTATGAATAAATTTAGTCCCCACTAAAAAATGAAAAAAGACCCCCATAAATGAGCCTGAAATCCATCAAATGTTAAAAAATCGGGGTACGTCAACTAAAAACTCAGTTTTAGAGGCCTTATGAGTCTTTTTGGCCTTGAAAAAACCTTTACTAAGGCCCCACTATGTCACAAGGGTGTATAGATCGTCAAAAGCTTTTATTTGATATGTGGTAGAGCTCAAACGGACACCCGGATCAAAAGTTATGGACATTTGAACTTTGAGTTGTTTTTTTAACTTAATTTAGATCTTTTATTTATTTATTTAAATATTTTATATTAAAATTGTTATTAAATGACTATTATTATATAAAAATAAAAAAATTATTAATTAAAAATATTTTTTTAAATTATTTCATGAGCTTTTTTTTCTAAATATCTTATATATTAAGTTTAAATTTCTATTTATCCTTATCTAAAACAAATTTAAAAAATATATATTATATTTATATCAATATCAATATATTTATATATTAATATATTACCTTTAATGAAATATATTTTTTAAATATACCCTTTACTAGTGCTAGTAAAAAAAGTACTGATAAAGGGGGTCTTTATCAGTGCTTTTAAAAAAGCACTGATAAAACCCCCCCTTTAACAGCGCTAAAAAAGCACCGATAAAGGGGTACTTTTAATAGTTCTTTTTTGAACTGTTAAAGGGTACCCCTTTTATTAGTGCTTTTTTTAGCACTATTAAAGGGGTGGCACTATGAAAACATGAATCTGTGGCAATGCCAGAGACCTCCCATTTTAGACAGTGGGGGGGGGGGGGGGGTCATGCTTGCTTTTCCCTTTGAGGATTAATGGCTTATCCTCCCCTTTTATCTGTAACCAGGAGAATGGAATCCCTCCTAGACTAATCCCCTGACTTTTCTTATGGTCTGTAGCTAGATGGGTAGCCATATGTGACTATCCTGGCTATGAAAACAAGAGAGGTGATAGGCACCTAAATGCCCCCCTCTCTCCCATCACCCCGACCTCATCCACCAGCGGATGAAAGAGATTGTGTAGTTTTTTTGGATATTACGCTTCCTATTGTTTCTCACACTGATCATAACTCACATGGGATTAGTGGTTAGTTATGATCATGAAATATGCACGATTAGATGCATATCTCAGTAGAGAATCCTTTTCTAGATCTTCCTATCACATTCTTTTAGAGGGGTTCCATAGGTGTGGGTCATCAAAGCCATGTATCAATCTCAAAAGTCTATATTACCTATGATACAAAAGTAATCCTCCTAGGAGTAATCCCCAACCAAACCTATAATTCACCATGAGTCGAGATACTCCTCATAGCCCCACTCAAACATGCATCCTCCTATATGGTGTAAGCCCCAAAACCATGCCTCAACCTTAAAAGAGCCATATTCTTGATGAAGCAACCTATGGGACTCCTATTTGGTATAATCCCCAATCATGTTATCACCATATAAAAGGGACATATCCCCTATGAGACAAGCCTTAATAGGGCCTCCATAGACATGGGTCCTCACAACCAAACTACATGGGCTTTGATTCCCATCCAAATAGGATACATAGGAAGCCTCCTTGAGGTCCAAACTCAGCACCCTAAATAAACCTTAATTCTCTCTAGTCTACATTCCCAGTAGGGTAAAATACAACCTAGTATCCCACACCCATTATAGGTTTCCTGGTCCACTTTGACATAATTCCCACACCAAACCTTGACTAGGCACCTCTCACCTAGGCTTCCTTGCCACATGACGTTAAATTGCATAGTTTGGTCATCATCACACGACCTTAAAAGGTATGATGTATCCCATTAAGTGATATCAAACTATGTGGGTTTTTATTCCTTTTACAAGGATATGTAGGAATCCCATCTTAAGGGCTCGATCCCGACATCAAAAAAACTCCCACCTCCCTGGATGGTGATAAACTCCAGAACACCCCACTGCATGGCTTAAAACCAATATCATAATAATAAACGATCAAAGGATCTCTAACATGTATGTAAGAGGATACTATTGATGGGGAACCTTAGATACATATATATGTCTCCATTCATGAAGAAACTCAAATACATATAGATGATTCTAAAGTCCATGCATGCTAATAATTGATTTTTAATTCAAGGGAGGCTCATGTCATACTTGGGATTTAATAAAGGATTCAAAAATATGTCTTAAATCTTTAATAGATCCCTATAGTAGGAAATAATTCCCCCTAAAAGGGTGTGATGATCCCAACCTCTCATCCTCTTGACCAATGCTATTCCCTAAGAATCATTGGACCCATTTACTAAGGACCACCTACCTTTGGAAATTAGGTTCGTAAAATATCTCAAATGAGGGAACTGTTGGGTATTTCTAGATCCATGAAAAAAACCTATTGGAAGCCATTCAAAAATGGAAAACCTGATGTGAATTATTGTGTAACCATTCAAAACCCCCCACAATCAATCAATTGTTGAGCATAAAATTAAACACCATGATTTTCTTTGGAATAAAAAATGGGGAAACTGATGTAAATCCTCAACCAAGATGACTGTGTCACCCCATGTTAGGACCCTTTCATGCTCAAAATGAAAGAGTTCCAAACAAAAAAATCAATTATGCATGTGTTTGTTTATTGATATGCTACTTTGATAGGGTTTTTATTATTTTTTTTTGTCACATATATTACTGGAACTTTCAACCAGATCTCCCTTTAATCCAAATAGCCTTATACCAGTTCCAGGAGACATACACTTTGGCCACTGCACTAGTTGGGTCCTCAATCAAACGGAGGACACCGTCGCCCACCCAACATCTTGAACAATGGGTCTCAAATGAATTGGTTATAGAGTACCAAAAGAATATAACCATCCCAAAATTGAAGGCTACTCGATAGGCCCTCCATCTCATGAAGCCTTTCCAGTCACCCCACCCAATGATGGTTGGTGGCCTAGAAGTAGATGACACCAGTTTTCATCTCTAACTATTTCAGGTGTTTGCCTCCAAAATGCAACAATTAGATCCTCTCTTATATTAGGGAGGTAGATCAAGACTCCATTGAAAACCTCATCCAGATGATACAGGGGTCCCTCAAAAGGTCTCCTGTAAGAAGACGGCACTACCAACTCTGCATAGAGACAAACCCTTAGTATGATGGGGGTGTTGTCCTTGAAAGTCTGACTCAGGTCATCCATACTTGGGAACACAAGAAAGATCACCAAGGGTAGAAAATAGACAACACGGAGCAGTTATTCACCTATGTTCCCTCTTAAGAAGTACACCAGTCAAATTCAGTGGTGAACCGTGAGTAGACACAAACACCTTCCCACACCAGCCAATCTTGATGGTACAGTTTGGCAGTGTCTAGAAAACCCCTCCAGTAAAATTGGGTGGTAAACTGTGGGAATTCACAAACACCATCCCACATCATCGAAGCGTACCATTTAAATTCAGTGACAATCCTTGAGTAGGTACACACACCTTCCCACCTCTATCAATCCATCCAGCCTAACCTAGAAACATTCAGAGAGATAAGTCATAAAGTCCCAACATAAAATAGGGGGAATACCCATATCTCTACCCCACACCCAAGCACTGTTAGTACATACCTATAGGAAATGGAGGATAGGAGTAGGCACACACCCTTTCTCTAACCACATAATGGGCATATATCCCCGTTCCAACTGCTGAAGTTACCCAATACATCCTAATAATGGTGAAAGGGTAGAGAAAATGTCTTCCCACATCCTAAAAATATAGAAGGATATAATAATGATAGTGGAAGTGGTAGATAGATGGATACAAACCTCCATCCCCACAATTGGGGTGATTTATTAGCATAAAAATAGGGCCACTCAAGAGAATATACACACCTATTCTCCCATTCAAGAGGTTAATGGGCCAAATTCTTCCATGATATATGGAAAATCAGATCAGGTCCATACCCCTATTCCAACTGGAGGTAATCGGTCTACCCTAATGGACACTCCAGGTTAGGCATAAACCCCTACCAAAATTCAAGAGACATGTTGTCAAGGTCTGATAGTGACACATAAGATAATCAAACAAGATTCTATATATAAAAACAACTACCCCCAGTAAGCATCCCCAATCATCCACAAAAATTTATCTAAAAAGAAGCCTCACCAAAGGTGACTGGAAAATGAATAGCCGATATACAATCCTACTCTACTTGATACTAGAGTTCTTGAAGCCCTCATATGTTCATCTATAGAGGAACATGATCCTACACTTTCATTACCAAATTATGGAAATAGTAACAGCAGTTCCAGAGGTCCTCCTTGTACATCTTATCATGAAGGATTGCTTCATGTCTAGAATCTGATCGATATTTAGAGCCCATATCTAGATGAGTTCCATGAAAACCCTCCACGTGGCCATAAGATCAAACAGTAAGGAGGTACTCCCCTTTATATCATCCTCCTTGAAGGTCCTCCCTATGGTATATACTGGAGGAACTCTTCTTTCAGTTGGATGTCAATACATGTTGGTAGTCCTCCCCATGATGGTAACCATTACGAAGGTCCTCCCCATAGTGACATTTCACTTCGATAAGAAGGTCCTCACCTTTCCAATTTAATGATGAGAAATCACTATTACCATGAGGCACTTGGAAAAATAAGTCCAATCATGCTTGATGCCTCGTCATTGAAAAATGAAATCCTTTCTTAGTCGGAAGACAACCCAAGGAAATAGTCAGTCTCTAAACCAACCTTGGATCACCTACATTCCAATGTGATAGAGGAAGTCCCTAATAATATTGTTATTTTTAATAAAGTAGTAAGGAATCATCGAATTTGGTTGGACCGGGTTGAGGATCCTCTGGTGAAAGACAAAGAAGACATGTTGAATATGAGGATACCATTGGTTAAAGATGACATACCAGCCATTTTTTGTCCTTTATCCACTCCCCAATACAACATTCCAAAGGCATTGTCTAAATATTGTATACATAACATCTGCCTAAATTTTTGGAACACTCTTTTTCACTTAAAATAAAAAACATTACCTTACAATGAATATTCAAGCTATGTTAAGGTAATAGATTGGATACACCATTATAAGATCCTAGGTTTTCATATGAAGTAAAAATATTTTTAATTTCAGTTTAAATCCTTGGTTATGACCTAATGTGATATTCTAATGAGTTCATGAGAGTTTTGAGGGCGTCCATGGATTGTTCGGAGCCCGAAACCTAACATTTGGAGAAAAATATATAGGACACACGATTAGTAGAAACCATATATCCCAATCCACATGGTTATTTTTAACTGTGTGGGGGAATTTTAGAGGGTAGCAGGAGGCTTCACAGTTTGAGGAAAACCTGCAGCTAGGGATGCATGCCCATGCAGAGGCATATGTAGTTTTTAGCAAAGGATCAAGGCATAGTTTTTCCAACATTGCAACATTACCATGCTTAAAGTGATAGGGGAAAAGGAATATGACATGGTTTGTGCATGGTTTTCCAAATTGTGTGTATGAACCATGTGGGTTCCCTATTGAGGTAGTGAGGGGCACACAGTTGGCGCACAATTTGGAAAATTGTACAACCAAACCATGCGACCCAGTTAAAAAGGGGTAAAATGACCAAATTATTGGTCGGAGTAGAGTACTCAATAGGGGATGAATTGAGTATCTATAAAAATTTCTATTTGAAAAGTATTCTTAGAAGGTTCCCCAATAAATTTAAATACATCCCAGTTAATCAAAGTAATATGGTTATAAAAGTTTGATTGTTTAAATAACTTCTCAAAAGATTGATTAATTCTCAGTAATCTTAATATCAGTTATTAATATTACTTTTGAAGCTATTATAATAAGGCAAACCAATTATAACTTATTTCCAAGATTAATTATCAAATAAAGTTTAGTGATTTCTGAATTATACAATAAAATAGAGTAAACTAAATTAAACAACACAGCAGAAATAAAATAAATGGTTCAGTATCAAGCTGAGACCTAATCCACTCTACTTGGTGATCACCTGCCACTAAGAAGTTTATATTAATAAACTTGATCCACACCCTAGATTGGGGTAAAAAATAGTACACAGGACTATCCAAGTCACACGAACTCTTCCACAGTTCTTCATGGGTATGAACTATCAGGTCACACAGGGACCTCTTCCACACTTATCTGTGGGAATAAACAAGGGTAAAAAGATGTGATAGGAAGGATATCTTGTATCCTTCAGTTTAATACAGGATACAATGTGTGTTTTTATACAGACACACACACTAATCGAAAGATAAAAATAATACACAATAGAGAAAAGATTATGAGATAAGATTAGAAGTAATCTAAGAGTTATCCTATGCAGTTCTGGACTTCTATGATGAGGCAAATGTATAAATCGAGTCATCTTGTGAAAAATAGAGTATCGAAAGTCTAGTTCTCTAGTTTAGATCTGGCTCGTGTTCTTCATGGAGTCTATATTGTGAATATGTTCTCGAATTTGATCTATGGAATCCTAGTGAATGCTTCGTGTGTTCTTAAGATGTATTGAGTTTCATGTGTTTTTTTTTCTCAAGAATGCTCGTACTTCTTCGTTATCGTGTGCACTTGTTTCTCTATCCACCCTTTTTTGTTTTTGGCCACGCTGTTCTTTTTAATCTTGGAGTATATGTGTTGGATCTAACATGATGCATGTATTCTGCACCTCATACCTCGTACTGTTAGGTGACATGTCTATAAAGAAACATTAATTTTGTACGTGCATTTAAAATCTTCAAATATGATTGTTAGAGATTAAATTGAAAAACGACAAAACAGATTAAGAAACGGTGTCACAGTCTGTCTGGAAATGGTGTCTCCCTGAAACGATGTCTCCTTGAAATGGTGTCTCCTTGAAACAGTGTATCCTTATTTGTCTTTGAGCAATGAGAAAATTATTATGGCATAATTTTATAGGGATTAGGAACCTGTAGTACATATGTGGTGTTAGGATCACGGTGTCTGGTCTATGGTGTCTGGATGGTCACGGTGTCTGGTTACGGTGTCTAGGTCATGGTGTCTGGGTCACGATGTCTGGTCATGGTGTCTGGATGGTCACAGTGTTTGGTCACAGTGTCTAGGTCATGGTGTCTGGGCCACGGTGTCTGGGTCCTTTTCCAGAAAAACATAATCGGTGGCAGAATCACTGTTTCTCAGACTTAGCCAAATATCTGCACATAGACTTAAATAATGATATTCATAGAATGTATTAGACTTAATCATTTATCAATAAAATCCATTATAACACAAACTAAAAATAGTTTACAATCATTAAACACAGCACTTAAGATCTTGGATAGGTTTATAAAGAATCCAATCATTTGTACACATGATTTGAGACAAATTACATAGGATTAACAAGTTTTACAGAATGTATATGATTTGTTATCATTAAAACATGATTAAAACATGAGGATTCCAACAATATCCTCCATTTTAATGATCAAAAATCATGTGAGTGAGAGATCTATTCTTAGGTAATGTGTCGCTCCCTTAGTGTGCATATCTCCCAGTGCACATATCTCTCCCCTTTTTGGGATTATCAAAAAGCATAAAAAAGTAAATAAAAGAATAGATAAGAAGATTATACAATGCATTATTTGGATAAAAAGTGTCATTACAAATAGTAAGAAACAAAAATACAGAAATCATCCCTATCAAAAGATAGTGTTCATTTTTCTTCAGCACCGACTATCTTCTATTTTCCCTTGGCAGCAACATCACTAGAAGCCACAAGAGCAGAAGTAGAAGTGGAAGAGGGAAGTGAACCAACCGAAATAGAAGGTATAGGGAGACCTTCAAAGATAGAAGAGGCCAAGGTAGGTGGAGTGGAAGACTGAGGAAACTGTTGGTCAAGGATAATAGGTCTGATATGACTTATAGCTCGAGAGACAAACATAGAGGCTGAGGCAAGGATAGAGGATGAGAAGGTAGGAAAACCAGGTCTCAAGGGTGAAACTATAGGAACCACAATAGTAGTACTATGTACATGAAGATAAGGCCTCAAAATCTTGATTAAGTCATTAATAATCTCACCACCATACTGCATGGATTTCTCAAAATCATTCTTGTTCTACATAAAATTATCCAACAAAGGAGTGAATTCTTTGAGATTTTGGACTTGAGTTTTGAAAGCTTGAGTGACAGGAGGGATTCTCAGATTCTCTACAAGGTACTTGAAGTGGTTGGTCATGTCATGCTTTGATAAGATCCTATTTAAGTAAAATTTTACCTTCTTAGTAATCTCTTCTTGAGAATCATTTTCTATTTTGGAATTAATTATCACCAAATCAAGAACTCTTTCACTGTTCTTGATAACCACAGATAGAGATTCTTTGTCAAATCCACTGAGCACAGATTGGAGTTTTTCTTTAAAAATTTTTCTGAGCAGATCACTATCCAAGGAAGGTTGAGATGATTTTCCAGAAAAACTAGAAGTAGTAACAGTTGAAGTAAGGGACTTTAATTGATTCATAACTTTTTGGATACAACCCTTATACTCATTAATCAACTTGTTAAGACCAATAACAAGCTCACACATCTCTTGAACAATTTTCTTGTTTCTTTCAGCTACCTTGTCAGCCAAGGAGGTTAGATTAGGTTGAATCAGGGAGGATAATTCCTATGGAATCTAACTACCAATATCATTAACAGGATGAGAAACAGGTTCTGGTCTTGAGTTCAGCACTCTCTGCACATCTTCAACCATACCTTTGAGAGACTTCAATTCATAACTTAACTGTTTGTTCTCAATTCTAGTCTCTTAAATTTCATGAAGCATCTTTGGCTGAATATGCCAAATGATCTTTTCCAATAATAGGACAACATCTATTTCACTTAAGTTTGTCATAGGAGTAGGTTGATTATTCATGATATTTTCAACCCTAGCCAATAGGGTAGCTTCAAATACTTTCAAATCATCCTTACTCACCAAGTTTGAAGGTTCTTGTGAAGGTTCAGAAATAGGAGCTGATACAGGCTCAGGTTCCATTGCAACTATAACATCAAGATAAGATACTAGTTTCAATTGAAACACAATAGATATATCTATACCTTTCACTAAGGCTTCCTGGGAGTCATTCACATCAAAATAACTAGGAAATTTATACCATGTATACACTGAGATTGGATCAACTAGATTAGGCACTTCAACACTTTCCAGACCGGGGGATGCTCCCCCTCAATAGGTGAATCATTATCAGGACTAAGAGATTTAGTTCCTTGATCTATTTCCAAGATTTTATCCCCAATATCCTCACCCATTTCCTTTCTAGATAATTGAAAGGCTTGCTCTATTCTCTATTTAGTAGATGGGATAATTTCAGGAACAAATTATCCCTCTGGGTGTTTCTTAATAGCAACTTCTTTATTGAGAGAAAGATCTTCTTCTAAAATTTATTCCAGAACAACCTTTTTCCTTTCAACAACAACATATTCATCTTTAGAAGTAGGTTGTTCTTCCAGATCAACAAATTTTTTAGGAACATTAATTTCCTTCTCAGTTAAGTCTTGGAGAATAGGTTCACTATCTTTCTCAGTTTCCCTTGTAGGTACAATAGTCTCTTCCTCTTCTTCCTCATCAGAATACTCAAAAATTTCATCTAGTTCCAAACTAGGATAAAAAATGTCTTCAGGTATTGAAGAGTGCTCCACTGGATTGAACTTTTCATAAACCCTATCATTATCCTCCACCCATTATTTTCTCCATGGATTCCAACTTATTTTCATTCTCTATTGTAACTTTTGAAAGAAAAAATTTATAGACCTTAATAGCCTATTAATCTGGTCCAACCAACCCTTTTTCATGAATTATAGTTGAGATTAATCTTGAGTAGAATAGGGAGGTTGACTTGGAGTTTGTCTTGATCAACTCACACATATGGAGTATAACATATTTTCATAGGTTAATCTTGTATTAATTTTTCATAAGGTGTATCAGAAATACATCCTGATAATTGAGTGTAGAAAAATCACCTTTGCGGGGGCTGATCAGATTCTGAACAAATTTAAACAGAAGTCTGGTTTCACTATCTAGCTCAGCAGCTATGGCTCTTTACTTTGTTTCATTTCCAGTTAAGCTTCCCAATGCTTCTTCAAAAATAGAGATCTCATTTGGAGGTGGAGAACCTCTCTGGTATTCCTCAAAAATACCCTCATGAGGTATCCTTAGGCATGTAACCCATAACCTTGAAGAAAAGGTACATCTATGGCCATTTATCTAACTTCTCACAACAAAATCATCTTCATTATCAAAAGAAAATTGAACAAACTGATAAAAATGTCCAAGAAGCTTTGGGTAAATTGGTCTATCCTCATTTTTGAACAAATCCATCCACCCTTTCTCTTTTAGGACTTTCAATAATAAGGAATTACTTGACAGATGCCACTTGGGGAAAATTTCCTTTTCAGGAACGACTACTCTATTCACCAGGTTCAGATTCAACGAACCTTCAAGTGCTAAATTTGGTGATATTTTAATCTTCTTATTTGATCTTCGCTTCTCAGGAGTTGACAATGATGGGTGTTTCATTATAGGCATTCAATGAAGGTTTGAGAGAGAGAAGGGTTGAAAGAGGGGTTACGGTTTGAGAGAAGAGAGCTTGAGTGAAGAAGGGAGTGAAACTTATTCTATTTTTATCATATAGAGATACCAAGAGTCACAAAAATAAAAGAGCAAGAAAGTAAAAGTTAATTACCTCGATATAGGTTATAATATGTAGATAAAATAATAAATCTTCTTTACGGTGAAACCGTAACCGACTTTCATGGTGAGACCAGAACTGGCTTTCATGGTGAGACCATAACAGGAATTCATGGTGAGACCGTAACAGGCCTTTATGGTGAGACTGTAATAGTGTGATTTATAAAATGTGCGACTATATTGTTTGAGATAGTAAGTTCCAAACAGCGACTTATGAAACCATAAACTATCAAATAGTAAACTGTGAAACCATATACTTACTACTTAAGATTTATCATTCCCAATTCATGTATGATGCAATCTATTCTTTCATAATTTAATGGTTTGGTAAATATATCAGCGAGCTGATATTCAGTTCCAATGAATTCCAAAGTGATGTTACCTTTTTGATAATGATCTCTCAAAAATTGATGTCTTACATCAATATGTTTTGTCCTAGAGTGTGAAACATGATTTTTTGAGATGTTAATAGCACCTGTATTTTCACAATTTATAGGTACATGCCTGAATTGATATCTGTAATCTAGTAATGTGGGTTTCATCCACAAAATTTGTGCACAACAACTACTAGAAACTATGTATTCAACTTCTACAATAGATAATGAAACAGAGTTTTGTTTCTTACTACACCATGATACTAGTGACTTTCCTAAAAAGTGACATGTTCTAGAGGTGCTTTTTATATATAAATTACAACCACTGAAGTCAGCATCAGAATAACTAACCAACTCAAATGATTTTCCTCTAGGATAGAACAATCCTAGATTGGGTGTATGCTTGAGCTATTTGAAAATTCTCTTAACAACATTTAAATGAGATTCCTTAGGATTTTCTTTAAAATGAGCACACATACTCACACTAAACATAATGTCAAGGTAGATAACAGTTAAGTAGAGTAAACTTCCAATCATTCCTCTATAAGTGGTTGGATCAACAGATTTTCCATCTTCATCCAGATCCAACTTACAAGTAGTACTCATTGGAGTGTCACTCCTTTTAGTTCTATCCAAGCCAAAACGTTTTAGAATATCTATAGTATATTTAATTTTATTTAAAATAATACCATCATTATTTTGAAATATTTGAAATCCAAGAAAGAATTTTAGTTCACCCATTAAACTCATTTCAAATTCTTTTTGCATCATTTTAGAAAATTCAATACATAAAGAGTTTATTGAAGATCCAAAGATAATGTCATCTACATAAATTTGAACTAATAAAACATCATTGTAAATTTGTTTTATAAAAATGGTAGGATTAGTTATTCCTTTTGTAAAACTTTTGGAAATAAGAAAAGTACTTAATCTATCATACCAAGCTCTTGGAGCTTGTTTTAAACCATATAAAGCTTTTGATAATTTAAAAATATGATTTGGAAAATGAGGATTTTTAAAACCAGGGGGTTGCTTAACAAAAACATCCTCATCTATATACCCATTTAGAAATTCACTCTTAACATCCATTTGATATAGTTTGAAATTTAGATGTGCAGCATAAGCAAGCAGAATTCTGATGGATTCAAGTCTAGATATTGGTGCAAATTTCTCTTCATAGTCAATTCCTTATTCTTGACTATAGCCTTGTACAACCAATCTAGCCTTGTTTCTAACTATATTTCCAGCTTCATCTACCTTATTTCTAAACACCCATTTAGTGCCTATGGTAAATGTGTCTTTAGGTCTATCAACAAGTTTCCAAACTTTGTTCCTTTCAAACTGATTAAGTTATTATTGCATATCCATCACCCAAAATTCATCATTGATAACATCATTAATGTTTTTAGGTTCAAGTTATGACAAGAAGATTTGATGTTCAACCTAGTTTCTAAGAGAAGCTCTAGTTTGAGTTCCTTTATCTAAGTCTCCTACAATAGCATCTAAAGGACGGTTATTAAGAGTTCTAATAGCTTTAGAAAAAGGACTAGTGATTTTAGGTTCTTCAATAGGGTCAGGTTCATTGTGACTTGAATCTAAAGAATTTACAGAACTGGAAGTTTTCACAGATTCCTTAATAGAATGGTTAGAGGATTTTGAATTTTTGTCCAGATTTGATACATCATCCTCTAGGTTCTCTAGAGTGGTCTTAGGATCATGTGGATATATTTCATCAAATTTGACATGGATATATTCTTCCACACATTTAGTTCTTTTTTTAAACACTCTATAGGATTTACTAGATATTTAATATCCTAGAAATATTCTTTTATCACTCTTTGATGCGAATTTTTCAAGATTTTCCTTAGTATTAAGGATATATACTTTACAAACAAAAACTTTAAAGTAGCTTACTTTGGGTTTTCTATTGTTCCATAACTCATATGGAGTTATTTTAAGAATATGTCTAATAAACACTCTATTAATAATATATCATGATGTATTTACAGATTCAGACAAAAAATAAATAGGTAAGTCATATTCACTAAGCATGGTTCTAGAAATATCTTGCAAGGTTCTATTTCTTCTTTCTATAACTCCATTATATTGAGGTGTTCTAGGGGAAAATAAATTACGACTATAACCATTTTGTGAGCAAAAGGATTCAAACTCTTGATTTTCAAACTCACAGCCATGATCACTTCTTAAATATTTAATTCTAAGTCCACTAAGATTTTCTACAGTTTTGGCATATTTGGTAAAATGAGAGCAGGCTCCACTTTTGTGAGCCAAAAAGAAAGTCCAAGTATATCTAGAAAAGTCATCTATAAGAAAATAAACCTAGTGCTTCCCATTTAAACTAGAAACTCTAGATGGTCCAAAAAAATCCATGTGAATCAATTCAAGAGGTTGAGAAGTTGACACTTCTTTCTTTGGTTTGAAGGAAATTTTGTGTTTCTTTCCCTTTTGACAAGGATTAAACACTTTATCATTTGGAAACTCAAGTTTGGGTAGGTCTTTGACTAAACTTTTTCTAGTTAACTTTTTAAGGGAGTGAATATTACAACGTCCTAGTATCCTATACCAAATCCAAGACTCTTTGTGAAATACACTTAAACATGAAGCATTTTGAGAAACTAAAGAATCTAAGTTAACATAATATACATTTTCATTTCTTAAAGCAGAAAATACTAATTCATTTTTAGAATTGAAAACATTGCAAGCATCATTTTCAAATTTAAAATGAAATCCATCATCACATAGTTGTGAAATACTAAGTAGATTATATTTCAATCCATAAAAAAAAAGTAATTTGGAAATCAAAACTGAGTTAGAGTTACCGATTTGTCCAAGGCCAATGATATTTCCTTTGGCATTGTCACCCAAGGTGACATGTCCACCATCAATTTTTATTAAATTCTTGAAGCATGAATAGTCCTCTATCATGTGTCTTGAACACCCACTTTCCAAGTATTTATAAGGTTTTATAGGATCTATTTAAGCAACTTTCCTACAAAATAGTCAAATAATTTTTTTGGGTACCCATACCTATTTGGGTCCAGTAATATTAGTGACTAGTTCTTTAGGAACCCATATATGTCTCATAGGTTTCCTATAAGCATTATGTAAAGTACTTGAAAAATAAACTCTATTTTGTTCAGAAAAGCTTGAAATAATAGAGAGTGTATCATAACTTGAACTAGCTTAATGTTTTCCAGAACTAGGAGTAAAGTTGTATGTCCTTGACTTAGAGACAAAATTAGTTCTTCCAAAATTTCTTTTACTAGGTTTATATCCAATTCCAGTAGTATATTTGGGAGCAATCTGTTTACCTAGAATTTGTACCAAAGTATCTTTAACATTAGTAAACCTTTAAAGATCCTTTTTCAATTGCTCATTATATAGCTTTAGTTCATTGTTTTCTTTAAGTAATTGAGCATTTTCTTCCTTTCTATAGTAAGTTCAAACTTAACAGTTGAGGTAAGAGCATGATGTTTTTTTAAATATTTGTATTTATCTTTTATCTCATTAAATTTATCTTCAAGAATATTATAGTATTCAAACATTTCTTCATTAGACACATTTTCAGAGTCATTCTCATATCCAAAATAATAGGAATTGTGTACAGGAGATTCTAGTGTTACCTCAGATATGTTTTTCATAAAGCACATATTGGAATTATTAGTATGTTCATCATGTGAAGATTTTGAGTCACTTGAACTATCCTCATAAGAACTCCATGTTTCTTTCATTGCCTTTTTATACTTTCTATCTCTATCCTTATATTTCTTTTTTTACTTGATCTTAGGATAGTCAGACTTTACTTGTACCTTTCGTTTACACTCATATCAGACTATCTCATCAGACTTTTCACTTCTTTTCTAATCTTTATTCCAGCTTCCCTTTTAATCATATATAACCTTGAAGTTAGGCTTTTTGAAAAATTTATTCTTCTTGTAAAATCTCTTAAACCTTATGGATAATTGAACCATATTCTCATTAATATCAGGTGATGATTGCTCACTACTATAACTTTCTACAAAGGCTTCCAATTTCCCTTTCTCTTTGTGTTTAGAAGTGATGGTTTTGAATGCAACTAATTTTATTTTGGGTTTATCCTCCTCTTCCTTGTTGAATTTCAGCTCCTATTCATACATCATTAGTTTCCCAATGAGTTATTTTACAGGTAACTTGTTTATGTCACTTGATTCTCTAATAGAGACATAGGTTCCTCTCTATCTGGCAGGTAGGCATATGAGAATCCTCATAATTTGTTCTTTGGCAGTGACTTCTCTTACAAGAGAAATCATTGTGTTGACAATTTTGTTGAACCTGAGATACATGTCATAAATAGGATCATCAGGTTTCATTTTAAAGTTATCATATTTAACAATATAAGTATTAAGTCTCATTTCTTTCACACTAGAAGTTCCTTCATATGAAACAAACAAAGTATCCCAAATTTCATGGGCAGTTTTACATGCAAAAATTCTGTTAAATTCCTCATATCTTAAGGAGAAATATAAAGCATTCATGGATTTTCAATTATTATTGTAGGAAGTCTTGGTAGGGTCATCCCAAGTGATTCTGTCAGTATATGGAATCTTATACTCATCTATAATTGAAGACCAGATTTTAAAGCTTATACTTTCTAAATGCATTTTAAGTTTAATTTTGCATTGATCATAATTGGTTCCATTAAATAATGGTGGTCTATTTATTTTAGAACCTTCCAATATATTATTCATAATAAATAAATACTTTGAAAGAGCTAGAAATTTAGAATTAACAGAAATTTACAGATCTTTAAAGTACAACTAAAATCACAGTTTAATAGGGTTAGAGATAGAGTCTTAATAAGAATAACAAACAACCTCTAATACAAAATGTTGGTAGGAGTAGATTACTCAAGAGCGGGGTGAATTGAGTATCTATAAAAAATTATATTTAAAAATTATTCTTAGAAGTCTCACCAATAAATTTAAATATATCCCAGTTAATCAATGTAATACAATTATAAAAATTTGATTGTTTAAATAACTTCTCAAAAGATTTATTAATTATTAGTAATCTTAATACCAGTTATTAATATTAATTTTGAAGCTATTATAATAATGAAAAGAAATTATAACTTCTTTCTAAGATTAACTATCAAAGAAAGTTTAGTGATTTTTGAATTATACGGTAAAACAGATTAAACTAAATTAAACAACACTGCAGAAGTAAAACAAGTGGTTCAGTATCAAGTCTAGACCTAATCCACTCCACTTGGTGATCACCTACCAGCAAGAAGTTTATATTAATAAACTTGATTCACACCCTGGATCAGGGTAAACAACAGTACACAAGGCTTTCCAAGTCTCACGAACTCTTCCACAGTTCTTCATGGGTATGAACTATCAGGTCACACAAGGACATCTTCCACACTTATCCATGAGAATAAACAAGGGTAAAAAAATGTGAGAGGAAGGATATCTTGTATCCTTCAGTTTAATGTAGTAGATAGTGTGCGTTTTTATACATACACACACACACTTCTTGAAATCTAAAAATAATACACAACAAAGAAAAAATGATGAGATAAGGTTATAAGTGCTCAGAGTGTTAGTATATGCAGTTATGGTCTTCTATGATGATGAAAATGTAGGAATCGAGTCTTCTTGTAAAAAACAGAGTATCACAAGTTTGGTGCTCTGGTTCAAATCTGGCTCGTGTTCTTCATGGAGTATGTATTGCAAAGATGTTCTCGACTCTGATCTATGGAATACCAGTGAATGATTCATGTGTTATTCATATGTATTGAATTTCATGTGTTGGTTCTTTTCTCAAGAATGCTCGTGCTTCTTCGTTATCTCGCGCACTTGTTTCTCTATCCACCCTTTTCCATTTTTGTCCACACTGTTCTTTTTAATCTTGGAGTGTATGTGTTAGAGCCGACATGATGCATGTATTCTACACCTCGTACCTCATACTATTAGGTGACATGTATACAAATAAACATTAATTATGTCACTGTATTTAAAAGCTTAAATTATGGCCGTTAGAGATTAAATTGAAAAACGAAAAAACAGATTAAGAAACAATTTCTCCTTGCAATGGTGTCTCCTTGAAACAGTGTCTCCTTATTTTTCTTTGAGTGATGAGACAGTTATGATGGCGCAATTTTATAGGGATCAGGAACCGGTCACACAAATACAGTGTTAGGATCACAGTGTCTGGTCTACAGTGTCTGGATGGTCACAGTTTCTGGTCACAGTGTCTGGGTCACGGTGTCTGGGTCATGGTATCTGGTCATAGTGTTTGGATGGTCACGGTGTCTAGTCACGGTGTCTGGGTCATGGTGTTTGGGTCACAGTGTCTGGGTCCTTTGCTAGAAAAACATAACTGGTGGCAGACTCATAGTTTCTCAGACTTAGCCAAATATCTGTACACAGACTTAAATAGTGATATTCATATAATGGATTAGACTTAATCATTTATCAAGGAAATACATTATAACACAAAATCAAAATAGTTTACAATCATTAAACATAGCACTTAAGATCTTGGATAAGTTTATAAAGAAACCAATCATCTATACACATTATTTGAGACAAATTACATAGGATCAACATGTTTTATAGAATGTATATGATTTGTGATCATTAAAACATGATTAACACATGATGATTACAACAAAAATTATCCTTAAAATCATATTAACCTAAATCTATCATTTCCCTTCTCCCAGCAGACAACCTCCTTGGAATTGGTAGCACCTTTGAAGCCAAATACTAGCCTTGGCTCTCAATTCTCTATACATGCTCAGATTCAAACATCGTTCTTCTTGTTGGATACATTCTACTGAGTTCTTAAGTAATCTTGCACATTTTTTGTTTGTCTTCATATTGATAGAGTTATTTAGGTGCAATATAATATTCCCTATTTCTAGGGTTTTCATCTGTTCTTCCTTTTTCATCTGATCTAGATCAACTCAAAGGATTATAATGGATGAGTAATATACCAAAGATATATGGTAGGTGGTCTATACCCTTCCCTTAAAGTTTGGTTTTTATTATAACTTGTTTCCATTGTGCTTCATGACAGACCTTTCAGAATTTCCACTAAAATTAATTGAATGCCTTGATTAAATTAATTAGAACCTGTTTAGGTTTACCACCTAACACCATGTGATGGTTGGAGGTTGTTACCCCCAACCTAGGTCACCCATGGGTCATGACTTTGTATATTCCCTATGTTATACCACCCCTTGGGTGTGTGTGATATCACCGACATTATTGGGAGCCTTGATTAATTTTAGGAAAATGGAATGAATGAATGGGAGAAGGTTTATGACTCCTTTCCATGTGATTACATGAATGGTAAATGTGGAATGAATTCATTAAATGGATTTAAATGGAAAATGAGGAATGAGTTGGATGAACTCATGGATTATTTATGATTATTAAATGAGATGTAAATTTTTGAATTACTTGATAATGGTAGTGGATTCCTTTTACATTTATACTTATCGGATTCTAATTTCATTAGATTCCATGGACATTAATACTCCATGGATCTTGATTATGTTATTGGATTCCTTGGATATTTTTACTCCTAAGATCTTGTTTCTATAGGATTCCATGGAAATTTTTACTCCATAGATCCATATTGATTATGGCAGTGGATGCCTCATACATTTCTATTCCTTAGATCCGGATTCCATAGGATGACAAGGACATTGCTACTCCTTGGATCCAGCTTTCTTGGAATGACTTGGATGAGCTCCTTGGATTCCACCCATGTATTTACTGAGTTTCCATCAAGATGCTCCATGGAATAGATGATGATGCCTTGGTTATTTATAAAATGGATTCATCCCTTTAAGGCTTGACACTTGATTAAATAACATGACCATTGTGGATGATTTATCAGGTTTATAGTTATTCCTAGTATGGTTATCTGATTTCAGTTGTTATATTGGATAGTATCACACCTGTGTATTTATGATTTATAGTTATCCTGTGATTATAGGCACTTGATTATTATTGATAGGGAGATATTTTTGGATAGACATGATCAACTATTCTTTGAAACTTTACTTTTATTACCATTATACCTATGATATACTGCACACTGATTCATTTTTTATACACAACAGGCCGTAGAAGAGGATCAGAGAAACAAGAATAGCAGTCACCAAAAGTAGAGCTAACCGGATTAGAAGAATGAGAGGGTATGGCAACCGCCATTAGGACCAGACACCATGCAGCTTTGTATGGGGCAGTGCTGGACGATCATCAATTCAAGGTGGGGATCTAGGTAATCAATGATGTAGAAGCTGGGGAGGGGTAGTTCTAGTGGGTTGGGCCTATGGGTCATGTATTGGGAATGGTATGACTTTGGGCCTTCGGGTCATGTATTGCAAGTCATGTCGGGCCTTGTTCCTTGGGCTTACAGGTCATGTATGAGTTCCCCTTCAACCCTTAAAAGGGGTATTATCCATAATAAAATAAAAAAGAAGGCATTCAGGCCATTCAGGTTTATACACAGACTAGACATGTTATAGACACCATTGGTGGTGGCCTACTGAGTGTTATCTCACACCTTGTTCAGGATGCCATTGGGTACCTGAACATAGTTCATGGATTCAAGTAGGGACCAGGGAAAGTGACCACTATATAATGTTTGATTTTATTTTTTCTTAGGAGAAGGGGAGTATAGGATCGAGCTATGCTCATGATACAAGATGGAGATAGTTCCTTTTTGGTCCTTTTTATATTTTTATACATGTATTGTACTGGTATTCCAATTTCCATGTATTTCCTACCATTTTTTATAGATACATGACATGATCATCATATTGTATATGACACTTCTTTTGGATTATTTATTATTATAGTCTTCTAGATGTTATCTATTGTATCTGATTTATACTATTAATCCACTTACTTATTCACTTGTGATACCACAACGTTACCCTGATTATGAGGTTATAGTCTCCACACTATACCACCTTAGACCCTTGTTACTAGTCAGTAGCCTCTGGAATATGGGGAGGGGTGCTTGATGCCATGTGACCCACCAACTCGGGGCATCGTTTAGTGGATTCTGGGTCGGGATGTTACAAAGTGGTATCAGAGGGATTTTCTTTTCTGGATTTACTATTTTGAGATAATAGACAGGATAAATAGTAAGTTTTGGAATTTTTAATGAGCTATTCTTGGGATTAGCTGACCCACGTATAGGAAAAAGCCAAATTTCCTGTAATGGGACATGTTTTTCTGAATTTTTCCTATTACAGTTGATTTGATTCCACCGTTGGGTGACACACTTGTTGTTTTATGTTCCTTATGATTATAGAGTTTATTGTTTCCTGATGATATGAGGGTATTCCATCTTATGCATCATTTTTATATACTTTCCAGGATTAATATTTCATGCATATTCCATTCCATATAGGATTAATTGATTGATTTCATGAAATTCTGATGTGTGACTTGTGTTATGGAATTGTTATTGGATAATGATTATTAAAGTAAATTGAGAGACATGATTGGTACTTTGAGTGACTACCATAACCTAAATAGTGTTTTCCTGTATAGGCTACAACAGAAACCCTAAGTAGTCAATTATGTCATGTTGATTCATGGACCATTGGTCACATGGATTGGAACGTTTTATGGTTGAGATTAAATGGACACTACACTTCGGTCTCTAAGGTGTATGGGCCCTTATGGATCAAAAGTGGTGATCCAATTGGTTCAACCATTTAAAGAGAATTGAGACAAAAATATGAATTTAAATGAAATTGAAATTCAGAACTGATAAATGGATTTTTCAATTTCACTAGATAGTCTATATATTGGGATTCGTGTTGTGAAATAGAGAACTTGACCTAGACCTGGATTTAGAGTGGGTAGTAGGTAGTGTCTCTAGTGATTTTTACGGTTTTTACTATTACCCATTTCTAGATTTAGGATTATGTAGAGGGGTGTGAATTGTTTATAGGAAGGATTATAACCATATTATTCTTTTATCTATGACTTGGTTGCTACTCAATTATTTTTTGATTTGTGTATTTGGAATTATAGATACATTCCACCATAAAGACCTCCAATTGTGTGCCAATAGGGTGGTGATGACCGTGATCTAGAGGTGGTGGGACCTAGGTTACCAATAGAACCTCTAGTAGTGCCTCTTACATCACTGCCCATCATTCCTAATATGGGTACTGATTCCCAGTTCCAAGAGAGTTTCTTGCACTTTGTATAGATTGTTCAGGGATCCACATAACCTATCTCGTCTATAGAAGAGATGATGTATGTGTTCCGGTAGTAACATCCTCCCACGTTATCAGGGGATGGTGGTCCATAGGTTACTGAGCTATGGATTAAGACTATTTTTTCTATATTTGAGCATCTAGAGACACCTCCTAAGAGGACAATGAATATCACAACATATATGCTTTGGGGAGAATTTAAGAACTGATGGGATATTTTGAACTAGGATGATTCACTTCAAGATATGGGTTGGAGGTATTTCCAATCCAGGTTTTATGATTACTTATTTCCTGATACCCTAAGAGCTAAAAGGTCTATTGATTTTATGTGTCTAGAGCAGGGAGTGATGGCTGTTATGTATTATTCAGAATTCTTTATAGAGATTCAGTGTTTTGTGTTGATTTATCTTTCTATTGATCCATAGAGGGAGATACACTTCAAGGAAGGTATCAAGAATGTCATTTGATCATAGGTAAACATGTTTTATCTGATTAATATCACTAAGATAGTGAATTAGGATCTTATTACTGAATATAAATCGAGGGAAGATGGGGGTGCATAACAAGGCATTGTATCCTCTCAACCTAGTGGTTAAATTTCTAGTGGAAGAAAATGGCATTTTGAGGCTTCTTGTGAGGGGAATACTAACTGGATTATGAGTGATGGTAGTTTCGTATTCTATAATTAATGTAGGAGATAGGGACATATAAGGAGTCAGTGTGATAGAGACCCATTCGAGTGCTGAGCATGTAGCAGGATGAGACATGTACAATGATTCTACATGACCTTCCCTCTAGTAGTAAGTGTAATGGGATAGAATCGAACTCTAGGTTTAGGAGTAGGATTCATATCTCCACATCAGGATGGGATCTGGAGTATTTCTAGTTGTTCAAGTTGAGGTGGTGGTCGTGACCAAGGAATTCGGGCACCATTTGTTCCATGACAACAGAGTGGGCCTACTCTGGGTAGTGAGTTTGTTTCAAAGGGTCACAATTTAGGCCAAATATTTTATATAAATCCTACACCGAAGGAGCAGAGTGTTGGGCCATATACGGTGAGAGGTACAATATTAGTATCCTCTACTATAGTATCTTCTCTTTTCGATACATGTACATCACATTATTTCATATGTGTACCTATTTTGGATATCCTTAGGCTTTTTGTTTAGTTTTTTATGGAATTATGACACTTGAAACTCTATCAGGAAACATATCGGAGAGTGTGCGCTAGTTCAGGGACTTCCCCCTTGAGATTGGTGGGTGTGACTTTTTATGGGACCTCTTTTTCCCTAAGATGACTAAGTTTGACATCATTTTTCGGATGGATTGGTTAGTTCCCTTTCATGTACTCATTGATTTCTATCATTGTATAGTTACCTTCACATCACTAGAGGGTGGGGTTTTTACTCACAAGGGTGAATGGTATGTCTAGGTAGGTAGAGATGGAATAAAGCATCATGGTCTAGGTGGGATGAAATCCTAAATTGATGGTTTGTATCTAGATGATTAGGGACCGCATCAGGTAGATTTTCCTCCATTTTTTCTTTATTTTAGAGATATTTTATTGGATGATTATTTTGGTATACCTCATGAGAGAGAGGTGAAGTTCTCTATTTAGATGGTTCCAAGATCTACAACATTATCCATTCCTCCTTATAGGATGAATACTACAGAGTTGCAAGAGATTAATAAGCAGCTAGATTACTTGGAAGAAAAGTGGTTTATATGACCCAATACATATCCATGGGGTTATCCTGTCTTTTTTTTTCTAAAAAGGAGGATAAAACCCTTAGGATATGTGTGGATTATCATAAATTGAATCAATTGATAGTTAAGAACTGACATCCTTTACCACAAATAAATGATCTCATTAACCAGCTCCAAGGAGCTAGGGTGTTCTCAAAAATTTATTTGATATTAGGTTATCACTAGGTGTGAGTTCGACCTATAGATATACCACATACAAAGTTTTATAGCAGGTATGGTCTATATGAGTATTTTGTTATTCCGTCCGGTCTTATGAATGTGCCAATAGTTTTTATGGCACTGATGAACTGCGTTTTCCATCCATATCTAGATTCATTTGTGGTGGCATTCATGGAAAATATCTTGGTGTATTATCATAATCGACACGACCATGAAAAACATCTTGAGATAGTTTTAGATATACTGAGAGTGAATCAGTTATATGCTAATCTCACAATGTTCCACTTATGGATGGATAAGATCCACTTCTTGGGTCATATTATCTTAGAGATAAGAGTATAAGTAGACCTAGATAAGGTGAGAGATATAGTTTTATGGGAGAATACCAAGAATTTTTTTGATATATGGAGTTTCTTGGGGATAGATGAATACTATAGGTGTTTCATACAAGACTTATAACACTTAGAATAACCTCTTACAGGCTTGACTAAGAAGGGTGTGAAGTTTGTATGGTCAGATACCTATGAGATAAACTTTCAAGAGCTGAAAGGGAGACTGAATTTAGTGCTGTTCCTGATTATACCAGAGCTAGAAAGGATCTATACTGTATATTGTGATGCATCAGGTATCGAGATAGGATCATTTCTAACACAGGAGGAATGAGTTGTGGAATATGGGTCTCATTATTTGATTCCACATGAGAGTGCACCCCTTCACTCTCCATCAAATGGGTCTGGTGTTTTCACCAGATCACAATCCAGGAAACTCAAGGGTCGCTCGTCCTCCCATTTTTTTCGGGCTATGAAATCTGGCGCCAGACCCAGATCCATTAATTTCCAATGACTCGCCTACTCGTCTGGAATTCCCGAGGTATGGGTGTTCATGTAAAAATGGACTTCCTATCTTTATAGTGCACCAAACACAAGGTATCTTTGGTTTCCATCCCTGAGCACAAGCAACACCTTAGCAAGATATTCGAGTTCTCCAGAAAACTCAAATTGCATGGCTACATGCATGTGGAACCAACCTACAAGCACATATGGTTATTTTGGCACCGTAGTGCCTCTGTAATTCTCACCCAGGTAGGGGACCATTTCATCACTGTGAAGGTTACTCAAGAACCCCACTCCTTCTTCGCTTCCTTCATTTATGGAAGTTGTGACTCCCATCTTCGGGAGTCCCTGTGGAGTGACCTCAATTCATTTGATCTCGGTAATCTTCCTTGGATCGTGTGGGGGGGGGGACTTCAATGTCATCATGGATCCTAAGGAACGCAGGGGAAGAGGTCCGTTTAATAGGAAGTCCATCCTCGTTTTTTCTCAATTCACAACCGACAAAGGTCTCATGGATCTTGGTTTCTCAGGCGACCGCTTCACGTAGTGCAACAACCAGCGGGGCCCCTGTAGGTCCTAGAGTCATTTGGATCGATGCCTGGCCAACATGTCTGCAATGTCAACTTATGAAAACACTCACATTACGCACTTGGTGCGCAGTTTGTCGGATCATTCCCTGCTCCTCATATCGTTATCATCTGGCCAAGACCATCATAACCGCTTTTAGTTTTATCATCACTGAAATAACATCTCAGGCTATAGCGATCTGGTTTGGGACTCTTGGGCCCTCCCTATCTAGGGCCATACGTGGTGCTCTCTCCACAAAAAACTAAGATGGCTCAAGCATAGTCTTCAATCCTGGGCGAAGGATTCTCTAATGTTAGACAGAACCCTCGAAGTAGTCATGCATGATGTTGATTGGATTAAAAGGTGTCTTGAAGAGGATTGGAACGATCATATCTTTGAGAAGCTTGCTAGAAAGAAGGATATCCTCTCGGATATGTTGCTGAGGTAGGAATTCAAGGCCAAGGAGGAGGCCAGGATTCATTGGCTTAAAGAGGGTGATATGAATACAGATTTTTTCCATGCTTGTATCAAGGAGAAGAAAAGGTGGATAAATCCGAACATTGAGCTGGGGGACGACTCGTTCACAGATTACAGGGAGGTCATTGGGGCTCTCACGAACTCACACTTCCAAGACTTGCTTGCTGGTCCTAGTAACACCTTTCCAAATGGGTACACAAGGGGCGACATGGGGATCCTCGACAACCTTTATCCTATCTTCTCAGACAGTGATAACGAGGCCCTGAGTGGTATTCCTCAAGAGGATGAAATACATGGATCCATGATGGCTCTGAATCCTGACAGTGCGGCAGGTCCTAACGGCTTCCTCAGATGTTTTTATAGAGCTTCATGGGACATCATGAAAGGGGAGATAATTGTGGCTATCCAAGACTTTTTCATTGGAGGGACTCTCCCTAGAGTGGCATGTGCAACAACCATGGCTCTCATTCCCAAATCCAAGTCTCCCACATCCTTAGAGTAGTTTCGTCTGATCAGTATGTGTAACGTGCCGTACAAAATTCTCGCATGCATTATTAATGCAAGGCTGTCCATCCATCTTCCCAGGTGCATCTCCAAGAAAAAGAATGGATTTGTTAAAGGACGCTCCATCCAGGGGGCGATCGTCTTGGCACAAGAAATGATCAGGGACCTCCAAGTTAAATCAAGTAGTTCCAATATGGCGGTTAAGTTGGATATGAGCAAGGACTACGACCGGGTGGATTGGAGCTTCATAATCAAAGTTCTCGTAGGTATGGGCATCTCTTAATGGAATATTGATACCATATTCTGCTACTGTATCTCATCTTAGATGTCGATCTCGTTCATGGGAAAAATGTTCGGATTCTTTAAAGAAATTTGTGGGATTTGTCAAGGAGACCCAATCTCACCGAGTCTATTTTTCACCACTCAGGATGTTCTCATCCACCTCATCCACTACAAACTTTCCAGAAATGTGATCCCTCCCTTTCAAAGAAGGATGCGCTCCCCACCTGTTTCCCATATCATATTTGAAAATGACTCCATTTTTTTCCTCAACACATCCAGCAGGTCTGTGCATGGCCTGAACAGAGCTTTGGAGGTGTATTGTCGCTTGAGCGGTTAGATCATCAACAAAAGTAAGAGTAACTTCTATATCTCTAACACTTTCTCTGATAGGCGTATCCTCAATGTGGGTAGAATCCTGGGAATGCACAAAGGCAATCTTCCCATGCTGTATCTGGGAGCCCCAATCTCGACGAGGCCTCTACATATCTGTTATTTTGACTCCATAGTTTGTAAAATCACGGAGAGGGTTCTTAACTGGAAGAACTGGTACCTTTCCTTCGGAGGCAGGATTTCCTTGGTTAATAGTGTTCTCACGGCCACCCCAATTCAAGTCCTTTACACCATTAAGGTCTCCAAGGGAGTTACCTGCAACATGAACATGATTTTTTTTGGATTCATCTGGGACCACAAGAACGAGGGTAGAAGGCACTGGATTTCTTGGCGTAGGATGGTGTGACCTGTCAAGGAAGACAATATCAGCATCCGAAATCTCTGGGATTCCCTCACTTGCATGCATACGAAAATGGTCTGGGAAGTGCTGGAGAAGCGTATGTTATGGGGTACGAACATGCATGCATGCTACATTGGGAATGGGGGTGGTAGGGACGGGCATGTATCCCCTTTATGGCATGATATTTTCCCTCTGGTGAATGACCTCATACCTTACACTCGTTGGATCATTGGAATAGGGGACGCCTCCTTCTGGCATGACAACTAGTGTGGGGAGGTAATTGGGTACCCGGGGTGCCCTGTTACCAACATTTCCTTCCAAGAGGCCAGAAAACACCCATCTTTCATCAGTGCTATCCTTGACACAAACTAGGAGGATCTGTTTCACCTCGTTGACCTGACCATGACTTCCGATCGGTGTGTGTTCACCCCATCCCTATCTGGACTCTTCATGTCCAAAGACTACCGTCGGGTGTCTGTCATGCAAATGGCAGAGGATTCTTGGAATGATGTGTTGTGGGATAAATCTATCCCCACAAAATTTAATTTCCTTACTTGGATAATCCATCACAGATCCATTCCTACCAATGAGAAAATTAAAAGGTGCAGGGTGAGCATGGCCTCCAAATGCATTTGTTGTAAGAAACACAAGGAGGAAACTTCAGATCATTTGTTCTTTGAAAGCGATTGGGCATGAAAGGTGTGGTCTTTCTTTGGTGATTTCACTAGATTTTATATTCCATCAATGGCAGATCAGTCCTTCCACACACGGTGGTTTCATGGCTCGGGTGCTGAGGGTCTGAAGAGATGAGCGCATACTTTGGTACTTCACGCTGGATGCTGGAGTTTGTGGTAGGCTCTGAATGTTTATTTTCATGAAGGGGTGGCCTCCTCTGTTAGAAGCATCATCTTTCGAACTAAGATCCTGCTACTTGATATGGTATTTGTCCTCAATGCCTGGAGGGAGGCTCGCACTCTGCAACATCTTCTTCCTACCATGCGTAATCCCTCTCCGGCCCTTGCTTCACCCTCTGGTAATTGGGTCTGATGGACCCCCTCACATCATGGTTTCAAGCTTAACACCAACGGCTCCTGTCTTGTAGGTACCATTAGTGGAGGGGGTCTCGTTTGTGATCGCAAAAACTCAGTTCTTTTTGCCTTATCCATCCAGTTGGACTAGGGCACACCTCTTCTTGCAGAGGTGAAGACCATGCTGGCAGGTCTCCAGGTGTGCAGCCAAGGGGGTGTGGTCCCAGTGGAGGTGGAAACTGATTCCATGCTTCTCTATAATTCTCTCCAAGGAATCGGTAGCGTTCCTTGGTTTATCAAGTACATCGTCAAAAAGTGTCAGTTTTTCCTTGGAAACAACACAAAAGTGTCCCATACCTAGTGCGAGGGCAATAAAGTTGCTGAATATCTTTCTTCAATTGTCTATTCAGGTTCGGAGGCTTTTATTTTTCACCCCCCAAAGTCTGAAAACAACAGGGATCAACATTATTAGAGGGGATTCCCTTGGTCTTCATTATTTTAGACCCTCGTAGTATCTTTTCCTCAGTTGTTTTGTGGCACTTTTTCCTTCCTTGAATAAAAAATGTGCTATGATGGTATACACGGACCAAAAAAGTATCAAGTAAATATTTACACAGTGTGACTTGAACCTTATGAAATTAAGGTGGGTATAATACCTATAGTCTTTTGACTTTGATATTGCCTACACGCCCTAGAAGGGTGATGCAGTTACTGATGCACTGAGCAGGAGGACTCAAATAATAGTAGTTCATGAGCTCAATAGTGAGTGGAAGATTATGGATTTGTTTTCATAGATACACTTATAGGTGTAGGATAGTCAAGGGTATACTTTTCTCTCATCCTTGGGATTGGATTATAATCTTTTGGATAGAGTGAGGATGATACAGTTATTTGATACTAAGGGCCTAGTCCCACGAGAGTGTGTGGTAGGTGAGGACACAACTCTTGGTTGGACTATGGGTGAGGATGAAATTCTACATATTCATGGTTGTGTTTGGGATCCAACAGACATACACAAGGAGATTATGTAGGAGTTTCATGCCTCAACTTGGTTAGCACATCCCAACATTACCAAGATGTATCGTGACTTGTGCCATCAATATTGGTGGTTGGGAATGAAATGAAAGGTATCTAATTTTGTCACAAGGTCCTCCACCTGTTAACAAGTGAAGGTGGAACACTAACAATTGGATTTTATTTTAAAATAATTACCCATTCCCAAGTGTAAATGGGAATATGTTTCAATGGATTTCATGACCAGGTTTCTGAGGTATCCTTGTGGTAGTGATGATATATGGGTTGTTTTGGACAGGCTCATGAAGGTCGCCCATTTCCTACAAATTAGTGATACCTTCTTAGTAGATGAGTTTGGGAGACTCTACATCCATGATATTGTGCACTTAAATAGGGTTCCTCAGACCATGGTATCAGATAGGGATGCCAAATTTATATCTCAATTATAGAAAGGACTATAGTGGGGATTGGTTACACAGGTGCTTCTAAGAACAAAAAAATACCCTTAGACTGATGGTAAGTTAGAATGGACTATACAGTTTTTAAAGGACATGCTTAGGGCATGAGTCCTTTATTTTTGGGGCTCTTGGGAGAGGAATATAACCCCAGTTGAGTTCACCAACAATAATAACTATCAAGAGACGATACAGATTCCACCCTATGAGGCTTTGTATGGAAGGATGTTCCAATCACCTCTATCATGGTTAGAGGTAGGAGAGGTATTGTTACTTAGACCTCATCTCATGCAGGAGACTTTAGACTAGGTCCAGTTGATCAAAAAGCAGATGGCTACTACACGGTCTAGACATAAATATTACATCAATCACCATCGATGACCTCTAGAGTTTGAGGTTAGGGATCATGTATTTTTATTCATCTCACCAAAGTTGGGACATAAAAATATTAGGATATAGGGTAATATTTCACTACGTTATGTTGGGCCATTTGAGATTTTGGAGAGAGTCGGGATGGTAGCCTATGGCTGCAGTTACCTTAGAAGTACTGATCCATGCACAACGTCTTCCATGTATCTCATCTGTCTCATTATCACTCAGACCCATCTCATAATTTTCATCCAGATGAGGTTAAGCTGTAGGTAGATGCATCCTTCAAGGATCATCCTATTAGTATCATTGACAGGAGAATGAAGGCTCTCCAAAGATAGTCAGTTCCTCTAGTATGAGTGTTATGGCGGAACAACCTTGTGTAGGATGAGACTTGGGAGTGGGGGGGGGGGGTAATGTGCATGTTCAGTGGATGGAGTTATTATTAGATGATTCTTGACTACCCTTGGAAGGGAAATTTGAGCATGAATTTCTTTAAGTGTGGAAGATTATAAGATACCAAGTTTTCCTACAAGGTACAATTTTTTTTAATTTTATTTTAACTCCTTGGTTTTGAACTAATATGAGTGTCTAATGA
Organism: Viscum album; assembly: GCA_963277665.1. Classification (NCBI taxonomy): domain Eukaryota; kingdom Viridiplantae; phylum Streptophyta; class Magnoliopsida; order Santalales; family Viscaceae; genus Viscum; species Viscum album. Next base: position 777,691,788 of record OY728126.1, on the reverse strand, counting down.
GATCATAAGAGTTTTGTGGGTGTCAAGGGCTTGTTCGGATCCTGAAGTCTAATTTTGGAGAAAAATAGCTGGGCTGCATGGTTAATATAAACCATACGACCCAATCCATATGGTTATTACTAACCATTCAAGGAATTTCAGAGGTCAATAAGAGGCCACACTGTTTGAGGAAACCATATAGCCAGGGCCACATGCCTATGTAGAGGAACCTGCAATTTTTATCAGAGGTAAAATGCACGGTTGGTTCATAGTCTGTCCAACCATGTGTCATGACCATACAAGGGGTGACTGGGGACATATGCATATGGCATGGTTTGTGCATGATTTTCTAAACCGTGCACATGAACCATGCAGGTTCCCTATTGAGGTAGTGAGGGGTGCATGGTTGGCACATGGTTTGGCCAATCGTGTGACTAAACCATGCGACCTATTTAAAAAGGGGTAAAATGACCAAATTTCTATTAAAATACTATTAACCTAAATCTTTTCCTTCTCTTATCCCAATGGGAAACCTCCTTGGTATTAGTAGCTCCTTTGAATCCAAATCCTATCCTTGGATCCCGATTCTCTGTCTGGACTCGGATCCAAGCACCATTAGCCTCATTGGATATGTGTTGATGATTTCTTTATTCATCCTGTATCTTTATTCATTTGTCTTCATATCGATGTAGTTATTTAGGTTCAAGATAATATGCCCTATTTATGGGGTTTTCATCCTTTCTTCCCTTTTCTATTGATCTGGATCGAATCAGAGGATGATACTGAACGAGTGTTCTACCACGGACATACGGTAGGTGGTCTATACCTTTCCCTTAAATTTTGGTATTTATTATTCCTTTTTCCCATTTTTTTACATGTAGGACCTTCCATAATTTCCCCTAAAATTAATTGAATTCCTTGATTAAATTAATTGGAACCTATTTAGGTTTCCCACTTAGCATCATGTGATGGTTAGAGATTGTTATCCTTAACCTAGGACACCCATGGGGTATGTATGGTATCAGGTTTTCCTATGAGGTATGGATCTTTTTAATTTCGTTTTAACCCCTTGGTTTTGACATAATGAGAATTACTAATGAGATCATAGGAGTTTTGGGGTGTCCGAGGCTTCTTCAGATCCCAAAGACCGGTTTTTGGAAAAGGTAATTGGGATACATGGTTAGTAGAAACCATACAACCCAGGCTACATGGTTAGGAGTAACCATGCAGGGTGGTCTAGACCTCTTTCTAGGCTGTACGCCCATGCGGGGTTGGAAAGAGAGCAGAAAAGGGCACATGATTTTCCCTAACCATGCGCCTAGGGCCACATGACCGTGCATGAATATCTGTAGTTTTTAGCAGAGACATGCAACATGGTTTGCACATAGTTTCCCAAACAATGTGCATAAACTATGTGAGCTACCTCTTGAGGTAGTGAAGGATTCATAGTTGTCGCACGGTTTGGCCAACCGTATGGCTAAACCATGTGACCCGGTATTTTGAGGCAAAATGACCTTTTTACCCTTAATGGCTTATTTGTTTAAATCCCCTCTCCCTTTTTTTCTCCAGAAATATGAGGACCTTCCCTCTCGTATTGATCTCCTACTCCATTAATCTAGGTTCCTTGATAAATTTTCTATTCAGACTCAGATTCAAGCACCAATCATCTCGTTGGATCCACACCAGTGATTTCTTTATTCAGCTTGCATATTTCTTCATTTGAATTTGTATCGATGGAGTTATTTTTGTGAAAGTAATATGCCCTATTTCCAAGGAGTTTTTCCATTTCTCCATTTTCATTAAATCCATCTTGAGTTAGGATTAAATACTAGATGAGTGTTCTACCATGGGTATACGGTAGGTGGTCTATACCTTTACCTCAAGGTATGGTGTTTTATATGCCTTGTTACTGTTATCCCATATGCTGGAATTTCCAGTGTTTCCCCTAAAATTAAATAAATGTATTGAATAAATTATTTAGGACCTATTTAGGTTTCCCACTGGTACCATTATATGGTTGGAGGTCATTTACCTCAACTCATTCCACCTTCGAGGTGTATTTATATATTATTCCCCATGATATACCACCCTATTGGGTGTGTGTGAGCTATCCAATTGTTTCAAGAGATTTTTTTTATTTAAATTAGAATTGAATTAGACTTTAGGAGAGGGTTTATACCTCCTTTTCCATGTGATTACATGTTGATCGAAATGGTCAAATGTTTAAATGAAAATGTGGAAATGAGTTGGATAAAATCATGGATTATGAATGATTATAAAATGGGTTATGACATGATTAATTAAATGATTGATGTATTGATAAAGTTAGTGGGTTCCTTGTACATTTCTACTACTTGGATCTTGATTCCATTAGATTCCATGGACATTTCTACTCCATGGGTCCTAACTATGGTAGTGGATGCCTTGGAAATTTATACTCCTTAGATCATGATTCCATTGGATTCCATGGAAATTTCTACTCCATGGATACTGACTATGGTAGTGGATGACTTGTACATTTCTACTCCTTAGATCCTGATTCCATAGGATTCTATTGAATTTCCTACTCCTTGAATCCAGCTTGCTTAGAATGCCTTGGATGAGCTCCTTAGATTCCAACCAAGTCTTTACTGAGTTTCCATAGAGATTCTCCATGGACTCGATGAGTATTAATTGGTCATTTATACCTTATATCAGGCTCTTTTAGGCCTAACACTTGATTACATGGCATGATCGTTGTGGATTCTTTATCATGGTTTACAAATAGCCCTATTATGGGTATTTGATTTCAGTTTCTAGACTAGACAGAATCAAACCTATTTATTTATGATTATAGTTTCCCTTATTATGGGAGCTTGACTATTGTTCACAGGGATCCATTTTTGGATAGATATGATCTCATTTATATTTGAAACTTTACTTTTATTACTATTATTACTGTGATATATTTTACATTAATTCATTGTTTATGCATAGACTATACACATTATGGACACCATTAGCGGTGGACTACTGAGTTTTATCTCACACCTTGTTCAATCTGCCGTTGGGTACCCAAACATACTTCATGGATACAGGTAGGGATCAGGGAAAGCTCCCAATTTATGATGCTTTACTTGTTTGTTGCTTAAGAGTAGGGGAGCATAGAACCGAGATATGCTCATGATACTAGAAGAGGATAGTTCCTTTTGGTTTTTCTATAATTTTGATACATATATTATACTGTATTCCTATTTCTATGTATTACCTACCATTTTTTATAGAGACACGACATGATCATCATATTTTTTATGACACTATTTTTGGATTTATTATTATTACAATCTTTTGGATGTTTATCTTTTCTATTTGATTTATATTATGATTCCACTGATTTATCACTTGTGATACCACTAAATTAATTTGATCATGAGGGTATAGTCTCCCCACTATACCACCTTGGACCCTTTCTAATAGTCGTTATCCTTTGGCATTTGGGGAGGCATCCTTGAGGCCATGTGACCCACTGGCTTGGGGAACCGTTTAGCAGGTCCCAAGCTGGGAGATAACAGGGTGTGCCTTTGTATCTTCCCTATGTTATACCACCCCTTGAGTGTGTATGAGATCACTAGAATTATTGGTAGCCTTGATTAATTTAATGATAATGAATGAATGAATGGGAGAAGGTTTGTGCCTCCTTACCATGTGATTACATGAATAGTAAATGTGGAATGAATTGGTTAAATGGGTTTAAATGGAAAATGAGGAATGGGTTGGATGAACTCATGGATTATTTATGATTATTAAATGAGATGTAAATTATTGAATGACTTGATAATGGTATTGGATACCTTGGAAATTTATACTCCTCATATCCCAATTCCATTAGATGCCATGGACATTAATACTCCATGGATCTTGATTATGGTAGTGGATTCCTTATAAATTTCTAATCCTCAGATCCTAATTCCATAGGATTCCATGGATATTTCTACTCCATGGATCTATATTGATTATGGTAGTGGATGCCTCAGCCATTTATACTCCTTAGATATTGATTCCAGAGGATTCTAAGGACATTTCTACTCCTTACATCCAAATTGCTTAGAATACCTTGGATGAGCTCCTTGGATTCCACCCAAGTCTTTACCGAGTTTCCATCGAGATGCTATATGGACTTGACAAGGATTACTTGGTTATTTATACATCGGATCTGGCCCTTTCAAGCCTGAAACTTGATTACACATCATGACCATTGTGTATGGTTTATCATGTTTACAGTTATCCCTGGTATGGGTATCTGAATTAAGTTGTTAGACTGGATGGTATCACACATGTTTATTTATGATTTACAATTACCTGTGATTACATGTACTTGATTATTGTTCATAGGGATCCATGTTTACCTGGACATGATCATCTCTTCTCTGAAACTTTACTTTTATTACTGTTATACCTGTGATATATTTCACACTACTTCATTATTTATACACACATTGGACATGTTATAGATACCATTGGTGGTAGCCTACTAAGTGTTATCTCACACCCTATTCAGGCCACCATTGGGTACTTAGATAGACTTTATGGATAAAGGTATGGATCAGGGAAAGTTATCACTACATAATTCTTGATTTGATCATTACTTAGGAGAAGGGGAGCATAGGACTTAGCTATGCTCATGATGCTAGTTGGAGATAGTTCATTTTTGGTCATTTTTTGCATTTTGATACATGTATTGTACCGATATGCCTATTTCCATGTATTTCATTCCATTTTGTATAGAGACATGACATGATCATCATTTTTTATATGAAACTTCTTTTGTATTATTTATTATTATAGTCATATGGATATTACCTGCTATCTTTGATTTATATCATGCTTTCACTTACTTATTCACTTGTGATACTACTGTGTTACTCTGATTATGAGGGTATAGTATCCCCATTGTAACACCTTAGAGCCTCACTACTAGTCGGTAGTCTCTGTCATATGGGGAGGGGTACTTGAGTCCACGTGACCCACCAGATTGGGGCATCATTTATTTGATTTCATTAGGGACTTTACAACTGTAAAATTGACTTTGTGGACCTCCTAGCTACATGACACCCAAAAGTGGGAAATATGAAAGAAGAAATTTAATTCACATGTCTCAATTAATTAAAAGGGATGCCTCAACTGATCGCAGATTCCCCATCTAGGATTCATATTAGAGGATGGGGTGAACATGTAGCATTAAATTTCACTGCGCTCTCTAATTAGCAAGGCACACCAAAAGTGACATCATGAAATGTCATAGCTTCAGGAAAGATTTAACAAATGTACTCTATTCATAATAGATGGTATGATCAAAAAAAATTGGCCCTGAATAACTCCTAGAAATGTTGGTCTAGAAGAGAGTGATCCATAGAAAAACTCATACATCAATCATATGAAAATATTGAGCGAGCCTCCTGCCTAAGGGAGGCAATCATCAAGAATCTCCAATATCTTTGGAATTAGGTGGCTCAAGTGAAAATTCTACAATGCACCCATCTCACATTCAAACATGGATTTGTAAAATCAATAAAGTAGCTACGACAGTAGTAGTCATGACAATCTAGGAGCAACCCCAACCCGTAGGGCTAGTGGATTTTTTAGTACAACCTTCGATGTTGGTAAAACATGAACAAAAGGTTGTGGAAGTAGAATAGGAACATCCCCATCCCACTAGGCTGGGGGATTTTTTACCTCAATATCCCCCTCAACAAAAATTAGTATTCTCCTGACTAGGTGGAATTTCTCAAAATGGATCCTCCCAATTAGTTTTATCTCATGACCTAGTGTTCTCACAGGTAATATACACAAAAAAATTATCTAGATATTCCCTTCAGATCACCATCCGCCAAACGATTCTAAGAGTACTAGTGAAGGAGAGGATGAGGCCTCATGTAGGGAGAAAATAAAGGTAGTATCTCAAGAAGGCTAGTGAAATGCCTGAAATGAATTATGCATCGGTAAACCTCATTAACACCACCCCTATATATGCTATAGAACACGAGGCCAATATAGAGGAGAAGGAGGAGGAAGTTTCAGTTCATAATATGGTCCACACTGAAATGATTAAAAGAGGTGTGCATACCTAGAACCAAAGGATTACTCTAAATTTGGAGATTCCCTCAACCACTACATTATTACCTCCTTAGTGAGAATATACTAAAGGAAAGTGTTGAACTCTCTGTGACATGGTTATTTTCATAATCACAAATCATTGTTTTATTTATGTCAATTAAGTATTTGTTTCAATTTGTTCTAAATGTTCTTATATATGTTTAAATCTTGTCTACATATGTTTATCTATGTTAATTTATGTCTTAATGTTGACCCGTAAGTGTTCTGGATTAAACAGACACTTTGTGAAGCTTTCATATTTCTTGACTCACCGTTAGTTATATTTACGGTCTCACCGATGAGAATGGTCGCATTGATGAGAACGATCGCACCGATGAGAACAGTTTCACTGATGACAACAGTCGCACCGATGATAACGGTCACACTAATGAGAACGATTACACCAATGAGAATAGTATCAAAGGACCTACTGATACTGATGCTGATCAAAGGACCTATCGATACCGATGCTGATCAAAGGACCTACCGATATCGATGCTGATCAAAGGACCTACCGATACCGATGCTGGTAAAAGGACCTACCTGTAGAGACCCGAAGCTTGACATACATGGACATTACATTACTTTTGCGGAATACTTAGTACATAACAAAAACACACACACAAGGATCGTAATAGTTTAGTGTCTTTGGAAACTCGGAATATAATCTTCTAATCGTGGTGAAAGATCTTCAACATCTCCCATAAAGATCTTCCTTTTTTTTAAATCTAAAACCTTTCTTTATATCATGGGGAAAAGAAAACATAAAAGGGTGAGCTCAAATGCTCAGTAAGGGTAAACAAAATAAATATCAATCACATCATATACAAAAGCACATAACTTTTGGAAATCTTAACCTGCAAAAGAGATCATAATTTCATAACATAGCATAAATCATGGCAGTGAAATGTAATCACAATAATCAAAACTTAAAACATGAAACTTTGTGGCATACACACATAATCATAGAGAATCATTTCTTGTTAGTCAGGGCTCATTTCCAAGACTATCTTAGTGGACAAAGTCCCTTTCTGAACTGAGTCACCCTCGTTTCAGTCCTGTTTCACTGAACCGGTATAACCTACCATTCCAGCCATGTCTATCTCATGAGATATAAAATCTTTATCCAATGCATTGGAGGGAGATATAGGTCCCACCCATCTCATAATGATACCATTCTTATGTGTGCCACAAAATCATAAACCATACATCATTGCATAACCCATGTAATAAAAATGGGAATCTTAAACATCGTGACATCATAAAACAATTCATATAAGATAAAGGAATTCATAAAAATATAATTCCATCACAACATAATCAAATCAATGTAATAATAGGGATAAAAACAGAACCCTTTATTATCTTATATGGAAAATAATTTTGATAAAACACTTGAAATGAATTCTTGAAGAAAATATCCTTTCTTCTTCAAAATCAATTTCTTTTCACAAAACATCATGCAATTTTAAAAGAAAGAGATTTTATTGAAAATAGTCATGAAATCTTTTGGAGGAAGCTTCATGAAAATAAGGCTTTATAAAACTGTAAAAATCCGTTCGTTCCGTTTAAGTTTAAAAAAAACATTCTTCTCGTACTTTTGTCGGAAAAGTCAAAAAGTACCTCGTATGAAAAATGAAAAAGGATTCCTTTCATATTCTTTAATAAAAACTCACCGAAGGGTAAAATTGGATTTAAAAATTTGTAGGTAGATGGAAATAATATTACATATTCAGGAAACATGGATGTGGATGATAAAATACACCCCAGTAAATACTAAAGTATAAACAATCTCGGATAAAAATGAGATTGTGATATTTCCCTTACCTTAGGTCCGATATGCTTCGTAAGTGTCCGAACCTCCTGTATAATGATTTAAATAATGTCATTGACTTATTCCAGAATCATAATCATTGTTATGATATCATATATGGTTCACTTATGACTTTATATTACCCGTTCTTTTGTAAATTCTATGTTAAGGAAGCGTTTTGGGTAAAATCGTTTCATTTATCGTAGGTGTTTGGACTTGTTGTTCTTGACATTATTATTACTTATATCATGATTTACTTACTTCCAGAATATAAAAAATGATTTATATATCATATATATTCAGTATATATATATATATAATAGATAGATAAATGAAATGAAACACACCGTTCATGGAGACGGTAGTCCGTACGTACGCATGAACGTTGTTTTCCTTTCCTTATTATCTTGAATGGAAGTAAGTAGATGACATACATATATACATAAATACAGTAGCTTTATAATGTCATATATTTCATTATTATTTCTTATATATACTTTATAATCATTCTTAAATGGTTAACATGGAGAATGAATCTCATCGCGTCGTGGAGACGGTAGTCCGTACGTACGCACGAGCGATGATATCATTTCCATAATTATTGAATTGAATTGGTGTGGATGATACAATATATCAGAATAAATATGATGTTCTAATAACTATGTATAGTTATTCTTTACACCATTATACCCATCCATGTAAGGTGGTGGTGGAAAATAGATTACACCACGGCGTGGAGACGGTATTTCGTACGTACGCACGCACGGTGATTTCTTTTTCCGTAGGATGGATAGATGGTGAAATAGGGTTGTTTAATACTTATAATAACATATCAGTATATGAGTGATACTGATGTTATTACTTCATAATGAAACAACCTAAGAAGAAGAAGTGGAAGAAGAAATAAAGATGAAAGAATCGGTAACGGACATTACCTCTTCTTTGAAGTGCTTCTTTGAGACCTCATTTTAGGGCACTAAAATGGGTCTTTGAAGAAGAACAGAACCTCTAGGATGTTTCTAGGGAAGTGTAGAAGAGAATTTGGCAGGGGTTGTCCAAGCTTGAAGGCTCAAAGTTGTGTGAGGAAGAGAGGGAGGAGGTTCCCTTTTATAAGGGAGGAGAGGGGCACCTTTGGAATAACTAAAAAAATTATTTTATTATAAAGTCAAGTTCGGTTTTAAATAGCTCCAAATTGATTTATTTCGAGGCTAAGGTGGGTATGGGTCGAAATCATCTCATCCAATAGAATTTAGACAATTTTAGGTTCCTATTTTAACCTTATCGTTTAGATTTAACATTAAGTTAAATAATTTTACTTTTACCGTGTCTTCTTGTGTTCTTACACTATAAGGTTAATAAACTTACTATAAGAAGCCAAAAGAACCCCAAATTGTTTATTATTAATATATATAACCTTATCTAAGTCATTTGGCCGAACCTTTGATTTTTAGGAATAAAATAACAATTAATAATATAATATTTGTTTTAAAAACTATTTTATGTCAATTTTGACACTATTTAGTAATTTATTTTTGTGAAAATTATAACAGAATGATAAGTTATAAAAAATTTAATTAAATAAATACTAACATGTCATATTAACCTAGAAAATTAGTGGAATTCATAAAAAGTCTCAAATTATATTTATTTGGGTATTTATAACATCAATTATGTCAATATTTCATTAATAAGATAATTACTTCATCATCGTTGTGTTATAACTAAATTAAATTATTTAATGTCTAAAAATTACAAATAAAATACCATTATGTAGGAAATCTTTTTATCTTTCTAATTAATATTTATAGTCGAATTTATCTTAAGTATAACCCCATATTAAAAATGTTTTAGTAAATAAACTTTGATTTTAACTCTTTTAACCCTTCTTTAAATAAATTAATAACAAATGTCCTAATCTAATCCAAGTGGGCCTAAATGGTCATATTTTATTCCTAAGTTTGTTTTTGGTCGAATTACACTTGTCCAATAGAATTAGGACATGTGTTAGGGTAATAATAATATCATTTCTACCCTTAATTACCCTATTTACTTTTAACCATGGTAAATAAAAGTAAAAGGTTACTATTCACCAAAAATTATTTTCATCTCATTGAACCACATTTTACTTACTGACATCAACCGTGTCTCTCGGATTTTTGAAATTCCACTCACAGAAGCGGTAAAATTAAGTTTTATGAAAAATTCGGTTTTTTTAACTACCACTTAGTGGTTTCACTATTCATCAAAAATTGAAAGTTTTCAGAAAAATACCAAAAATTAGGCCTAAGCTATATTTGATATTATGAACTCAAAAATGATTTCTATTTTACCAAATTCAAAACATATCAGTTGAATTAATTAATTTAAAAATTAATTCCCATTGTCAAAACAAAAGGCGTGTTTTTAAGAGATAATAACTATCAAAAGATTGACACTTGTTTATAACTGGTTTAAATGTGAAATTACATCCAATGACCAACATTGTATTAAATTTTAAAAATATATTCTAAATATACTTTAAAACCACTAAAATTAATAATTTATCACTATTAATTATTTCGATTGAAAAAGTTATTTTTAATTAAAATTTAGTAATTTCCACTATTCATCAAAATATGAAAGTTATCCGAAAATTACGAAAATTTCACCCTAAGCTAATTTCGATATTCCGAATCCAAAAATGAAGTCCATTTTGAAAATTAAAATTTACAAAATTTCAAAAAGTGGTTATTACTATTCATAACGGCTAGTTTTAATAATATTTTAATAGCATATCGTTGTTTAGTGAAACTCGGTATTGCGTACTACACACGCTATCGAGGAAGGTCGTGATTGCGTGTAATACAAGGCAAGTCAAGGATGCGTGTTGAGAAAGCTTCTTTTGGTGTAGCGTACAACACAAGACATTAATGAAATTAAAAAGAATATTTTTCATAAAATCTCGGGGTGTTACACTACCGATACCGATGTTGATCAAAGGACCTACCGATACCGATGCTGATCAAAGGACCTACTGATACCTATGTTGATCAAAGGACCTACCAATACCGATGCTGATCAAAGGACATACCAATACCGATTATGATCAAAGGACCTACTGATACCAATGCTGAACAAAGGACCTACCGATGCCGATGCTGATCGAAGGACCTATCGATACTGATGCTGATCAAAGGACCTACCGATGCTGATCAAATAACCTACCGATCTCATGAATCACCGACAGTCATGAAATTTGTTTGAATTTCTATTAAATCTTATTTAATTAAAACGTTCATATTTTCTTAATTTAATGCAACTTCCATTAATTGATGTTGGTTGTTGGATGTCAGGGAACCGTACCTAGTACCTATCAAAAAGGTAATCATTCCTTTTGATAGATCTGAAGGAATAAAAAGGAAGATAGATCTGTAGAAAAAGCATGGGGACACGACAAAAATTACACATATAGAGACACACAAGCAAAAGAGAAGATACGAGGGTGTGAAGAGCCACAAAAGAAAAATAATAGCTCGAAGAACACCTGTGAAAACTGGAAAGCTTCAAGATATTTTTCACCTGGAACAAACTCTAAAGCCAAGTTGATATGCCCACTGAACATCGTATGAACAAGGCTAAACAACTATAGATGAGAGGAGCAATGACACTCTGTTTTGTGTCATTCTCACCAGAAAGGGCTAAAATTCCATCTGCAACATCCAAACGAGTCCAGAGCATATCTGCAATCACTCAGAGCATTCCAAACTCATTATCCATTAATTATTATCTCTAGTGAACTTTTGTTTAACTTGTTTGAGTAGTGTGTGTGCATATATCTATCTATACACACACTGACTCCTGGGCTGAACTGGAGGATACTAAATCCTCACTCCAAACTTCTTACACCTTATTGTATCCCACTGTGAATTGTGGAAGAGGTCAAGTGTGACCTGGACAGCCTGTGTGCTGTTGTTTTGTTTTCCCACGAAGAACTGTGGTAGAGGTCTAAGGACCTATATAGTCTGGCCACTATTGTAAAACCCTCTATCTAGGGTGTGGATCCTTGTTTATATAAACTGTTTGAGAGGAATACGTCTCGGCTTGAGACTGAACCTCTTGGTTATATCTGCTGTGCATCTTAGTCTTAGTTTAAGTTATTTTCTATTCCGCTGCTAAGTAATTTGAAATATAAACGTATTTTAAAGCAACTCGGATAGTTAAACTAGCAAGTGTTTGTATTTATTATAAATCATTAGGTTAGCTTCAAAATTTAATTAATCTTCAGATTAGATTAACTGAGAACTAATCAATCTCTTGAGAACTTAACTGACCCTTTTCTATATTACAAATTCACTATAGTTTATCTTGTTCTATAAATTGGGGATTTTATTACAGATCTTTTTAACAAAAATTTTAATTGGAACTCAATTCACCCCCTCTTGAGTGTCCACTCTGACCAACATTTGGTGTCAGAGGATTTAATTTTTGTTCAAAGGTTTTCAAAACTACTCTTCTTTGAAAAAACTTCAACTGTGATTTAAGTTGTATCTTAAAGATCTTAAATTTCTGTTAGATCTAAATTTTATCTCTTTAAATATATTTGATAAAATCTAACTATGGAAAATAGATTAGAAGGTGATTCTACCAACATACCACCTTTCTTTAACGGTACAAATTGTGCCCAGTGGAAGCTGAAAATGAAAATTCATTTAGAAAGTATGGGATTTGATATCTGGACTATTATAGAGACTCAGTATAAGATTCCAGAAACTGTTAGAACTACTTGGGATGAACATACTAAAACAACTTATAATAATAATTGTAAAGAAATGTGTCACGAACCATCCTCGGGGCTCATGCCGTGACTACCCCAAGCCCGCCTCCCATAGGCTAGGGGTTGGCGACTAGCACCAAGGCGTAAATCCCGACTAAAAGGGGAAGGCATTGCCTTTATAAAGTAAACAAACACCATAGAGTAAGCAATCAGAAGTAAACACTAAGTAAAACAGGGTACAATAGTAGTGCGTAAAATTAAGTGTGCCAGAATACAAACCCAAACTGAAAGTAAAGTACAACTGGAAAGGAAGTACAACAACTGAAAGTAAAGCAGCAATGTCGAGCTGTCCACAGGAAGTCCCACCTGGAGGGTGGGTACAGATAGTCTCCTCAGCTCCACGGGTCCAACCGTCCGATCCGTGTACGTCCCGCCCAGTGGTCCACCTCCAAGTACTGACTTGCTCCACAAGCCTCCACCACGATCAGCGCTGTCCGTCGTCTGCATCCAACACAATGTAGTGCGGGCATAGCCCATGCAGGGGTGAGTATACGCTACTCAGTAGGGACCCCAAGACCCCCGAAGGTCTCCCAGAATCCACAAAGGATAATCCACAAAGGAAAGATACAATCACGAAGTAACAACCGACACTACTTAGGTATATGCCCATATATATACCTAAGTCATCAATTCCAGTTCAGCTCCAACATCTGACCCCAAGTACAACCCAGTCCACACAGGAAAACATAACCCATTCCACATAGGAATTTGCAAACCAATCCACACAGGAAAGCATAACGTAATCCACACAGGATATCAAGTCAATCTTATCGAAGATAATGATTGAAAGTCAAGACTCAACTCACACATGTATACTTCTTCGTAAGACAAAAGAGATGATCAGATGTTGCCACTGATTCATCTAAGCTGTCAGACCCACACATGATCGGTAGGTACTAACCCCCGAAATGACCCACACAGGATCTGACCCACACAGGATCGGTATGCGCTGGCCTACACAGGACCGCTGAGTGCTGACCCACACAGGATCGGTAAGCACTGATCCACACATGATCATTGAGTGCTGTAGTCGTCGCTGTCGAACCCACGGAGGATTTCTGTACAGTCTTCATCATCGTCGCAGTCGCAGCCAGTTCTAGGGTTCCCGCACACAGCAAGCTCGTTCGGGGAGGGTCCGCTCCACGAGCCAAGGGTCCGATACATCAACTGACACGAAGTCTGGAGTTGATGTATCCCAAAGTTCCGTATCGTCAACAGGAACTCAACGGGACAGACGGTGCGTCAATCGGATGCCCGGTCTGAGAGTTATTGGATTTTTCGTTCCAGGGGCCCGGTTGGTTTTTAAGTCAAAACCAACCCAACCGCACTCCAAATGCGTCCAAACCTCAAGCGGAGTAAGCCAAAAGGTCCTTCTCACTAAGAGGAATCCAACAAAGTCGACGACACGTCAATCGGACGTCCGGAGCTCAAGTTATAAGCGTTTCCGCTCCGAGGCCCCGGTTGGTTTCGTGCTCGAACCAACCCGGCCATACCCAAGGTTCTTTGAAACCTTGAGTGTAATATACCGAAACGACCGTCTCGATACAAGGATCACATCGCAACTGACGGTACGTCAATCATAGGTCAGTAGCCAGAGATATGGGAAAAATAACGGACCTGTCCGGTTTTAGGGGGTTTTGGGCCCGGACCGACCCGGCCCGAGACCCCCTGGGTCTGCCCGAACCGGGCCAACCCAACCCGGGTCCGGGTCTGGCCCCTTAGGGCGCGTCCCGGTCCGGCCTGGGCGGCGCGGCTCGGTGCGGCTGGTCCGGCCTGGGCAGCCGGTTGGCCCGACGTGGGCGCGACTCGCGGGTGGCCAGCTCGGTGCTGGCCGAGTTGAGCGGAAGGGGGGGGGGGGGGGGGCGCTGCCCCCCTGATTGAAACCGCGACCCCCAAGTGGGGGCCGCTCCTTTGCTAGCTGGGGGTTACGACCCACGGTCTCCCCATGAAACGGCCGGCCGGTGCTGCCGCCGCGGGACCGTCGCGGTCCCGCCCTCCGAGGTGCCGGCGGCCGGCGGTTCCGGCCGCCCCGCCTTGCACCGCCGCGGCTTTGAGCCGCGGCCCTGCTCCGGCCACAGCCTCTTTTTGGTTCTCCGGCGCGGCGCGACGGTGCCGTGGCTTTGTTCGACCTCAACGGCGCGGCGCGACGGCACCGCGCTTCTTCGCCGCATCCCTCCATGTTTCCGCGCGGTGTAATTGCACCGCGCCGCCTTCTTTCGATCCGCAACTAACACAACAACGAAGGGGGGAGGAGAGTCGGACATGTTCATGCGGTCCGGCCTCCTCCTGTTAAGTTGATAACAAGCAGCCCCAAATAAAAGACGAAGAACAACAATGATCATTCCACAAACAAAATTAACCCCTACCTCAAGGTGTCGTCGAACGAAGGTTCGTCGCGGGAAATAATCGTCGTGGAAGACGGCGTCACGGAACAAGGTTCCGTAAGCATCGTCGGCGTCATGAAGAATAGAATCGTCGGCATCGCGGTACACAGCATCACGTCGTCGATCTCCGAGGATTCGGTGTTCTTCATCGTCCTTCGTTGGAGGCCGGCGTTCTTCATCGGCGACGATGCATTCTTCGCGTTCTTCAAAGAGGAAGAAGAGGATTCCAAGGCTTGAGCAATTCCTCTTCAATCCCTCTCGCACAACGAACCAACCCTTAATGAAATAAGACTTGTCTTATTTAATTAACACACGAGCCAACATCTCAATTTGAAATTCAAAAATAATTTATTCAATTAATTGAATTAATTGAAGAGTTTTAACCATCCAATCAATGTGAGTGTTGACTTGACATTTAATAGGGGGTGCAGGTGTGTTACAAAATGGGGGTTTGAGGAAGTTGAATAGGTGGGTCTCGTGTGGGCCCCACCCCACTAATATCTACCTAGCGGAGTAGGATATTGTGGGTCCCACTCCAACCACCAAGATTAGGTTTTAACTACTTAGAAATAAAAAATAAAATTGGTTGCACAAATTTTATTTTATTCATTACTTAAACCATTATTTTAATAACCACACCCGAGCAAACGCAACTCCAGAAAAGGTGTTCCTAAGAAATTACCAGTGCTGCGGTTTAATCGGTGCCCTCAGATTTCGATTCCGAGCACCGGTTCAAAAGTTAGAAAAACTCACTCGCTCGTTCACTGAACGTACCCGAGCTAAAATTCAGAAATTGATTCCGGGCACACCGGGCCTCAGAATCAGGTGCCGTCAGAAATTGCATTCTTGTAAAATCCCAAAGAAAATTAAGAAAAAATTTCCCTTGAATTTTACGGGTCTTTACATTACTCCCACCTCAGGGCTTTACGTCCCCATAAAGATACATCATAAACTAGGGAAACAAATGTGGGTACTGTGCACGCATCTGAGGCTCCCGCTCCCAAGTGCTCTCCTGAAGGTTCTCGTGCTGCCACCTGATGCACACCAGAGGAATCGACCGTCCACGTAGGACCTGCTCCTGTCGATCCTCGATCTCCACTGGGACCTCCGCAAAGGTCGACCCATAATCAATGTCCAGCTCCCCATGGTCGATGATATGCGTCGGGTCATGCACGTATCTCCTCAGCTAAGATACGTGAAAAACTTCTTTCACTCAGTGCAACTGAGGTGGTAGAGCTAGGCGATAAGCCACCTCGCCTATCCTGTTGAGTACCTGAAAAGGTCCGATGAAGCGTGGAGACAACTTGCTGCCTCGACCAAATCTCCGTAATCCACATCGAGGTGAGACCTTCAAGAAGACGTGGTCGCCATCCTCGAACTCTAGTGTTCTTCGCCTCCTTTCAGTATAAGACTTCTGTCGGCTTTGAGTTGTCCTCATCCGCTCCTGGATGACCTGGACCTTCTCCGTCGTGGCCTAGACCATCTCTGGTCCCACAAGTGCTGACTCCCCAGGGTTTGTCCAGCACATAGGTGATCTGCAAGGTCAGTCGTACAATGCCTCGTATGGTGCCATCCCAATGGTGGAGTGGTAGCTTTTCTTGTACGCGAACTCCACCAAGGGTAGGTGATCCTCCCAGCTACGACCAAAGTCAAGGACACATGCATGGAGCATGTCCTCGAGAGTCTGAATGGTCCTCTCCATCTAACCATCCGTCTGAGGGTGAAAGGTGGTTCTCAGACGTAGCTGCATCCCGAATGCCTCCTGCAACCCCTTCCAAAGCCGGTAATTAAAGTGTGCATCTCGATCGAAGACGATAGATGATGGCACACCATGAATCCATACAATCTCTTGAACGTAGAGGCGTCCCAAGCTCTCCACTGAGCCATGCTCTCTGATGGGTAATAAGTGGGCTAACTTGGTGAGTCGGTCGACAATCACCCAAATGGAGTCATGAACTCTGGAAGTATGTGGAATTCCAGTCACGAAATCCATAGATATACCGTCCCACTTCCACTCCGGGACCTACAAGGGCTGTACCAAGCCTGCTGGTACCTGGTGCTCTGCCTTCACCTGCTGGCAGGTGAGGCATCGAGAAACGAACTCTACCACAACCTTCTTCATACCCAGCCACCAGTGCTATTGTCTAAGATCCTGGTACATCTTCGCCACTTCTGGATGTACCGATAAAGGGGAAGTGTGAAACTCCCTCATCACCTCCTCCTGTAAAGCAGCTGGTACCATGGTACGTCTTCTGAAAAGGATGTCTTGCTCTCTTCTTATAGAGAATCCATCAGGTGCCTGTCCTGAGGATATCTGCGCACGCCGCGTCTCACAGTCAACGTCCCCATGCTGTGCCTCTCTGACCCGCTGAAGAAGTGGAGGAGTGACTGAAGAAAGGCTGCTCCATCTCTATCCATGAAGGATATCTGCAAAGCAGGTAGCTGCTATGTCGCCTCCCCAAGTATCTGAATTCCCGTTCTCCTACTGAGTGCATCAGCTACTAAGTTACCCTTTCCAGGAGTATAGACTATCTCAAAGTCATAATCCTATAGGAACTCAAGCCATCGCTGCTATCTCAGGTTTGTGTCCTTTTGCGAGAAGATGTACCTGAGACTCTTGTGGTCAGAGTAGACTGTAAAGCGCTCGCCCATCAGATAGTGTCGCCAAATCTTCAGAGCGAAGACCAATGCTGCTAACTCTAGGTCATGGGTAGCATATTTCTTCTCATGCTGCCTCAACTGACATGATCCATAGGTTATCACTGCCCGCTCTTTCATCAGGACACATCCGAGTCCAGTCCCTGATGCATCGCAGTAGACTACGTACCCTACTCCCTCCTCCGGTAGCCTCAAGACAGGTGCGCTGGTCAATCTCTGTCTCAGCTCCTGGAAGCTCTGCTGACATCTATCTGACCACACGAAGGGTTTCCCCTTCTTCATCAAAGATGAAAGTGGCACCACAACTCTGGAGAAGTCTGGCACAAATCTCCGGTAGTACCCAGCTAAACCCAAGAAACTCCACACCTCCATCACGCTCCTAGGTGACTCCCAAGCTAGCACTGCCTCGATCTTCGCAGGATCCACCACAACTCCCTCCTCAGAGATGACGTGTCCCAAGAAGTGGACCTCACATATCATGAATTGAAACTTCGAGATCTTACCATAAATCTGGTGCTCTCAAAGTGTGTCCAGTACAACCCGCAAGTGGTAGGCGTGCTCCTCCTCAGTCGTCGAGTATATCAATATGTCGTCGATGAAGACCACAACAAATCGATCGAGGTAAAGCTGAAAGATCCTGTTCATGAGGCCCTTGAACACTGATGGAGCATTGGTTATGCCAAAAGGAATAACCAAGAACTCATAGTGGCCATACCGACATCTGAAGGCCGTCTTCTGCACATCCTCGTCCCGAACTCTAAGCTGATGATAGCCTGACCTGAGGTCTATCTTCGAGAACCACCGTGCTCCCTTGAGCTGATCGAAGAGGTCTTTAATCCTCGGTAGTGGACACTTGTTCCTCACAGTCACCTGGTTCAGGCGACGGTAATCGACACATAGTCGCAAGCTCCCGTTCGCCTTCTTGGCGAACAAAATCGGAGAAGCCCAGGGTGAAACACTGGGTCGGATGAATCCCTTGCCCTGCAAGTCCTCCAGCTGTACCCGTAGCTCTTGAAGCTCAGCGGGAGCCATCTGATATGCTAGTTTAGATATCGGGGCTGTCCCGGGGTACAGGTCAATATAAAATTCTACCTCTCTACGAGGAGGTAGTCCTGGAACGTCGTCAGGAAAGACGTCCCCATACTGATCCACCACTACAGGAAAACTCAGACTCCGCACGTCAACTGCTCCTAGGATAAGGCTAGCCAACTGATGAGTGATGGGCTGTCCTCTCCTCTGTGTTAGTCCATCCTACGCTGCAAAGGCTCCCTTCTCGCTGGTGAAGGTGAACCTGCTCCCGTTGGTGTGAACACATCGCACCTTGCGCCTAATACAGTCGATGTGAGCATGGAATATAGATAACCAATCCATTCCCAAGATGACATCGTAAGGCCTCGACGCTGCTATAAGAAGATCCCAGCCGAAGATTTCACCTCCTAGAGTAAGCTCACACTGCCGGCACCGGTGAAAAATCGTTGAGTCTGCTCCTGTAGAAGTTTCTAGCCATAAGGATCGAGTCAACGACTCCGTCGGAATCTCCGAGCTCCGAACAAGGGCAGTGACAATGAAAGAATGACTCGCTCCTGTGTCTATAAGAACTGCAGTAAGGGTGGAGTAGACATAGATAGTACCTCGAATCATCTCGGGCACACCGTGGTCGTAGGCCTCCACTGCCTGAAGCTGTGCCTTCCTCGGACCGCAAAATCCCTATGGTAGGGGTGGACCTCCTGGTGGTGGTGGTGGTAAAGCCTCAAAGCGTCGCCCACCACCTGCTGCTCGGATAGCTCCTATGCCTCGTCCGCATGCTCCCTGCGAACCGCCACGGTCGACCCTATGCCTCTGCTTGGGTGGTACCTCAACCATCTGCTTCTCCTCTGCACAACGGGTCGGGCAGTCATGAGCCATGTGGCCCTGCCCACCGCACGCGTAGCACTATCCGCCCCTCGTAAGACTGGCTCTGCACTGTGTACCCCGCACCTCTGAGCTAGTGTCCCGAGGTTGTCCGCCTGATGTTCTGGTCCGCCTGGACCCCTGGGACATCCGTCGACTGCCAGCTGCAGAATACTCTGCTACGTGCTGCCCTGCGGTAGGTCTCGCTGCTGGTGTAGGCTCAGCAAGAAATCTCTCAATGAGAAGGGCTCGCTCCAGTACTCCTGCATGTGTTAGAATACTGAGGGAGATCAGTGATGCCCTGATCTCATGCCTCAGTCCCTGCTCGAAGGTCCGGGCCCGGAAGAATGGGTCCCGTACCATGTCCGTCGAATAACGTGAGAGATCGGTAAATCTTGCCGAGTACTGGGCGACCGTCATGCTGCCCTGCCGTAGCTGTAGGAGCTCCTGGATGCGCACCGCATGGAGGGTGGCTGGGACGAACTCCGAGCAGAAGAGGCTCTCAAAGTCCGTCCAGAGGAGAGATGCCTCGTCATGCACCTAGAGCATTAAGCTCCACCATCTACCTGCTACCGCGTGCAGTAGACTCGCTGCAAGGATCACCATGAGGTCTGCTGGTGTCCCTACCAATCGGAAAACTCGTACAACTACCTCCATCCAATCCTCGGCTACCTGAGGGTCCGTCTCCCCGTGGAACCTAGGTGGTCTCTGACACTGGAACTCGTGCAATGCACCAAGATGACGTGCACTCTCAGTGGCTGGGGCTAGTGGCATCGGTGGCTCGGCGGGTAGAGGTACCGCTGGTGCCTCCGCTGTAATATGGCCCTATACCGAGGTCTCGTCACTCGGTGGGCTGTCGTCACATACAAAACTCAGAACCCTAGATGGCTGCCGTCGTGGGGCCATCCTAAAAAGAGATAGGTGCACCACAGTCAAAACAATATACCTGGTGAGCGGACATGAAGTAATCACAAAGAAAACTTGAAACACACATGTAATAAATGTTTTCGTGCACTAAGCCAGAAATCAGAAGTCAGGGTCCTGGTGTATGGATACGTCGGCCGCCGCACCAACACTAGACTCCCTAGACTGATAACCACACTCAATACCCTTAACACTATTTCTTCACACAGAAGAAAGATCAGAGTCCTGAGTTCTGCGGTAGAACCGAACTCCTCTGATACCAATTTGTCAGGACCCGTCCTTGGGGCTCGTGCTGTGACTACCCCAAGCCTGCCTCCCATAGGCCAGGGGCTGGCGACTAGCACCAAGGCATAAATCCCGACTAAAAGGGGAAGGCATTTCCTTTATAAAGAAAACAAACACCACAGAGTAAGCAAGCAGAAGTTAACACTAAGTAAAACTGGGTACAATAGTAGTGCGGAAAAGTAAGTGGACCAGAATACAAACCCAAACTGAAAGTAAAGTACAACTGGAAAGGAAGTACAACAACTGAAAGTAAAGCAGCAACGTCGAGATGTCCACAGGAAGTCCCACCTGGAGGGTGGGTACAGATAGTCTCCTCAGCTCCACGGGTCCAACCGTCCGCTCTGTGTACGTCCCGACCAGTGGTCCACCTCCAAGTACCGACTTGCTCCACAAGCCTCTACCACGATCAGCGCTATCCATCGTCTGCATCCAACACAATGTAGTGTGGGCATAGCCCGTGCAGGGGTGAGTATACTCTACTCAGTAGGGACCCTGATACCCCCGAAGGTCTCCCAGAATCCACAAAGGATAATCCACAAAGGAAAGATACAATCACGAAGTAACAACCGACACTACTTAGGTATATGCCCATACATATACCTAAGTCATCAATTCCAGTTCATCTTCAACATACGAGCCCAAGTACAACCCAGTCCACACAGAAAAACATAACCCATTCCACATAGGAATTCTCAACCCAATACACACAGGAAAGCACAACGTAATCCACACAGGATATCAAGTCATTCTTATCGAAGATAATGATTGAAAGTCAATACTCAGCTCACACATGTATACTTCTTTGTAAGACAGAAGAGATGATCAGATGTAGCCACTGATTCATCTAAGCTATTGGACCCACACAGGATCAGTAGGTACTAACCCCCGTAATGACCCACACAGGATCTGACCCACACAGGATCGGTATGCGCTGGCCTATACAGGACCACTGAGTGCTGACCCACATAAGATCTAACCCAGACAGGATCGGTAAGCACTGATCTACACATGATCGCTGAGTGCTGTAGTCATCGTTGTCAAACCCACGGAGGATTTCTGTACAGTCTTCATCGTCGTCGCAGTCGCAGCCAGCTCTAGGGTTCCCACACACAAAAAGCTCATTCAGGGAGGGTCCGCTCCACGAGCCAAGGGGCCGATACATCAACTGACACGAAGTCCGGATTTGATGTATCCCAAAGTTCCGTATCATCAACACGAACTCAACGTGACAGACGACGCGTCAATCGGACGTCCGGTCTGAGAGTTATTGACCTTTTCGTTATAGGGGCCCGATTGGTTTTTAAGTCAAAACCAACCCAACCACACTCCAAATGAATCCAAAACTCAAGCATAGTAAGCCAAAAGGTCCTTCTCACTAAGAGGAATCCAACAAAGTTGATGACATGTCAATTGGACGTCCAGAGCTCAAGTTATAAGCGTTTCCGCTCCGAGGGCCCGATTGGTTTCGTGCTCGAACCAACCCGGCTGTACCCAAGGTTCTCTGAAACCTTGAGTGTAATATATCTAAATGACCTTCTCGATCCAAGTATCGCATCGCAACTGACGGTGCGTCAATCGGAGGTCCGTAGCCAAAGATATGGGTAAAAGAACAGACATGTCCGGTTTTAGGGGGTTTTGGGCCCGGACCGACCCGGCCCGAGACCCCCTGGGTCGGCCCAACCCGGGTCGACCCGACCTGGGTCCAGGTCCGGCCCCTTAGGGCGTGGTGCAGCCCAGCCTGGGCGGCCCAGCCTGGTGCGGCCGGTCCGGCCTGGGCGGCCGGTTGGCCCGGCGCGGGCGCGGCTCGCGGGTGGCCAGCTCGGTGCTGGCCGAGCTGAGCAGAAGAGGGGGGAGGGGCACTGCCCCCCTGATTGAAACCACGACCCCCCACATGGGGTCCACTCCTTTTTTCCATCCGGGGGTTATGACCCTCTGTCTCCCCCTGAAACGCCCGACCCGGTCCGACCGGCCGGTGCTGCCGCCGCGGGACCGCCGCGGTCCCGCCCTCCGAGGTGCCGGCGACCGATGGTTCCGGCCTCCCCGCCTTGCACCGCCGCGGTGAGACGGCGCCGCACCCCTCCGCCGCGGCCCCGCTCTGGCCGCGGTCTCTTCGTGGTTCTCCAGCGTGGTGCGACGGCGCCGCGTCTTTGTTTGACCTCAACGGCGCGGCGCGATGGCGCCGCGCTTCTTCGCCGCATCTCTCCATGTTTCCGCGCGGTGTAATTGCACCGCACCGCCTTCTTTCGAGCCGCAAAAAACACAACAACCAAGGGGGCAGGAGGGTCATCCGTGTTCATGCGGTCCGGCCTCCTCCTATTAATTTGATAAAAAGCGGCCCCAAATAAAAGACGAAGAACGACAATGATCATTCCCCGAACAAAATTAACCCCTACCTCAAGGTGTCGTCGAACGAAGGTTCATCGAGGGAAATAATCGTCGCGGAAGATGGCGTTGCGGAACAAGGTTCCATAAGCGTCGTCAGCGTCATGGAGAATAGAATCATCGGCGTCGTGGTACACATCGTCACGTCATCGATCTCTGAAGATTTGGCGTTCTTCGTCATCCTTCGTCGGAGGCCGGTGTTCTTTGTCGGCGATGGTGTGTTCTTCGCATTCTTCAAGGAGGAAGAAGAGGATTCCAAGGCTTGAGCAATTCCTCTTCAATCCCTCTCGCACAACGAACCAACCCTTAATGAAATAAGACTTGTCTTATTTAATTAACACACAAGACACCATCTCAATTTGAAATTCAAAAATAATTCATTCAATTAATTGAATTAACTGAAGAGTTTTAACCGTCCTATCAATGTGAGTGTTGACTCGGCATTTAATAGGGGGTGTAGGTGTGTTACAAAATGGGGGTTTGAGAAAGTTGAATAGGTGGGTCTTGTGTGGGCCCCACCCCACTAATATCCTACCTAGTGGAGTATGATAATTTGGGTCCCACTCCAACCACCAAGCTTAGGTTTTAACTACTTAGAAATAAAAAATAAAATTGGTTGCACAAATTTTATTTTATTCATTACTTAACCCATTATTTTAATAACCACACCCGAGCAAACACAAATCTAGAAAAGGTGTTCCTAAGAAATTACCGGTGCTGCAGTTTCATCGGTGCCCTCAGATTTCGATTCTGAGCACTAGTTAAAAAGTTATAAAAACCCGCTCACTTGTTCACTAAACATACCCGAGCTAAACTTAATAAATTGATTCCGGGCACACCGGGCCTCGGAATCAGGTGCTGTCAGAAACTGCGTTCTTGTAAAATCCCAAAAAAAATTAAGAAAAAATTTCCCTTGAATTTTACGGGTCTTTACACAATGAATTCCCTGTATTGTGCTTTAGGAGATGAAGAATTTAATCGCATATCTGCTTGTAAAACTGCTTATGAAATTTGGGACTCTTTGGTGATTTACCATGAGGGAACAACCAATGTTAAAGAAATGAGACTGAACACCTATACTATTAAATATGATAATTTTAAAATGAAGTCTGATGAACCTATTTCTGATATGTATCTTAGGTTCAATGATATTTTCAACACTATGAGCTCATTTGGAAAATCTGTTCCTGCAAAGGAGTAGATCTTGAGGATACTAAGATGTCTACCAGACAAGTGGAGGGGCACATAAGTTTCAATTAGAGAATCATGTGATATTGGTGCTTTTCCTATTAAGGAGATGATTGGTAAGCTTATGATGTATGAAGAAGAACTGAAGGTAAACAAGGAAGAAGATGATGAACCAAAAAGGAAGTCAGTGGATTTTAAGTCTACTGCCTTGAGGAGCAAGGATAAGGAGAAAGTTCACATACCTACTGAAAGCTCAATAAGTGAAAGTTCAGATTCTGACAGTGATGCTGACATGGCTCAGATATCCAGAAGATTCAAGAAGTTCTATAGGAAGAATAAATTATTCAGAAAAACAAATTACAAAGGAAAATATGACAACAAAGGTCATTGGAAGAATGATTGGAAAAAATCTGATAAAAGTGATGAAATTGTCTGCTATGAGGGAAAAAGGAAAGGACATGTGGAAGCAGACTGTCCAAAGTTAAAGTTCAAGAAGAAACATGACTACAAGGACAACAGGTACAAGAAAGCTATGAAAGCAACTTGGAGTGCTTTAGAAGACAGTTCAAGTGATTATGATTCTACTCAAGATGAGAAATCTCAAAAATCTAACATGTGTTTTATGAAAAATACATCTGAGGTAACACTGGATACTCATGATTTAAGTTCATATTATTTTGAATTTGATTCTGATTCTGAATCTGAAAATATGACTAGTGAAGAGTTATTTGAATACTGTAACATGCTAGAAGAAACCTGCAATGAATTGAAGAACAAGTATAAGACCTTGAATAAACAACATGCTTTGACCAGCTCTGTTAAATCTGCACTTGATATAGAAAAGCAAAAGAATGCTCAATTACTTAAGGAAAACACTGAACTGAAATTATCTAATGAGAAATTAAGGAAGGACTTAGAAAAATTCACAAATGGAAAAGATAAACCTACTCAAATTCTTGGAAAGCACGTGGCACCAAAATATACCACTAGAATAGGATATCATCCTGGACAGAGATAGATTACTAAGAATAGATTTATTCCTAAATCTGGACAGAATGGTGCTAGTTCAAGTTCTAGAAATTCATATGCCTAAACTAGTTACTCACATAGTTATAGACCAAATAGATTTTATCTTTCAAAATATATTGATTCTGTAAATTATATGAAACCCATTAGACAAATTTGGATACCGAAAGTTTTGCTTGCTAACCTGTCTGGACCCAAGAAAATCTGGGTACCAAAATCATTTTCTATCTAACATTGTTTTTTAGGAAACTTTCTTGAAAAGTTCTTTAGGAATACATGGTATTTGGACAGTGGATGTTCAAGACACATGACCAGAGACTTTTCATGATTCAAAATCTTACTCAAAGTTGATGGAGGATATGTCACCTTTGGTGATAACTCAAAAGGAAAAATAATCGGCCTAGTCCAGATTGGTAACATTGATTCAATATTAATTTATAAAGTATTATTTTTTGATAGATTAAAAATCAACCTATTAAGCATTTCTCAGTTGTGTGATGATGTTTTCAATGTTAAATTTGAAAATGATGCTTGCAATGTATTTGATTCTAAAAATAATTTGGTATTTACTGCCTTGAGAAATGAAAATATATATGCTGCAGATTTAAATTCTTTATCCAAACAAAAAGCTACTTGTTTAAATGATTTTCATAAAGAGTCTTGGTTATGGCACAAAAGATTAGGACACTGCAATATACACTCACTTAGAAAACTGACTAGGAAGAAATTAGTTGGAGACCTACCCAAACTAAAATTCCCATCAGACAAAGTTTGTAATCCCTATCAAAAGGGAAAGTAACATAAAGTTTCTTTTAAATAAAATAAAGAAGTTTCGAATTCTCAACCTCTCGAGTTGGTCCACATGGACTTGTTTGGACCTTCTGGACTTTCTAGTTTAAATGGGAAGCACTATGTCTATGTCTTAGTAGATGAATTTTCTAGATACACTTGGGTATACTTTTTATCTCAAAAAATGAAGCTTGATCTTACTTTATTAAATACTCCAAGTCTGTAGAAAACCTTAGTGGACTTAAGATTAAGACCCTGAGGAGTGATCATGGTTGTGAGTTTGAAAATCATGAGTTTGAATCTTATTGCTCACACAATGGCTATAGTCACAATTTTTTTGCCCCTAGGAAACCTCAACAGAATGGTGTAGTAGAAAGAAGAAATAGAACCCTTCAGAAAATTGCAAGAACTATGCTAAATGAATATGACCTACCTATTTATTTTTGGGCTGAAGCTGTCAATAAAGCTTGTTATATTATAAATAGAGTCTTGATTAGACTTGTTCTTAAGAAGACACCTTATGAATTGTGGAATAATAGAAATCCTAAAGTTAGTTACTTCAGAGTATTTGGTTACAAAGTCTTTATTCTCAATACTAAGGATAATCTAGATAAATTTGCATCCAAGAGTGATGAAGGAATCTTTTTAGGATATTCAATTACTAGAAAGGCCTATAGAGTGTTTAATAAGAGAACCAAGTGTGTGGAAGAATTTGTTCACATCAAATTTGACAAAATTGATCCACATGAACCTAAACCTTATATTGAAAATCTTGAAGAAGACTTGTCTGTTCTGAACCTTGGTGATAAAATCAATGAACCAGTTGTAAAGAAAACCAGTTATGGAAATATTCCAGAATCTTCTCCTGGTGAACCCGAACCTAGAGAAGAACCTGAAATATCTAGTCCTACCTTTACTAGATCAACTAGGATTCTAAAGAATCATCCTTTAGATGCTGTTGTTGGTAATCTTGATAGAGGGACACAGACTAGAGCTTCTCTAAGAAACCAGGTTGAACATCAAGATTTTATTTCACAGTTAGAACCTAAAAATATCAACGATGAAATCAATGATGAATTTTGGGTAATGTCTATGCAAGAAGAACTAAATAAATTTGAAAGAAACAAATTCTGAGAATTAGTTGACAGACCTAAGGACACTTTGACCATAGGCACTAAATGGGTTTTTAGAAATAAATTTGATGAGCCAGGAAATATCATTAGAAATAAATCAAGACCAGTTTCACAAGGTTATAGTCAAGAGGAAGAAATAGACTATGAGGAAACCTTTTCACCTGTAGCTAGATTAGAGGCTATTAGGATTCTACTTTCCTATGCTGCTCATCTGAATTTCAAGTTATATCAAATGGATGTCAAAAGTTCATTTCTAAATGGTTTTATAATTAAAGATGTTTTTGTTGAACAAGAACCTAGATTTACAAACCCCCATTTTCAAAATAACGTCTTTAAACTTTATAAAGCTTTATATGGTTTAAAACAGGCTCCAAGAGCTTGGTATGATAGACTAACAAATTTCCTTATTTTCAAAGGTTTTACTAAAGGAATTTCAGATCCCACTCTCTTTATTAAAAGAATTTCTAAAGATATTTTTATTGTACAAATCTATGTTGATGATATTATATTTGGATACTCTAAACATTCTTTATGTACTGACTTTTCAAAGATTATGAAAAATGAATTTGAAATGAGTTTAATGGGAGAAATTAAGTATTTTCTTGGATTTCAAATTTTTCAAAAGAAGGATGGTATTATTTTAAATCAAAGTAAATATACAAAAGATATTTTAAAATGCTTTGATTTTGATAGTAATAAGGGAAGTGACACACCTATTAGTACCACCTATAAGTTGGATGATGATGAAACTGGGAAACCAGTTGATCAAACTAATTATAGAGGTATGATTGGAAGCTTACTTTACCTTACTTCTAGTCGAACAGATATCATGTTTAGTGTATGTATGTGTGAAATATTTTAAGCCAATCCTAAAGAATCTCACTTTCTTGCTGTTAAAAGGATTTTCAAATATCTTAAAAATACTACCAATTTAGGTTTGTTTTATACAAAAGGACAATCCTTTGACTTATTGAGTTATTCAGATGCTGAATTTTCTAGTTGAAAGTTAGATAAAAAGATCACATCTGGAACATGTCATCTATTGGGAAAGTCCCTGGTACCTTGGTGTAGTAAGAAATAGAACTCTGTTGCATTATCTACTACTGTAGCAGAATACATTGCTGCTAGTAGTTGTTGTGCATAGATTCTGTGGATGAAACACACACTTTTAGACTATGGATATCAATTTAGAAATGTGTCTATAAATTTTGATAACACTAGTGCAATTAACATCTCTAAGAATCCTGTGTCTCACTCTAGGACTAAGCACATTGATGTTAGACATCACTTTTTGAGAGATCATTATCAAAAGGGTGATATTTATCTGGAATTTATTGACTCTGAACATCAGTTGGATGATATTTTTACTAAGCCATTAACCTCAGAAAGGTTGGATTTTATTAAACAAGAGTTGGGTATGACCGATCTGTGAAATCGATCTGTGAAACTGATCTGTGAAACCGATATGTGAAACTGATCTGTGAAATCAATCTGTGAAACCGATCTGTGAAACCGATATGTGAAACTGATATATGAAATCGATCTATGAAACTGATCTATGAAATAGATCTGTGAAACCGATCTGTGAAACCAATCTGTGAAACCGATATGTGAAACCGATATGTGAAACTGATCTGTGAAACTGATCTGTGAAACCGATCTGTGAAACCGATCTGTGAAACCGATATCTGAAACTGATCAGTGAAACCGATCTATGAAACTGATCTGTGAAACCGATCTAAGCTACCGATTGAGTATTACAGTATATGAAACCGTTAGTGTTTTTCAAAACGACGTTGTTTTACTAAATCATTATTATTTTTTATTATTATTTTAACCCTAAATGATAAGAATTTATGACGCACGACTATTTCTTTCTCTAAAAACTGTTGACCTTCCATCTCCCGCCGAACTCTACTTTTTCTGAATCCCAAACCTTTTGAACCTTTCCAACCTCTCAATCCTCTCGAACCTCCAAATGGAAAAGAAAAAGCAACAAAGTAAAGAATATGAAGGTTCCTCTCCTGTGAAACGTGCATGAGGAGAATTGAGTAGCACGACTCAAAGGTTAGTAAAACCAGAGTTGGAAACTCGGGTGGTTAACGCAGAAAAGGAAGTGAGTTCCGAATGGGTGTTATCCAGCAAGTTTTCATTTTTAAAATTTTTGGAGATGCAAGGATGGAAAGACTTGTTCTGTGATAATAACCGAGTCTACTACCCAAAGCTAGTGCATGAGTTTTATCTAAACTTAATTATTGTATTGGATGGAGCAGAAGCTACAAGATTATATTCAGTAATCAAAGGGAAAAAGATAACTTTTTCATCGAAGCAATGGGCTGAATGTTTGGGAGTACCTCATAATGGTATATATGAGGATTACACTAGTAAAATCCCTCCTACCACTGAATATTTTTCTTATGAGCTTGCTCTGGAGATACTGACTATAAATTATGAATCCAGAAGAATAACAGCTGCTGAGTTGGATGGAGAAATTAGAATCCTATTTAAGTTTATCCAGCACTGAATTTGTCCCAAAAAAGGTGATTTTGCTGCCGTAAATTACCAAGATGTTTTCTTGTTATTTTTTTTGCTGAATGGTGAAAAGATGAACTTGTGTAGATATTTTAATATTCAAATTGCTGAGATGGTAAATTCATCCAAGAAGGATACAACCCTGTTCTATTCTAAGAAAATCTCTTCCATGCTAAATTTCTTGGGCTGTGTTGAAGATGGAGATGAGTGTATCTCATCTAGTAGTAGCTTTTGTATTAACAAGGATATCTTAAAAAGAATGAAAATCAACTGGAATCCATGGAAGAAGGCTTGGATTGCTGATGAAGATAAGTTGTATGACTCATTTAATCCTTCTGATCATCCTAAGAGACCAAAGGGGATGAAAGATCCCGGTTTAAAATCTGATGAGGAAGTTGTTTATTCTGATGAGGAAGAGGGGACAGAAGCTCCAAAGGACACTGGAGAGTCCAACAAGGAGAAAACAGGGGAAGCCATAGATGATGATGATGTGGATGCTGAAAAGGAACCTGAGTCACCTCCTGATGATAGGAGTGATCCTGATATAGTAAGTCCTAAGAAAAGAAGAATGGAATTTGGACCAGTTAGTCCACCTATCAAGTTACCGGAGTCAGAACCTCTTCTAGGTGATGAATAAGAAGCTGAAACTGAAGAATCAAATTCTGAGAAGTATGAATCCAGTAGTAAAGACAGTTCAAATGAAAAATCGGTCAACAATGATGGTGATAATGGTAATGATGGTGATGATGGTGATAATGGTGATGATAGTGATGATGATAGCAGTGATGATGATGATGATGCAAGTACTCGACCAACGGATGGTCACAATGTGATACAAGATGATCCTCAACCCCAATTAGATGAGAAAGAAACTGTACCTGAGGCTGAAAGGACAGTGCAGTCAGTGATTGATGTAGATGAGGAAGTCTCACATGAAAATTATGGAAGATCTAGTTTTGTGAAACCTCTATATCCTTCATGCAAAGCTGCATTGGAAGAACACCCAGGTATTTCGGTTCTAGGTTTAGATTATTTAGAGGAAGAGGAAGAAGAAGTGGATTTTAAAAGAGTAAGCTTTTCAGTTAGGGATAGACCAGGTGCTGAAAATGTGCAAGTGATAGTAGAAAGACCTGGTCCTTCAGTTTCACAATCTGATTTTGACAGATTTAAATTTGAGTTGCTCCATGCAGTTAGAGAGACAATGAAAGAGGAGTTGTCTAATTCTCCTGCTCCTACTCCTGTGAATCTATCTGAGCCTGCTATGGATGCTTTAACTCAAAGAGTGGTAAGTATCATTAATCCAGACCTATGCAATACTGGTGAGATGATTGGTAGACATATTACCTCTCTGAATCAAATGCTCAAGGATTTAAGCAGTGGATTAGTGTCTCTGTCAGGTGAATTTAGATCAACCATCACTAGTATGATAGAAGTTTTGAGAAACTTGATAGAACACTTGAAGAAATATGATTTGAGAAAGTTGAAAGATGATATAACTCAGATTGTTGCTCAGGCTAGCTCCTCCAAAGTGACCAAGATCACTGGCCATGAGATCAATTCCTTAAAGGATATTATAAAAGAAGAGTTAGCAGCTTTTGGGAAGATTATGGATTTGGACTCCTTGAAAAGGATGAAAGACAACAATGAACATATTCACAAGATAGTGAAGTTGTATTCAGCTAATGCTACTAAGGCTCAGAAAGAGATCAAGGAGAAAGTGGATCACTACTTTTCTAAAATTTATACCAAGCATGAGTTGAATAATCAATTTAAAGTCTTGGCTGAGAACTTGAGGCTTCCTCCAGTCACTCAAGACTTTAAGGCTCAAGTTCAACAGTTGAAGGATTTTACTCCTACTCTAGAGAGTTTCATTCAGAACAAAGATGACTTTGAAAAGGCCATGAAATATGGTGGTGAAGTAATTCAAGATTTTATTAATCTGCTCAAACCATATCTTCATGTGCAAGAGAAGGCAATTGTTCTTCCTACTACAGAGCCTCTCAGTCCATCAAATGTTGCTCCTAGTCAGATATCAGTCTCTCAAGATCTATCCAATATTTGTCCAGTCATTCAGTAGCCACCTTCAGACAAATCTTCTACTCCTCAGCAAGTCACCTTAGCACCCACTATGCTACCAGCTCGAGCTATTCTACCTCCCCTCTCCATCCGACCAGATCAACCTTCCACCAAAGCACCCTCAGGCCCATCCATTCCTCCCTCTTCTAAATGGAAATCTCCTCTGCACCCCAAGAAATAGTTGTGTCTGTTATTTTTTATAGGGTGTCTATTCCTTGTACTTTTTCCCTGTATCTGATTCTTGTACCTTTTCTTTCAAGTGTTATTTTTAGTGGAATATTCTTATTTTTTATTATCTTACTTCTCCTTTTCTTTTTTATAATCCCAAAGGGGGAGAATAGAATCATATCATATATATATCTAAGGGGGAAAATCATAACATATATATATCTAAGGGGGAGACCTTTATATAAGCTCTATTTTCTATTCTAACCTTGTTTATGATCTGATTACCTTTTGAAATATATTCTTTTTATATAGGGGGAGCATACTGAATGTCATACCATCTTCATTTTTATTTTATGCCATCAATTTGTGATTATCAAAAAGGGGGAGATTGTTGAACTCTCTGTGAGATGGTTATTTTCATAATCACAAATCATTTTTTTATTTATGTCAATTAAGTCGTTGTTTCAATTTGTTCTAAATGTGCTTATATATGTTTAAATCTTGTCTATATATGTTTATCTATGTTAATTTATGGATTACTATTGACCTGGAAGTGTTCTAGATTAAACAGAGACTTTGTGAAGCTTTCATATTTCTTGACTCACCATTAGTTATATTTACGGTCGCACCGATGAGAACGGTTGCACCGATGAGAACGGTCACACCGATGAGAATGGTCGAACTGATGAGAACGATCGTACCGATGACAACGGTTGTACCGATGACAATGGTCACACTGATGAGAATGGTTGCACCAATGAGAACATTATCAAAGGACCTACCAATACCGATGCTGATCAAAGGACCTACCGATACCGATGGTGATCAAAGGACCTACCGATACCAATGCTGATCAAAGGACCTAATGATACCGATGCTGATCAAAGGACCTACCGATACCGATGCTGATCAAAGGACCTACCGATACCGATGCTGATCAAAGGACCTATCCATACTGATGTTGATCAAAGGACCTACCCATACCGATGCTGATCAAAGGACCTACCGATACCGATGCTGAACAAAGGACCTAACGATGCCGATCCTGATCAAAGGACCTACCGATACTGATGCTGATCAAAGGACCTACCAATGCTGATCAAATGACCTACCGATATCATGACTCACCGACAGTCATGAAATATGTTTGAATTTCTATTAACTCTTATTTAATTCCAATGGTCATATTTGCATAATTTAATGCAACTGCCATTAATTAATGTTGGTTGTTGGATGTCAGGGAACCGTACCTAGTACCTGTCAAAAAGGTAATCATTCTTTTTTACAGATCTGAAGGAATATAAAGGAAGATCTATCTGCAGACAAAGTGTGGGGACACGACAAAAATTACACATATAGATACACACAAGCAGAGGAGAAGATACGAGGGTGTGAAGAGCCACGAAACAAAAAGAAGAACTCAAAGAACACCTGTGAAAATTGGAAAGCATCAAGAGGATTTTTCACCTGGAACAAAATCTAAATCCAAGTTTCTATTCCCACTGAACATCATATGAACAAGGCTAAACAACTATAGCTGAGAGGAGAAATGACACTCTTTTTTGTGTCATTATCACCAGAAAGGACTCAAATATCATCTGCAACATCCAAATGAGTCCAGAGAATATCTGAAATCACTCAGAGCATTCTAAACTCATTATCCATTAATTATTCTCTATAGTGAACTTTTGTTTAACTTTTTTGAGCAGTGTGTGTGCATCTGTCTATCTAGACACACACTGACTCTTGGGTTTAACTAGAGGATACTAAATCCTCACTCCAAACTTCTTACACCTTATTGTATCCCACTGTGAATTGTGGAAGAGGTCAAGTGTGACCTGGAAAGCCTGTGTGCTGTTGTTTTTTTTCCCATGAAGAACTGTGGTAGAGGTCTGAGGACCTGGACAGTCTGACCACTGTTGTAAAACCCACGATTCAGGGTGTGGATTATTGTTTATATAAACTGTTTGAGAGGACTAAGTCTTGGCTTGAGACTGAACCTCTTGGTTATATCTGCTGTGCATATTTGTCTTTGTTTAATTTATTTTCTATTCCATTTCTAAGTACTTTGAAATATAAACATATTTTAAAGTAACTCTAACAGTTAAACTAGCAAGTGTTTGTATTTATTGTAAAGCATTAGGTTAGATTCAAAAGTTAATTAATCTTCATATTAGATTAACTAAGAACTAATCAATCTCTTGAGAACCTAACTGACCCTTTGCGGTATTACAAATTCACTACAGTTTATCTTGTTCTATAAATTGGGGATTTTATTACAGATCTTTTTAATAGAAATTTTAATTGGAACTCAATTCACCCCCCTCTTGAGTGTCCACTCTGACCAACAGAAAGGTTAAAGAAAATTTTGTTCCTCACCCACCTCTCAAAGAGGTTGAACCCCTCACACACTAGGAAATATTTACTCAGTAAGAGGAAGAGATGAAATAGTTGATAAGGATCAACACAAAATTAATCCGAGGCAATATTCCTATTAGATATGTTTTACAAGATGTGCCTCAACACGCACTCCCAACCAGTGTACCTCAAAAAAGAGGTTTAAACCCATTAACTAAAATGGAACCAAAATATTTGATCAATATGTGGGACTAATGAACAATATATTTGGACCCCATGGAATAATTAGTATTGGGTCAGGTACATCCTCATGGACCAACCCCTATAGGCTACCCACCGTGGGTACAAATAGAGATGCTACAGATGGATCTACCTACTTCTTCCCCTACTCAAGATCCTATTCAACCAGACATCCCTTAGGGGCTCATAAATACTATTGAGTAATTGACAACTTGATTGGAAGATATGGAGGAATGAAATGCATTAGTACAACTAGAAAGTAATCCTTACCTTGAATGGGTGGATTTTACCCCTCCCATGACAAACATTAGAAACCCTACACTTCAAATTTTTAATGGATCGGGGGACCTAGAGTAGCATTTTGATGCTTTTTATATCTCACTATAATCCCATGATGTGAAACCTTGCACAATAAGAAGTAGTAAAACTTAGGTGCTTTGTGAAAACACTGTAAGGGCCAACCTTTATATGGTACACCCATTTTCCCACTCAGTCAATCGTAGGATGGGGAGATCTCCATCGATAGTTTCTCTTTCAATTCATCTCAACACTATAGAAGAAACAATCCTCGACCTCCAAAACTACAAAAATCTAGATAATGAGAGGGTATTATATTTCATTACTTGATGGAAAGGGTTGACCTACCCTATAAACCTATAACTTCTCCAAAAAGACTTGTTGTCCATCTGTATAGAGAATCTTCATGATGAGTTGGGCACACCACTCATCCTTATGAAATATACATGAGGGTTTATGGATCTCACCATTGTTGCTAAAAAAATTAAAGATTCCATCTTGTGAACCAAGTCCAAATCCCGAGAAATTTCATCATCTCAAGGTAAGAGAATAGGGAAATTAGAGGTTGTGGCGGGCATGCTTAAGACAACCCTTAAACTTTCTCCAACTACATAGCCCCTATCATATTGTGTGATACCTCCTCCTAATCATCAGAAACAATGAATGCCTCACCAGGATGAGAAAAGAGAGAAGAGACAAAACCAATTTGAGGAACTAAAGAATAAAGTCTATTCTTTTAGAGATGACCAAGTCCTTAGCTACTTCATAATGGATATGGAGAATAAATTGATCAAATTGCCAAAGCCTAAGAGGACTTATCAGGATAGTATCAAAGATCTCATGAATTATTTCCCATTCCATATGAAATTGGGTCACACTATCTAGAAATGATTTTTTTTCAAATAAATCCTATATAAAATGGTGGACTATGGGAAAGTGAATCTAGAAAATTCACCCACATAGGTGGCGTGTGTTTCTACTCCCAATATAGAGGAAGAGGATAAATGGAAGGAGGTTTCTAAATAAGGTATATAGAAGTTTAGTGATTGGATAGTTAGAAAGATGATCAAATAGAATCATTCTATCCTCTGAGAATATTTGAAGAAACTAACTATGCCTTTATCCACTCCCACTGTGGTACAATCGACTCCATCGGCACCACAGTCCTCCAAAAGTCAGTCTTCTAAAAAATGACATGGAAGGAAGGGAAACAAACATAGGAAGATGAAACTATAACAAGGCCAAAGTTTTCTTTGAATATTTCATATTTCATGCCTTCAATCCTAAAATACCGTGAGCCACCCCTCCAAAAGGTACCATAAGAGTCAACCACCGAGATGAAATCCTCATCAGATGAAGAATTGATATTAGAGTTCATTAATGTTATTCACTTGATGGATCCATTATTTGATTAAGAATACAACCATGAACCTAAGTTCTCTACACCTGACTGGGGAATTGGGGGAGGAGGCCATATGGTTCAAGGATATGGGGGAAGACATGGTCGCAACAAAAATCAATACCCCAACCACATCCCACTTGGATTGTATATGCTGTCGAAACTGGTGGGATAGCCCTCCAACAGGCTCAAAATGAGAAAGAAAGTTCCCCCACACATTCCTAGGGTTACCCTAAGCTGATCATCTTGGAAGATCTACTAGAGGGGACATCGTCACCAAATCAACCTTAGCGCACTGGCAGACCTAATCGACCTAATACACCAAGGATATGAGTACCTTCAATTCTTATTCCAAGGACTGATCTTCCCATGATAAGTACTTAAGTTCATAAATTTACAATGATAGAGAAGCCTCACATTAGAAAAAGTATACCTTTAGACCAAAATTATGAAATTTTAAAGTAATTGTCCCTAGTGCCAGCTAAGTTTTCAATCCTGGATGCTCTAAGTCTATCGAAAGACCTCTAGGAAGCATTAATAGAGGATTTTCTAATCCCTTAAGAGTTTGAAACTAAAGTTTCCATTTTTTAAATTTATAATGAAGATATTGATCCTGCTAAATGCCACACAATCATTTCTTTCATGAATCATGACAAGAATTCCATTATATAGGGACACATCAGGACCTTGTATGTATCTGTAAGAATAAATGAAATTGAAATCCAACAATCATTCATTGCTAATGGATTAGGATTCATCCTCATTTCATTATGAATGCTTCATCGACCGGGTTATATCAAAACCTACTTGTACCCTTCTACTATAACATTGTAGGTTTATGAAATGAGTAAGAAAAATACTCTCAAAAGGATCATGCTCAAGACCCAGTTTGGGGACCTCATATTTGAATTAGAATTTATAGTTTTCTATCAATACATAGCTTTAAACATGTTGCTGGGAAGACCTTGGATACATCATCAGGAGACAATCCCATTATCTTACCACAAATTTCTCAAATATTGAATTAATGGTCAAATCTGGAAATTTTATGGTGATAAAACCCCATTTAAATCCTTTGAAACTCAATATATTGATTAATGATTCTACTAGTAGGAAGGGAAACAATCCATGACTGATTGTATTGCTCGGGTCATATCCCTGAATGGTTTGAAAATAACTCTATCCAATCCCTTCAAACAACTCAGTGAAGAATATGTGCTGCCTATTCATCATTTTGAAGGCATGAGACTAAATTCAGCCACATATTTCACAACCTTCATGATATTATTCATAACAAATGATCCCAATAGTGTGAAAAGGTCACTGACTCTATGAATGGTGGTATAATCTTAGACAAATATGCCCCCATTCCATCTCCTAAGCTTCAAAAAATCTCCACCTCATTAGATGAGTCTAAAGAGGTTATCATATAATTAAGAGTGAGTAAATATACTAACTCTATACACCTAATTTCCCCTTCGGAGCTTCAAATAGAACCCACACCATCAACCAGGTTAGGGGAAGTCACTTCACCTTCTAGATATCAAAATGTTGAATCTTATACTAACTCTAGAGAGCTTCCTTAATTGCATAATTCCCCTAAGAATAAGTCATAAGAGGAAGCAGAAGAGGAGGAGGAGGAAGAGTAATACCATAGGTATACCCATTCAGTATTTGAGGAAGGTGTATCTACCACTATTGATGAACTCATATAAATAAACCTGGGTACCGAGGAAGACCTATGACCCACTTTGATCAGTGTGGAAATGTATTCCAAAGAATAATAGATTTATACCTACTTTCTAAAGTAACATTGGGATGTTTTTTTTCTATAATTACACATAAATTCTAGGCCTCAATCCCAAGGTGTCTACTCACCACCTGGGATTTCCATAGAACCACTAAGGTTAAAAACAAGTATCCATAAGGACACAACTGACTCACACTACCAAGATTGAGACTGAATTTGATAAGCTCATCAGATCCAATTTCATTTAGGATGTCCAGTATTCAAAATTTCTAGCAAATATCATCCCGTTAAAGAAGAATAATTGAGAAAATAAGGTTTTTCATTGACTTTAGAGATCTCAACCGACATTGTCTGGAAGATTATTTCCCAGTACCAATCACATAGCTACTAATTGATGCAACAGTGGGATATTAAGACCTCTCCTTCATGAAAGTATATTTAGGGTATAATAAAATTTTAATGGCCCAAGAAGATAAAGAATCTATTTCCTTTAGGCCCCCTTAGGGAGTATTTTTTTATCAGACAATTCCCTTTCGCTTGAAGAATGATGGAATTATCTATCGACATGCCATGCATCTCATCCTCAAACCATTCTTGGGAAGGTTTTTTGAATTCTAAATTAATGAACTAGTGGTTAATTTTCAATGACATTCAAACCACTTGGATGATCTTAAGACCATATTCAAAAAAACTACAACAACATATCCTGAATACGAACCCCTTGAAATGTGCTTTCGGGGTCACCTCGTGGAAATTTCTTCGCTTTTTCATATGACATCATGGCATTAAAGTCAACCTCAAGAAGATAAATTCTATCCTTAATATGTCACCACATCTAAACCTCAAATATTTGAGGGGTTTATAGGGACACTTGGCCTACATTTGTTGCTTTACAGTGAACCTCATAGGAAAGTGTTTTCCCTTCACCAAGTTAATGAAGAAAGGGGTCACATATCAGTGGACTGATAACTTTCAGGAAGAATTTGATAGCCTCAAGATATATCTCTTGAGTCCACTAGTGTTAATGGAACCCATCGAAGGGAAACCACTAATTTTATATGTGATATTCCTAGATAAATAAAAAGGTTCCTTCCTCACATAAAGGAATGATGTCAGGAATGAAAAAAAACCTCTATTATCTTTGTAGAACCATGATCGACATCAAGACTCATTATTAAAATATCAAGAAGAGCTGTCTGACATTAATCTTCACAGTTTAGAAACTAATGCACAACCTATATCACCACAAGGTACATTTGGTATCTTGTAATAAACCTGTCAAATACATTCTCATCCATCCTATTTTGAATGGATTTTTGGTATGGTGGATGGTTATCCTGCAGTAGTTTGATATTTAGTTTGTGACTCAAAGAGTTGTGAAAGGTTAGGATTTGGAATATTTTCTTGAAGAACATCCATATACAAAAACAACATTTTTAAATACTAAATTCTAGATTAAGAGATATTCTATATTAAATATGACCCCATACATGGGAAATTTATTTTTACGGTGCATCCAAAATCCCAACAGAGAATAGGATGGAAGACCCCAAGCTCAAAAAAGTCAGATTAGGAGTCGTTCTCATCTCTCCAGCAATGGAAGTCTTTCCTTAAACATTATTATTGAATAAAAAATGTACAAAAAATGAGTCATAATATTAGGCCATCATCAAAGGACTAAAATTGGAAATTCAAATTCCAGTGGACCAATTACAGGTGAAAGGTGATTTAGAGTTAGTAATCAAACAAATCAATGAGGATTATGCTATCCGAAAAGAGGAGATGAACCCCTGCTTGAATATGTTTGAGGACTAATAGAAGAATTACCCTTATATTCTAAATTTAATAATTTCCTAAGATCAAAAAATTCCTAGGGTGACACATTGGTGAATTCATACACAACTCTGGCATATCCAGGTTGGGATGAAAGAGTCATTAGTATTGCACATCATCGAATGGTCTCACCTTTTGTTCATGTCAGCATGGAAGAAATCAATGAGGTCAAATCCATCCTTGAACTAGATAGAACTACCACTGTCTAGATGATACCCATTGTGAACTATCTTCAACATTGAGTTCTCTCATTAAACATATCTAGAATAGAGAAAATCTAATGAAGAGTGACCAATTTTACTCTTTATAATGGACCAAATCACCATAAAGTCCTTTATAAATGAGGATTCGATGAAATCCTTATCATATGCCTCAATGGAGAAGAGAAAAATGACATAATGAAATAAGTACATATGGGAGATTGTGGTTCCCACCAGTTAGGGTTCATTATTTCAAATAAAATCCTAAGACTTCGATACTTTTGGCCTTCAATGACACAAGATTTCAAAAAATTCACCAAGAAGTTTCATTTCTTCTAAGTGCCCACCAACTTTATCCATAAACCCCTGGAGTTGCTACACACAAAAAAACACTCCTAGACATTTTCCATACAGGGAATGGATGTTGTAGGGATATATCCTCTAGCTATGGCCAATCATTTCAAATACATCATAATCGCTACCGACTTCTTCTCCAAATGGGTTGAAGCAGTATCCCTCAAAGAATTTAGGGACAAAACCATTTTCAACTTTGTGAAAGCTAACAACATTACCATATTTGATGTCCCTCATACAATACTATTAGAAAATAACACTTATTTCTATTTTTTTGAGTTGGAGAAGCTATATCAGGAGTATAATATCAAATCCAACCATTCATCCTCCTATCACGCAATAACTAATGGATAAATAGAGGCATTCAAGAAGACCCATCAAAGATACTCCATAAAATGGTGTATAAATATAAAAATTCTTTTCTTGAAAATCTCTTTTATTCCTTATGGGACTACTAGACTACAACCCACACTGCTATGCGGGTGAATCCATATTCATTAGTATACGAGACAAAAGTGGTATTTCCCATTAAAGTCCAATTAACCTCTATCCACATTTACATCTGTGATCAACTACCTACAAAAGAGAAATCTCAAAAATGGTTGGATGAATTGGAGAAACTTGATGAGAAAATAATACACACTTTGTATCACTTGGAGGTCCACCAAAATCAGGCAGAATGAGCCTTTAACAAAAAGGTTCACCTATGATCATTCCTTCAAGTAGAATTGGTACCGGTCTTCTGGACCCTAATGATACTAGGGAATAAACATCCAAAGCTTGAACCAAAGTTGGAGGGACCTTATTCCATACATAAGGTCCACTATAACATATATTATTACTTAATCTCGATGGATGTAGATCTCACTATATCCCCCACCAATGCAAGATTCCTCAAGAAATACTTCAAGTTATAAAAGTGCATTTTGTCTTTGTTGCACAATGTTAAACTGCATAGCCGGTTTTTATCACATGACCTTAAAAAGAGTGAAATATCATCCATGTAGAAAGATGGTAAACCGTATGACACCAACATCCTTGCCATATTACTTTAAACTATATAACATCATGGTCTTATATGCACGACCTTAAAAGGCACACCATATGGTCTTAGTCATACGACTCAAAACTACAAGAAATCATAGTTTAAGTTGTAAGAATTTAAATTAAATAGCCTAACTTCCTAGTAACATGATGTTATGATTTAGGAGAATGTCCTTACCACCTGACGTGAAACTACATGGTTCACATCTTCATTACATGATGTAAAACTGCATAACATTTCAACCCATGCTCGAGCGGATCATGATCCTTGGTGTTGGTCTCCCACCACACTTCCATTCAAGAACTAAGTGTGACTTGATTCCTACCATCACAGGATACATAGTGATGCCCAAATCTTCAATCCTAGGTCTAGAAAAAACATAAAAAATGTCCTCCCTCCCTATGTATGGTTCATACATGTACGTGGATATTTCATACAAGAACTATGTGTGGATTGATTCTCTCCTCAAATGGGATATGTAGTGATGCCTAGACCCTATGTCTTGGTTCCATCCATGAAGAAAAAAGTTCCCCTCTTTTGAACATAAACATAGATCTATGCAGGATACCTTAATCCAGGTTCCCTTATTCAGGATCCCATCATGGAAATAGAGATATCCCTCTCCCATATATAAACAAAATATATGTAGGGGACTCCACACTCCATGGATAACATCGA
The DNA here is from genome assembly GCA_963277665.1 of Viscum album. NCBI lineage: Eukaryota > Viridiplantae > Streptophyta > Magnoliopsida > Santalales > Viscaceae > Viscum > Viscum album. The sequence goes on along the minus strand of OY728126.1, from coordinate 777,649,462 downwards.
TCCAAATTATCCCCTTTTTACTTAGTCATATTCCTTTCACACATCATATTCCTTATCTTGGGGAATCTATATATCTATGAAATTTCTCTATCCATCAGTGATAGGAAGTCATATTCCTTAAGATGAATTTTTCTGACTATGTAGTAATACGAACTAGCTGTATTTTCCTAAGTTGACCATGAAAATAACTATTCAGTCAGAGGAAACCTTTTTTGGATATGCATTGATACACCCTAGTTGGATTTTCATAAGTCACCCACCAAAAAGGCCTTTCAATAATATACACATTGGTCCTCAGGAGAGACCTATTCTATATTCGTAAGACCCAACAATATCATACTAGAAACCACCTTTCAATCATGGTCTATATTTATTCTTTTCATTTTGTCCCATCTCACTCCTCCTAATTTGAGAACTCTAAAGATCTTGGTTTATAATTTATTTCCTCATGTTCTAAGTATGAATAAATATACTTGGCTTGATAAGTCATATATCACTCATCATTTCCATGAAACCATAGTCCTAGACATATGAACTGAAACTGAAAGACACCATGTCATCCTAATCACATGATGTTAAACTATATGACAACTTCATAAACACATGATGTTAAAATGTAGTCTTACCCTTTTCACCAAGAACATGATGCCCTGGGAAACTAGATTAGGAATACTTATATAAAAAACATGGTATTCATCTTATGATATTATTTCCTAAATTCTAATATATCATTTTTAGGGATTCATTCCTTCTTCTCCATATTAGGAACCTTCATCCTTACCGCATGGTGCTAAACTGCACGGTTGATGTCCCCACCACGTGACACTAAACCACATGATTTTTGAGAACCATGTAAGGATTGAGTATAATTCCCATGAGATACGTATCGATGATTAGATCTTATATCCTGGTCTGGCCATCAAAAGATCAAAATGACCATGTAATTCCTTTTTATCTCCTTTTCATGGTGGAATAAACCTTTTCCAATCCTTTTTTCTCACACCGAGCATAGTTCACATGGGCTTAGGAGTTTTGTTAAATTATTAACCGCATGATCAAGGCATATCCATTCATGCTAGGGTTACCATGGTCCTAGTCTTAAGACCTTAAATGTAACACCAAACATCCTTACCACATGACGTTAAACTGCACAATTGATGTCTCTTACATGAAATAAATTCAAGAACTATTCATGACTTGATTATCACTATGACATGATATGTAGTAAATCCCAAATTCTATTTCTTGATACCAACAAACCCCCCCTTTCCTATGTATGGGTTATACCTACATAGAGAAACATTTCTCCCTATTCTTGGGTAATTTTTATATGAAATTATCCTTTTATATTCAGGCACTTTCTTTCCACAAACCAAACTCTGTGTTTGGAAAAATCCTAATCTCCATAATATTTCCTCGGCCATCGATGATTGAATTTCAGATTCTCAAGGACACCTTTGTCTGAATAAGTAGTAATACACCCTAGTTGAATTTGAATAAGTCACCCACCAAAAGGGATATTCATTTAGAGGATGACTTTTTTGGCTATGCAATGATATGATACATGGGGCTTTGAATAAGTCACCCACCAGAAGGGCCTTCCAACCAGAGGTGCATTGGTCATCAGGAGAGATATTTTCTATCCTCATAATCCCCATTGACATTTTCATCCCATATCACTCTCCAGATCTAGAAATCCCCAAATTATATCTTACAAAATTCTCCCTTAATGCCTGAAGATAATGGAACATTCTTAGAAATATTACTTAGGAATAGAAAATCAATAATATTTTGGTCAAAGATAAAAGTCCTTAAATTTTATCCCCCAAATTCCATGCTATAAGATGTTAAACCACATGGTCCATGTCCTGGTTGCATGGAATTAAACTGCATGAAGCTTTAACCCTTGTCAGGGAGGAACCTTTCCTCCTGATTTTGGTCACCCAATAGAATGTACCCTTATTTACATAAGCCAAATTTATATAGGAGTGGTTTCCCATTCATGAACAGTGCCAATTAAAATTCTCCCTTCATTTTTCAGAAACCTTCCCTTGATGAACCATCCTTCACGGTCTTGAGAAATCCGGATCTTCACAAACTACTTGTCCATCGATAATAGAATTTTAGATTCTCGGGGACACCTTTTTTTGAATTTGAATTAATATTTCCCAGTTGGATTTTTATAAGTTTCCCAATAAAAGGGTCATTTAGTAATAGGATTCCTTTGTTTGGATATGCATTCATATGCCACATTCAGCTTTGCATAATTCACACACTAAAAGGGCCTATCAACCAGAGGCACATTGGTCCTTAGGAGAGACCTCTTCTATCCCCATAACCACCAAAAACATTTCCTTTGTATATCACTCTTTAGATATGAAAATCCATAAATTATAGCTTAAAACCTTCCCCCATTCATGCCTAAAGATGATGGATCATTCTTGAAAAAATTACCTAGAAAAGGAAAATCCCTAATATTTTGGTCAAAGATAAACGACCTTAAATTATATTCCCCCAAAACCCTTGCTGTAAGAATTTAAACTACACAGTCTATGTCTTGGTCACATGACATTAAATTGTATGATGATTCAACCCTTTTTTAGGGAGGATCCTTTTTTCCTGATGTTGGTCACCTAATAGAATGCACGCTTCTTTACACAAGCCAAATTTGTGTTGGAGTGGTTTCCCATTCATGAAAAATGATAATATAGATGCTTTCTTAATTCTCAGGCACCTTCCCTTGAAAAATCACCCTTCATGGTCTTGATAAATACAGATCATCACAAACTACTCATCCATCAATAATATAATGTCAGATTCCTGGGGACACCTTTGTTTTGACTATGCATTGATACACTCTAGGTTGACTTTGCATGAGTCACCTACTAAAAGATCTTGTTAACTAGAGGAAAATTCATCCCCAAGATATACCTCTTATATCTTTTTAAGCCCAAAAGAAAACATCATGCTAGAAACCATTTTTCAAAGATGGTATGTGGTCCTTCCTTGTATGCTTGTCTCAAATCATGTTTCAGATATGGAAATCACAAAATCATGACTCAAAATTCCCCTTTGGGTATATGAAGAATGTTATAACATTCTTGGAAAGCAATCCCTACTTGGGTTATCATTCTATAACTCATGGTCAAATATATTTGACCTAAAAAACTAATCACACTAGTCTAGTTTTCAATAATTTAAACTGACCACAAAAAGAGACACAATACACACCAGGTTGAAAAACTACAAAAGGGTACCCTGGGTAAAAGTTGAGTCTCAGTTTACTAGATGTGAATTATGTATGGTCTAGGAAACAATTAAGCAATGAAATAAATAAGGCACAAAACTTGTTAGTTTGAAAACCCACAAAGGGATGCCTAAGAAAAATCCAAGTCTAACTTGCCAACTCATCTTCATTTTGACTTAGGTAAAAAATTAAGGTGATGATACAAAATACATATTTTTTTAGGGTCTGTCATATAAACCTAGAAACATTGGAAATATTCTTACCAGGTTAAAAGTCTTAGGAAAAAATTAGAGCTCTCTCATCCTTTCCTTTATAATTGTGGTACATTAACACAATGGAATTTAATCAAATGATTCATTTTCAATGTTATGTTATGATTACAATAAATAAAAGAACATAGAAATGGATGATTAAAAAAAATCATTTTCATTCATGTTATAAAATTAAGAGGAGATTACATAGGCTAGAGTCTCTCTATCAAATTTTACAGGTGTTCCTCAACATAGGCCTTGAGCTGTTGGACTATGGCTCGAGCATTCTCTACAGCTTTATAAAACCCAGCCAGTTGCATGGTGACAACCTCTTTAATGTGATGGAGTTTTTCCTTCTATGTAGCAACAAAACCCTCACATTATTCCAATACCCTCTTCAAGGAATGGTGTATTTGAACAATCTATTCTTTTATGAAATTTAGTTCTTATTGAATACATACCATTTGGATAGATTTCTTATCTAGTCAATGCTAATACCCCTCCACCTCCTTGATATGGCTGAGCTCTGCTTGGGATACATCATATTTGATATCTTCAAAATAGACTTCCAATTGTAGATCAACCCACTATGACCTTCGTGACTATTACCATCACTAAATGATTGATTTCAAATCATGGTGGATTTTATGGTCATCAAACCCACCATACCCAAAAAAAAAACCAGGTTGGAAGTCAATGAAGTAATGATAGAAGGTATTTGAGGGGCTTCATTGAGACTATCTTCCAAATATCTCACCAAATGATAGGCACGTGGTGTACAGGGTGTCATGTGTCTCTGAGTCTGACTCAAAACTAATTTTATATAGAGATATGTATTATAGGATCAATGCACTCAATGAGTCACCCTACTTTGCTCCCTCCAAAAGAGTTTCATATTCATATACTAGTGTTGGATGAATTGGCATGGAAGCTCCCATCTCCGACTCGGCAGTTGAAGTTTATGGAACTGGATAATAGATAAAACTCATCATTAACATCAGAAGGTTAACAAATAAAAAATTCAATGAAACAACCAGAGCAGTTGATGACACTCAACCATTGGTAGATCAATAGCTGGAATTGATGCCTTTTTAACATCCCTAGTCTCAATGATGTGAGTAGGGACCTCCTAATGAGGAACATCCTCTTGGGTTTTCCTAATGACTAGGATGTATAGTCCTCAAGGATCTCCCACTTTTGGGTTCTCAACTATCACTCCCTTGACAATGAGAGTGGTATGGACTTGTATGACTTGGTCATGAAATGCCTTGGAAATGTTTTCTTCATAAAAAGTTTCACAAGTCAATATTTGGTGTAAGACATCAAATTAAAGGAGTTAGAATGTGTTTTCAAATGCAATAAATAGAAAAATCATGTCTTCCCAATTCCCTATTAAAGTATCCAAAATATTCAAAGTATCTTGAGATATCAATATCTAGATTAAGTATGTCCATTAATTCATTATACATGGAATCAAGTCTCATAGCATCCTCACTAGTAAGGGTGTCTAAGACATGGTCTCAACACGCAATTTAGACCCTCCATAAACAACATTCACTATCCTTTCAGTGGGAATAACCCTTTTGGTACCCACTAGATCAGTATCAGCACCAAAACCTTCATTATATGGTCTAAAATCCATTCCAACCCCTTCTGGAGTGATGACCAGACTGACAACGATGATCGTGGGGTCCTTCAATGTACATTAAAAATCTGAAATATCATAAGGAAAACAAGTATTTAATCAGAACATGACACCTTATGATGCAGGTTTGACATCACCAAGATTCTACTCCCTCTTTACAGTGATAATATAAGATGTATCCTCGGCCCTTGGTACTTCTCCCATTGAGGGGACAGACTCATCGACAGGAACCCGCACATCATCCAGGATTTCCTCCTCAGTTCTCTGAGGATCATCTATAATCCCCTTAATAGAGAAGATAATATTGGATCCTATAGCACATGGTTATGATTAAACATTTATTCTAGACAAATCAAGAGTAAATAGTGTTAGGAAAAATCACCCTAACTAGTGATGCGCCTGGCCAGGTGCTTAACTCTCCATCATTATTTTACTTTTGATGGAGTAAGGATGGTACTTTCCTCCTTAAATATAGGAATTAGAGTAAAATTTGAGAGGAATATTCTACCATATCCTCCTCCATCATCCTATGGACTGAGTATATATCCCTAAATTTAGGAATTAATTCCTCATCCCCTATAGGGGAGCCTGTTGGCCCATATCTCAGCAAAGGGATCCTTCCTGTTTCTCTCTCTACCTGTTGTAAGTCTGGGACGCCCTTTCCCCAGTAATGAAATTTTAATAAAAAAATAGGAATAAGATAAATTAATAAAGAAAAATAAGGGAAAATTTATATCCTAAGGATTAATGAAGCTATCCCATTCATTAGTGAATGGCTCATAAACCTATTCAGCAGCCCCCTGTTCATCATGTTAGTTACCCTCTTCATAGTATAGATCCAATCATTAGTGGCATAAATGAGCATATAAAAATCCAAAATATATATTCCTACTTCAATAGGGTCATATTCAAGTGGAGGTCAGTTGGGGCTCAAACATCCCCAATCTATGGAATCCATAACCCGATATGAAGAAGTGTCCACTAGCTCTTAGCATTAGAGGGTCCTCTCTTCCAAGTTTGGACTGCCTCTAATCACATGAAGCTTGATGTTTTTCTATCCTGCTGTGAAGCAGACCTAATGATCTATGATTTCACGGACTTCCATACTCTCTCCATTATAGTCAAAGGGCAGGGAACTGGAGCCCGAGTTTCCTCTTGATGATGGTGTCTGGACCGTCTAGGCTCAATATCAGCTAGTGTATCCCTTTTGACCCTAAATAGTGGAATAAAATGAACATGGGGTTGTTTGGGTGAGCTCATAGCTTCCTCACTATCACTCTATGGAATGGGTGGAGCCTTTCTACTGCACTTCCCCTACCCAATAGTTATTACAACTCCAACTCAGATAATCCCTTTCGTCAACACTGCTTGGGGATATAATGAAATCCAAGTCTCAACATACTAGGTGGTTATCTTAATGTACATACTCACTGGGGGGAAAGTTAATTACTTCTCAATTATCCTCCACTATTGTGAGAATCCAATTTTTTCAGGCCACCATTGGGTGCATCTATGATCAAATGTTCATAGAAGGAGATAAAATTATTTACTATAGGTGCTTGAATTGGAATTCATGTCTATATGGATTATAGGCCTCATATATAACCTCTTAATCAATTCGGTCTTCTAGCATTCCATCCTTGAAAGATATCATGTACGACCTCATCTAATCACCATCCTTTCCATCATCAGTAAATGTTCTAGTGGGAGGATCCCCATATGGAATGAAGTTTAACTCCTTAAACAGATTTAGTCTCTTTAAGGATTCACCATGATTTAGGGATAGGGGTTTAATGCTATAAATGGTCTAAACAAATAGTTGGAATTAGTCCTTAGGAAATTTGATTCTTCTCAACACGATATAATAAGTGAAATGTGCTGCAATCCACCCCCAAAATACTTGTAATGACCCTGAAATTCTTAATTGGGCCTTCCCAATGTTCACATGAAATAGGAACCAATGGATATTTTCTAGGATAGGGGATTCCAACCCTATATGATTCCCCACTGCTAACTTGGATGCTATAATTAATGTTCCTAGCCTCATGCCACCATTTAAGTCATGGACTGGAAGAAAGTATATTCTTATCCACATTTCCAAGAAGCCTTCAAGACCCATCTTGGTGGGTATGTTAGACTTGATTGCATACCCCCATAAGTTGTACTCAACCTGCTCCAATGTGAGCCAAAATTTACATGGAATTCTCCACTTCTCCATTATAGGACATCCCATGGGATGTTTTTACATGGTTCCCTCCCCCTTTGGCTTTATAAAATCATTCATCCACACATCAGAATGAACACCCCCCTTAGGTGAGGGTATTCCTTCTTGATATCTTAGGTTATCTCCAATAGACCATGGGCCAAAACAGGTGTCCTTTCTTCATCTTCCCATGTTTATTTCAATGGAAAAAAATCATCATACATTTCTCCAAGTATGTGATATCTAGATATCTGGTCAAAATCCCATAGACTGATGCTGACTTCTCCATGAATTAGATGGAAGGAATTGGTCTGTGGGCTCCATCAACTCAGTAATTTGAGAATGATATTTGGTTTCTTGTATATATATTTATGGGCCACCCATAAAGGCTCATAAATACTAGATTCCTTTATCTTGGTTGAAAAATCATCATAGGTCTGGTGCACCCATTATGCCCACATCTATTCAAGTCTAACACCCCCTCCTAAACAAAGGTCCCAGTCTTCCTTTCATACTTTAAATTGATCTATATATGAATCATGGAGGATATATGAGTTGAAATAAAACATTAACTTTGGGGTATGAGGCTTCAAATCTAGTTCACAACTATTGTGATTCACAACATAAGTCATGGATTATTCTTCTGCATTGATAAATGTAACCTGAGTTGAGATGTTGGCGATGGTAAAATTACTTTATTATTGAAACTAGGAAAGTGGGATATAATTATCCAGTTGTGGGATGAAGACATTCTTTAGATTTCCGTGTCTATATAGTTGCAGATAGTTACTCTCAAGGAATTAATAGTGATTTTTCTTCATGTGATTCTCTAAGTTCGAGAGGGTAGTGTTTCATACATGATACTAATCTGGCCCGATGATATTGATAATCTCCTTAATACAATTACCATCTTGTTCATAAAAAAACTTTATCCTTTTGAGCTTACATTGGGAATATTATAGGAATTATCAAAGTTTTAATTAGAAATAAAATCTTGGTTTTGGAAAAAAATCATAAATTTAAAAATTTGGAAAAGGCATGGACTCATGAAAGTCACTCACCCAGGTGACCTCGTGCAGATCACTCACCTAGAAGACCTTGCGTAGGTCACTCACCTAGGTGATCTCACATAGGTCACTCCCCTAGGTGATCTCACATAGGTCACTCACCCATGCACATGTGTCGATCATATAAGGTCATACTAGGTCTAAGCTTCACTATACAGACTAGTATGAAAAGATCACTTTCATAGTGAAAACAAACAAAGAAAAATTGGAAGGAAGAACTACAGAGTCCCTCATCTATATTTAAAGACACTAGGACCCTAGCATGGGATACAAACATGAAACCCCTATGCTATCCTCCAACATGATCCACCAGTGTGGCTTAACTGCACAAATATCCCTCTCACTTATCCCTTGCAAGACATTCAATTCATCATGTTTATAAATCCTTAATAATAAAGGTGCACAAACATGTCGGGGATAAAGGATGAATGATCCCTAAACATCCTTTTTCCTCTACCTTAGGATCATAACCTCTTCTTCTGATCAAATCCAATCTAAAGACCCGGGGGGGGGGGATTTGTTGAAACTCCCTTTTATCATGTGAAAATGAGAAGTTTGAAAGGAAAATACTTCAAGGAAATGAGAAGTTAATAATTCCAAGGGTTGCATGATTCACCAAAGACATATCATGTAGGAGATGAATTAGTGTTTCCACTCATGTCACACCCACATGCCAGTGGTAGTGTGCAAGTACAGCCTACGCGACAGTGGCACTGCATAGGCCCCAAATAGGTGCACCCAGGAGAACTACTCAGGTCACACCTATATGTTGACCAACACAAAGCACCTGCGCGATCCACCTAATTCTCCCAAGGTCCTAAAATTGCATATAAATAGGACCCTTGGGTTCCTCATTTAACATAACTGGAGAAACTAGAGAATCCTTGAAGCTCCGATCACCCTAATACTTCACCTAGGACTGTAGAAACTTTTAGTTAGAGTTATAGGCCTAAAAAAGAGGGAATTAAGAGGGGTAGTAGAATTAAAGTTCGCTTAGTGTTCTAAAAACAAGAGAACTTGCATGATCCACCTCCCTAATACAAACACACTAGGATGAACTCCCCTTCTCAAACCCAGGACTTAAGAACCAGTCATCTAGAGACACCAAGGAGACCCTTAAAGCCTAGAGAAAGGCCTCCTATAAGTGTTGTCACCTGGGATGTCCATCACCCAGAGATCTCATTAGCTCACCCATTTCTTGCATGCATGATCTATCTTTATCTTTCTTAGGTCTTGCATGTGTGAGCTATCTTTAGCTCACCCAGCCTTCACCTGTGCAAGACTACTTCATCATACTCATCCTTACCCTGAACGATCCCACTTTGATCCATCTCTTCATGCCACTAATGGTAGGGAACCTCCTTCCTATGGATTCCCTTATGAGGGAGACCAAATAAAAGCCTCCACCAAAGCCTCTAGACTTGAACAACTATAGATAAAGACACACTAGTGTTTCACCCATTCAGTTATGAATTCCTTCGGTCAGAGGTGTCCTAAACTTGTCCTACCTAATGATTAGGGTCCCCGAGGTGTGTGAAGTTATGAATCCCTTCAGTCACAAGTACCCTAACCCTGGGGTAAATTCTAGGTACCTCTCAGTTTTAGAAATTAGGGATAAGGACATGTCCTTCCCTTATAAAATCTAAGACTAAGAACCTCTCATTTCAGATAGTGTGTGTGTGTGGGGGGGGATCACTCTTGCTTTTCCATCTGAGGGTTAGTGGCTTATCCCCCTCTATTATTTGGAACCAGGAGCATGGAATCCATGATAGAGTAAACCCCTGACCTTTCTTATGGTTTTTAGTCAGATGGGTAGCCATATGTGACTATCCTAGTTACAAAAACAAGAGAGGAGATGGGTACCTCAATACCCTCTCTCTCCCATCGCCCCAGCCTCATCCACTAGTGGATGAAAAATATTGTGTGGTTTTACAGATATTCCACTTTCTCTTGTTTCTCACACCAAGAATGACTCATGTGGTCTTAGAGGCTAGTTATAATCATGACATCCACATGATTAGATTCATTTATCAGTAGAGAATCATTTTTCAGATCTTCCTATTGCCTTACTTTAGAGGGATTTCATAGGATTGGGTCCTCAAATCCATATATCAATCTCAAAGGGCCATATTCACTATGATAAAAAAGGAATCCTCCTAGGTGTAAGCCCCAACCAAACCTCTAAATCACCATGAGTTAATATACTCCTCATGGACCCCAAAAAATGGGCATCCTTCTATATAGTGTAATCCCCAAAACCATGACTCAACCTTCAATGGTCTATATTCCCGATGAATCAACCTATGGTCCTCCTATTTGGTATAAGCCCCAATCATGTTATCACCATCTCAAAGATCCAAATCCACTATGAGACAAACCTTTAGAGGGCCTCTATAAGCATGGGTCCTCAGAACCAAACTACACGTGATTTGATTTCCATCCAAATGGGATACATAGGAAGCCTCATTGAGGTCCAAACTCATCACCCTAAATCAAAACTAATTCTATTTGGGCCATATTACAAATAGGTTAAAATATGACCTTGGACCCCACAACCCTTTTAGGTTCCTTAGGCTGCTTCGACATAATTACCACACCAAACCTTGACTAGGAACCTCCAACCTAGATGTCATCGATGCATGAAAACAAAATACATGGTTTGGTCCTCATCACATGAACTTAAAAGGTATGACATGTCCCATTAAGTGACACCTAAATACATGGGTTCTAATTCCTTTCATGAGGATACATAGGACTCCCATATTATAGGCCTGATCTTGACATAAAAACAACTCCTATATCTATAGATGATGATAAAATCCAGAGTGACCCACTTTATGTCTTGAAACCAGTATCATAATAATAAACGAACAAATTATTTATAACCTTTATTCAATAAGATACCGTTTATGAAGAACCTTAGATACATACATATGTCTCCATCAATGAATAACCTCATATACATGCAGATGATTCTAAAGTACATGCATGCATATAATTAATTATTAATTCAAGGGAGACTCATGTCATAATTGGAATTTAATAAAGTATTCACAATATGTATTAAATATTTAAGAGAGCCCCAAAGTAAGAAATAATTCCCCCAAAAAGGGTGTGATGATCCTGACCTCCCATCCTCTCGACCAATACAAGTCCCTACGAATCATTGGACCCATTTCCCAATGAGAACTTGCATTTGGAAACCAGGTTCATAAAATATCTTGAATGTGAAACCATTGGGTGTTTCCGGCTCCATGAACAAAACCCATTGGAATCCATTAAAAAAATGGTGAACCCAATGTGAATGATTATGAAACCATTCAAACCCCTCCATAATTAACCAATCATCAAGTGTAAAATCAAAAAATATGATTTTTGTTAGAAACTATGATCTTAAAATGTGAAGAGTTGATTTCCAAATAAAATTTTGGGTATTTTAATGGAAAATAGGAAATAATTTGTTTTTGAAACTCTTATGTGTGTGAGTTTTAAAAACATGATTTTTGGCCATTCTTCTTAGTTTTATTTGGAAATTTATTTTCAATGATGTTTTTGGTAAAACCATTTGAATGTTAGGAATCAATTTTGAGTTTTGAAATGAATACTTCTAATAGAGATATTTATGAGATGGATTTAAAGCTATAATTTAAAATAGTGGTTTCCAAAAGGGGATTTAGTCAACAGATAAGTGTTTTCTAAGTGATGTTTTTCATTTTATGAAATCAAAGTAAAATATTTTTAACAAAATTTTGACGTGTTGTTGTTTCTTTTCATAAATCCTTATGAATAATGTATATTTTTACACTGTATTTCAAATTATCATTTTTAGGATGTAATATTAAAGTGACTACATAGATTCAGTGGGTGGAAACCTACTGGACTATTTATCTCACACCTATATTTTATAGGCCAAGGACCATTCCCATTTTTTCACTCCTATTGATATTCTAGGGGATATGTTTGGTTGGATTGGGACTATGGGTCACACAGAGGCTTGCTGGATATGGTTTGGGGATTTTCTTTTAGCTTTTGGTTTTTATCAGCCACTTTAGCTAATTTTATTTTATGTTTTTCCTTTTATGTATCTACTTTTTTTGTTAATTCATTTTTGTAGCAGTTATATATTTTTTATTGGTTTTTCAACATTATTTATTTCATGTTGTATGGTTTCTTGATTCCATATTTTCTACTTATTTATACTGATGTGTGAGGGTGAAATCATTCCCAAGGATCTTTTTTATTTTTATTTTCCATACACTAGTTACTAGCCCATGGAGACTGGGAACACCATTTGGGACTTATAATAGACTAGTTTGGGTGCCTGGTTAGATGAAATCCTAGAATGGTTCATTATAAAATGGTATCAAAGGAGGTTCTTAGCAAGACCTAGGTTTTGGTATGCTTTCTTATTATTTACAAAGTTTTTAGTGTGGGGATAAGGTTGTTGAGACTCAGAATATAGGTTCATAGAGAGTGTCATGAGATATTTATCACCTCGAGCCTTGAGTTTCCATGGGTAATCATGATTTTTGTTTTGATTTTAGCTTGAATTTTAATGGAATTGTTTAATTATGGTTTGATTCTTGTGGAATTAGTGCTTTGATCCTCAATGGAATGGCTTGAGTTTCCTTAGGGATCATGTTTGGTGTTTGGGGTGGAGATGAAAAAGGGGATCAAAGCACGAGGATAACTTTTAGGGTCTGATAAACCATACAAAAACTAAATATTTGATGTTTTATATTTTGTAGGGATCAATTCATGACTGGCATGTGGTTTTCAACCATTTTTCCAAGTTGGGTATGGTTCTACATCCCGTTTGATTTTTCTATTTATACCCCTTGATGCCTGGATTTCCTAGTGTGTTAGGGAAATGGGAAAAGGGTCAAGGTGGGTCTTGTGATATTTTGAAATAATTGGATTAGATTCCGAGGTGAGGATCTCATTATGCCTCTTTTTATGTGAATTCATATGTGATGTAAAATCAGTTATGTGTGTGAAAAAACTGAATTTTATGAGAAATATGTATTTAGATTTAAAACAAGGCCTCATATCTTGTTTAAAAAATGATCTATGTTTCCTTAAATGTTTTGAAATGGATAATTTCATTTTGAAATGTGGAAATAATATTTAAGTGTGGTTGATTTTTTAATCAAGTGTACATAGTATTTGAAAGGCGAGTTTACTATTTTATGGAAAATGATGATTTTTGAAAATTAGATTTTGTGTATTGTTTCATTTTTTATCCTTGGATTTTTTTTAAAAAGGTGATTGATTTGGAGTTGTTTAAAATGGAAATTTATTTTTTATTATAAAATTTGGATGGGTGTTTTGGTTTTAAAATTGGTTGATGTTTGTTTTGAAATTAGTTTTGGAAACATTTTAAAGTGTCCCAGTGGAGTTAGGTCTTGGGGATGGAATTGTAAAATGGTTTCTATTTTTTTAGTAAAATAAGGACCAAATTAAATGGTTCCTTGATTTTTGAAATAGGTCTATGGGACTATGTTATGGGGGCTATAATTTTTAAATGATGTGTTTCGAAAGAGTTTTACTTATTTTAGTAAAGCATGTGTTCAGACTTGTCCCTTTCTTGATTTCAATACTGTTTAATATGAGTTTATTTGTCCCTCGTGTGATTTTGGGAATACTTGATACACTTTAGGTGACATGACTGGGTTAAGCACATGTCTCGTATTTTTTAGTTTATGCCTCCCAGAATGTTATAGTGTGTAAATAGAGTGCTTCTCTTAGGGGTATTTCTTCCTTTTGGTTTTAACACTACCCATTCTTTGAATGGAGTGGCATGTGTTGTCTCCTCTTATTAATGGTGTGCCTTGGATCCATTCAAGGACATGTTGGTTTTGAGAGTTTTCTTGAGGATGCTTGTTTGATTGATCTTGGAGATGTTTGAGATGGATGATTGGCCATCATTTAGTGCAACCTTTAGGTGTTTGGTCATGTCTCCTTGGGATGATTAGACGTTTTTGGGTTTATGATCAATGAGTTTGGAATATTTATGGCTTGAGGAAATCTTTTCCCAATGTTTTCTTGGGTTCATATTTGGAGGTTCATCCTAAGTAGTGGTTATTTTGGGAAATGTTGTGCCTCATTGACCGATGTGTTTATTGTTCATGGTGTAGACTAGAGTTTGGGATTTGGTTTGTTGGTTTGGAAATGATGTAACACCCCGACCCAGAAGCCCAGAGTTGGTGCATTATTACATATCATTGACATGATTACAAAATATCAAGTCTTGGAAGGCCAATTAGTTTAGTAGCCTTGTAAGTACTAGATACATTCATAAGGTTTAAATTACATCATAAAATGGAAAACTACAAAAAAATTGTTTCCATAGAAAACACTGAGATCCCATAGACTATCCCTTCAGGTCAATCATAATATACTTCTTCGCATCCTAGAAAAAATAAAACATAGAAAGGGGTGAGCTTATATGCTCAGTAAGGATAACCATATAGCGGAAACTTTCATAAATAAGCATAAAAATTTAAGGCAATGTATAAGACTAAAACAAAAGCCTTTTAAACTTGAACTTCAGAATAATATGGAAAAGATAAAAATAAAATAATTCCATTTACTTATTCACATGGATATTCTACTAGTCTAATAATCACATGCAATATCAATAACCACTTTCATAATGATGGAATGCATAATGCCAGACTTTCATAACCACATAGTCAAGGCCTTGTGCCAAGAATAAAAATAAGATTTTGTCAAGGCCTTGTGCCAAGAGACTATTTTGTCTCATGATATCTACTGATGCATCGAGGAGCTATAGCAGGCCCCACCCTTCACTTACTAAGTCCAATGTATTCCTCATATGAAAAGGTTTGAACATAACATAAACATTCATATTAAAACTAGCATACGAAATGTCAATAATTTATCCATAAACCACGAATGGTGTAAAAATAACACATCCATAGTCAAAAATATCACAAAACCTTCAATATAATATATAAGTTTTGTATTATAATAAATCAACTTCAAATAAGCTTAAAATCCATCAAAGGATGTTGACATAGATGAAATCAAAACCTTTTTTAGAGAAATATCTCTTTCTATTTCGAAATATTTTAAAATTCATATAATTATAAAAGAAAACATTTATTTTGGAAATATTATTATAAGCCTGTAAGAGAAGCTTTGATGATGTTATAACGGTAAAAAATAGCCGCACTCGTCGTATAAGTTAAAAAATACATTCTTACCTTAGTTTTGTTGAAAAGGTTATAAAGTACCCTGTTTGGAAAACGATGAAAATATTCCTTTCAAAAACATCTTATAAAAAGTCAAAAAAGGGTATAAATGAATTTATACCATAGTATAGTAAATATTAAAAGTGTTTTGAAATAAATTTTTAAGAAAACACGAATGTGGATGATAAAGAGGTCTCGGTAGATACTTACGTAAAAACAAACTCGGATAATAAAGAGATTGTAAAATTAACCCTTAACTTGTATTTTTACTTGGTCGAGGGTAGGTTAACCTCCTGTATAATGGTGAAATAACTGTTATTAAATTATAAAATAATCATATACATTAATATGATATCATATATGATCTTTTAACATTTCTTTGTTAATAATATCTTAGTATTATCGTTGTTTTGGGTGTTAACTGATTCGTTTTCCTTTATATGATTTGTTACATAAGTAATATTTGTTATGGATAGGATATATATTATTCATATTCATAATTATATTAAGTCTTTAAACATTATTTTTAATCATCTAATGAAAATTATTCTTGAATGGATTACGATGGGGAATGAATCTCAACGCGTTCGGGGAGACGATAATCCGTACGTACGCACGAGCAAAAATATCATTCTTTTGATATTAAAATAATATATAATTGGATGGTATATCATATATACAGAATCATTATCATGTTATATTTTTTATTTACATCAATTACACATCATTATTATACCCATCCAAATAATAATGTATTGAATAACAATTACACCACGATGTGGAGATGATAATCCGTACGTACGCACGTATGGTGACATATTATTCAAAGGATGGATAGAATAATGAACATGGTTGTGAAATATTTATAATAACATCACATTATATAGAAGATACTGAAGTTATTAGTTTATAATGAAAACAACAAAGAAATAGGAAGTGGAAGAAGAAAAGAACATGAAAGAGGTGATGAAATATTTACATCTTCTTTGGGTTCTTCCATTTGATTTGATAAAAATGGATCCCTAAGATGACTTTATGACTAAAGGAAGGCCTCTAGGATAAAGGGAGGACAGTTTAGAGGGTATTTGGGTAGAGGTTGGCCGAGCCAAATGGATTTTAAGGTGTGAATTAGAGAGAAGGGGGCGTGCCCTTTTATAAGAGGGGTGAGGGGCACCTTAGGAAAAGCTAGAAATATTATTTTATAATAAAATAATTTTCGGTTTCTAATGGATCTAAAATAAATTATTTAAAGGATAAGGTGGGTATGGGTCTAAAACCACTCAACCAATAGGTTTTAGACAGGTTTGGATCACTATATTAACCTTATCTTTTAGATTTAACTCTTAGTTAAATAGTTTGACATTTACCATATCTCTTTGTATTTTTATATTATATGGTTAATAAAATTACTATATAATTCCAAGCGAACCCCAAGTGGTTAATTAATGATACAAATATCATTACATAAGTCTTTTAGCCTAACCTTAGATTTTTAGGAATAGAATATCAATTAATAATATAATATTTTTTTTAAAAAACTCTTTTATGTCAATTTTGACACTATTTGGTATTTTGTTTTTGCTAAATTCATAAAAACATTATTACTTAAAAGAAAATTCATCTAAGAAACCCTAATATGTCATATTAACCTATAGAATTAGTGGAATTCATAAAAATTATCAAATTACATTTATTTGGAAATTTATAATATCAATTATTTTAATCTTACGGTAATTACTGCATCATCATTATGTCATAAATAAATTTAATTATTTAATGTCTAAAAAATATAAATAAAATACCATTATGTAGGAAATATTTTTATCTTTCTAATGAATATTTATAGTCAAATTTATCTTATGTGTAACCCTATATTAAAGATGGTTTAGTTATTAAACATTGAATTTAACACTTTTAACTCTTCTTTGAATTAAATAATAATAAATGTCCTAATCTAATCCAAGTGGACCTAAAGGGTCATATTTTATTCCTAAGGTAGTTTTTGGTCAAATGAAACTTATCCAATAGAATTGGGACAGGTGTTAGGGTAATAATAATATCATTTTTACCCTTAATTACCTTATTTACTTTTAACCGTGGTAAATAAAAGTAAAACGTTACTATTCACCAAAAAATATTTTTATATTATTGAACCACATTTTACTTACTAATATCAACTGTGTCTCTCAGATTTTTGAAATTCAACTTACAGAAGTGGTAAAATTAAGTTTTATGTAAATTTGCAAATGCTCCTAGGAGGTGGGTAAAAGACGGTAAAAAGTTCAATAAAATTTTTATATATCTAAAATTATTATAAACTGACTCTAATGAATTACATTGAACTTATATAGGTATTATGCATCTATTTTGACCTAAAATAAATAATTATTTAAATAAAAAGTCGGTTTTAAACAATAACTCAGTGTTTTTCACTATTCATCAAAAATTGAAAGTTTTCAGAAAAATACCAAAAATTCACCCTAAGATAATTTTGGTATTCCAAATCCAAAAATGAAGTCCATTTTGAAAGATAAAATTTATAAAATTTCAAAAAGTGGGTATTACTATTCATAACGGCTAGTTTGATTGGTTGTGGTGTGTTAGAACTCGAAGTTGCTTACAAAAAACGCTATTCTCTTATTCAAAGAGAAGCGTACCGTGAAAGTTTGGGGTGTTACATGTAACACCCCAAGCTTTCACGGTAGGATTCTCTTTGAATAACACAATAGCGTGTGTTCTACGCAACTTCGAGTTCTAACACACCACAACCAATCAAACTAGCCATTATGAATAGTAATACCCACTTTTTGAAATTATATACATTTTATCTTTCAAAATGGACTTCATTTTTGGATTCAGAATATCAAAATTATCTTAGGGAGAATTTTTGGTACTTTTCGGATAACTTTCATATTTTGATGAATAGTGAAAATTACTAAATTTTAATTAAAAACAATTTTTTTAGTCGAAATAATTAATAGTGATAAATTATGGATTTGAGTGATTTTAAAGTATAATTAGATTATATTTTTACCATTTAATCCAATGTTGGTCATTGGGCATAATTTCACATTTAAACTCGACATATGCAAGTGTCAATCTTTTGAAAGTTATTATTTCTTAAAAACACGCTATTTGTTTTAACAACGAGAATTAATTTTTAAATTAATTAATGCAACATATATGTTTTGAATTTGGTAAAATAGATATCATTTTTTAATTCATAATATCAAATATAGCTTAGGCCTAATTTTTGGTATTTTTCTGAGGAACATCAATTTTTGATGAATAGTGAAAAACACTGAATTATTGGTTAAAAACGTTTTTTATTTAAATAATTATTTATTTTATTTAAATTAATTTATGTAAAAATAGATACATTATACTTATATAAGTTCATTTTAATTCATTGGAGTCAGTTTATAATAATTTTAGATATATAAAAATTTTATTGAACTTTTCACCGTCTTTTACCCAGCTCTTAGGAGAATTTGAAAATTCACATAAAACTTAATTTTACCGCTTCTGTGAGTTGAATTTTGAAAATCCGAGAGACACGGTTAATATCAAGGAGTAAAATGTGGTTCAATAAGATAAAAATAATTTTTGGTGAATAGTAACTTTTTACTTTTATTTACCGCGGTTAAAGGTAAATAGGGTAATTCAAGGTAAAAAGAATATTGTAATAATTCAAAATTACCTTAACACATGTCCTAACCTTATTGGATGAGTAATGGCTGACCATGGGCATCTTTGGGTCGATTTTGGGACCCCATGGAGCCACTTATGAATGATAATGACATTTTAGATTAATTAATTTAATGTAAAGGCAAAATTGACATAAACAAAAACCTTTTAGTAATTAATTTTTATATGGTGTTATATAAGTAATATTTTTGACTATAAATATTAATTAGAAATCTAAAGATATTTCCTACATAATGGTATTTTATTTATAATTTTTAGACATTAAATAATTTAATTTATTTATGACACAATGATGATGCAGTAATTACCATATTAATGAAAGATTAAGATAATTGATATTATAAATACCCAAATAATTTTGATTTGAGACTTTTTATGAAT
Source organism: Viscum album (assembly GCA_963277665.1). Classification (NCBI taxonomy): domain Eukaryota; kingdom Viridiplantae; phylum Streptophyta; class Magnoliopsida; order Santalales; family Viscaceae; genus Viscum; species Viscum album. The sequence continues at coordinate 777,629,743 of OY728126.1, read as the reverse complement.
TAAAATAATTTTATTGGTTAATATGACATTTTAGGATTGGTTATATGAATTTTGTTCGAAGTAATAATGCTGTTATGAATTTATCAAAAACAAAATACCCAATAGTTCCAAAATTGGGATAAAAGGGTTTTTAAAAAAAATATTATATTATTAATTAATATTATATTCATAAAAATCTAAGGTTCGGCCAAAGGACTTATATCATGATATTTGTATCATTAATGGACCACTTAGGGGTCGATTGGGAGTTTATAGTAAGTTTATTAACTATATAATATAAAAATACAAAGTGACATGGTAAATGTCAAACTAATTAACTAAGAGTTAAAACTAAAAGATAAGGTTAATATAATGACCCAAACCTATCTAAAATCTATTGGTTGAATGGATTTCGACCCATCCCCACCTTAGACTTTAAATAATCTAGTTTTGTGCCATTATAAACTGAATATGAATTTATTATAAAATAATACTTTAAGTTTTTCCTAAAGAGCCCCTCCTCCCCCTTATAAAAGGACACCACTTATAACCAATTCTTCACACCTCTCAAGACTTTTGGATCATCCAAAATCTACCCAATTAAGCTCCCTATATCCCTATCCTCCTTCTAGAAGCCTTACCTTAGGCAGAAGGCACTTCAAGAGTCCTTCTTTGTTCAAACCAAAGAGAGTTACCCAGATTAAAGGTAACGATTTCTCTTAGCTTCTTTTCTTTTATTTTACTTCTACAACCCCTAAACTCTTCTTATTCTTTTCTTTTGTAACAAAACCAGTATACTAAATATACTAGGATATTGTTATGAGAAGTATTCGAACTGTAATGACCTGAATCCGGAGCCCCTCCACTGGCACCTCATACCCGATTCACTACATGACCTCAAGCGCGTTTCCCCAAATGCCAGAGGCTGCCGACTAGCAGTGAGGGCCTTGGTAAGATATTGGGGAAACTATGCCCTCATTTGGTAAGGTATTCAAGGTACGGAAGACAACAATCAATATCAGAAGTAGTAACAACATGCATAACAACTGAATCCAAATAGCTGAAACAATGGATACATATAGTAATGATGTTAATGATGCAGCAGGTACAAGTATCTAAGGAAAACAACAAACACAACAACGTGCTGAAATAAAACTGAAACCATGTGAAAAAAAAACAAAGTAAAATCCTCAGCATCGCGAGCCACAACTCGGTCCCATGATCTCCAGCTCCAGTGCCATCAAGATCCTGAAGTAGAAGGGCACTTGACCATATCTATACCTGCAGCAACATAGTCTGTTTGGGCCCAAAAGCATGGACCAAACAGGGTGTGAGATACAATCCCAGTAGGAAATCACCCAAATATCTGTTCCTAACAGTCAATGAATACAAGGAAAGTAAAGTACAGAAAGAAGTAAACCGAAAATCTCACAACAACTACAATCCAAAGTTCCAACATATAAAGTCCACAAGTAAACAACCAGCAACAAAAGTAAACAGGTAACCCTATGGGTAGCTCTCACAGCCTAACCCCTATGGTTCAACCTACAAGTACTAGCAACCCTCTGGGAGGAACACACAGTCTCACCCCTCTGGTTCAGCTAAAAACTAGACTCTCTGAGGAAGCACTCACCGTCAATTCCCCCTATAGTATCGTATCGTACTAAAGGATCTCTGGGGAAGCACTCAATATCTCATTCCCCCTGTGGCCCACGTCGAGGAACTACAGACTCTCTAGGGAAGCACTCATATTCAATTCCCCCTGTGGTCTCGCATCGTATTAAAAGACACTCTGGAGAATAACTTACATCAATTCTTCCTATGGTCTACTACACTAGGTTCTAAAAGTCCTTTGTATAAAAGTAAAACATGCTCAGTATGCGTGCATCTTCCAAGTAAACCTCAAGAACTACTTGGCTATCAACTAAGGCTCAACAGCATAACAAAGCGACAGTTCCACTATCCTACAACTAGTTATGGCAACTGGAAAAACGCCAAACATGAAAAACAAGCATGGGAAAGCAACCTGAACACAAAATAAATTACTTTACTCACAAGAAATAACCTCTACTAAAGCAATAAAGTAAAGCAGGAAAACAGAAGGGAAAAAACAGAAAACCCCTAATTCCCCGTTCAAGGGAATTGGTTGAATTTGCACAAAATATTCATAGAATTTCTACGGAAAGGCACAAAACACCTACCTCAATCCTAGGAGATCGATATAAGTGAACCGCGATGACAGATTCCCCTTAGAACGATGTAGATATGAGAAAACGCACCAAACGCTCAACCTACGATAACTTGGAAACAAGGAGGAATCAAGAAACAAGGCTCAAGTAAAAGGAAGAACTCACCGCTGCGATTCCAACACAATCGACCATGCTCGAATTGGAGAACGGACGGAGAGGCAGGAGCTCGTTGAAGATCCGGCTGTACGGGTAGCTCTCGGGCGGACATGACCTAAAAGAAGATGCTTCTGTGCGTCAGGCACGACCCTGGTCCGTTTAATGAAAAAAAAGAAAAATACACGGCGTGTACTTCTTGAGTACACAGCGTGTACTTCAGTTTTCCGTACTCCGCTTTAACCGGCCTCCACCTCACCCTTACACACTGTGTGTGTGGCCTGGACACGGCCAGCACACGGCTTCGAGCGGGAAAAGATTACACGACGTGTACTCAGAAATTACATGGCGTGTACTTCAAAAATTTCCAGAAATTTCATTTTTTCCAAAATATTCAGAAAAAGGAAAAGTGTACCTGAAAAGAGGATCCGGGTTCTTACAAAATTCCCCCCTTAAAGAAATTCGTCCCCGAATTTCCCTAATGAGGCAGAGAAGGAGAAACCCCGAACAGCTCCGGCCACGTCGATCGTACATCGGCCTCCCTCTCCCAAGTCTCATCTTGTACTTGCCCGTGTTGTCATAGCACTCGTACCAGAGGAATAGACCACCCGCGAAGAACCTTCATACTGTGATCGACAATCCAGATAGGATGCCCCTCGAACGATGCATCCGCTTTAAGCTCAACTTCCTCAGGTTGAAAGACATGAGACGGGTCTGAAAAGTAACGTCGGAGATGAGAGACGTGGAAGACATCATGCATGGCCCGGTACCTCTGAGGTAACTGATACCGATAAGTAACCGGTCCCACTCTCCCCATCACCTCAAACTGCCTGACGTATCGTGGTGAAAGCTTGATCTGTCTCCGAATTCTCTTGTGTCCTAACCTCGGTGCGACACGTAGGAAAACCTGATCTCCGACCTCGTACTCCAGAGGTCATCTCCTCTGATCAGCATAAGACTTCTGCCAAGACTGTGCTGTATCCATACTCTTCCGAATCAATTCTATCTGCTCTGAGGTATCCTGAACAAGACTAGGTCCCAACAACGCTGCCTCTCCTTCCTCCAGCCAGCATAAGGGTGATCGGCATGGCCTACCGTACAAAACCTCATATGGTGCCATCTGAATGGTCACCTGGAAACTGTTGTTGTAGGTGAACTCCACCAGAGGAATATGATTCTCCCAAAAACTTCCAAAGTCTAGAATGCAATCTCGGAGCATATCCTCAAGCACCTGGATCGTGCGCTCGGACTGGCCATCAGTCTGGGGATGGTATGCTGTACTCAAAAGTACCTGTGTACCCAAGACCTTCTAAAGTCCCTGCCAGAACCGAGAGGTAAACCGCACATCTCTGTCTGAAACAATAGAGCATGGAACTCCATGCAGACGAACGATCTCTCTGATGTAAAGTCGTCCCAGATCATCGACACTGAAGGTCTCCTTGATCGAAAAGAAGTGAGAAACCTTCGTGAGCCTGTCGATGATAACCCAAACAACATCGTTCCCCTGAGGTGATCTCAGAAACCCGGTCATGAAGTCCATCGCAACATCATTCCACTTCCACTCCGGAATGGGTAACTACTGCAAAAGCCCCGCTGGTCGCTGATGCTATGCTTTCACCTGCTGACAAGTAGAACATCTCATGACAGTACCAGAAACATCCTTCTTCATACCTGGCCACCAGTATTGGCGATGAAGGTCCCGATACATCTTGGTGACGCCAGGATGAACTGCCCAAACAGAGGAATGGAAATCCTGCATCAGCTCCTCACGTATGTCTGTTGGAACCCATACGTGTCCCTGGAAACACAAGATCTCATCCTCGCCTACTGTCCATCTAGAAAGAGGGTCCTCTCCTGACACACTCTCCCGCAGGACTAAGCCTTCTGAGTTTGATAGATTCCTCATCCGTACTCGATCAAGTAGCATGGAGGTAACAACTACAGAAGATAGAAAGGTCTGTCCCTGTCTGTCGTGCACCTCCAGATGCATCACAGAGAACAGAGCCATCAGCTGCCACTCACTACTGGCCTCCTGAACTGCCTGAATCTGAGTTCTCCTGCTCAACACATCTGCCATGGAGTTTCCCTTTCCCGGTGTATAGGAAAGCTCGAAATCAAAAGACTGAAGATACTCGACCCACCTGCGCTGCCTCAGATTCAGATCACGCTGAGTAAAGATATACTTAAGAATCTTGTGGTCGGTGAAGACCACAAAGTGCTCTCCCAGAAGATAGTGTCTCCAACAGCATAAGGCATGAACAATAACTGCCAACTCCAAATCATGCGTAGGGTAGTTCCTCTCATGTGTCCACAACTGCCAAGACCCGTACACAACGACTCCATATCCCTACATAAGCACAGCTCCTAGCCCGATACCTAAAGCATCACAGTAGACTGTATAGCTCTTTCCTAGCTCTGGAAAGACTAATATCGGTGCCAACGTCAACCTTCCCTTCAGCTCCTGAAAGGCTGTCTCACAAGAATCTGACCATAAGAATTTCTCCCCCTTCTTGGTCAGACCTGTCAAGGGTGCTGCTAGGCACGAAAAGTCCTAGATGAAGCATCGGTAGTATCCAACCAGCCCTAGGAAGCTCTGTACCTCAAAGACGTTCTTCAGCTGCTCCCAGGAAACTACAGCTCTCACTTTCTCTGGGTCCACTGATACTCCTACCTCTGAGATGACGTGACCCAAGAAGTGAATCTGATCCATCCAAAAGTGGCACTTCGAGAGTTTATCATAAAGCTGATGCTCTCTCAGTGTACTCAGAATGATCTCAAGATGTGTGGAATGTTCATGTCGAGTGTGAGAGTACACAAATATATCATCCACGAAGACCACAACGAAGGATTCCAAGTAAGGATGGAACACTTGGTTCATCAGTTCCATGAAAACTGCAGGTGCGTTCATGAGACCGAACGACATAACTGTATACTCGTAAAGACCATACCTTCTCCTGAAGGCTGGCAGAGGTATATCTGATGGTCTAACACGCAACTGATGATAACCAGACCTAAAATAGATCTTTTAGAACACCCGAGATCCTCAAATTTTATAAAAGAGATCATCGATCCTTGGTAAGGGATATCGGTTCTTGACCGTCATCTGGTTCAGCTTCTGATAATCCACACAAAGCCGAAGGGTGCCGTCTGCCTTCTTCGCAAACAGGATAGGCGAACCCCAAGGAGAAGTACTGGGTTGGATGAAACCCTTATCCTGTAGCTCCTCCAACTACTTCTTGAGCTCCTACAACTCAGGTGTAGCCATCCTATAGGTAGGAATGGACACCAGTGCTGCTCCTGGCACAAGCTCAATAGAAAAGTCTACCTCATGCTCCGGAGGTAAACCCAAAAAGTCCTCTGGAAATACGTCCCTAAAATGATCCACCACTGGAGGAAAGTCCAACTGCGAAGTCCCTTGATCATCTAGATAAAGACTATCCATCTGGTCTATCACCCTTCCCAGCCCATGATGCTCGAGTCTTGCTCGACTCGCCTGAACATCCCATTCGCCTCTATGAAGAAAGGATTCACCCTCTGGTGAAATGAAACTCACTATGCGGCGATAACAGTCGACGACTGCCTGGAAGGGAACCAGCCAGTCCATTCTGAGAATGAAATCATATCCTGTCATCTCTAAGACGTAGAGATCCCATAAGAAATGATACCCTGCAACCTCAAGAGAGAACTCTCTACACCGGAGTACACTAGATGTCCTTGTCCCCAAAGGTGTGTTTAGTGTCAACGAGTCGGTAGAAGAAAAGATGCAGAGCCCAAGGATCTCCACGACAGCAACAGAGATAAAGATATGTGTAGCACCAGTATCGAAAAGGGATGAAGATAAAACTGAGGCTACTAAAACTGTACCTCAAACCGTAGAAGGGCCGAGATCCTTCTCCTGATAAGTCTGCTCCACAGCGAAAGACTGGCCTACACTGTGGCCCTGTGCCCCTGGCTAACCACTCTGAGCTGAGCCTCCCTGCTGGTGCTGAGGGACTGGTGGCTGGCCACCACGACCTCGACCTACTCCTTACCCTGGATGGCCGGAAGAACTCCAGTTCCCTGACTGGTGAGAAATTGGTGGAACTACTCCTGAATGAGGAGTCATGGAAGAACCCCGGTCACCAGCTGCTGGTGAGAAAGCCTGACAGAAATGCTGAAGGTGACCCATCTTGCCACAAGATCGGCACTCCACGGGGTCTCTCTAGCACTACGGCCTCATGTTCCCTGACCGGACACACTGGTATCATGTCACCTGGCTTCCTGACGATGCGTCTCGCTTCCTCGAATCACCATGCGTAGACTCTCTACGATGCTTCTTGATGTCATATGGAGGAAAAATAGCTCTGGAAGCAGAACCACCCTGGCTCGAAGCTCCGGAGTCTCTTAGATTGCGCTCCGCAATCAGTGCCTGGTTGACGATGGAAGTGATGGAAGTAAACTGGAAGATGTTCACCTGCGAGCGGATCTCCCTACTGAGTACATCCTCAAAATTCCTCGCCAAGAACACCCCACTTCTATCCCGGAGGGGTGTGAAACGCTGCGGCTCGGTGAAACGAGAGGAATACTCCATGACAGATAGAGTACCCTACTCTAAGCTCATGAACTCCCGGGCTCGATCGGCCCTCAGGGTCTCCGGGTAGAAGTAGTCATAGAACACGTGCTGGAACTCCTCCCAAGCCATAGCCTGCTGTTGAAACGCCTATGAGATCACGTCCCACCACCTCTTGGTGGAGTCTCGGAGCATGTAGGTGGCGAGATTGACCCTTCTCTCTGGAGGTGTCTCCAGATGCTCGAAGATAGTCAGCATGGCTTCTAGCCATGAATCTGCAGCCTGAGGTCCTCCTTCCCCCGATAAAGTAGGAGGATGCTGTTGCTGGAAAACCCGCGTCAAGTCTTCCATAGTCATGGCAGGAGGCGGTTCTCCCTGAAAGGTTTGCATCATCCTCATAAAGCCTTCCCTGAACTGCGCATCAGTGCCTGCAACTGGTATGACAGCCGGTGCCAAGGCTGGCTCGATTGGAGGATCGGCAGGAAGTCCCTGATCAGCCATATCTGGCGTCTGATCACTACCTGACGACAGATGTACAACCAGAGGACGTCTCAGAGGCATAACTCTGAAAGATCAAAAGTACACCTTAGATCAGAAAAACAAGAACAGAGAACACAAGAGTACAAAATGGAAACAGGGGAAGAAAAACACACAAGCTTACAAAACTCGTCTACACGGTGTGTATAGAAACTACACGACGTGTTCACTTAAACCACTAACATGGGCGTGTACTCCTGCCCTACAAGTCGTGTATACCTCAAACTACACGGCGTGTTGACCCCACACACGACGTGTTCTAAACAGAACACGACGTGTACTAGACAAGGCTTCAGCGGCCCGTGTTGTTAAACACACGGTCGTCTACACGGCTGAGCCTTACACGACGTGCTCCGAACAAACACAGCATGTATAGGCAAGGTGACATCGTCCCGTGTTTTTCGTGACACGACCGGGTACCTGGGCAAGACTACACGGCGTGTTCTGAACAAACACGGCGTGTGGAAAGGAAGGTAATGCCGACCCGTGTTGTTCGTGACATGGTCGGGTACCTGGATAGGACTACACGGCGTGTTCCCTATGGACACAACGTGTTCTACCCGAGCTTCCCCAACCCATGTTGTTAGTGACACGACTGGGTACATGGATCGTTACTACATGGTGTGTACCTACCATACACAGCGTGTTCCTGAAGTTACTTTCATGACACCATGTTCTGCTCACACGGTCAGTGACACGACTTGAAAACTACACGGCATGTATCCAAAAGTACACGCTGTGTATTCTGGTTTTTTTTGGGCAGTAGCTCAGAAACTGCACAGAAATCTAGAAACACTAAAAACAAGGGAAAGAGGTGCCAAATTCCGATCCGTGAGGGACCATAACACCTCAAGAACCAAAATTTGGCGTTCATTTTAAGCAAAGAACAAAACAAACAGTTTTCTAACATGACATCAGAGAATCTATCAAGAATCTATCACAACAACATGCATAATCTACACAAAGTCTATTACAATAGCATGCAATCGCTAATGCACCCTAGATGGCATGGCAAGAATGCATGGCATGTGATTTCTACAACTACCTATATGATGCATGAGATGGAATACCCTCATCTCATCAGGTTGCGATAGAAATATAACCGCAATATCAAAACAATAATTTCACAAGTCATGTGAATCACTCTAGGTGAAATCAGATCAACTATAAAATCTAAAAACCAACAAACTGCAATTAACGGGGTAGTATGGCTTTTCCCTGTACACAGGTTAGCTACTCCCGAGCACAACTTAATACCAAGTACTAAATCCGTCATATCCCTGGATAAGTCTCCAAATAGTAAAGAAAGAGAAAAGAACCCCTCTGATACCACTTTGTAACGACCCGAATCTGAAGCCCCTCCACTGGTGCCTCGTACCCAGTTCTCCACATGACCTCAAACGCATTTTCCCAAATTCCAAAGGATGCCGACTAGCAGCGAGGGCCTTGGTAAGATATTGGGGAAACTATGCCCTCATTTGGTAAGGTATACAAGGTAAGGAAGACAACAATCAAGAGCGGAAGTAGTAACAACATGCATAACAACTGAAACCAAATAGTGGAAGCAATGGATACATATAGTAATTATGTTAATGATGTAGAAGGTACAAGTATCTAAGGAAAATAGTAAACACAACAACGTGTTGAAATACAACTGAAACCAAGTGAAAAAGAAAAACAAAGTAAACTCCTCAGCATCACGAGCCACGGCTCAGTCCCATGCTCTCTAGCTCCAGTGCCATCAAGATCCTAAAGTAGAAGGGAACTTTCCCTTATCTATACATGTAGCAACATAGTCTGTTTGGGCCCAAAAGTATGGCCCAAACAGGGTGTGAGATACAATCCCAGTAGGCAATCACCCAAAGATCTGTGCCTAATAGTCAATGAATACAAGGAAAGTAAAGTACAGAAAGCAGTAAACAGAAAATCTCACAACAACTACAATCCAAAGTTCCAACATATAATGTCCACAAGTAAACAACTAGCAACAAAAGTAAACAGGTAACCCTCTGGGTAGCTCTCACAGCCTAACCCATATGGTTCAACCTACAAGTACTAGCAACCCTCTGGGAGGTACACACAGTCTCACCCCTCTGGTTCAGATAAAAAGTAGACTCTCTGAGGAAGCACTTACCGTAAATTCCCCCTATAGTCTCGTATCATACTAAAGGCTCTATGGGGAAGCACTTAATGTCTCATTCCCCCTATGGACCGTGTCGAGGAACTACAGACTCTCTGGGGAAGCACTCATCTTCAATTCCCCCTGTGGTCTCACATCGTATTAAAAGACACTCTAGAGAAGCCCTTACATCAATTCTCCCTATGGTCTACTACAATAGGTTCTCATAGTCCTGTGTATAAAAGTAAAACATGCTCAGCACGCGTGCATCATCCAAGTAAACCTCAAGAACTACTTGGCTATCAACTAAGGCTCAACAGAATAACAAAGATACATTTCCACTATCCTACAACTAGGTATGGCAACTGGAAAAATGCCAAATAGGAAAAACAAGCATGGCAAAGAAACCTGAGCACAAAATAAATTACTCTACTCATAAGCAATAACCTCTACTAAAGAAATCAATTAAAGCATGAAAACAGCAGGGAAAAAATAGAAAACTGCCAATTCCCCATTCAAGGGAATTGGTGGAATTTGCCCAAAATATTCATAGACTTTCTACGGAAAGGCACAAACCACCTGCCTCGATCCTAGGAGATCGATATAAGTGAAACTTGATGACTTATTCCCCTTATAACGACGTAGATCTAAGAAAACGCACCAAACTCTCAACCTAAGATAATTTGGAAACAAGGAGGAATCAAGAAACAAGGCTCAAGAAGAAGGAATAACTCACCGTTGCGGTTCCAATGCAATCGACCGTGCTCGAATCAGAGAATGGATGGAGAGGCAGGAGCTCGTCGAAGATCTGGCCGTACGGGTAGATCTCGGGCGAACGAGACCTAAAAGAAGATGCTTCTGTGCATCAGGCGTGACCCCGGTCCGTTTAATGAAAAAAAGAAAAATACATGGCATGTACTTCTTGAGTACACGGCGTGTACTTTAGCTTTCCGTACTCCGCTTTAACCGGCCTCCACCTCACCCTTACACACCGTGTGTGTGGCCCAGACATGGCCAACACACGGCTTCAAGCTGGAAAAGAGTACATGGTGTGTACTCAGAAAGTACATGGCATGTACTTCAAAAATTTCCAGAAACTTAATTTTTTCCAAAAACTTCAGAAAAAGGAAAATCATACCTGAAAAGAGGATCCAGGTTCTTATACGAACTAAACTTACACACACCTCTATCTAATGGGTGAAGAACATAATGTTTCTGTGGATGACAACCAAACGCCTCACGAAACGATGATTGTTCAATTATCTCCTACCGCCTCTCATGGTGTCCATTATGATGGCACTATTATTAAATATGTTATTAATGATATTTATTTTATATATAAGCTTCTGTAATTCCATTTAATAGCATACCATTATTCGTTTTATGTTGTATATATATATACGATAATTTCATTTGAGGAAGTGCGGACTACCGCCCCCTCAAAGTGATATGACTTGTTCATACCATACATGGAACGTATAAAGGAAGGTGTTAATGAACTTAAGTAACATATATAAGATATTATATTACAATGGAATAATAATATACCTATGTATCATTTGGTTTTGATTCCTTTTAAAAGAAAAATGAAATGGAAGTAGCGTTCGTGCGTACGTACGGACTACCGTCTCCACAAACGCGATGAGATTCATTCCCCATCGTATCCATTCAAGTCTAATTCTCATTTGATGATTAAAAATAATGTTTAAGGACTTGATATCATTATGTATATGAATTATATAAAACCTATCCATAACAAACACGTCTTATGTAACAAAACATATAAAAGAAAATGAGCAAGTTAACACTCGAAACAACGATAATACTAAAATATTATTAACAGGGAAATATTAAAAGATCATATATGATATCATATTTATGATTATTTTATAATTTAATAAAAATTATTTAACTATTATATAGGAGGTTAACCTACCCTCGACCAAGGAAAAGTACAAGGTAAGGGGTTTTCATCTCACTCCTTATTCCCATGAGATTCATGCCATATTGAGACTATTACATTTTGTGTGGTGTATGTACTACCCATAATTGTATTCATTGTGTAATAAAATTTAATTTATGTGTATTTACATATTCATTGCATGATACCTCTTTCATGGGGTGTATGTTTCGTAAGTTACCAAATTGGTAAGGGTTTATTTCACAATCTCTTCATTATCCGAGGTTGTGTATACATATTTATCTACTGGGACCTCTTTATCATCCACATCTATGTTTCTTAAAAATGTATTTTAAAACATTCTTACTATTTTATAGAATATGGGTTAAAGTCATTTTTACCCTTGTTGACTTTTTATAAGAAGTTTATAAAGGAATCTTTCCGTCGTTTTCCAAACAAGGTCCTTTTTAACCTCTTCGAAAGAATTAAGGAAAGAATGTATTTTTTTAACTTATACGGCGGGTGCGGATATTTTACACCATTATAATGTCATCAAAGATTCCATTAAAAGCTTATAAGAATGCTTTCAAAATAAATGTTTTCTCTATAATTATGTGACTTTTAAATTATTTCAAAAAAGAGATATTTCTCTCAAATAGTTTTGATTTCATCTATGTCAACATCCTTTGATAAATTTTACACTGGTTTGAAGTTGATTTATTATGATACAAATCATCCATATTGTATTTAAGGTTTTTTGATATGTCTATCTATGGATGAGTTATTTTTATTCCATTAATGGTTTACGATTAATGTTTTGGAATTTCATATTCTAGTTTTAATACGAATGTTTATGTTATATTTCATCCTCTTCTTAAGATGAATGTGTTGGACTAGTATGTTCCAGGTTGGGGTCCGGTTACAGCAGACCCTCCGGGTTGGTTTCTGGTTATTAGAGGCACTCCGGGTTGGTGTCCGGTTATTAGAGGCACTCCGGGTTGGTGTCCGGTTATTAGAGGCACTCTGGGTTGGTGTCCGGTTATTTGAGGCACTCCGGGTTGGTGTTCGGTTATTAGAGGCACTCCGGGTTGGAGTTCAGTTACAGAGGCTCTCCGAGTTGGGTTCCAGTTACAGTTATCCCTTAGGTCTTGGCACGAGGCCTTGACACGAAAATTAAAGTTTGGAATTATGCATTCCATCATTATGAAAGTGGTTAGTGATATTGCATGTGATTATTTGACTAGTAGAATATCCATGTGAATAAGTAAATGGAATTACTTCATTTTATTTTTTCCATTTTATTCTGAATTTCAAGTTTAAAATGATTTTGTTTTATTTATACATTACCTTAAAAGTTTATGCTTATTTATGAAAGTTTCCACTATATTGTTATCCTTACTGAGCATCTGAGCTCACCCCTTTCTATGTTTTATTTTTCCCAGGATTCCAAGAAGTGTATTGTGATTGATATGCGTGGTTAAGCCAAGGGAATGATCGTGTTCGTGAAGGATTATTTATGTTGTTTTTTATGTTATGAAGTTTAATGTAACATTCATTTATGTAATCTATTTTCCAAGACTGCTAAACTGATCGGTCCTTTGGGACTTGATTCCTTGTATTCATGCCAATGTATTAAAATAATGCACCGACTCTGGGTAACTAGGGTTGGGGCGTTATAGTTGGCATCAGAGGAATTTTAGCAATAACCTTGGAAACTAGATTTAGATAAACTATGATTAAAGCACATTACCTTAAGATAGACTTTGAGGATTACTATAGAAGAACTTACTAGAATTTTGGTATTGTAGATATTTTGTGAGTTTTACGAGCAATACATACCTGTCTGGATACGAGTAGGTAGATGCAGTTCTGGCACAGATGTACCTAGGGGTAAAACCCAAAAACACCGCTATGAGCTAGAATCAAATGGGAACTGGTGCATGAAAACAGGCCTTGTGGCACTCTTGGTTACGACACTCCCGTGGGATATGCTTCAGATAATTCTCATTTTATTTACAAACCATTATGAAGGGTTTATGAGTATATACTTCCTCAAAGAAAACATTTTTATGATTATGGATTATATCCATAAATTGTTTAATGTATGTTAAGTGTTTTACAAGTTTGGGATTAGGTATTGTTATTCATAAACTAATCTAGTGTATTCCATTGTTTAGAAATAGAACCCAGTAGAAGGAATGAGAACTCCAGCAATACGCATGATCCAAAGAGTATGAAGGATCATATCTTTCATGGTCTTAAGCCAGAATTTAGAAGGGAAATAGTCTCCCACTTATTATCATCATATGAAGAAATAGTATCATGTGTTAATAAGATAAGTAAAGAATTCTCTGAGTCCTATGGCTTTGAAGGGAAGCCAGAGAAGAAAAGGATGGTAGAAAGAAATATGGATAAAGGGAATAAGGGAAAGAAGGATTTTCAAATATGTGATAAATGTGGAATGAATCACCTTGGTAAATTTTTGAAAGGAATGGGAGTTTGTTATAAGTGTGGAGAAAAAGGACACCAAGTACGTGATTTCAAGGGTAAGAAAAAGTTTTCAAATGTACAATGCTTCATCTGCAAGGATTGGGACACTACACAAACCAATGTCCAAATCATCAGAGTATGCACCAAATGATGCTATTGGATAATAATCAAGTTATGATACTACCTCAGATGAAGAGGAATGACTAGTGTTCTTATGTTGTTATTATAGAATTATTTTATTTGAGTGTTGTATCAACAGTATACTGGTTACATGAATTATGGAGATAAATAAGGATTGTACTGCAATACTATTTTATTGAGAATTTGAGATTATATGGTTCTAAGAAAAGTGACTTAATAGTAAGATACACTTTTTTTGAAAATACACGTTTGAAGGAAAGGTAATCCCTAATATGGCCCCGATAATGAGGTAGTGATTTTGGAATAAGAGATGGTTGATTTGAATAAACTATATTGGATATTCTTGACTACCTTGAAACTGATTAATGATTTGTCATTGTTGGATTTTAAAAATTTTTTGGATAGAAGGAGTATATCCAGTATTCTATAAAGAATAAGGGAGAATGAATGTAGTCAATAAGGTTTTATGGTAATTCAGGATGTTACCATGTTTTAAAATAATACGTGATGAAGGTGTTCACATGATATTACATGAAAAAAAGGATCTTCATTATGTTTAACTTCCTTATAAATTTTGGACTGTGAGTTTTGATAGTATTATCTTGGATAAGTCTAAAGGTTGGAATGGATTAAGTTTGAAAGGTTATTTTTGGATTTTTATAAAACGACAACACGCAGACCGTGTGACAACCCATCGCGTCGGACAAAGCTGCGGGAATCGAACCCACAACCATAGTGCGTTTAGGATTTATCGCCTACCACTAGACTATGTGAATTCCCTGGATTGTATAATATAGTTTTTTTAAAGGGTCTGATATTTTAATTATAAATTCATTATATTTGGAACCCTATATGATTAGGATAAATAGAGTATTTTTGAGTTGTATTATGTTTTGGAGTGAAAGATGAGTTTGTGGTAGAAATTTATTAATGGATAAAACTATAATTATAAAGTAAGTATATCTTCTTATGATTTTATCCAATTTCATAAATAAATTAATCAACATTAATAAAAGGAACTTAGAACAAAAACGTTGTCCTAGATGGTACCTTAGATCATCACAAATTTATGGCTTTGTGATTGTTGGCCTTTTCATAGCCATGTTCTCTACCACTCTCCATCAGATATTGATGGTTAGATTTCTCTTCCATATCCATGTTTTCCTACATGGAACTCTAGTATGTGTTATTTTCGGTAACCTTCATACTTACCACTCTTTATTTTAAATAGAGGCCTCATTAATCCATTTTTCGATGTGAGATTTCAACTATGATATTTTGAAATGTCAACCCCAAGTTTCCAATACCGAGCATAAATTGTGAGGACGCAATTTATTGAAGTATGGTAGAATGTAACACCCCAAGATTTCACGGTACGCTTCTCTTTGAATAATATAATAGCATGTGTTATACACAACTTCGAGTTCTAACACACCACAACCAATCAAACTAGCCGTTATGAATAGTAATACCCACTTTTTGAAATTTTATACATTTTATCTTTCAAAATGGAATTCATTTTTGGATTAGGAATATCAAAATTATCTTAGGGTGAATTTTTGGTACTTTTCGGATAACTTTCATATTTTTATGAATAGTGAAAATTACTAAATTTTAATTAAAAACAACTTTTTTAGTCCAAATAATTAATAGTGATAAATTATGGATTTGAGTGATTTTAAAGTATAATTAGATTATATTTTTACCATTTAATCCAATGTTGTTCATTGGACATAATTCCACATTTAAACTGGACATATGCAAGTGTCAATCTTTTGATAGTTATTATTTCTTAAAAACACGCTATTTGTTTTAACAACGGGAATTAATTTTTAAATTAATTAATGCAACATATATGTTTTGAATTTGGTAAAATAGACATCATTTTTGAATTCATAATATCAAATATATCTTAGGACTAATTTTTGGTATTTTTCTGAGAAACATCAATTTTTGATGAATAGTGAAAAACACTGAATTATTGGTTAAAACCAATTTTTTATTTAAATAATTTTTTATTTTATTTAAATTAATTTATGTAAAAATAGATACATATTAATTATATATGTTCATTTTAATTCATTGGAGTCAGTTTATAATAATTTTAGATATATAAAAATTTTATTGAACTTTTCACCGTCTTTTACCCACCTCCTAGGAGAATTTGAAAATTCACATAAAACTTAATTTTACCGCTTCTGTGAGTTGAATTTTGAAAATCTGAGAGACACAGTTAATATCAAGGAGTAAAATTTGGTTCAATAAGATAAAAATAATTTTTTTTGAATAGTAACTTTTTACTTTTATTTACCGCGGTTAAAGGTAAATAAGGTAATTCAAGGTAAAAAGAATATTGTAATAATTCGAAATTATCTTAACACATGTCCTAACCTTATTGGATGAGTAATGGACGACCATGGGTATCTTTGGGTCGATTTTGGGACCCCATGGAGCCACTTATGAATGATAATGACATTTTAGATTAATTCATTTAATGTAAATGCAAAATTGACATAAACAAAAACCTTTTAGTAATTAATTTTTATATGGTGTTATATAAGTAATATTTTTGACTATAAATATTCATTAGAAATATGAAAAGATTTCCTACATAATTGTATTTTATTTATAATTTTTAGACATTAAATAATTTAATTTATTTATGACACAATGATGATGCAGTAATTACCGTATTAATGAAAGATTAAGATAATTAATATTATAAATACCCAAATAAATGTGATTTGAGACTTTTTATGAATTAAAATAATTTTCTAGGTTAATATGACATTTTAGGATTGGTTATATGAATTTTTTTCTAATTTATAATCCTTTTATGAATTTATCAAAAACAAAATACCCAATAGTGCCAAAATTGACATAAAAGAGTTTTTAAAACAAATATTATATTATTAATTGATATTCTATTCCTAAAAATATAAGGTTCGGCCAAAGGACTTATATCATAATAGGTGTATCATTAATGGACCACTTAGGGGTCTATTGGAAGTTTATAGTAAGTTTATTAACTATATAATATAAAAATACAAAGTGACATGGTAAATGTCAAACTAATTAACTGAGAGTTAAAACTAAAAGATAAGGTTAATATAATGACCCAAAGCTATCTAAAATCTATTGGTTGAATGGATTTCGACCCATAACTACCTTAGAATTTAAATAATCCAGTTTGGAGCCATTATAAACCGAATATGAATTTATTATAAAATAATACTTTAAGTTTTTCCTAAAGATCCCCTCCTCCCCCTTATAAAAGGACACCACTTCTAACCAATTTCTCACACATATCAAGCCTTTTGGATCGTCCAAAATCTGCCCAATTGAGCTCCCTATATCCCTATCCTCCTCCTAGAAGACTCACCTTAGGCAGAAGACACTTCAAGAGTCCTTTTTTGTTCAAACCAAAGGGAGTTACCCAAATTAAAGGTAACAATTTCTCTTAGCTTCTTTTCTTTTATTTTACTTCTCCAACCCCTAAAATCTTCTTATTATTTTATTTTGTAACAAAACCAGTATCCTAAATATACTAGGATATTGTTATGAGAAGTATTCAAACTAAAATTACACACACCTCCATCTAATGGGTGAAGAACATAATGTTTCTGTGGATGGCAACCAAACTCCTCACGAAACGATGATTGTTCAATTATCTCCTACCGCCTCTCATGGTGGACATTATGATGGAACTATAATTAAATATTTTATTAATGATATTTATTTTATATATAAGCTTCTGTAATTCCATTTCATATCATACCATTATTCATTTCATGTTGTATATATATACGATAATTTCATTTGAGGAAGTGCGGACTACCGCCCCCTCAAAGTGATATGACTCGTTCATACCATACATGGAACTTATAAAGGAATGTGTTAATGAACTTAAGTAACACATATAAGATATTATATTATACTGGAATAATAATATACCTATGTATCATTTGGTTTTAATTCCTTTTAAAATAAAAATGAAATGGAAGTAGCGTTCGTGCGTACGTACGGACCACCGTCTCCACGAACGTGATGAGATTCATTCCCCATCGTATCCATTCAAGTATAATTCTCATTTGATGATTAAAAATAATGTTTAATGACTTTATATAATTCTGTATATGAATTATATACAACCTATCTATAAAAAACACGTCTTATGTAACAAAGCATATAAAAGAAAACGAGGAAGTTAACACTCGAAACAACGATAATACTAAAATATTATTAACAAGGCAATATTAAAAGATAATATATGATATCATATTTATGATTCATGTATAATTTAATAACAATGATTTAACTATTATACAGGAGGTTAACCTACCCTCTACCAAGGAAAAGTACAAGGTAAGAGGTTTTCATCTCACTCCTTATTCCCGTGAGATTCATGCCATATTGACACTATTACCTTTTGTGTGGTGTATGTACTGCCCATAATTGTATTCATTGTGTAATACACTTTAATTTATGTGTATTTACATATTAATTTCATGATACCTCTTTCATGGGGTGTATGTTTTGTAAGTTACCAAATTGGTAAGGGTTTATTTCACAATCTCTTCATTATCCGAGGTTGTGTATACATATTTATCTACTGGGACCTCTTTATCATCCACATCCATGTTTCTTAAAAATGTATTTCAAAACATTCTTACTATTTTACAGAATATGGGTTAAAGTCATTTTTACCCTTTTTGACTTTTTATAAGAAGTTTATAAAGGAATCTTTCCGTCATTTTCCAAACAAGGTCCTTTTTAACCTTTTCGAAATAATTAAGATAGGAATGTATTTTTTTTAACTTATACGGTGGGTGAGGCTATTTTCTACCAATATAAAGTCATCAAATCTTCCCTTAAAATCTTATAAGAATGTTATCAAAATAAAGGTTTTCTCTATAATTATGTTACTTTTAAATGATTTCAAAAAAGAGATATTTCTCTCAAATAGTTTTGATTTCATCTATGTCAACATCCTTTGATAAATTTTACACTGGTTTGAAGTTGATTTATTATGATACAAATCATCCATATTGTATTTAAGGTTTTGTGATATGTCTGACTATGTATGAGTTATTTTTATTCCATTAATGGTTTATGATTAATGTTTTGGCATTTCATATGCTAGTTTTAATACGAATGTTTATGTTATATTTCATCCTCTTCTTAAGATGAATGTGTTGGACTAGTATGTTCCAGGTTGGGGTCAGGTTACAGAAAACCCTCCGGGTTGGTGTTCGGTTATTAGAGGCACTCTGGGTTGGTGTCTGGTTATTAGAGGCACTCCGAGTTGGTGTCCGGTTATTAGAGGCACTCTGGGTTGGTGTCCGGTTATTAGAGGCACTCCGGGTTGGTGTCCGGTTATTAGAGGCACTCCGAGTTGGAGTCCGGTTACAGAGGCTCTCTAAGTTGGGTTCCGGTTACAGTTAACCCTTAGGTCTTGGTATGAGGCCTTGACACGGAAATTAAAGTTTGTCATTATGCATTCCATCATTATGAAAGTGGTTAGTGATATTTCATGTGATTATTCGACTAGTAGAATATCCATGTGAATAAGTAAATGGAATTACTTCATTTTATTTTTTCCATTTTATGCTGAAGTTCAAGTTTAAAAGGATTTTGTTTTAGTTATACATTACCTTAAATGTTTATGCTTATTTATAAAAGTTTCTGCTGTATTTCTATCCTTACTGAGCATCTAAGCTCACCCCTTTCTATGTTTTATTTTTTCCAGGATTCCAAGATGTGTATTGTGATTGATATGCAGGGTTAAGCCAAGGGAATAATGGTGTTCGTGAAGGATTATTTATGTTGTTTTGTATGTTATGAAGTTTAATGTAACATTCATTTATGTAATCTATTTTCCAAGACTGCTAAACCGATCGGTCCTTCTAGACTTGATTCATTGTATTCATTCCAATTTATTAAAATAATGCACCAACTCTGGGTAACTAGGGTCGGGGATTTACATTACATTATCCCCTCCTTCAAATAATTTCGTCCTCAAAATTTCTAGAATATTACTGCATAAAAAGATGTGGGTGGTTCTTCATCATATGTTCCTTGGGATCCCACGTTGCCTCTTCCATCTTATGGTTTCTCCATAGGACTTTTACCAGGCGAGTCGTCTGGTTTCTCAACACTTGTTCTCCTTTATCAACAATCTTGATAGGCTCTTCGCAATAAGATATATCAGGTTCCAGTTCTAATTCCTCATAGGTGAGTACATGCGTTGGTTTAGGCATGTATTTTATCAACATTGATATGTGGAATACATCATGAACTTTAGATAGACTTGGCAGCATTTCCAAACGGTAAGCTACAACCCTAATTCGTTCTAGAATTTCGAAAGATCCGATGTACCTGGGACTAAATTTTCCCTTCTTAACGAAACGTATAACACCCTTCTATGGAGATACCTTCAAGAAAACATGATCTCCTACCTGAAATTCCAAATCCTTCCTTCGATTATCGGCATAGATCTTCTTCCTACTTTGAGCTGCTTTGATGTGGGTTTGGATTACCTTCACATTTTCCATCATTTCCTCTACAAGTTCTGGGCCTACGAGTTTTCTTTCGCCAACATAATCCCAACTGGTTGGTGTGTGACATCTCTTTCCATATAACGCTTCATATGGTTCCATCTAAATACTTTAATGGAAGCTATTGTTATAGGAAAATTCCACCAGAGGTAAATATTGATCCCACATACCTTGAAAGTTAAGTGAGAATGATCTCAACATATCTTCTAAGGTTTGAATAGTCCATTCTGATTGTCCATCAGTTTGAGGGTGGTAGGCAGTGCTCAAACGAAGTTCAGTATCCAGGTATTTCTGAATACTTTTCCATAATCTTGATGTAAAACGTGGATCAGGATCAGAAACAATCAATAGTGGTACTCTATGGAGTCTCACAACTTCATTAATATATAGTCTTTCTAGACGTTCAAGTGGTAAATCTTCTCTTATATCAAGAAAATGTGCTGACTTGGTAAGGCGATCAATAATGACCCATATTGCATCGTTCCTTCTAGGAGTCTTTGGTATTCCCATGACAAAGTCTATCATAATATTATCCCATTTCCACTCAGATATGGAAAGAGGTTTCATGACTCCTCTAGGTTGTTTCCTTCCAGCTTTCACTTGTTGACAAACCATACATCTTGACACAAAATCAGCAATATCTCTCTTTATGTTGTCCCACCAAAAATTTTCCTTCAAATATCTATACGTCTTAGTGATACCAGGGTATATAGAGAAATTGGAACTATGAGAATCATCCAACAATTCCCTTTTTTAAATCAGGTATATCGGGAACACAAAGTCTCTTCCCAAATTTCAAAATTCCATCTTCATACACAAAGTCACTCAATCTCCCATCATTCATAGCTTTAATATTCTTTTTAAACTCTTCATCACCGGTCTGAGAACTCTTTATCCTTTCTAGTAAAGATGGTTTGGCAACCATTTGAAAAATTATTGTTGTTTCACCTTCCATGGTGATTCCCATATCCATCTTTACTAGATCCATGTATATAGGATCCTTTTCAACTCTCATCTTGTTCAAAACTTCATGATCCTTTCTACTCAAAGCATATTCCACCTTATTTTCCTTACCCAGGTGGTAGTGTATAGTGCAATCATAATCCTTGAGTAGTTCAATCCATAACATTTGCCTCATGTTGAGTTCTTTCTGTGAGAAAATACACTTCAAACTCTTGTGATCGATATATATCTCACATTTTTCACCATATAGATAATGTCTCCATATATTCAAAGCAAAGATTATAGATGATAACTCAAGATCATGAGTAGGATAGTTTTTATCATGAATTTTTAGCTGTCGTGATGCATAGGCAATAACCCTATCATTCTGCATAAGGACACAACCAAGTCCTTTCTTTGAAGCATCACTATAAATAACAAACCCACCATTCCCCGATGGTAGAGTCAATATAGGATAATTGAATAATCTTCTCTTTAGTTCTTCAAAACATTATTCACATTCTTTTGTCCAAAAATATTTAACCCCTTTTCGTGTGAGCTTTGTTAATGGGTTAGCCAACCGGGAAAAATTCTGGACGAAACGCCGATAATAACCTGCTAAACCAATAAAACTGCATACCTCAGTTATACTTGTCGGTGCTAGCCATTCTTGGATTGATCTTATCTTAGAAGGATCAATGCAGATTCTATCCTTAAAGATGATATGGCCAAGAAAATAAATATCTTGAAGCCAGAATTTACACTTGCTAAACTTTCCATATAATTCGTGCCTTCTAAGAGTCTTCAGGATAATGCGCAAGTGATTTTCATGATCTTAGTATCTTTTGGAGTATACCAAGATATCATCAATAAATACCACTAAAAAGTCATCAAGATATTACTTGAAAACTCTATTCATTAGATCCATGAAGACATAGGGTGCATTAGTGAATCCAAAAGGCATTACTGTAAAATTGTAATGCCCGTACCTGGTTCGAAATGCTATTTTCAGAATGTCTTCCTTCTAAACACACAACTCATGATATCCAGATCGAAGGTCAATCTTTGAAAAGTATTGAGCTCCATGAAGTTGGTCAAATAAATCATCAATGCGAGGTAGGGTATATTTGTTCTTTATTGTTATAGCATTGATCTCCCTGTACTCAATGCACAACCTCATAGATCCATCTTTCTTCTTAACAAAAAGAACATGGGCTCCCCATGAAGAAAAACTAGGGTGAATAAATACCTTATTACTCAATTCCTCTAGTTGTTTCTTTAGTTCCACTAATTCCACAGTGGCCATTCTATAAGGGGTCTTCGATATGGTCCTTGATCCAGGAATTAAATTAATGGAAAACTCAATTTCTCATTCTGGAGGATGTCCAGGTAAATATTCTAGAAACACATCAACATATTATTTCACAATTGGTACATCCTCTATTTGAAAATTACTTTCCTCACCCACAATTATTTCATTCTCTTCCTCCCCAATAATTGAATTTAGTTGAGCTACTGGGGGTGGATCTAGATAAGAATCAGGTGGTGACATTTCTGCTCTAAAGATAAGGTGTTCTTTATCATCGTTATCAAAAATAGTAACCTCCTTTTTCTTACAATAAATTTTTGCATCATGGTCTGAAAGCCAATCCATACTGAGGATTATATCAAATTCAATCATGGGTATGGTGATGAGATCAGCAGACAAAGAACATTTATATACTCTAGTGGGGACTGATTCACAAAACATTGTTGAAATGATACTTCCCTTAGGAGTTTTAACTGAAAAATCCCTTGTTAAATCAAATTGGAAATATCTAATTTTCTTAGCAAACTAGGAAGATATGAAACAATGCGATTATCCAGAATCAAATAATGCATTTTCTAAACTTGAGGAAACCATTAAATTACCTGCCACTACATCTTTTAGAGCTTCAACCTCAGTAGTAGTGAAAGCATAATCTTGGCCTTGATCCCTTGGCCTTTTCTGAGGTAAATTCTCTTGACATTTAGGACATTCATTCGCATAATTCACCCTTTCTATATAATTGTAGCATTCAACATCGACAACCTCTTTCTTCCCCTTACAATCACGAGATTGGTGGACTTTTTCACCACACTTGTAACAGAATCCCATTCCCTTCAGGCAAGTACCAGGGTGTTTATTCCCACATTTACTGCAGGATGAATATTCAAATTTTCCCCCTTTACCCTTATTTACATTTCTAGAGTGTTCAACAGATCTATTCTTCTCTTGCTTTGCTTTAAAGTCATAAGACTTAGAGAATTCTTTTTCTGTCTTGATAGCACATGAGACAATATCTTCGTACGACGAGAAGGATTGTGAGACTAATGCTTGATAGAGAAATGGTTTTAACCAATCAAATAAATGATCAATCTTACTTCTTATGTTACGCATATAATATGCTGCATGCCTTGCTAACCTTGTAAAGTTAGCCTCATACTTTGCGACATTCTCATCCTCTTTTTTCCTCAGACTCAGAAATTGCCTTTCCATATCTGCTCAATGGTCATGAGGAAAGTATTTTTATAATAAAAGATCTTTAAACTCCCTCCATTCCATATTTCATATTTCATCATCTTCCTTTGTGTTTTGAATCAATGACCACCATTGATCAGCATCTCCAGTGATGTGGTAAACTGCCATGATAACTTTTTCCCTTTCACTAATCCCCAAGGCATGGAATATTTTCTCTAAGGAATTTATCCATTTCTCAGCTACTAATGGATTTTTACTCCCATTGAATTTTGGCGGTTGTTGCCTCATGAAGCGATCTAACATTGATCCTCCACGCTGCGGATTAGGGTGCTCCATACGGGTCAGGTTATTATTCATAACCTGAGTGAGTTGTCCCAGTATGGTGATTAGCTGATCAGCACCAGTTGCATCACTAGCTCCACTATAATTATCTTGAGTAGGAGGGAAATCCCTACATGGAGTGCATGCATTGATATAGTTTCCATTCCTTCCACTAGGTGCCATTTCTAAACAATGGCATAAACTATATTAGTTTATGAATCGAAATACATAATTCCAAACTTGTAAACCACTTAACATAAATTGAACAGTTTATGGATATAATCCATAATAATAAAAAATGTTTTCTTTGAGGAAGTATATACTCATAAATCCTTCATAATGGTTTGTAAATAAAATGAGAATTATCCTAAGCATATCCACCGAGAGTGTCGTAACCAAGAGTGCAACAAGGCCTGTTGTCGTGCACTAGTTCCCGTTCGAGTCTAGCTCAAAGCGGTGTTTTCAGGTTTTACCCCTAGGTACATCTGTTCCAGAGCCGCCTCTACCTGATCGTATCCAGAAAGGGATGTATTTCTTGGAAAACTCACAAAATATCTACAATACCAAAATTCTAGTAAGTTCTTCTATACTAATCATAAAATTCTATCTTAGGGCTATGTTATCTAATTAGAGTTTATCTAAATCTACTTTCCAAGGTTTGTAATAAACTTCCTTTGATACCAACTATAATGCCCTGAACCCAGAAGCCTAGAGTTGGTGCATTATTACGTATCATTGGCATGATCACAAAAGATCAAGTCTCGAAAGACCGATTAGTTTAGTATCCTTGGAAGTACTAGATACATTCATAAGGTTTACATTACATCATAAAATGGAAAAATACAACAAAATTGTTTCCATAGACAACACTGAGATCCCATAGACTATCCCTGTAGGTCAGTCATAATATACTTCTTTGCATCCTGGAAAAAATAAAACATAGAAAGGGGTGAGCTTAGATGCTCATTATGGATAACAATATAGCGGAAACTTTCATAAATAAGCATAAAAAATTAAGGCAATGTATAAGACTAAAAAAAAGACTTTTAAACCTGAACTTCAGCATAATATGGAAAAGATAAAAATCAAATAATTCCATTTACTTATTCACATTGATATTATACTAGTCGAATAATCACATGTAATATCAATAACCACTTTCATAATGATGGAATGCATAATGCCAGACTTTAATAACCACATAGTCAAGGCCTTGTGCCAAGACTACAAATAATATTTTGTCAAGGTCTTGTGCCAAGACACTATTTTGTCTCATGAGACCTACCGATGCATCAAGGAGCTATAGCGGGCTCCACCCGTCACTTACTAAGTCCAATGCATTCCTCACATGAAAAGGTTTGAACATAACATAAACATTCATATTAAAACTAGCATACGAAATGTAAATACTTTATCCATAAACCATGAACGGTGTAAAGATAACACATCCAAATTCAAACATATCACAAAACCTTAAATACAATATGGAAGTTTTGTATCATAAAAAATCAACTTCAAATAAGCTTAAAATCCATCAAAGGACGTTGACATAGATGAAATCAAAACCTTTTTAGAGAAATATCTCTTTCTTTTTTGAAATATTTTAAAATTCATATAATTATAAAAGAAAACATTTATTTTGGAAATATTCTTATAATCCTGTAAGGGAAGCTTTGATGATGTTATAATGGCAGAAAATATCCGCACCCACTGTATAAGTTAAAAAAATACATTCTTACCTTAGTTTTGTTGAAAAGGTTATAAAGTACCTTGTTTGGAAAATGACGGAAATATTCATTTCAAAAACATATTATAAAAAGTAAAACAAGGGTATAAATGATTTTATCCCATAGTCTAGTAAATAGTAAAAATGTTTTGAAATACATTTTTAAGAAAACACGGTTGTGGATGATAAAGAGGTCCCGGTAGATACTTATGTAAAAACAACCTCAGATAATAAAGAGATTGTGAAATTAACCCTTACCTTTTACTTTTTCTTGGTCGAGGGTAGGTTAAACTCTTGTATAATGGTGAAATAATTTTTATTAAATTATACAAGAATCATATACATTAATATGATATCATATATGATCTTTTACCATTTCTTTGTTAATAATATCTTAGTATTATTGTCATTTTGGGTGTTAACTGATTCATTTTCGTTTATATGCTTTGTTATGTAAGTAATGTTTGTTATGGATAGGATGTATCTTATTCATATTCAGAATTATATTAAGTCTTTAAACATTATTTTTAATCATCTAATCAAAATTAGTCTTGAATGGATTACGACGGGGAATGAATCTCATCATGTTAGTGGAGACGGTAATCCGTACGTACGCATGAGTGACAATATCATTATTTTGATATTAAAATAATATATAATTTGATGGAATATCATATATAAATAATCATTATCATTTTATATTTATTATTTACATCAATTACACATCATTATTATACCCATACAAATAATAATGTATTGAATAAAAATTATACCATGACGTGGAGACGGTAAGCCGTACATATGCACGTATGGTGACATGTTATTCAAAGGATGGATAGAATAATGAATATGGTTGTGCCATATTTATAATAACATCACAGTATATAAAATATACTGGAGTTATTATTTTAGAATGGAAACAACAAATAAAGAGGAAGTGGAAGAAGAAAAGAACTTGAAAGAGGTGATGAAATATTTATCTCTTCTTCATGTTCTTCCTTTTGATTTGATCAAAAGGGATCCTTAGGATGGATTTATGACTAAAGGAAGGCATATAGGATGAATGGATAATAGTTTAGAGGGTATTTGGGTAGATTTTGTCCAATCCAAATGGCTTTGAAGGTGTGAATTAGAGAGAAGAGGGAGTGCCCTTTTATAAGAGGGGTGAGGGGCACCTTAGGAAAATCTAGAAATATTATTTTATAATAAAATAATTTTTGGTTTATAATGGCTCCAAAATGAATTATTTAAAGGATAAGGTGGGTATGGGTCTAAAAACACTCAACCAATAGGTTTTAGATAGGTTTGGATCACTATATTAACCTTATCTTATAGATTTAACTCTTAGTTAAATAGGTTGACATTTACCATGTCTCTTTGTATTTTTATATTATATGGTTAATAAACTTACTATATACTTCCAAGATAACCCAAAGTGGTTCATTAATGATACACCTATAATTACATAAGTCTTTTGGCCAAACCTTAGATTTTTAGGAATAGAATATCATTTAATAATATAATATTTGTTTTAAAAACTCTTTTATGTCAATTTTGACACTATTTGGTATTTTGTTTTTGATAAATTCATAACACCATTATTACTTAGAAAAAAATTCATCTAACCAACCCTAATATGTCATATTAACCTAGAAAATTAGTGTAATTCATAAAAAGTCTCAAATTATATTTATTTGGATATTTATAAAATCAATTATTTTAATCTTATGGTAATTACTGCATCATCATTGTGTCATAAATAAATTTAATTATTTAATGTCTCAAAAATATAAATAAAATACCATTATGTAGGAAATATTTTTATATTTATAATGAATATTTATAGTCTAATTTATCTTATGTGTAACCCTATATTAAAAATGGTTTAGTTATTAAACTTTGAATTTAACACTTTTAACACTTCTTTGAATTAAATAATAATAAATGTCCTAATCTGATCCAAGTGGACCTAAAGGATCATATTTTATTCCTAAGGTTGTTTTTTATCAAATAAAACTTATCCAATAGAATTATAACATGTGTTAGGGTAATAATAATATCATTTTTACCCTTAATTACCCTATTTACTTTTAACCGTGGTAAATAAAAGTAAAAAGTTACTATTCACCAAAAATTATTTTCATCTTATTGAACCACAATTTACTTACTGATATCAACTGTGTCTCTTGGATTTTTGAAATTCAACCCACAGAAGTGGTAAAATTAAGTTTTATGTAAATTTGCAAATGTTGCTAGGAGGTGGGTAAAAGACAGTAAAAAGTTTAATAAAATTTTTATATATCTAAAATTATTATAAACTGACCCTAATGAATTACATTAAACTTATATAGGTATTATGTATATATTTTGACCTAAAATAAATTTAAATAAAATAAATAATTATTTAAATAAAAAGTCAGTTTTAAACAATAACTCAATGTTTTTCACTATTCATTAAAAATTGAAAGTTTTCAGAAAAATACAAAAAATTCACCCTAAGATAATTTCGGTATTCCGAATCCAAAAATGAAGTCCATTTTGAAAGATAAAATTTATAAAATTTTAAAAAGTGAGTATTACTATTCATAATGGCTAGTTTGACTGGTTGTGGTGTGTTAGAACTCGAAGTTGCGTACAACACATGCTATTGTATTATTCAAAGAGAAGCATACCATGGAAGCTTGGGGTGTTACACATGATGAGAGCCTTGGGTGAATGTGGGGGTGGGGGGATGGGGGTGGGGTGTAGTTTTGAATTTGATTAGATTACAGGTTCCAATGATTTGTGTTATCTATCAAAATCACCATGGGATGTTATTATGTGGACTTGGATCTAAACACCCTCATATGATGATTGTGTCCCCTGGGTTAGATCTGTTTCATTTCTTAATGAGGCATGTTCTTGGTTAATATTCTCCTTGGTTTTTGGGTACCATGGGTTTGTTGATCCATTTTTGTGATCCTTTTGGGATGTTTTTAGAATTAGTGCCTTCCTTTTGCGGGTTTGTGTCGTTTTCTTGTGGTTGGAAATGATTGAAGGTTCATTGTGATTCCCTTTCTATAGATTTCAAGAATGTAGTTTTTTGGTGATGTCCTCTCATTTTGTTAAAAAGAGGACATTGGTTATTCCAACATTTTAGATTAATTCTAAATGGTGGGGAGACCTATACCAGGTCTCATACTTCTTAGAGATTCTCTTTTACCAGTTGTTGATTGGTTTTATTTTAGCATTCATCTATTTGTTCGATGAATTATCATTTATTTTGATGATACATTTTAGAATTCATATTTTGTTATCTCATACTTGGACCTAAGAATTTTTGGGGGTATAATGTGGCATGGTGTGGAGAATTGTGACACCCATAATGTCACTATGGTGTTTATTTTACATTATTTTATGTTATTGGTGGTATTTTTAAGTTTATGGGGGAGTTTTAGTATGAAAATTTGAAATTATGTATTTTTCTTATTGTTCATGGTTTGCACACACAGTTCATAGGAAACCATGAAATTACCCTTGCATAGACAAATTTCCAATTCAAATTTTTCTGTGCGTGATTGGTCTACATGGGTAGCACATGGTTGATTCAAAATTGTGTGAATCCTAGGGGAAACTGTGTAGGACCTTTGGTGTGTAAGGGTGAGGGTGCACTACTTGTTCACTATTTGGTAAACTGTACAGCCTTCCCAGATTCATTAAAATTTGGAATTTCTAGAAATTCCCCTACTTAATTTTAACCCTCAAACCCTCCAATATTTATCCCTATCATTTAAATAGACCAGGTTCCCCTCTCACATGATTCTCCTCCCTTCCTCCTTCCATTTTCGTGGTTCTCCTCCTTGGTTTAAAGTGGTTTCTTCCATGTTAAATCCCTCTAAGCCCCTTATCTCACCCATTCCCTATTTCTCTTGATTTATAGTTCCTCTTATGAACCCTAATTTTGGCATTATCTAATTTTAGGGTAGGTATTTTTCTAAATCGTGGGGATTTACTCATGTAGGGGTTGTAGAGGGAAATTATTAACTTGTTTAAGCATTCACCTTCATAGGTGGAGACTTCCGTCTTATTTTTTACTAAGCTGAGGTAGGTTTTTCTTTTTTTCTTTATATTATATTCCTTTTAATGCTTTTTGGTTTTAAAGTTTCTCTTTATTAATTTTATGCCTATATGAGTGTACAAGAGGGATAAATGGTGGTTTCCAAATGATTTTAACTCTTGGAATAGAATGAGATCCTATGGAAAGTTTTTGTAAAAATGTTTGAGTGGATTTTCAAGCATTGTACATGTTTTTAAAGCATCTTGTAATTTTTACTTGAGTTTTTAAATGGGAATTTTATATCAATTGATTTTCAAACCAAGTTCTTGAGTGGTTTGAAGTGTTTAAAGTGTTAAAAGTGGGTTTTTTATTTTTAAAGGGGTGTGTTAACCCATAAAAGTGTTATATTGAAACCTTTTTATGGATATGAAGGATTTAAAAAGTGATTTTAATGGATGTGTGGATTTAGAAATTGGTTTCAATAATTATTTTATAAAACTGGTCTCAAGAGTGGATTGATACATGTTTTGGAAATGGTGTGAGTTTTCTTTTAATTTTAAGCATATTTGAAAAGTGGCCATTTTTCATTTTATGAAAAATCAGTTTTCATAAAAGGAATGAGACATTCTTGAGCCCTATGTGATTTTTTTATGACCATGGTGGCTTGTGACCCCATGAGGGGATGTTTTATATGGTTACATATTTATTTGTTGTTCCTTTATAGATGTGATTAGGGATAATACTTGTGATGGTGTGGGAGTTTAGGTGTTAGTTATTTCAAATGTTTTATATTTGACTTATATATGGGTTCATTTGTGATAAACTCCATTGACTTTTCATGGGAGACCTTGGGGATCAAGGTAGGTTACTTAGGTGGTTGAATCCCCAAATAAGTTTATTAACTTGTTAAGGTAAATTTTCCATAAGATCAAGAGAGCCCATGGAGGGGAAATTTCCCATGGGATTGATAAAACTCATGGAGAGGTTGTTACCCAAGAGATCAAGTGATCTATTGGAAGTGTGGTCCCAAGGAAGGCCGAGATAGCTTCCAACATTGTTGTGCACATAATGATTAGTGAACCTACATTTATTTAAGTCATTATAGATCCAATTAGTTAGATCCCATGATAGTAGGATCCTATTTAGGATCATTTTAAAGGATTTCTCTTGCTTCAATTATATCCCCTTCTTCATGTATTATTTCTTTGAACATACATATTTGTTGTTTTCTTATCCTTTTCATGTGACTTTGACATAGTAGTTTCTATTGTGTGCTTCCTGTTCTTTGTGTTATGTATTTTTTTTTCAAATTTATAGAAAGGGTCTTGTGGAAGGTTTTGAAAGAATTAAGGTGAAAGTGTGATTTTGATGTTCTTTCATACTATTTTTAAAATGAGTTCGAATGGTGTTATTTTGAAATTTTAATAATTGATTTTGAAATTTATTTTGAATATTTTTATGGAAAAGTGAAAATTAATTGTTTTTGAAACTCCGATGTGTGTGGTTTTTAAAAACATGGTTTCCATCATGCCTATTTTTATTTTGAAATTGTTTTTTCAAAGATGGTTTTGGGAAAAACGTTTGAAAGTTGGAAACCTATTTTGAGTTTTAAAATGTTCACTTCAAAAGAGGTGTTTATGATATGGTTTTAAAGTGGGAATTTAAAATGGTGGTTTTCTAAAGGGGCTTTGACTGAGGAAAAAGTGTTTTCTTAGTAACTATTTTCATTTAATTAAATAAAAGTAAAATAGTTTTAATAAAATTTTGGTGTATTGGTTTTTATATTTGTAAAGCCTTATAAAAAATATATATTTTTATACTATATTTAAAATTATAATTTTTTAGTATGTAATATTAAAGTAACTGCATAGATTTGGTGGGTGGTGTCCAACTGGGCTATTTATCTCTTGCCTATATTTTACAGGTCTAGGCCCATTCTAGTTTGTTTCACCTTTATTGATCTTATATGGGATATTCCTATTTGGATGGTGACCATGGTTCATGTGGAGGCTCATTGGAGTTATTTTAGAGATTTTATTTCAGATTTAGGTTTTGTATCGGCCTATTTGGCCTGTTGTATTTTATTATTTCCCTTTTATAGATCTAATTCCGTTGTTTATTCATTTTTTTAGCAGTTGTATATTTTGTATTAGATGTTAAAAATTATTTATTTCATGTTGGATGGTTTATCACTTCCATTTTCACTACTTATTTATACTACTTTGTGAGGGAGAAATCATTCTCAAGGTGCTTCCTGTGATTTCCCAAGAACTAGTTTCCATCCCATAGGGATCGGAATGCCTTTCGGGCCTTATGGTGGACTGGGTTGGGTACCAAGTTAGATTAATAATAGTCCAGTTCATTATAATGTCATAGAGTATGGGTTGCGCCATAAAGGGTACCTAGAAGGAAGGACTATTGAGCGCCTAGATGAGGTGCACTGCACCGTGAAGCTCAGGGTTGTGCCACAGTGACCCGAAGACCGGGACCTTAGTTCCATCCGGTTGTGGTGTGTTTCATCATGGATGAGAAGGCTACGCTATGGAGGGTTCCTTGTGAGGGTTACTACACTATGGTGGTAGGAATTTCTGTTGAGTCAATAAGGTTTCCTTATGAATTTTCCATTCCTTCATGTTTTTAAAATCACAAACACCATATCTTAAGGAAAATTTCATTTTCCTTAATAAGGAAACTTTTTCTTCTCCAAGGAAAATTTATCCTTAACTTGTTTTTATTGTTCATATTTTAGTTGATCTAAATCTAACTCTTTTTATTACTAAGTGTAAAATTCGGTTTCATATCTAAAACCTCAGAATTCTATAAATACTTAGATATAGAGTATTCTGTTTTCAGGATCCGAATTTAGACTCTGAATTCTCTACAATTCAGACTCCGAATTCTCTGAAATTTAGACTCCGAATTCTCTAAAATTCAAACTCTGAATTCCTTAGAATTCAGGTTCCAAATTCCTTATAATTCAGGTTCTAAATTCCTTATAATTCAGGTTCCAAATTCCTTAGAATTCAGTTTCTGAATTCCTTAGAATTCAGGTTCCAAATTCCTTAGAATTCAGGTTCTAAATTCCTCATAATTCAGGATCCAAATTCCTTAGAATTCAGACTCTGAATTATTTAGAATTCAGGTTCTGAATTCCTTCGAATTCAGGTTCCAAATTCCTTAGAATCCAGACTATGAATTCCTTAGAATTTACACTCTGAATTCCTTATAATTCAGGTTCCTAATTCCTTAGAATTTAGTTCCGAATTCCTTACAATTCAGACTCCCAAGTCTATATAATTCTGACTTTGAATTACTTGAAAAATAGAATCCAAATATTCATGCAATATAGAATCCAAATTTTCTTAGACTCTGAAATTTAGACTCCATAAATTTAGATTTGGTTTAGAAACCTTACTTTTCTTACTCTTGTTAATAGTTATAAAATGATGTCACGATTTCTGTTATTAACTAACCGTTGTTTGAGTGACACGTATATAGGTCCCTATGAGATTCAAGGAAAAATATGACCATTGGAGGAGGGATTCGACCATTGGAGAAGTACCTATAAATAGGAGCTCATTTGAACGAGCTCAAAACTTCACTTTTGAACTCATGAACTTATGAACTTTGACAACTAACAGTTCTATATCTCTAGAGATTACATGCTGTTGAAGTGATTTCTAGAGAGAGATACTCTCATGCTTTGTGCATACTGAACATCTTGTTCAGATTGCTTCATGTCATTTCTAATCTTGCTAAGTAAATTCGAGGTATTTCGAGGATAGGAAGACAGAGGTTCTAACTACCTTAAAGTTCGAGGGATTCCGGGGATAGGAAGATAGAGGTGCCAACTACCTTGAAGTTTGAGGGCTTACGGGGATAGTAAGACAGACTCCGATACTCTTATCGAGGGCTTACCCTGATGTGGGTAATACATACTTTCTTGAAAGTATAAATCAAGGGACCTTTATCTAAAGTTGTTGGATACCCTACTCTTTGGGTTAAAAAATTTCATACTTGTTACTTGTATTGTTTCAAGTTTGTTTTCCGCTGCATTTGATTGTTAAGGAAAGTATAACTATGTTATACTTTCTTTTACTTGTACTATAATTAGCAAGGTTCTATACGCTTTAAGGTAGAATCTTTGTCCTTGTAAACTTTTCTTAAGTTTCATTTCTGGAACCATATTTCTAGAATCTAGCAAGTTTGTAGAACTAGTTTCATTTCCAAAACCATACTTCCGGAATCTAGTAAGTTTGCAGAACCAAGAGGTTTTGTGAATTTACCTTGTTTAACTTTGTTAAAAAATATAAAGGTTTTTATCAACTTTAAAAGTTCCAAAGGAATTTTTAAAGGATACAATTCACCCCCCTCTTTTATATTGAGCATCTACATCATTATTCTGATACTACAATCTGTATTAGCGATCCACCAATTTCACCATGGAATATGTTGGTCAAGTTTTAATTTTTTATGAATTTCCTACTTTACCCCTCCTTGATTTTAAGGAGTTTGTACCTATTTTCTCCTATTTCTCATTCATCCAAAACATGGGAGAGATCAAGGGATATCCTCCTCCTATATTCTCAAGATCTCGACCTCCTTCTTTTATTTCAAGGGGTTCTTCAATGCTATAACTTAGTTCTTCTTCTCCTCCTCTCCCTTACCCCACCCCTTGGTTTTTCATTCTCCCGTGAACCCTAATCACTGCATGATTTGAATTTAGGGTTCATGATAGGTATAAAAATGGGTATTTGATTATTTAGGGCTTGAGGAGGCTAT
Organism: Viscum album; assembly: GCA_963277665.1. NCBI lineage: Eukaryota > Viridiplantae > Streptophyta > Magnoliopsida > Santalales > Viscaceae > Viscum > Viscum album. Next base: position 777,594,822 of record OY728126.1, on the reverse strand, counting down.
CTTCTTACTTGTTCTGGATCTATATATTAAATAAAAGTAGTTTATTCTTGACCGAGGTTGGTGTTTCTATGAAATTATTTTATTTCACACATCATGAAATGATTGGATTTTTTAAAAACATTTTATTCTAAATTTACATGTATAAATAATATCTTTTAGGGGTTTTTAAATGATTCAAAGGTTTTAATTACTTTTAATGGATGATTTAATTATGTTCATTTGAAACTAGAATTTTTTTTCATGCCAAGTGTTTTTAAAATGACTAAGAGGCTCTTTCAAATTAATTTTAAGATTAAAATATGGGTTTTGGCCCTATTTTATCTCCCAATAATGTAACCCATGTTTAAGGATTTATATTAAATCAAATAAATGTTTGATTTTTCAAATGAATCCCAAGGGAGAAAAATGATGTTTTTAATGTTATGGATAATTGATTGGTTTACAAAGGATATTTTATGGTAACTTAGTTTCATTTTCTAAGTTTGGTTTTAAAGGATCATTTTAAACTTTATGAAATGAGTTCATTCGATAATTGTACACCCTAGTTGTGATCCTCTCATTATTATATTTTGTATATACTTATTCCCCTTTTATGGGATGTGGAATGATTATTATTATGTGATTCTTGATTGATGAAAAAGTGATGTTTTTTGGGATTGTTTTGGAGGTGAGATGAGATTTATTGTTTGTGATTATTTGTTGGTCCATGTGATGACCATGATACTTATTTATTACTCACCTCATTTTTTACATTTCACAGGAAATCAAGTAGCTAATCCAAGGATTTAGTTTAGGCGATACTAACTTTGTTGACCCAATTAGACTATGGGGGCTAATTGATATGACCTGATCATACCATGGGAGCTGATCGACATAACCCAATAAGACTTGGGATATTTCAAAAAGATAGATTATCTTGAATATGTCTAGAGACATCTCACATTAGTACATAGGAAGTTTCCTATGAAACTTATTCATTGAATGATGGTTTTACTTAGGGGATTTTCATCGCACACTTCGTTTGTATCCCCTTGTTCCCATTTGGGTTTTGTGGCACCTCTTTCATTATTGATATTTGTTTATATGATTCCTCCTGAGATTATGGTGACTATTTTTTATTTCCTTCATACTTTGATTGTATGATTACTTTCAATTTTTTTTTTGAAAATTAGATTTTTAAAGGATTTGAAATAAGAAAAACTGTTTGGTTTTGAATATGTAATCTTGGAAGTAAATATTTTTAATAGTTTTAATGTTTTTTTCCATTTTGATGGTGGATTTATCCCTATTGTAAAGAGGTATATTTTGAAAAATATTTTAAAGGAAAGTTTAATTTATTTCTCGAGTTTGGAATTTTGATTTTCAAGATGGACAGTGTTTTATTTTCCAAAAGGTTTATCTTGGCCTTTTGGAAAATACTTTAATGAATGGTACTTGTTTCCATGTGCCTTAGATTTAAAAAACATACTTTATAATTAATTTTCAAACCAAAACTCATGAAATATTTTATGAAAGTAATTGTATAGACCATATGGTGAAATCCCACTAGTCCTGTTTCACTCACACTCAACATAAAAACATGTGTGCATGTACGAAACTTTCATGTTTTACATTAGATGCCCAAGTTTTTTATACCGGTTTGTTTATCATTCATGTATTACATTGATTTATTTTTTGGGATATGGTGAGTGACTATGTCTCACATGAATATTGGCAGATAGTGGCTCGGGTTTGTGGTTTATTTTTGGGATGCGCATGTATCAGCCAATTCAGATAGCTATAATGTATTTTCTTTCCTTTCCTCTTTTGGTTATGTTATATATTGCCACTAATATATATTTAAAAGTTATTTGGATCATTATCATTGGTTATGTATCATTTGGATGCTTATTTTTGTTTATTTCATGTTTATAATATTTATTTATTCATATCTATTTATCTCATATGTGTGATAGACCAATGTATTGACATACCATTCTATATTCATGATAGTTTACACTTATTTATAATAATAATAATAATAATAATAATAATAATAATAATATTAGGATGAAATTTTCCCCACTGGTTGTTTATCTTGATACCCTAGCATTGGTTGCTTGCCTGTGGTGATCAAGAACGCACTGCGGGCTTTGTGGAAGATTGAATGGGGTATAAGTTTAGTGGTAGTCTGGGTTGTTTTGTTACAAAGTGGTATTAGTGTGAAATCTTGTTATTTGGGTTTATCTTGGTAGTACGAAGACTAAGACTATCAGGAATTATGAGGTATGTCATGAGTAAGTGATTGATCACCACATTTAATGATGAGACATGAGTTACCATAGGTGGTTGGGATTTAGTTCTTGATTTTGGATTTTATTTTTAACTATTTATGATGGTTTTTTATCCCCATTGAGTTATATTAGATACTTTGGGGGATCCTCTGAGTTTTGGGGTAAAAGAAGAAAGGGCATAGAGTTGCACGGTTAGCTCACACGGTCTGTAAAAACTTATGGATCCCATTCACTTGGTGTTAGAAATTTCTTAGAGGCTATTGTACACTTGGTGAATGGTCGGCCAAACCAAGTGACCACATCATAGATAAATCTGAATCCCTTCTAAAATTGTTTTTAGACCTATTTTGGTTTCCAATAGCACCTAAAGTAGTTTCTACTTCTTGGAGATGAATTGAAGAGGGGTTTGATGATGTTTAATAATGATTGGAGTAAATTTTGTTTGATGTGTTGTGTTATGTATTTGTTAAGTGGATGTTTTAAAGGTTTTTTATGAAAATGTAATTTCGTGAAATGTTTGTATTTTAAAAATAACTCTAGTGGTTTATTTAAAAAGATAACTTCATGAATGCTTCAGTTTTAAAAACCATATTTTGTGGTTTATTTATAAGAGTATTCTTTTTCATGTGGTGTTTTCTAAAGTGGTCGACTTCATTATGGGATTTGAATTTTTTTTTTGAAAAGAAAGTTTATTTTTATAGAAATGATTTTGAATAGAATAAAATTACATAAAAATATGTGGTTTTGTGATGAAAATCATGGGTATTTTGGAAATAAATGATATGTTTATGAAGTTTAAGTGGGTTTATTATTTTAAAGAAATTGACGGCCTTTAAGGATAGTGTAAATGTTTTTATTCCATCAATAGGGAAGTTTAATTTAAGTTATAATTTAATATTGTGTTTATATTTCAAAATAGATCCTATTTAGTTTTCTAAATAAGGTTTAATGTTTTTAAACTCTACATTTCCTTATGAAATGAGTTTTTGGGCCCCTATTAAATATTGGTGATCTTAAAGAAAAGTTTTTTTTCAGTGTGATCTATTTTGGTGAATTGTAATTTTGGTTTAATCCCTTGGTTGTACTAGGGATTATTGATTTGAGTTGTGAGGCATGAATGGGTTGAGTTTATGTTTTTGTGTTATTTAGAATATGCCTTCCAGAAAGGTCTTAATATAACATAAAAATTATTTTAATGTGGATAACACTTAAGGTTATTACTCTTTATGTTTAGGTGTGACTGTTCAGGTTATTAACTCTGTCTAGATTTTTAATAGAGTGGTAGAGCCAGAGCTTCAAGTGTTCTTGGACTTATTGACTCACCAACCATTTTACTTATATGATGATCATGTTCTCTTTAGTCATCGATGATTCTTGGAAAAATTGTTTCTTAGGATAATCTCTTGTTAAGAAATTTGATCAACTATAATAAAATATATCCCAATGTTTTATTAGGAAGAAATTAAAAGGGAATCTGAGGGTTGAATTTGATCAAAGGAAATCTAAGCCTATGTTTGAAAGTTATATTGAAAATGGTCAGTTTTATTGGAGTTTTGTTTCTTCTTATTAGGATTATTCTTGTGAATAATATATATTTTGATTTATTTTGAGTTTTATGCTCATTAAGTTTAGTTTCAATTGATCTTTGAGGATCATTATTGATTAATTCTTTCTTTATATTATTCCTTTGTTTCTATTTAGATAGGTGTTTATTGTTTTTGGTTGTTCTTATGCCTCATTGTTTGGTTATGTATCTTGAGGTTTGAATTTGATATTTTCCACATGGTGAGACTTGGATGTGATGAGTTTCTCATTGAAATCCTTGACTATGTTATTAGGTATCTGGTATGAGTGTTATCATGGTCTAGATTGTGCTCTGGATAGTACCTGATTTAAGATTATACCTTATTTTGGTTACTATTGGTTTCAACATGAAATATTGTTCAGTGAGCTGGTACCGTGTTATTTTTATTTAGGTTTATGACCCAGGGTTAGCCCCATTTTATTTCTTTATTGAGGCATGAATTTGGTATTATATTTATCTTTTCCATTCCTCTATTATGGGATGTTGATGGATTGTTGTATCTTGTGTTTTAGGGTAATTTGGATATTCCTTTTGGTGGTATTTCCTTTTGGATTTTTGAATCATTTCTTGGATTTTTTTTTGTGGATGATAGATTATTATTGTTTCCATTGAGGTATTTTTAGAAAATGTTTTTTTGGGTGGAATCCATCTTGTAGGAGTGTTTGTCCTTAGTCTCACCATTTTAAATGAATTCTAAATAGTGGGGATACCTATCATAGTACTTTGTGATCTTTAGGCCTCATGTCCTATGATTATGGATCGATTTATGCTATAGAATTTGGTTAATTTTAAGGATTGGTTCCATATATTTTGGGAAGTTTTTGTTGTCTAGTTCTCTTCTCATCGAGTATATTTAATTTTTCCTGAATGCTCCCACCTCTTATATTGGGTTTTGAGGTTTCAATTATCCATTATTTGTACTTTTTATCACGATTTTATATGGGCATAAAGTATCATGGTGGGGTAAATTGTGACACCCTAATGTCACTATGGAATTTAATATTATATAATTTTGGGAGTTATTTTGAATTTTTGGGAGTTTTGATGTTTTTTTAGTTCTACAGTTTTTAGCTGTAACAAACCACATCATGGCTAGGGACCTTACGACGTGATGGGTCATTATTTTATATTAAGGGATTTTATTTTACTTTGTGAAAGTTTGGGTGAGTGTTCAAACCACATCATGTCATATGAACTACACTATGGTGGGTCCCTAAAAGATAGGACCATTGGGTGGCCCAAAGGAGGTGTGCTATATTGTGGTGGCATGAAGCTTGGGTCCTCAGTTCTGCCTAGTTGGGATGTGCTACACTGTGGCCAAGAAGGCTGTACCAGGTGGATTCCTGGTAAGGTGTGTTATGCTGTAGTGTTAGTAATGTACTATGGCATATGTCTTCCATGTTTTAAATTTCATGAACTTACTATTCTACCCCTCCTTGATTTTAAAGGGCCTAGCCCTCTTTTATCCTCTTTCTCATTCTACTGATGCATGAGAGATCTCAAGGGAGTGCCCCCACCCTTATTCTTTAGATATTTTAAGGGGTCTAAATTTGGCCTTGTGGTATGAAAGAACATTCAACCCAGCCCAAAGATTGATCAGGCCATGCCTAAAAACCCTAGATCATTTTTGGCTAGGATTAGACCAAGGGGTGGCTCAGTAAGGATTTATTCCTTATATTTTGACTTGGACTTGACCCAATAGACCGAAAAAACCCTCAAAACCAAAACAATCATGGAAAACCCATGATAGGGGAGACTCGAACCCTTACCCATGGGTTCCAAGTTTGTGCTTGGATCAACTAGTTGAAGCATTTCACTTGTTATAATTACTTAGTATCTATAAATATATATGTCTTTCATAAAAATTAATATTTTATTTTTTAAAAAATTAAAATAAATTAGGCTTGCCCGAGGTTGTGTTTGGCCCAAACATTGCCAACAACCTAAAAAATTCCAGTTTAGTCCCGGTTCAGTTGAGCTCAGACCAAGCCGGTCCAATCCATTTTTATATACCTTGTTCTTGGTCTCCTCCACTTATTTCAAGAAATTATTCAAGGTTATATCCCATTTCTTCTTCTCCTCTACTCCCATTCCCTTACCCTTGGTTTTCCATTCTCCCACGAACCCTATTCATTGTGTGGGTTGAATTTAGGGTTCAAGATGAGTCTAAACATATAGATTTTTTTTGTTTAGGGATCAAGGAGGACGTCTTCTCAATTGGTTTGGATCTCTCCATGGAATGTGAGTGGTTTCTTATTGACTTAGGTAGATGTTTTTATGAAATTATTTTATTTCACACATAATGAAATACTTTTATTTTCTAAAACTATTTTATTCTTGAATTACATGTATAAATAACACCCATGAGGGGTTTGTTAAAATTTTTAAAGGTTTTATTTACTTTTTATGGATTATTAAAATGAATTTATTTTGTTCATTTGAAAATAAAGTGTTTGTGCATGCCAAGTATTTGTAAAAATTCCTAATAGGATATTTCAAATGAATTTGAAGAATAAAATATGGCTTGTGTCCTTGTTTTATTTCCCAATAATGTAACCTATGTTTAAGGGTTAATTTTTGAACAAATAAATGTTTGATTTTTAAAATGACTCCCTAGGGAGGGAAATTGTGTTTTTAAAGTGATGCATCTTTGCTTGGTTTTCAAAGGATGTTTTATGATAACTTAGTTTCATTTTCTAAGTTAAAATTTAAAGGTCTCATTGGAAATTTATGAAATGAGTTCATTTAATTATTGTGCACCCTAATTGTGAGTATATTTTTATAATGTTTTTTATATAACAGTGAAACTTTTATATGATGTGGATTGATTATTATTATGTGATGCTTGATTGATGAAAATGAGATATTTCTTGAGAGGGTGTTGGAGGTGAGATGTGATTTATAATTTTTTATTATTTATTGGTTCATGTAATGAATATGTTTTTTTATTTATTACTCACCCCCTTGTTGACATGTCATGGGAACACAAGTATCTAAGCAAGGGATTCATTTTAGGCCATACTAACTTTGTAGACCTGATTAGCCCGTGGGGGCTAATCAATGTGACTGGATCAGACTGTGGGAGATAATTGAAATGAATCGGTAAGACTATAGGAGCTTGCTAGTAGATAGATTCTCATGATTAGATCTAAGAATATATCACATTAGGACTTAGGTAGTTTATAATAATACTTCCTCATTGATTGATGGTTTTACTTAGGGGATTTATACTGCACACTTTTTTTGTATCCCCTTATCCCCATTTCGGTTTGTGGAACCTATTTAATTATTGATGTTTATTTATATGATGACTTCTGAGATAATGGAACCCATAATTTATTTCCTTATTTAATTTATTTCATGGTTTACTTTTAAAATTTATTTTTAAAATAGGATTTGTGAAAGGATTTGAAAGAAGAAAAAATGGACTAGTTTTGAATATGTAAACTTAGAAGTCCACCTTTTTAAAAGTGTTTTCTATTTTAATGGTGGATTAAAAACTCTTAGTAATAAGGATATTTTGAAAGATATTTTAAAGAAAAGTTTTATTTATTATGCAGGTTTTGAATTGTGGTTTTCAATATTACTAGTGTTTTTTCCAAAAGGTTTATCTTAGGTTTTTGAAAAAAGGTTTAATAAATGGTACTTGCTTTCTGGTCACCTTACATTTGAAAATCCTACTTTATAATTAAATTTTAAACTACCATTTATGAATTTTTTTATAAAATGAATTTCATATACTCTTTAGTAAAATTATACCAGACCCATTTTTCTCACACCTTGCATACACACCTGTGTGCATGTATGAAACTCTCATGTTTTATCTTAGGTTCCCAGGGTTTTGATATCTATTTTTATATCATTCAGGTAGTCTATTGATAAATGTTTTAAGATGTGGTGAGTTATCATGGGATCTATAGAGATATTTGGGCATTGTCTTGGGTTTTTAGTTTTTTTAGGACATGTATATATCATCTAATTAATCCAGCTGTAATGGGTTTTCTTTCCTCCTATATATATTTAAAAGTGTTATGGATCATTATTTTTTGGTTATTTATCATTTGGATTCTATTATTTCTTATTACATTTTTGGATTTTTTATTTATTTTTATCTGCTTATAATGTATGGCTGGTATCCCCATGTATATACAAACCATGATAGATTGAATGTATTTTTAGATGCTTCATCGTCATCATCATCATCATCATCATGAAAAGGTGAAATTGTTCCCATCAATTGTTTATCTTGATTCCCAACCACTAGTTTTATCCCATCATGACCGATAATGTGTTTCAGACCTTGTAGAAGATCATATTAGGTACTGGTTCAGTGGTAGCTTGGGCCTATTCATTATAGTACATGTGGTAATATGATGGATTGTTTATCTATTGATTTTTAGAATATTTAGTAAATAAATTCAAACCATATCATAGTAGATAACCTTTATTAAGGAAGAATCTATTTTTTAATTGGTGTTTTTAAGGAGTATGATATTTTATTGAACCCATTTACTTATTATTGATAAAGAAGTTCTTCGAGAAAAATAACCATTCCTCTTTAAGTATAAAACACTGCAATAATGATAAAGTAAAAAACAAGGATAAAAAAACTTTGTAGTATATTGTCTATTTTCTAGAGAATAAGAATGGGTCTCCTTATATGAAATGACATGATAAGGAAAATAAGTCTTGGAGTAAGGATTTTTTGATGAGGTTGAATAATTAATTCTTATATAAAATGTAATGAAGGGAAATTATATTTTGTAGAGAAAAATTAATTTTATAGATGAGTTAAGAAATTACATTTTGGATCCTAATATGTTTTGGTTTGAAGTTATTTTGAAGAAAAGGTTGTTTTATATGAGTCTATCACTTGGATTTTAATAGAGCTATTGTAAGAGGATTACAATTTTGTGGTAGTAGGAACCACATTATTTGGGTGTATTTTTTTTGACTTTAATGAAAGAGTTTGAACATATTTTTAATGAAGATGACATGTGAAGTGGTCATGGAAGTCTTTCAATAAATGGATTAAATCCTAGTGATTGTCACTGTAAGAATGTGTGGGACTATAAAGATAGACAGAGAGAGATAAAACTTAGAGATTTCATATTTATAATTGAAATTACAATGAGGACCCAAAGTATTAAAGAAGATGAACATATTTTCATGGATTCTTGGAGTTGAAGAAAAACACCATTATTTTTTGGATGTTATTAATTTTATCTTAATAATTATAAGGGAATATTGGCCAATTTTATTTGTGCCACTTTATCAAAATTATAGATAAAGATATTGGAAAATAGATTATCCCTTGGACTTTGTAATGGTCCATTCCTAAAACTTGGTGATCAAAATAGCTTGTTAGTGATTTGAGTGAAACAATGAATTATGATTCATGATCCTTAGATTAACCCATCCACAATGAAGACTAAATTAAGTAAAAAACATTTTGTTCATGTAATTTATTTTTTATATTTTGTTTTTGTGATCCATAATTATTATTAAATATATTTAATTTTTTCTTTTAACAATATAACTGATCTATAAATTTTATATTTAATGAAAAAAATTTAAATCAATAATCACCCCAATCCACTTCATATCAGGGTGATTCCATCTAACTAGGAAATTTTTGTTAACTAACAGTATCAAAGGAGAAAGGTTCTTATTGATTTTTTTTCATTTGAAGATTAAATTTTTAATTTTTATATTGATATTATAATCATGGAGAATGTAGTGAATACTAAAAGAGTTCTAATTTTTGACAGACTAAATTAAAAATTCTGGAATAATAAGATGAAATCACATATCAATAATATTATAATTCTACACTATTATGATGCATAAAGTTTAAGTTATAAATAAAGAAATGGAAAAAATAATTGAGGAAGATAATAAGTAATTATATATTGATGCAAAAGTGAAATATTTTTTATTTTGGATACTTATACAATAAGATATATATAAAGGTTGTGTGTTTCAAATCCACCAAAGAAGCATGGGACAAGCTATAAAAAATATATAAAGGAGATACAAAAATTAAAGAGGACACAATTTAAGTTATAATTAAATTTTTGAATATTTTATTATGTATCCAAATGAATGTGTAGATAAATTATTTAATATAATCATCTATATGGCTTGTTTAATGAGAGGATTCAAAGAAAATATCAATGATTCTGAATTTTCAAGAAGATTATAAGTAGGTTTACACCTCTATAAAATTCAAAGGGCTCTTTAATATAATAAATAGATCTCAATAAGGTAATATTTGATGTTTTGTGATGAAGATTTTCCCATATGAAGTAAGATTGAATTTAGAAGGAATGAAAATCCATACACCATTATGAGAAATGACTTAAAAGGTAATGGAAAAGTTATATTAGGATGAAAATAATAAATATGTACATGAAAATTTTATGTCACTCCTTGAAACAAGATGAAAAATTAAAATTAATATTTTAAATAAAGAAACATTTGGATTATTTTAAATATAGAAAATTTGGAGAAATAGCTATGAGATGACCTGAAAGACATAAATATGAGGAAGATGTGACCGGGTTTTCAAGAATAAGGAAAAATAAATTCTACACTAAAATTTAAAATAAGAATTTTGGTTTTAGAAAACAATAAAAGATAAATTTCAAAGGATATATTGCATGAGAAAAGTGAAGGATGATAAAAATACATTACATGAAGAGGAAGAAACAAAATTTAAATTAAACATGGAATAAGTGTTGATTACGATGGTTGATTTATTATAAATTAAAGTTAAAATTTAAAATTATAAATAAAGAGTTTTTGATTTAAATGTTGAACTTGAAGGTGCTCTTAAAGTGATTGAAATTTAGAGAAATAAAAATAATAAGATTAATGGTATGATGAAAAGATAAACTAAATAATTCCAGATCTAGAATATAAAATCACCCTCGAGTAAGTGGTTAAAGATAAATATGTGGAGTAAGATAAACTTAAATTCATGACATAATTCAAGATAAAAATTAAATTTAAAACCAAAAATTTTGAGACCTAATTGATTTTATTAAAGTAATATGTATAAGGATTAAGGATATATAATAATAATATGTGTTTAAAATAATGTAAAAGTTTGAATTTGATTTAAAATCTTGAACAATATAAAATAAGTCTAAATTTAAATGTTTTTTGGTGTTTTTTATAATTTTTTTAGATATATAAAAAAATCCAATGATTTATTATGAAATGAAATCCAATTTGATATGAGAAATATTAGACTTGTATATGATGCTTAAACAACCAATACAAAAGTTGGAAAAATTGAGGTAAACAATATTTATAGTGAAAGTTAATAAAAAAGTGGAAGGAAGATCATTATAAAAATCAATGAGAGTTTCTCATCAATTTAGAAGTTATTCCATATAATTTAAAGGATTACTAGATAATATATTTCCCATGATGAAGTATTAATTTTGTGGGTTATTAGGTCATACTATCACCTATTTTAAGGAAGTAAAGAGATATTAAAAATATGATGATATGGGGAATAATACAGGAAAATGTATCTAAAAGACCTCTCAGTGAAGGATAAATTGTTTTCATGGATGCTTATTCTAATATTATAATTATGTAAATAAGGATTATTACAATAGGATAAATAATAATAAAGATCAATTTTGTTATTATTTATGGAAAGTTCAAAAAAGGTTTTTAGAAGCTATTTCTTTGAGGAATAAGTTTTCCTTGTTTGAAGAAGAAAAATAATTTCATGAACCCCTCCCTCTAAAGATATCGCAATGAGGGGAGAGAGAGATAATGATTCCTTGATTCCCACATACAGTAGGCCCTAGGTTGGAAACTAGCACTGAGGGTATAAAAGTCTCATGAAATGGGAGACAATACCCTCTATAATAATACAATATTGAGATATGAGATGAATCATCCACAAATAACTACCCCACAAGAACAGTCACATCACATCATGCCTCCAAACACCTGGGATCACCACCCCATAATCATGACCACATCACATCTCACCTGAAAACACATGGTCCATACCATCAAAACCATAACCAGGGTAGTAGGGTATCATGAACATGAATGAAATAAACCTCATTACCTCTTACCATGTATGAAACCCACCATAATCCACCTCATCTTATCTCATTCTACTCACAAACACCTGGGCTACATCACATCTCGCCCAAAGACACCTGGGCTCACCACCCCACAAGAATGACCACATCAAAACTCACTAAAATACACATGGGATATCACAACCACCATCCAGTGCACTAACAGTACTCCATATATCATAGATTTTGTAATACCCACCTCACCTGGAAGATATAGTAGGAAAGAGTGGGTACCTAGCCATACTTCAACCTCACTAGATGTTGGAAAAAACACCCCCGCATGACTATGTGGGTGTCGACACATAGTGATCGACATGGGTGGGATGAGTATAGAAAATAAAAAGGAATATAAAAGTATATACATATAGCCACACACAATACCAACCTATGGGTTCACAACCAAACACTAAAAAACTCATGACATCATCAATTTTGCTGCCACCTCTAAATGAATAACACAAAACAAACCATAATTTACATCAAAACACCAACCAATTCCCATTATCCAACCCATTAATTTCATTATTTATCATCATCCACACTTAAATACAGCCCATCATTTATTTTATCATTTATAATTTCCATCTCATTAACCAAAAGAAACCCCATCCATTTAAATTATTATTAAACAAGTTATTCCATCACTACCTAGAAATATAGTACAAATAAACAACAAATCATAAGAAGATAATAATCCCCATAACACTATCACCTTGATATCCCAAAATCATGGCCAAACAACCACCACCAAGCCTCCTAAAAAGCATATAAAAACAACCATCACCTCACCACCCCAAAAAAATGGCCAAACAACAACCACCTCACCACCCCAAAATCACAGAAAAACAACTCACCCATCATCCCCACATCACATCGCAAAAAACATCACTAGCCCACAAGAATGGACACACATAGAAACACATCAAGATAATTTTATAGATTTAACAAATGGGATTTTATCACATTATACTTTATTTTAGTGGTGTTATCACACAAGCCATAAATCCTAGGGTAACCATTTTATTAACCAAATATAAGTGGTTAGCCAATTTTCATTTTGGGTGATATCATAATAATCAAAACAAAAGAATAAGTCACAAAACAATATTCTAGAGCAAACAAATCCTCCAATGACCAAAATTTTTAACAGGGCATCAAGCCCGTATAGTCAAAATATCACAATCATATCAAATCCATAAAATCATGTGAATTAACCCCCTTTCCCCTTTCAATTTCAATTAACCAATTATTTATCTTTGATTTAAGATAGTAAAAAGTTTTCTCATAGATAAACAAAAGAAAAACCACCCCACGTGATATAAAATAAAGAGAAATGAGGGATTAACTACCTTAAAGAAGCTTTATAGACTCGGTGCACACCACAAGATGAAGAAGAAATGACCGAAAACCACAAACTCACTATAAGAAACTGCAGATCAACCTACAACACATCAAGGGATCATAAAAACATAGCTTAACTCATGACCTAAACTAAAAATACACCACCATAGTGGGTTCCCAAAAGAATAATATTAAAGAACCACCAAGAAGGGATAAGAACTTACCACGAATTTCCAACGGGGATCAACCAGAACCAATGGTTAGAACAAGGGACAAGAGGGATTGAAGGTCTCCTCAGGGCATCTAGGGCTCATTCAGAATGAGAGGGATAAGGGGTATGGAAAAATGAAATAAATTTCAGCCAAGAAAAGAACTTAAAACCTTGAATCCTAATGGTTTCTCATCGTGTAACCATTACATGGTGTGTAATCCTCAGGCTTCCAAAAATTAAAAATTTCACCGAAAAATGTGTCGCCTTGGAGGATTAATCACCCAAATTACTACATATTGTGAACCATCCATGAATAGGCCATGAGCCCCACTTTAACATCATATAAACTTTACAAAACATGTATTTCCTATACTTCCATCTTTTAGCAGCCAAACTCCCCCAGGCCCGCTCTAGGCCTCCTCTAAGCACCTCCAACACCCAAAGCTAGAAATGTAATGGACCAGAAGACATGCCATAAAATTATATTCCTCTCAAAAAATTATAACCCTAAAGAATCCAAAACCAATACCATAAGGAAAGGGGTTCTAACAACCACCCCATGAGATACCTTTCAAGGATCTCATCATACCTCAAATGCTACCACCAATCAAACATTACAAACCAAACAAACAAAAAACATCTCACACAACCTCATCACCACACAAACACATTACCACCACCATATGAACCTCCACGTATCCCAAACCAATAACCATCACAACCAAAAAAACACAATTCTCTGAATATACTAATAAGGGAATTCCATCCTCCATGTCAAGATACTATCTGCTCTATGCGACACTAAATTTCCCAAATGGGTTAAATTGCATCACAATTAATGCATCTCAATTAGGAATAAAGTAATACCTTTTTATATATTAGGAATTTATCACACATCAAACCTAAAAAATAGGAAAAATAACTCATCTCATAAAATAAATAGATCCAAACATCACATCACAAAGAAAAACAAATAAAATAAAAGCCCAAAAAAACTCCTGGTACTAGGAACACATCTATGTATCGCATTCCCAAGCACTATAATCTTTGAAAAACATGCTTCCACAACACATGTATCAAAGGAATGGTTTGTCCATGAAAAACCTTCTCTTGAAGATCCCAGATCTCTACTACCCACTCCATGAATGTCATGTCGTCCTTGATATTCAACTCTCCCCATTAAATGACATAGGAGTCATCATGAAGATACCAAAAAATATGAGAGACATAGAAGATGTTGTGAATCCTCTCTATACATAGTGGTAATTACAACTGATACAAAACCTCTCTAACTTTTCCCAATATCTCAAAGAAAACCTAGAAGAAAGATTACTCCCTTTTCTAAACCTCTGCTACCCAGATCAAGGGGAAACCTTAAAGAACATGTGATACCTAATATCAAACTCCAAGGGAATCCTCCTATGATTGACACAATTTTTTTTCCAATCCTACAATGATTTAATCCTCTCAGGAAAAATATAAACCTTCTCTGTAGCGCTCTATACCACATCAAGTCCAAGAACTTCTGACTCTCTAACATCCATCCATTACAATAGAGAACGACTCAGTCTCTCATGCAACGCCTCAAATAGAGCCATGCCAATGATAAAGTGATTGATGTTGTTGTACAAAAACTCGACCAAAGGTAGGTGTCATACCCAAGATCCAAAAATGTCCAAGACACACACTTACAACATATCCTATAGTGTATGGATGGTCCATTTTGTCTTCCCATTTGTCTGATGGTGGAAAGTAGTTCTGTAAAATAATTGAGTGCCAAAAGAATATTAAAATCCCCTCGTACCCATGAGGTAAAGTGTGTATACCTATCCAAGATAATAGACCATGGAAATCCATGTTACCGCACTACCTCATCCACGTACTTCTTAGCCAAATCATCCACCACACCCAACTCCTTGATTGCTAATAAGTGGGCTGATTTCTTCAACCGATCCATGATCACCCATATAACATCACAAACTCCCTGAGATCTGGGTAACCCTATGAATAAATCTATCAATATGCTGTCTCATTTATACTCAGGAATATCCAAAGGCTACAAAAAACTTTCAAGAACATGATGACCAACCTTTACCTACTGAAAGACCAAATACTTTTCCACAAACTCCATCACCACCTATTTCATCCTGAGACACAAAAAATATGTCCTCAAGCCATGTTAAATCTTGTAAACTCTTGGGTTTACCACCGAATTTTTGCTATGAAGATCATGAAGGAATCCCTTATGCATCACTACCAAAATAGACAACCTCCCACGAAATAACATCTGGTTCTGACCATTCTTCGACCACCCCTATGGAGCATCACCATGGACAAAATGATAATGTATCACCTATGACTTTTATTCTCCCCACTAATACCACCACATCCGGTATCAATGAAATATAAACCTATATCCAATAAAAACATCCTCTACCATAATCCATCCTTATATCTAAGTGAAAGGCTTCCAACTCCTCCATCACTCTCCAAGAATCCTCAGACTCCGGAACAACATCTTTCCATGAAATACTGATCAAAGCATCGACCACAAAATTCCCCTTTACTAAGGTGTAAGAGATCTCAAAATATAATCCTAAAGAAACTCCATCCACCTCCACTACCCCAGGTTTAGATCACACTGAGAAAATATATACCTCAATCTCTTATGATTTGTGAAGACCAAAAAGTGCTCCCCAATGAGGTAATGATGCCACAACTTTAGTGAAAACACAACCGTGACTAACTACAGATCATGGTTGACATAGTTATGCTCATGGAGAAATAACTACATAGACCCATAACAAATCACCTCCCTCTACTACATCAAAATTCATCCCAAGACCAAACATAAAGCATGGAAAAACACATCAAACACCACCCCTCAGGAATTTGAAGCACTAGAGAACTGACCAAATTCCCCTTTTGGTAATCAAATACTACCTAGTACTAATCAATCCACACAAAATCTTGGTATTTCTTGATAAATGTTGTCAATGGGGCTGTAAATCAAGAGAAATTGGGTATAAAATTATGATAATTACCTAATAGAGTAAGAAAACTATGAACCTATTCCGCGTTCTTAGGTGCTGAACAAGAAAAAATTACCTTGACCTTTAATGGGTTTACTACCAAACTATGTCGAGAAACCACATGCCTAAGGAAATGCACCTCTCATGTCCAGAACTAATACTTGGAAAACTTTCCATAAATATGGTGGCATTTAAGGGCCTGCAAGATAGCTTTGATATGTTCAAAATGCTCCTCCTTTTACTTTAAGTAGATCAATATATCATCGATGAATAAGATGAAAAAACTGTCTAAGAACTCATTGAACATGGAGTTAATAAGACGCATGAACATAGTGGGTGCATTTGTAACACTGAATGGCATGACTACAAACTCGAAGTACCCATACCTGCATCTAAAGGAATTATTTAAGATATCACTCCCCTTCACCCTCAACCAGTGATATCTATACCATAAATTGATCTTAAAAAACCAAATCACCCCAATTATCAGGTTGAAAAGATCATTTATCACTGGGATAGAGTAACTATTCTTTATCATCACCTGATTCAAACTCTGGTAGTTTTAACACAACCTCAAAATACCATCTTCCTTCTTGGAAAACAACACTAGAGCACCCCATGATAGAAAAATAAGCTGAATAAAACCCTTATACATCATATCATCAATATAGATCCTCATATTCCATAACTCATAAGGTTACATCTGATAAGGATCCATCAAAATAGAAGAAACACTAGGCTGCAAGTCTATCCAAAAATCAACATCATGTCAAGGGGGTAGCATTATAACCTATTCTAGGAAAACATCTAGGAACTACCCAATGATAATGGGGACCTTAAATATCCCAAAATCCACTGATTCCATCAATAACTTATCCATAAAATAAATAAGGGGATCCACATGCTGACTACCCACCTAACAACCTTGCTTGCGAACGGAAACCACACGTTGTCCATCCACATCTGAGAACATGAATATCCTCCATAAGTAGTCTATAAAAAAAATATATAATACAACCATTTGATGACAAGAATAATATCTTATGGATGATTTTTTATCAAGAAAATATCCCCATGGGACTAATGTGGCCCCATCATCATTCTTCATTCCCAACACACATCAAATAGTATTGTATGACCTCTGACTGGCATAGTCAACACTAGTGAAAAAAATACTCTCTACATATAGTCTCATAAAATGGTCTAGATAGGGTGAAATAAAGGAGTTAAAATCTACCGAATCAAACAAGGTACAAATAAGAGTACTAAATAAATCGATCATACCTCTTAAGATATATAGCCCATCTAGCACTGCTTCCTCCACTACATGCAACTGCCCATGCCCAGCTCCTCTAGCTCTATGTTTATGACCAACTATATTACCATGCTCAGGTCAATGTCCTTAAACATGAGGAACATCCTGGGGTCAACCTCTACGTACTCCATATCCCCTTGGTGGAGCATAAGCCTGTTGCCCCTGTTGTAGAAACAACCTCACTAAAAACTAATGCTGAGGAAGAAGAAAAACCTATCCACCTCCACAAAACTAATCTTGGGTAACCACTAGACATTGGTTTTGATTATGGACACAAAAATTACAACCAAAACACACTGGCATAAATACCCCAGGAAAATCATGGAAACTACTAGCCCCAAAAGGACAAAAAGGAAGCTACTGAGGTCGAATCCCCACTGTTCGAAACCTAAAAGGTTATGGTGATTGAGACCTTCCACTAACAACCTACTCCCCAAGGAAACCTTATATTTCCCCTCTTACAGTAAACCTCCCCGTGAGTGCATCCTCTCTATCACCTCCACCTTCTTCTAAACCTCCAGATATGTCAAAAAAGTAAAAGGAGTGATTGCATACTAGATAGAAGGAAAAAGTGACTCAATACATTTCACATAGTAATACTCATCTAGAAAAAGATCATAGAAAAAATGAATAAGTTACTTGAACTTGATTCCCAACTCTCACATTGATATACTCCCTTGTTGAAGAGAAAGAAGCTCCTGCCTCTTTATTTCCTTCATGGTTGAAGAAAAGAACTTTTCCCAAAACTCCTTTTGGAAGTCAAACTATGAAACATATGCATCCTTTCTCTCTCCTAGTCATAATGTCCAACAATAATGTGTTGATCCATGAATCTGACTAACTGCTCAAGGAACCCAGTACTTCTTCAGGACCCTAATCAAACTAAAAGTAATCTCATGCTCCTCTAGCCAACTCTCTGTCTCCACATCTAAAACACTAACCTCATACTTTCCAGAAGCCTACAACTAAAAATATCGAAACTCCCTATACTAATCCCCATTTCCTATATCAGATCAACCTTATGATGATCAACTGGATCAGCCTACTAAACCTCAACTTCCTAAGCCACATGTGGATGATGAACCATATCTATAGCTAAAAAGTAAACAATAATTTCCTAATCTTGATAGGATGTAATTTTATTTAGATTCATTTTAATTCACTTAAATTTCCCAAAACAACCCAATTAAAATAAGAACACAATTCATCATGATGCATGTACCTCTCATAGGTCTTTACCTTGCAAACAAGCCTACCTCACTTGGTTGTTCAATAAGCTCATAGTCTGTGCACTGGATCATGGGGGGACCTAAAATCCTATGTCCTACCCAGTCTCCCTATCCTATTTCATGTACCAAGGTCAAATGGCATTGCTTCCATACCAACCCATGAAATCCTCACTATGCCTAACTCCAAAATCCATCCTATCTCTCAACCATCACCTTTGATACCACTCTTTCACAACCCCCTCCCTCCAAATATACCATAATGAGGGGAGAGAGATAACTTCCCTCGAGTCCCACCTCTAATAGGCACCGGGTTGGCGACTAGCACCGAGGGTATAAAAATATCATGAAATGGGGGGTATTAACCTCTATAATAATAAAAGATCATGAGATAAGAAATCATGTACAAAAAAATTTCTGACATAACATAAAAAGAAACCAAAACCATCCCACAAGAATGTATAAATAAAACTAATATAAATAAAAGTCTCTAAAGTAAATACCCAAAAGAAAATCTAAATCAGTGATGCAACAACTATCCAAAGGTCCAAGCCAGTAATGTCCAACATGGTCTACGTAATACTCCCAGAAACCTAAAAATTAGTTTATATATGTAGGGTGAGAATACATGTATACTCAGTAGGAAAACCAAAGTCTCTCATGAATATGTGAAAGAAGCATACTAATTCACCCATGAGAAAACAGTATAACCAAACAACACCTATACAAGTATACTAACCAAATCCAACCTCACTAAGGCATGCTCACCAAATAACACAAAGTAATATAATATAACAAGAATAATATCAATAAAGGGTACCCCTCACTGCTTTCCCACTGGTATACCACTCTAAAACCCCAACACTGTACATCTTGGAACTCCCACATCTTCTATATAACACACTACCCCACAAGAATATTCACATCACATCACACTTACAGACACCTGGTATCACCTCCACACAAGTATGACCATATCATATATCACCTAAAAACACATAGACCATCCCATCAAAACCATAACCATAGTAGTAGGGTATCATGAACATGAAGAAAATCAACCTTGTTCCCTCCTCCTACCATGCATGACCCCCACCATAATCCACCTCACCCCATCTCATCCTATCTACAAACACCTGGGCTACATCACATCTCACCCGAAGACACTTGAGCGCATTTCCCCACAATCAAGACCATATCACAACTCGACTAAAGACACCTGAGCTATCACAACCAAAATATAGTTCACTAACATACCTTTGTCTATCACAACCTGTGAAATTCCTACCTCAACTATAATAGAGTGTGGGAAAGAGTAGGTACCCATCAATTCTTCCTCCTCATCAGATTTCGGAAAAAATAACCCTAGAATGACTATGCGGGTGTTGACACATAGTTATTTATGTGGTTGGGGTGAATATAGAAAATAAAAAGGAATATAAAAGTATATACATATAGCCACACATAATCCTAACCTATGGGTTCAAAACCAAACACTAACTGACTCATGACATCATCAATTTTGCCTCCACCTATAAATGCATAACACCAAAAAAACCAAAATCCACATCAAACCACCAACCAATTCCCATTATCCAACACATTCATTTCATTATTTAGAATCATCCATATTTAACCACAAAATCCATCATTTATTTTTTCATTTATCATTTCCATCCCATTAACCAAACCAAACCCAAAACATTTAAATTATTATTAAACAAGTTATTCCATAACTACCTAGAAATATAGCACAAATAAACCACACATCACAAGCATCTCATTATCCCCATCACACCATCACCTTACCACCCCAAAATCACACCCAAACAACCATCACTATGCCACCATAAAATCATGACCAAACAATAATCATCTCACCACCCCAAAATCATGAACAAACAAAAACCACCTTTATACCCTAAAATAATAGCAAAAAAACTCACCCATCATCCCCACATCACATTGAAAACATACATCTCCACATCAAAATAAATACCACACATCACAACACATCAAGATCATTTTATAGATTTAACAAGGGGGATTTTATCACATTACACTTTATTTTAGGGGTGCTATCACACAAGCCATAAATCCCAGGGAAACCGTTTTATTAACCAAATATAAGTGGTTAGACAATTATATTTTAGGGTGATATAACAACAATCACAACAAAAGAAACAATCACAGAACAATCATCCAGCAAAAACAAAGACACCAACAGACACAATTTTCAACAGGGCATCAAGCCCATACAATCACAATATCACAACCATATCAAAGACATAAAATCATGAGAATCATTCCCCTTCTCCATTTCAATTTTAATTAAAAGTTATTTATATTTTATTTAAGATAGCACAACCATCTCTCATAGATAAACAAAAGAAAACCCCTCCCGTATGATACACAATAAAGATAAATGAGGGAGTCCATACCTCAAAGAATCTTTGTCGAATTGATGCACACCTCCAGGAAAAGAAGAAACACCCAAAAACCACAAACATACTATAAGAAACCACCGATCAACCTACACTGCATCTAAGGATCATTAAAACGCAGCCCAATTCATGCCCTAAACCAAAAATGCAAAACCATAGTTTGTTCTTGAAAGAATAATAGAATAAAACTACCAAGTGGGAGATGAACTTACCATAGATTTCCAATTGGGATCAAACAAAACTAATGGATTGAATAAGGGAGAAGAGGGATTGAAGGTCTTCTTAGGGTGCTTAGGGATCATTCAAAATGAGAGGGAGAAGGGGTAAGGCCTAATACATGAAATTTTGGTTGAGAAAAGAACTTAAAACCTGGAATCCCAATGGTTTCACATCATGTAACCATCACATAGTATGTAATCCTTGAGTTTCCAAAAATTGCATCTTTTTCTGAAAAACACATCACCATAGGGAATTAATCACCCAAATTACTACATGTTGTGAACCAGCCATACACAAGTTGTGAACCCCACTTTCACATCATGTAAACTCTACACGACATTTATTTCTTTTGATTTCATCTTTAAACATCCAAACTCCTTTAGGCCCTCTCTAGGCCTCCTCCAAGAACCCCCAACACCCAAAACTGGAAAAGTAATAGATCAGGAAGGCACAAACCATAAAAAAGAAAGATACATTGATTTTTTTGGTAATTATCAAAAGAGATCCAATATTTTATCAAATAACTAAATCTATTCATTAAAGATGAAAATAAAAAGTGAGAAGTCTAATTTTTTGAATTGGAAATCAAGTAAGACAATAATGATAATATATTTAAACTTGACTATGGGTTCTCATAAAACATGGTGGAAAATGTCAAACTATTGAATAATTTGAAGAAAATAGTGGAAAAAATCATGTGATTTAGAAATGAAGATTCCTTAAAAAAATTCAATGAGAAGTAAAATATTTTTGGTGATTTGTTGAAGAACACTAATCTTCATACATGAACTTAAACAAAATTAATTGAGTGTAAGTTAATTGAGTGAAACTATACTTGAATAAATATTCAATAATATAATTAATTATATTAAAGGAAAAGATAGATGAGCGTTGATTTTATGAATAATAAAAAATTACAATATTAATAAACTATATAGAGGAGAAATTAATGTTTTCTAATTATAGAAGAAGAGAAAAACTTATGGAATAAGTGGTGAAAAATCCATAAAAACCTAAGAAAGATAAGACATCACACTATATGAAATCAGTTTAAACATATGTAGAGAATGAAAATTGAAATTTATTTTATAATTTTTAATTGTGATTACATCAAAATGTAAATTATTATGGAAATTTAATTAAATAAGGAAGTATGTGATGTATTAATAGATATTGAAAACTTTTTGAAAATAAATTTTAAAGAAAAATCATGAATTTATGATTATATAATGGAATAAATTTTACTTCCATTGAAGTAGGAAAATACTTGAAGAAGCATGAAATTAAATATGAGGCTTTATCAGTAAGGATGTATTGTTCCCACAAAGGGATGGTACCCTGATAGAGGTGGGGGGGGGGTGAATTAGGGTATATCAATTAAAATTATCCCCTTATAATTATCTTGTTTCATGATTAGTCAAAAAAAAATCTCTTCCTCACATAATGTGAAATAAATAAATAAAAAGTACACAATCAATTTATTTGGTCTAACTATATTAGGCTATGTCCAAAGATCATACAAATGATGATGCGGTAGTTTACCAAAATCAACTAAACACACTACTTATTCAATGTTTAAATTAGATTCACTATCCCTATTTGTTTACAACACTAATAATATGAGAAGTCACTACTTTATTACTTAAAAAGAATACAATGCCCCTATAGAGTATATTTTTGATCTTCATAATATAAATAGAAAACTTATTCCTCAATTGGTGTAAAAATAAACACCATGTTCATCAATATTAATGATCTCCTCTTTTACATTAACTTTGGCTTGATCTTTCAATATTATCCAAACCATCTTTGATATTTCTAGTAATATTTCTCTAGAATTATCCTTGATCTCTCTTCTATCAACATCATGTCCTTTCTATTCTAGTAAATATCTAATTTTATTCACTTCATGAGACATTGATCAATACTTAGGATATCTTTATATTGTTAAAATAGTCTATGATTATGAAATATGTCCTTTCCTCTTATTAAATAACCATATATGTATAATAGGGTCATTGTATATATTTTTATCTCATTCCACAACCTCTATGTTTAAAAGATTTCATAGTCTTCCAAATCTACTAACTTAACATAATTACAGTGAAACTCCAAGTGCTGTGATGAAATGCCTTAAAAATATACATTATTATAAACATAATTACCTTATTTGTGCCCAAACTCTAAAAAACATGGTGTGACCAAGCTTCAAAGATATATCTGATCATCACATTATAGTGTAAACACAATCATCATGATGAAATATTGTCTTTATGAACTTTCTTTGTGGTGTGAGACTATTTAAGATCTTAAACTTCACATCAGATTCACATACTCCCCACGATAAAAAATTCATGCCACTCTCCCCTAAATCTTCATCTTCTAGGAATTTTCCCCCCTTAGAAACATCACTAGGGATCCCCCCTATAATTTATAAGTAAACACTTCTCCCCCTTAATAAACTTGAGTAATTCTCAAAGAGTTGATAAAAATATTTAGCATGGAATATAACAAAGCTATGACAACATCTGTTTATACCCAGATGAAGTTTTCAAAGGATAGTGAAGGTAAAATGGCAGATATTATGAAGTATAAGAAAATAATTGGAATCCTTAAAATACCAAAAGTAAGGAAACCCACTGTTGCCAAAATTTACAACTCCTTATTTTTCATATTTGATTAACATCATAAGATTCATATTTCTTTTCATTTGGGAAGTACACCCACTATTAAGAATCCACACTCCAGCTCATTCCATTACATTTTAATCAATCTCTACCACTATAATCTTTTAAACCCATTTCTTATTGATTCAAGATTTTTAATTAAAATATTATTGAGGTTTATATACATTTAATCCTTTAAATATGATATATACTCTCTATATTGTAAATATTCAAACCTATTTTAGGATTTTTAGCTTGTTTAATGATTCCTTGAGTTATTGTGTTAGATCATTTTGAGTCTCCCTTAGAACAGTCCTTCGTATCCTTGATAATAAATACATGACTTCATGTTCATAACCTTAACACCAAAAATAGTATCCATTAGAAACATATCAAGGGAACCAAAATTTTCTTGAATGTCTTCATAGATCATGTTTCTTGACACAACTTTTTTATATTGAACACATTTTTTGTGTATGCCTTATATTTCCACAATAATAACTCCAAATTTGAGATGTATTATTATGTGTCTTTATTGGTTCTATAGTGTTATTTTGGGTATCTCGCAAATAAATCTTATTCTTAAGAGTGGGATATTGTGGATTTAAATTAACCATGATGGAATTTTGTTTGTGATCAATCCCCACATCCACTTTACCTTCATTATAAAAATATTGTTTTTACAGGCGATCCTCAAGATTATTTGTTGGATCTCCATGATTTTACTTTACCATTTGCATATATTATGTGATATAGCACCTTTATTTCATCCTAAGAGTTATAGGTATTTATTGGTCTTCTAATTTTCAACTCATCTTAATGACTTCTCTTCACGATCCTTAATTTTTTTGAATCATTCTTTCACCTTTTTGGTCAAACAATCAATAATTTGGGCATGCTCCACCACTTTAAGCTTGAGCTCAATGTCCTTCTCTAAGTTTTAAAGATTCTAAAATTTAAACCTTTTAATCTCAACATTAAAATTATATTTTTATTTTTTCCTTATTTTGTATCTAGATTTCAAATTCATATACCACAACATTGACCTTCTTTGTATTACCCCCCCCCCCCAAACACCTATTTCTTCAAGTGAAACATCTAATTCAACTTTGGGGAAAATAATGTTACGTTTTAATATAAATATAGACACACAGTATGCAACATAAGTAACAGTAAAACCTATCCATGATCATAAAAAGTAAATGAAAAATACAATAGTAAAATAATAAAATAAAAATACATTTTTAAAAAGTCTTGGAATGTTTATATCAAACATGAATTGATAAATTCATGTATTCTTTGGTATCTACTAATAATAGTAATCACTAACACCTTAGTGAGATCCTTCTCCTAACAAAGAAATGATAGTCACCTATAAATGATAAATTCTAGAAAAAATAATGAAAAATACACTTGATAACCTCTTATATAAGGAAAACTAGAGAAATATATCAGATGAGGAAAAATAAAGGAATTTCTCTAGGATGAGGAAACTAGTGAACTATAAGCACCACCTTTGATTTTTATCCAATGGGATGAATAATACACCCTTCCTCTTTGCTATTTATAGAAATAGGGGCCTTTAATAACCTCCATGGAAGCTAAACCCGAAGCCAACCTAAGGAGGTGCAATAAATAGCCTCCAAATGTTATTTGAATCATTAAATAGCCTCAAAAAGCATCTTAAGTCCAAAACCAATTTGATAGGTGAATTAACAGCCTCCAAATGAGTTAAAAGTATCAATAGAGGTTCTTAAATGGATTATTTAACATGGAATACAAATTTTCTTCATATAATGAGCCTTAGAATCCCATTACTCAAATCCCAAGCCCAAATCCCATTTGGGATTTTTCATTTTCTCATGTTTATGTTTTAATAATATAATTAAATCATTATTTTTATTATAATTCCACATTAACTAATTAATTAAATAAATATTAATTAATTTAATATTTCAAATGCATAAAAAACAAATATTATTTGTGTTTATAATAAACATAAACATTTTTACACATGAACTAATCAAATTAGTCCAAGAATCCCAATTAACATTATATTAAGTGTGACCTTAAGGTTATTTTTTAAAGTTGACAATGATCATGAATATCATTCATAATCATAAAATCAGAGTGGTATCTAGAAACATGTCATAACTACCCAAACTATAAAGGTATTTTGTGTGATCTAATCCACCACATATACATTAGATAAGTCCATTTTTCTTTAACATCAAGATTAAGCATGAAACATGGATAATGTCAATCCCATATAGATTATTTCTTTTTATAAATTCTCGAGTTAACTATATCTTATATAATTAAATCACATGTAATTATCTTTCTATAACTATGAACTTACTTAGTTAGAACTCAATTTAGGGCCCTGATATCATAACCCATCATATGGGAGGACACATATAATCTTGGTTAATCAAATCCCTCCACTTGATCAGTGTCATACCCAATTACCATCTATTGAGAAAAATTCTAAAATGTCAAAGTATGAAACATCACAAGAATGGAACCTATTTGATAACCTAAAGAATAAATAATCCATATAAAATGTTCACTTAAGTAACACTAATGAAACATATATGACAATCCATGTGTTTTACTTTAAGAAGGTAAATTCAAATACAAGTTCACCAACTTATATCATATGTGTAATTGGTATTATATTTATATAAGTGGTCCTAACCATACTGATATTAACATATCATCACAAAATAATATGACAACATCAATCAAGGATAACATGGTAATGAAATAATTATAGGGATTTTTATCATATAATCTCCCATATTCTATTCAATAAACATAAATGAATGATAAAAAATTTCCATTAATAAACATTACATGATACAACATGTCCTTGAGAAAAAAACACTTGACTAAAATTAAAGGAAAAAAATCTATTAATCTCCCACTTTCACTAAATCTATTCACCCATGTAATTAATTCCAAGACTAATGGTGTGGTTTTCATGTTTTTACGACATAAGGGGGTTTTTCTAGATGACCCACAATATTATTATATATAGGAATTAAACACATCTTAATCTAATTGAGGCAACTTGATCACATCATACATATATATCACATCATTTTACATGATTATTCATTAAATCTCACAGTAAAACACTGTCACGACCCGACCCTACCCGGGCTCGAGCCGCAACTACCCCAAGCCTGCCTCCATAGGCCAGGGGCTGGTGACCAATGCCTAAGGCACAACAACTCGGGGAGGCCTTTTCCTAATCACCTGTACACACACATGCAGCACACTCAATGCAAAAGTACAGAGTAAAAGAAAAGACAAGCAGAGTAAAAGAGAAACTGCTAAATAAAAACCACAAATGTGCATCGACCTATGAACAGTAAAAAGTACAAGCTGAAAGGAAATGGGAAAAAACAGGCGCCCAACCAAAAAGTGCCACAACCTGGAAACAGGTAAACAAAAGGAAATAGCTGATGGGTCTCCCACCTAGAACCCAGCCACGACCACCGCATGCGGTCCAAGCTCCCAAGCTCCTATGCTCTACTGAACTCACGACCAACCTGTCCGTTGTCTGCAAGGGCACAACAAGTGCGGGAAAAGCCCAAGTAGGGGTGAGTGTAAAAAAATACTCAGTAGGATACCCCAAAGGATCGAGGGAGAAACAAAGGAGGTATTGAAGTGTGAGCGGTAGAGAGAACAGGAAAAGTAAAGGAGTACAACAAGGAGTGCAGTAGAGTAACAGTAGAGAGTCCAGCTCAACCCAACAAGAGGAAAGAAGGTAGAATCGTCCAGACACAAGGAGCTGGAAACGGTGATAAGATGAACTTCCCGTCGAGTCTTCGCTACCTATAGCAGGATAGTAGACTCATCCAACCAGGAGAATCTAGACACGGAAAGCACGTGACATACCCCGCGCGTCTTCGCCTCTCTTGGAAGGGGAGTAACCAAACCCAAGAAGTGGGTACTGGAACAAGGTATATATATATCCTTATGCTCAAACAAGAAGCCTGAACAACGTCATAAGGGGATCTCCATCCCGTAGCTCAGCCCAAGAAAAGAGTAGCCAACAGTCCGAGAAGTAACACCATCGATGCTCAACATCCCGCACGTCTGCCCTGAACCACAAGCTAAGGGGCTCAATCACTACACTTCGACACTATCCGCTTTGGGCGGCACTGACTCACCCGCACGGTTTTAGATCACGTCACAAGAACGCGTCTCGGTGGGGAAAGCGCCCCTCATACTTGAGAGTTCTAGGGAAAGTTAAACCTCACCTCGTCACTGCCCTACAGTTGAGAGGTCTCCTCAAAGTCAAACCGTCACAACTCTTACCCGTATACCCAAGGGTCCTGCTATGGTAATCACAGAGGAAAGCCACAGGCTAGCCTAGTAGAAAGGACTGAGCCTAGAATTCCAACAGGTGTCCCACTACCCAGCCATGCTGGAGGGTAATTCTTAACCAGATATCAGGTGACCCACTGCCCAACCCTACTGAAGGGTAAACCATAACACATCATCAGGCGACCCACTGTCCAGCCCTGCTGGAGGGTAAACCTTAACACATCATCAGGTGACCCACTGCCCAGCCCCGCTGGAGGGTAGACCTTAACACATCATCAGGAGACCCACTGCCCAGCCCCGCTGGAGGGTAGACCTGGAATAAGTCTACAGGTGACCCACTACCCAGCTGTGCTGGAGGGTAGACCTGGAACTAGACGACGGGTGACCCACTGCCCAGCCCTACTGGAGGGTAGACCCTAAGAGGTCGTCGGGAGACCCAATACCCAGTCTCTTCTAGAGGGTAGACCCTAATAGTGTCGGGTGACCCACTGCCCAGTCTCTGCTGGAGGGTAGACCCTAATAGCATATGGTGACCCACTGCCCAATCTCTGCTGGAGGGTAGACCCTAATAGTGTCGGGTGACCCACTACCCAGTCTCTACTGGAGGGTAGACCCTAAAAGTCGATTAGTAACCCACTGCCCAGTCCCGCTGGAGGGTAAAACTCAGAACTAATCTGGTCATCTCTACTGGAGGGTACAACACTGGCCAACCGAACATGGAGTGGGTATCATGCAACCACCCAACTCCAAAACAGCCCACCCAAAAGAGGTTCAGCGCCTGCTTTATCAGTGGGTGTCACTAGCACCGCTACCGGCCGATCCATCGAGAACGAAACCAGGGGGAGACCACTCAACCCAGCTGGTCAAACAAACCAGCACATAGCCAGGGGAAAACTCCACCCTGCTAGTCAAACAAACGAGCACAGAGGGACCCTCTACATCGCGAGAGGTCAAAGGTACACAAAACAGAACACAACACGCACATGGGGCCCACACGACGTGTGGCCCCAAGTCAAACCCCAACCAAGCGCACAAATAGTATCAGGTACAAACCACACGTACCTCCAAGCGCTCCCATATACTCCCAGAGTATACCTCATTTTCAGCCCAAGGGCTATCGTGCACACGACACCCAACGTCAACACGAAGGCGTGAATTAAAATCTCCAACTCAAAGGCCCAGGCACAACCAACCACATCTTGTGAATCATTTATATCACTCTCCCAAGAGTGTGCGATCACACGCCAAGGGTCCGCTACAAACATGGTAGGACAAACCACCACCGGAGCACCTTTTATTCCACATTTAACAAGATGGTGCAAGAGGCTCCGCACAACCAAACGGATCGCACCATTGTGATCCTCGCGGAAAAACACGCGAGATCGACTACTTACTCGTCTCCAATGGATATCCAACAGAAAAGTCACCAACACCGCCTCACGCCCGAACGAAATCCCGTGATCCTGAGCCTCGGCCCCGAAAACAGTCGGGCGCATCGCAGCATTGCGATCCCCTTGGGAAAACACATCAAAAGCACTACTAACTTGAGTGCAACAGATATCCGGAGAAAAATATACGTTCCGGCACCCCGTGCACGAGCGGTACCACGCGGGACCCGCACCCCGGTCCCGAAACTCAACGAACGGATCACACCGTTGCGATCCGCTCGAAAAAGTACACGAAATGGACTATTCACTTGTCCAAAATAGACACCCGGTGATAAGGCTGTAAATCACCGTCAACTCCCGAAACGGCCCTCACGGGTCCCGCACCATCGTGCGGAATTAAAGCGCACGGACTGCGCCAATGCGATGCCCTCATAAAAACACCCAACATCGACTGCTCGCACGCCCCGAACGGGCTTCCGAGGAAAAAGTCGCTAAAAGCTGCACACAGCTGAAAATACGGGCCGTGGGGCCCACACCTCAACTCCGACCTCAACACCTGAAACAACCCTAGAAAGCTCCGCCTTGATTCCAGGGTCCCAACACAACCGACTGCACTCAAAGCGGACGTCGGATGCGTCCGTGCCGCTCAAAACAAGATTCCTGGAATGATGTCAATCCCCTCGACGTACGTGTCACGCCACCGAGGCCCCCCGTTTTGGGAATTAAAAATTCCAGAAACCATCTCAAAGTGTTTCCCTGAACGCGAGGTCCGCGCTGCCGCTGACGGCACGCAAAACAGACGCCAGTAGCGAAAGCTACGGGCGACGGAAATTCCAAAGGTGCAGTCCGGCCGGTCCGCCCACAGCCGGCCCGCGGCCCGGCCACGGGTCCGGTTCGCTCCGCCGTGGCCTGCTGCCACCGACCGACCATTATGGCCGGTCCTTTTCCCGCAGCGACCCGCGTTACACGGGTCGCGGTCGCGACGCACGGGGTCGCGCACCCCGCGGCCCCCCTCCTCCTTGCCCTACGCCGGCGCCGCCGCACGGAACCCCGGCCGCCAGCCGTCTCACCCAGGGAGCCCCGTCGTCCTCGGCCTGCTGCCACTGCCCAACAGCGACGCCGCCGCCTCCGCTAGAAGCCGCCGCCGCCGCCTAGCTCGCCGGAACGCCCCAAAAACCCGTTGATCTTCGGCGGAGCACTGCGGTCGCCTCAGAGCTCAGATTTTCGATCCGAAACTGGCGATGGGAAGCTTAGAAAAAATACTACGAAAATACGGGCATTGTTCGAAGATTAAACATCAAATCGACACATAAAATTGAATTCAAAGGGTGGTTCGGAAATGAAAATGCAACGGAAACCTCCTACCTCGCTGGGCTTCGCCCGGAGCTTTGCGTCGATCCACCGGCATCACCGCACCTCGCCGGAGTCGCCTCACCGGACCGTCTCACCGGAGATGGAGGAGGAGAGGGGAGAGGGTTTCTCCAGGGGGTTCAAGGGAGAAGGGAAGGGGGAGGGTTTTTTTTAAATAAATAAAACAAAATAATTAAAATTTTAATTATTTCGACCCTCAAATTAACCCACGTCCGAAACTCCCGACGAGGTCGGGGTTACGTCTCCCCTAGGACAAAAACAACCTCTCAAGAACAATGGAGGTCTCAGAGTTTTAATCCAAGGCCCCGTTCAAAAGTTATAAGACTGAACGCCCAAAGACATCAAATTACGAAAACGCCCCTGGGGCCATTTTTCACAGATGGGCCGCACCCGCGAAACTTATACCCATCCTAGGGTAAACGACACGCTCCGAACTCAACGGTGCCCTAAATTTTCCAATCCGAGACACCGTTTAAGAGATACCTGCGTTTCAATATTAAATGAATTAATTAATTTATTTAATCCGTTTAACGTTCCAGAAGTGGGCGAGGGGTCCAAACGTCCCACGCCGACATGTTTTATGTCGTTCCTAGGGTAAACACCCCATTCCGGTCCCATATGTACACTCATATTTAGGATCCGAAGCACTGTTTAGGAGTTATCACATTTATTTGGCGTTCTCAGTGTGAACGCACTGAAAATTTAATTCCGGCCACTACGGGGCTCGGAATCGCACGTTGTCTGAAGGCACTGCTCTGGAATAACATCAAGAAATATCCCAAAGTCTTTTGCAGCAAAAAACTGGGTTCTTACATCATTCCCTCCTTCAATCTTTTTGTCCCCGAAAAGAAAAACTAGGGATCAACACAGGGTACTAAGCCCATACATGGCTTTCCCATACCCAGAAGAACCCACGCACAGCTCTGCGGCACCGCACACAGACCAAAAGATTGATCCGTTCATGCGAGGTCGGCCCTTGCCGATGTTGTGCACCCACTCCAGACTTTGGGGTTAGGGCAAGGCGGCAGGGTACCTCACCATCCCTTTGCACGGTCTCAAACGACCCGAAGGCTCTCGAGGGTAGCTCACCTCCCCGAACAAACCTCTACGTCACACGCCACGACTGGAATCAACGCCCGCACCTGAAACAAGGCCCAATGATTCCCTCCTTCAGAATATCCATATGGTGAAACACACAAGGATATCTGGTCACGCAAGGTTCCACAGTCGATGCTCTCTTACATGCTCAAAAGGCGAAGGAGTCGACACCATCGACTAAAGAAAAAGGTACGACGCCTTTTACCTTACCAACACAGGGTTACACCGATGCCCCGCGTCACCCCGGTAACACCTTAAGCAAGGAGTAGGGAGGATAAAATTCCACACACAGATTCTAACAACTCTACTGCAAAAAGTAGAAGAGCTGTAGAGCGTACCTCTTATCACCTCATGCTCTGCAGGATCGTAGACATCCAAAGCTCGCGGCTTCCCGCATTCCCAACTGTCAGCTCCCGAAGCCTGACGTGGACCACCAGATGGTGATGGGAAGACCTCGTAAAGCTGTCCCCCACTCCCAGCTCCTCCTGATCCTATGCTAGAACCACCTTCCTGGGTACTACTCCAATCACGGCGCTGTCTCTACCATGGTGGTGCGCCTGCTGCCTGCCCGAAGCTCTCAGCAACTCGGGTCGGCCAGTCTCGTGCCAAGTGACCTCGCCCGTCATAAGCATAGCACCGACTCTCTCTGGGCTGCACTAGTGCCCTCCGGCGCCACTGTGGTGTACGACCACGACCCTGAGTCTGGTTGTCAGAAATCCACCTGTAACGAGGTTCTGCTTTCCGACACCCACTAGCTGCGACAGACGTCTCGGCTCCAATGTGCCTGCTGCCACCACCAACTCCAGAACGTGACAGGAAGCTCTCTGTCACCAGCACCTGCTCTAGCACCCCGGCATATGTGGAAATTCCCAAGGGTACTATGACAACACAAATCTCTCGGCGGAGACCCTTCTCAAACTTCCGCGCTCGGATGTTGTCATTATGAACCAAGTCCGGGTAAAAGCGTGCACAGTCTGCAAAACTAGCCGCGTACTCGGCCACCACCGTCCCTCCTTGCTGAAACTGCAGGAGCTCCTGAATCCGAACAGAGTGCAAGAAGGAGGAAAAAAACTCCTCATGAAACAACAACTGAAAGTCTCCCCACGAAAGCGATGACTCATCAAGAAACCGAGTCACCAGACTCCACCAACTCCAAGATGATCCACAAAAAAGGCTGGCTGCCAAAGCCACTCTATGATCTGACGGCGTCTGCACAATCCTGAAAAGGCTAACCACCGCCTCTAGCCAAACCTCTGCTGCCTGAGGTTCTGGCTCACCACTGAACCTCAGCGGTCTCTGCCGCTGGAACTCACGGAGCGCGCTCAACCTGCGCTCAAGCTCAGCCTGCTCTGATGAAACTGCCTACTGCTCAACAGGTGGGGGTGCTGCTACCAGCCCACCCGGAGAAAGGGGATCGCATGATGGGTCCTGGACTATGGCCTCATATCTCACAGGGTTGTCTTCATGAACCAAAGCCAGTATCCTGGCTGGATGTCTTCGCGGAGACATCCTGAATGTTATCAAGGAGTGTCGCGGTCAGATGAGCATATGTGTATATACCAATAAAGACAACGATGGGGAGCTGACTCAGGAAGGACAGTCAAAGACTCAATCCTATGTGATGCACAAACAAATTTTCCCTGAAACAAGTGTCTCAGCATGCCGAGTCGACAAGCGGGTTATCAAGGTCCTGGTAAATGGATACGTCGGCCGCCGCACCATCACTGGACTCCCTAGCCTGAGAGCCGCTCTCGAGACACGTTAACACTGTTGCCCTA
The DNA here is from genome assembly GCA_963277665.1 of Viscum album. Classification (NCBI taxonomy): domain Eukaryota; kingdom Viridiplantae; phylum Streptophyta; class Magnoliopsida; order Santalales; family Viscaceae; genus Viscum; species Viscum album. Next base: position 777,560,423 of record OY728126.1, on the reverse strand, counting down.
AATCCCAACCAATTCCTCTTTTAGGGACGTCCGTACAACGTCCCAAGGAACGAACCACCTTTGATACCGCTTTTTCACGACCTGACCCTACCCGGGCTCGAGCCGCAACTACCCCAAGCCTGCCTCCATAGGCCAGGGGCTGGCGACCAGCGCTGAAGGCACAACAACTCGGGGAGGCCTTTGACTAAGCACCTGTACACACACACGTAGCACACTCAATGAAAAAGTGCAAAGTAAAATAAAAGACAAGCAGAGTAAAAGAGAAACTGCTAAATAAAAACCACAAATGTGCATCGACCTCTAAACAGTACAAAGTACAAGCTGAAAGGAAAAGGGGAAAAACACGCACCCAACCAAAAAGTGCCACAACCCGGCAACAGGTAAACAAAAAGAAACAGCTGATGAGTCTCCCACCTGAAACCCGGCCACGACCACCGCACGAGGTCCAAGATACCAAGATCCTACGCTCTACTGAAGTCATGACCAACCTGTCCGTCGTCTTCAAGGGCACACTAAGTGCGGGCAAAGACCAAGAAGGGGTGAGTATAAAAAAATACTCAGTAGGATACCCCGAAGGCTCGAGGGAGAAACAAATGAGGTACCGAAGGGTGATCAGTAGAGCGAATAGGAAAAGTAAAGGAGTACAACAAGGAGTGCAGTAGAGTAACAATAGAGAGTTTAGCTTAACCCAACAATAGGAAAGAAGGTAGACTCGTCCAGACACAAGGAGCTGGAAACAGTGAGAAGATGAACTTCCCGTCGAGTCTTTTCTACCTATAGCAGGAGAGTAGACTCGTCCAACCACGAGAAGCTAGACACGGAAAGCACGTGGCATACCCCGCACATCTTTGCCTCTCCTGGAAGGGGAGTAACCAAACCCAAGAAGTGGGTACTGGAACAAGGTATATACATATCATTATGCTCAAACAAGAATCCCAGACAACGTCGTAAGGGGATCTCCATCCTGTAGCTCAGCCCAAGAAAAGAGTAGCCAACAGTCCTAGAAGTAACACCATCGATGCCCAGCATCCCGCACGTCTTCCCTGAACCACAAGCTAAGGGGATCAATCACCGCACTTCGACACTATCTGCTTTGGGCGGCACTAACTCACCCGCACGGTTTTAGATCGCGTCACAAGAACGCGTCTCGGTGGGGAAACCACCCCTCAAACTTGAGAGTTCTAGGGAAAGTCAAACCTCACCTCATCACTGCCCTGTAGTCGAGAGGTCTCCTCAAAGTCAAACCGTCACAACTCTGACCCGTATACCCAAGGGTCCCACTCCGGTAATCACGGAGGAAAGCCATAGGCTAGCCTAGTAGAAAGGACTGAGCCTGGAATGCCAACAGGTGTCCCACTGCGCAGCCCTGCTGGAGGGTAATTCTTAACCAGATATCGAGTGACCCACTGCCCAGCCCTGCTGGAGGGTAAACCATAACACTTCATCAGGAGAACCACTGCCCAACCCTGCTAGAGGGTAAACCTTAACACATCATCAGGCGACCCACTGCCCAGCCCCGCTGGAGGGTAGACCTGGAATAAGTCAACAGGCGACCCACTGCCCACCCGTGCTAGAGGGTAGACCTGGAACTAGACGATGGGCGACCCACTACCCAGCCCTGCTGGAGGGTAGACCCTAAGAGGTCGTCAGGTGGCCCACTGCCCAGTCTCTACTGGAGGGTAGACCCTAATAGCGTCGGGTGACCCATTGCCCAGTCTCTACTGGAGGGTAGACCCTAATAGCGTCGGGTGACCCACTGCCCAGTCTCTGCTGGAGGGTAGACCCTAAAAGTCGATGAGTAACCCACTGCCCAGCCCCACTGGAGGGTAAAACTCAGAACTGCTATGGTCATCTCTACTGGAGGGTATAACATTGGCCAACTGAACATGGAGTGGGTATCGTGCAACCAACCAACTCCAGAACAGCCCACCCTAAAGAGGTTCAGTTCCTGCTCCATCAGTGGGTGTCACTAGCACCGCTACCGGCCGATCCATCCAGAACGAAACCAGGGGGAGACCACTCAACCCTACTGGTCAAACAAACGAGCACAGAGCCAGGGGAAAACTCCACCCTACTAGTCAAACAAACGAGCACAGAGGGACCCTCTACGTAGTGAGAGGTCAAAGGTACGCAAAATAGAACACAACACGCACATGGGGCCCACACGATGTGTGGACCCAAGTCAAACCCCAACCAAGCGTACAAAAAGTCTCAGGTACAAACCACACGTACCTCCAAGATCTCCCGTATACTCCCAGAGTATACCTCATTTTAAGCCCAAGGGATTTCGTGCACACGGCACCCAACGTCAACGCGAAGGCGTGACGTAACATCTCCAACTCAAAGGCCCAGGCACGACCAACCACATCTTGTGAATCATTTATATCACTCTCCCAAGAGTGCGCGATCACACGCCAAGGGTCCGCTACAAACATGGTAGGACGAACCACCACCATAGCACCTTTTATTCCACATTTAACAAGATGGTGCAAGAGGCTCCGCATAACCAAACAGATCGCACCGTTGTGATCCTCACGGAAAAACATGCGAGATAGACTACTTACTCACCTCCAACGGATATCCGACGGAAAAGTCACCAACACCACCTAACGCCCGAACGACGTCCCGTGGTCCCAAGCCTCGGCCCTGAAAACAGTCGGGTGCATCACACCATTGCGATACCCTCGGGAAAACACATCAAAAGAACTAATCACTTGAGTGAAACTGATATCCGGAGAAAAACATACGTTCCGGCGCCCCGCGCACGAGCTGTACCACACGGGACCCGCACCCCGGTCCCGAAACTCAATGAACGGATCGCACCGTTGCGATCCTCTCGAAAAAGTACACGAAATGGACTATTCACTTGTACAAAACAGACACCTGGTGATAAGGCTGGAAATCACCATCAACTCCTGAAACGACCCTCGCGGGGCCTGCACCATCGTGCAGAATTAAAGCGGGCGGACTGCGCCAATGCGATGCCCTCAGAAAAAAACCCAACATCGACTGCTCGCATGCACCGAATGGGTGTCTGAGGAAAAAGTTGCTAAAAGATGCACGCAGCTCAAAAGACGGGCCGTGGGGCCCACGCCTCAACTCCGGTCTCAACGCCTGAAACCACCCTGGAAAGCTCCGCCTCGACGCCAGAGTCCCAATGCAACTGACGGCACTGAAAGCGGACGTCAGATGCGTTCGCGCCGCTCAAAACAAGATTCCCGGAATGACGTCAATCCCCACGACGTATGTGTCGCGCCACCGAGGCCCCTCGTTTTGGGAATTAAAAATTCCCGAAACCATCTCAAAGCGTTCTCCTCAATGCGAGGTCCACACTGTCACTGACAGCACGCAAAACAGACACCCGTAGTGAAAGCTACGGGCGACGGAAATTCCAAAGGGGGAAACCCCCCTGGGCCGGACCGGCCCGCGGCCCGGCCGCGGGTCCGGTTCCCTCCGCCGAGGCCATCTGGCCGCAGACTTCCGCCACCGACCGGACATTATGGCCGGTCCTTTTCCCGCAGCGACCTGCGTTACGTGGGTCACGGTCGCGGTGCATGGGGTCGCGCACCCCGCGACCCCCCTCCTCCTTGCCCTACGCCGGCGCCGCCGCACGGAACCCCGACCGCCAGTCGTCTCACCCAGGGAGCCCCGCCGTCCCCATCCTGCTGCCACTGCCCAACAGTGACGCCTCCGCCACCTCTAGAAGCCGCCACCGCCTGGAGCTCGCGCGCCGCCGCCTAGCTCGCCGGAACGCCCAAAAAACCCGTTGATCTTCGGCGGAGCACTGCGGTCGCCTCGGAGCTCGGATTTTCGATCCGAAACCGAAGATGGGAAGCTTAGAAAAACTACTACGCAACAAAGGGCGTTGTTAGAAGATTAAAAATCAAATTTATGCATAAAATTGAATTCAAAGGGTGGTTCAGAAATGAAAATGCAACGGAAACCTCCTACCTCGCTGGGCTTCGCCCGGAGCTTCGCGTCGATCCGCTGACATCACCGCACCTCGCTGGAGTTACCTCACCAGACCGTCTCGCTGGAGATGGAGGAGGAGAGGGGAGAGGGTTTCTCCAGGGGGTTCAAGGGAGAAGGGAAGGGGGAGGGTTTTGTTTAAATAAAGAAAACAAAACAATTAAAATTTTAATTATTTCGACCCTCAAATTAACCCACGTCCGAAACTCCCGACGGGGTCGGGGTTACATCTCCCCTAGGCCAAACAACACCCCCCGAGCACAATGGAGGTCTTATAGTTTTAATCCAAGGCCCCATTCAAAAGTTATAAGACTGAACGCCCAAAGTCGCCAAATTACGAAAACACCCCTAGGGCCATTTTTCACAGACGGGCCATGCCCGCGAAACTTATACCCCTCCTAGGGTAAACGGAATGCTCCGAACTCAATAGTGCCCTCGATTTTCCAATCCATGCCACCATTTAAGAGATACCCACGTTTCAACATTAGACGAATTAATTAATTTATTTAATCCGTTTAACGTTCTAGAAGTGGGCAAGGGGTCCAAACGTCCCGCGCCAACATGTTTTATGTCGTTCATAGGGTAAAAACCCCATTTCAGTCCCATATGTACACTCAGATTTAGGATCCAAATCACCGTTTAGGAGTTATCACATTTATTTGGCGTTTTCAGTGTGAACGCACTGAAAATTTAATTCCGGCTACTACGGGGCTCGGAATCACACGCCGTCTGAAGGCCCTACTCTGGAATAACATCAAGAAATATCCCAAAGTATTTCGCATCAAAAAATGGGTTCTTACAAACACACCCTATAACCTATAGGTTTAGTGACTTTGGAGACTAGATACATAATAGACTTATTTTACAACCATTATTCAACATCTTCCACAAATATTCTTCACCCATGACACCCTTTATTCTCTCCTTCCAAATGAGAATAAAAAAATTCATAAAGGAAGAATACCTTAATATGGGTATTATACTCCCCACAAAAGAAAAGGAAAAATAAGGTGGCTGAGACCCATGGATTGTGTGAGCCTCCAAGGGATACATGATCATGTGACCATCATGAGGTCATGTGAAGACTCTATGTGTAGTGGATAACCTATTAGAGGCCCCATGCAAATCATTTTTACAATAAATCCTACTCTTGTGAAGGTGCTCCGAACAACCAGTGGTTGTGTAATGACAGCTGAATAGACTCCCCCATGCCATGCAGATTATCAACTGGTGGGATCTTGATAACCCATACAAAAATCCATCAAAAATAGGAGGAAAATATCAAAAATATGGGATCATCTCACGATAATAAAGATCATGCGACACATAATAAATGGGAAGGATGATTTTTCTTGAAAAAATACAAGAAAAATTGTGAGTCCCCCAAGCCTTTTTAGATTAAAACAAAGAAAATAAAAATGGAGGAGGCAGGAGCCTCTCACAGTCACTGAACATCATGAGACATGCCCATAGAAATTAACCTAACACTGCAAGACTCCGACGAAATGTCCACATCATCTCGCAAAAGGCCACCGACATGTCACCCCCATAATGTGAAGGGCCTTGGGTTTTTTAGGTGACCTCATGCTTCCCAATTGTATTCCTAAGTACAAATAGATGGATTTTTCCATGAAATTCTCACACACCACCATAGGACCCTTAATGGTCATGCAACTCATCACCAAGAGGAAGGGTTATTATCATTGAAAACACCCAAGCAACCTCAAAAACTACCTAATATTTTTTAAATAAAAAAAATAAAATAAATATATGGAGGAGGCGGGAGTCTCTCGCAGTTGTAAAACTCTAAAGACACACAGAGGCCACCCACGAAACAGTCTCACAAGACCTATTGAAAAGTCACCCTAATCCTATTAAGGCCCCTTGACAATCCATCCCTTTATCATGGAAATTCCCAGATAAGTCACCTGAGATCATTTGATGGCCTTTAAATAGGCACCATGATCTCAAAAAATACCTTGGACATGTCGACATGACAATATGAAAGTCCGTCGGCATATCTGAATAATTTAAAAATACCATATTAATTGTAAATAATCCAATAAAGGAAGTGTTGATGGGAGGGACTCACTGTTGCTGAAAATTAGGTGATGCCCTTGGAACGATCCATGGTAGAGACTCACGAAGATGTGTGATACTGAATCCCTTCACCAACTCCATCTTGGATCCACATGAGATACACTATGAAAAGTGGAGAACAACCCGGGCAGTGAGGCCTATAAATCCTCCACCCCATCATGTTTGGGTAATGCCTACCAATAGAGATCTTCAGTTCTACGAAGATGGAAAAACTCTCAGAACCTCAAACTAGTGCTTGAATGGATTTCTTAGAGTGGATGATCTCATGACTGGAAGAGATTCCCATCAGGTAAAGGATCAAGTAACCACCAGAGCAATCATATAACATGAATAAGTGCTTCACACAATCACTCATAGATCACACGAAGGAATTATAATAGGACATGCGAAGAACATCCCACATACCTTCTTGATCAAGTGATAATTAAAACAAGATAACACTAAAAAAATATAAGGAATTCACAATATAAAGGCTGTAACTAAGACTAATAAATGAGAGAATCAGGTGAAGAAATATAAGTTGATCCTCATGCTCTTTTCATGAACCACCCAGGTCATGCGACAACACTAGGGTATGTCACCTAGGTCTCGTGACACCCCTTGGGCATACTATTTAGATCATGTGAAGTTCTCTAGACATGTCAAAGCAATTCATATGACACCCCCATGCATGTCACCCTATTATTTCAAAGACCTTTAGGGAATCCATACAAGCCTCACGATATCCTTCAGATATGTCTCCTGACTCATAAAAGGGCACCAATCCATGTCATATGAATCTTTCGGTAGCACCCGTGCATGTCAAATGGCTCTCATGACACCCTCCAGGCACAACAACTAGGTCTTTTGATGCCCTTTAGATATGTCATCTAGGACATGCGACACTCTCTAAGACATGTCGTATTGACTCTCCCGACACCCTCCATATGTGTTATCCATACTTTGAGATGAAACTTGTGCAAGTCAGTTGGATCAGGAGAAACCCTCTAGACAAGCCATCCGGGGTCATATGATGTCTTCTTGAGAAAACCATCCAAGTTTTGCAATGTACTCCAGACAAGTCATCCTAGGTCATGCGACAATCCTCAGGCATTCCATCTGGGATACGTGAATTCCCTTGGAAAATCCAATTTGATCATGTGATTGTCCCGAAACATGTTAGGCAGACATCCTTCGACATGTCAAGTATGAAATCTGGGCATGTTGAGTGGACAATCAACACATTCCATCCAGACAAGCAGACCAGGTCATAAGGGCATCCCAAGATTTGATAACATCATCCATCCTCACTGTACAAGCCTCGATTATGAGGGAAATGTTAGTATGTAATATCCAACCAAGTTAACTAAGATGAATCTGATTCTTGAAATAACCATGATACATAGGATGCCTATCTAAGGCCCAAGCATAATATTAAACTCCCAAAGGGAAGTCTCAGCACATAAGTCCCACATCCTTAAGAAATGACATTGATTATTTTCCATCCCTTTTTTATCACAACGAGAATAGATTTTGTGAGCTTAGGGAGTTTCAATAGTCATATCATTTTCATCATAAAACTGTATAAGGACAAGGGAAACATCAGCATGTAATCCCATTCATAAGGGTAACGCCAGTGTGTAAGTCCCAATCATAAGGGAAACACCATTGTGTAAGCCCCAACCAATTGAACTATGAGGAATCTGACTCCTTCCATAACCATGGTACATAGGATGCCTTCCTAAGGCTTGAGGCCGAATACAAATTGGAATCCAAATCAGTGTAAGTCCCACTATGTATTAGAAGTTTCAACTATCAAGACCCAATCATTCCCATGGGATGATCATTCTACCTTATCCATCAGAGGGTTGAGAAATCAATTGAACTATGATAAATCTAATTCCTGAAATAACTAGGATATGTAGGATGCCTTTCTTAAGGCCCAAGATCCATATTAAATATCTTGGGGCACTCCTAGTGCATAATCCCTAAATCCATATACAACAAGACTAATTACTTTTTATCAATTGTTTCTCACAACCAATCATAGATCACTTGGGATTAGGGAGTTGTAATGTTCATGTCATCCATACTATGAATCTTCACCAGCCAGGGCAATCTTAGTATATGATCCTTGATGAGTGGAAGGATATAAATACCCCTCATATAAGGGAATCTACCATGGGTCTAGTCCTAAGGGAGTGACTGAACTATGGTGACTCTGATTCCTGCAAAAAACAAGGATACATAGGATGTATCCTTGAGATCCAAGCTCTAATATTTAGTGCCTTAGTGCCCACACATATTTCCTCTTCATATGATGTTAAAATTCATGGGTTTAATGAACTACGTGGGTTTTGATTTATGCAATAACCAGGATACGTAGGCTGCCACATAATGTCTTAATCCCCTCCTCAGAATATTAACTACCTACCTACATGGAAACATATTTTGAAGCATCTGGTTATATGGATTCATCATATAAAGTAGCTACCCATTACCCAAAAATTGATGAAGAACCTCAGATGAATACAAATGGATTCACTAATGATATCCCCTTTACTTTGTTCATCAATGAGATTCCCTTTATTTTGTGTATTAAGAGAATTAACCTATAATTGTTTTGTTAGGATAACCAGTCCCATATCGGTATCAGGAAGAGATTCATGAACACATCATAAATATATAATAAGTCTATGAGTAGTAAAATATTTTACCAATAAGGTTGCGATGAGCCTGACCTCCCATACTCTTGACTAATTTTAGTCCCTAAGTGTCATTGGGTTTGAAACCACAACTAACCACCTACCTTTGGAAAGTAGGTCTATACCCAATTATGGATGAGGGAACTATTGGGAGTTTCTATTAAGAATGAAAATAACCTAATGTTAATGATTTTGCAACAAGTAAACCCCCACAATCAACTATCATACCCAACCGAGCCCACCTTAGTGTGGGTTTTCCCGATCTTATCTTATCTATGGAAATAGAAATTGTTAACCTGATGTGAATCTATGAAATAAAAAATGATTGGTTGTTATCTGTTGGGACATTATATTTTTACACCATATGAAAACCTAAATGGTGAAACCAATGTGAATATTTGAAATAATAAATGATTGGTTGTTATCCGTCAGGCCATTCTATTTGTAAACTATATGCAAATGAAAATGGTGAAACTGTCATGAATCTCTGAAATAAAAAATTATTAGTTATTATCCATCAAGCCATTATGTTTTCACACCATATGTGAATATAAATGGTTAACCTGATGTGAATCTCTTTAGTAACAAAATGATCAGTTAATGACATGTCAGACCACTTTGTTTTGCATACCCTACAAAAAAACAGTAAGACTGACATATTCTTACAAATGATCCTATGTAACTGAGGTTATCATGAAATAAGTCCATCTTTATTTTGAAAAGTTCAAATGAGAAGAATGTCCAGATGAGGAATAACATGACAATTATGTTAACCATGCATATCTGATTGAGAACATTATGCCTATGATATTGTACTAATCGATGAACATGTTCCTTATTGTCTTTTTAACTAAAGATATTGCTCTCATTGATAGCATCATGATATAAGAAAATAACTTATTCATCCAGTAATCAATTCGGTAAATCACCCACGACAATAACTTCTGTGGGTCAAAAAATGATATCACATGCTCGATAACTTCAATGTTAGGTGGAAAACATGATGGTCTAGGAGTACCATCGACATGATACTATCCTGAACATGGAATCTACCCTTGAGGTTCTCTAAGAATAGAAATTGGTGAGTTTTCATTTCCTAGGGAAAGTTGTAGGTAATCCAGTGGCCCTCGTCACCAAAACCAATTGATTCAGGAGATTATCCTAGGAGCACGACATCTATAACCTTCAATATCTAATGAAGGTGGACTAGGAATCCAACTATGACTTCCTTCCAGTTCATGGGATTATTAGGATAGATCCTATCAACTGCTATCACCATCATCATCCCATGGGTACCCATCAGTCACCTGCTGAGGGTACCACCCGACACACTTCCACATTTGAAGCCCATGTACGGGAAATAAGGAGGGCTCATCAGGTGAGGAAGACACTAGATATTCAGGAGAGGGATCATATCCCCACTTCTACAAATTATATCTTCTAGTATATTCTGGAGACAACCAGTAAGTAAGCTCATATCCCTACTAGCTTGGAACAAGTCTACGGGCATATTCTCACAGCACACATGGGGGAGGAACATATTCCTACCCTCGTACATAAAGTCCATTGACATATTCTATTGGCACAAGGAGGACATAAGTGGGAGAATATCCCCACTTAAATCGAATACATATGTTAATGTATAATGGAGAAAAAAATGTGCAGGATTATATCCCTACACACACTTTGCTAAAATGATAATATATTTTAGCAACAATTGAAGAACTCCATCAGCATATTCTGGAACTGTTGTAGATAAAGGGAAAGGTGAATATTCCTATCCCTACAACCAGGACAACTCAAAACTTTGATCATCGTGAACAAGTGGCTATACCAGAGAAAGTGCACATCCTCGATCCCATCTAGGAGGATTATCGACATATTCTGATAAAGTATGATCCAGCATACCGAGATCATATTCCCATTCCAACCGGGGATCACCGGGTGAGAGTGGAACATGAATCAAGATATAGGAAAATACCTATCAATGAAGTTCAAAAAAATATTCCAAAGGACCATGATTAGGATCATATTCATGTTCTGGATAGGGATCACCATGTGAGAGGGGAACATGCCCTGGTAAAGGCTTATATTCATGTTGAATAAGTCTAGTGGCATACTCCAAAGGCCCAATATCAGGTATATATCCCCATTATGGCCGAGGCTAACCAAGTGAGAATGCCACAAGACTTTGGATAGACTCATATTCCTATTAGTGAATCTGTCTAGCATATTATACAAGATCATAAAATCCAAGTGCATATTCCTACTTCCTCTAATGAATGACTACACCAACATTATTTTGAGTAAATACAGGATGAGGTTCATATACCTTCTCCCATTTCGAAGGTCTGTTGACATATTCTAGTGGGGAATGCATATTTGGATCAAGCTCATATTCCTACTCCAACTGGGGCTCACCAAGTGAGAGTGGAACATGCCTTAGGATGGGCCCATTTTCCTTCCAAGGAAGACCATCGATGTATCCCAAAGGCTCAGTATTGGGCTCATACTCCCATCTTGATCGAGGCTCACCAAGTGAGAATGACATATGCCTTGGGACTGGATCATATTCCTATCAATAATGAGATATGTCATCAGCATATTCCAACAGCTTCTCAGTAGAGGGATCATATTCCCATGACATGAAATGGTTATAAGTAAATTTCATCAACCATCATACAACATGTTCATATCCCTTCACAATCCCAAAAGGTAGGTTAGTATATTCTAACCAAAATGCAAAACATGGACCATATTCCTAATCTGCTCAATGCCAATGCCCTTGAGGTCATTTTAGACACATTCTAAACACCATAAGGGTAAATAAACTCATCCACTGAAGTAGAAGACATTCATTACCATGATATTCATCCTCATGGTAGTGTGGAATGGATCACAGGGACTCTACTCCTGACATCCATCGTGGTCAACCTCCCCATAATGATATCTCCCACAGATAAGAAAATACTCCCCTTGCCCAAACACCTTCATATAGAGAGGTGTTCAAAGCTCCAACACATTCGTATAGAGATGTGATAAAAACATTAGGGTCAACCACATATAGTTCACCATCAACTTCCAACATCAGTCCACTCTTGTCAGCATGCGACCTTCAAGATCATATTCTATGGAATGACTAGATAGAGGCATGTAAGTCTGATAAAGAGGAGGTAAACATTGAAATATGGAGAGAGGTAGTTGGAAGAAACTTCCCCATCATGTTATATCCCATTTCCACCTTTGAATATGAGATCTTATATGATATAGAAAAGGATTTCATGCCTTATCTTTGAAAAAATATGTGGTCTACTCATTAGTGACTGAAGGCTAGACACCTCCCTTATACAAGGTACAAGGGTCACCTTCAGACCATAAAGATTATCTATTACTAGCTAGACAAGGCTGCTATATCCATGGCCTAAGATCCAAAACTAGAAAATCACAAAACAAGTCTACAACATGTTTTCCACTATTGCATCACAACCCTTCGATAACTGATCTTTGAATCCATGTCATGCATCCACCAAGGATGGGAATAGTATAAAGTGTTACACTTTTCCGCACACCTAGATCAATAAACCCCCTTAGATAATGCATCCTAAAATGTTATAGCCTTTGGTGAAATCAGAGGAATGAGTAATGCTTAGGCCAGTTGGTCACTAAAAGGAAACGAACCAACTTAAACGGTGCCCATACATTAGGAACAGAGGGGGAGAATAGACAACATGATATAAAATTGGGCCCCTCAAGGAAATAAGAATACACTTTGGACATAGAGGTTGAATTTGAGATCAACTGAACAACTTTCTATGAATAATGATTCCCATCATGGGATTCCATCATACCCAGCTCCTACACGAGCACAATTGTGCCACATCAAATGGTCCATAGTAGCAGCTTCTATATCGGTCGTCTTGGAGTGAACCTAGTTCACTAGGTTGGGGGGAATATCTACCATCACCTCCACATTTCCAATCTTCAATTCATGATAGGATTTGGGAAACATTAGTATTAGATGAGAAAAAACCCCATCCCATTGGGATGGGAGAATTTATATCTCAATCATCATCACCAGGTTCATCATCCCCTAATAGGGTTCTGGGGAAATCAATGGTGATTCTAGATCAACCCCAACCCATAGGATGGGGGAATTTATATCTTCATGTCTGTCCTGAGAATCATCAAATCCCCAACAAGAGTTATTGGATCCTCAATAATAGGACCAATCAATGCTAATTACATCATTGAATAACCCCCATCCCACAGGTCTAAATCATCACCATAGAGAAAATTAGTCTTCTGTAGGTTGGTAGGGAAAAACCATTGCACCTATCCCTCCCACTGTAAGACAAACCTCTACTAGTTAGGGCCTATTTGGGAACCATGAACAAAAACTCCCTCATGGTCACTATTCATAGGCCAAGATTGGAGGAACATATGGAAAAGGTGATCATAACTCGCTAGGTTCACAAGCTAAAATGGTCCAATATGGCCAAGGGTTTGAATAATGACCCTGATCAAAGCAGTGCAGAATCAACTTGTTGCATTGAAAGTAATGGAGAAACCACCATTACCCAATATTCCTATGTAAATTTAATCACTATCAACATGATGAAAATCATGGATCAAGATGTTAACATAGAGGGCCACAACATGGATAACCCACCCTATGAGGAGGCTAATTTTGATGCACCAAATGAGGATGAGAACACCCCGAATCGAAGAAGGATCCAAAATATGGAACCTCCAAATACCGAGTTTCCACCTCCATAGTGGAACACTACCAAAGAAGAAGGTAAAGGTGCAGCTACATCCCAATCACCATCCAGAAGAGTTGAGTTTCCTTCCACATAGGAACAACTGTCACAATATGAGAGTGAAATACAAACTCTTTGACAACTCAATGAGGACCTACTCAGGGGAAATATTCTCGCTGGGAATTTTCTTCAGGAAGAGAGGAATATTCTCCCTCATATAGCTGATACTCTAGTAAGAGAAGTATTAGAGAATTAGAATGGATCCAGATCTAGGAATCTAGTCTAAATAAATAAGGAATTAAAAAATGATCATGACTTCCCTCCATTATGACAACAACCTCTCCCTCATCAGGGAAATTATTCAATCTTAGGATGAATAAATAATTGATAGGAAATAAAAGTGGGGACACCTAATAGACCTTCAATTACTCCCTATAAATGGGAGGAGTCTCAAACAATAGTTCCCCTAGATCTACTTAATGTTGTCGTGTCCTTGTCTACTCGAATGGAATCCATGGAAGGGAGACATGCACCTATGTAGCCTGAGATAAATCCATATCCCGAATGGGTGGATGAAACCATGCCTACAACTAATTTCTATAATCCTAACTTATCTAATTTTCATGTTTTAGGTGACCCAAACAACATCTCATACACTTCATATCCCTATTTGGGCTGATGATGGGACCTTGAGACTAGTAGGAGGAAACAAAATTGAGGTGTTTTGTATAGAATCTGATAGGGACAACCTTTGTATGGTAAAATAGCCTGCCAAAAGGATCCATTATAGGATGGGAAGATCTTCACCTCTAATTCCTTTATCAGCTCATCTCTACACCAAGGAAAATTACGATCTTCAACCTAAATAACTGCAAGCAACATGAAAATGAGAGGGTGTATGACTTCACAGACGAATGGAAGAGTTTAACCTATTCACTCAACATCCCTCTCTCATAGGAGAAACTATTGGAACTCTATGCTGAGAATATATGGGATGAGTTGTAGATGGATCTGATCCCAATGAAGTATCTAGGTGGATTCCATGAGTTCACTTAAATGATACAACTTGTTGAGGATGATATTCATTAAACTCGATCAAAAAATCGACTCATGCCCACATCACAGGGGAAAAGTATAGGCAAATCCAAAGCTGTGACTGTCACTCCTATGTCCACAGTAGTATCCATCCAAGCACCTAGACAGGTCCCAAACCACCCAACACCTCCTGTTAAGCGGTGACAACCACAAAATCGCCCTTAGCCTGAATAACAGAGAAACTAGGGTCGCTCGATATTTGAGGAATGGATGAAAAAAGTATACTTCTTCAGAAATGAACAAGTCCCTAACTATTTATTGAAAACCATGGAAAATAACTTACTCATACTACCACAACCCAGGAAGCTCAATGAGGCCAACCACACTGACCATCTTGATTACTTCCCTTTTCATAGATGGCTAGGTCATAATATCCCAGACCGCTTTATCTTCAAATACGTCCTTAAATGCATGATCAATTCCAGATAGGTGGTGTTAAATAACTCCTTAGAGAAAGTTTCCTACATAAACATGACCCAATTAGAAGAATAAGATGGTTAGTAGAAATTTCCAACCAGGAATGTGCGAACGCTCAACAATTAGATGACTCAAAATACAGTTGATCGATCTCATGCCACCCTAAGATCACAATTACACAGACCCAAAATAGATCCACCAACCAAAGAGGAAACATCAAATATACCACCCAAAGGTGAGTATGACCACCAAAATCAGGAAGAAATAGAAAAGAAGGAATCATATTCTACTCCAAAGTAATCTCTAAATCTTTTAGACTTCTTCTTAGAAACATCTGCAGAATGATCATCGCCTCACCAAATGGAATCCTCATCAGACGATGAGATCATATTTGGTTGTATCAATGTGATACACTTGTAAAACCACTTCTTTGATGATGAATATGCCTTAAAATATGATTTCCCTCACAGAACCAGGGACCGGGAGGCCAAATTCACTAGAACCGAGGATACATGAGACAATGTGGATGTGGTTGGACCCAATATTACAATAATGTCCACATTGAAAACATATATGTAGCTAAAAATCGTGAGAAAGAACTCTAGAAAGACCAAAAGAGGCAAGGAGGTGTCCTAGAACTCTCCAGCAGTCGCCCACACACAATTGTATTTCCTGACAGCCTAGTGGGGGTTTCATTATCTGATCAACATAGGTAAATGGGAAGGATGAAAAGACTTCTGCCAATGGTAGCAGATAACCTCTTGACCTCTGCATAATCACTGGGAATATCCACATCAACTACTTCATCTCTTGAGTTGCATGTCTAGGAGCAACCCCACATTAGGAAGCACCAACCTATGGAACAAATTACGAAGTTTTTAAAACAACTGGCAGTTGTATAAGCTAATCTCTCAATCCTGGATATGCTTCATCTCTCCAAATAACCCAAGGATGCACTTGTTGAAGCCCTCCAGAGGCCATAGGAATTCTATATAGAAGTTTGTTTTAGCTGAGGATTATTGAGTGGATACCATTTCCTTATAATATCATGTTTCTATCTCATTCCCTAACCAGGATCATGAAGAGGTCATCCAAGGACACATCAAACCCATATATGTTTTGGGAAAAATCAATAATGTCGATGTCCAAAGGTCTCTGATCTATAAGGGTTATAGGATCCACCTCATACCTATTCAAAACCTACGACATTTGGGATATAGTGAAGGGGATTTTTCTCTCATGAAAATGACCAGTCAAGGGTATGATAAGTGTGAGAAAAAACCTCTTAGGAAGATCAAGATCGAAGCTCAGTTTGGGGACCTAACATATGACACTGAGTTTATGGTTATCTAGAAAGACCCTGCATATAATGTCCTACTTGGAAGGCCCTATATACATAGACACTTGATGGTACCTTCAACATTTCATCAGTTCCTGAAGTATCCCATCAATGGAAAGGTAATCATAATGCACAACGACAATGTTCCTTCAAGACTTGTGGATCCACATATGTCAAAGCATATTTATATAAAAATGGGGGAAAAAATAACGGTGGATGGTGAAATATAGGTTATACCCCACAACGGCTCAGGAAACGCCCCTATAAATACCTAGAGTATGCTTGAAATTGACTTTGTTCTCCCCATGAATCTAGTTGAGGTGATAGACTTGACCCTAGAGGTCCAATCCCCTTCTATCCCCAATGAAAATGTAAAAAACAACCACCTCCAACATCTCTCTGCAATGACTCAGGTAGCTGGGGATGATAATGTATCTTCTTATGGACTCTTTCACCCCGATACTGATAGAAATTCCCTCATATTTCTAACTTATTTTGGAAACATCTCCACAGAATCATTGGTGTAATAAGATAAGGAGGACCTCAGGAACTACCCTCCCACATTTGAGGAAGGTGTATCCACCACCATCGATGAGATTAGGTAGATAAATATGGGACCAACGGAAGACCCATGACCTACACTAATTAGCGCATTCATGCCCCTAAAATAACAAGAGATGTACATAAATTTTTTTGAAGCAACACCGATATGTGTTCTCTTGGAACTTCACATAATTTCCCAGATTGAATCTAGATATGGATATGCACCATATCATTTTACCTGATGAGCATAAAGGCTTCAAGCAGGTATCTAGGAGGATTAAC
Source organism: Viscum album (assembly GCA_963277665.1). Classification (NCBI taxonomy): domain Eukaryota; kingdom Viridiplantae; phylum Streptophyta; class Magnoliopsida; order Santalales; family Viscaceae; genus Viscum; species Viscum album. The sequence continues at coordinate 777,543,234 of OY728126.1, read as the reverse complement.
CCCTCTTATTCCACCAATGTAAAGGCATAAGTTAACAAATTAATTAAAGATAACTTTGTTTGAAAAGTGTAATACCCAAGGTGGATTTCCAACATCATCCCTGTTAATAAAAAGAATGGGAAGATTAGGGTATGTATTGATTTTAGAGGCCTAAATTGATATTTCCCAAAGGATGACTTCCCATTTATGATCACATAACTCTTGATCAATGCAACTGCTATATTACAAGACCTTTATTTTATAGACGAGTACTCAGGGTACAATAATATAAAGATATCCCTGGAAGATGAGGAACCACTAATTTTAGAGCACCTCAGGGGATCTTCTGCTATCAAGTCAATCCCTTTGGGTTAAAGAATACTAGTTCTAAATATCAACACACCTTTCATCATATCTTTATGTTATTCTTGGTAAATATAGCCAAATGTTATGTCGAATACTCGGTGGTCAAATCCCAACAATGAAGTGATCAATTCACAGATCTCCAAACAGTCTTTGAAAAGTAGTGATAACATAGTCTACAGATGAATCTTCTAAAATGAGATTTTAGGGTAACATAAATGAAGTTAATTATCATTGTGGTAGGCCACCATGACATCAAGTTTGACCTAGAAAAGACTAGTTCTATATTAGCAATTCCACCCCCAGAATCTCAAATAACTGAGAGGGATCCAAGGGAACCTCTCCTATATTCAGTGATTCATCACCAACCTAGCCAGAAAATCTCTTCCCTTCACTAAGATAATGAATAAGGGAATAAACTAATAGTGAGACAATGACTTATAAGGAGACTTCAAAAGCCTCAAGTAGTATCTCTTTCAACCACAGGTCCTGATGCCTCCGGTGTAAGGTAGACCACTCATATTATATGTGTTCTCCATGGAATGCTCACTAGGCTCCATCCTCACATAGAAAAATGATGCAGGGAGAGAAAATATTCTCTACTACCTTATCCAGACAATGATAGGAATCGGGGCTCGATACTTTGATGTTGAGAAGAACTTCCTTTCACTCATGTCTACAATAAAAAAGTTGAGACATTACTTGCAGCACCACAAAGTCAATATGATCTCTTGTATTGATCCAATCAAGTACATATTTTTCCATCCTATGTTTACTGGGTGCATGGATTGATGGATGATCATTCTTTAGCAATATGACATTCAATTTGTATCATAGAAATCAGTGAAAAGGAAAGCCCTAGATTATTTCCTCAAAGAACATCCTACCCTAGAGAATAAATCACTAGACACTGAGCTTCCAAATGAAGAGATATTATATTCCCATGACACTCCCTACCCATGGGAAATGTATTTTTATGGCACCTCTCAAAGTCCTATTAGTTTAATGATGGAAAAACTGAAGCTCAATCGGGTTTGCTTAGGGGTCGTATTTGTCTCTCCAGACAAAGTGGTTTTTTCTTACTCTTTCTTACTATCCAAAGGCTACAGAAATATCAAGGAAGAGTAATAAACCCTCATTTATAGCTTAAAATTATCCCTAAAACTAAAAATAGCCTACTTTAATATCAAAGGGGACTCATAGATAGTGATAAAGAATATAAATGGATAATATTACATCAAAAAGGAAGATATGGACCCTCTCATTGGATATGTCAGGGGAATTATATAAGAGTTACCTTTTGATCCCACATTTCATCATGTTCCCTGACCACAGAATGTGCACACTAATGCGTTAGCCAATGAATCCACTATCCTGACTGACCCTTATCAAAAGGAAGTAATCTTCTGTATCACACATCGAAGTATGGTATCATCAATTGTCATATGTGATATATAAGAGGTCAATCAGGTAAAAAATTACATATAGAATGATGAACCAATGAACACAGCTGTATGGATGGAGCCCATAATCAGCTATCTCTAAAACGGGAATCTCCCAATGGACTGAGATGGAAGAGAACATATTCGGTGTTGTGCAACAAATTTCACCCTATAGGATGGTTGAAATGAGAAGAAGGACCTCTAAAAGTGAGGCTTCAATGGAATCATCCTTAGATAAATAAAATAAAAAGATATTTTTTCCATCATAGGGGAAGTCCATGAGGGCTCTTGTAGCACCCATAAATTTGGGACCAGGTTCTCCCACCAAATCAAGAGTTTGGGATATTATTGGAAAACCATGATACATGATTTTATAGAATTCACTAAGAAATTTCATGCATTCTAGATTCATGTAAACTTCATCCATCAACCCACAGAATTTATACACACAGCTAAATATTCCTAATTTTTTTGGGAATGGATGTTGTGGGGACAGATTCCCTAGCCACATCCAAGTAGTTCAATTACATCCTTACTACCAATGACTTCGTTTCCAAATAACATGTGGCAATACCCCTCAAGGAAGTTGGGATGAAGAACATCATCAAATTAATGAAGTCCCATATCATCATCAAGATCAAGGTCCCTTACACAATATTGATGGAAAATGAAACCAAATTCTATTATACATATTTGAAGAAACTATACTAGGAATACAACATTGAGTCCAATCACTCATCTCGCTATCATGAAACAACAAATGGATAGATAGAGGCCTTCAATAAGACCCTATTAAATATAATCCAAAAGATGGTGAATAAGGATAAGAAGTCTTGGAAAGATAATTTCCTCCATAATTTATGGGCCTATAGTACCACCACGCGTACTAATACACAAGAAACATGATACTCATTGGTGTACGAGACTGAGGTAGTGTTACCCATATAAGTCTATCTGCCTTCACTTTGGATAGCCATTTGTGGACAACTCTTAGATGATGAGAAATTGAAAAAGTTGTTTGATTAATTATAATAGATTGATGAGAAAAGGTTGCGCACATTGAACAACCTTGAAGTCCACCAGAATAAGATTACATAAGCTTGTAATAAAAAGGTTCACCTCCATTCATTCCTCTAAGGAGAACTAGTATTGGTGCTCAGAACATCAATGATACCATGCAAGAAGCCTCCAAAACTGGAACCCAAATGGGAGAGACCTTACATCATACATAAGGTTTATCATGATGGGGATTACTCATTGTCCAAAATGGATGGAGAGCATGTCACACCACCCACCAACGTGAGACTTATCAAGAAATACTTTGCATAGTTGTCATCAGATGGGAATCTACATTAGTTGAAGTCCCTCCATTCATCCTGATTACATGATGTTAAATTGTAAAATATCATCCTGACAACATGATGTTACACTGTGTAGAGATTTCCTTTCCACATGATGTTAAATTGCACGGGCAATCAACAACTACATGTAGCTTGTTTCCTAACATTACATGATATGTAGTGAAACTATAACCCTTGGTTTTGGGCCTATATACAATGAATTTTCATGTTAGGTGACCCTCATCCTTACCACATGGTGTAAAAATGTATGGATCCATAATATTCCTTTTCTTTCATGTTGTGTGATCCACTTCCTTACCACATGATGTTAAACTACACAGTAAATATACCTTCCACATGAAATTAAATTGTGCGAGTTTCTTAGAACTAGGTATGGATTGATTCTCATCCCAATGAGATATGTAGGTACGTCTTGATCCTATATCTTAGTCTAGCCAACACATGATGAAAAAGTCCCCTATCCTACTTTTTAATGCCTCTACATGGTGAGAGGATCCCTTGCCATTACCTGTTTCTCACACTAAGCATAGATCATGTAGGCTTAAGAGTTTTGATAAGGGATTACCCACATGAACAAGGAATAATAGATTTTGATAGGATCATTTTGGTTCTGAATGAAAGACCTTAAAAATCATACTAAGATTCCTCACCACATGATGTTAAACTGCAAATTTAATCCCTTGCACGACATAAAACTGCACACTTCTATGGACCTCACCTGATAAGACTACTATGGTTGGTGTTGGTCTTTTACCACACCTACATCCCCAATAACTATGTGTGACTTGATTCCTAACATAACATGATGTATAGTGATGCTTAGATCTTCAATCTCGGGTCCAGTCATGACAAATATAAAAATGCACCCTCTCTACATATATGCCATAATTTTGTAGTAGGGTCATTCTCAAGAACTACATGTGGATTGATTCTCATTTTCATGAGGTACGTAGTGATGCCTAGAATTCCACCCTTAGGCCCAGCCTCAACATCTCTATTTTTTTCATGCCGGTACATATTCATACTTTATACATGATGTTAAACTACACAGTTCCTTAAGAACTACGTGTTCCTTGATTCCTATCATCATAAGATATATAGTGATGCTTGGATATCCAATACTGGGCTTAGATAAGAAAATAAACAAAAACAATTCCCACCTCTACATCTGGGTTAGATCTTCATAGAGCATTTCTAATTCAATAACTACAACTAACTTGATTTCTATCCTTATAGGATATGTAGCAATGCCTGTATCTACAACTCTGGGTCTAGTCACAATATAAAAATGACCCCTATATGTACGGATTAGACCTGTGTAGGGATATTTCTTAAGGAATACATATGGTTTGATTCTTATCACTATGGGATACATAGAGACACCCATAATTCTATTCATGGGCCCATCCACAACATTACCATTTCATGTTAGGGAGCCTATGTCATTTTCACATGATGTTAAACTACACAGTTCTCTAAGAACTACATATTTATTGATTCCTATCATCAAAGGATACATAGTGATGCCCATATTCCCAATACTAGGCCCAATTGTAATAACTGATAAAAAGGATGCACCCCAAACTACATAGAGAACTAGGCCATACATGGTCATTCTTTGCCTACGTACAATTCAGATCTATGCACAGCCTACTTACGCATATAATATGCATCACACAAATTTTCACATTGGTTCCAACATCCTAACCACATGACATCAAAATGTTTGGAAAATTTCTTTATCGCATGAAAATAAACTACACAGAACACATCTTTACTACATGAAGTTAAACTGAATATAAGTACATCCTTACCACATGATGTTAAACTGAAAAAAATACATCCTTACCACATGATGTTAACAGCATGGAAAACACCCTTACCACATGAAAATAAACTTCACAAAATGCATCCTTACTGCATGAAGATAAACTACACAGAAGAAAATATGTCCCCAATACACGATGATAAACTATGCGAACCATCACCCATTCTTTATCCTTTATCAAAGGACCACAAGAGCCTCACCCCAGTCATCCAGAGTAAGAGGGGATTCTATAATATTTTAAGAACCTAAATATATGAACCATACTTCATGTATTGACCACCTCAAGTTTCAATAAATCTTCCATGGAACTTGTAAAAGATACCCAACTTCAAGGAACTTTTGATTGACTATGCATGTATGCCTATGACTCATGTATATTTATGGTTGGTAACCAAATGCGTCACTATGTAAAAAGGGATTTCCAACCCTTGTGATCCCTGAAATCACCATGGAATAACCTCAACACCTCAATTTTATTTAAACCACCTTGATATGATTTCCCCATACCATTAATCATGACATGATAACCTCGACCCATGATTTACAATATTTCACCTCTCGCTCAGAAGGATGATGGAGTATTCTTGACCCTGGGTACCCTAGTTAGACTCTTGTGTATCATCCTCCATTTTAGGTCTATGCATGTCAGGACCTTAAAATATATACACTTTGGTGAAAGTTGTACAACCATAAACACTTTTCTATAATATTTCAGATCAAAAGACTTTAAACTATTAGTGAAAGAGACACAAAAATTGTCAGACCAAAAACCCACAAAGGGTGTCATGATAAAAATTCAAGTCTTTGCTCACTACAATATTCAAATTCAGAGTTCAGGTAAAAATTGGGTTGAAAATAAATAATGTAAAAAGATCCTAGGGTCTACTTTGTAGCCCTAGTAAAATCCAAGCTATGCTCGCTAGACCCCTTGGTCCAGGAAAAAGTTAGAGTAATGATTTTTCACATATCCTTATCATGAGAATATGTTCTCTAGGCGGTGATATAATTTTTAGGGTTATCAAACCCTTATTGAACATTACCCTTCCCAAAAATCACACTTCATGATTTGAGATGTCACAGATCACCCACTACTACACATATGGCCTTCAATAGTGTGCAAAATGGCCTTTAATAATGTTAAAAAAGCGTTGTGAATTGAAACGATGATAGGGGGTCCCTTTTATCAGTGATAAAAAAGCATTGATAAAGGACCCATTTATTATTGCTTTTATAGAAATGATAAAGGGCTAGTGTGCTGTTTATATAACAACACACCCAACAGAAGCAAACCCGCAATCAAACCTGAAATTTAAACACAACACGCCAAACATAGAAGCAAACTACAATTTAAATAACACACCAGAAGAAAAAAAATACTATATACATTTAATTGAAATAATGAAGACAAAACTATCCACCCATTTTATATACAAAAATAAACACTATTATTTACATTTGAAACAATTTTTTTTATATAATTACATTTACAATTGTCCAATAAACATTCTAAAACATTAATATTTTATATTTTGATGTCTGTGATTACCTCTCAAAAATCTATTCCCATGGTATCAATTTCTGAACAAATAATCTCAACCTGAGAAAAATATTTCACTTATATAATAAAACAAATATAATTTTAGTAATACTATAAAGAAATAAATTAAACATTAATATGAAAGAAAACATTAATAAAATGTCAATATTTAATAAAAATGACACATTTGGAGTTATACTGGTCACACCGTGCGTCCTATTGAGGTGAGTTTGATTCCTATACATTAAAAATGAGTTATGGATCATTTTCGTAAAATATAAAAACAATCCGAATGCGTTTTCATTATTTTGATAATGTTACTTGTTATTTTACTAAAATTAATGTCAATTTTAAATAATGATACATTTGGAGTTATACCGACCATAATGTGAATCACATTGAGGTTTTGATGATTCCTACATATCAAAAATCACTGATGGATTGTTTTCCTAAAGTATCAAAACAATCAGAATGCATTTTCTTAGTTTTTAGTATGCCAGTTGTGTTTTTTTACTAAAATTCAATTTCAAAATTAAAACATGTATTTTGAGTCATACTGGTCACATCATGCATCAGTTTGACATGATACTTTTTATACACATCAAAAATGAATTAAGAATCTCTATCCTAAATTATCAATACAATCGGAGCACGTTTTCTTGGTTTTTAGTGAGTGACACATTTTGAACTAAAATGCTAATTTTAAAACGACAATAGACACTTTTAGTCAAACCGGTCACACCGTGCGTTGGATTGAGGTGTGAGTGAATAATACACAAAAAAATGACTCATGTATCATTTTACTAAAGTATAAAAACAATACTAATGAATTTTCTTGATTTTTAGTATGTCACTTGTTGTTTTTACTTAAATTAATGTCAATTTTAAATAAAAATAGACACTTTGAGTTATACCAGCCACACCGTGCATTTTATTGAGGTGAATATGATACCTACACATAAAAAATGACTAATATATTATTTTCCTAAAATATAAAAACAATTCAAATGCGTTTTCTTGGTTTTTAGTGTATCACTTGTTGTTTTTACTTAAATTAATGTCAATTTTAAATAAAAAGAGACACTTTGAGTTATACCAGCCAAACCGTGCATTTTATTGAGTTTAAGCTGATCCTTACCTATAAAAAATGACTAATATATCATTTTTCCAAAATACCAAAACAATTTGAATGTGTTTTCTCAGTTTTCTGTATATCACTTGTTGTTTTTACTTAAATTAATGTCAATTTTAAATAAAAAGAGAAACTTTGAGTTATACCAAACACACCATGCATTATATTGAGTTACAGTTGAAACCTATATGTAAAAAATGACTCATGGATCATTTTATTAAAGTATTAAAACAATTTGAATGCGTTTCTCCATTTTCAATATGTCACTTATTGTTTTTACTTAAATTAATGTCAATTTTAAATAGAAAGAGACACTTTTAGTTATATGGGCTACATCATGCATTTTATTGAGGTGAAGATGATCCCTATATGTCAAAAATGACTAATAGATCATTTTCCTAAAATATCAAAACAATATGATTGTGTTTTCTCTGTTTTCAGTATGTCACTTGTTGTTTTTACTTAAATTAATATCAATTTTAAATAAAAAGAGACACTTTGAGTTGTATCGGACACACCATGAATCATATTGAGTTTTGATTGATCCTTACACATTAAAAATTATTAATATACCATTTTACTAAAATATCAAATCGATCTGAATGCATTTTCTTGGTTTTCAGTATGTCACTTATTGTTTTACTTAAATTAACGTCAATTTTAAATAGAAAGAGACACTTTGAGTGATACCAGACACACCATGCATCATATTGAGGTGAGTCTAATTACTAAAGATCAAAAATTACTAATATATCATTTTTTTAAAATATAAAAATAATCAAAATGCGTTTGCTCAGTTTTCAGTTTGTCACTTGTTGTTTTTACTTGAATTAATGTCAATTTTAAATAAAAGAGAAACTTTGAGTTATACCTATCACACCGTGTGTCTTATTAAGGTTTTGATTATTCATAAATGTCAAAAAATGACTCATTTATCATTTTAATAAATTATCAAAAACAATCTGAATGTGTTTTCTCAGTTTTTAGTATGTCACTTGTTCTTTTTTACATAAATTAATGTCAATTTTAAATAAAAAGACATACTTGGAGTCATACCGGCCATACCGTGTGTCATATAGAGATACATATGATTCCTATAAATCAAAAATGACTTATAGATCATTTTATTAGAGTATAAAAACAATCCAAATGCGTTTTATCAGTTCTCAGTATGCCACTTATTGTTTTTACTTAAATTAATGTCAATTTTAAATAAAAAGAGACACTTTGAGTTATACTGGTCACATCGTGCATCGTATTGAGGTGAGGATAATTCCTAAATGTTAAAAATTACTTATAGATCATTTTTCTAGAGTATTAAAACAATCATAATATGTTTTCTTGGTTTTTAATATGTCAGTTCTTTTTTTTTACTAAAATGTCATTTCAAATAGGAAACACACATTTTGAGTCATACCAGTAACTCATGCATCAATTTGACATGATATTTCTTCATACACGTCACAAATTACATATGAATCACTTTATTAAATTATCAAGACAATCAGAGTGTGTTTTCTTGGGTTTTAGTGAGTGACACATTTTGAACTAAAATGTCAATTTTAAATTGATAACAGACACTTTTAGTCATACCGTTCATACCATGTGTCGAATTGAGGTATTGTTGATTTATACATGTTACAAATGACTCATGGATAATATTTCTAAAGTATAAAAACAATCTTAATGAATTTTATTTGTTTTCAGTATGTCACTTGTTCTTTTTCTCAATTTAATATCAATTTAATATAAAAATACACACTTAAAGTCATACTGGCCACACCATGCATCATATTGAGGTTTAGTTGATTCATACATGTAAAAAATTACTCATGGATCATTTTACTAAAATATCAAAACAATTCGAATGAATTTTCTCAATTTTTAGTATTTCACTTGTTCTTTTTACTTAAAGTAATGTCAATTTTAAAGAAAAAGACACACTTTGAGTGATACCAGTCACTTGTTATTTTTTCTCAATTTTGAGTAGGTCTGTTGCTCTAATACCAACTATATTGACCCAAACATTTTATATATAGATATCATTTCTTATTATATTAATATTCCTTACATAACATAATGATCCATGCTATAATAGTTTAGTTCTAGTGCTTTTAGAGACATGAAAATATAAATAACTAGTTCATAAGAGTCTCTCATTAAGTTGTTATTTACTATAAACCTTCTTAGAAATCATTTCTAAAACCATTATTAATAACCTAAGGATATGAAACATAAGAAAGGGTGATCATAGATGTTCAATAAGTGTAAACAAGGGAGATATCAATGATCATATAAGGATAAAATGAGTATAAAGATGTTAGAAGGTGATATTAACATTATAAATTCATAACCGGCATATGGAAGTCATATCTTCATGTTGTTTGTGTATATTATTACATCAAGTATGATGCCCATTCATTTCTGATAACATCTATATCATCTTGTGAATATGAGTTTTTTCGACAATCATAGTAGTACTGGAAAGATATAAATACACAAAGGATTAGTAAATATTTTAAATGAAATGGTAATTATCTTTGAAAATACCTATTTAGGGATGCTATTTTTTTCATGGAATATTATATCTATCATAAATTTAGAAACATAATAACCACAATATTTTCTACTGGTTTGTTTTAGAAACTACAGAAACATTGAGTAGAATAAGTAATTTGTTTTTATATGTGTTTGGATAATGAAATATTATTATATATACCCTGATACCTATCCAATCGTAGTACTTATCTTCTTTCTTATCCTTATCCCCTGGTCTCATTCCTTTTTTTATTGATATTTAAACACCACCATATCATAACATAATCCTCATTAAAAGATAATATAAATTACATAACTTGATGTTTAGTTCTAAAATGTTGTATATAGTGTATTACAAATTGAAAAACATCATCATGTGTAGACAGTTTGTTGGATATCTATGCATTGAATCTAGAAAATAAATCTTTTGAGTATCTAAATTTACCGCAATGAGCTTCCAATGATGCCTAAAAACAAAAAAAGGAATAAGTAATTAAAGAAATAAAAATAAATTTGATATGATTAAATTGTAGAGTCTTAACCCTGCATCACTAGTATTAAATAGAGTATGTAATCCAAATTTTTTATTTCAAAGGATTTGAGTAGACCTACCACTATTTCATCCTTTTTTATTATATTTTATCTTGTTATATTGAGGTGATGTGGAAACTAACGAGTCTGAAATCTTTGTCATGGGAAGATCGCTTCAATTATTTTTCATATATATGCCTGCCAAAAATATGAAATGTATTTAGTCATAATTAACATAGTATATCAGTTTTTTGAAAATGAAATCATGAGAACATACCTCATTTATATATTTACAACTAAGACACCTAGCTATTCATAGTCGAGGATTTCAATTTCACTCTCAACACCAATGAATTCATTATATTTATCTTCATACATATTTTCTTAAAAATAAATTATGTGATTGCGACTATCCTTTAACTTTGTATCCACATGATCCTTGAATGATAGCAAATGTGGATATAGAACGGGTGGGGTAATTGTGCTTTCAATATATCTTTTTGATTCGGTTGGTCGATCCTTTAGACAGTTTTGAGATGGTCTTTTATTTCATCACCTTATGTTTGTCCTTTTGTAATAACATTCATTAGTTCATACCCTTTTCATTAATTGTTAAAATTTTAGCTTGAAAAGTAAATTGGAAATAAATAACTCTTTGTCGACATATTTTTTACAAGATTTGTTGTCCATGTGATGAATGTTACAATTTTTTTTCAACCATATTAATATTATCCTCATGAATTAGAATAGGTATCTCGGTGCTTGGCTCATGGTCTATGCTGATCGACACTCACACATGTCCTGTTGGAAGTGGTATGGTGTGTTGCATGCTGTTTTTAATATTGAACACCGTAGCCCTCACCACAAGGCGATGGGTGGGTGTTGCTAGATATAAATCACAATCATCATCACCCTATATAATATCATTATAGGAAAGGTATCAATGTATGTCTGATTCACATTTCACAGAAACATTTATCAGAACATTGATTACCTCTACTAAAACATCTCTTAGAGGGGAATGGCTAGCCTCATAGCTGGTGGGGGGGGGATCTTCATGCGATGGTTGTTCTTGAGTTGTTTTTTCTATTTTTCTCTCCCTCATTAAAATTTCCATCATCTCTATCTACCATTGGAATTGTCCTTCAATGGTAGATATTCTTTCTCTCATCTATTTTATTATTCACTTTGACCGTCTTCTTGTTTTTTTCTCAAAATATGTTTGTGGTGTCACCCAAAAACCCACACCTCTGACGGAGCCATATTGTTTTGGCTGCTTCAAAGCTAATGATAGTATGTGTTCATCTGGTATAGGTATTTCTGATTCCTGTGACTATGTCAGATAGAAAATATTGAAAAATAAGTGATCATTGTTAAGTAATAGCGATTTAAAACAATTTTTTATTATGTAATATATACACATGTTTCCCACAATTTTTGTGTGTTTCCATATATTAGTATATTTTATTTATTTACACGTGCCTCCTTCCATAGCATATGGTGTGGGATGGAAGTGGCTTTGGATTTTGAGTCATCAATCAACATATAAACAAAGGAACATAATTATGGTGTTGTTTTATGTCACATAAAAGTATTACAGTAGATTTAAAATATGTACCATTTTTTTTTCAAGTGAAGCGTACCCCATACTTGATTTACGACATGGGTACACTATTTTCTCTAATCATTTCTTATTTCTAACACTCGGTTTCTATTTCATAAATAAAATATTGTCAATCAAAGTGATGAATACACGTATTGTCAAACAATGTATTACTGACCACAATGTACCTGGAAATACACATCTACATGATGGCTAGTAAATGCATCCCACACTTCTTAGGTTATCAAGCATGCATAGATAATCTGTGGGTGTAGGTTTATTTTCCATTCAGCATCCTTAGGATGATGTCTTGTTCGGATTGTGTGAAACCCTCTGTGAGTCCTTTCAACAAGGATTAATATATACTACTTGTGGGATTAATCTACTATAAATGAACTCTGAAATGGATTACGAAGAGTAATTCAATGTTTCCTTATTTTATTTTTCAGTAAAATAAAGAAATGATATCATAATGTTACCATAATATCTTCCCACGTTAGTTTCTTAAGACCAGTCATAACATGGTGCCATGAATCTATGTCAATCAGAATGCATTGTCAAGTGACAATTCCAATATAAATTCTGAACATGACCTTGTTGGGGTTAACATGTTAACCCCGTGAATTTCATATAACCTCACATTTTATGCCTTTGACTCTCACCTTTATGATTTTTTCTAACACCATCAAACTATGATGCTCTTATTTTTTCTGTGATTCCAGTCCTTTGTCACCTACCATTTCCCTGAAATCAATATTATCAATATGTTCCTCTGTAGAAGTGGAATTGGCATATGCAGATGGTTGTTGTACCTTTACACTGGGAGCAATAGTAGGTTGAGAAACCTGTTGTTTCTATGGAATGAGAGCACCAACACATACAAAAGGTCACTCCTATGCATTACAAGAAACAACAGGTTGATATACCTATTGTTCCTCTGGATTGGGAGCACCAGTGTAATGTCCCGGTTCCAGGTGACACCCAAAGGTGCCCCGTAACCAGTTGGTCACATGGCCTCAAGAGCATTTCCCCAAATGCCAGAGGCTGCTGATTAGCATCAAGGGCCTTAGGTGTGATAGTGGGGAAACTATGCCCTCATTGGTAGAGTAATGCATTGGAAAGAAATAGATTACAATAACAAAAGCAGTAATAACATGCAATAAGTAAACAACAAAAGACTGGATGTAATAAACAACTGAATCAAATATATATAAATTATGAATGATACATAAGTCTAGGAAAACAACCAAACAAGTAACAATTCTAGAATAAATTACTAAATCAAAGTACAAAGTAAACAAATAAACTCCAGCAGCATCGCAAGCCTCGTCTTGGTCCCATGCTCTCTATCTCTATAGCTATCAAGTACCTGAAGTAGAAGGGAACTTACCCTTATCTATACTTGCAGTAATATAATATTTTTGGTCCCAAAAGCATGACCAAAATGGGGTGTGAGACGAATTCTAGTAGAAAACCACCCAAAGATCTATGCCTAATAGTCAGTGAATATATATGGAAGGCAATAAGAAAAATGAAGTAGTAAACAAGGAAGTACTCAAAAGTAAACAATCCTATAGTTTTAATTGCATTCATTTTCATATATAAAGTAAGAATCTAATAAAAAAAGTAACTTTATGGGAAGTACTCATATCCTAACCCCTCTGGTTCAACCAATCAAACATAAGTAACCCTCTGGGAAGTACTCACAATCAAACCCCTCTGGTTCAGCTTTAGCGAAGACTCTATGAGGAAGAAATCACCGTCAATTCCCACTATGGTCTTGTATCGGTAACTATAGAAACTATGAGGAAGCACTCAACATCCAATTCCCCTCGTGGTCTCACAATGTGGAACTACAGACACTCTGAGGGAGCACAAAGTCCACCCCCTGTGGTCCCACAATGTAAAAGTAAACATACACTCTGGCGAAGCCCTCATAATCCATTCCCCATATGGTCTACTACACCAGGTTCCCACAACCCTGTGTAAGTAAATAGTGCACAATGATGTTCAGCATCCAAAGTAAACTTTAATAACTACTTGGATATCATCTTTCAAGAAATACTTGGCTAAATAGCTACAAGCATATAACAACATAAGATGATATCACTCCATCCGAACAACACTAGGCATGGAAAACAAGCAGCCTAACTGGAAAAGCTAGACCAAACAGTCAATATCAAAACAAAAATGGGAAACACATCCATAGCATGGAAAATAACACTATTCACAATCAAACAACCTCTACTCAAGCACACAAGGCATAACAGAAAATAACAGGGCTAAAATCCCTAAACACACAATACCTTGTTCTAGGGTATTGGAAACTTTTGCACATAATATTCAAAGAATAAATAAGGAAATGAAAAAAACCACCTACCTCGACATTGTACGATCGATATAATCTGGCGTCGGCCCTTGAATTGACCTTGAATGTGGTAGATCTACAAAAACGACTAAAACGTTCAACCAAAGATATCTCACGAAAAGAGAGAAATAAAGGAACAAGGCTCTAGAAGAAGAAAGAACTCACTGTGGAAATTCCAATGCAATCAATGACGATTGAATCAGAGAATGGATGAACGATCAGGGGCTCTGGAAAGAATCGCAATCCTCAGTCTGTCCTGGATGAGACGTCATTAGAAGAAGGGGTATCTGTGAACGAGATGTGACCCCAGTATGATATAACAATTAAAAAGAAAATTTCATGGTATGTATTTTAAAAGTACATGATGTGTATATGCATTTACTGACCCCCGCTTTAGGTAGTCCATCCACGTTGTCACAAAGTCGTGTATGCAGCTGTGACATGTCCTAACATAGCTTGGACTCAGAGGTAAGGTACATGGAATGTACAAGGAAGTACATGATGTGTACACTTAAAATTTTCTTTCTTCCCATTTTTCCTCAAAAACAACTTGAAATGAAAAACACACTTGAAAGGAATATCTGGGTTCTTACAAACTTACCCCTTAAAGAAATTGATCCCCAAATTTCCCTTGTAAGGAGGCATAGAAGAAGAATCCTCAAACATCTTCAGCCACTGCGATCATACATCAGCCTCCATCTCCTAAGTCTCGTCCTGTACCTGTCCATGCTGCCATAGCACTTGTACCAGAGGAACAGAACGACCACATTAAACCTTTGCATTAAGATCAATAATATAAATAGAATTCTCTTCGAAAAATTTATCCAACTCCAGCTCAACCTCATCATGTTGAAAAACATGATACATGTCTGAGAAGTAAAGCCATAGCTGAGAAACATGGAAGATGTCGTGCATAGCCCGATACCTCTGAGGTAACTGCAATTGATAGGCAACTGGACCGACTCTCTCCAAAACCTCAGACATTCCAACATATCTCGAAAAAATATTACCCTATATCCCAATTCTCTTGTGTCCCAACCTCAATGTGACATGTAGAAAAACCTGATCTATGAACTCAAACTCCAGAGGTCATCTCTGTCGATCAGCATAAGACTTCCGTCGTGACTGTGAAGTATCCATCCTCTTCCGAATCAACTCTATTTTCTCTATGGTCTCTTGGAAAAGATGAGGTCCCAGTATAGCTACCTCTCCTTCCTCCAGCCAATATAGGAGTGATCGACATGACCTACCGTACAAAGCCTCATAAGGTGCCATCTGAATAGTTTCTTGAAAACTATCATTGTTGGAAAAATCCACAAGAGGCATGTGATTCTCCCAAGAACCTCCAAAATCTAGGACACATGCTCATAGCATGTACTCCAGAACCTGAATTGTACACTTGGACTGACCATCTATCTGGGGATGGTAAGATTTACTCAGAAGTACTTGTATACCCAAAGCCCTCTATAATCCCTACCAGACCCAAGAAGTAAAACAGGCATCCCTGTCTGAAACAATAGAGTGCGGAACCCCATGTAGATGTAAAATCTCCCGAATGTACAACCTTCCTAGATCATCTACATTTAAGGTCTCATTGATCATAAAGAAGTGAGAAACCTTTGTGAGTTTGTCAATGACAACCCAAATGCATCATTCCCTTGAGGCGACCTTGGAAAACCTGTCACGAAATCCTTCATGACATTGTTCCACTTCCACTAGGGAATGAGTAACTACTGCAAAAGACCTGCTGGTCACTGATGCTCCACCTTCACCTACTGATAGGTGGAACACCTCATGAAAATATCAGCAACATCTGTCTTCATACCTGGCCACCCATACAGATGGTGCAGATCTCGATAAATCTTGGTGACACCAGGATGAACTTCCCAAAATGAGGAATGAAAGTCCTGCATCATCTCCTCGCATATGTATGCTGGAACCCACACATGCCCATGAAAAATAAAGATCTCATCCCTGTCTATGGTCTATCCAAGAATAGGGTCCTCTCCTAACACACCCTCACATAGTACTAGGCATTCAGAACCTGATAGTTGCCTCATTCGCACTCGATGAAGTAGAGTAGAGGTCACAACTACAGAAGAAATAAACATCTACCCCTATCTTCCATGCACCTCCAAATTCATCTCATAGAATAGAGACATAAGCTGTCACTCACTACTAGCCTCCTGAACTACCTGTATTTGAGTCTTCCTGCTCAATGCATCAGCCACTACATTGCCTTTCCCAGGCGTATAGGAAAGCTCAAAATGAAAGGACTGAAGGTAATCAACCCACCTTCGCTATCTCAAATTTAGATTGCGCTGAGTAAATATGTACTTGAGAATTTTGTGTTTGGTGAAAACCATAAAATTATCTCGCAACAGATATGTATCCAACATGTAAGGCATGAACATATACAACCAACTCGAGACTGTGAGTTGGGTAATTCTTCTCATGTGGCCTCAACTACTAAGACCCGTACGCAAAAACTCCTTCCCCCTGCATAGGAACTACTCCCAGCCTGATACCTGATGCATAACAATATACAGTATAGCTCTTTCCTGTCTTTGGAAATACTAGTATCGGTGCTGAAGTCAACCTCCCTTTCAACTCCTAAAAGTCTGACTCACATGAATATGACTACAAGTACTTCTCACCCTTCTTAGTCAGGTCTGTCAGTGGCACTACTAAGCGTGAAAAGTCTTGTATGAAACGTCTTTAGTATCCATACAGCCCTAGAAAACTTCGTACTTCAAATACGTTTTTCGGATGATCCTAGTAAACTACTACTCTCACTGTATCTGGGTCTACTGATACTCTTGTCTATGAGATAAAATGACCCAATAAGTGAATTTAATCTATCCGAAATTGGAATTTTGAGAGATTAACATATAACTGATGCTCTCTTAGTGAACTCAAAATGATCTCAAGATGGGTAGCATGGTCATGTCGAGTGTGAGAGTACACCAAGATATATTCCATGAAGACTACCACAAAAGAATCCAAGTATGGATGGAACACTCGGTTCATCAGTTCCATGAAAACTGCAGGAACGTTCGTGAGACTAAATGACATATCCATATACTAATATAGACCATACTTGATCCAAAAGGATATAAGAGGTATATCAGATGGTCAAATGCACAACTGATAGTAATCGGATCTCAAGTAAATCTTCGAGAACAACTAGGATCCTTGAAGCTGATCAAAGAGATCATAAATCCTCAAAAAGGGATATCGGTTCTTGATTGTAAACTAGTTTATCTTTCAATAATCCACACAAATTCTGAGGGTACTATCTGCCTTCTTCAAAAACAGGATAGGCGGACCCCAAGGAGAAGTGCTAGGTCGGATGAAACCCTTCGCCTGCAACTCTTCTTACAGATTCTTGAGCTCTTGTAACTCTAGTGTAGCCATCCTATAGGGAGGAATGGACACCGGTGCCACTCTTGGCACAATATAAATAGAAAAGTCTACCCCTCTCTCTAGAGGAAAACCTGAAAAGTCCTCTAGAAAGACATCCCTGAAACGATCGACCATTGGAGGAAAGTCCAACTGTGAAGTACCCTAGTCATTCAGATATAGACTAGAAATATGGGCTGTAATTCCTCCCAACCCATGATGCTTGGATCCTGCTCTACTTTCCTAAACATCCCATTTTCCCTTATATAAGAACAAACCACCCTCTGGTGATGTGAAACTCAACCTACAGTGATAGAAGTCAACAAAAACCTAGAAGGGAACTAACCAGTCCATTCTGAGAATGAAATCATATTTTGTAATCTCTAGGACATAGAGGTCCCAGAATAAGTGACACCCACCAAACTCAAGAGGGAACTCCTTGCACTAATGTAAAATAGTTTTTATAGTCTTCAATGGAGTGTCTAGCATCATAAAATCCTCAGAAGTAAAGATACAGAGCCCAAGGATCTCCAAAACATCAACAAATATGAAACTATGGGAATACCCTGTATCAAATAGTGTAGAAGCTAAAACTAAGGAAACTAGGATCACACCTCTAACTGTAGAGGGTCTGGGATCCTGCTTCTACTGGTTCTACTCCAATGCAAAAGTCTGACATGTAATTAAGCCCTATGACCCTTCTTGACCACCCTGAGCTTATCCACACTACTACTACTGAAAGCATGATGACTGACTACCACGACCATGACCTCCACCTCATCCTGAACAGTCGGACAAACTCCAGTTCCCAGATTGATGAGAAACTAGTGGTCCTACTTCTGAATGAGGAGTCATAGAATAATCTTTTCACCCATTGCTGGTGAAAAGATCTGATAGAAACACTGAAGATGACCCATCTTAACACAAGATAGGCACTCCACTAGGTCCCTCGGGCAATGTGGCCTCGTATTCCTACTCTTCCCACACTGGTAGCACACCACCTGGATACCAAAATAAGTATCCCTTCTCCTCAGATCTCTGCATGTAGACTCCCTACAACTCTTCCTGCTGTCAGTTGGAGGGGTACCAACTCCAGATGCCAAGACACCCAATCTCACAGCCCTAGAATCCCTCAGATTTCATTATGTGATTAGTTCCTAGTTGACTATAGAGGTGATAGAATTCAACCTGAATATGTTCACCTGAGATCAGATGTCATTCTTGAGACCATACTCAAACTTCTTCACTAGGAATAACTCATCACCTTCTAAGATGGGTGTGAACCATTGCAGATCTGTGAATCAAGAAGAATACTCCATGACTGAGAGAGTACCCTATTCCAGACTCATTAACTCTTGGGCTCGATCGAACCTTAAAGTCTCTAGGTAGAAGTAATCGTAGAAGGCACGATGGAACTCATCCTAAGCCATAACCTGCTGGTGTCCTACCTGCAAGATCACATCCCACCATCTCCTGGTATAATCCTAAAGCATGTAGGTAGCGAGCTTCACCCTCCTCTCTGGAGGTTTCTTTCGATTCTCTAAGATTGAAAACATGGATTCTAACCATGACTATATAGCCTAAGGTCCTCCATTCCATGAGAAAGTCAAAGGATGCTACTTTTGAAAGACCTACATCAATTCTACTATAGATGAGGCAGGAGGAGGTACTCCCCTGAAGGTCTGCATAAACCTCATGAATCCTTCTTAGAAATATGCATTAGCACCTGTGTCCAGAATGAAGGATGGTGCCAAGATAGATATGACGGGAGGATCTGCTGGTAATCCCTGATCTACCATGTCCGATGTCTAGTCACCACCCTAAATTTGGTGTACAATCGGAGGACGTCATGGTGGCATGAATCTACAAGGTCAATAGCACACCTCAGTTCAAGATTATCAAGTACTGAAACTTAGAAGTGAAAAAAGGGATCATGAGAAGGAAATAATTCAAGTTCTTTAAAACAGGGATACACGGTGTGTATGACACCTACACAACGTGTTCCTTTAATCCTTTACATGGCCATGTACTCCTGCCAACCCTGGTCATGTAACACCCTATACAAATGGCATGTTCTCCCAAGACACAGTGTGTACTTGAATTATTTCCCCCTACCCGAGTTCTTCTACACGAATAACCCACATGGTTCTCCTAGAATGAGACTATACAAGGTGTTCGTGCCAGACACAGTGTATACTAGAAGGATTTCACTGACCTGTGTTGTTAGTCACACGACCGGTTACACAGCCGACTCTACACGGCGTGTTTGTTCCAAACATGACGTGTACTAACTACCCATAATCTACCCATGTCGTTGGTCACACGGCTGGACACATGGTCTACACACATGGCGTGTACGTCCGGTACACGACCTGTTCCACCAAGGATTTCCCAACCCCATGTCTCTGCCCACACAACCAGTGACACGGTTAGAGACTATATGGTGTATACAAACAGTACACAACCTGTACTTTAGAAAACCAGTTCCTTCCCGAACAGAAGGATACATGGCATGTATTCAGCAATACACACCATGTATTCTGGGTTTTCCCAAAAAGTAAGACTCAAAAACTAATTTGGAAGCCCATAAAACACTAAAACAAACATCTAAGTGCCATATTCCGATCCTTGGGGGCCCATACTCATAGAAAAGAAAATCTTGGAATCTTATACATGTCATATAAAAGGAATAACAATGAAATGATTCACCAAAATTTGATCCATGAGGGACCAGAACACCTCAAGAACTAAATTTTGGTGTTTATTAAAACAAAACATTACACAATCCAATACCTTATAAAATATAAGGTATTTTATCAAGGAATCTATCACACCAACATGCATATCTAGCACAACATCTATCACAACAACATGAAATCAGTAATGCACCCTAAATGGCATGGCAAGAATTCATGACATGTGATCTATAACAAGTACCTATATGATGCATGAGATGGAATACCCTCATCTCATTAGGTTGCAACATAAATCGAACCTCAATAATATAAAAAAAATAGCACAAAACATGTGAATCACCCAACAGTGAAATCAAACCAACTGTAATAATTTCAAAACCATAAAAATTACAATAATCAAGGTAAATTATATTTTCCCTGTACACGGGTTAGCTACTCCTGGGAACAAATTATTACCAATTACCTATTTCTTCCTATCCATAGATATAGGCTTAAAATATTAAGTCAAGAAGAAAATAATTCCATTGATACCACTTTGTAACATCCCGGTTCCAGGTGTCACCCAAAGGTGCCTCATAACCAGTTGATCACATGGCCTCAAGCGCATTTCCACAAACACCAGAGGCTTCTAACTAGCAACGAGGTCCTTGGGTGTGATAGTTGGGAAAATATGACCTCATTGGAAGAGTAATGCAGCAGAAAGAAACAAATAACAATAGCAAAAGCAGTAATAACATGCAATAAGTAAACAACAGAAGACTGGAAGTAATAAACAACTAGAGAACATATATATAAATGATGCATGATACATATGTCTAGGAAATCATCCAAACAATTCACAATGCTGGAATACAGTACTAAATCAAAGTAAAAAGGAAAACAATAAACTCTAGAAGCATCGCAAGCCTCAGTTTGGTCCCATGATCTCCATATCCACAACAATCAAGTGCTTAAAGTAGAAGGGAACTTTCCTTTATCTATACCTGTAGCAATATAATCTATTTGGGCCTAAAAGAATGACTCAAACAGGGTGTGAGATGAATCCCATTAGGAAACCACCCAAAGATCTATGCCTAACAGTCAGTGAATATATATGGTAGGAAATAAGAAAAATGAAGCAGTAAACAAGTAAGTACTCAAAAGTAAAAAATCCTACAGTTTCAATTGCATTCATTTTCATATATCTAGTAAGAATCTAATAAAAAAAAAGTAACCCCCTAGGAATTAATCACAACCTATCCCCTTTGGTTCAACCAATAAAACACTAGAAACCCTCTCAGAAGTACTCATAGTCTAATCCCTCTGGTTCAACTTTATCAAATACTCTTTAAGGAAGCACTCACAGTCAATTTCCCCTGTGGTCTCGTATTGGTAACTATAGACACTTTGAGTAAGCACTCAATTTCCAATTCCCCCTGTGGTCTTGAAACGTGGAACTACAGACACTCTGAGGGAGCATAAATTTTATCCCCCCTATGGTCTTGCAATGTAAAATTAATCAGACACTCTAGGGAAGTCCTCAGAATCCATTCCCCCTATGGTCTACTACACCAAGTTCCCACAACCCTGTGTAAGTCAATCATGCACAATGATGTTCAAAAACCAAAGTAAACCTTAATAAATACTTGGCTAATAGCTTTCAAGAACTACTTGGACAAAAAACTACAATCATATAACCGAATCAGATGATATCACTCCATCCTAACAACACTAGGCATGGAAAACAAGCAACCTAATCGGAAAAGCTAGACCAAATAGTCAATATCAAAACAAACATGTGAAACACATCCATAGCATGGAAAATAACTCTATTCACAATCAAAAAACCTTTACTCATGCACACAAGTCATAGTAGGAAATAACAGGGATAAAATCCCTAAACATGCAATACCCCGTTCTAGGGTATTGGGCACTTTTGCACATAATATTCAAAGACTAATTGTGAAAAGGCACAAACCACCTACCTCTACGTTGTACAATTGATATGACCCAGCATCGAACCTTGAATTGACCTAGAACATGGTATATCTCCAAAAATGTCTAAAAAATTCAACCAAGGATATCTCACGAAAGGAGAGAAATCAAGTAATGAGGCTTTAGAAGAAGGAAGAACTCACCGTTGTGATTCCAACACAATCTACAACGATTGAATCAGAGAAATGATGAACGATCGAGGGCTCTGGGAAGAATCACACTCCTCAGTCACTCCTAGATGAGATGTCGTTATAAGAAGGGGTTTCTATGAATGAGACGCGACCCTCGTCTGATATAACAATTAAAAATAAAAGTACACAACATATCTTTTTAAAGTACACGAAATGTATATGCCTTTACCAGGCCCCACTTTAGGTGGTCCTGCCACGTCGTCACATGATCGTGTATGCGGTCGTGACATGGCCAGACACAACCTAGACTCGTAGGTAGGGTACACAGTGTGTACAAGGAAGTACATGGCATGTACTCCTAAAATTTTCCTTCTTCCCATTTTTCCTCATAAACAACTTGAAATGAAAAACATACCTAAAAGGAATATCTGGGTTCTTACAACCAGCACGTGCAGAAGTCATTATCTATAGAAGTGGTTTAACATTTAATTTAGAGTACATAAATGCAACAACCAATAGATAATAGCATGAGGTAACACGATGCATATTACAAAAAAATGTAACCTAATTATTCAACTCTATTTTTATTTTTTAAAGTATGAATGGATTTGACCCCTTTATCGATGATCCAAATAATTTCATTATGGTATCCTCTGACATAAAAAACGCCATCTACATTAGAAAAACTGTGAAATGATTGTGAAGTCCCAATGAAAGGTTCATCCTCGATTGAATATTCATCTAAACCTTCAGTGTTTTTAGTCAATAATAGAATAATTGACCACTTTCAGTTTGTAGGATCTATAACATAAAATACTTGTACTTCCTATGATTCCATTACAAAGGGTTCATATTTATACCCTTACTAAAATAAAATTTCATGAATCCCAATTAATCTATTTTAATGTCACCCCTATTATCAAACAACTTTAATTGAAAAATAGGCACTTGTAATGTTGTATAATCCAAATCCAATATTTGTTTGATGATTCCAAAGTATGACATATTTGCGTAAATTGTATTTCTATCCTTCTTACTAGAAACATGCATCACTTCATCCATGAGTATAACTCCACTATTTTTCATGATACTATATTTATCATGCTCATTTGTATATAATTTATAACCATTAATTACATAACCATTGTAAGATAATACATACACACTTGGTCCTCCGACTATCCATCGATGTAGTTCTAAAATTGAATCTGTATTTTCATATGAATCCTTTAAAATATGGTCTTGAAACCATCCTATAAACTATTGATTATGTGTATTTGATATCCATATTTCATCCCTCGATGGATTCAATTGACTAAGAATTTATTTGTGGGTTTCAACATATGAGGAAACCTCCAAAATGTTATGCAAAATATATAGGTGGGACTTCTCTTGATCTATAATATTGATTGTGACAATATCTCTTCCAGAAATTCCTTCACCTGCAAGCTTCCCAGTGTGATGAGATTTAGGTAGACCAATTATTTCCACACTGAATAGGTATTCGGTATAGATTTCAAAAACTTCCTCAACAATATATCGCTCTGCAATACAACCCTCTAGATGAATTTGATTTTTGACATGACCTTTCAAAATATTCATATACCGTTCAAATGGGTACATCCATTTATAGTGTACATGACTACATAGCTGAATCTCTCTCACCGAGTGAACTATCGAATAAACCATCATATCAAATAATGTTGGCAAGAAGAATATTTCTAATTCATATAATATAACAACAATTTTTCTTTCCATACTCAGTAATTTTTCCTATTCTATAACTTTTTTGCATATAACTTTGAAGAAGAAACAAAGTTTGGTTAATGTATAATGAATATTCTTGGGGAAAATTAAATTTAAAACTATAGGTATTAGATTGTGAATTAGAACATGACAGTCATGTGATTTCAAACCCTTTAAATTTAAATTGGTCATTGACATGCTTTTCTTGATATTTTATGAATATCCCTCTAGAACCTTTACTTCATTCAAGAAGTTGAAAAACTGATATCTCTCATACCTGGAAAGAGTGTAAGCAGCTGGAGGAAGAAAAGTTCATTTTTCACCCTTTACTAGAGCCAACTCTTCTCATATTCCCACATCAACCATGTCCAACCTAGACTTAATTCCATCCTTTTTTTTTCTGGGTGTATTTAGCAACATGTCGATGATACCATCACATATATTTTTTTTCAACATGCATAACATCAAGAAAGTTTATGACGTATAAAAAATTCTAGTATGACAATTTTAAAAAAACTAATCTCTTTTTCCAATTGATTTTCATAAGGTTTTTAGAAAAGTTTTACCAAAATCAGTTTCCACATATTTTACTTTCTCAAAGATTTGATCACCTGTTAATGGAGACAATGTTATAGGTTCTTCTAAAATTTCATCGAATTATGTTGTCCAAGATCGGTATTGATGTCATCGAGGTAGAAATCTATGATGTCCTAGAAACATGGTTTTCGATGAATGTTTCAACCTAATTGACTATATACCATGTTCATAGATGGTACACCCATGAGTTCCTTTAATGCTATATCCTGAAAAATTTACATAAGAAGGAAAGTCATTTATCTTCCCATACAACATGGATCTCAATGTGAAATCTTTATTTCTATAAGCTTCATACAACGTAACACCTAAATCCCACAATAATTTAAAATCCTCGATCAATGGAGAAAAATAAACATTAATATCATCAATCAGTTGTTTTGGTCCTGATATAAGCATAAATAACATGATGTGTTTTCATTTCATGCATAACCATGGTGGAAAATTATAATTTACCAACATAACCGGCCATGTACTATGAGTGCTTCTTTGAAAACCAAAAGGATTCAATCCATCTGTAGATAATGCAAGATGAAGGTTTATCAGCTCATTTCTAAAGTCAGGATATTCACAATCAATTCTATTCCACTGAGGAGAGTCTTCTAGGTGACATAGTTTCCCATATTTATTTATTCTATTTGTGTTCCACATCAATTTACCTGCAGTATCCTCACTTCCATATAGATGCCCAAACCTTGTAATGATTGGAATGTTCTATACAACTTTCATAGGAATGGATTCATCTTTCCTGTATCAAGAATAACCACACTTTGGACATTCTTTAAGTGATTTTTGGTCCTTTAAAAACATTATACAGTCATTCGAACATTCGTGTATTCTTTCAGAGATCATACCCATCAAGTGTAGCATTCATTTGGCATCGTATGTTCAACTCAGGAGCTCATTATATCATTGGAGAATGTCATTGAAAAGATAAAGTAATTATGTAAAAATGGAATCACTCCATCCATTTCCTGCTTTCAAATTATACATCTTCAATATGGCTGATAATGCTGTATGTTTAGTGCAACTGCCATACAATAGTGTCTTTGCACAACTCTTAAATTTCTTAAACAATTTTTGGAAATCATGAAGTTCATCTTCAACTATCCTTATAATTTCCTCAATATGATCTTTATCATCATTCAAATCTATAATCACATCCTTGATATGGTCTTCTTCATTTTCAATACTTTTAATCATATCAGATGATCCATAAAACACAATGCTATCCCACCCACTAGCTAAATTCACTTTTTCCCCATGTTTATTTCAACATTTATAACTTTGATCTATTCTGTGACAAATCAAGTGTTCTTCCAACTCCTCTAGACCAACTTTTCTTGAATAAAAATAGATTAAACATGGACAAAGGATTTGAGAAGGTTCATATGTATGATCTTTTACAAACTTGATGAACTCTTTCACTCCATAATCATACTCTTTTATCAAATGATTGGAATCCATCCATTCTTTATTCATATCCATCCTATTTGATTCAGTGATATTAATATTTAACAAAATAAATAAACAAAAAGTTAATATAAAAATTAACCAAGGCTAAAAAAAGTTATAGAATTTAAGTCTCCTTTGAAAACTATTTATCAAATCACAGTTGAAATCCAATTAAAAAAACCAACCATTTACACAAATTTCTCTTTAAAATAACACACGCTTTTTAAAATATTCCAATCAGTTTCAAACACTCTTTCTCAAAACCAAAATTACTTTTTTAAAGCATTAAAGGAACCTTCACGACCCAAAAATCTTATTCATTTAAAATGAACAACAAACCTCTCTATTTTACAAATTTTCATTTAAAACTTCACACACCCCTTGTTAAAATAAAATCAACATTAAATAATCTTTCAAAAAATTCACATCCCTTTTTGAAATCCAATCAGGTGAGTGGACAAATAATTGGAATGAAACCTAAGTCCATGCCAAGTGTTTAAATAATTTTAAATCTATTTAAAACCAAAAAAGGTATGTTGAACACATATAATTTTTTAAGAAACATTTCAAAATTCTTGAATCATTTTAAAAGATCCACTTAGACATTTTCACAAAGACATAAATACTAAGAGAGGAACTTTACAAAGGAAACA
Organism: Viscum album; assembly: GCA_963277665.1. NCBI lineage: Eukaryota > Viridiplantae > Streptophyta > Magnoliopsida > Santalales > Viscaceae > Viscum > Viscum album. The sequence goes on along the minus strand of OY728126.1, from coordinate 777,515,901 downwards.
TGAAAAAAAATAACCAATATTTTATAAAATATAAATCTATAAAAGGTTTATCACATCTCTCATGAATAAATAGTATGAATACTATAGTTTACTCTTATAATACTACTGAGGAGTGAATAAGTGATAGATAAAGACATAAGTGTCACTTGAAAATGTTACTTTTGAACATAAAGTCATATCTCTTAAAGTGGGAAACCATCTTCCACTTGATGCATAAATCATGTACTACCTAATCTGGATACTTCAAATATGGTACATTAGAAAAAAATTTCCCCTTCTTGAGGATATATAATAATTTAAAGTTAAAGGACTATAGGTACTCATACCTTCTTTGATATCAATGGTTCATTTCACTTTGTGATTAAATATATTTCAAACACCTTTTTAGTATATTCCAATAACATCTCATTGAAAGAACCACTATTACAAAATCTAGGAAAGTATTTGGGAAGTTTCTCTTATGTGTTCTTAACTGTCTGGACCCATATGAAACCACATGACCATCATGGACTGGAACTATTCAAATCCTGACTCATGATACATGAAAATATAATCCATACTCATTACCCATCTCATTTATGGTTAATATTGGTGTTTTAATCAATCTCCTATTAAAATCTTAGAAGGATATTTCAAGAACATCTAAGTAAAGAAACCATACCACATTCTTGGTTAAGGACTTATTATCACTTCCAATCATGAAAAATCCCGGTTGACCCTCTGGTAATAAAAGTGAACCCATAACAAAATCACCATAATAAAATTCTCATTTTATGTTACAAATATTCTTATTCAATGCTTTTTATTCTGAATGAGCACTACCAAAAAAATGGGCAAGGCAGGTGCCTACCTTTATCAGCGCTAACAGAAAAGCGCTGATAAAGGGGTAGGAATTTATCAGTGCTAAAAAAAGCATTGATAAATGTACCCTTTACCAGCGCTTTTTTTAGCGCTGATAAAGAGTACATTTATCAGCGCTTTAAATATCCCTTTATCAGCACTTTTCTTAGCACTGATAACAGTTACATTTATCAGCGCTTTTCTTAGTGCTGATAATGTTTATTGTATACATTAAATAAAAAACACATGTTATAACTATATATATATATATATATATATATAATTAAATAATTATAAGATTAATAATAAATATATTTATTAGATTTATAAGATTTATTAGATTTATTAATTCATTATATTTATTAGATTTATTAATTTATTATATTTAATCTATATATTTATTATATTTGTTTATATTTAATGTATTTGTTTTATTTATAAATATATATTACTTTTTAATATATATGTATAATTAAAATTATTGAATATATATGTGTTTTCCAATGAATTGAGGTCAATGAATATATCATGCATATATATATGTGCATGAATAATGTTTATTTATAGATTATAATTACATATCACGTTGATGTGTTATTGATTTATAATGAATTATGTTACTCATATAATATATATGTTCTAAAAAATGTACACTTATAATTAAAATTACATTATATTTAAAAAATAAATATATATTTTATTATATTTTCAATGATATATATATAAATATACCTTTTAAATAATTTTATAAGTATAAATAAAGATATATTTATTTAGAGTTATAATTTTTAATAAATAAATAAATATATATATATATATCATAAATATAATTTTAAATAAATATATAATAATATAAAGAAATTATTAAATTTATACATTTATCAGCACGGATAAAGTATGTCTTTATCAGCGCTACAAAAGCGCTGATAAAGAGGGTCTTTATCAGCGCTAAAATGAAATGTGCTGATAAAGGGGGTCTTTATCAGTTCTTTTAAATTTAGCGCTGATAAAGACCCACTTTATCAGCGCTGATAAAGGTCCACATGGGATTTATAAAATCCACCAGGTCCTCCTCCTCCTCCCCGCACCCTGTCAAGCCTTCGCAGAAGCCCTACCCTGCGCCGCTACCTCCTCTCCGCCACTGCCTCCTTCTCCTCCTCCTCCGCCGTTTCTGCCGCCTCCTCCTCCTCCTCCAGCACCTACTTCTCCTCCTCCTCCTCTACCGTAGCTCCTCTTCCTCCTCCTCCTCCACCGCAGATTCTCCTCCTCCTCCTCCTCCTCCACCGCAGCTCCTCCTCCTCCTCCTCCTCCACCGCGGCCTCCTCCTCCTCCTCCTCCACCGGCACCTACTCCTCCTCCTCCTCCTACTCCACCTACTCCGCTGCCTCCACTACCTCTGAGCTTCCTCGACGCTGCCTCCGCGCTAGCTCCACTGCCTCCGTCGCCTCTGCTGTCAACGCCTCCTCCTCCTCTGCCACTGGGTCCTCCTCATTAAGGTGAGTAAAATTTAATTTGCATTAATTAATTATGTTTGAATTTATTGTCAATATTGAGATTAATTATGATTTGGTGTGATTCTTGTGTGTGTGACACATGTATATGTGGTTGGTTATTTGTTTGATCTTGATTATCTCTCCCCACTATATCCTTCTGATAGAAACCTGAATAGAGAGAGTATTTTTTTGTGAAAGGTTGTTACACTAGATTAGGATTTCACTCCATCTAGTGGACCTTAGTATGGATTTTTTTTTTCTGATTTTGGATACTACCCCATAGTTAGGCCAGGTAGGGTTTAAACCGTCTGTGTTGGTTAATTCATGTCATCAGGTGAGGCATGACAATGGGATGAGACATATGTTTAGTATGTTCTATATTGTACACTATATTGTACACTATTCTCTGGGTTGGGTCATATAACAATTTAAATATCACATCCTTTCTTATAACATAACAGTGCCACCAACCTCTCACATTGGGTGTGATTCACATATCCTCTAATTCCACAACATAGTAGCTGCTCCACTCTCACTTACGGTGGGTCTCACCATCACATCACATAAAAAATAATTTGAGGAGGGAATATCTGTAGACAAACTCTCACAAAACTACTCCAAACCAATACTAAGTGATCCCCATTTCTATATATCACATCATATTATCATACAACAAAATGATCTATGGAGGGAATCACAATATCCAACCTCTATCACAAGTCAAAATGCACCATCAATAGGTGGATCCCATGGAAGTCACACACCAGTCCCCTTTGACCAATGAATTCTCACTCAAAGTAGGGTCCTACCAACACCTTATCACTTAAATAAAGACCATCCATCTTGTCTCATGCCACAAAACATATAAATAGTAATCTAAGGAGGGTATCTAGATATCCAACCTCTCATACTAGCTAAACCACATCATCAATAGGTGGGGCCCATGGATGATCATACTTCAACCAGGTGAAAGTCATATGAAGTCCCAATATCTTAGTCGGTTTGACCATAAATGATAAAAGTCACCATCCATTTAGCCTTGCATAATAATCTCCTTAAAACCATCTTGGTTATACATGAAAATTATTCCCAACCTATCAACATTCTAATTCCTCCTATAAGGGAATCTACTGGGTTCTACAAACCTAACCCATATCTACTCATTGATACCAACACACACTCATCTCTACATGGTAATGTCACATCCCACATTCTATACTTGATCTAGGCCTCGATAGCCTAGTATATATCATCTTCTAATTCCCACATTAAAACTCATTAAAACTAAATAATGACCATCCTAAGAAACACACACTAAGAGCCTTGGATACTCTATGCTAAGTCATCCAGACTATTACCATGACCCTCACTTAGGTACCATATCATATCTCCCCTTAGAGATCTCTTAATCCAATTATAAGGAGGAAATCCTCTATGTCACACTTCACCAATCCCTATATGGAATATCCTACTCATCACACACACCATGACTCTTATATATCCTTAAGAGGGTGTTCCACATAATACGTGATATATATAACTATATTATCCATCTTATTTAGGCCTAAGGCTCTAATACCTACTCAAATAGCCTTAGAAAACCTAACTAGGATATACAAATCTCATACCAAACCCAATCCTCTCATAACAAAAACTAGAAACCTCACCTCCATGGAGACATAATCTCTGGATGATCACAAAATCACAAACATTCAATAGAACCCTCACTCTACCTCTTAGTGGATCAAAAACACCCTATTTATTTACCCAGGTTGCTCTTGATTTCTATCCCTTTAACTGGAACACATATACTCATGCATGAATGCAAAATCATGCATAAATTGGAACATGGTTTTGTATTATAGGGTCCACCTACCTAAAAAAATGGAGTAAACCCATCACCAAGATCAACTCATCCTCAACCAAGACTATACATGCCTTATCTAATCTTGTACCAATGATTGAGACCCAATATCAAGGCACAATTCCCAAATAATTAATTATAGAAACTTATAATTAATTATTCACCTTAATATAATTAGGAATAATCTTTTAAAAACTCACTAGGAAACACAACACCACCTAAACCACACAAAACATGGTGCGTTCATCATACAAGGATAACCTCTAGCCAATACAAACAAAATCTACATCATCTGAATTGATTTGAAGATGATATAGGGAAATCATCACACAAATCCTAGTTAAAATCATCCCAAATCATAAGGAAATAAAGGATAATAGTAATGGAGGAATTATAAGGGAAGAACTCACTAACGCAGTATAAAAAACTCCCAAGAACCACCCCTAATCAGGGGGGATTGAAGAGAGAGGAAGAGAATGGATGAATCCAAAGAACCACCCAAGATTTTCTATTAATGAGAACTCCCCCACCATTTTTGAAGTATCTAGTTTTTTTATCTAAATTATACTCATATCCCCTAAACTATATACCCATCCTTTGGATTTCAAATAGGATGAATACAAATAAATAATGCATGAATGAAAATCGGTTGACAAAAGAGTATGAAGAAGGTGTGAAAGAGTTTATCAAGTTTGCAAAAGATCATGAATATGACCCTTATCAAATCCTTTGTCCGTATTTACACTGTTTTTATTCAAAAAAAATTAGTCCAGAGGAGTTGGAAGAACACTTGATCTGTCATGGAATAGATTAGAGTTATACATGATGGAATAAACACGGGGAAACAACGAATGTAGGTAGTGTCTGGGATAACACTGCGTTTTATAGATCATCTGATATGATTACAAGTATGAATAATAAAGATGACCATATGGAGGATGTGATTACATATGTGAATGATGAAGAATATCGTATTGAGGAAATGACAAGGACCGTCGAAGATGAACTTTGTGATTGCCCAAAATTGTTTGAGAAGTTAAAAAGTTGTGCAAAGACACCATTATATACTGGTTGCACTAAATATACAGCACTGTCAGCCGTACTGAAGCTGTATAATTTGAAAGCAGATAATGGGTGGAGTGACGCCAGTTTTATGGAACTACTTGATCTTCTGAATGACTTGGTCCCAGAAGATAATGAGCTCCCGAGCCGAACATATGATGCCAAATGAATGCTACGCTCGATGGGTATGATCTCTGAAATAATACACGCCGACTCGAATGACTGTATACTATTTTTCAAGGACCACAAATCACTTAAAGAATGCCCAAAGTGTGGTGCTTCTCGATACAAGAAAGTTGAATCCAGTCCTATTAAAGTTTTATGGTACTTTCCAATCATTCCAAGGTTTGGGCGCCTATATGGAAGTGAGGAGACTGCAGGAAAATTGACAATGAATACAGATTCAAGAATTAAAGATAGGATACTATGTCACCTGGAAGAATCTCCTCATTGGAATGGAATTGATCATGAGTATCCTGAATTTGGAAACAAGTTGAGAAACCTTCATCTTACATTGTCTACAGATGGAGTGAATCCTTTTGGTTTTCAAAGCAACAGTCACAGTACATGGCCAGTTATGTTGGTAAATTATAACTTACCACCGTGGTTATGCATGAAACGAAAATACATCATGTTATCTATGCTTATATCAGGACCAAAACAACCGAGTAATGATATTGATGTTTATTTATATCTATTGATAGAAGATTTGAAATTATTATGGGATTCAGGTGTTACATTGTATGATGCTTACAAAAAGAAAGATTTCACTCTGAGATCCATGTTGTACGGGACGATAAATGACTTCCCTGCTTATGGAAATTTGTCAGGATATAGCATTAAAGGAACTCAAGGGTGTCCCATTTGTGAACAAGGTACACAATCAATTAGGTTGAAAAATTCATAAAAAACCATGTTTCTAGGACAAAACAGATTTCTACCCCGATGAAATAAGTACCAATCTTGGACGACATCATTAGATGGAAGTTAAGAAGAACATAAAACACCATCTCCACTAACAGGTGATCAATTTTTTAAGAAATTTAAAAATGTAGACACTACTTTTGGTAAACCGGCTTCGAAAAACCTTACGAAAATCGGTTGGAAAAAGAGATTAGTTTTTTTTGAATTACCATACTGGAATTTTATGTATGTCAAAAAATTTCTCGATGTTATGCATGTAGAAAAAAAATGTATTTGATAGTGTGATCGGCACGTTGCTAAATACACCTCGAAAAACAAAAGATGGAATTAAGGCTAGGTTGGACATGGTTGATATGAGAATACGAGAAGATTTGGCACCAGTGAAGGGTGAAAAACGAAAATTTCTTCCTCCTACTGCTTACACTCTTTCTAGGCAGGAGAGATATCAGTTTTGCAACTTATTTAATGATGTAAAGGTTCCATAGGGGTATTAGTCAAATATCAGGAACTTCGTGTCAATGAGCGATTTGAAGTTAAAAGGTCTGAAATCATATGACTTCCATGTTTTGATGCAAGATCTCATTCCTATATATTTATGTTGCATTTTTCCCCAGAATGTCCACCATACATTAACGAAACTGTGTTTATTCTTCAAAGCTATATGAAGAAAAGTTATAGACCCGACGAAATTGCCAACTATGGAAAGAGAAATTGCCGTCATATTATGTGAATTAGAAATGTTCTTCTCGCCTTCATTTTGTGATATGATGGTTCATTTGATGGTCCACTTGGTGAAAGAGATTCAACTATGTGGTCCTGTACATTACAGATAGATGTACCCTATTGAACGATATATGAAGATTTTGAAAGGGTATGTCAAAAATAGAAGTCGTCCAGAGGGTTGTATTGCGAAGCGATATATTGTTGAGGAAGCCGTTGAATTCTGTACCGAATACCTTTCTAGTGTGGAAATCATTGGCCTACTAAAATATTTTCACACTGGGCAGCTTGAGGGTGAAGTAATTTCTAGAAGACAGGTTGTCACAATCAATATTACAGATCGGGAGCAGGCCCACATTTATGTTTTGCATAACAATTTCGACGTTGACCCATATATTGAAACCCACAAATAAATTCTTAGGAATTTGAATCCATCTAGGGATGAAAAATGGATATCAGATACACATAATCGATAGTTTATAGGATGGTTTTGGAACCATATTTTTAAGAAGTCAGATGAAAATCTAGAGTCAATTTCAGATCGACTTCGATGGCTAGCCGGAGGACCAAGTGTGTATGTATTATCTTACAATGCTTATGTAGTTAATGGTTATACATTTTATACTAATGAACATGATGAAGAAAGTACCATGCAGAATAGTGGGGTTACACTTGTGGCTGAAGAGATGCATGTTTCCAGTGTTAAGGATAGAAATCCAATTTATGCGAATATGTCATACTTTGGAATCATCAAACAAATATGGGAGTTGGATTATACGGAATTCCAAGTTCCGATTTTTCAATTAGAGTGGGTTGATAACAGGAGTGATATTAAAATAGATAAGTTGAGATTCATGAAAGTTGATTTCAGTAAGGAAGGGGAGAAAGATGAACTGCTTATAATGGCATCACAGGCAGTGCAAGTATTTTATGTTCCAGTTCCCGCAGACCGAAACTGGTCAATTGTTCTGTTATCGACCAAAACAACTGAAGGGTCAGATGAAAATTCAACGAAGGATGAACCTTTCATTGGGACTTCGCAATCATTTCGCAGTGGTCCCAATGAAGATGACGTTTTGTATGTCAGAGGAGACCACAATGAAGGGATATGGATAGTCGATATAGGGGTCAAATCCCTTTAGCCTTAAAAAAAGAGAGTTCAATAATCAGGTTATTTTTTATTGTAATATAGATTGTGTTACATTATGTTATTATTTATTCGCTGCTGATTTTATGTGATCTAAATTAAATGTTAAAACACTTCTGCAGATAATGACTTCTGCACCCAATCCCGAGACACAACAGGTTTCTCAACCTGTTGCAGCTGGTCCCACTGCTGAGGTACAACAGGTCTCTCAACCTGTTGCAGCTGGTCCCACTGCTGAGGTACAACATGTTTCTCAACCTGTTGCTGCTGGTCCCACTACTGAGGTACAACAGGTTTATGAACCTGTTGTTGCTGGTCCCAATGCTGATGCTAGCACTTCAAAGGAACATAATGATGATGCAGAAACCGAGGAAATGGTTGGCAATGAAACCCCGACAGCACAAAAGAAATAGGTGTGCCATAGTTTGACATTTTTAGCCAAAATCCTTAAGGCAAAAAGCAAAAGGAATCAAATATGAGGTGGGATGGAATAAGCGAGGCCAGCATGTAAACCCCAACAAAGACATGTTTATTAGCTACATTGGAATCGTCACTCAGAAATGTGTGCCGATTGATATAGAGTTGTGGCACCATGTTGTCAGTGGGATGAAAACATTAATGTGGGAAGAGATTACGGTAACATTACGATATCATTTATTTAATTTATTAAAATAAAATAAAATTGAATACTGAAATATTGACTAACTCTATATCATCTCTTGCATAGTGAATTTATAGTAGATGTCTCACACAAAGAATATGTATTAAGACTGGCAGGAAGGGTTCGTAGAGGCTTTCGCACCATTTTAACGAAATTTCATCTAAAAGATGATGAAGGGGAAATCAAGCCGCACCCACCTCCTATTTATGCACACTTGATATCCCAAGGAGTATGGGATGCATTTTGCAATCGTCGTGCAGATCAGTCTTTTCAGGTACATTGTGTTTGGTAACACGTTGTTTAATGTTGCTTGTACTCATCACTTTGATTGATAGTTTTTTATTTATGAAACAACAACTGAGTGATCAAAATAAAGAACGGGCAGAAAAACCAGCGTACCCATACTGTAAAGAAAGGCTGGGGTACGCTTCAATTGAAAAACAATTGGAACATATTTTAAAAGTAATGTAATACTTTTATGTGAAATAAAACAACACTTTAACCATGTTTATCTATTTATATGAAAATTGATGAATCAAAATACCAAGCCACTTCCATCCCACACCATGTGCTATGGAAGGAGGCTTGTGTTAATAAAGAGGGGAAACTGGTAGATGAAAACACATAAAAAGTATGGGAAACATGTGTAAGTATGACATAATATAAATTTGTTTTGATTTAAATCACTATTACATCACTATGATTACTTATTTCCCCATATTTTCTATTTGCCATAGTCACAGGAATCAACAACACCCGCACCAGATGCGGAAATACTTTCAGCGGCCTTGAAACATCCAGAACAGTATGGCCGCGTCAGAGGTGTAGGTTTTGGGGTGACACCCCAAACATATTTTCAGAAAAAAAACAAGAGGAGGAACAAACTAAAGAAATGAAAATGATGAGAGATAGACTAGATACCATTGAAGAAAAATTCAAAATTCAAGGAGAGTTGCTAGAAACTTTTAGGGGGGAGAGGCAAAGAGAAGAAACAACTCAAGAACAACCCGCCCCACCCCCCACCAGCTTTGAGGCGAACCATTCCCCTCAAAGACCTGACTTAACCGAGGTAATCAATGTTCTAATATTTTTTTCTGTGAAATGTGAATCACATAGACACTGATACCTTTCTTGTAATGATATTCTACAGGGTAAAAATGACTGTGATTTATATCTGTCAACTCCCACCCTTCACCTTGTAGCGAGGGCTACGATGTTCAATATACAGAATGACACGCTACACTCTAGAACACTTACAAACGGTCATGTAAAAGTGTAGATTAACGTATCTCATGAGCCGAGTGCTGAGATACCCATGCCAAATGATGACAACGACATTCATATGTTGGAAAAATCTGTTGGAACATTCGTTGCATGGCCGTCGAATCTTGTAAAAAAACATGTCGACCAGGAGGTATTCATTTCCAATTCATTTTTCAAGAAGAACCTTTAACATTTAAATAGAAAAGTGCTGAACCGATGAATGTTATTACAGAAGGACAAAAGGAATGTGCTAAAACGAAATAATGGCTCAAAAGGATCAACCAACCGATCAAAACGATCTACTGAGGGTACCTTCACCATGCCCGTTCTATATCCACATTTAATATCATTGAAAGGTCATGTGGATATGAAAATGAAAGGCGACAATAATCACACAATTGTTTGTGAAAAAGATATGTATGGAGAGGAAACATTAGATTTTGTTAGTGCTGACGTTGTAGCGAAATCATCACATACGACTGGCTAGGCGCCTCAGTTATAAATGTATACATTAGGTATGTTTTCATGATTTGATTTTACAAAAGCTGATATACTATGATAATTATGTCTAAATACATTTCATATTTTTCATAGGCATATATATGAAAAAAAATTAAAGGGATTTTCCTGTGAATACAAATTTGGACTCGTTAGTCCTCACACCATGTATACACAACAAAAAGAAATAGATTCTGATTTTTAGGCTGAATTAATGTCAAACCTGCTTAGAATGTTTCAATGAAAAATTATGACTGACAGGCTCTTTTTAATACCAATGTTACAGGGGTAAAACTATAAATTTTAATCATATCAATTATATTTTCATTTTTATCATTACTTATTCCTTTTTGTGTTTTTAGGCAGTATTGGATGCTCATTGCAGTCAATTTGGATACTCCAAAGATTTATTTTCTGGATTCACTGCATGGATATCCAACAAACCAACCACACATGATGGAGATTGTCAATTTGTAATACACTAGATCCAACATTTTAGAACTAAATATCTAGTTATATAATTTATATTATCTTTTAATGAGGATTCTGTTATGATAGGGCGGTGTATAAATATCGTCTAAAGGTTGGAATGAATCCAGGGTCTAAGGACGAAAAGGCACACAAGATATACAAATGGAAAAGTATCAGGGTATATATAATTATTTTGAACTATCCAAATACATATCAAAACATATTAATTATTTTTATCTATGTTTCTGTAGTGTCTGAAACAAACAAACGGAAAGGACTGTAGTTATTATGTTTGTAAATTTATGAAAGAGATCATATTTCATGAACAAACTAGCATCCCTGAAGAGGTATTTTTGAAAAAAAATTACTAGTTCATTTAAAATATTTATTAATCCTTTGTGTATTTATATTTTTTCAGTACTACTATGACTGTCACAAAAACTACTATTCACATGATGATATAGATGTGTTTAGAAATGAATGGGCAGCGTACCTGATGGAAGAATGTAAACAAATAGAACAATGAATGTTAATTAATACTACTTATGTTATCTTTATATGATCATTGAGATCTCCCTTGTTTACACTTATTAAGAATATATGATTACCCTTTATTATGTTTCATATCCTTATATTATAAAAACTGGTTTTAGAAATGATTTGAGTTTCGAGTAAAGAATAACTTAATAAGAGACTCTTATGAACTACTAACATACAGAAAACCGATAAAACGTGTTCGGATTGTTTTGATACTTCAGGAAAACAATCCATGATTCATTTTTGAGGTGTACGGATTGACCACACCTCAATCCGACCCACAATGTGACCAGTATGTCTAAAAGTGTCTGATATCAGTTTCAAATTGACATTAACTTTAGAAAACAACACAAGTGACATATGGAAAACTGATCAAACACGTTTGGATACTTTAGGAAAACAATCCATGAGTCATTTGTGATGTTTAAGAATCGACCACACCTCAATCCGATGCACGGTGTGACCGGTATGGCTAAAAGTGTCTGATATCAGTTTGAAATTGACATTAACATTAGAAAACAACACTATTGAAATACGACAAACCAAGCAAACACATTCAAATTATTTTGATACTTTAGGAAAATGATCCATGAGTCATTTTTGACATGTAAGAATCTACCGCACCTCAATCCGAAGCACGGTGTGACCGGTATGTCTAAAAGTATCTGAAATCCGTTTGAAATTAACATTAACTTTAGAAAACAACACTACTGACATACGAAAAACTGAGAAAATGCATTCAGATTGTTTTGATACTATAGTAAAATGATACATGAGTCATTTTTGACGTGTATGAATCAACCTCACCTCAATCTGATGCACAGTGTGATCGGTATGTCTAAAAGTGTCTGATATCAGTTTGAAACTGACATTATCTTTAGAAAATAGCACTACTGGTATATAGAATACCGAGAAAATTCATTCAGATTGTTTTGATACTTTAGGACAACAATCCATGAGTCATTTTTGATGTTTATGAATCAACCTCACCTCAATCCGACGTACGGTGTGACCGGTATGGATAAAAGTGTCTGATATCAGTTCAAATTGACATAAACTTTAGAAAACAACACATGTGACATATGAAAAACCAATAAAATGCATTCTGATTGTTTTGATACTTTAGTAAAACGATCCATGAGTCATTTTTGACATGTACGAATCAACCGCACCTCAATCCAACGCACGATGTGACTGGTATGGATAAAAGTGTATGATATCAGTTTGAAATTGATATTAACTTTAGAAAACACCACTACTTACATATATAAAACAGAGAAAATGAATTAGTATTGTTTTGATAATTTAGGAAAACAATCCATGGGTCATTTTTGATGTGTATGAATCAACCACACCTCAATCCGACGCACAGTGTGACCGGTATGGATAAAAGTGTTTGATATCAGTTTCAAATTCATATAAACTTTAGAAAACAACACTACTAACATACGGAAAACTGATCAAATTCTTTAGGATTATTTTTATACTTTAGGAAAATGCTCCATGAGTCATTTTTTACGTGTACGAATCAACCACACCTCAATCCGACGCACGGTGTGACCGGTATGTCTAAAAGTTTATGATATCAGTTTGAAATTGACATTAACTTTAGAAAACAACACTACCGACATACAGAAAACTGAGAAAACGCATTCGGATTGTTTTGATACTTTAGGAAAATGAAACATGAGTCATTTTTGAGGTGTAAAAATCAACCACACATCAATATGATGCATGGTGTGACCGATAAGGCTAAAAATGTCTGATATCAGTTTGAAATTGACATTAACTTTAGAAAACAACACAAATGACATATGAAAAACCAATAAAATGCATTCAGATTGTTTTGATACTTTATTACAATGATCCATGAGTCATTTGTGATGTGTAAGAATCAACCATACTTCAACCCGATACATGGTGTGATTGGTATGGATAAAAGTGTCTGATATCAGTTTCAAATTGACATTAACTTTAGAAAACAACACAAGTGACATACAAGAAACTGAGCAAATGCATTCAGATTGTTTTGATACTTTAGGAAAATGATCCTTGAGTCATTTTTGAGGTGTAAGAATTAAAAAAACCTAAATATGATGCACGGTGTGACCGGTATGGATAAAATTATCTGATATCAGTTTGAAATTGACATTAACTTTAGAAAACAACACAAGTGACATACGGAAAACTGATAAAACGTGTTTGGATTGTTTTGATACTTCAGGAAAACGATCCATGAGTCATTTGTGATGTGTAAGAATCCACCGTACCTCAATAAGACGCACGGTGTGACCGGTATGGGTAAAAGTGTCTGATATCAGTTTCAAATTGACATTAACTTTAGAAAACAATACAAGTGACCTACAAAAAACTAATAAAATGCATTCGGATTGTTTTGATACTTTAGGAAAATGATCCATGAGTCATTTTTGAGGTGTACGAATCAACCACACCTCAATCTGACGCACGGTGTGACCGGTATGCCTAAAAGTATCTGATATCAGTTTGAAATTGACATTAACTTTAGAAAACAACACTACTGACATAAGACAATCTGAGAAAATGTGTTCGGATTGTTTTGATACTTTAGGAAAACTATCCATGAGTCATTTTTGATGTGTAAGAATCAACCACACATCAATCTGATGCACGGTGTGACCGGTATGGCTAAAAGTGTCTGATATCAGTTTCAAATTGACATTAACTTTAGAAAACAACACAAGTGACATATGACAAACTGAGAAAACGCATTCGTATTGTTTTGATAGTTTAGGAAAAAGATTAATGAGTCATTTGTGATGTGTACGAATCAACCACACCTCAATCCGACACAAGATGTGACTGGTATGGCTAAAAGTGTCTGATATCAGTTTCAAATTGACATTAACTTTAGAAAATAACACAAGTGACATACAGAAAATCAAGAAAACACATTCATATTGTTTTGATACTTTAGGAAAATTATCCATGAGTCATTTGTGACATGTAAAAATCAACCGCACCTCAATCCGACGCACGGTGTGACCGGTATAGCTAAAAGTGTCTGATATCAGTTTCAAATTGACATAAACTTTATAAAACAACACTACTGACATATAGAATATCGAGAAAACGCATTCGGATTGTTTTGATACTTTATGAAAAATATCCATGAGTCATTTGTAACGTGTAAAATTTGACCACACCTCAATCGGACGCACGGTGTGACCGGTACGGCTAAAAGTGTCTGAAATCAGTTTGAAATTGACATTAACTTTAGAAAACAACACTACTGACATACAAAATACTGAGAAAACACGTTCGGATTGTTTCGATACTTTAGTAAAATGATCCATGATTAATTTTTGACATGTAAGAATCAACTTCACCTCAATACGACACACATTGTGACCGGTATGGCTAAAAGTGTCTGATATCAGTTTCAAATTGACATTAACTTTCGAAAACAACACAAGTTACATACGGAAAACTGAGCAAACATGTTCGGATTGTTTTGATACTTTAGTAAAACAATCCATGAGTCATTTGTGATGTGTAAAAATCCACCGCACCTCAATCTGATGCACGGTGTGACTGGTATGGCTAAAAGTGTCGGATATCAGTTTCAAATTGACATAAACTTTGGAAAACAACACTACTAACATACGGAATACCAAGAAAACGCATTCAGATTGTTTTGATAATTTAGGGCCACGATCCATGAGTCATTTTTGACATGTAAGAATCAACCTAACCTCAATCCGACACACGGTGTGACCGGTATGTCTAAAAGTGTCTGAAATCAGTTTGAAATTGACATTAACTTTAGAAAACAACACTACTGACATACAAAAGACTAAGAAAACGCGTTCAGATTGTTTTGATACTTTAGGAAAATGATCCATGATTCATTTTTGACATGTAAAAATCAACCTAACCTCAATCCGACACACGGTGTGACCGGTATGGCTAAAAGTGTCTGATATCAGTTTGAAATTGACATTAACTTTATAAAACAACACAAGTGACATACGAAAAACTGAGAAAATGTGTTCATATTGTTTTGATACTTTGGGAAAACGATCCATGAGTCATTTTTAATGTGTACAAATCAACCTCACCTCAATCCGATGCACGGTGTGACCGGTATGGATAAAAGTGTCTGCTATCAGTTTGAGATTGACATTAACTTTAGAAAACAATACAAGTGACATATGGAAAACTGAGAAAACGCGTTCGGAATGTTTTGATAATTTAGGACAATGATCCATGATTCATTTTTGACGTGTATGAATCCACCTTACCTCAATATGATGCACAGTGTGACCGGTATGGCTAAAAGTGTTTGATATTAGTTTCAAATTGACATAAACTTTAGAAAACAACACAAGTGACATACGGAAAACCGAGAAAACGCATTCATATTGTTTTGATACTTTAGGAAAACGATCCATGAGTCATTTGTGACGTGTAAAAATCAACCTCACCTCAATCTGATGCATGGTGTGACTGGTAAAGATTTTCATTAGATAAAGAATCATAATTTATTAAATGAGATAAATCATCAAAAAACATATTGATTTTACATTATTTCCTTTCATTGTTATCATAATGAAAACATTTGAGTTTATCATTTCTATATTTTAGTTTTACATTTCCATATTAATGTATTATTTCATATTAATGTTTTAATTTATTTCATTATTGTATTACTAAAATAATATTTGTTTTCTTATATAGGTGAATTTTTTTCATTGAGTTTGGATGCTTTGTTCGGCAAAAAATACCGTGGATAACAATTTTTGAGAGAGGATCACAGATATCAAAGGATGAAACATTAATGTTTATAACTGTTGTTAGATAATTGTAATTGTAACCATGTAAAACATTATTTGAAATCTACATAGCAGTGTTTTTTTTCGTATTCATGATGTTAAGTAAATGTATATAGCATTGTTTTTCAAAATATTGTGTGTGGGTGCTATTTTGTGTAGGTGTGTAGGTACTGGTTTGTGTAGGTGTGAAGGTGCTGGTTGTGTAGGTGTAGGGGAAGGTGCCTTTATTAGCGATTTTTTGAGCGGTGATAAAGGACACCTTTAACAGTGCTAAAAGAGCGCTGATAAAGGGCCCTATTATCAGCGCTAAAGATAGCGCTGATAAAGGCACCCCTTTATCAGCGCTAGAAAATCACTGTTAATGCGGGCGTAGATAAAGGGGGGTCCCCTTTATCTACTCCGGCATTAAAAAAGCATTTCTAGCACTGTTAATGTCAGTTTTTAGCGCTGATAAAAGTCCAAGTTGTAGTAGTGGAGTATTCCAAAAACACCCCTATCACATGTTTACTGTACATGTTGTCCCACTTTCTTATAGTAAGTATCAACTGTTCATCTAGTTTCATTGACATCCAAAATTTCATGGAAGTATCTCCATTGAACATGTGGACTTTCTAACACCCATATCATGTCCATATAAAACCTTTCACATTTGATGAATAGTTAATGTCACTCTTACTTTTCAATGAAAAAATCTTACATTCCAATTTTTTTCTCAATATAATGAGGAGAATACCTTAACATATCACCATTAAAAACCCATATTAAAAAAACCAAAAAATTTATTCATTACTTCTAGAATACTTAGAATTACCCCATCCAATTCGAAAAAATATATCTTTAAAAATTACCACATCGATAGGATATTTCAATAACTAATTCCTATATAAAAAAATTAAGGCTATGTTACAAAGCCTCTCCTTTTGGTTGAATTAATCAAAAAAATGAGCAAGGATTCACATTCCAAATATTTTTCATGCTTGAAGAATACTTCATGGAGACTAAAATATCATATAACTCTTCAATAAAAGATAAAAATCCAGTCCATAAAACACATGGTGTTTTCCAACTATCTTTTAGAACTCATGTACTCAGTCCTCAAACAATTTCTGGATGACACTATTTTACAGGATGCAATTCTTCACCCATGGGGGAATCATAATTTTCTGATGTAAATGGATTGCATTATAATTATAACAAAACATCACTCCTCCCCCTTGAATCAATTTAATCTCTTTCAAATGAGGAATCATCCAACCGATTATTTTCTAGCATGCATTGTAGCCATATACTCAATGTTCATGGAAAATATTATAACTACTAGTTATAAACATAATATATATTTAACTGTTATTACACTATAGGTGAAGAATAAACCTATGGTACTCTTTGGGGAATCCAAATCTCCAAAAAATTCATTATCAATGTTACATTTCACAAAATTGTGCATCCTAAAGTAAAGATTAATATCTTTAAAACCATTATGATACTAGATAAAACACATCATGCCTTTCTAGTGTTCTTTCACCGAACAATTCAATTTTCAATTCACAAATCTTCCTAATTTCTAGACCAACCTATAGTATCTCATTTACCTACAAGAGAATGGGGATGGATACCATTTAAAAAACACAATCACTATAAAAGTTCCCAAGACAATCTGTAATAACTCCCATCCAAATATTTTAGCAGTAGATAGACCCACTATGTGAAACAAATGGATCACGAAAGAAATTTCCAGCATTCCAGATCTAAGCCATAAAACCCTGCCACATGGAGACAAAAAAATATGTACATAGGGAGATTTAAAAAAGTACCAAAGATTTTCATAACAATAGAGGAGAGCTTCGTAGTGACATGTCATAGGAAGGCTTGCACAGTGGAAGGGTGGAGGAGGGCTCACGCAGCAGCAACGCAAGGCTTTACGGCAGTGGCGGTCGATGGTTTCATGGCGGCGGAGTAGGAGGAGTAGTCAGCAAAAGCAGAGGAGGAGGAGGAGGATTCACAATGGTAGTGGAGGAGGGGGGGGGGGAGGAGACAACAGTAGGGTAAGGATTTCACGAGAGCTTGAGGTGTGCGAAGGAAGGAGACTATTAAGGTTTATTTATCAAACTGGGGGAAGCATTTATCTGTGTTTTCATTGATAAAGGTATGTTTTATTAGTGTCAAATTAGAAAGTGCTAATAAAAATATGCCTTTATCAATGCTGATAAAGATAGGTCTTTATCAAAGCTAAAAAATGCAGAAAAAAGGTGTTTTTATGAGTGCTAAAATCGTAGTTCTGATAAAACTATGATGATAATAAATTATTTATAATTATATATATATTTTTAAAATTATATGCATAATAAATATATTTTTATTTATTTATAATAATAACTATAAATAAATATATATTTCTTTATAAATATATATATTTATAATTATAAATTTATAATAAATATATTTATTATATTTATAATTACATATGATTAATATTTTTATTATAATTTTATAACTATTTAAATATATCTATATTTATTTAGAATTATAATTGCAAATATTTGTATATATATTTATTATAATTTTATAATTATTTAAATATATATAAATTTATTTATATTTATGATTATAATTAAAATATATATCTAATAAATATAAATTTAAAATAAATATATATTGATTTCATAAGTATTTCATAATTATTTCATAATTATTTCATAATTATATTAATAAATATATATTTATATTTAAATAATTATAAAATTATAATAAATATATTTATTAAATAAATATATTTATAAATATATAAAAATATTTATAAATAAAAATATTAATTATATATAGTCATAAATATAAATAAATAAATATATATTTAAATTCTTATGAAATTAAATTAAATAAATAAATTATATATATATATTTTTATAATTTCATGATTATTTAAATAAATAAATATTTATATTTAAATAATTATAAAATTATAATAATTATAATTATAAATAAATAAATAAATATTTATAGTCATAAATATAAATAAATAAATAAATAAATAAATAAATTTAAATAATAATGAAACAAAAATAAATATATTAATTATAATTTTATAATTATTTAAATATAAATATATATTTATTTAAATAATTATGAAATTATTAAAAATATATATAATTAATAGATTCATTTTAATTTCACATGTATTTAAATATATATATTTATATTTATATTCATGACTATAAATAAATATATATTCTTTTACAACTATACTTATAAATATAATAAATATATTTATTTTAATTTTATAATTATTTACATATATATATATATATTTTATTTATACTTATAAATATAAATATTTGTATATATATATATTCATTAAAGACATGTATATATATATATATATTTGTAATTATAATTATAAATAAATATATTTAAAAGACATTCATATATAATTATAAATATAATATATATATTTATCATTTAAAACAATTATTGTAATTTTATAATCATTTAAATAAATATATATATATATATATATAGTTATATATAAATATAATTATAAATGTATTTTATTAAGTATTTATATATAGATAAATATTTATAATTATAATTAAAATACATACATTTATTATTTAAATATATTTATCATGATTTTAAGTATTTATGAGAACATAATAGCTTCATGACAACATGAATGAATCATATACACCGAGTACAGTATAAATCATAAAAAATGGGTCATTATATATATGGACAACATGAATAGTAATGATGGTGTAATGTATAAATGGACATTCATGATGAATACATAACATATATATGAACATCAATTATATTCACATATCAATTAACCAAATTCATTGGAAACACACACACACATATTTTATAATTATAAATATAAATATACATATTTAATATAATTATAAATATACCAATTTAAAAAGTATTTATATATATTTAAAGAGTATTTATATATAATTATAAACATATAAATATATAAATATAATAAATATAATAAATATAATAAATATAATAAATATAATAAATACATTTATTATTTAATGAAATTTATTATATATATTTTTTAATTATAAAAAATATACATTAATTATAAACATGCGTTTTTTATTTAATGTATACAAATAAACATTATTTTTGAATATAAATATAATAATTTTATATAAAAACTTTTATCCGTGCTTTTCTCTAGCACTGATAGAAACCCCCCTTTTATCAACGCTTTCTGTTTAACACTAATAAAACCCAGCACATCCCTTACCCAGATCTTTGGTAGTGACCGTAAACCTTCCATGTCCTTTGGGAATGATATCTGACTTTAAGGGAACCTTTGCTCGACTATGCATGTATGCCTATGGCTCCTGCATATGGACCTATGTTCGTCAACCAAATACGTTACTCTGTAAAAAGGAAATTCTAATCATTGTGAGCCCATACATCACCACGACAGCACTCAACACCTCAGTGTGTCTTAAGTACTCCCGGTATGACTATCCTATGTCATCCTCCTGATCCGAGCACTTTGGACCATGACTTAGAGTCTCCGTACCAAAATTTATAAGAAGATTCAACATCCTCGACGTTATATCACTGTGTTTCGTACCATTTCTCAAGGATAGAATGTGACACTCAATTACCTAACCTTTTATGGACCACATCTCATGATTTGAAACCATGGGGCATAGGGATTGAGCTTCATAATCAATAGTTGAACTACCCTAGGGGGGAGAGAACCCTTCTTGGATAACTTTCCTCTTATACCCAACCTCATCATATGGACGTTTTATTCTTCAAAAATCTTTCACGGTCCTCAAAGAGGAGTGGAGATAATATTTTTCTTGACAATTCTATCGATTCATAAGGGCCTCGACCCACAAAATAAAGGCGTCTTCTCATTTCTGAAAGGATATTCAATCCTTGTGAGCCCCGGAAACACCGCGACAGAACCTAGAATCTCAGAATGTCATGGGACATACCTGACATGTCTTCCCCATCTCATATTCATGACTCAGACTTTTGGGTTATGACCTGCATCACCCATATTCCAGCTATCCAGATAGACCTGATATCCCTAGTATTTCTCCCTCAACCAATATTAACTCTATAAATCTTCAACATCCCTTGAAAAAAATACCCAACATCAAGGGTCCCTTTACTTGACTATGCATGTTTTCCTATGGATCCTACATATGACCCTAAGGTCATCAACCAAATGGGTCACTCTATAAAAAGGGATTTCTGATCCTTGTGAGCCTTAAAAACACCATGATAGAGCTCAAAAACCCAGAGTGTTTTGGGTCACTCCTGGATTGTCTACACTGTATCCCATGACCATCAATCAAGTCTGAGCTAAAAGACCTTAAACTAAAGCAATATCAGTTCTGATCTAAAATAAACTAAACTAAAGAAATATTAGGTCCAAGATAAAAGTCCCTAAACTAAATAAATAGATTGTCTGATCTAAAATACCTTAAACTATAGTAATAAAAGGTCTGAGATAAAAGACCTTAAACTAATGAAATATCAGGTCCAATCTAAAAGACGCTAAACTAATGTAATACTAGGACTGAATTAAAATTCCCTAAACTAAATTAATAGAAGTTCTGAGCTAAAATACCTTAAACTACAATGATAAAAGGTCTATTATAAAAGTCCGTAAACTAAAACTATAGAATATTCAAGATAAAAGACATTAAAATAAAGAAATATCAGGTCTGAGCTAAAATACCCTAAAATAAAGAAATATTAGGTCCGAGCCAAAATACCCTAAACTAAAGCAATAGAAGGTCTGAGCTAAAAGACCTAAAACTACAATAAGAAAAGGCCTGAGCTAAAATATCATAAACTACAATAATAGAAGGCTTGAGATAAAAGATCGTAAACTAGAGCAATATAAGGTCCGAGCTAGAAGACCCTAAAATAAAGAAATATTAGGTCTAATATAAATACCTTAAACTATAGAAATAGATGGTCCAAGATAAAATAACATAAAATACAATGATAGAAGGTCCGATCTAAAAGGCCCTAAAATACAACACAACAATGATTTATCCTTCAAGAGCTTATAAGGACCACCATATGGCCTTAGAAAAAATCAAGTTATTCTCACCATGCTTATCAAATTTGGAAAACAATAGAGCACTCACTCTCAAGGAAATATATTCTACCTGAATATCCTTCTACAAATCAGGTGATCTCAAGATAACTGGAATAGATATGTCACTAGGGAATCTCATGTTGGTGGGAATTTATGATCACTTCTCCAAGAAGAATCTATTATTATTTAACTATTTAGATCCATACATTTAGTTTTACTCGATATTATTCAAATGATGTGTATCATTGACAATTCATATTGGAAGTAGAGAAATATCATAAATATCATGGATGAAAAGAGACTATACAATAATGTGGAAGGTTTGGAAAATTCATTCATTTATAATGTGAAAAAGGGGGAGGAATCTTTACATTTTGGAGTCTCTACTAAGTCTCATAAAAAATAGAAAGCATTACAAGGGTAAAACTATGATAAAAGTTGATCGATTGTGCTGGAAAGGTCGGAAAGAGTCAGGTGAGAAGCATAGATTGAATGTTGGGGTGCCGCTCGCCCCACCTCTTTCACTTCTACTCCAGGATGGAGAGCCTCGACCAAAGTGGTCAACTATTTGATCCTCTTCTAAGCTGTAGCCAATGATGATGATTATTATGAAAGGTTAGATCTTAGATAGAAAATGATCTCCTCTTATCTCTATATTTACACAGTCTATGCATCCATTTGATCTTGCAATTCAAATATCAATTGGAGAACCTAATCCAACACCTTTGACGCCTCCTCCATCTATTCAGAAAGGGGATCCTCATATGTAAAATCACAAAAGTACCTCTAATTAATGTCCAAGTATCACCGATTCAGAAAACATTGCGTCGTGATGGTATACAGTGGTTGAAAACCCAAACTACCTACCCCTAAGTCATGAAACAACTGATGGAGATAGTCCCCTTGGTCATGAAATGTTTCCAAGGGAGTATCAGTAATCAAAGCATGAATATGTTTCCAGATCAATATATTTTGTGTTTGAGCCTATGGTAGATGAAGCAGGAATGGAAGGAGGAGGGGTAATCAGTTGATCTAGTAAGGAAATAGAATAGTAGGTATCATATGCTCTTCTCTCGACAAACATATCATCCATAGCATGTGCTAGAGGAATAAACTCATAAATAGATTCTATCTCACTATTAAGGTAATCATCACTATAATGAGTTTTCTTCCTTGATTTCCCACCCAATTATTCAATCAATTCCATCATTTCCACAAACAAAGGGGTTGGAAAGGCAAAATGTCTGTTCGCATGATGGACAAGATGGCCTAGCACACCATCCAAATAAGATGCTACACAAGCCTAGGCATAATACTAGGTAAAGAAGGTGGGAGAATTCATTGGCAGAAGTATGATCTCAACCTCAAAATCTTCATGCACCATCATCTACCAAAAATAGAAAATGAACCTAGGATGCCGCTCTCCTCATAAACCTACTAAGGGAAGAGGAGAGACCCCTTGGATGCATCTAAACTAACGAGAAAATTTATAGGGTGTATAAGGCTCACAGATGATTAGATCATCCTCCCTGTTTGTAAGAATCCCATTCAAAAGAGAGATCATATATGACCTTTCATTAAGGGAAATAATACCTTTATCAATAATTATCCTGGACAATGCACATAAGGGGGTAAAATCTAAGCTACTATATTGGATCATTGTATCCCCAACCTTAGAAGGGTTTAGTGATATGGTCCCAACACCAAATATGTTCAGAAATCTTGGATGTGATAAGGAGTCTAAGATCCTAGTAGAATTATAGTATCCATAACAATGAAAATGCTCCCCTATCCAGAAAAATAGAAAATGGAGAGGACCACTGATCCTGTAATGGGTGATACCTTATTGAATATGGCCCATGATTTGATAAAGGAATGCAAGGACCAAAACTGCCAAATTGAGGTGTTTTCCTTCCACAAGCCATGTCATCATTACCAACATGTTGACATAGACCCTTGAACGTGCATCCCAATATAGGAAAATCCATCCATTCAAAAACATGTCCTTGAAACCTACCAGCCCAAGGTTCAGAGAAATATTTAAGTTCAATCAATAGCCCCATGAGGTATAGTCCCCAGCTTCCAAGATGGTCCAACATGATCCAACACTATGAAGAACCTACTGAGAAGGACACCGATGAGGGTGTATGGAAGTTGGAATGACCCCTCTGCAATAGAGGAAAGTATTAATCCAATACTTGAAATAAATGAGTGAGTA
Source organism: Viscum album (assembly GCA_963277665.1). Classification (NCBI taxonomy): domain Eukaryota; kingdom Viridiplantae; phylum Streptophyta; class Magnoliopsida; order Santalales; family Viscaceae; genus Viscum; species Viscum album. The sequence goes on along the minus strand of OY728126.1, from coordinate 777,491,298 downwards.
CATCATTAGATCCTTCCTCAATTTTTCCTTCACAATAGTAATAATTTCTTTCTCCAACACAGGATTCTGTGAGGGATTATCCCAGAAATCCTCAATAGGAAGAAACTCATCATACATCTCTCTAAGAGGGGGAATCCCACCCATTTGGTAGATATCCCATAGGATGATTCCCACTTCACCGTAGGAAATATGGAATGTGTTCATGATAAGACACCAATGACTGATCATTTCTCAAAGGATATTAGGATGGTGGTAGATGATGAATTGGGAAATCCATATGACTTCACAGAGATAAACCCTATATAACTGATTAGAAAATTCTATGAAAATTTTCCAGATCTATATAGTCCATACCCATTCATTAGATAAATTAATGCTAGGATAGAGATCCTATTTTGAGCTCCATCCACTGCTAGGATTTTTCATAGAAGAGAAAAATATACTCGAATAGTTCCGAGTGATAGGATAATGAGAAAAATCATGGCCATCTGAACCCAAGGTTGAGTTAGAAAATATATAAGACAACCCCTAGGAATGATCTATGACTAGTTGACCATCCTTCGAAACTATCATCTGAACATAGTCGAGAGAAGATAAAACCCAAAAATATGGTATATTAAAGTTTAAAGGAGGGATGACATCATCATCTAGTAAAACAAACCCATACAGAGGGATCTGATGAGATAAGGGATAATCTTGAAACTTAGATGAGAGGAACCTATTCAAAATCCTATTATCAGTATTCACCCGATATTAGGGATCAACATTTCTATTTTCAACAATCATAGTCCATTGATTGGCCATGGCTGAGGAACCTTGGTGAGAATCAGAATCCATCTGAATAAAGTAAGTGACGTATGTAAGACAAAGATAATATAAAATATTATCAAAGAAAAGACATAATAATTCTAGAATCATAATGTGTATCCCATGAATTATTAAGGTATTAATGAATCATATGAGGGGTTTACAAATTTCCTAACCCTAAAAGGTCTCTCAGGTCGTATAAATCCCATAAGTCATCATGTAATCATTTTACCCCTTGGAGATTCATGATCATGTGTCTTGAACATGGTCATGTGAATCACATGATAATCAATCGATCATATGATCAAGTCATATAACATTTTATAACCCCCAAAAAAATCATGCATTCTCATGGAAAAAGTTCAAAAAAGTTACCAAAATATAGTTTTTAGTTTTTTTGAATGGATTCTAGAGCAAAAGAGGTCTTGAAAATGAGTTCTCATGGAATAGACTCGCGATGAAGGCTTGCAAACAGATCTTATGATCAAGTATTGCAACAGAGACACATGATAGAGAAAAGGAGGGAGTGCTCTAGGATAATGAGTAACCAGTGAAGAAAATAGATCTTCGTTCCCCTATATATAGAGAATATCACAGAATACCAAGCATCAACCCACATGCCAAACATATCACAAGACACCAAATCATGACAATGCTAAAGACTTAGTCAAGCATTTACTTTCCTTAGAACTGAGCCCTTGTGCCCACAAAAGTTTCTCCTGATGGGGGGGGCATTTTTTGACTCCCTCTAAATGAAAATCAGAAAATTAAGAAAGGAAGATATATCTGAATATGGGTATTATTCTCCCCACAAGATTAAAGGAAGAAGAAGGTGGTTGATACCCATGGATCTCATGATCCCTCAAGGGATACATGATTGCGTGACCATCACGAGGTCACGTGAATACTTCATGCATAGTGGGTAACCTACGAAAGGTTTCAAAAAAATCATTTTGACAAGACCTAATGCTCTTGTTAAGGTTATCTTGACATCCAGTGGTTACACGATGACAATCAAATAGACTCCCCTAGGCCACATGAATTGTCAACCAGTGGGAACATAATAACCCATCCAAAAATCCTTCAAAAATAGGAGGAAAATATCCAAAATATGAGATCCTCTCATGATCATAAAGATCATGAAACACATCACCGATGGGAAGGATGATTGTACTTTAAAATATCCAAGAAAACTCATGAGACCTCTGAGACTTTGTAGAATAAAACAAAGGAAATAAAAATGGAGGAGGTGAAAGCCTCTTACGGTCACTGAATGTCATGCGATGCACCCCTGGAAATCCACCCAATGCCGTAAGAATCCAAAGACATGTATGGCTTGTCTCTTGAAAGACCTCTGTTATGTCACCCCCATCATTCGAAGGACCTCAGGTATGTCTTGGTGACCTCACACTTCCATTTTGTCTCCCTAAGGAAAAATAGAAGGATTTTTCCATGAAATGATTGCACACCATCATAGGACCCTTAATAGTCATGTGACACATAAAGAAGAGGAAGGGTTATTCTCCTCAAAAACACCCAAGAAACCTCGCAAACTCCCCAACCTTTTTAAAATAAAAAAGGAAATAAATATAGAGAGGTGGTGGGAGTATCTTGCAGTCATAAAAATATCACAACATACTAAGGACACCTACGACACGATCTCATAAGAAATCTTGAAAAGGAATCCTGATCCTATGAAGGCCCCTTGATAAGCCATCCTTGTCTCACAAAAAGTTCCAACAGGTTACCTAAGATCACGTGAAGGCCTTTCAACAGGCACCCTAATCTCTCAAAAGCACTAGGACATGTCGATATTAAAATATGAAAGTCCCTTGGTGTATCCACATAATTCAAAAAGTCACAATTAATTGGAAATAATCCAATAAAGTAAGTATTAATGGGTGGTACTTGCAGTTGATGAAAATCAGGCAATGCCCTTAGAGCGATCCACAATAGAGAGCCATGAAGACACATGATGCCAAAGCCCTTCATAAACTCTAGTGTGGATCTGCATGAGATATTCCAAGAAAAGTGGTGAAAAACTAGGGTGGGGAGGCCTATAAATCCCCCACTCCATCATGATAGGGTCAAAACTACTAACAGAGATCTTCAGTTCTACATGAACTGACTAACTCTAAAAATATCACACTAACTCTAGAGAGGATTTATTGGAGTGGATGATCTCATGAATGAAAGAGCTTCCCGTAAGGTAAAAGATAAGTGAACCACAAAAGAAATCATGTAACATGCAAAATAACTTCATGTGATCACTCATAGATCACATGAAGGACTTTTGGAAGGACATGAAAAGAACATCCTGCACACCTGATTGATCACGTGAGACTTAAGATAAGCTAACCCTTCACAAATATAAGGAATTCAAAATATTACGGTTGGAACTAAGAATAATAAATAAGATACTCAATAAATGAGATATAAAATTATTCTCATGAACTTTTCATAAACCAACTAGGTCATGTGAAAACACCAGGGTATGTCACCTAGGTCTCACAACACCCCTTGGGCATACTATTTGGATCACGCAAAGCCTGTTGAACATATCAAATCAAGTCATATAGAACCCCCTAGAAATTTCCCCCTAGTATTTCAAATCCCTTTAGGATTACCATAAAATCACCATAATTTCATTCAAACATGTGTCTTAACTCATACAAAGGCACCCATTCATGTCAGCTGAACCACATGGTAAAATCTGAGAATATCGACTAGATCTCACAATGCCCTCTCGTCATGCCATCCATGTCTCATGATGCCCTCCAGACTTGTTATCTAGAACATGTTACACCCTATGAGACATGTCACATTGACTCTCATGACACCCTTTATATGTATCAGTTATCTCTTATGATGACACATGGGAAAGTCAGTTGGATCATGCGACACCATCTAGAAAATCAAGTTGGGGTCATGCAATAGATTCCTGAGAAAACCATTTGGGTCTTACGATGTCCTCTAAACAAGTTAGACTAGGTCATATGAAAATCCCCAGACATTCCATATAGGATATGTGACATCCCTTGGACAATCCAATTAGATCATGTGATTATCCTGGAATATTTCAGGCAGACATATTCCGACATGTCAAGAAGGTAATCAGGGCATGTTGAGTAGACAATCAATGCATTCCAGATATGCAAGCAAGACAGTTCATAAGGGAATCCCAAGATTTTATAACCTTATCCATCATCGGTGTGTAAGCCTTGATTATTAGGGAAACATCAGTGTATAATCCTTGACCAAGTGAACTACGAAAACTTTGATTCCTGTAATAACCAGGACATGTAGGATGCCTATCCAAGGCTCAAGCTTGATATTAAGCACCGAAAGGGTAGTCTCGGAACATAAGTACCATGTAATCAAGTAATGACATTGATTATTTCCACCCCTTATTTCTCACAATGATCATAGCTCATGTGAGCTTAGGGAGTTGCAATAATCATATCATTTGAATCATAAACCTCTACAAGGACAATGACAACATCACTATGTAAACCCAAATCATAAGGTAAATGTTAGTGTGTAAGCCCCAATAATAAGGGAAACACCGGTGTGTAATCCCCAAACAATTAAACTATGAGAAATTTGATTCCTACCATAACTAGGGTACGTAGGATGCCTTCCTAAGGCTCAAGCCTAAATACAAATGAGTATCCACATCAGTGTAAGTTCCACTATGTCTCCAACATTACAACAATCAAGACCCAATTATTCCCATAGGATGATCATTATACATCATCCATAAGAGGACTGAGAAATCAGTAGCACTAGGAGAAATTTGATTCCTGTAATAACCAGGATACACGAGACGCCTTTCTTAAGACCTGAGCTCCATAGTAAATATCTCGAGGGTAGGCCATGTGCATAAGCCCCACATCCACATACATCGAGACTGATTACTTGATATACCTTGTTTCTCATAATCGATCATAGCTCACTTGGGACTAGGGAGTTTTAATGGTCATGTCATCCGTACTATGAATCTACACCAGCTAGGGATATATTAGCATGCTATCCTTGATGAGTGGAAGGATATAAATACCCCTCATATAAGGGAATCTAACTTGGGGCTAGTCCCAAGGGAATAATAAAACTATGGTGAATCTGATTCTTTTAACAACTAGAATAACTAGGATATCTCCCCAAGAATCGAGCTCGAATATTTGGTGCCTCAGTTCCCACACATATTTCCTCTCTATATGACATTAAACTACATGAGTTTAATGAAATTCATGGGTTTTGATTCTTGAAATAACTAGGATACATAGGATGTCTTATAATGGATCAATCCCCTCCTCAGAATATTAACAACCTCCCTATGTAGAAAAATATTATGAAGAATTTAGTTATATGGCTTCAACATATAATGAAACTACCCATTACTTGAAAATAAATGAATAACCTTGGATACATATAGATGGATTCACTAATGAGATCCCCTTTCCTTTGTTCATCAATGAGATTTTATTTCTTTTGTGTATAAATTGAATTAAACTATAATTATTTTTTAGGGTAACCGTTCTCATATCGATATTAGGAAGAGATTCATGAACATATATTAAATCTATAAGAGAGTCTTAGAGTAGACAATAATTCACCTATAAGGGTGAGATGATCCCAAAATCCCATCCTCTTGACCAATGTGATTCCCTAAGTGTCATTGGGTTTGAAAACCCAAATGACCATCTGCCTTTGAAAAGTAGGTATGTACCGAGTTATGGATGAGGGAACCATTAGGAGTTTCTATTAAGAATGATAATGAATAGATGTTAATGATTGTTCAAGTAGTAAAATTCCCCACAATCAACAATCTAACCTAACCAAGCCCGCTTCAGTGAGGGTTTCCCTAATTGTATCTTATCCATAGAAACACCCTTATAGACATATAATACATAATACTCTTATTTATAACCAGTGTAAATAGAAACATAAGAAAGGGTGATATTAGAAACTAATTAAGGGGTGAACATAATAGATATCAATTGAAGATCATAAGTGATAATAAGATGAACATCTGTGTATGAGAACATAATTAAGGTACATGGACATAACATAAGGAAATAATACCTAGTACAATATGGATCATAAACCATGAATCATAAAATAAATATTTGAGAATAACATAATACATAATTCATAAGAGTGTGAAAACATGATTCAAAAATCAAAAGTCATGAGTACATGACATAAGTATGTTTCATAACATAAAAATGTGACACAAGCATAAGTATAGAAATCATAACATATATCAAGGTTATCCACCAATCCATTTATATAATAATGGACTAGGATAACCACTTTCCCATAACATAGTGGGTTTGGTCTACCCAAATATTCCCCATAACATTTTATACTTGATCTAACCACCCATATCCCATACATATCTCATGAGATATAAAACTTTACCCAATGATTTTGAGGTCTAGGGTTTGGGTCGTGTGTCATTTATCAACCAGGATCTCCTTAGGAGTTATCAACCGTAATTTTTGGCTAATTATTCTCCTTTAGAAGCCATGTACTTGGTCATTAAACATCTTTGGAGGGTTGTTTGGATAATGTCTTACCCCAAAATCCACTAAATGGTGCCCCAAGATGGTTGGCCACATGAACTCAAGCTCATCTCCCCATATGCAAGAGAATGTCGAATAGTAGTGAGGGCCTAGGGTGTGTCCAAGATGTAACTATGACCTCATGATCTAAATCATAACATAGCGGTAAAAAATATATGAAAAGCAGTGAAGAAGTAATAAACAAGTAGTAACAGAGTAATAAATAAACATCCAACAATAAGCAGGCGGGAGCTGAAATATAATAGATACAAAATTATGATGATGATCATGTTACATAGTTATACAGAAATGAGTACATGGGATATATGGGGAAAAAGAATATACCACATGATAACAAAAATAAAAAAATATCAAAAGTTAACTCTACTAGAATTATGAGCATAGGCTCAGTCCTCTGCTCTCGTACTCCATCCTAGTACTAGAAATCAAGCATCAAAAGCTAGCCGCTTCCCTCTATATAGACCTGCATTCATGAAGTTTTATTAGGTACCAAGGGATACCTGAGTAGGGTGTGAGATATACTCATTAGGACACCACTTATGGTTTCTAGATCAATCAAGTCTGTGTATATAAAATAAGTAGTGTGCCAGTAATAATAAATGTGAGGTAACAATTAAATAAATACATCAGTCTGAGTCCTCATGGGATACCTGACCCACACAACCTAATTCATCCTAAGCTGTATGTCTTTTATCCAAGGTAACCTATGCAAGTATGATATAAAGTATAATGGACCATCATAAATAAATCATCATTATATGGACCAAGCGTAATCATGTGATTTGTCTTGGTGGATGCATCCATTAATTTAATAAATCATAATTCTTGGGTTTATATAAAAATTCATCTGTTGAATTTAAATAAGATTCATCCTGGGCCCATCCAAGGAAAACCGTATCAAGGAACCCAAGTCTCTTACCAAGAGTTAAATAAATACTCAATATCATAGGAGCCTGTCCAAGGTGATCTATAAATGGAATATGAAGTATCACTCCTGAAATAGTGTGAAGATGATAAAAAACCTCCAAGTCCATCTCTGATATCTCACATAGGGGACCAATTATCACTCTTTGCATGATAAAACCATCTTTCTAATTATACTATCCCCAATGAATCCCCTAGGGAACGAGTATCACTCATAAGGAGGTAAATAAAATGCACAGTGAGACCGCCCAAGGCATAACCAGTGTCACTCCCAATGTATATGAAATTAATTCACAAATTATAATTATAAATCATGATGAAACTATCCATGGTAATCCATAAATGGAATCCCAAGTATCACTCTCGGCTTCGTACGAAGAAGGTTTTATCCATCATCAACTCACATCAGTTCAACAAGGCCTTATAATTTTGATACTTAACTCAAGATGGACAATTTATCCAATTAAATTAAGGAAATATATGGAATAAATCATAGGGGTCTAACACATGGAAAAAATTATTTCTTAATTAATTTCACATTCCAATACATTTATTACAAGAGAAAACACACCCCAAAATGTGTTTAAAAAATATAAGGTAAAGGGAAAATAGGCCTTCAAGGAAAGGAACACCCATAGGGGTGGCTCACGTTAAGGTGATCAACAAAGGTGTTGATTCACTGCTATCTAGGATCATATTGGGCATGGAAAACCATTTAAATTAATTTATTATACTTAAAGGAGGTGACATTAGATGAATCTGGCACACGTCACAATGATTCATAATATAAAACAACTAGACCTTAAGGGAAAAAAACTAGGCCACCTACCTTAGTCTTATAGAACTCTTGTCATCTAGTTTCGGCCCTTGAATCGAGCTATTATGGGAGAAAATCAAAAATTGGATAAAAACCCTAAAAATAGGGAATATGAGCTCACAAAAAATAGCATAAAATAAGGAAAGACAAATTATAGAAGGAAAAAAGAGGAATAGAGAGACTACATAGAGGAATTAAATACACCTGATGATGAAGAGAATAGAGATTAGACAGAGGAGATCCAAATGAACCTAGATTAGGTGTGGAGGGGCTCTCTTGCATGGAAACTAATGTAGGAGGAAATGAGCCTTTTTCTTAAAAATTAGAGGCCTTACCCTTTTTTTAAAACTATCTTATAGATTTTATAGGGTGTGTAAATGAATTAAATGTCATGTAATTATTAGAATTTTCCTCTTAGGGAAAAACCTCCACATGATGTGAACGGGGTCTAGCCATCCAAATACACATTGTTTATTTAATACATTCCATGTAATTAATTTCATGTCATGTATTTGGTTTTTATCCAAGTTCCATCCCACCTGCTATTTTCTTCTTACAAGAAAATCTTGACCAGCCTAAAGTCCCGGTTACCAGGGTCTAAGTCTAAAATAAAACTCAATGAGGGTTTGAACAAATTTTAAAGAAAAAAATACCTCAATTAAAAGTAGGTATGTTTTAAACTCCCCTCCTTAAAACAACTTGTCCATGAGTTTCCCTTATGAGGGTGGTAAAATGTCATCTAATAAAAGTTCCAGACACTGAGCATGTACATCGACCTCTCTCTCCCAAGTCTCTTCTTATACAAAGTCATGCTTCTATATCACCCGAACTAGAGGAACTGACCTTCCTCGAATATCCTTCATTCTCTAATCAATAATACATATCAGATGATCTCCAAAGAATGCATATTCCTCCAGTTCAATATCTTTAGGTTCAAAATAATGATACAATTCAAAATGATAATGGTGAAGCTGTGATATGTGGAAGATTTCTTTCATGGAACATACATATGAGGAAACTGTATAGGTATATACTTCTCCCAAGAACCCTTAAAATCAAGGATGGATGACTAGAACATTCCCTATAACACCCATATCATCCTATCAGATTGCCTATCAGCATGAGGGTGATAATCTATACTCAAGATCACTTGTGAACCTAGTGCCTTTTACATCCCCTACTGGAACCATGATGTAAACTGACCATCTCGGTTTAATAGGATAGAATGGTGAACACCATTAAGACACATAATCTCATAGATATAAAGTCTCCCAAGCTCATTAACTGACAATTTCTCTCAGATAGGTATAAAGTGTGTGACCTTGGTCAACCTATTGATGATCACCCATACCGCATCACTGCCTCAAGGGGATCTTGACAAGCCCATCAAAAAATCCATTGTGACTTTGTTTCATTTCTACTCAAGAATGAATAGAGGCTGTAAAAGTCTATTAGGTTGTTGTTTCTCCACCTTCACCTACTAATAGGTATAACAAATCATGATGAAACATATATTCCAACTCTTCATAACTTTCCACAAATACTAATGATGTATGTCTTGGTATATCTTGGTTATCTTAGGGTAAAATGCCCAAAAATAGGTGTGAGATTCCCACATTAACTCCTCCCATACTTCATTAGGAACCCACACACTTCCATTGAAGTGTAAGATCTCATTCCCATTAATTAACCAAATAGGCAGTGGGTTCTCACTTGAGACACTCTCCCTCAGGATCTAAAATCTATCTCATCTGCACCCATTTTAGAAGGGAGGATGTCAATACTAAAGATGCTAATATAGGTTTCCCATGAAATTATTAAACCTCCAAGTGCATCTCAGAAAACAAGGCCACCAACTACCACTCACTTCTGGCCTCCTGGATGGACTTTGTCCAAGTTTCTTGACTCAATGCATTAGCTAATTCATTTCCCTTTCCATGTGTATAGATATGCTCAAAGTCAAATTACTACAGGTATTCTACCCACCTATGCTGCCACCAAAAACATAAATCATGAACCATGACTACTAGTTAAAGGTCATTAATAGGGCAATTCCACTTGTGGGGTCTAATATGGTGGGACCTATATGCTACAACCTGACCTCCCTACATCAGAACCGTTCCAAGTCCAATTCTTGAAGCATCACAGTAAACAATATAGGTTCCACCTAGTTCTAGAAGAATTAGGATCAGCACTGAATTTAGTATCCCCTTCAACTCCTAAAAGTCTATATCACAAAATTCTAACCATATTAATTTCACACCATTTTTTTATTAAAACCCATAAGATCACTACTAGGCATGAGAAATCCCAAATGAATCTTCTATAATATCCAACCAACCCCAAGAAAATTCATATTTCAAATACATTCTGGGGATTATCCCAACAAACCAGGACACTAACTTTCTTTGGGTCAACATATAAAACTTACAATAAAATGACATGAACCAAAATGTGAACCTTATCAATCTAAAAGTAGCATTTTCTAATCTTCTCATATAGTCAGTTCTCTCTCATTGTATTCAGCATGATATCCATATGGTTAGCATAATTATGTCTAGTGTGAGAATACACCAAGATGTCATCTAAGAAGACTACCATAAATGAATCTAGGTATGGGTGGAAAAACCAATTCATCAAGGACATAAAGACTGATAACACATTCGTAAGGCTTAATGACATAACTAGATACTCATACAATCCATATCTGCTTCATAATTACATGCGTGATATGTTTTATGGTCTAACACACACTTGATGGTAGCCCGACCTAAAATAAATATTAGGGAAAACTGTCACTCCTTAGAGCTGGTCAAAGAGGTCACCTATATGAGGAAATAAATACCAATTAATAACTATATTAGGTCTACAAGGTTAGATACCCTGAGGGGGGGGGGGTGAATTAGGGTATGGAAGATTAAAACAATTTCCCCTATTGATCTTGTTTTACTGTTAAGAAAAAATCTATCCTCTATGTTCCCTATAGCAAAGTATAAACAGAAATTAAATCATGCTTAGGACACAACAATTTTTACTTGGTTCACCCTCACTGGGCTACGTCCAATTAGTATACACCAGTGATGTACCGATGTACCAAATTCACAAAAATCTCACTGTTGTTTACAATGTTTGAAGCATACTCACTACCCCTTCTATTTTACAACCAATCACGATATAAAAGCTCACTACTTTCCTGACTAAAGTGGGCTCACTGCTTCTTTAGATGATCCAATCACAGTTTATAAACCTACAAGTCTCTTCAATTGAATAAATACCTACATCTTCAACTGTATTTAGATTCTATATTGAAGTTATACTTTCATCCACATATGAATACCTCTTTACCACAGAATTGAGCTGGGAAACCTCAAATTTTACATGCATCCCTTACTATGCTTTGCACGTAATTCTCTTGCCTTATGCACAAAATATCCTTTTTGAACACAATACCAAATCCATTTTTCACGCAACCTCAAAAATTCCACGCAACCTTCATTTTACACGCAATGTAAATGTTTATGCACAACACCAATTTTTACGCGCAACACCATTTTTTTTGCGAAACTCCCTCAGCGTATTTTTACGCACACCAAAGCTCAGATATTCTCTAAGTCTTGAGATTATATGAATGAGGGGGTCACCTTATATTTATAGAAAAACTCAACAACTACTTGAAAAAACCTTCTTGAGCACGTAATCCTCTTCAAGCGCGGAAAACACATCTTCCACGCAACACCGTATTTCACGTACTGCTCCAATTTTTCACACACCTCATGACTTTTCCAATTTTGATCTCCTGATCTCAAAACACCTCCTGTGAAAAAAACTCCATTCCTATATTTCGTGAACCACTCTAACATTTCACTCACCTTACTTTTCCAAAAACACATCTCTCCATTTTTTGATTTTCAGGCCCAAAAATTTGGCAAACACTAGAAAACAGAGCCACCTTAAATATTCTCTTTTTGTACCACCTTCAGATCATCCATTCATTTTTCATGGTTCTTCTATCAATCATGGATTCTCAAAAACATTACTTGAACCCTATAAATAACTATGGATTCCACTTTGTCAAAAAATTGAACTTAGTAACCCACGTTGTCAACAAACAAAACATTGAGGCCCTCTTTGTCAACAAACATAACCAAACTAAAAATGATTCAGTGATTCCTTGAGGGATTTTTTCCCAAAAAACTATAAGATGGTTCAACTGATGTTAATCCATGCACAACCTGAGGGAACCATCCAACTTCTTGGAAAAAAGGATAGGTGAAACCCATGGATAAGTGTTGGGTCATATAAAACACTTTTCCTCTAAGTCTTCCAACTGCTTCTTGATTTCTTGTAGCTCTGTAGGTTCCACCCTATGGGTAGGAACTCGTGCCACACCTAGAACTAGATCAATAGTTAAATACACCTCTCTCATAGGAGGTAATATCGATAAATTTTCAAGAAATATGTCCCTAAATCTATCCAAAACGGGTGGGAATTCCACAAGTCATATTCCCTGATCACTCATATAGAGTCTAGCCGTATAAGCTATCACTTTTCCTGACCCATGATGTTTGGGTTCATCTTGACTCACTTGGATATCAAATTCTCCCTTATGAATATAATCACTTTCCTCAGGTGATGTAAATGACACCCTCTTGTGATATAAATCAATAAGGGTATGATAAGTCACCATACAGTCTATACCAAGAATGGCATTGAAATTGGTCACTTTGGGGAAAAATAAATTCCACAAGAATTGGTACCCAACTATCTTAAGGGGGAACTCCTTACACTAGATTATAATAATTGATTGAAACCCTAATAGTGTGTAGAGAGTCATCATGGCACAAAATCACTCTATCACTAGGACCATATTTTCCATAATAGAAGTAGATATAAAGGAGTGTGATGAACCTATGTCAAATATAGAATAAAATAAAGTAGAGGATACAAAAATAGTACCTCTAACCAAAGAAATCCTCACACTCTACTCCTTGGGAGTATGCTACACTGTATATACATGGAACAAATTGCTACCCTGAGATACACCCTAACTAACTTGGCAAGGTCCGATCTACTGGTGATGAACCTACAAGGTATGAATACCTTGGCCACAAACACCTCCTCATCCTAATTAGTCCGTAGTAGAACAACTATCGACCTAACATAGATCTATTGATCCTATACAAGAATGAAATGTCGGTATGTATCCCTTATCACTAGATACAAGAGGGAAAGTTTGGCAGAAATGCTATAGGTGACCCATCCTACTGTAAGCTTGACACTCGATTGAGTTCCTCATACAATGTGTATTTGTATGCCTTACCGCACCACACTGGTGACACACTACATAGATATTGGTGCATTCCATCTGGCTAGTACTTCCCCCAGGTGCACCCTCGAGATGATGTTTCTGTCTATAAGATAAATCATCTCCCCACTTGGAAAATGAACTACCCTGTCCCACACTACCACCTTCCCCCAGGTTCTGCTTAGTGTTGGGGGCCTAGTTCACTATTTCATAAATGGTAGTCAACTTGAAAAAATTCCCCTAAAATTAGATGACATATGAAATCCCATTCTCAAAACATCTCGCAGTCATCAGTTCATCACTGGTAAGAGTTAGCATGAAACACTGAAGCTTGATGAAACGAGCCGAGTACTCCATTAATGGCATGGAACCCTACTGTAGGTTCATGAACTCTCTAGAATAGTTTTAATTCAATATATAGGGAAAAAATTAATCATAAAATGATTTTTTTAATCCCAACCAAACCATACCTTGATGATTTCCAGCATGGTTAATGACATCCCACCAATGTTTAGAAGAATCATGAAGCATACAGGTAGCGAGCTTAAACCTCCATTCTAGAGGCATATACAAATGTTCAAATATAGATAACATGTCCTCTATACATAAGTATTTAATGGTGTAATTGTTCTATAATTTATGAGAACACACCTCATATAATATTTAACAGTAGATAGGAAACAACAAAATAAAAAAAGGACATGCATATAACCCTTATATAAATGGGTTACACCTATCTTCCTTCTCCTAAATCTAGGTATAGGTGATATGAAGAAGTTAAAAAATCCTGAATAGACACTACCTACTACCCACTACTATGGTTAGGTCAGGGTCACAATCTCATATAACATAATATAGGTTTTAGTGTATAGAGTGTCAATTCCAAGGTATAGAGGAAAAGACCCTTTAATTTACAATTAGAATCTCTATTTAGTGATAACCATTTTATTTTAAAACTTTAATTTAATTAATTTAATTATTATTTATAAGCATATAGATATCATAGTCCAGTTATATGCATCACCATTCCTAAATTTCAAAGGCCCATACTCTTTATAAATTGAAATTATCACACCAAATAACTTCAACTTAACATTTCCATGTGGTATCAGGATGTAACAAGTCATGTATAGTGATTTTATTGAATAAACTACCATTCAAAATTTATATAAGTACATGATTAATAAATTATAATTGACAATAATCTATCCAATAAACTAATATTTCATCCCACAAAAATAGTGGTTCATGGCTCAAACGTGGAATAATTAGTTAATTAAGGTGTCATCATCAATCTATGTGGGAAAACACTATTTAGATTGATGTAGTCACTTTAATTAATCTAATTACGTTATCCCTATAATAAACATTAGAACATTATAATATATATAATGACCAAGTCACTCCCAACAATCACATGCAATATAGAAAATGCACACAGTAATATAAATATGGAATGGCATAATGCATGACATGTTAATTACTAGGTTCCTAGTATGATTCATGAGATGATACCTCCATTCCATACCAAGATAAGGAAAAAGGTATGTAATAATAATAATATCAATAATTAATAATATCACAAGACATGTGCATCACCTAATGGTGAAATAAGTACAATTGTAACTGGAAAAAACCAGAATAATAATAACCCAACACAGGTAATTTGGGTTTCTTCTATATATGGGTTAGATACTCCTAGGAATAGGCTCATTACAAAATCTGGATACATCCTAGTATCCTATCTAATACCCAATCATTAATACAAAAGGAAAATAATCCTTTTATACCACTTTGTAGCATCCTACCCCAAAAGACACTAAATTGTTCCCCGAGACGGTTGGACACATGACCTCAAGCACGCCTCCCTGTATTCTAGAGGTTATTGACTAGTAGTGAGGTCCTAAGGAGTTTCCAGGGGGAGAATATTCCCTCATGATTCATATCATATCACAATGGTAAACAATATATGAAAAAAATTGGAACCAGTAATAAAAAAACAATGGGAGAGTAATAAATAAACATCCAATAATAACCAGGAAGGAGATGAAATACAATAAATTCAAAATGATGATTATGATCATGATCATGTTACATAGATATAAAAAACGAGTACATGGGATATAGGGGAAACATGAATATATCAAATTATAACAAAAATACAAAAAATATCAAAATCTTCCTCTACTAGAATCACAAGCATAGGCTCAGTCCTATACTCCTGTACTCCATATTAGTACTAGAAATCAAGTATCAGAAGTCGTAAACTTCCCTCTATCTACACCTGTAGTTATGAAGTTTTCTTGGGTACCAAGGGTGTCCAGGGTAGGGTGTGAGATATAATCCGTAGGACACCACCAAAATTGTCTAGATTAATCCATTATGTGCATAAAAAATGAGCAGTGTTCCAATAATAATAAATACAAGGCAATAATTATATAAATACATCTGTCTAGGTTCCTTGTGGGATACCCTACCGACACTACCTTCTTGGACCTAAGATGGATGTCTTTGATCTGAGGTAACCTATGAAAGTATGATATAAAATATAATGGGCCATCATTAATAAAGCATCAAGAAATGGATTGATCCCAAGAATGTTATTTGTCTTGGCAGATGCATCCGTTAATTTTTTAAATCACAAATCTATGGTTTATATAAAAAGGAATCTCTTGAATTTAAATAAGTATCATCTTGGGGACTTCCAAGGAAAAACATATAAAGGAATACAAGTCTCACACTAAGATTACAATAAATACTCAATGTCATAGGAGTCCGTCCAAGGTGATCCTTATGGAATTCCACCTTTTTATTACGTAGTTCAAAACAGAGGATCTTTTCAAGTTTAGTTTCTTATAAAAAAGATACATAATACATGAAAACATAAAATTTTCTTTTAATTAAAATTTAAGAAAAATTTATGGGATCACCCTAAGTTACATTTACTGCATCTCATAAACTGGGTACATACATCAAATGAAAGGGGTGAGCATGAGGCCTATTAAGGAAAATAAAGAGAGACACATAGCATGTGATCATGAGACATATCAATAAGAAAATAAGGCATAAAGATAAGGAATGAGTAAGAGTCATATAATAATAAAAATAATATGAATCATAACATGGAAATGTGGCTAAAACATTTGAATGATACATTTATAATCATATCACCAAGGTTTATCACCAAGGTGTCGTAAATAAAAATTACCAAGGTTATTCAACAAGGTATCGTATAACATGTCATCTATAGAGATTAAATTATTTAACCAATTAATTGGATTTATATCAGGGTGAAACATTCCTATGTATTAATTTCATGTGATACACATAGATCATAATAAATCATTTCCTTAATTACTCATAGATAATAAATAATTGGTTTCTTATCAAAAATCTTAGAAAACAAATGAGCTTAAAGACATGATCATTACGTCATTTTAAACCCAAAATAAGATACGTGAGTTTTATATATGTAAATAACCAAATTAAAAATAAATTTTTAAAACTATTTTAATACCCATTGAAGATAAAAGAGGTTAGGGTATTCAAATAAAAAGGAAAAGAGAATTAATCATTTAAAAGAGGAAAGTTTGAGATGAAACTTTGGCAGCATGACGAGTATAAAACATGGTTTTAGAAAATGGTAAAATGGGAGAGAAAATGGTATCCAATTTATAACATAATATTCATATAGTAGTGGGATAAAATAAAGTGGACACAAGAACTTAGTTTGGAAATTATAGAACATACCACATAAAATAAAACTTGAATGGAAAGAGAAGTGAATATTTTCCCTACCTTGAAGAGTTGTTCCTAAAACATGAGGATGAAATATTGGGGGCTTGAGGACACCTTTTTTGGACTCCTTGGGAGTAAAAAACACCATAAATTCATGGAGGATAGATTGGTAGTAAATGGGAGGGGTGAAATGGGTGGGTATTTATTGAAAAAGGGGATGACTTGTTTAATAATTTACAAATACAAGCCTTCAAAAACTAGATTGTGGATATCAAAAAACCATTGGCTTAACCATGGGTTTTGCTCATGGTATTATAAATTTGGGTCACATTTAATGTTATTTTAATCCCCCATAATTGAACTTAAATTTTAAATTCTTTTATTTGAATGGAAAGATAAAGATTCCACAAAGTAATGTTTTAAAAATCAAATTTTCCTTTTTAGACTTTGGAAAGTAACTTATAGTTTTAAAAATTGAATAAAATCTATTCAAATAATTAATATTAATAAAATAAAATATTTAAGGTCTTTTATTGTTTTTAATTAATTATTAAATCATTATTACATAATTATGATGTCATAAAATATACAAAAACCCTAAAACTATATTTTTTACTATTCATTAAAAAAAATAAAGTATTTCAGAAAATTCTCATAAATCAACCCTAACATAATTTTGATGTGATAATTTAAAAAATTATGTTTATTTTATCAGAAAAATTCTCTGATTTTGATAATTTTATCTTTTAAATATAAAAATCCTTATTTATTTAAAAATAGTAGTTTTTAGGACACACTCAAATTTCTAACACTTAGAAAAAATTTCCTAGCCCACTATAAAATTATTTTATCATTTATATTTAAATAAAATTGTTTCAAAAGAATATTTCATTAAAAATAATAATATTCAGAATACCATGTCTTTTCCAAAAATACAAGTATATTTTATTTTCATCCAAAGATCAAATTATCAAACTCATCTCAATTAAACCTATATTTTACTAAGAAAAACCATTCTTAAGAGGCATTGATGGAATAAAAATTTTATTTATACAAAGGATATTACACTTTAAGTAACTAATTCATGGAAATGTAACCCCTTATTACACCTGTATACACCCTAAGAGTAAGGTGTACGATGATGGTAGTTTCCTGGGGTGCCTCGACTAACATCGATCACGTGGTAATCTACACTAACTTGAAATTATCCCATAGGATATTTTGTTCAAGCTTCACTTGTTGAAGCTAAACTTGGGATTGGTTAAGGGATAACCCTAGTGACAAAACCTCCCTCCCAAGTCCTGACAAATGGGCTTCAAACAGTATGAATCTACTAGTTTTTGACATCAATTATCATTTATGTATCAATTATCCTATGTCATTACTACTTATAAACACTAATTATAATTGTAAAATTATAAACCAAGGGTATAGTTTCTAATGGTCATATTGACCAATGGTCATAACAGTTATATTGACTAACATTCATATAATGGTCGAATCCCAATGGTCACATTTTCCTTTATACCTTATAAATACCACTTCATTATTTCACTCAAAATTCACTAAAATTTCTATTAAGGTTATATTTTAATTACATAATATTTTGATTGGTTTACTAATATTATATTTTATTTCTATAGAATTTTCAGTGGGGGCGATGATTATAGTAGATTGGGGCAATCGTTACTTTCCCATTTTTGATGTTCTATTTTACATTTTCTGTATAGTTATAATGTTTGGAATTTTAATTGGTTTCATAGCTGACTAATGTAATGATCATTATTAATGATTTTTTTGGTTTCTCTTTATTTTGTATGTTTATAATATCATATAATATGTAACCATATTTATTTAGGAAAAAAATATCATTTAAAAAGTTTGGGTCGTTACATTCTTCCCCCCTTAAGAAATTTCATCCCTAAAATTTCAACTCATTCTCGCAGTTGAGAAAAGGAAAGAGTATTTCTATATCATTGACTCCTCTAGTTCCCACATCACTTATTCATGTTTATGGATACTCCAAAACACTTTAAAAGGTTAGTAGTCTTGTTGTATAGAACCTTGTCTCTATGGCCTAAGATCTCCACAGGCTTCTCCTCATAAGACAGGTCATGTTCTAGTAGTACCACCTCCAGATTTAGTAAATGTGAGGGATCAGGTATGTACTTACTCAAGAGAGATACATGGAATACATCATGAACTTGAGAAATATTTGTTGGAAGTTCTAGCTGATAGATCCCTGATACTATGTGATAAAGTATTTCATAGGGGCAAATATACCTAGGGATAAGCTTCCCTTTCTTTCCAAACCGCATTAATCTATTCCATGGTGATATCTATAGGAATAATTTCCCCCCAATATCAAACTCCAAGTCCCTTCAAATATTATTAGCATAACTCCCATTTAGACTTTGAATATACTTTATATATTGTTGGATGGCATGCAATTTTCTATCATCTCTTGCACAAGATTGGGCCCAAGAAATATCCTCTCACTAACTTCATCCCAAAAAGTAGGAGTTCTAAATAACTTCCAATATAGAGCTTCATATGGTGTCATTTGAATACTCTATTGGAAGCTGCTATCATATGATAAATCAACTAATTAGATGTGTTGATCTCATCCACATTTAAATTCGGTTGAGCATGTTCTCAGCATGTCGTTGAGTTCCTAAATAGTTTTTTTATATTACACATTAGTTTGGGTGTGATAGGTCATACTAAAATTCAATTCAGTATTCATAGAATGTTTGAGACTTATCTAGAATTTAGATGTGAACCTTGGATCACAATCATAAATGACATAATGTGGCATCTCATGCAACCACACCACTTCCTTTACATAAATATTCGCAATTTGGTCAAGAGATAAATCTTCCTGAATAGCGATAAAATGGGTATTCTTGGTGAGAAGATCCACTATAACCCATATTTCATTGTTTCCTTTGGATTTTCTTGAGAGAACAGTGAAAAATTCCATAGTGATATTATCCCACTTACATGTTGTCATGGGTAGTGGTTACAATACCCATTTAGGATGTTGTCTCTCTACCTTCACTTGCTAACATACCAAGAACCTTTCAGTGTAGTAAAAAATCCCCCTTTTCATATTATCCCACCAATAATGATCATGAAGGTCCCTATAAATTTTAGTTCTTCCAGGATGTATAGAGAATATAGAGCTATGAGATTATTCTATCAGCTCCTTTATCTCTAGGAAAGATGAAACACATATCCTTGTATAAAATTTCAATGCACCTTCTTGATCAATATTAAACTGAGGAAGATTCCCATTATTCATAGACTCTATCTTCTTTTATAACAAAGGATCTTCTCATTGAGATTTCTTGATATTCTCCAGTAATGATGGTTGATAAATAATTTGGGATAGGGTTGATGATTTCCCTTCCCTTATGATTCTAATTTCCAATTTTACTAGTTCCTTGATCAAAGGATCCCTTTGAATTATCATCATTTCCAGCACAAAAGGGTCTTTCCTACTTAATGAATTAGTGAATTTGTTTGATCTTCTGGGATGATAATGAATTAAATAGTCACAGTCTTTAAGAAGTTACAACCATATCCTTTGTCTCCTATTCAATACATTTTGTGTGAAAATATACTTTAAACTTTTTTGGTTTGTGTATATATCAAATTTCTCCCCATAAAGATAGTGTCTCCATATTTTTAGAGAAAAAATAACCATAGCTAGCTCTAGGTCATGCGTATGATAATTATGCTCATGAGGCTTTAATTATTGAGATGCATAAGCAATAAAATTTTCATTTTGCATGAGTATGAACCAAATCCCATTCATAGATAAATCTCTATAAATAAAAAACCCTTCTATGATAGAGGTTAGAGTTAACACAGGTGCAGTAACCAATCTCCTACTTAGTTGGTGGAAACTTTCTTCACACAATTTTTTATTGAAAAACTTATCCCCTTTTTGAGTTAACTTGGTTAGTTAATTAGAGAGTCATGAAAAGTTTTTCACAAACCTCCTATAATATCCTGCTAAACTGAGGAAACTATGAATCTCAGTTAATGTTGTAGGATGAGGCCACTCCTTTATAGCCTTTGTGTTTGCAGGGTCATGTGAGATTCCTTCATTAGTTACAATGAACCCCAAGAATAAAACTTTTTGTAACCAGAATTTACATTTTCTGAATTTTCCAAAAATATTCTTCTTCCTTAGAGTTCCCAAAATAACCCTTAGATTATCCTCATGATCCTCATGACTTTTGGAATATATCATAATATCATCAATAAAAAGTACCATGAATTTATCAAGGTAGTCCTTAAAGACTCTATTCATCAAATCCATAAATATAACAGGTTAATTAGTCAAGATGAAAGGAATAATAATGAACTCATAATGCCCATATATTGTTCAGAAGGAAGTCTTTGGAGTATCTTCTTTATTCACCCTCAATTGATGATACCTAGTTCAGAGGTCAATCTTGGAGAAGAATTGAGCCCCATGAATCTGGTCAAATAAATCATCAATCCTTGGGAGAGGGTACTTGTTTTTCATTGTGATCCCATTAAGTTCTCTATAATCAATTCATAACAGCATTGTTCCATCCTTCTTCTTCCCAAAAAGAATAGGTGCTCCCAAAGGAGGCACACTTGGTCAGATAGAACCCTTCTTCATAAGATATTGAAATTGTTTCTTTAATTCCTCTAACACCATATTTTCCATTTTATATGGGGTATTTGATATCATCTTGGATCCATGTATGAGTTTAAGGGATAACTCTACCTCTCTTTCTAGGGGATATCTAGGTAACTCTTCAAGAAATATGTCATTGTATTCTTGAATTATGGGGACATTCTCTATCTTTATACTTTTATTTACTTCTACCTATTCAATGTACATCTCTATAAAGAATTATATGAGAGGTGCTTCTAGAAAAATATCAGGCTGAGATATATCTTCTTTGAAAATTAAAATAGGTTGTGAATTCAAGACTAATGAAATTTCTTTGATTCTGTATTTGATATTAGCATTATACTTTGAGAGCTAGTCCATCCCTATTATAGTATCGAATTTCACCATGGGAATGAATACTAGATTTGTGATGATATTATACACTCCAAAGTTAATACTAGAGTTTCTATACACTATTGACACTAGGATAATTCCTCTAAGAGTATTAATTGATAAATCTACTTCTATTTGTTTATGGATTGATTTTATATTCTTTTCAAACATGGATGAAATAAAAGAATGCATAGAACTAAAATAAAAAAAAGTACTTTCTAGTTTTGAGAGAACAATGACTGTACCTGCCACCACGTCATTTGGAGCTTCCATTTCATCAGTCATGATATAAAATTCTGGATCTTTATCCCTTGGCCTATGGTGAGGTTAATGGTGGTTCCCCTCTATTACCTTATGTTTTGTACATTGATTGGAAAAGTGAAAATGTTTTCTACACTTGAATAATTGAACTTCCTCTTGGGATGGAACCATATTTCCTTTTTTATTAGTGTTGAGAAGTTGAGGCTTCACCTCACCAGGAAAGTTTTGAGCTATATGACCACCCATTTCACACTTGCAGTACTTTCCACTCCCAAGTAAGTAGTTACCTGAATGCTTATTCCCCCATTTTTTTCATGTGGGAAGTTTTAATTTCTTTTCTCCTTTTATATGTTCAATGTTCCTCTCTGAGTTTGGCTTCATTGATCTCTTCTTTTAATTCAATCAATGTGACCACTATAACTATCCGAACTCCAGTTCAACCTTCATAGCACTCCACATTATCTCCTCATATCTTTCATAGTCACAATTTTCTAGATTCCTCCATATATGGGATCTCAGTTCACTAAAGAATCTACCAACATTTCCCTTAGGTTCCATAATGAAGCTATAGGTGTATCAAGAAAGTATTTTAAATCTCATTTCATAGAATCCCACCAATTCATTTTACTTATTCTTCGGTTCAAGGAATTCCTTCTCCATTTTTATTTTCATTTAATGAGGGAAATATTTATTAAAAAATAATACCCTAAACTCTTCCCACTCCATAACATTGATCTACCTTCTTGGATTTTTTTATTCAGTGTCCACCACTAATCAACTTATCCTTATAAGAGGTATACTACCACGGTGAATTTATCTTGTTCTGAACAATAGAGTAAATAAAATATATTTTCTGTAGAGGTTATCCATTATTTATAAATCCATGGTTTGGTAGATCCACTAAAATAAGGTGGTTGTTGATGCATGAAGGAATCAATAACAATTTTTTCCCTTCGAGGTGAATCCAATCTCTCAACTTTATTCAAGTTATTATTCATAACTGAAGTTAGTTGATTCATCATCTTCATAAAGTTTTACATTCTAGCTTCCATTAGAATTCCATCAGTGATTCATCCATTGCACTCATCATTTATGTGGTTCCTCATATTTCCTGAAATTTTTATAAAATAATAAAAACTTAGTGAGAAACATGTTATTTTTAAAAATAGTATAATTCTAAAGGTATTTTATGTCTTAAAACATAATGATTAAATATTTTATAAAAATATTCTAATAACAATTAAATTTTCTTTATATCCTTCATAATGGTTCATAAAAATCTTGTGATTAACTAAACATATCCCATAGGAGTGTCAAACTAAGAGTTCAACAAGGACCATTGTCGTGTACTAGTTCCTATTTGAGTCTAGCTTAAAGTGGTTTTTTGGGTGTTACCCCTAGATACATCTATGCTAGAGCCACATCCACTTGTTTATATCCAGACAAGGATTTATTTATTTAGAAACTACTTACTTAATAATTAACAAAACTACAAAATGTTTTCCTATATATAGAATTATTCCTAGGGTTCTTCCTAAAGTTTTAAATTCATATTTTATATAAATAACTAAATCATCTTTTGATACCAACTATGGAATCCCTTATTTTTATTACATAACTTTTCATTACATAGTAAAAAATAGAGGATCTTTTCAAGTTTAGTTTCACGAAAAAATGTACATAATACATGAAAATATAAAAGGTACATAATACATGAAAAAAATTATAGGCCATTATAATCCATAAATGGAATCCCAAGTATCACTCTCGGAATGGTTTGAATATGATAACAAACCTTCTAGTCTATCCATGGTACCTCACATAGGGGCTCAAGCATCACTCGTAGCATAGTAAAAAAAATCTTAATATTGAGATAATCCATAATGAATACCCAAGGGAACTGGTATCACTAATATGGAGTTAAACAAAATACATGGAGAGACTATCCAAGGCATACCTAGTTTCACTCCCAGTGTATATGAAATTTATTTACAAATTCTAATTATAAATCACGATGAGCCTATCCTTGGAGATCCATAAATGGAATCCCAAGTATAACTATATAATTGGTATGAAGAAGGGTTTAACCATCATTAGTTTATATCAGTTCAAAAATAAATTATAATTATAATAATCAACTCAAGCTATACAATGTATCAAATTAAATTAAGGAAATCTATGGAATAAATCATAGGTTCCTAACACATGTAAAAAATCTTTCTTAATGCATTTCACATTATGATACATTTATTTCAAGGTAAAACACACCCCAAAAGTTTTTTAAACAATAAAAGGTAAAGGGAAACTAGTAATTCAAGGATAGGCACACCCATAGAGGTGTTTCACTTCAAGGAGATCAACCAATGTGTTTATTTTTTGCTATCTAGGACCATATTGGGCATAGAAAAACATTTAAATCAATTTATTAGACTGAAGGGAGGAGACACCAGAGGAGTTCTTTATAAATCATAATGATGCATAACATAAAACATCCAAACTTTCAGGGAAAAGAACTAGACCACCTACCTTATTCCTATAGCACTCTCCTCTTCCAATGCACTTGAAAATGAAAAGAATGGAGCTCAAATAATGGAGATTCAAAAGAACCAAGCTTAGGTATGGAGGAAGATCTCTCATGCTGAACCTTTTGGAGAAGGAGTAAATGAGCCTCTATCCAAAAAATAAGAGGCTCTATCTTTTTTTAAAAAAATTGACCCCCAAAATTTATAAAACTTGTAAATGAATTACATGTTGTGTAATGGTCGGGCTTTACCTCTCAGAGAAAAACAATACATGATGTGAATTCGGTCTGTCCAAACAAATACACATCATGTGTTTAATACATACAATGTATTTGTTTTGAATACATATTCCATACCACTTGATATTTCCTTCCCAGAAGCAAACTGACCAGTCTAAAGGCCCATTCACTAGGGTCTAAGTTGAAAAAGAAAATGCAATGAGGGTTTAACCAAATTTAAAAGAAAACATACCTCATTGAAAAGATGAGAAATTATAGTGTGTGTCTCTTATAATTCCACTATGGAAGAACCAATGGTTTTTAATGCTTATAGCCTTAGATGATGCTGGTTATAGTTCTCTTAAGGTGACTTACTCTACTCCACATATTCCCGGCATTAGTGCGATGGTGTTCTTTAGATCCATTCATCATAAAAAACTATCTCTATCATAACTTATTTACCTTTCATCACTAGTTACCTCTACTAATGTCAAAATGAAACCTTGAATTAATAGATTTATATCCCTAAGATCCATTGAATGTTGAAAAAGTTATAGATCTATGGTGCCGTGTCTTTTTCACTAATTGACCTAGTCTAGTGTTTTGTGTTGTGAATGTGTATGTTCAGCAGTGGTCCATCATCCTTGGGAAAGATTTGGATTTTATACATGTGAAATGAATGAATTGGTGGTACGATGGAAGAAAAAACAAGATAGGGATTCTAGGGGCATCATCCAGGGCTAGTACACAGTCATTCACATGAATTATTAGGTGGTAGAGATGAAAAATCCTTACTCAAGTACACAATTACATCACCCTCCATGGAGATTTTGTGGTTTCTTCCAATACAATGTCATTGGATTCACACTACCAAAAAACTGGGTTTCCGCAGTGCCACCCTTTAAAAGTGCTAAACAAAAGCACTGATAAAGGGGTTGGCTTTATCAGTGCTATTTTTAGTGCTGATAAAGTCACCCCCTTTATCAGCACTTTTCTTTAGTGCTGTTAAAGGGACCCTTTATCATCGCTTTTTTTAGTAGCGCTGATAAAGGGGGGGGGTTTATCAACGCCTTTTTTTTCTAGAGATGATAAAGTTTATATTTTAAAAAAAATTATATTTCATAAAAATTAACAAATTGATATATAAATATATAATTATATTGATATTGATATAAATATAATATATATATTTTAAATATGTTTTAGATAAGTATAAATAAAAATTTTCACTTAATATATAAGATATATAGTTAAAATGGATTATAAAATATATTAAAAAATTTATTAATTAATAATTTTCTAATTATCATCAACTAATAATCATTTAATAACAATTTTAAGACACAAATAATCAAAAAATGAATAAAATATCTAAAATAAGTTGAAAACGTAACTCAAACTTCAAACGACCATAACTTTTTGATCCAGGTGTCCGTTTGAGCTCTAGGACATATCAAATTGAAGCCTGTGATGAGCTCTATGCATTGAAGATATAAGGAAACCTTATGTCATATTTTTTTAGGACAAAAGAGGCCTAAAAGGCCTTTAAAACTAAGTTTTTAGTCCAGATACCCAATTTTTTTTAACATTCGATGGAATTTCAGCCTCGTTTTTTGATCTTTTTTATTAGGGACTGAATTTATTCTAAGGGTTTACATTTATATTGATATTATGGATTTAAAATTTTAACATTTTTCACAATGTAATGTTATTTATAATCAATTTTATAATAATATATACATATTTTTTATTTATTCACCCATAAAAAATTTAATTTTATAAATAAATAATTAAACATATTTACATATAAAGCATATTTCTCAATATATATGGCTTATATAAATAAAAAACTAATATCCATTTTATTTAAAATACAAATATATTAATATTTATATACCTATATGATGTGTGTGTGTGTGTGTGTATTTGTGTGTGTCTATATTGACAAATTGATATATACTATCTATATATTATAAACATATGTATATACATATTAATATATAATATTTTTATATATAAAAATTTGTATAATTATACTTACAAATACACATAAAATATGTGTCTTTATGTGTGTGTGGGTGTGTTGTATATATGTATTTATTTATTTATAAACACACACAAAAAGCATATTTTATAAATGTATATAAAACTGATCTTATAAATATATATTAATATACAAATAAATATACAGATAAAATATATAAATAAATATAAATAAATAGATATAAATATATATTAATATGAAAATAAATATATAAATATATAAATATAACTATATATGTATATATATATATTAATATAACTATATATATATATTAATATAAATATATATTAATATACGAGTAAATATAACTAAATATATATATATATATATATATATATATATATAAATAAATAGATATATTAATAAATGAAGAGAAAAGGAATATGGTGGTGTCGTAAAGGCTTAGGTGCTCAGGCAACAGGTCCCGAGTTCAAATCAAGGGGGAGGTTGGTTGCATTCGCGGGTGGAATAATGGCTAGCGCTGTTAAAGGCTGGGTGGGGTGGCGGCTTGTGTGTTCAAGTTTGAGGGTTGAAGGGGGGGGGGAGAGTTCAAGTGCTGTTGAATCCCCTCCCTAATTTTCAATTTTTTAATGTTTTTTTACTTTTATCAGCGCTTTTAAAAAAGCACTGAAAAAAGGGGTCTTTTATCAGTGCTAAAAAAAGAGCTGATAAAGGACCCGTTTATCATCACTTTTTTTAGTGCTGATAAGCACTGATAAAAGGGGTCTTTATCAGCGCTTTTCTAAGCATTGATAAAAGGGACCCCTTTTATATTCGCTGAGATTAACAATGATTTTTTAGCACTGATAAAGGTCTTTTTAGTGCTGATAAAATCCTGTTTTGTGGTAATGTCATTAGATTGTAGTGCTATGAGTCTTAGGCATTCCGATAGAATGTGGGTGGATAGTTAGCATCTCAAGTGGTGGATCAGGTGAAGATATTAGTGTGTTGGGTGATAGATTTATGGGATCAATATGTCGATGTGTGTGATTTCATTTTTTAATTTTTAAAATTTTTGGTTATTTTGGTTTGTGCAAAAAGCATGGAGAAATCATGTTGGAATTCACTGGAACATGTAGGATTGATGTATTGGGTGTTCATGGGAAGGTATGGTGTCGGAAACTTGAAGGTGCATACATGGGTGATGACAGATCAACTTGCTATTAGTATGTGGTGTCGACATGACTTGGATTTCCCTCTACATGAGGTTTTTAGGGTTCACCCTAATTCTAGTTAAAAAGGTGGGTCTTCGAAAAATATAAAAAATAGAGTTGGATTCATAATGATAGAAAATACATATATACGCCACATGAATATGAAAACATTAATAATCCCATAATAACTTAATCAACATATTAAAAATGAATAGGTTTCATAAATATTTTCAAAAAACGTGATCATAAACCATCCAGTGAAAGAAAGTGGGTGGTATCATTAGATCATATTCACAGTGAAGCATAATACACATTAAATGATATTAAAATATATGAAAAAACACTTTATAAGAGCATTAAAAATTACTTTGAGAAATAATAAGAAATAAAATTTAATTTTTTTTATGAATTTTATTTTATAAGAAAATATTTTATAAAATAAATAGAATAGAAATTACTTTGGAAAACCATGAAAACTTAGAGAGGAATATTTTTAAAGAAAATAGAAGAAGTCAATAAGAAAATGTGATAGTGAAAAAATGTAAAAAAAGAGATTAATTTAATTATTTTTTAAAAGTAAAATAAAATATAAAATACCCTTAACAGATCATATTAGTATAGATAAATACATTTAGAAAACAAAATAAAGATATGAACATGGAGGAGAAATATTCCCGATCGAAAAGATGAAATAAGTCCATATTCACTTACAAGAAACATTTATATTGAGTTGTGAACCAAAGGGAGGTGAAATGGTAAGAATATATGTGAAACTTATAAATTACCATAGGATAAGAAAATATATGTATTTTTAGAGATAACTAATAAACAATTTCCACCAATGTAAATTTAGTCATAAACAACCTTGATTTCAAAGTGACATTGGAAAGAAATCCTTATGGATTTGGTAACTTCATAATCAAAACCCCTTAAAAGAGAGAACTTTATATGGATTTTTTAATCCATTGAATTGAATACAAATTATTATAAAATAAAATCATGTGTAGTATATACACCACATAAAATAAATTAAAGGGTGAATATGAAGCATATCGCAATGAATGTAAATTGAGATGAGAAACTCTTACCATTACTCCCATCTTCCACAAAGGCTATTTAATCTCTTATACAATAAAGATAACCATATTAATCACTTATTTAAGAAACTCATTCATATCTATTACCTTTTATACTCATATACTATAATATTTTATTACACATATATTAGTAAGTTACTTTTTATTTTCAGCATCGTATGTTAGTAATTTTGATTGTTTCTTATAAGTTTTGAAATGGAAATATCGATCCTCATTATTTGATAAAAAATTCAAAGATTATTATATTATTTAAGGTTGTGTAATAATTATTTTTAAGTTATTTATTTGTCACCATGTTTATTTTATGAAAGGTATGGGTATGGTTTGGAAGAATGAAATCCACTATGAGCATGTTTTAGGTAATTTACAGATAAAAAAAGTTTCTTTACAATGACCATTATTTTTTGGTGTCACATTTATAAAAATATATTCATAATTTAAATTAATATTTAATATCATATATTACCAATATTAATCTCTTTATAATTATTCATGATGAAAATTATTATGTTGATATAGAATCATTCATATAGGTTGTTGAACCGACTTAAACAAGAACATGCTATTATAATGAATGAGTAAGAGTTTAGATTTATATATTAGTAATATAATTTTCAAAATATAATAATGATATTAATAGAAAAAATTATAGCGTAGAATAATATTTAGAAAGGTTTGATATGAGATTGTAATTGAAAAATATAGATAAGAACTTATATACTTTGATAAATTCACTCATAGCAATGGGTTCCTTCAGAATAAAGGATTTAGGATTCTTTATTGGGAATGGAAGTAGAAAACTTACTAAGAATACTTTAAGATATTAAAAATGGGTAGGTTATAGAATCTAAGGGTATGAGTGGTTTGGTAGGGGTGGTAGAGAGGTCCTTTTATAAGTGAGTTTGAGTGTCACTTTTGGAATTTCTAATTACTTAATGGTAAAGGAAGGTCATTTTTAAATGGAAATTGGACCCATATGTGTCAAAAAATTAGGGGGATTGATATTCACACCACTATCCACTTTTATTTTTATTTTTACAAGTTTTATACATCATTTTAAACATATACCACATTATATAGTTTTTATCATTTTTTAATGTTATGCTCTATTCACCCCGATAACTTATTTTTATGCCGAAAAATGAAAATGAAATTCTTACATAATTTTTACATGATGATTAATTTTTTTTTAAATTTATTCAATATAATTAAAATTATAAATACAAGAAATTTATCTTTTAAATGAAAACATAAAATGTATAGAAAAATAGTTTCTTAGAAAAATTCCTTTTTTAAGATTTAAGTGTTATTAATATTATTTCATATCAATTACTAATTAAATGAGTGTTAATATATATTTTTAATAAATTTAGACATTAAATTTTATTATAATAATCTTTTAAAAGTGATCAATTTAACTTTTTAAGATAAAAATATGCAACACTTAGAAAAAAATTCTTTTATAAAAATATCTTTTTTACCATTAAGCAATTTTAATTAATCCCATTAAAATTATTTATCTTTTAACCATTCGATTTTATCAATAAATTTATATTAGGATATTTTTTTTTAAATTTTATAAACACTACAAATCATCCTTTTTGAAAATAACAGTAATAATAATAACATGTAATGAAAAAAATACATATTTTTATAATAGAATATTTTAAGTAATTGTTTTTGTTTAATTCCAGAATTATTTATTATTTGTGAATTATATTACATTTAGTTTATTACTAATAATTAAAAAACATTAATGTACCTATTGGATACTAGTATATACAATGACCATATATTTAATAGCCATATATCCAATGTCCATATGTCTAATGACCATATGTCAAATGAACACATGTCCAACTGACATATATATAATGATCGTAGTAAATTCCTATATATAGCCTTATATATATCTTTATAATTATTAATCATATTCATATACTTCATTCTAAAGATCTATATTTTATTTCTAATAACTTTTCCTCTTTATGTAGTTATAATTAGAGGCATGATCATCAAAGAAAACCACTATGATAAGGATTTCATGTTCATTGTATTTTTATTTACTTGAGGTTTTATTACTCATGCAGTTTTCTTAATGATGTTTCATATTGAATTAAAATAATGTATTAATGTTTATCTTAAATTTTAATATTTTATCTCAATAAAATATATCTTGGTTTGTTTTATTTTAGT
Organism: Viscum album; assembly: GCA_963277665.1. Taxonomy (NCBI): domain Eukaryota; kingdom Viridiplantae; phylum Streptophyta; class Magnoliopsida; order Santalales; family Viscaceae; genus Viscum; species Viscum album. Next base: position 777,459,577 of record OY728126.1, on the reverse strand, counting down.
GTTGTGTGTGAAATAAGATATTAAACATTCTATTTACTTAAAGGAGAATATATACTAAAATTTGGAGGTGTTACATTATAACCCCCTTAAAATAATTTCATCCTTGAAATTTTGTTAGATGAAAAAAATAAGGGCAATTCTTTCTCAATACATCTTTGGGTTACCATGCAACTTACTCAAACTTATGATTTCTATAGAGAAATTTAACTAGGTGTTTTGAAGTTCCCCAACCTAATTTTCCACTTTATCTATGCTCTGGGATAGTGGGCCACTATTCTTAGGCACACCTCCCCATACACAAAAGCCTTCCGACTAGCAGTGAAGGTCTGATTATGTGATAGTGGGGAGAATATTCCATCTGGTGGTGATAATAATAATGTTCCATATATATATATAACATAGTGGAAGATGAACTATAACATCCAAAATAATAGAAATAACACAATAGAAGCATATATAAATAGCACTAGTAATAACAAGCCTAAAGGCATCATACCATTTACAGATAAATACACATGCCATGTTAATCATAAAAAACAGACATGCAAGGCCTCCCATGGATGAACATATATATACATATATAAAAACCCAAAATAAGGTCTACTACCATCTATACAATGAAAAATTAGTATATCCCTTATCACTAAGGTTCATCTCTCAAGCCTGACCGCTTACTTGATCTCAAAAACCGTAAAGTCTACACACATCCCAAGGGGCCTGTGTAGGGTATGAGAATAAATTTATTAGTCCACCACCAATGTTTTCTTGTATTATATTCATAATTACACAGTGTATGCATACACAAATAAATAACATAAAATCACACATAATAAAATAAACAACTAACTCCACTTGTGCTCAATAACCATAAGTGAGTGTTTCACCTACTTCACCCAACGTTGGAGTGGAATGATGTATCCATTTCTAGTTGTACTGAAAGAACCTCTATATCTCATCCATGTGCATGTCAACCAACAACTCATTCAATATGACACCTCATGTTCCACAAATTGGGTAACCGAAATCTCATCAGCATGCCCATCAAAACATCCTAGGTCCCTCAAACCACTAATCAAGTTTAATAATTAGATCAACATATTGAAGTCCCGAGGCATGGATATATCCATACTTTAATATATAATAAATCTCCATCGGCTCAATGGCATGATGTCACGAGGAATGGAAATATCCATCCTTCAATAATCCCAGACCATCAGCCTCAAATATAATGGAAAGCCAAAACCCCAAACTAATGGTCTCAAATACCATATCCTGTGGATTTCTATGGTGAGAACTTCCTCCAAAACTAATGTTCAACACCATCCCTGAATCCAAAATAACTACAGAAGCCTCTATCTATAACGAGTGGTCAAAACCACCTCAATTAGGTCCTACCTATGTGCATAAAACTCCAACCACAAATTTGTCCAACAAAGGTGAGTGGAAATCACCAACATTTCCTAAGACACACCATCCAAAAAACTTATTTCCATATGCAACCACATCACCCAAGTCTTGATGGTCAACACCATCCCAAGTCTTGCGGGCCATGACCTCAACCTAATGGCCTCGTTACCTCAATATTGATAAACCTTGTCACCTCAACCTTGTTATCAACATTACCCCATGTATCTCAATGCACGCCCTTATCCCAGTGAACCATATCATCTCAGTCCTGATGATCAACATCACCTTAATACCTTGGTTCATGCCCATAATGTTTTGATGGAACTAATTTATTCATATCACATTTAATTAATTAAATTGAACAACTAGCCTAACCTACACAATTGGTCAAAATCCCCACACCTAGATTAGAATATGTAAATAGACTAGGTGATGCCTAATAGAACCCCATAACATCAATTAAACAATTTAAAGATAAACATTAATTTATTAAGGGTTTCACCTGGATAAACCACATGTGAGTATTTAATAAAACAACCCATAACACTGATATATTTAAGGAGAAATCTAGGAACCACCTACCTTAGACTCATAGGAACTAACTCATCGAATACTAGACTCTAATTCGAGATGTATCAAAAGAAAGAGTTTTATAAAAATGCCCTGAAAATATAGTGAATGGTCCAACATGGAAATAACATTTCATATGGAAATATACATTATGAGTAGAAGAAAGAGGATTAAAGGCCTTATCAAGATGAATCCATATCCACTAATGGATCTTGAATAGGAGATCGTATGGAGATGGGAGTCCAAAACCTAGAAGAGGGGAATAGGGAACTCCATAGCCTGCTGAAGGAGTGTTGTGTGCGGGAGTAGAAAAAAGTGGAGATCCCTCTTAAATATCCAGAGGGGAAAAAGTTCATTTTGGCCTCTTTAAAAAACAATATGGTTTGGAAAACCATGCACTGACCATGCATTGATCACTGTCAAAAGGATACATCTCACACAGGACTACCTCATGGTTTGACAAACCATGTGCCAACCCTATGATGCTTATTTTCCAAAGGATAGACACATCACAATTTTGGGCACATGGTTTGAAAAATCCTGTGCCAACCATGCAGGTAACTTTAAAAACCTAAAATATAGAACACACTTACCTATAAGGGCCTCAGGGTTTGATCTAACCATGTCCCTTTGAAAAATATTCCACATAGTTGGGCCACACAGTTAGAAAAACCATGCACCCACCATGAAATTCCATCCATCTTTCCCAAAACTGATCTTTCCAAAGCCCGACACTTCCGAAACCCATTAAAACTCTCAAGTTACTCAAAGAGTCTTAAAAAAAATCTAAAAAAACATAAAAATGCATTCAGAATATTGGGATTAGGTTATGAATCTTAGAATTAAAGTTGTTTCATCCACCAAACTCAAGATTCAAATTTACTTGGGAAAAATGACCCGTTCAAAAACCCAAAATGTTACTGTCTCCCCACCTTAAGATAGATCATCCATGATCTATTTCATATTAAGATGATATGGTACTGAACATTACCATATCATAACATCACCCCAGTCTACCATGGTTATTATTCATGGTCAACTCCCCTTGTGGTGCTCCCCACTTTAGGAGTTACCTACCCCATCACTTCTTGACCCAAACCAAAATTTAAAATTATGATGGTTATTCTAACCATAAATGGACATAAAATTCCTCTCATGAAATACCATAATTCCTTTACATCATCAGGTGATCAATATTACCTATGTCACACCAGACACACATAAATACCGCATCTCATCAGATGATCATTAGTACCTATGTCATACATGACACCCATGAGTCTCGCATCCCATCAAATACCCAAAGATCCTCCATCACATATGATTCTCAAAATTAATCACACATTATATATATATATATTCCCATCATAGTCTCGATGCCTATGCACCACATACAATCCATGCATCATAATTGATGCCCAAAAATTAACCAATGTCTATTTATTTTAGTTATCACACATATAATTCATTCCACAAAACCATCCATGCCAAATTTAGAGGTCACTCCATGATCAAGGAATAAATCTCACTGTCATAGGCTCCCTGGATTATTTTGAATCTACCATATCAAGAGTATGCACTTGGCCTAAAGCCCGACTACCTAAGGCCTAACCACACTACGTAGATGTATTGGTTATTTAACACTAACCCCACTGCTAGGTCTCTCTCTCCTTTCCATGACCTATATATGCAACAGAATCTTGAATAATATCTCTTGGTACTACACCCGGTCCTACCTCATATCCCTGAGTCTAACCCGGTCCCTGAATCCTAGCTATATGGGAAGGATTCCTATAGAATCTATCCATATTACCCATATGACCAAATGCCCAAAACTATTTAATAGCCTATTCATACTGAGTCTGAAAATGAATTTAATTACTAAACTTGAAGCACACCATTGAAGAACCACTCTTTGGTGGACTATCTGAGTCTATATCCCAACTTCTCAGCTGATACTCTTTATAGTCTCTCTTCTGGATACCTATATCATCACCACTAAGATCACCTAACGTCTTCACCAAGATTGAATATGACTGATCCTTCATGTTTCCCTTAGATATCATCCCCTAATTCACCATCTATGATAATGAGGTTAGTCTGAATACATTCACCTAAACCCTAATGGATTTGCATAAGCCATCCTTGAAATTCCTCAACCTAATGATGTAGACACCTACCAAAGAAGGTTAAAATTAGGATAGGTCTATGAAATTTTTTATTTGATCCACAATATATGTATCTCCCTTATGTAGATTCATGAACTCACAAGCTCTATCCAACATCAATATCTTCAGGAAGAACTAAATGAAGAACCTAGAATCAAAATCCTTCCATGACAGTCCCTCATTTCTACCAGCCTACACCTGTATGTCTCACCAATTATTTTACAGTCCTCCAAGCATATAAGTTACCAGATTTACCCTCCAACCTAAGGATGTCTCAAGATGATAGAAAATTGTATGCATAGACTCGATCCAGTTATCTAATACCTATGG